>CM075777.1:33345444-34800444 GCA_037974665.1 Ehretia macrophylla
AATGAGTAGTACTTGGATCAATTAGCACCTTAATAGGTTGATTCAGTATCAAGAATGCACCTTCAACAACAGCAGTCTCCCCAGGAAGCTCCTCGTACTCAATAGCATAAGCTCGGGCCTGAACTCTAGGAACTAGAGTCTTGCCTCTACCAGCTGGTTTGATCTGATTTTGTCCCCCTTGCCATTTAGGACAATCCTTAATCTGGTATTGATCGCTGCCACACCCAATACATCATCTCGATTTCCTCCAACACTGGGCCTCGGTGTGACCCTTCCTGTTACAGTAAGAACAGGTGACAGTCTGAGTAACAGGTGAACTACCTGTGGATCCACGAGTGGAAGAGGCTGATGGTGCTTTAGTCGGGCCACGGTTATTGACTGGTCTATTCTGGCTCTGGCCCTGACTGCGACTCTGAGTCTGGAATTTCCTCTGTTGTCCTGGAGGCTGATATGGTTTCTTGTTCGGCTGACTTGAACCGTCTCTATCAAGTTTTCTTTTCTCAACTCGGGAGGCAGCAACAAGGAGAGCAGAATAGGTAGTAAAGTCATGCGAAGCCAACTGATCCTGGATTTCTAGCCTTAACCCATTCATAAATTTCCACATCTTCGCCTCAGGGGTACTGACCATGTATTGAGCATAACGGGACAGTCGGTCAAAACGAGCCTCATACTTGGCCACCGTCATGTTACCTTGGTTCAAGTGCATGAATTCTTCAATTTGCCACTGCCTGGAAACTGTAGGTACGTATTTTTCCTTGAATGCCTTAACAAAATTACCCCACAAGCGAGGTGTATGATCAGTTTCCCAAAGTGCCTCCACAGTGTGTCACTAATGCTCAGCATCCCCGTGCAATAGAAACACAGCGAACTCAATCTTTTCTTCATCAGTATAGTCAAATGGCCTGAAAATCCTTTCAATCTCAGATAGCCAAGCCTCTGCCTTTTCATCATCAGCTTCCCCGTGGAATTTGGACGGGCGAAAGTCAAGGAACTCTCACATTATGCTATTTCTCCCATTGTTACCACCATTCCTGTTGTTGTTGTTGTTGTTGTTGTTTGCTTCACGTGCATCTTGATGTTCTATCACTCACGACACGCGATCCATAGCATTCGCCATCATGATGAGCATCTCTGGCTTCTTGAGGCTCATCGCTCCTATTGGTATTGCGGGTACTAGGGTCAGCCATCTATAGGCACATATTATTATGCACAATTTATTGGAATACGACAAGACAAGAATTTAATGTATAGGGTATGCAACATATAATTTTACATAGACATACAATTCTCAAAACAATTAAGACATGTTAATCACATAAGCGCATAGAAACAGAGAAGGCACAACTAATATTGTCACACATTAACACACATAAAAAAGTCATCCCAATAACCTTAGGGCTTCTACCCATGGTCCGAGAGTTAAACCCCGACATAAGCAATCTAAGCTCTGATACCATTAATATAAGGTGTTACGCCCCAACCCGACCTATAGAGGTTAGACTAGGGTGTGATCTAAACATTCATATCACTTCACGTACTTAATCGTTCATTAAGGTTTAACGCTTAACGTTAGCCTAGAACTCCAAAAATTTCTCTGGAAAACCGGCAGCATAACGGCTGTAATTGGCTCTTTAGTTTGACTTAATTTCCTAAATGCCTCAAAACTTTCAATTTCAAATTTGATTCCAACTAAGATTACTATTTATCACCAATTGAAATGTCTACTATTTTTCTCAAGTCTCATTTATGTGTCAATCCTTGTTACAAAGTACCTGTTGATCTTAGCTTACCAATGTGTACCTGCTTAAGATTGGATAGATTCATTTTACTTAACCCTTTACCTAATGCTTTATGAGCCTGTGATAGATACTAAACCAAAGTAGCGATAACAAGATGACCAGAAGAGTGTGTGTAGTTATGATTAGTACAAACCAAAATTAGACCCCAAATTACAATGGGGGTCATTTACAATACAACAACAAGCAACATAAGAAATAGTCTTCAAGCAACATATCGTTCACAAAATGGCCATAGTCAAGTAAGGCACGTAGAGCAAGCAATCATTCCAAGGAGTTATCAATAGGCACGTTATCCTTGGGTACCTATTCCTGGTCTTCTTCACCTGTGATGATAAAAAAGGGTGAGTACTTATGAACTCAGCGAGCGGGAATGAGAAATACGTTTTGAAACTCTTTTCTGGTTAAACTTATGAAAAACACTTTTTGAAAACATGTCACGTATTACAAGTAATAAGGTACGCAAAGTATAGGAATCAAATTGAGCAATAGATACAATTACCAATCAATTCAAGGATACGGCGAGCATTTGCTCTCAATATCAATTTCGATATGATTGTTGCGGCCGACTTCAATAATCCACTTATCACTCCCATTTGGGTATACTCCGGATGTACCCCGAAAACCTACGACCCAACTCTCCGAGGGTGGAATGCCAAGCGAGAGAAGGAATTGGACCATGGTAGTCACGGTAGCACTGGCAAGACCGATGCCGCTCGACGTGCGTGAAAAGCTACCATGCCACAATGAAAGGTTACAACCTTGTATGCAATGCATATTTATAACATTTAACATATCACATTAGGAGGACAACAAAGTAGGTCGCCTCCGAGCAGTTATAAGATCGCACGTTGACAAGTAAACACACGAGGCATGTTTGACATGTAATTTCACTTGTAAAACACATGGATTTATATGAATATTAAACGGGAAGCCATGTAACACATGTAAATCAAGTCATATAACTCATTTCAGAGTTCACGTAATCAAGTAATAAGGTTATACAAGCATACGACGACATTTTCATGAGACCGGGTGCAAGAAAAGTCTACTTATCAACATGTAATTGCCGGAACCACATTTAGGGCTATAAAGACAACTACGGGCAGCCCACTAATCACATAATTAGACACGATAACCATAGGATCAATACTTAGCGAGTTTTCATAGTCACTAGGGTTTCAATTCATGCTTACATGTGCGATTAAGCCACGAGTTGACAAGTAATTAAACCAAAGCCATGCATTGATTAAAACAAACATCCTCAAGCATCCAAAATAGTCCACACAACATCCAAGTGCCACAATCCCAAGCATTCACTACCACAAGAGAAGTTACAACAATTTTCAAAGCATATCACTAGATAAAAACCTCACTGCAATGGTCTGTTTTCCCACAATCAATTAGACAAGCAAACAATCTCCAATTCTAGTGAACAAAATTTCAAATTAAAGCTTATTAAGTGTAATAAATCCAGAAACAAACCTCGCATCATTTGGACTTCGGATTCAAGAGTTATAGCCAAAACCATTAGACTACGCAAAACTGTCCAGATTTGTACACATTTCAATACTTGTCATTTTTTAGGACCTTAGGGTCAGATTTAGCCTTCGTCTATTTCTGACAAAAATGTCCAGATCTAAAAAATATAGTATCTTACCAAATTTCATGCATTTTTGATATCATTTACTAGATCAAAACTATTTCGTTCTATAGGGACAGCAAACTACCAAAAACCTGCTCCATTTTCCCAGATTTTCCAGATTTAGACACCTTTCGATGTTTTTCCATTTTGGAGACTTTAGAATCAAAATTGGCCTTGGACTATGTCTACGAAAAATGCTCAGAACTGGCAAAACTAGTCATCTACCAATTTTCATGCATTTTCAATATCATCTACCAGGCCAAATTCACTTCGCTCTAACAAGTCAGAAATCTGCCATTTTCGCGTTTTCACCTATCTTCAAATTCTGGCTAAATATCTTGCCATGCATGGTTACAAACGCTCATGTACAAACATATACCACAAGTACAGAGGTAAAAATAGACATATGAAGGCATGCATGTGGATTTCGAAAGCTTTTTAAATGGATTAAGCCTCACCTTAGCCTATTGACAACAAATGATGCTCAAAACTCTTGAAGATGCACAAATGGTCTTCTCTCCTTGTTTGGCCAAGGGATAATGCTTGATTTCCTTAATTCTTTGCTGAGTCACCGTGTCCTTAGTTTGTGCATGTGGTTAGAACAAAAGGGAGATGAAATAGAAGCTATCAAACATACCTAAGTTGAAATGAGTGTTCTATGAGCTTGCATGCATGTCTCTTTGCTTCTAGCTTGCTTGGTCGAGCTTCCTAGGGCCTTGAGTGTCTTGGTGTGCTTAAGGAGAGGAGCTTAAGCTATGGAACTTTGAGAGTGCAGCTTTGGCCGAAAGACAGAGGAGATGAGAGCTTGAGAGAAGGTTTGAAAGAACAAAATGAAATTGAAGATGCTTTGAAGATGTTTGAATGCATGTGTCGGCTATAGGCTTGCAAAATTCTGATTTTGTGTCATCTTTTGGAGCATGTTTGAATTTTTTTTTTTGGCATGCCATTGCAAGGGCCGAGAATGTGGAGCATGGTGTTTATAAAATAATGCTTTGGTTTTATTTATTTATTTATTTTTTTGCATTGTGTCATAACTTGTCTAAGTTTGATTTTGAAATTGCAAGGCATGCATAAAACTCTTCACATGGTCGGCCAAGGCTTGCTCAGAGGCTTATTTTATTGCATGTGCTTGGAATATGCAAAAGAATAAAGAATAAAGAATAAGAATGTTTAGCTTTTGGTGAAGTTTTGACCTCTAGTGCATTGACTTAGCATTTTAATATTAGTTAGTGGAGTTTGTAGGATTTTTCTAGTCTAGTGTTTCGTGTAGGATGTTTACTTGATTAGCGTGTAGGCACGTTTTCTTAGGTCTAGGCACGCACTACGAGATAGGGCACAAACTACGAGACAAATGCACATTTTTCAAGTAAATGCATGCAACCCTAAATGAATACACGTAATTTGATGCAAGACACATAAAATGAGACACGACTCTTAAACCTAGGTCAAGGCACGCAATTCTAGGTTAGAGCACACGAAATGAGGTATCACACGCAAATCGAGGTCGGGCCTCACAGTAGCCAAGCAGGCTTGCTGCCCATGTCGTAGAGCTCTCGGAGAGCTTTCCAACGGTATGTTGTGCGCCGCGTAACTCCTTAGGGATCAAAAGTTATGGGCACCAAAGCGACGGAGACATGGTCACAAGCCCCACGCCCTAGGTTTACGGGCCCAGCCTCTACGTGAAGCGAAGTTGTCTTGCCCAAGGTGCTGTGGGATTCAGTAATCGAAATATGGTGGACAAAGCATCTTGGCAACCCTAACCGAGGCAAAAAAATTTGAAACGGAGGATGCAACACGAGGACTTCCCAGGGGGTCACCCATCCTAGTACTACTCTCGCCCAAGCACACTTAACTTCGGAGTTCTAATGGGATCCGGTGCATTAGTGCTAGTATGATAGCACCCGTCATGTTGAGGGCACGAATCCTTTGTGTTGATGGTTCACAGTAACAGCCCAGAGAGATAGCCCATTCAAAAGGCCCAATGGGCTTAACGACAACCCATCCGCTTCAACAACACAGCATCGTTACAAGACGTGATATCGACGCAATATCCGACCCTCTAATATTCCGTGAGTTAGGTTGTCGTCCTTTTAACAGATTAAGATGTACGATCCGGGAAGGAAAAACAGAGCAAAAGAAGAAAAGTGGCCCGAAACTAATGAAATCGTTCGATTTTGAGCTATAAAAAGGGCACAGCTGAGTAGGATAGCTGCCCCTGTCGTAGAGCTCTCGAAGAGCTTTCCAACGATATGTTGTGCGTCGCATAACTCCTTACGGATCAAAAGTTATGGGCACCGGAGCGATAGAGACCTGGTCACAAGCACTACGCCCTCAGTTTGTCGGCCCAGCCTCTACGTGAAGCGAAGTTGTCTTGCCCAAGGTGCCGTGGGATTCGATAAAGCATCTTGGCAACCTTAACTGGGGCAAAAAAAAATTTAAAAAGGGGGTGCAACACGAGGACTTCCCAGGGGGTCACCCAGCCTAGTACTACTCTCCCCCAAGCACGCTTAACTTCAGAGTTCTGATGGGATCCGGTGCAAAGTCCTGGTATGATCGCACCCATCATGTTGAGGGCACAAATCCTTTATGTGTTGAGGGTTCACAGTCCCAGCCCAGAGAGATGGTCCATTCAAAAGGCCCAATGGGCTTAACAACAACCTATCCATTTCAACAACGCAACATCCTCGCAAGACGTGATATCGACGTGTCGTAGGGCCCTCTAATGTCCCGCCAGTTAGGTTGTCATCCTTTTAACAGCTCACGACGTACGATCCGGGACGGAAAAACAAAGAAAAAAAAGAAAAGTGGCCCAAAACTGATGAAAACGTTTGATTTTGGCTTCCAAAAAGGGCACAGCCAAGCAGGCATGCTGCCCCCGTTGTAGAGCTCTCGGAGAGTTTTCCAACAGTATGCTGTGTGCCAAGTAACTCCGTACGGATCAAAAACTATGGGCATTAGTGCGACGGAGACCTAGTCACAAGCACCACGCCCTTTGTTTGCGGGCCCAGCCTCTACGTGAAGCGAAGTTGTTTTGCCCAAGGTGCCGTGGGATTCGGAAATAGAAATGTGATGGATAAAGCATCTTGGCAACCCTAACCGGGGCAAAAATATATTGAAAATGGGGGTGCAACACAAAGACTTCCCAGGGGGTCACCCATCCTAGTACTACTCTCGCCCAAGCACGTTTAACTTCGAAGTTCTGATGGGATCTGATGCATTAGTGCTGGTATGATCGCACCCATCATGTTGAGGGCTCAAATCCTTTATATGTTGACGGTTCACAGTCCCTGCCAAAGAGATGACCCATTCAAAAGGCCCAATGGGCTTAATGACAACCCATCCACTTCAACAATACAGCATCCTCGCAAGACGTGATATCGACGCGTTGTAGGGCCCTATAATGTCCCACGAGTTAGGTTGTCATCCTTTTAACAGCTCACGACGTACGATCCAAGATGAAAAAACAGAGCAAAAGAAGAAAAGTGGCCCGAAACTGATGAAATTGTTCAATTTTGGGCTCCAAAAACGGGCGCAGCCGAGCAGGCTTGTTGCCCCTATCGTAGAGATCTCGAAGAGCTTTCCAATGATATGTTGTGCACCGCGCAAAAAGTTATGGGCACCAGAGCGACGGAGACTTGATCACAAGCCCCACGCCCTAGGTTTACGGGCCCGGCCTCTACGTGAAGGAAGTTGTCTTGCCCAAGGTGCCGTGGGACTCGATAACAGAAATGTGGTAGATAAAGCATCTTGGCAACCCTAACTGGGGTAAAAAAAAATTTAAAAGGGGGGTGCAACACGAGGACTTCCTAAGGGGTCACCCATCCTAGTACTACTCTCGCCTAAGCACGCTTAACTTCGTAGTTCTGATGGGTTTCGGTGCAAAGTACTGTTATGATCGCACCCGTCATGTTGAGGGCATAAAATCCTTTATGTGTTGACGGTTCACAGTCCCAGCCCAAAGAGATGGCCTATTCAAAAGGCCTAATGGGTTTAACGACAACCCATCCGCTTCAACAACACAGTATCCTCGCAAGACGTGATATCGACGCGTTGTATGGCCCTCTAATGTCCTGCGAGTTAGGTTGTCGTCCTTTTAACAGCTCACGACGCACAATCCGGGACAGATAAATCGAGCAAAAGAAGAAAAGTGGCCCAAAATTGATGAAAACGTTCGATTTTGGGATCCAAAAATGGGCGCAACCGAGCAGGCTTGCTGCCCCCGTCGTTGAGCTCTCGGAGAGCTTTACAACGGTATACTGTTCACCGCGTAACTCCTTACAAGTCAAAAGTTATGGGCACCGGAGCGACGGAGACCTGGTCACAAGCACCATGCCCTCGGTTTGCAGGCCCAGCCTCTACGTGAAGCGAAGTTGTCTTGCCCAAGGTGGCGTGGGATTCGGTAATAGAAATGTGGTGGATAAAGCATCTTGGCAACCATAACTGGGGCAAAAACAAATTGAAAAAGGGGGTGCAACACAAGGACTTCCCATGGAGTTACTCATCCTAGTACTACTCTCACCCAAGCACGCTTAACTTCAGAGTTCTGATGGGACCCGGTGCATTAGTGTTTGTACGATTGCACCTGTCATGTTGAGGGTACAAATCCTTTATGTGTTGAAGGTTCACAGTCCCAACTCAGAGAGATTGCCAATTCAAAAGGCCCAATGGGCTTAACGACAACCTATCCACTTCAACAAGGCAGCATCCTCCCAAGACGTGATATCGACGTGTTGTAGAGCCCTCTAATGTCCCGCGAGTTAGGTTGTCGTCCATATAATAGCTCACGACGTACCATTCTGGATGGAAAAACAGAGCAAAAGAAGAAAAGTGTCCCGAAACTGATAAAAATGTTTAATTTCGGGATCCAAAAATGGGCGCAACCGAGCAGGTTTGCTGCCCTAGTCATAGATCTCTCAGAGAGCTTTCCAACGGTATGCTGTGCACTCCGTAACTCCTTACTGATCAAAATTTATAGGCACCGGAGCGACGAAGACTTGTTCATAAGCCCCACGCCTTTAGTTTATAGGCCCAACCTCTACGTGAAGCGAAGTTGTCTTGCCCAAGGTGCCGTGGGATTTGGTAATAGAAATGTGTTGGATAAAGCATCTTGGCAACCCTAACCGGGGCAAAAAAAATTGAAAATGGGGGTGCAACACGACGACTTCCCACGAGGTCACCCATCCTAGTACTACCCTCGCCCAAGCACGCTTAACTTCGGAGTTATGATGGGATCTGGTGCATTAGTACTGGTATAATCGCACCTGTCATGTTGAGGGCACAAATCCTTTATGTGTTGACGGTTCACAGTCCCAGCCCAGAGAGATGGCCCATTCAAAAGGCCCAATGGGCTTAACAACAACGCATCCACTTCAACAACGCATTATCCTTGGAAGACGCGATATCAACGCGTTGTAGGGCCCTCTAATGTCCCATAACCTCCCTTTAACAGCTCACGACGTACGATCCGAGATGGAAAAACTGAGCGAAAGAAGAAAAGTGGACTGAAACTATTGAAAATGTTCGATTTTGGGCTCAAATAATAGGAGCAGCCGAGCAAGCTTGCCGCCCCCATCGTGGAACTCTCGAAGAGCTTTCCTACGGTATGTTGTGCGCCGCGTAACTCCTTACGGATCAAAAGTTATGGGTACCGGAGCGACGGAGACCTGGTCACAAGCCACACGCCCTAGGTTTGCTGGCCTAGCCTCTACGTGAAGCGAAGTTGTCTTGCCCAAGGTGTCGTGGGATTCGGTAATAGAAATGTCATAGATAAAGAATCTTGGGAACCCTAACTGGGGCAAAAAAAATTGAAAAGGGTGGTGCAACACGAGGACTTCCCATGGGGTCACCCATTCTAGTACTACTCTCGCCCAAGCACGCTTAACTTTAGAGCTCTGATGGTATCTGGTGCAAAGTGCTGGTACGAACGCACCCCTCATGTTTAGGGCACAAATCCTTTATAAGTTGACGGTTCACAGTCTTAGCCCAGAGAGATGGCCCATTCAAAAGGACCAATGGGCTTAACGATAACCCATCCGTTTCAACAACGTAGCATCCTCACAAGACTTGATATTGACGCATTGTAGAGCCCTCTAATGTCCTGCGAGTTAGGTTGTCGTCCTTTTAACAGCTCACGATGTATGATCTGGGACTGAAAAACAGATCAAAAGAAGAAAAGTGGCACAAAACTGATGAAAACGTTCGATTTTGGGATCCAAAAATGGGCGCAGCAAAGCAGGCTTTTTGCCCTTGTCGTAGAGCTCTCGGAGAGCTTTCCAACGGTATGCTATGCACCGCGTAACTCCTGACGGATCAAAAGTTATGGGAACCGGAGCAACGGAGACCTGTTCACAAGCCACACGCCCTAGGTTTGCGGGCCTAGCCCCTACGTGAAGTGAAGTTGTCTTGCCAAAGGTGACCTGGGATCCGGTATTAGAAATGTGGTAGATAAGGCATCTTGGCAACCCTAACTGGGGAAAAAAAAATTGAAAAGGGTGGTGCAACTCGTGGACTTCCCAAGGGGTCACCTATTCTAGTACTACTCTCGCCCAAGCACGCTTAACTTCGGAGTTCTGATGGGATCCGGTGCAAAGTGCTGGTATGAACGCACCCGTCATGTTTAGGGCACAAATCCTTTATATGTTGACGGTTCACAGTCTTAGCCCAGAGAGATGGCCCATTCAACAGGCCCAATGGGCTTAACGATAACCCATCCGCTTCAACAATGCAGCATCCTCGCAAGACATGATATCGACGCATTGTAGAGCCCTCTAATGTCCCACGAGTTTGGTTGTCGTCATTTTAACAGCTCACGACGTACGATCCGGTACCGAAAAATAGATCAAAAGAAGAAAAGTGGCCTAAAACTGATGTAAAGCTTCAATTTTGGGATCCAAAAATGGGTGCAGCCAATTAGGATTTTTTATCCCGTCGTAGAGCTCTCGGAGACCTTTCCAACGGTGTGCTGTACGCCGCATAACTCCTTACGGATCAAAAGTTATAGGCACCAGAGCGACGAAGACTTGGTCATAAGCCCCACGCCCTCGGTTTGGGGACCCAACCTCTACGCGAAGCGAAGTTGTCTTGCCCAAGGTGCCGTGGGATTTGGTAATAGAAATGTGGTGGATAAAGCATCTTGGAAACCCTAACCGAGGCAAAAATAAATTGAAAAGGGGGGTACAACATGATGACTTCCCAAGGGGTCACCCATCCTAGTACTACTCTCGCCCAAGCACACTTAAGTTTGGAGTTCTGATGGGATCCGATGCATTAGTGTTGGTATGATCATACTCGTCATGTTGAGGGCACAAATCCTTTATCTGTTGACGGTTCACAGTCCCAGCCCAGAGAAATGGCCCATTGAAAAGGCCCAATGGGCTTCACGACAAGCCATCCACTTCAACAACACAGCATCCTCGCAAGACGTGATATAGACGCGTTGTAGGGCCCTTTAATGTCCTTCGAGTTAGGTTGTTGTCCTTTTAACAGCTCACGACGTACGATTCCGGACGGAAAACAAAGCAAAAGAAGAAAAGTGGCCCGAAACTAATGAAAATGTTCAATTTTGGGATCCAAAAATCGGCGCAGCCGAGCAAGCTTGCTGCCCCCATCGTAGAGCCCTCAGAGAGCTTTTCAACGGTATACTGTGCGCCGCGTAACTCCTTACAGATCAAAAGTTATGGGCACCGGATCGACGGAGACCTGGTCACAAGCCACACGCCCTAGGTTTGCTGGCCTAGCCTCTACGTGAAGCGAAGTTGTCTTGCCCAAGGTGTCATGGGATTCTGTAATAGAAATGTGGTCGATAAAGCATCTTGGCAACCATTACTGGGACAAAAACAAATTGAAAAGGGGGGTGCAACACGAGGACTTCCTAGGGAGTCACCCATCCTAGTACTACTCTCGCCCAAGCAAGCTTAACTTCGGAGTTCTGATGGGATCAGGTGCAGGGTGCTGGTATGAACGCACCCGTCATGTTTAGGGCACAAATCCTTTATGTGTTGACGGTTCACAGTCCCAGCTCGGAGAGATGGCCCATTCAAAAGGCCGAATGGGCTTAATGACAACCCATCCACTTCAACAAGGCAGCATCCTTCAAAGACGTGATATCGACGCATTGTAGGGCCCTCTAATGTCCCGCGAGTTAGGTTGTCATCCTTTTAACAGCTCACGACGTACGATTGGGGATGGAAAAACAGAGCAAAAGAAGAAAAGTGTCCCGAAACTGATGAAAACGGTCAATTTTGGGATCTAAAAATGGGCGAAACCGAGTAGGCTTGCTGCCCCCGTCGTAGAGCTCTCGGAGAGCTTTCCAACGGTGTGTTGTGCGCCGCGTAACTCCTTACCGATCAAAAGTTATAGGCACCAGAGCGACGGAGACTTGGTCATAAGTCCCACGCCCTCGGTTTGGGGACCTAACCTCTAAGCGAAGCGAAGTTGTCTTGCCCAAGGTACTGTGGGATTCGGTAATAGAAATGTGTTGGATAAACCATCTTGGCAACCCCAACCGGGGCAAAAAAAATTGTAAATGGGGTTACAACACGAGGACTTCCCGTGGGGTCACCCATCCAATACTACTCTCGCCCAAGCACGCTTAACTTCGGAGTTCTGATGGGATACGGTGCATTAGTACTGGTATGATCGCACCTATCATGTTGAGGGCACAACTCCTTTATGTGTTGACAGTTCACAGTCCCAGCCCAGAGAGATGGCTCATTCAAAAGGCCCAATGGGCTTAACAACAACGCATCCAGTTCAACAACGCATCATCCTTGGAAGACGCGATATCAACACGTTGTAGGGCCCTCTAATGTCCCACGAGTTAGGTTGTCGTCCTTTTAACAGCTCGCGACGTACGATCCGGGATGGAAAAACAGAGCAAAAGAAGAAAAGTGGACTGAAACTATTGAAAATGTTCGATTTTGGCTCCAAAAACGGGAGCAACCGAGCAAGCTTGATGCCCCCGTCGTAGAACTCTCGAAGTGCCTTCCTACGGTATGCTGTGTGCCGCGTAACTCCTTACGGATCAAAAGTTATGGGCACCGGATCGACGGAGACCTAGTCACAAGCCACACGCCCTAGGTTTGCAGGCCTAGCCTCTACGTGAAGCGAAGTTGTCTTGCCCAAGGTGTCATGGGATTCGGTAATAGAAATGTGGTAGATAAAGAATCTTGGCAACCCTAACTGGGGCAAAAAAAGTTGAAAAGGGTGGTGCAACACGTGGACTTCCCAAGGGGTCACCTATTCTAGTACTACTCTCGCCCAAGCACGCTTAACTTTGGAGTTCTGATGGGATCCGGTGCAAAGTGCTGGTATGAACGCACCCGTCATGTTTAGGGCACAAATCCTTTATATGTTGACGGTTCACAGTCTTAGCCCAGAGAGATGGCCCATTCAACAGGCCCAATGGGCTTAACGATAACCCATCCGCTTCAACAATGCAGCATCCTCGCAAGACGTGATATCGACGCATTGTAGAGCCCTCTAATGTCCCACGAGTTTGGTTGTCATCGTTTTAACAGCTCACGACGTACGATCCGAGACCGAAAAACAGATCAAAAGAAGAAAAGTGGCCCAAAACTGATGAAAACCTTCAATTTTGGGATCCAAAAATGGGCATAGCCAAGCAGGCTTTTTTTTCCCCCATCGTAGAGCTCTCGGAGAGCTTTCCAACGGTGTGCTATACGCCACGTAACTCGTTACGGATCAAAAGTTATAGGCACCAGAGCGACGAAGACTTGGTCATAAGCCCCACGCCCTCGGTTTGGGGACCCAACCTCTACGCGAAGCAAAGTTGTCTTGGCCAAGGTGCCGTGGGATTTGTTAATAGAAATGTGATGGATAAAGCATCGTGGCAACCCTAACCAGGGCAAAAAGAAATTGAAAAGGGGGGTGCAACATGAGGACTTCCTAGGGGGTCACCCATCCTAGTACTACTCTCGCCCAAGCACGCTTAAGTTTGGAGTTCTAATGGGATGCGATGCATTAGTGTTGGTATGATCACACTCGTCAAGCTGAGGGCACAAATCCTTTATGTGTTGACGGTTCACAGTCCCAGCCGAGAGAGATGGCCCATTCAAAAGGCCCAATGGGCTTCACGACAACCCATCCACTTCAACAATGCAGCATCCTCGCAAAACGTGATATAGACGCATTGTAGGGCCCTCTAATGTCCTGCGAGTTAGGTTGTCGTCCTTTTAACAGCTCACGACGTAGGATCTGGGAGGAAAAAACAAAGCAACAGAAGAAAAGTGGCTCGAAACTGATGAAAACGTTCAATTTTGGGATCCAAAAATGGGTTGAGTCGAACTGGCTTGCTGCCTCCGTCGTAGAGCTCTCAGAGAGATTTCCAACGGTATGCTGTGCGCCGTGTGACTCCTTACGGATCAAAAGTTATGGGCATCGGAGCGACGGAAACCTGGTCACAAGCACCACGCCCTCGGTTTGCAGGCCCAGCCTCTTCGTGAAGCGAAGTTGTCTTGCTCAAAGTGGCGTGGGATTTAGTAATAGAAATGTGGTGGATAAAGCATCTTGGCAACCAAAACCGAGGCAAAAACAAATTGAAATGGGGGGTGCAACACGAGGACTTCCCAGGGAGTCACCCATCCTAGTACTACTCTCGCCCAAACACGCTTAACTTCAGAGTTCTTATGGGACCCGGTGCATTAATGTTTGTACGATTGTACCTGTCATGTTAAGGGTACATATCCTTTATGTGTTTACAGTTCACAGTCCCAACTCAGAGAGATGGCCCATTCAAAAGGCCCAATGGGCTTAACGACAACCCATCCACTTCAACAGGGCAGCATTCTCACAAGACGTGATATCGACACGTTGTAGGGCCCTCTAATGTCCAGCGAGTTAGTTTGTCATCCTTTTAACAGCTCACGACGTACGATTCGGGATGAAAAAATAGAGCAAATGAAGAAAAGTGTCCTGAAACTGATGAAAACGTTCAATTTTGGGATCCAAAAATGGGCGCAACCGAGCAGGCTTGCTGCGCCCATCGTAAAGCTCTCGGACAGCTTTCCAACGGTATGTTGTGCACCGCGTAACTCCTTACGGATCAAAAGTTATAGGCACCGGAGCGATGGAGACTTGGTCACATGCCCCACGCCCTCGGTTTGTAGGCCCAACCTCTACGTGAAGCGAAGTTGTCTTGCTCAAGGTTCCGTGGGATTCAGAAATAGAAATGTGTTGGATAAAGCATCTTGGCAACTCTAACCGGGGCAAAAAAAATTGAAAATGGGGGTGCAACATGAGGACTTCCCACGGGGTCACCCATCCTAAAACTACTCTCGCCCAAGCACGCTTAACTTCGGAGTTATGATGGGATCCGATGTATTAGTACTGGTATGATCGCACCTGTCATATTGAGGGCAAAAATCCTTTATGTGTTGACGGTTCACAGTCCCAGCCCAGAGAGATAGCCCATTCAAAAGGCCCAATGGGCTTAACAACAACGCATCAACTTCAACAACGCATCATCCTTGGAAGACGCGATATCTACGAGTTGTAGGGCCCTCTAATGTCCAACGAGTTAGGTTGTCGTCCTTTTAACAGCTCACGACGTACGATCTAGGATGGAAAAATAGAGCAAAAGAAGAAAAGTGGACAGAAACTATTGAAAATGTTCAATTTTGGGTTCCAATAACGGGAGCAGCCGAGCAAGCTTGCTGCCCCCATCGTAGAACTCTCGAAGAGCTTTCCTACGGTATGCTGTGTGCCGCGTAACTCCTTACGGATCAAAAGTTATGGGCACCGGAGCGACGGAGACCTAGTCACAAGCTACACGCCCTAGGTTTGCGGGCCTAGCCTCTACGTGAGGCGATGTTGTCTTGCCCAAGGTGTCGTGGGATTCGGTAATAGAAATGTGGTAGATAAAGCATCTTGGCAACCCTAACTAGGGCCAAAAAAATTGAAAAGGGTGGTGCAACACGTGGACTTCCCAAGGGGTTGCCCATTCTAGTACTACTCTCGCCCAAGCACGCTTAACTTCGGAGTTCTAATGGGATCCGGTGCAAAGTGCTGTGGGATTTGTTAATAGAAATGTGCTGGATAAAGCATCTTGGTAACCCTTACCGGGGCAAAAAGAAATTGAAAAGAGAGGTGCAACATGACGACTTCCTAGGGGGTCACCCATCCTAGTACTACTCTCGCCCAAGCACGCTTAAGTTTGGAGTTCTGATGGGATCCGATGCATTAGTGTTGGTTTGATCAGACCCATCATGTTGAGGGAACAAATCCTTTATGTGTTGACGGTTCACAGTCCCAGCCCAGAGAGATGGCCCATTCAAAAGGCCTAATGGGCTTCACGACAACCCATCCACTTCAACAAAGTAGCATCCTCGCAAGACGTGATATAGACGCATTGTAGGGCCCACTAATGTCCTGCGAGTTAGGTTGTCGTCCTTTTAACAGCTCACGACGTACAATCCGGGACCCAAAAACAAAGCAAAAAAAGAAAAGTGGCCCAAAATTGAAGAAAACGTTCAATTTTAAGATCCAAAAATGGGCGGAGCCGAGCAGGCTTGCTGCCCCTGTCGTAGAGCTCTCGGAGAGCTTTCCAACGGTATGCTGTGCGCTGCGTAACTCCTTACGGTTCAAAAGTTATGGGCACCGGAACGACGAAGACCTTATCACAAGCCCTACGCCTTCGGTTTGTGGGCCCAGCCTCTACGTGAAGCGAAGTTTTCTTTCCCAAGGTGACGTGGGATTCGGTAATAGTAATATGGTGGATAAAGCATCTTGGCAACCCTAACCGGGGCAAAAACATATAGAAAAGGGGGGTACAACACGAGGATTTCCAAGAAAGTCACCCATCCTAGTACTACTCTCGCCCAAGCACGCTTAACTTCGGAGTTCTGATGGGACCCAGTGCATTAGTGTTGGTATGATCGCACCCGTCATGTTAAGGGTACAAATCCTTTATGTGTTGATGGTTCACAGTCCCAGCTCAGAGAGATGGCCCATTCAAAAGGCCCAATGGGCTTAACAACAAGCCATCCACTTCAACAACGTAGCATCCTCGCAAGATGTGATATCGACGCGTTGTAGGGCCCTGTAATATCCCGCGAGTTAGGTTGTCGTCCTTTTAACAGTTCACGACGTACGATTTGGGACGAAAAAACACTACAAAAGAAAAAAAGTGGCCCAAAACTGATGAAAACGTTCAATTTTAGGATCCAAAAATGGGCACAACCGAGCAAGCTTGTTGCCCCCGTCGTAAAGCTCTGGGAGAGCTTTCCAACGGTATGCTGTGCGCCACGTAACTCCTTACGAATCAGAAGTTATGGGCACCGGAGTGACGGAGACTTAGTTAGAAGCCCCACGCCCTCGGTTTGCAGGCCCAGCCTCTACGTGAAGCGAAGTTGTCTTGCCCAAGATGCCGTGGGATTCAGCAATAGAAATGTGGTGGATAAAGCATCTTGGTAACCCTAACCGGGGCAATAAAAATTGAAAAGGGGGGTGTAACACGAGGACTTCCTAGGGGGTCAACCATCCTAGTACTACTCTTGCCCAAGCACGCTTAACTTCGGAGTTCTGATGGGATCCATTGCATTAGTGCTGGTATGATCGCACCTGTCATGTTGACGGCACAAATCCTTTATGCGTTGACGGTTCATAGTCCAAACCCAGAGAGATGGCCCATTCTAAAGGCCCAATGGGCTTAATGACAACCTATCCACTTCAACAACGCAGCAACCTCGCAAGACGCGATATCAGCGCGTTGTAGGGCCCTCTAATATCCCCCGAGTTAGGTTGTCGTCCTTTTAACAGCTCACGACGTACGATCTAGGATAGAAAATCAGAGCAAAAAAAGAAAAGTAGCCTAAAACTGATGAAAACGTTCGATTTTGGGCTCCAAAAAGGGCACAACCGAGTATGCTTGCTGCCTCCGTCGTAGAGCTCTCGAAGTGCTTTCCAACGGTATGCTGTGCGCTGCGTAACTCCTTACGGATCAAAAGTTATGGGCACCGGAGCCCCACGCCCTAGGGTTGCTGGCCCAACCTCTACGTGAAGCGAAGTTGTCTTGCCCAAAGTGCCATGGGATTCGGTAATAGAAATGTGATGGACAAAGCATCTTGGCAACGCTAACTGGGGCAAAAAAAATTGAAAAGGGGGGTGCAACACGAGGAATTGCCAGGGGATCATATATCCTTGTACTACTCTTGCCAAGAACGCTTAACTTTGGAGTTCTGATGGGACCCGGTGCATTAGTGTTTGTATGATTGCACCCGTCATGTTGAGCATAGAAATCCTTTATGTGTTGACGGTTCATAGTCCCAACTCAGAGAAATGGCCCATTCAAAAGGCCCAATGGGCTTAACGACAACCCATCCACTTCAACAACGCAGCATCCTCCCAAGACGTGATATCGATGCATTGTAGGGCTCTCTAATGTCCCACGAGTTAGGTTGTCGTCCTTTTAACTGCTCACGACGTACGTTCTGGGATGGAAACATAGAGCAAAAGAAGAAAAGTGGCCCGAAACTGATAAAAATATTCAATTTTGGGGTCCAAAAACGTACGCAACCGAGCAGGCTTGCTGACCTAGTCGTAGAGCTCTCAGAGAGCTTTCCAACGGTATGCTTTGCGCCGCGTAACTCCTTACGGATCAAAAGTTATAGGCACCGGAGCATCTGAGACTTGGTCACAAGCCCCATGCCCTCAGTTTGCGGTCCCAGCCTCTACGTGAAGCGAAGTTGTCCTACCCAAGGTGCCATGGGATTCGGTAAGAGAAATGTGTTGGATAAAGAATCTTGGCAACCCTTACCGGGGCTAAAAAAATTGAAAATGGGGGTGCAACACGAGGATTTCCCAGGGGGTCACCCATCCTAGTACTACTCTCACCCAAGCACGCTTAACTTCGGAGTTCTGATGGGATCCGGTGCATTAGTGCTGGTATGATCGCACTTGTCATGTTGAGGGCACAAATTCTTTATATGTTGACAGTTCACAGTCCCAGCCTAGAGAGATGGCCCATTCCAAAGGCCCAATGGGCTTAACAGCAACCCATCCACTTCAACAACGCAGCATCCTTGGAAGACGCGATATCGACGTGTTGTAGGGCCCTCTAATGTCCCACGAGTTAGGTTGTCATCATTTTAAAAGCTCACGACATACGATCATGGATTGAAAAATAGAGCAAGCTTACTGCCCCCATCATAGAGCTCTCGAAGAGATTTCCTATGGTATGTTGTGCGCCGCGTAACTCCTTACAGATCAAAAGTTATGGGAACCGGACCGACGGAGACCTGGTCACAAGCCGCACGCCCTAGTTTTGCGGGCCCAGCCTCTACGTGAAGCGAAGTTGTCTTGCCTAGAGTGTCGTGGGATTCGGTAATAGAAATGTAGTGGATAAAGCATTTTGGCAACCCTAATTGGGGCAAAAAAAATAGAAAAGGGTGGTGCAACACGAGGACTTCCCAGGGGGTCTACCATCCTAGTACTACTCTCACCCAAGCATGCTTAACTTCAGAGTTCTAATGGTATCCGGTGCAAAGTGCTGGTATGAACGCACCCGTCATGTTTACGGCACAAATCCTTTATGTGTTGACGGCTCACAGTCTTAGCCCACAGAGATGGCCCATTCAAAAGGCCCAATGGGCTTAACGATAATCCATCTGCTTCAACTACGCAGCATCCTCGCAAGACGTGATATCGACGCATTGTAGACCCCTCAAATGTCCCGCGAGTAGGTTGTCGTCCTTTTAACAGCTCCAAACGTATGATCCGGGACCAAAAAACAGAGCAAAAGAAGAAAAGTGGACCGAAACTTATGAAAACATTTGATTTTGAGATCCAAAAACGGGCGCAGTCGAGCAAGATTTTTGCCCCCGTCATAGAGCTCTCAGAGAGCTTTCCAACAGCATGTTGTGCACCGCATAAGTCCTGACAGATCAAAAGTTATGGGCACCGGAGCAACGGAGACCTGTTCACAAGCACCACGCCCTCGGTTTGGGGGCCCATCCTCTACGTGAAGCAAAGTTGTGTTGGCCAAGGTGCCGTGGGATTTGGTAATAGAAATGTGGTGGATAAAGCATCTTGGCAACCCTAACCGGGGCAAAAAGAAATTGAAAAGGGGGGTGCAACATGAGGACTTCCTAGGGGGTCACCCATCCTAGTACTAATCTCGCCCAAGCACGCTTAAGTTTGGAGTTCTGATGGGATCCGATGAATTAGTGTTGGTATGATTGCACCCATCATGTTGAGGGCACAAATCCTTTATGTGTTGACGGTTCACAGTCACAGCCTAGAGAGATGGCCCATTTAAAAGGCCCAATGGGCTAAACAACAACCCATCCACTTCAACAACGCAGCATGCTCGCAAGACATAATATCGACGCGTTGTAGGGCCCTCTAATGTCCCGCGAGTTAGGTTGTCGTCCTTTCAACAGCCAACGACGTACGATTCGGGATGGAAAAATAGTGCAAAAGAAAAAAGTGGACCGAAACGGATGAAAACGTTCAATTTTGGGATCCAAAAATGGACACAACCGAGCAGGTTTGCTGCCCCCATCGTAGAGCTCTCGGAGAGTTTCCAACGGTATACTGTGCGCCGCGTAACTCCTTACGGATCAAAAGTTATGGGCACCAAAGCAATGGAGACCGGGTCACAAGCACCACGCGCTCGGTTAGTGGGCCCAGCCTCTACATGAAGTGAAGTTGTCTTGGCCAAGGTGCCGTGGGATTCGGTAATAGAAATATGGTGGATAAAGCATCTTGGCAACCCTAACTGGGGCAAAACAAATTTAAAAGGGGTGTGTAACACAAGGAATTCCCAGGGGGTCACCCGTCCTAGTACTACTCTCACCTAAGCACGCTTAACTTTGGAGTTCTGCTGGGATCTGGTGAAAAGTGCTGGTATGATCGCACCCGTCTTGTTTAGGGCACAAATCCTTTATGTGTTGACGGTTCACAGTCTTAGCCGAGAGAGATGGCCTATTCAAAAGGCCTAATGGGCTTAACGATAACCATCCGCTCCAACAACGAAGCATCCTCGCAAGACGTGATATTGACGCATTGTAGAGCCTCTAATGTCCCGCGAGTTAGGTTGTCGTCCTTTTAACAGCTCACGACGTACGATCCGGGACCCAAAAACAGAGCGAAAGAAGAAAAGTGTCCCAAAATTGATGAAAATGTTCAATTTTGCGGTCCAAAAATGGGCGCAGCCGAGCAGGCTTTCTACCCTCGTCATAGAGCTCTCGGAGAGCTTTCCAACGGTATACTGTGCGCCGTGTAACTCCTTACGGATCAAAAGTTATGAGCACTGAAGCGACGGAGAGCTGGTCACAAGCACCACGCCTTCGGTTTGCAGGCCCAGCCTCTACGTGAAGTTGTCTTGGCCAAGGTACTATGGGATTCAGTAATAGAAATATGGTGGATAAAGCATCTTGGCAACCCTAACCGGGGCAAAAAAAAATTGAAAAGCAAGGTGCAACACGAGGACTTCCCAGGGGGTCACCCATCCTAGTACTACTTTCACCCAAACACGGTTAACTTCGGATTTCTGATGGGATTCGGTGCATTAGTGCGGGTATGATCGCACCCGTCATGTTAAGGGTGCAAAGCCCTTATGTGTTGACGGTTCACAGTCCCAACCCAGAGAAATAACCCATTGAAAAGGCCAAATGGGCTTAACGACAACCGATCCACTTCAACAACGTAGCATCCTAGCAAGACATGATATCGACGCATTGTATGGCCCTCTAATGTCCCGCGAGTTAGGTTGTCTTTCTTTTAACAGCTCACGAATTACGATCCGGGACGGAAAAACATAGCAAAAGAAGAAAAGTGGCCCGAAACTGATAAAATTGTTCAATTTTGGGCTCCAAAAATAGACGCAGCTGAATAGGCTTGCTGCCCCCATCGTAGAGCTCCCGGAGAGCTTTCCAACGGTAAGCCATGCGCCGCGTAACTCCTTACGGATCAAAAGTTATGGACACCGGAGCGACAGGGATATGGTCACAAGCCCCATGCCCTAGGTTTGCGGGCCCAGCCTCTACGTGAAGCGAAGTTGTCTTGCCCAATGTGCCGTGGGATTCCGCAATAGAAATATGGTGGATAAAGCATCTTGGCAACCCAAACCGGGGCAAAAAAAATTGAAAAGAGGGGTGCAACACGAGGACTTCGTAGGTGGTCACCCATCATTGTACTACTCTCGCCCAAGCATGCTTAACTTCGGAGTTCTGATGGGATCCGATGAATTAGTTTTGGTATGAATGCACCCGTCATGTTGAGGGCACAAATCCTTTATGTGTTGACGGTTCACAGTCCCAGCCTAGAGAGATGGCCCATTCAAAAGGCCCAATGGGCTTAACAACAACCCATCCACTTCAACAATGCAGAATCCTCGCAAGACGTCATATCAACGCGTTGTAGGGCCCTCTAATGTCCCGTGAGTTAGGTTGTCGTCCTTTTAACGGCTCACAATGTACGATCGGGGATGAAAAAATAGAGCAAAAAAAGAAAAGGTTCCAGAAACTGATGAAAACGTTCAATTTTGGGCACCAAAAGGGGGCGCAGCCGAACAGGCTTGCTACACCCGTCGTAGAGCTCTCGGAGAGCTTTACAACGATATGCTGTGCACCGCGTAACTCTTTACGGATCAAAATTTATGGGCACCGGAGTGACGGAGACTTGGTCACAAGGCCCACGCCCTCAGTTTGCAGGCCCATGCTCAACGTGAAGTGAACTTGTCTTGCCCAAGGGGCCGTGGGATTCAGCAATAGAAATGTGGTGGATAAAGCATCATGGAAACCCTAACTGGGGCAAAAAAAATTGAAAATGGGGGTGCAACACGAGGACTTCCTAGGGGGTTACCCAGCCTAGTACTACTCTCGCCCAAGCACGCTTAACTTCGGAGTTTTGATGGGATCCGGTGCATTAGTGCTGGTATGATCGCACCTGTCATGTTGAGGGCACAAATCCTTTATGTGTTAATGGTTCACAGTCCCAACCTAGAGAGATGGTATATTCTAATGGCCCAATGGGCTTAACGACAACCCATCCACTTCAACATCGCAGCAACCTCGCAAGACACAATATCGGTGCATTGTAGGGCCCTCTAATGTCCCGCGAGTTAGGTTGTCGTCTGTTTCACTGCTCACGACGTACGAACCGGGATGGAAAATCAGGGCAAAAGAAGAAAAGTGGACCAAAACTATTAAAAACATTCAGTTTTGGGCTCCAAAAATGGCGGAACCGAGCAGGCTTGCTGCCTCCGTCGTAGAGCTCTCGAAGAGCTTTCCAACGGTATGTTGTGCGCCGCGTAACTCCTTTCGGATCAAAAGTTATGGGCACCGTAGCGACGGAGACCTGGTCACATGCCACACGCCCTAGGGAGTTTTGATGGGATCCGATGAATTAGTTTTGGTATGAATGCACCCGTCATGTTGAGGGCACAAATCCTTTATGTGTTGACGGTTCACAGTCCCAGCCTAGAGAGATGGCCCATTCAAAAGGCCCAATGGGCTTAACAACAACCCATCCACTTCAACAATGCAGAATCCTCGTAAGACGTCATATCAACGCGTTGTAGAGCCCTCTAATGTCCCGTGAGTTAGGTTGTCGTCCTTTTAACGGCTCACGATGTACGATCGGGGACGAAAAAATAGAGCAAAAAAAGAAAAGGTTCCAGAAACTGATGAAAACGTTCAATTTTGGGCACCAAAAGGGGGCGCAGCCGAACAGGCTTGCTACACCCGTCGTAGAGCTCTCAGAGAGCTTTCCAACGATATGCTGTGCACCGCGTAACTCTTTACGGATCAAAAGTTATGGGCACCGGAGTGACGGAGACTTGGACACAAGGCCCACGCCCTCAGTTTGCAGGCCCATGCTCAACGTGAAGTGAAGTTGTCTTGCCCAAGGGGCCGTGGGATTCAGCAATAGAAATGTGGTGGATAAAGCATCATGGCAACCCTAACTGGGGCAAAAAAAATTGAAAAGGGGGGTGCAACACGAGGACTTCCTTGGGGGTTACCCAGCCTAGTACTACTCTCGCCCAAGCACGCTTAACTTCGGAGTTTTGATGGGATCCGGTGCATTAGTGCTGGTATGATCGCACCTGTCATGTTGAGGGCACAAATCCTTTATGTGTTAACGGTTCACAGTCCCAACCTAGAGAGATGGTCTATTCTAATGGCCCAATGAGCTTAACGACAACCCATCCACTTCAACATCGCAGCAACCTCGCAACACGCAATATCGGCACATTATAGGGCCCTCTAATGTCCCGCGAGTTAGGTTGTCGTCTGTTTCACTGCTCACGACGTACGAACCGGGATGGAAAATCAGGGCAAAAGAAGAAAAGTGGACCAAAACTATTAAAAACATTCAGTTTTGGGCTCCAAAAAGGGCGCAACCGAGCAGGCTTGCTGCCTTCGTCGTAGAGCTCTCGAAGAGCTTTCCAACGGTATGTTGTGCGCCGCGTAACTCCTTTCGGATCAAAAGTTATGGGCACCGTAGCGACGGAGACCTGGTCACATGCCACACGCCCTAGGGTTGCTGGACCAGCCTCTACGTGAAGCAAAGTTGTCTTGCCCAAGGTGTCGTGGGATTTAGTAATAGAAATGTTATGGATAAAGCATCTTGGCAACCCTTACTGGGGCAAAAAAAATTGAAAAGGGGGGTGCAACACGAAGAATTCCCAGGGGGTCACCAACCTAGTACCACTCTCGCCCAAGCACACTTAACTTCGGAGTTCTGATGGGATCTGGTGCAAAGTGCTGGTATGTTCACACCCGTCTTGTTTAGGGCACAAATCCTTTATGTGTTGACGGTTCTCAGTCTTAGCCAAGAGAGATGGCCCATTCAAAAGGCCCAATGGGCTTAACGATAACCCATCCGCTTCAACAACGCAACATCCTCGCAAGACGTGATATCGACGCATTGTAGAGCCCTCTAATGTCCCGCGAGTTAGGTTGTCGTCCTTTTAATAGCTCACAACGTACGATCCGGGGCCGAAAAACAGAGCGAAAGGAGAAAAGTGTCCCGAAAATGATGAAAACGTTCAATTTTGGGATCCAAAAACGGGTGTAGCCGAGTAGGCTTTCTGCCCCTGTCGTAGACCTCTCGAAGAACTTTACAACGGTATACTGTTCACCGCGTAACTCCTTACGGATCAAAATTTATGGGCACCAGAGCGACAGAGACTTGGTCACAAGCACCACGCCCTCGGTTTGCGGGCCTAGCCTCTACGTGAAGCGAAGTTGTCTTGCCTAAGGTGTAGTGGGATTCGGTAATAGAAATGTGGTGGATAAAGCATCTTGGCAACCATAACCGGGGAAAAAACAAATTGAAAAGAGGGGTGCAACACGAGGACTTCCCAAGGAGTCACCCATCCTAGTACTACTCTCGCCTAAGCACGCTTAACTTCAGAGTTCTGATGGGACCCGGTGGATTAGTGTTTGTATGATTGCACTCGTCATGTTGAGGGTGCAAATCCTTTATGTGTTGACGGTTCACAGTCCCAGCTCAGAGACATGGCCCATTCAAAAGGCCCAATGGGCTTAACGACAACCCATCCACTCCAACAATGTAGCATCCTCCAAAGACGTGACATCGACGCGTTGTAGGGCCCTCTAATGTCCCGCGAGTTAGGTTGTCGTCCTTTTAACAGCTCACGACGTATGATCCGGGATGGAAAAACATAGCAACAGAAGAAAAGTGGCCCAAAACTGATGAAAACGTTCAAGTTTAGGATCCAAAAACGGGCGCAACCAAGCAGGCTTGCTGCCCTCGTTGTAGAGCTCTCGGAGAGCTTTCCAACGTTATGCTGTGCGACGCGTAACTCCTTACGGATCAAAAGTTATAGGCACCGGAGCAACAGAGACCTGGTCACAAACCCCACGCCCACGGTTTGCGGGCCCAACCTCTACGTCAAGCAAAGTTGTCTTGCCCATGGTGCCGTGGGATTCGGTAATAGAAATGTGTTGGATAATGCATCTTCGCAACCCTTACCGGGGTAAAAAAAATTGAAAATGGGGGTGCAACACGAGGACTTCTCAGGGGATCACCCATCCTAGTACTACTCTCGCCCAAGCACGCTTAACTTCGGAGTTCTGATGGGATCCGGTGTATTAGTGCTGGTATGATCGCACTTGTCATGTTGAGGGCACAAATCCCTTATGTGTTGACGGTTCACAGTCTCAGCCCAGAGAGATGGCCCATTCAAAAGGCCCAATGGGCTTAACAACAACCCATCTACTTCAACAACGCAGCATCCTTGGAAGACGCGATATCGATGCATTGTAAGGCCCTCTAATGTCCTACGAGTTAGGTTGTCATCCTTTTAACAGCTCACGACTTACGATCCAGGATGGAAATACAGAGCCAAAGAAGAAAAATGGCCTGAAACTGATGAAAATGTTCAATTTTGGGCTCCAATAATGGGCACAGCTGAGCAAGCTTACTGCCCTCATCGTAGAGCTCTCAAAGAGCTTTCCTACGGTATGCTGTGCGCCGCGTAACTCCTTACGGATCAAAAGTTATGGGAACCTGAGCAACGGAGACCTGGTCATAAGCCGTACGCCCTAGGTTTGTGGGCCAAGCCTCTACGTGAAGCGAAGTTGTCTTGCCCAAGGTGTCGAGGGATTCGGTAATAAAAATGTGGTGGATAAAGCATCTTGGCAACCCTATCTGGGGCAAAAAAAATTGAAAAGGGTTGTGCAACACAAGGACTTCCCAAGGGGTCACCCATCCTAGTAATACTCTCGCCCAAGCATGCTTAACTTCGGAGTTCTGATGAGATCCGGTGCAAAGTGCTGGTATGAATGCACCCATCATGCTTAGGGCACAAATCCTTTATGTGTTGACGGTTCACAGTCTTAGCCCAGAGAGATGGCCCATTCAGAAGGCCCAATGGGCTTAACGATAACCCATTCACTTCAACAACGCAGCATCCTTGCAAGACAGGATATCGACGCATTGTAGAGCCCTCTAATGTCCCGCGAGTTAGGTTGTCTTCCTTTTAACAGCTCATGACATACGATTCGGGACAGAAAGACATAGCAAAAGAAGAAAAGTGGCCCGAAACTGATGAAAATGTTAGATTTTGGGATTCAAAAATGGGCACAGCCAAGCAGGCTTTTTGCCCGCGTCGTAGAGCTCTCGGAGAGCTTTCCAACGGCATGTTGTGCACCGCGTAACTCCTGACAGAGACCTGTTCATAAGCACCACGCCCTCGGTTTGCCGGCCCAGCCTCTACGTGAAGCGAAGTTGTCTTGCCCAAGATGCTATGGGATTTGGTAATAGAAATGTGGAGGATAAAGCATCTTGGCAACCCAAACCGGGGCAAAAAAAAATTGAAAAGAAGGGTGCAACCTGAGGACTTCGTAGGTGGTCACCCATCACTGTACTACTCTCGCCCAAGCATGCTTAACTTCGGAGTTCTGATGGGATCCGATGAATTAGTTTTGGTATGAACGCACCCGTCATGTTGAGGGCACAAATCCTTTATGTGTTGACGGTTCACAGTCGCAGCCCAGAGAGATGGCCCATTCAAAAGGCCCAATGGGCTTAACAACAACCCATCTACTTCAACAACGCAGCATCCTCGCAAGACGTGATATCAACGCATTGTAGAGCCCTCTAATATCCCGTGAGTTAGGTTGTCGTTCTTTTAACAGCTCACGATGTACGATCCGGGATGGAAAAACAGAGCAAAAGAATAAAAGTGGCCAGAAACTGATGAAAACATTCGATTTTGGGCACCAAAAATGGGCGCAGCCGAGCAAGCTTGCTGCCCCTGTCGTAGAGCACTCAGAGAGCTTTCCAACGGTAAGCAGTACATCGCGTAACTCCTTACGGATCAAAAGTTATAGGCACCAGAGTGACAAAGACTTGGTCACAAGCCCCACGCCCTCGGTTTACGGGCCCATGCTCAACGTGAAGCGAAGTTGTCTTGCCCAAGGGGCCGTGGGATTCAGCAATAGAAATGTGGTGGATAAAGCATCATGGGAACCCTAACTGGGGCAAAAAAAATTGATAAGGGGGGTGCAACACGAGGACTTCTTAGGGGGTTACCCAGCCTAGTACTACTCTCGCCCAAGCACGCTTAACTTCGGAGTTCTGATGGGATCCGGTGTATTAGTGCTGGTATGATCACACCTGTCATGTTGAGGGCACAAATCCTTTATGTGTTGACGGTTCACAGTCCCAACCCAGAGAGATGGCCTATTCTAATGGCCCAATGGGCTTAAAGACAACCCATCCACTTCAACAACGCAGCAACCTCGCAAGACGCAATATCGGCGCGTTGTAGGGCCCACTAATGTCCCACGAGTTAGGTTGTTGTCCTTTTAACAACTCACGACGTACGAACCGGGATGGAAAATCTGAGCGAAATAAGAAAAGTGGACCGAAACTATTAAAAACATTCAATTTTGGGCTCCAAAAAGGGCGCAGCCGAGCAAGCTTGCTGCCTCCATTGTAGAGCTCTCGAAGAGCTTTCCAACGGTATGCTGTGCGCCGCGTAACTCCTTACGGATCAAAAGTTATGGGCACCGTAGCGATGGAGACCTGGTCATATGGCCTACGCCCTAGGGTTGCTGGCCCAGCCTCTACGTGAAGCAAAGTTGTCTTGCCCAGGGTGTCATGGACTTTAGTAACGGAAATGTGGTGGATAAAGCATCTTCGCAACCCTTACTGGGGCAAAAAAAAATTGAAAAGGGGGGTGCAACACGAGGAATTCCCAGGGGGTCACCCATCCTAGTACTACTCTCGCCCAAGCACGCTTAACTTCGGAGTTCTGATGGGATCTGGTGCAAAGTGTTTGTATGATCGCACCAATCTTGTTTAGGGCACAAATCCTTTTTGTGTTGACGGTTCTCAGTCTTAGCCAAGAGAGATAGCCCATTCAAAAGGCCCAATGGGCTTAACAATAACCCATCTGCTTCAACAACGCAGCATCCTCGCAAGACGTGATATCGACGCATTGTAGAGCCCTCTAATGTCCCGCGAGTTAGGTTGTCGTCCTTAAAATAGCTCACGACGTACGATCCGGGATCGAAAAATAGAGCGAAAGAAGAAAAGTATCCCGAAAATGATGAAAACGTTCAATTTTGGGATCCAAAAAGGGCACAGTCGAGTAGGCTTTCTGCCCCAGTCATAGAGCTGTCAGAGAGCTTTCCAACGGTATACTGTTCACCGCGTAATTCCTTACGGATCAAAAGTTATGGGCATCGGAACGACGGAGACTTGGTCACAAGCACCACGCCCTCGGTTTACGGACCTAGCCTCTACGTGAAGCGAAGTTGTCTTGCCCAAGGTGGAGTGGGATTCAGTAATAGAAATGTGGTGGATAAAGCATCTTGGCAACCATAACCAGGGGAAAAACAAATTGAAAAGAGGGGTGCAACACGAGGATTTCCCAAGGAGTCATCCATCATAGTACTACTCTCGCCCAAGCACGCTTAACTTCAGAGTTCTGATGGGACGCGGTGCATTAGTGTTTGTATGATTGCACCCGTCATGTTGAGGGTACAAATCCTTTATGTGTTGACGGTTCACAGTCCCAGCTCAGAGACATGGCCCATTCAAAAGGCCCAATGGGCTTAACGATGACCCATCCACTTCAAAAATGCAGCATCCTCCCAAGATGTGATATCAACGCATTGTAGGGCCCTCTAATGTCCCATGAGTTAGGTTGTCATCCTTTTAACAGCTCATGACGCACGATCCGGGATGGAAAAACAGATCAAAAGAAGAAAAGTGGACCGAACTGATGAAAATGTTCAATTTTGGGATCCAAAAATGGGCGCAACCGAGCAGGCTTGTTGCCCCCATCGTAGAGCTCTCGGAAATCTTTCCAACGGTATGCTGTGCGCCACGTAACTCCTTACGGATCAAAAGTTATAGGCACCGGAGCAACGGAGACCTGGTCACAAGACCCACGCCCTCGGTTTGCGGGCCCAGCCTCTACGTGAAGCGAAGTTGTTTTGCCCAAGGTGCCGTGGGATTCGGTAATAGAAATGTGTTTGATAATGCATCTTGGCAATCCTTACCGGGGAAAAAAAAATTGAAAATGGGGGTGCAACATGAGGACTTCCCAGGGGTCACCCATCCTAGTACTACTCTGGCCCAAGCACGCTTAACTTCGGAGTTCTGATGGGATCCGGTGCATTAGTGCTGGTACGATCGCACTTGTCAGGTTGAGGGCACAAATCCTTTATGTGTTGACGGTTCACAGTCCCAGCCTAGAGAGATGGCCCATTCAAAAGGCGCAATGGGCTTAACAACAACCCATCTACTTCAACAACGCAGCATCCTTGGAAGACGCGATATCGACGCATTGTAGGGCCCTCTAATGTCCCACGAGTTAGGTTGTCGTCCTTTTAACAGCTCACGACGTACGATCAGGGTTTGAAAAACAGAGCCAAAGAAGAAAAATGGCCTAAAAGTATTGAAAATGTTCAAATTTGGGCTCCAATAATGGTTACAGCTGAGCAACCTTGCTACCCTCGTCCTAGAGCTCTCAAAGAGATTTCCTACGGTATGTTGTGCGCCGCGTAACTCCTTGCAGATCAAAAGTTATGGGAACCTGAGTGACGGAGACCTGGTCACAAGCCGCACGCCCAAGGTTTGCGGGCCCATCCTCTACGTGAAGTGAAGTTGTCTTGCCCAAGGTGTTGTGGGATTCGATAATAGAAATGTGGTGGATAAAGCATCTTGGCAACCCTAACTGGGGCAAAAAAAATTGAAAAGGGTGGTGCAACACGAGGACTTCCCAGGGGGTCACCCATCCTAGTACTACTCTCGCCCAAGCTCGCTTAACTTCGGAGTTCTGATGAGATCCGGTGCAAAGTACTGGTATGAATGCACCCATCATGTTTAGGGCACAAATCCTTTATGTGTTGACGGTTCACAGTCTTAGCCCAGAAAGATGGCCCATTCAGAAGGCCCAATAGGCTTAACGATAACCCACCCGCTTCAACAACACAGCATCCTCGCAAGACGTGATATCGATGCATTGTAGAGCCCTCTAATGTCCCGCGAGTTAGGTTGTCATCCTTTTAACAACTCACGACGTACGATCCGGGACCGAAAGACAGAGCAAAAGAAGAAAAGTGGCCCAAAACTGAAGAAAACGTCAGATTTTGGGATTCAAAAATGGGCACAGCCGAGCAGGCTTTTCGCCCGTGTTGTAGAGCTCTCGGAGAGGTTTCCAACGGTATGTTGTGCACCGCGTAACTCCTGACAGAGACCTGATCACAAGCACCACGCCCTCGGTTTGCCAGCCCAGCCTCTACGTGAAGCGAAGTTGTCTTACCCAAGGTGCCGTAGGATTTGGTAATAAAAATGTGGTGGATAAAGCATCTTGGCAATCCTAACCAGGGCAAAAAGAAATTGAAAAGGGGGGTGCAACACGAGGACTTCCCAGGGGGTCACCCATCCTAGCACTACTCTCGCCCAAGCACGCTTAAGTTTGGAGTTCTGATAGGATCCGATGCATTAGTGTTGGTATGATCGCACCAGTCATGTTGAGGGCACAAATTCTTTATGTGTTGACAGTTCACAGTCCCAGCCCAGAGAGATGTCCCATTCAAAAGGCCCAATGGGCTTAACAACAACCCATCCACTTCAACAACGCAGCATCCTCGCAAGACGTGATAGCGACGCGTTATAGGGCACTCTATTGACCCACGAGTTAGGTTGTCATCCTTTTAACGGCTCACGACGTACGATCCGAGACGGAAAAACAGAGCAAAAGAATAAAAGTGGCCTGAAACTGATGAAAACGTTCAATTTTGGGATCCAAAAATAGGCACAGCCGAGCAGGCATGCTGCCCCCGACGTAGAGCTCTCGGAGAGCTTTCCAACCGTATGCTGTGCGCTGTGTAACTCCTTTCGGATCAAAAGTTATGGCCACCGGAGCGACGGAGACCTGGTCACAAGCCCCATGACCTCTGTTTGCGAGCCCAACTTCTACGTTAAGCGAAGTTGTCTTGCCCAAGGTACCGTGGGATTCGGTAATAGTAATGTGGTCAATAAAGCATCTTGGCAACCCTAACTGGGGCAAAAAAACATTGAAAATGGGGGTGCAACACGAGGACTTCCCAAGGAGTCACCCATCCTAGTACTACTCTCACCCAAGCACGCTTAACTTCGGAGTTCTTATGGGACCCGGTGAATTAGTGTTGGTATGATCGCACCCGTCATGTTGAGGGTACAAATCCTTTATGTGTTGGCGGTTCACAGTCCCAGCTCAGAGAGATGGCCCATTCAAAAGGCCCAATGGGCTTAACAACAACCCATCCACTTCAACAACGTAGCATCCTCGCAAAACGTGATATAGACGCGTTGTAGGGCCCTCTAATGTCCCGCGAGTTAGGTTGTCGTCCTTTTAACAGCTCAAGACGTACGATTTAGGATGGAAAAATAGTGCAAAAGAAAAAAATGGCCCGAAACTGATGAAAACGTTCTATTTTGGGATCCGAAAATAGGCGCAACCGAGTAGGCTTGCTTCCCTTGTCATAGAGCTCTCAGAGAGCTTTCCAATGGTATGCTGTGTGCCGCGTAACTCCTTACGGATCAAAAGTTATGGGCACCGGAGCTACGGAGACCTGGTCACAGGCCCCACACCCTCGGTTTGCGGGCCTAGCCTCTACGTGAAGCGAAGTTGTCTTGCCCAAGGTGCCGTGGGATTCAGTAATAGAAATGTGGTCAATAAAGCATCTTGGCAACCCTAACCGGGGCAAAAAAAATTGAAAATGGGGTGCGACACGAGGACTTCCTAGAGGGTCACCCATCCTAGTACTACTCTCGCCCAAGCATGCTTAACTTCGGAGTTCTGATGGGATCTGTTGCATTAGTGCTAGTATGATCGCACCTGTCATGTTGAGGACAAAATCCTTTATGTGTTGATGGTTCACAGTCTCAACCCAGAGTGATGGCCCATTCTAAAGGCCCAATGGGCTTAACGACAACCCATCCACTTCAACAACGCAGCAACATTGCAAGACGCGATATCGGTGCGTTGTAAGGCCCTCTAATGTCCCGCGAGCTAGGTTGTCATTCTTTTAACAGCTCACGACGCACTATCCTGGATGGAAAGACAGAGCAAAAGAAGAAAATAGCCCAAAACTGATGAAACGTTCGATTTTGCGCTCCAAAAAGGGCGCAGCCGAGCAAGCTTTCTGCCTCCGTCGTAGAGCTCTCGAAGTGCTTTCCAACGGTATGCTATACGCCGCGTAACTCCTTACGAATCAAAAGTTATGGGCACCGGAGCGACGGAGACCTGGTCACAAGCCCCACGCCCTAGGTTTGTTGGCCCTGCCTTTACGTGAAGCGAAGTTGTCTTGCCCAAGGTGTTGTGGGATGCGGTAATAGAAATGTGGTGGATAAAGTATCTTGGCAACCCTAACTGGAGCCAAAAAAATTGAAAAGAGGGGTGCAACACGAGGAATTCCTAGGGGTCACCCATCTTAGTACTACCCTCGCCCAAGCACACTTAACTTTGGAGTTCTGATGGGACCTGGTGCATAGTTCTGGTATGATCGTACCCGTCTTGTTTAGGGCACAAATCCTTTATGTGTTGATAGTTCACAGTCTTAGCCCAGAGAGATAGCCCATTCAAAAGGCCCAATCGGCTTAACGATAACCCATCCGCTTCAACAACGCAGCATCTTCGCAAGACATGATATCGACGCATTGTGGAGGCCTCTAATGTCCCATGAGTTAGGTTGTCCTCCTTTTAACAGCTCACGATGTACGATTCGGGACCGAAAAACAGAGCGAAAGAAGAAAAGTATCTTGAAACTGATGGAAACATTCAATTTTGGGATCCAAAAACAGGCGCAGCTGTGATAACCCGAATCCGGCATGCATTTGATGGCATTTAATTGCATTTAATTAAGTGACATCTTAAATGTTAGCTTTGAATTTGTGTTTATTTTTAGTTAAAAATTTCTTTGTAGCTTTATTTTTCATATTTCTTTTAGAAGTAATTAAATAATACTTGAGTTAATTATTTTAACGGAATATCAACTACTTTTCATATTTATGTTAATCGGTTTTATTTTTCTTGCACCTTAATGCTCAGTTTTCAATAAAATGAAAAGTAGCTCCGAGCCGAAGTAAATTTTGAACTATATTACTTTCTGAAAATTATATTTTCTTAAATTCTTTGAGATTTAGTTGCTATTCTTTTATTGACGCAAAGTGCATATCATATCGAGAGCGATAGTTAGGAAATGATTTCTACTCCTCAGCAAATAGTGAAAACTAGTATTTAGTGTTTTAATTTTAGTGTTTTAGTTGTTGTTAGCTAGAATTAAAATTGTGTTGGTTGTTATAGCTTTAAAATGCATAAAATAAGCTAGATTGACCAACTTAAGTTAGCATTGACCATTTGACTTTGTGTCACCTTATATGCATAATATTAGCAAAATAAAATTAAAAAAAAAGCTGAAAAAATAGAATACAAAGGGCCGAACATGGAGGAGAAGAAAAAAAAAATATTTCAAATTCAAATCTTCGATTCTTCGCGTGAGCTTGCACGTGGTGGTTTCCGAGGCATCCAGCGTGGTTTCCCTAGCATCTAGGAGTGTCTAAGGTGAGGGTTTCATCGTTATTTGCGCATTTGAAATTATTGTGTCTAAACTTTAATTTTTGTGATTTAACCGTAGGTTGTTATTTTATCCATTTCGTTGCTTAAAGAATGTTCCCTAGCAATCGTAGAACATGTATTTATAGCTTTTTAGCATTTTCTGTGGTTGAATATCGAAATTGCAATTTAAATTGATAATTGAATAGTAAATTATGAATAGTAAACCCCCGTTTCGATGAAGTTGCTCCGTTATGCGTTTTGTTGATGTAGGAAGGTGCTAGATATGCTAGAATGCCTAAATGTATGGTTTAATTGGATTGTGTAATGGAAAAACGGAGAAAAATGGCTTAGTGAAAGTTGGGGTCGTTTAGGTCGAGTTTGGCAATTTATCATTTTGCGTGATGGCATTGACTCGGGAGGCCATGGAAGCACTTTTGGTGTGGTTATGGCGTTGGTTGGGTGTTTGGTTATGATAGCGGTAATTCAAACGAGCAAAGAGGGAAATCGGGGCTTTGCGTGAATTCTAGGGTAAATTAGGGTTTCGGGGTCTTTAGACGTGCGTTTGAAAGTAGAAATTCTAGGTGGATTGGTGAAGTCGGTTTCCAAAACTCGTGGCTCGTTTGAAAGTAGTAGCGTTTGGTAAGTTGGGGACGTTTTGTGTTTTTGTTGGTTTTCGTAGAGTTTTGCTTGTAGAATGCTTGTTAATGCTTATTACGTTTGTTAGAGTTGATTGTTGATTGAAATGTTTATCAATTGTTGATACTGCTTGATATCTTGTTTATCGTCTCTAAGCTGTATTGTTGTACTATCGCTCGTTTATCGCCTTGTATCGAGTCTTGCATTGCATAGTGTCAGGCGCGTGAGTGATGGGCCTCTCTAGGTAGCCTCGGGTTGCCAGTGTTGGTTGCTCTAGCTCCGTGTCCTATTCCCTTTTCTCGCTTGGGTTGCCTCCCAGGGAGATTTGGGTCGTAGAATTGATGGATACTTCCGGGGTATTCCAAACTGAAGTTATAAGGTGGTTGCGCGCTTATTGTCATCGTTGTCAACATCAAGCTCGAGATTGATGTATCGCTCGTGAAATGGTACTTTGCTCGTATGAGTGAACCATAGCCTTCAGAGTGTGGTATAGCTTTGAATGGTTGTGTTAATGCTTTCTTCATTGTTTATTGTATTATCGTTTACATTGAATGTTTTCTTATTGATTAAATTGCTTAACTGTACCTATTTGCATTGCACAATCTTCTTTCTCTCCACCTCGATATCTGTCTCGCCCTCACTGAGTATACATGTTGTGTATACTCACTCCTCACCACCACATTTCATGAAATATCATGTTAGCTGGAAAGTTCGTGATTACGTGAAAGATCATGCTTGAAGAGTTACCTTGCGTGCTATGTGGCTTGAGTGGACAAAGATGCAAAGATGTATGTTCATATGTTGTATGTATTTATTGTTAAAAAGAATGTAACCTAAATTCAGCTAAGCAATTGAGGTAGATTGATAAGCTAATTTATGTATTCAGATAGGATAGTTTAACCTTAATGTATATTTGCTTGTGATTGCTTGTTGAGAACAAGGCTCGGATGGCCTTGAGGTGGTTGAATGTTTGGACATGGTATTGGTCCACTTATATGCTGTCGCAAGTTTGCTTTTTGCCTAGAAACAGGGGAGACTCCATCCGTTTTCCCTGAAAATTTTGCCCGAGTTTGGAATTGGGTTGTGAATAGATTGATTAATAGAACTCCCGATCTCGAGAGGGATTGGGGTGTTACAGCAGCCGAGCAGGCTTTCTGCCCCTGTCGTAGAGCTCTCGGAGAGCTTTCTAACGGTATGCTGTGCACCGCGTAACTCCTTACGGATCAAAAGTTATGGGCACCGAAGCGACGGAGACCTGGTCACAAGCACCACGCCCTCGGTTTGCGGTCCTAGCCTCTACGTGAAGCGAAGTTGTCTTGGCCAAGGTGCTGTGCGATTCAGTAACAGAAATATGGTGGATAAAGCATCTTGGCAACCATAACCGGTGCAAAAAAAAATTGAAAAGCGGGGTGCAACACGGGGACTTCCCAGGGGTCACCCATCCTAGTACTACTCTCACCCAAGCACGCTTAACTTCGAAGTTCTGATGGGATCCGGTGCATTAGCGCTGGTATGATCACACCCGCCATGTTGAGGGCACAAATCCTTTATGTGTGGACGGTTCACAGTCCCAGCCCAGAGAGCTGACCCAATCAAAAGGCCCAATGGGCTTAACGACAACCCATCCACTTCAACAACGTAGCATCCTCGCAAGACGTGATATTGACGCATTGTAGGGCCCTCTAATATCCAGCGAGTTAGGTTTTCGTCCTTTTAACAGCTCACGACGTACGATCCGGGACAGAAAAACAGAGCAAAAGAAGAAAAGTGGCACGAAACTAATGAAATCGTTCAAATTTGGGCTCCAAAAATGGGCGCAGCTGAGCAGGATTGCTGCCCCCGTCGTAGAGCTCCCAGAGAGCTTTCCAACGGTATGCCGTGAGCCGCGTAACTCCTTACGGATCAAAAGTGTAGGGCACCGGAGGGACAAAGATATGGTCACAAGCCCCACGCCCTAGGTTTGCGGGCCCAGCCTCTATATGAAGCGAAGTTGTCATGCCCAAGGTGGCGTGGGATTCGGTAATAGAAATGTGGTGGATAAAGCATCTTTGCAACCCTAATGGGAGCAAAAAAAAATTGAAAAGAGGGGTGCAACACGATGACTTCCTAGGGGGTCACCTATTATTGTACTACTCTCGCCCAAGCACGCTTAACTTCGTAGTTCTGATGGGATCCGATGCATTAGTTTTGGTATGAACGCACCCGTCTTGTTGAGGGCACAAATCCTTTATGTGTTGACGGTTCACAGTTCCAGCCTAGAAAGATGGCCCATTCAAAAGGCCCAATGCACTTAACAACAACCCATCCACTTCAACAACGCAGTATCCTGGCAAGACGTGATATCGACGCGTTTTGGGCCCTCTAATGTCCCGCGAGTTAGGTTGTCGTCCTTTTAACAGCTCACGACATACGATCCGGGATGGAAAAACAGTGCAAATGAAGAAAAGTGTCTCAAAATTGATGAAAACGTTCAATTTTGGGATCCAAAAACGGGCGCAACCGAGTAGGCTTGATGCCCCCGTGATAGAGCTCTCAGAGAGCTTTCCAACGGTATGCTGTGCGCCGCGTAACTCCTTAAGAATCACAAGTTATGGGCACTGAAGCGACGGAGACCTGGCCACAAGCAACATCCCCTCGGTTTGCGGGCCCAACCTCTATGTGAAGTGAAGTCATCTTGGCCAAGGTGTGGTGGGATTTGGTAATAGAAATGTGGTGGATAAAGCATCTTGGCAACCCTAACCGGGGCAAAAAAAAATTGAAAAGGGGTGTGCAACTCGAGGACTTCCCAGGGGGTCACCCATTCTAGTACTACTCTCGCCCAATCGCGCTTAACTTCGGACTTCTAATGGGATCCGTTGCATTAGTGCTGGTATGATCGCACCCGTCATGTTGAGGGCACAAATCCTTTATGTGTTGACGGTTCACAGTCCCAGCCCAGAGAGATGACCCATTCAAAAGGCCCAATGGGCTTAACGACAACCCATCCACTTTAACAACGTAGCATCCTCGCAAGACGTGATATCGACGCATTGTAGAGCCCTTTAATGCCCCGCGAATTAGGTTGTCGTCCTTTTAACAGCTCACGATGTATGATCCGGGATGGAAAAACAGAGCAAAAGAAGAAAAGTGGCCCGAAACTGATGAAATCGTTCAAATTTGGGCTCCAAAAATGGGTGCAGCTGAGCAGACTTGCTACCCTCGTCTTAGAGCTCCAGGAAAGCTTTCCAACGGTATGCCGTGCGCCGCGTAACTTCTTACGGATCAAAAGTTATGGGCACCGGAGTGACGGAGATATGGTCACAAGCCCCACGCCCTAAGTTTGCTGGCCCAGCCTCTACGTGAAGAGAAGTTGTCTTGCCCAAGTTGCCGTGGGATTCGGTAATAGAAATGTGGTGGATAAAACATCTTGGCAACCCTAACGGGGGCAAAAGATATTGAAATAAGGGTGCAACACGAGGACCTCCTAGGGGGTCACCCATCCTTGTACTACTCTTGTCTAAGCACGCTTAACTTTGGAGTTCTGATGGGATCCGATGCATTAGTTTTGGTATGAACGCACCCGTCATGTTGAGGGCACAAATCCATTATATGTTGACGGTTCACAGTCCCAGCCCAGAGAGATGGCCCATTCAAAATACCCAATGGGCTTAACAACAACCCATCCACTTTAACAACGCAGTATCCTGGCAAGACGTGATATCGATGCGTTGTGGGGCCCTCTAATGTCCCGCGAGTTAGGTTGTCATCTTTTTAACGGCTCACGACGTACGATCCGGGATGGAAAAACAGTGCAAAAGAAGAAAAGTGGCCCAAAATTGATGAAAACATTCAATTTTGGGATCCAAAAACTGGCGCAACCTAGCAGGCTTGCTGCCTCCGTCAAAGAGCTCTCAGAGAGGTTTCCAATGGTATGCTGTGCGCCGCATAACTCCTTATGAATCAAAAGTTATGGGCACCGGAGTGACGGAGACCTGGTCACAAGCAACATGCCCTCGGTTTGCGGGCCCAGCCTCTACGTGAAGTGAAGTTATCTTGGCCAAGGTGTGGTGGGATTCGGTAATAGAAATGTGGTGGATAAAGCATCTAGGCAACCCTAACCGGGGTAAAAAAAAATTGAAAAGGGGTGTGCAACACGAGTACTTCCCAGGGGGTCATACATTCTAGTACGACTCTCGCCCAAGCACTCTTAACTTCGGAGTTCTGATGGGATCCGGTGCATTAGTGCTGGTATGATCGCACCCGTCATATTGAGGGCACAAATCCTTTATGTGTTGACGGTTCACAGTCTCAGCCCAGAGAGATGGCCTATTCAAAAGGCCCAATGGGTTTAACGACAACCCTTCCACTTTAACAACGCAGCATCCTCGCAAGACGTGATATCGACGCGTTGTAGGCCTCTCTAATGTCCTGCAAGTTAGGTTGATGTCCTTTTAACAGCTCATGACGTACCATCCGGGATGAAAAAACAGGGAAAAAGAAGAAAAGTGGCCCGAAACTGATTAAAACGTTCGATTTTGGGATCCAAAAACGGGTGCAGTCAAGCAAGCTTGTTGGCCCCATCGTAGAGCTCACGGAGAGCTTTCTAATGGTATGCTGTGCACCGCGTAACTCCTTACGGATCAAAAGTTATGGGCACGGTGTAACGCCCCGATCCCTCACGAGATCGGAGGCTCTAATAACCATGCTATTCTCAACCCAATACCAAACCCGGTCTCAAAATTTTAGGAAAAACGGACAGAGTCTCCCCTGTACCGTGGACATTCTAGAAACCTGTAAACATTCAATATAGATACAAAATAACCTAGAACACCAATTCTAATCAAAACCTAGCTTCAAGGCCATCCGAACCTTAAAACATTCAAACAGTGAGAATCATGCAAGCATGCATTCACAATATATTTTCTTTACAAAACCGCTTATCATGCCACTCCATGATAGCATTGGAACATTCTTAGAAATTGAGACCAATCGAACATCAGAACGTTCACTCCCAAGCATGCAAGGTAGTTAGAAGTAGAAACATAAGTTATTACATGCCATGATTCCAAATCTACTATTACGACCATCTATCTTTCACCTTGCAATTACATAACATGTACATAGCACTTAAGCTACAAAATAGAATCATAAAGTAAACAAACGAGTTCTCCGCACAACAACAAGAACATAAACCACCTCAAGCTATCAGGCACAGCAACTAAGGTAAAGGATCAGTCTGAACTTCCTCCTCCTCTACTAACTCAACAAGCTGGGGATCACCCTCAACGTCTCCTGAAACATATATCGAGGTATGAGCAACCACTGTTGCCCAGTGAGGGATATAGTCCCGGGGCGTGCAATGTAACAGATAATACAGTTATACAACAATAACACTTAGTCAATTAAAGAAACAATGATAACTTAAATAACCACACATTTAAAGGATACATTTCACAAAACCCCTATACTCCAATCTTCACTTGGTCTTCATTCACGATCCACGAACCACGATCACTGTGCCGGCATAATCCCAATCACTCCAGTGGGTGTACTTCGGATGTACCCCGATAATCCTACGACCCAACACCCCCTGGCAATCTCCGGACCAGGCGAGTGAGGGAATAGGGTACGGAGTTTGAATATCCACTGGCAAGCCCTCTATTGCCCAGCCGATATTCAACACAACCGCCCCTGACACTATGGTTGCGCAACCACTATGCAATGCACTTAGCAATGACAAGATATCAATAACAATATAAGCAATAACACGTGGGAGGATCAACAAAGTAGGTTGACCTCGAAACAGTTACAATAGAAGCAATTTATACAAGCAATTAAGTAGTTTTACAAAGGAGCATATTCAAGATACACATAGAACTATACCAAAAGCTCCAAAACAACTTGAAACCACATTTAAACACACAAGGAGTCATGCCATGGTCTTAGAAGCGTGAAACAATTGAATTTGAACTTAAACCCCTTCGTTATTCAATCCGTTTTCCTTCCAAACTCATGTTAATTATTCAAATTCAAGGGAAAGCTATACCAATCTTCTAATTAACCCTTAAGGTACCCTTACAACCCTCAAACACGTTCAATTACCCGTAATTACCCCAAAAGCCCCAATTTCCCTCTTATAGCTTTGAACTACACATACCTTAACCGGTCTTCAAACAAGTGTTAGCAAAGCTTCTATAGCACCTAGGTAGCCTAAGATTACCAATTATAAAGCTCAAATTCACCCGGATTAGCATTAACCCCGAAACCCCTTTTAAAAAGTCGGCTATTTCACGTTTTATGCAAGTTTAGAGCAATTCAAGGGCACGGGGCTATTGGAATACCTTCATTAGCACCTAAGGCATCTATTAGAAGTAATGAATAAATCCAATACGCACAATTACACAAAACCCTAAAATCCCATCACTATTCACCTCAAAAATCAAATTAACGTTTCCAACCGTTTAAAATGCAAACTAATGCCTTAAATGTGTTCTCTAGCACTTATATACAATGATAATAGCATAGATAAGCTTTGCAATAGCATTTGATAGCATTTTTAACAAATCAAGAAAAGTGTAACATTTTCAATATGCAAAAAGAGTCATGAAATCCCTCACCTAAAGCTTGTAGGAGCACCTAGAAGGCTTGCACACACCCTAAACCACTTGTTCTAGGCTTGGAGAGGCTTGGATTGAAGGATTGAAGAGCAAAAATCACTTCCCTTGGCTGCTAGAGCTGTTCGGCGCTACAGTACTATTCAGCATTTTTTTTTTAATTTTTTCTTGTTATGACTTAAGGTGAGTTGTATGTGTGTTATATAAGCTTAGGTGAGTTATTTTAGTTTAAGTGTATGGTCAAATGTGAGTCAAACTAGTGAGAAACAAGTCCTAAGCAAAAATTTAATGTTAGCTAATTAAACTCCAAGTTAGTTACGTAACACTATTCATTCAACTACTAAAAACATTTTCTAAACGAGCTCTCCTATCGCCTCTAGCTCAATTGCACATTTTTCCCACTACTCTAACATTTAATATGATTTAATAAAAATGCTAATTCACTAATAGAATGCAGTTTAAAAATAGGGTGAATAGTAATTTAAGAAGACAGTTAATAAAGCACAGAAGGAAATGCGCAAACAAGGGATGCAACAGTAATTGAATGCCTGGCTAAATCTCGGGCGTCACACACGGAGACTTGGTCACAAGCCCCACGCCCTCGGTTTGCTGCCCATCCTCTACGTGAATCGAAGTTGTCTTGCCCAACATGCTGTGAGATTCAGTAATAGAAATATGGTGGATAAAGCATCTTGGCAACCCTAACCGAGGCAAAAAAAATTGAGAATGGTGGTGCAACACGAGGACTTCCTAGTGGGTCACCCATCCTTGTACTACTCTCGCCCAAGCACGCTTAACTTCGGAGTTCTGATAGGAACCGGTGCATTCGTGCTGGTATGATCACACCCGTCATGTTGAGGGCACAAATTCTTTATGTGGTGATGGTTCACAGTCCCAGCCCAGAGAGATGGCCCAATCAAAAGGCCCAATGGGCTTAACGACAACCCATCCACTTCAACAATGAAGCTTCCTGGCAAGACGTGATATCGACTCGTTGTAGGGCCCTTTAATGTCCCGCGAGTTAGGTTGTCATCCTTTTAACAGCTCACGACGTACGATCCGGGACGAAAAAATAGAGCAAAAGAAGAAAAGTTTCCCAAAACTGATAAAAATGTTCGATTTTGGCCTCCGAAAATAGGCGCAACAGAGCAAGCTTGCTGCGCGCGTCAGACAGCTCTCGGAGAGCTTTCCAATAGTATGATGTGCACCGCGTAACTCATTACGGATTAAAAGTTATGGGCACCTGAGCGACGGAGACTTGGTCACAAGCCCCACGCCCTCGGTTTCCAGGCCCAGCCTCTACGTGAAGCGAAGCTGTCATGCCCAAGGTGCCGTGGGAATCGGTAATTGAAATGTGGTGGATAAAGTATCTTGGCAACCCTAACCGGGGCAAAAAAAATTGAAAAGGGGGGGTGCAACAGCAGGATTTCCCAGGGGGTCACCCATCCTAGTACTACTCTCGCCCAACCACGCTTAACTTCTGAGTTCTGATGGGATCCGGGGCATTAGTGCTGGTATGATCGCACCCGTCATGTTGAGGGCACCAATCCTTTATGTGTTGACGGTTCACAGTCCCAGCCAAGAGAGATGGCCCACTCAAAAGGCCCTATGGGCTTAACGACAACCCATCCGCTTCAACAATGAAGCATCCCCGTAAGACGTGATATCGACATGTTGTAGGGCCCTGTAATGTCCTGCGAGTTAGGTTGTCGTGCTTTTAACAACCCACGACGTACGATCCGGGACATAAAAACATAGCAAAAGAAGAAAAGTGGCCCAAAACTGATGAAAATGTTCAATTTTTGGGATCCAAAAATAGACGCCGCCTAGCAGGATTGCTACCCACGTCGTAGAGCTCTCAGAGAGCTTCCAACGGTATGTTGTGCGCCGCGTAACTCCTTACAGATCAAAAGTTATGGGCACCGGAGCAACGGAGACCTGATCAAAAGCACCACGACCTCGGTTTGCGGGCCCAGCCTCTACGTGAATCGAAGTTGTCTTGCCCAAGTTGCCGTGGGATTCGGTAATAGAAATGTGGAGGATAAAGCATCTTGGCAACCCTAACCGGGTCAAAAAAAAATTGAAAAGGGGGATGCAACACGAGGGCTTCCTAGGGGGTCACCCATCCTAGTACTACTCTCGCCCAAGCACGCTTAACTTTGGAGTTCTGATGGGATCCGATGCATTAGTTTTGGTATGATTGAACCCGTCATGTAAAGGGCACAAATCCTTTATGTGTTGACGGTTCATAGTCCTAGCCCAGAGAGATGGCCCATTCAAAAGGCCCAATGGGCTTAACAACAACCCATCCACTTTAACAACGCAACATCCTCGAATGACGTGATATCGACGCATTGTAGGGCCCTCTAATGTCCGCGAGTTAGGTTTTCATCCTTTTAACAGATCACGCCGTACGATCCTGGATGAAAAAACAGAGCAAAAGAAGAAAAGTGGCCCGAAACTGATGAAATCGTTCGATTTTGGGCTCCAAAAAGGGGCGCAGCCAAGTAGGCTTGCTACCCCCATGCTATAGCTCTCGGAGAGCTTTCCAACGGTATGCCATGCGCCGCGTAACTCCTTACGGATCAAAAGTTATGGGTACCGGAGCGACGGAGATATGGTCACAAGCCCCACGCCCTAGGTTTGCGGCCCAACCTCTACGTGAAGCGAAGTTGTCTTGCCCAAGGTACCTTGGGATTCCGTAATAGAAATGTGGTGGATAAAGCATCCTGGCAACCCTAACCGAGGCAAAAGAAATTGAAAAGGGGGGGTGTAACACGAGGACTTCCTAGGGGGTCATCCATCCTAGTACTACTTTCGCCCAAGCACACTTAACTTCGGAGTTCTGTTGGGATCCGATGCATTGGTTTTGGTATGATCGCACCCGTCATGTTGAGGTCACAAATCCTTTGTGTTGATGGTTCACAGTCCCAGCCCAAAGAGATGGCCCATTCAAAAGGCCCAATGGGCTTAACAACAACCCATCCACTTTAACAACGCAGCATCCTCACAAGACGTGATATCGATGCATTATAGGGCCCTTTAATGTCCCGCAAGTTAGGTTGTCGTTCTTTTAACAATACACGACGAACAAATCGGGACCGAAAAACAGAGTAAAAGAAGAAAAGTATCCCGAAACTGATGAAAACGTTCTATTTTGGGATCCAAAAATGGGCGCAGCCAAGTAAGCTTGCTGCCCTTGTCGTAGAGCTCTCAGTGAGCTTTCCAATGGTATGCTGTGCACTGCTTAACTCTTTGCGGATCAAAAGTTATGGGCACTGGAGCAACAGAGACCTAGTCACAAGCACCATGCCCTCAGTTTGCTGGCCCAGCCTCTACTTGAAGCGAAGCTGTCTTGCCCAAGTTGCGGTGGGATTCGGTAATAGAAATGTGGTGGATAAAGCATCTTGGCAACCCTAACCGGGGCAAAAGAAAATTGAAAAGGGGGGTGCAACACGAGGACATTCCCAGGGGGTCACCCATCCTAGTACTACTCTCGCCCAAGCACGCTTAACTTTGGAGTTCTGATGGGATCCGGTGCATTAGTGCTGGTATGATCGCACCTGTCGTGTTGAGGGCACAAATCCTTTATGTGTTGACGGTTCACAGTCCCAGCCCAGGGAGATGGCCCATTCAAAAGGCCCAATGGGCTTAACGACAACCCATCCACTTCAACAACGGAGCATCCTTGCAAGACGTGATATCGACACATTCTGGGGCCCTCTAATGTCCCGCGAGTTAGGTTGTCTTCCTTTTAACAACTCACAATGTACGATCCTGGATGGAAAAAGAGAGCAAAAGAAGAAAACGGCCCGAAACTGATGAAAAAGTTTGATTTTGGGCTCCAAAAATGGGAGCAACCGAGCAAGTTTGCTGCCCCCGTCATAGAGATCTTGGAGAGCTTTCCAATGGTATGTTGTGCGACGCGTAACTTATTATGGATCAAAATTTATGGGCACCAGAGCGACGGAGACCTGGTCACAAGCACTACGCCCTCGATTTGCAGGCACAGCCTCTACGTGAAGTGAAGTTGTCTTGCCCAAGGTGCCGTGGGATTCGGTAATAGAAATGTGGTGGATAAAGCATCTTGGCAACCCTAGCTAGAGCAAAAAAAATTGAAAAGGGGCATGCAACACGAGGACTTCCCCGGGGGTCACCCATCCTAGAACTACACTCGCCCAAGCACCCTTAACTTCGGAGTTCTGATGGGATCTGGTGCATTAGTACTAGTATCATCGCACCCGTCATGTTGATGGCACAAAACCGTTCTGTGTTGACGGTTCACAGACCTAGCCCAGAGAGATGGCCCATTCAAAAGGCCCAACGGGCTTAACGACAACCCATCCACTTTAACAACGCAGCATCTACGCAAGAGTGACATCGATGCATTGTAGGGCCCTCTAATGTCCCGTGAGTTAGGTTGTCGTCTTTTAACAGCTCACGACGTACGATCCGGGACGGAAAAACAGAGCAAAAGAAGAAAAGTGGATCGAAACTGATGAAAACGTTCCATTTTGGGCTTCAAAAATGGGCGCAGCTGAGCAGGCTTGCTGCCCCAATCGTAGAGCTCTCGACGAGCTTTCCAACGGTATGGTCTGCACTGCATAACTCCTTACGGATCAAAAATTATGGGCACCGGAGCGACGGAGACCTGGTCACAAGCCCCACGCCCTCGGTTTGCGGGCCCAGCCTCTATGTGAAGCGAAGTTGTCTTGCCCAAGGTGCCGTGGGATTCGATAATAGAAATGTGGTGGATAAAGCATCTTGGCAACCCTAACCGGGGCAAAAAAAAATTGAAAAGGGGGGTGCAACAGGAGGACTTCCTAGGCGGTCACTCATCTTAGTACTACTCTCGCCCAAGCACGCTTAACTTCGGAGTTCTTATGGGATCTGGTGCATTAGTGCTGGTATGATTGCACCCGTCAAGTTGAGGGCACAAATCCTTCATGTGTTGACGGTTCACAGTCCCAGCCCTGAGAGATGGCCCATTCAATAGTCCCAATGGGCTTAACGACAACCCATCCACTTCAACAACGCAACATCCTCACAAGACGTGATATCAACGTGTTGTAGGGCCCTTTAATGTCCCGCGAGTTAGGTTGTCGTCCTTTTAACAGCTCACGACTTGCGATACGGGACAGAAAAATAGAGCAAAAGAAGAAACGTGGCCCGAAATTGATGAAAACGTTCGATTTTAGGATCCAAAAACTGGCGCAGCTGTGCCTGCTTTGTACCCTCGTCGTAGAGCTCTCGGAGAGCTTTCCAATGGTATGCTATGCACTGCGTAACGCCTTACGAATCAAAAGTTATGGGCACCGGAACGGCGGAGACCTAGTCACAAGCCCCACGCCCAAGGTTTGTAGGCCTAGCCTCTACGTGAAGCGAAGTTGTCTTGCCAAAGGTGCCGTGGGATTCGGTAATAGAAATGTGGTGGATAAAGCATCTTGGCAACCTTAACCGGGGCCAAAAAAATTGAAAATGGGGGTGCAACACGAGGACTTCCCAAGGGGTCACCGATCTTAGTACTACACTCGCCCAAGCACTCTTAACTTCGGAGTTCTAATGGGATCCGGTGCATCAGTGCTGGTATGATCACACCCGTCATGTTGAGGGCACAAATCCTTTATGTGTTGACGGTTCACAGTCTCAGCCTAGAGAGATGGCCCATTCAAAAGGCCCAATGGGCTTAACGACAACCCATCCACTTCAACAACGCAGCATCCTCGTAAGACGTGATATCGACGTGTTGTAGGGCTCTCTAATGTCCCGCGAGTTAGGTTGTCATCCTTTTAACAACTCACGACGTACGATCCGAGACGGAAAAACAGAGCAAAATAAGAAAAGTGGCCCAAAACTGATGAAAATGTTCGATTTTGGGCTTCAAAAATGGCCGCAGTCGATCAGTCTTGCTGCCCCCATCGTAGAGCTCTCGGAGAGCTTTCAAATGGTATGGTGTGCGCCACGTAACTCCTTACGGATCAAAAGATATGAGCACCGGAGCGACGGAGACCTGGTCACAAGCCCCACGCACTCGATTTGCGGGCCCAACCTCTATGTGAAGCGAAGTTGTAAGGCCCGACCTTGATTTGCGTGTAATACCTCGTTTCGTGTGCCCTAATCTAGATTTTCATGCCTTGACTTAGGTTTAAGAATTGTGTTCGTTTTGTGTACCAAGCATTGAATTACGTGCATTCATTTAGAGTTGCGTGCATTTTTTAGAAAAATGTGCATTCGTCTCCTAGTTCGTGTCCTACCTCGTAGTGCGTGCCCTAGGCCTAGGAAAGCATGCCCTCACGCTAATCAAGAAAGCATCTTGCACGAAGCACTAGGTCATTAATTAATCCTACAAAATCCACTAACTATTATTAAATTACTAATTCAACCCACTAGAAGACAAAATCTCACAAAAAGCTAGACATTCCTTATTCTTTATTCCTTATTCTTTTTGCACTTTCAAGACACAATTAAATAATGATCAAAAGTTGACAAAATTCAGCATTTTTATTAGCCTTGGCCGACCACTAAGTGGTGTTTTTGCATGCTTATTCAATTCAAATTGATTCTAGACAACTTATGACAATCCTATGACACAAATGCATATAAAAATTGCTCAAAACTTCCTCAAATCTCTACCATACTCGACCAACTCTTCTTTGCCCATACTAGGAATTTCAAATATACTCTTGAAGACACAAAAATCAGGAATTTTAGAAGCCCAAGGCCGACCACTTGCATGAAGAAGTGCAAAAGCTTCACTCTTTGTCATTTCTCTCATTTTTTTCCTCACACTTCTCTCTCTCCCTCTCATTCTTCTCTCTCTCTCTCTCAGCCTTGGCTGAATCTCTTCACCTCTTAGCTCATCTTCATCATCATATGGTTAATCAAGACAAGCCACAAGCAAAGGAACTCAACTAAGCTAGCTAGGTTGCAAGAAGACTCACATGCAAGCTTTTGACTCACCATTTTCGGCCTAGGTAAGTTTCTTGGCTTCCATTTCTTTTCTTCTTGTCCTAACCACATGCATGTACTAAGAGCTTGGCCACTAAGCTAGGAAAAATAGAGAAAATTGAGTTGGAATCTCGGCTAAGCAAGGAGGAAGAAGAATTTGAGCTTCATCAAAGTTTTGTGCATCTTCTTGTTGATTTGCTAAGGTGAGGTCTAAAACCTTTTGAAAATCCTTCAAAAATCCACATGAATGCTCTTAAATGTATGTCTTTGCTTCTGTACTTGAGTTATTTGTGTGTTCATAAGCTTCTACAATCATGCATGGCAAGATTTTGGCTTGAAGATGATGATACATGAAATCGGGTTTGTTGACAGCTCTCTGACTTGTTGTTGCGAGGTGAGTTTGGCTAGGAAAATGATGTTGAAAATTGGTAGGTGACTATTTTTTCCAGTTTTTAACATTTTTCACAGAAATAGGTCAAAGCTAATTTCGACTCTAAGGTCCTCAAAATGGTAAATCATTAAAATGTGTCCAAATCTGGAAATCTGGAAAAATGCAGCAGGTTTTGGCAGATGCACTGACCTTGTAGAACGAACCAGATTTTACTTAGTAAATGATGTCCAAAATGCATGAAATTTGGTGTACTACTATAGTTTTCAGTTCTGGACATTTTTGTCAGAAATGGACTAAGGCTAAATCTGACCCTAAGGACCTCAAAAACGTCAATTATCGAAATATGTGCAAATCTGGACAGATTTGTGCTATCCCACTGTTTCGGCTATAAATATTGATCCCGAACTCCAAATGATGCAAGGTTTATTTCTGATTTTAGTTCACTTCTTAAGCTTTAATTTGACATCTTATTCACTGGAATTGGAGATTGTTTGCTTGTCTTAATGGTTGTGGGAAAACAGCCTATTGCAATGAGGGTTTCACTTGGTTATATACTTAGAAAATTTGTTGTAACTTCTCTTGTGATATTAAATGCTTGGGTTTGTGGCGTTGGGATGTTGTGTGGACTGTTTTGAGTACTTGAGGATGTTTGAATTAAATGATGCATGACTTGAGATCGATTTTGAGTTGACTTGGGGCTTAATCGCACGGGTAAGCACGAAATGGAAACCCTAACGACTAGGTAGGCTTGCTAAGTGTTGATCATTTGGATATTGTGTGGAATTATATGCTTAGTAGGCTGCCCGTAGATGTCCTTATAGCCCTAAATGTGATTTTGATAATTGCATGTTGACAAATAGGCCTTTCTTGCATCCGAGCCCACGTAGATGTTGTTGCATGTTGAATAATCTTAATATTTGATCACGTGGACTTTGAAATGAGTTATATGACTTGATTTACATGTGTTACATGGCTGCCCGTTTAATGTTCATATAACTCCATATGCTTTTCAAGTGAAATTACTTGTCTATTCGTGCCTCGCTTGTTTACTTGTCAATGTGCAGTCTTATGACTGTCCAGGGGCAACCTACTTTGTTGTCCTCCTAATGTGATATATTAAATGTCATAAATGTGCATTGCATTTCAAGGTTGCAACCTTTCATTCTGGCATGGTAGCGATCACGCACACCGGGCAGCATCGGGCTTGCCGGTGTACCTGTGACTACCATGGTACCAATTCCCCCTCTCGCTTGGGGACTAGACTTCCTCGGAGAGTTGGGTCGTAGGTTTCGGGGTACATCCGGAGTACACCCACTTGGCGTGTTAAGGGGATGATTTGAAGTCGGCCGCAACCACTGAGAGCAAAAGCTCACAGTATCCTTTTTCTATATGTGTAATTACTCTCGCTTGGTTCCTAGAGAACCTCGGGGAGGAAAGACTGGTAATTGTGTTCCTTTACTTTATATTATTGTTATGTACTTAATTGTGTTATATTCATGCTTGCAAAAGGATTTTCATAAGTTGAACCAGAAAATGAGTTTCAAAACCTATTTCTCGTTCCCTCTCGCTGAGTTCATAAGGACTCACCCTCTTTTATCATCTCAGGTGAAGAAGATCAAGAACAGGTACCTGAGGATGATGTGCCTAACGATGATTCCTTGGAGTGATTGCCTGTCCTATGTGCTTTGCGTGATTATGGCTGTTTGTGAACTATGCTACTTGAAGACTATTTCTTTTTATGTTGCTTGATGTGTAATGTAAAAGACCCCCGTTGTAATTTGGGGTCTAATTTTGGGTTGTACTGATATTAACTAGACAGACACTAGACACTACTATGATCGTTTTGCTATTATTACTGCTAGTATCTATAATAGGATTATGAAGCATTAGGTAAAGGCTAAGTAAAATGAACCAACCGAATCTTAAGCAGGTACACATTATCAAGCTAAGATCAACAGGTACTTTTGTAACAAGGATTAACAAACGAATGAGACATAGTATCATGCTAGGTTATTAATCAAACGAGACATAAAGACAACCAGTAGGCATTTCAATTGATGATAAATAGCAATCTTAGTTGGAAATGAATTTGAGATGGTAAATTTTGAGGCGTTTAGAGAATTAGGTCAAACCAAGAGCCCAATTACAGTCGTTATACTGCCGGTTTTTCAGAAAATTTTGGAGTTTAGGTTAAAACGTTAAGTGTTGAATCTTCATGAACGGTTAAGTACGAGACGTGACTTGAATGTTTAGATCACACCCTAGTCTAACCTTTATAGGCCGGGTTGGGGCGTGACAGAAGTTGTCCTGCCCAAGGTGCTGTAGGATTCGGTAATAGAAATGTGGTGGATAAAGCATCATGGCAAACCTAACCAGGGCAAAAAAAATTTGAAAAGGGGGGTATAACACGAGGACTTCCCACAGGGTCATCCATTCTAGTACTACCCTCGCCCAAGCACGCTTAACTTCGGAGTTCTGTTGGGATCCGATGCATTAGTTTTGGTATGATCGCACATGTCATGTTGAGGGCACAAATCCTTTATGTGTTGACGGTACACAGTACCAGCCCAGAGAGATGGCCCATTCAAAAGACACAATGGGCTTAATAACAACCCATCCGCTTTAACAACGCAGCATCCTCACAAGACGTGATATTGACGCATTGTAGGGCCCTCTAATATCCCACAAGATAGGTTGTCGTCCTTTTAACAGCACACGACGTACGATCCGGGACGGAAAAACAGAGTAAAAGAAGAAAAGTGGCCCGAAACTGATGAAAATATTCTATTTTTGGATCCAAAAATGGGCGCAGCAAAGCTGGCTAACTAGCCCCATCGTAGAGCTCTCAGTGAGCTTTCCAACGGTATATTGTGCGCTGCGTAACTCCTTACGGATCAAAAGTTATGGGCACCGGAGCGATGGAGGCTTGGTCACAAGCACCATGCCCTCAGTTTGCGGCCCCAGCCTCTATGTGAAGCGAGGTTGTCTTGCCCAAGGTGCGGTGGGATTTGGTAATAGAAATGTGGTGGATAAAGCATTTTGGGAACCCTAACTGGGGCAAAATAAATTGAAAAGGGGGGTGCAACACGACAACTTCCCAGGGGGTCACCAATCCTAGTACTATTCTCGCCCAAGCATGCTTAACTTCGGAGTTCTGATGGGATCGGGTGCATTAGTGCTGGTATGATCGCACCCATCATGTTGAGGCCACAAATCCTTTATGTGTTGACGGTTCACAGTCCCAGCCCAGGGAGATGGCCCATTCAAAAGGCCCAATGGGCTTGACGACAACCCATCAACTTCAACAACGCAACATCCTCGCAAGACGAGATATCGACACGTTCTAGGGCCCTCTAATGTCCTGCGAGTTAGGTTGTCTTCCTTTTAACAACTCATGACGTACGATCCTGGATGGAAAAATAGAGCAAAGGAAGAATGTGGCCCGAAACTGATGAAAACATTCGATTTTGGGCTCCAAAAATGGGCGCATCCGAGCAAGTTTGCTGCTCCCGTCGTAGAGATCTCAGAGAGCTTTCCAACGGTATGCTTTGCGCCGCGTAACTCATTATGGATCAAAAGTTATGGGCACCGGAGCGACGGAAACCTGGTCATAAGCCCCACGCCTTAGGTTTGCGGGCCAAGCCTCTACGTGAAGCGAAGTTGTCTTGCCCAAGGTGCCATGCGATTCGGTAATAGATATGTGGTGGATAAAGCATCTTGGCAACCGTTACCGGGGCAAAAAAAATTGAAAAGGGGGGTGCAACACGAGGACTTCCCACAGGGTCATCCATCCTAGTACTACCCTCGCCCAAGCACGCTTAACTTCGGAGTTCTGATTGGATCCAGTGCATTCATGCTTGTATGATCGCACCCGTCATGTTGAGGGCACAAATCCTTTATGTGGTGACGGTTCACAGTCCCAGCCCAGAGAGATGGCCTATTCAAAAGGCCCAATGTGCTTAACGACAACCCTTCCACTTCAACAACGAAGCATCCTCGCAAGACATGATATCGACGCATTGTAGGGCCCTCTAATGTCCCGCAAGTTAGGTTGTCGTCCTTTTAACAGCTCACAACGTAAGATCCGGGACAGAAAAATAGAGCAAAAGAAGAAAAATGGTCCGAAACTGATGAAAACGTTCAATTTTAGGCTTCAAAAATGGGAACAGCCGAGCGGGCTTACTACAATCGTTGCAGAGCACTCGGAGAGCTTTCCAACGGTATGCTGTGAGCCACATAACTCCTTACGGATCAAAAGTTATGGGCACCGGAGCGATGGAGACCTGGTCAAGAGCCCCAAGCCCTAGGTTTACGGGCCCAGCCTCTACGTGAAGCGAAGTTGTCTTGCCCAAGGTGCAGTGGGATTCGGTAATAGAAATGTGGTGGATAAAGCATCTTGGCCACCCTAACCAGGGCAAAAAAAATTGAAAAGGGGGGTACAACATGGGGATTCCCCAAGGGATCACCCATCTTAGTACGACTTTCGGCCAAGCACGCTTTACTTCGGAATTCTGATGGGATCCGGTGCATTAGTCCTGGTATGATCGCACCTATCATGTTGAGGGCACAACTCCTTTATGTGTTGACGGTTCACAGTCCCAACCCAGAGAGATGGCCCATTCAAAAGTCCCAATGGGCTTAACGACAACCCATCCACTTAAACAACGTATCATCCTCACAAGATGTGATATCAACGCGTTGTAGGGTCCTTTAATGTCCCGCGAGTTAGGTTGTCATCCTTTTAACAACTCACGATGGATGATCCGGGACGAAAAAATAGAGCAAAAGAAGAAAAGTGGCCCGAAACTGATGAAAACGTTCGATTTTGGGATCCAAAAATAGGTGCAGTCGTGCATGCTTGCTACCCCTGTCGTATAGCTCTCGGAGAGCTTTCCAACGGTATGTTGTGCGCCATGTAACTCCTTACGGATCAAAAGTTATGGGCACCGGTGCGACGGAGACTTGGTCACAAGCCCCACGCCCAAGGTTTGCGGGCCCAGCCTCTACGTGAAGCGAAGTTGTCTTGCCCAAGGTGCGGTGGGATTTGGTAATAGAAATGTGGTGGATAAAGCATCTTGGCAACCCTAACCGGGGAAAAAAAAAATTGAAAAGGGGGGTGCAACATGACAACTTCCCAGGGGGTCACCAATCCTAGTACTACTCTCGCCCAAGCACGCTTAACTTCGGAGTTCTAATGGGATCCGGTGCATTAGTGCTGGTATGATCGCACCCATCATGTTGAGGGCACAAATACTTTATGTGTTGACGGTTCACAGTCCTAGTCCAGAGAAATAGCGCATTCAAAATGCCCAATGGGCTTAACGACAACCCATCCACTTCAACAACGCAGCATCCTCGCAAGACGTGATATCGACGCGTTGTATGGCCCTTTAATGTCCTGCAAGTTAGGTTGTCATCCTTTTAACAGCTCACGACGTACGATTCGGGATGAAAAAACAGTGCAAAAGAAGAAAAGTGGCCCGAAACTCATGAAAATGTTCAATTTTTTGATCCAAAAATGTGTGCAGCCGAGCAGGCTTGCTGCCCCTATCGTAGAGATCTCGGAGAGCTTTCCAATAGTATGCTTTGCGCCGCGTAACTCATTATGGATCAAAAGTTATTGGCACCGGAGCGACGGAGACTTGGTCACGAGCCCCACGCCTTAGGTTTGCCGGCCCAGCCTCTACGTGAAGCGAAGTTATCTTCCCCAAAGTGCAGTGGGATTCGGTAATAGAAATGTGGTGGATAAAGCATCTTGGCAAGCCTAACCCGGGCAAAAAAAAATTGAAAAGGGTGGTACAACACGAGGACTTCCCAGGGGGTCACCCATCTTAGTACTACTCTCGCCCAAGCATGCTTAACTTCGGAGTTCTAATGTGATCCGGTGCATTAGTGCTTGTATGATCGCACCCATCATGTTGAGGGCACAAATCATTTATGTGTTGATGATTCACAGTCCCAGCCCAGAGAGATGGCCCATTCAAAAGTCCAATGGGCTTAACGATAACCTATCCACTTCAACAACGTAGCATCCTCGCAAGACATGATATGCACACGTTGTAGAGCCCTCTAATGTCCCGCGAGTTAGGTTGTCATCCTTTTAATAGCTCACGACGTACGATCTGGGATGAAAAAATAGTGCAAAAGAATAAAAGTGGCCCGAAACTGATAAAAATGTTCGATTTTGGGATCCAAAAATGGGCGCAGCCGAGCAGGCTTGCTGCCCCTGTCGTAGAGCTCTCAGAGAGTTTTCCAACGGTATGATGTGCGTCGCGTAACTCCTTACGGATCAAAAGTAATGGGCACTGGAGCGACGGAGACCTTGTCACAAGCCACACGCCCAAGGTTTGTGGGCCCAGCCTCTACGTGAAGCGAAGTTGTCTTGCCCAAGTTGCCGTAGGATTCAGTAATAGAAATGTGGTGGATAAAGCATCTTGGCAAGCCTAATCGGGCCAAAAAAAATTGAAAACGGGGGTGCAACACGAGGGCTTCCCAGGGGGTCACCCATCCTAGTACTACTCTGGCTCAAGCACGCTTAACTTCGTAGTTCTGATGGGATCCGGTGCATTAGTGCTGGTATGATCTCACCCATCATGTTGAGGGCATAAATCCTTTATGTGTTGACAGTTCACAGTCCCAGCCTAGAGAGATGGCCCATTCAAAAGGCCCAATGGGCTTAACAAAAACACATCCACTTCAACAACGCAGCATTCTCGCAAGACGTGATATCGACTAGTTGTAGGGCCCTCTAATGTCCTGAGAGTCAAGTTGTCGTCCTTTTAACAACTCACGACGTACGATTCGGGATGGAAAAACAGAGCAAAAGAAGAAAAGTGGCCCGAAACTAATGAAAAGGTTCGATTTTGGGATCCAAAAATGGGCGCAGCCGAGCAGGCTGCTGCCCTCGTCGTAGAGCTCTCGGAGACCTTTCCAACGGCATGTTGTGCGCCGCATACCTCCTTACGGATCAAAAGTTATGGGCACCGGACCGACGGAGACCTGGTCACTTGCCCCACGCCCTCGGTTTGCAGGCCCAGCCTCTACGTGAAGTGAAGTTGTCTCGCCCAAGGTGCCGTGGGATTCGATAATAGAAATGTGGTGGATAAAGCATCTTGGCAACCCTAACGGGGGAAAAAAGAATTGAAAATGGGGGTACAACACGGGGACTTCGTAGGGGGTCACCTATCCTTCTACTACTCTCGCCCAAGCACGCTTAACTTCGGAGTTCTGATGAGATCCGGTGCATTAGTACTGGTTTGATCGCACCCGTCATGTTGAGGGCACAAATCCTTTATGTATTGATGGTTCACAGTCCCAGCCTGGAGAGATGGCCCATTCAAAAGGCCCAATGGGCTTAACGACAACCCATCCCCTTCAACAATGCAGCATCCTCGCAAGATGTAATATCGATTCATTGTAGGGCCCTTTAATGTCCTGCGATTTAGGCTGTCGTCCTTTTAACAGCTCACGACGTACGATTCGGGACGAAAAAATAGAGCAAAAGAAGAAAAGTGGACCAAAACAGACGAAAACATTCAATTTTCGGATCCAAAAATGGGCGCAGCCAAGAAGGCTCGCTACCACCATCGTAGAAGTCTCGAAGAGCTTTCGAACGGTATGCTGTGCACCACATACCTCCTTACGGATCAAAAGTTATGGGCACCGGAACGACGGAGACTTGGTCACAAGCCCCACACCCTCGGTTTGAGGGCCCAGCCTCCACGTGAAACGAAGTTGTCTTGCCCAAGGTGCTGTGGGATTCGGTAATAGAAATGTGGTGCATAAAGCATCTTGGCAACCCTAACCGGGGCAAAAAAAATTTGAAAAAGAGGGTGCAACACGAGTACTTCCCAGGGGGTTACCCATCCTAGTACTACTCTCGCCCAAGCACTCTTAACTTCGGAGTTCTTATGGGATCCGGTGCATTTGTGCTGGTATGATCACACCCGTCATGTTGAGGGTACAAATCCTTTATGTGTTGATGGTTCACAGTTCCAGCCTAGAGAGATGGCCCAATGAAAAGGCCCAATGGGCTTAATGACAACCCATTCGCTTCAACAACGCAGCATCCCCACTAGACGTGATATCGATGTGTTGTAGGGCCCTCTAATGTCCCGCAAGTTAGGTTTTCGTCTTTTTAACTGCTCACGACGTACGATCCAGGACGGAAAAATAGAGCAAAAGAAGAAAAGTGTCCTGAAACTGATGAAAACGTTCAATTTTGGCCTCCGAAAACTGGCGCAGCCAAGCAGGCTTGATATCCCCATCGTAGAGCTCTCGGAGAGCTTTCCAACGGTATGCTGTGCGCTGTGTAACTCCTTACGGATAAAAAGTTATGGGCACCGGAGAGACGGACACCAAGTCACAAGCCCCACGCCCTCAGTTTGCGGGCCCAGCCTCTAGGTGGAGCGAAGTTGTTTTGCCCAAGATGCCGCGGGATTCGATAATAGAAATGTGGATAAAGTATCTTGGCAACCCTAACCGGGGCAAAAAAATTGAAAAGGAGGGTGCAACAAGAGGACTTCCCAAGGGGTCACCCATCCTAGTACTACTCTCGCCCAAGCACGCTTAACTTCTGAGTTCTGATGGGATCTGGCGCATTAGTGCTGGTATGATCGCACCCATAATGTTGAGGACAAAAATTCTTTATGTGTTGACAGTTCACAGTCCCAGCCCAGAGAGATGGCCCATTCAAAAGGCGCAATGGGCTTAACGACAACACATCCGCTTCAACAACGCAGCATCCTCGCAAGACATGATTTTGACGCGTTCTAGGGCCCTCTAATGTCCCACAAGTTAGTTTGTCATCATTTTAACTGCTCACGACATACGATCCTGGATGGAAAAACAGAGCAAAAGAATAAAAATGGCCCGAGAGTCATGAAAATGTTCGATTTGGCCTCCGAAAATAGGCGTAGCCAAGCAAGCTTGCTGCGCCCGTCGCAGAGGTCTCGAAGAGCTTTCCAATGGCATGTTGTGCGCCGAGTAACTCCTTGCGGATCAAAAGTTATGGGCACCAGAGCGACGAAGACCTGGTCCCAAGCCCCACACCCTCGGTTGGCAGGCCCAGCCTCTACGTGAAGTGAAGCTGTCTTGCCCAAGGTATCGTGGGATTTGGTATTAGAAATGTGGTGGATAAAGCATCTTGGCAACCCTAACCGGGGCAAAAAAAATTGAAAAACAGGGTGCAACAAGAGGACTTCCCAGAGGGTCACCCATCCTAGTACTACTCCCGCCCAAGCACGCTTAACTTCTAAGTTTTGATGGGATCTGACTTATTAGTGCTGGTATGATCGCACCCATCATGTTGAGGGCACAAATCCTTTATGTGTTGACGGTTCACAGTCCCAGCTTAGGGAGATGGCCTATTCAGAAGGCCCAATGGGCTTAACGACAACCCATCCGCTTGAACAACGCGGCATCCTTGCAAGACGTGATATCGATGAGTTGTAGGGCCCTCTAATGCCTCGCGAGTTAAGTTGTCGTCCTTTTAACAGCTCACGACGTACGATCCGGGATGGAAAAACAAAGCAAAAGAAGAAAAGTGAACCGAAACTTATGGAAACGTTTGATTTTGTCCTCTGAAAAAAAGTGCAGTCAAGTAGGCTTGCTACCCCCGTCGTAGAGCTCTCGGAGAGCTTTCTAACGGTATGCTATGCACTGCATAACTCCTTACGGATCAAAAGTTATGGGCACCGGAGCGACAGAGACCTGGTCATAAGCCCCACGCCCAAGGTTTGCGGCCTCAGCCTCTACGTGAAGCGAAGTTGTCTTGCCCAAGGTGCTGTGGGATTCGGTAATAGAAATGTTGTGGATAAAGCATCTTGGCAACCCTAACCGGGGCAAAAAAAATGGAAAATGAGGGTGCAACACGAGAACTTCCCAGGGGGTCACCGATCTTAGTACTACACTCACCCATGCACACTTAACTTCGGAGTTCTGATGGGATCCAGTGAATTAGTGCTGCTATGATCGCACCCATCATGTTGAGGGCACAAATCCTTTATGTGTTGGCGGTTCACAGTCCCAGCCCAGAGAGATGGCCCATTCAAAAGGCCCAATGGGTTTAAGGACAACCCATCCACTTCAACAACACAGCATCCTCGCAAGACGTGATATCGATGTGTAGTAGGGCCCTTTAATGTCCCGCGAGTTAGGTTGTCGTCCTTTCAACAGCACACGACGTACGATCCAGGTCGAAAAAATTAAGCAAAAGAAGAAAAGTGGCCCGAAACTGATGAAAACGTTCTATTTTGGGATCAAAAAATGGGCGCAGTCGAGCAGGCTTGCTGCCCCCGTCGAATATCTCTAGGAGAGCTTTCCAACGGTATACTGTGCACTGCGTATCTTCTTACGGATCAAAAGTTATGGCCACCGGAGCGTCGGAGACCTAGTCACAAGACCCACGCCCTAGGTTTGCGGACCCAGCCTCTACGTGAAGCGAAGTTGTCTTGCCCAAGGCGCCGCGGGATTCGGTTATAGAAATGTGGTGGATAAATCAACTTGGCAACCCAAACCGGAGCAAAAAAAATTGAAAAGAGAGGTGCGAAATGAGGACTTCCCAGGGGGTCACCCATCATAGTACTACTCTCGCCCAAGCACGCTTAACTTCGGAGTTCTTATATGATCCAGTGCATTATTGCTGGTATGATCGCACCTGTCATGTTGAGGGCACAAATCCTTTATCTGTTGACAGTTCACAGTCCCAGCCCAGAGAGATGGCCAATTCAAAAGGCCCAATGGGTTTAACAACAACCCATCAACTTCAACAACGCAGCATCCTCGCAAGACGTGATATCGATGCATTGTAGGGCCCTCTAATGTCCCGCGAGTTAGGTTGTCGTCGTTTTAACAGCTCACGACGTATGATTCAGGACGAAAAAATAGAGCAAAAGAAGAAAAGTGGCCCGAAACTGATGAAAACATTCGATTTTGGGATCCAAAAATAGGCATAGCTGAGCAGGCTTGCTACCCCCGTTGTAGAGTTCTCGAAGTACTTTCCAACGGTATGCTGTGCACCGCGTACCTCCTTACGGATCAAAAGTTATGGGCACCGGAGCGACGGAGACCTGGTCACAAGCCCTACGCCCTCGGTTTGCGGGCCCAGCCTCTATGTGAATCGAAGTGCTGTGGGATTCGAAAATAGAAATGTGGTGGATAAAGCATCTTGGCGACCCTAACTGGGGCAAAAAAAAATTGAAAAAAAGGGTGCAACACGAGTACTTCTCAAGGGGTCACCCATCCTAGTACTACTCTCGCCCAAGCACGCTTAACTTCGGAGTTCTTATGGGATCCGGTGCATTAGTGCTAGTATGATCGCACCCGTCATGTTGAGGGCATAAATCCTTTAAGTGTTGACGGTTCACAGTTCCAACCTAGAGAGATGGCCCATTCAAAAGGCCCAATGGGCTTAACGATAACTCATCCGCTTCAACAACGAAGCATCCTCGCAAGACGTGATATCGATGCGTTGTAGGGCCCTCTACTGTCCCGCGAGTTAGGTTGTCGTCCTTTTAACATCTCACGATGTACAATCCAGGACAGAAAAACAGAGCAAAAGAAGAAAAGTGTCCCAAAACTAATGAAAATTTTCGATTTTGGACTCCGAAAATAGGCGCAGCCGAGCAGGCTTGCTGCTTCCATCGTAGAGCTCTCGGAGAGCTTTTCAACGGTATGCTGTGCACCGTGTAACTCCTTACGGATCAAAAGTTATGGACACCGGAGTGACGGAGACCAAGTCACAAGCCCCACACATTCGGTTTGCAGGCCCAGCCTCTACGTGAAGCAAAGTTGTCTTGCCCAAGGTGCTGTGGGATTCGGTAATAGAAATGTGGTGGATAAAATATCTTGGCAACCCTAACCGGGGCAAAAAAAATTGAAAATAGGGGTGCAACAAGAGGACTTCCTAGGGGCTTACCCATCCTAGTACTACTCTCGCCCAAGCATGCTTAACTTCTGAGTTCTAATGGGATCTGGTAATTTAGTGCTGGTATGATCGCACCCATAATGTTGAGGGCATAAATCCTTTATGTGTTGACGGTTCACAATCCCAGCCCAGAGAGATGGTCCATTCAAAAGGCCCAATGGGCTTAAAGACAACCCATCCGCTTCAACAACACAACATCCTCGCAAGACATGATATCGACGCATTGTAGGGCCCTCTAATGTCCTGCAAGTGAGTTTGCCGTCCTTTTAACAGCTCACGACATACGATCCGGGATGGAAAAACATAGCAAAAGAATGAAAATGGCCGGAAACTCATGAAAATGTTCGATTTTGGCCTCCGAAAACAAATGCAGCCGAGCAGGCTTGCTACCCCTGTCGTAGAGCTCTTGGAGAGCTTTCCAACGGCATGATGTGCACCGCGTAACTCCTTGCAGATCAAAAGTTATAGGCACCAGAGCGACGGAGACCTAGTCCCAAGCCCTACACCCTCGGTTTGCGAGCCCAGCCTCTACGTGAAGCCAAGCTGTTTTGCCCAAGGTGCCGTGGGATTCGGTATTAGAAATATGGTGGATAATGTATCTTGGCAACCCTACCCGGGGCAAAAAAAATTGAAAAGTGGGGTGCAACAAGAGGACTTCCCAAGGGGTTACCCATCCTAGTACTACTCTAGTCCAAGAATGCTTAACTTCTGAGTTTTGATGGGATCCGGCGTATTAGTGCTGGTATGATCGCACCCGTCATGTTGAGGGCACAAATCCTTTATGTGTTGTTGGTTCACAGTCCCAGCCTAGAGAGATGGCCCATTCAAAAGGCCCATTGGGCTTAACGACAACCCATCTGCTTGAACAACGAAGCATCCTCGCAAGACGTGATATCGACGCGTTGTAGGGCCCTCTAATGTCCCGCGAGTTAGGTTGTCGTCCTTTTAACAGCTCACGACGTATGATCCGGGATGGAAAAACAGAGCAAAAGAAGAAAAGTTGCCTGAAACTGATGAAAACGTTCGATTTTGGTCTCTGAAAATAGGCGTAGTCAAGCAGGCTTTGTCACGCCCCAACCCGGCCTATAAAGGTTAGACTAGGGTGTGATCTAATCATTCAAGTCACGTCTCGTACTTAACCGTTCATGAAGATTTAACACTTATCGTTTTAGTCTAAACTCCAAAGTTTTCCGGAAAACCGGCAGCATAACGGCTGTAATTGGACTCTTTGGTTTGGCCTAATTCTCTAAACGCCTCAAATTTTTCCAATCTTAATTTCATTTCCAACTAGGATTACTATTTAACATCAATTGAAATGCCTATTGGTTATCTCGATGTCTCGTTTGATTTATAACCTAGCATGATACTATGTCTCATTTGTTTGTTTATCCTCGTTACAAAAGTACCTGTTTAAGATTGGATAGGTTCATTTACTTAGTCCTTACTAATACGTCATAACCTATGATAGATACTAGCGGTAATAATAGCAAAACGATCATAGTAGTGTCTAGAGTTTGTCTAGCAAATATCAGTACAAACCAAAATTAGACCCCAAATTACAACGGGGGTCTTTTACATTACACATTAAACAACATGAAAGAAACAGTCTTCAAGTAGCATAGTCTTCACAAATGGCCATAAATCAAGCAAAGCACACAAGACAGGCAATTACTCCAAGGATTCATCGTTAGGCACACCGTCCTTGGGTACCTGTTATGGATCTTCTTCACCTGAGATGATAAAAGAGGGTGAGTCCTTATGAACTCAGCGAGGGGGAACGAGAAATATGTTTTGAAACTCATTTTTCGGTTCAACTTATGAAATTCTTTTGCAAGCATGAATATAACAATAACATAAGTACATGAACAGAAATACCAGTCTTTCCTCCCCGAGGTTCTCTAGGAACCAAGCGAGAGTACTTATACACATAGTAAAAAGGATACAGTGAGCTTTTGCTCTCAGATCAGTTTCAGAATTAGATGTTGCGGCCGACTTCAAATCATCCCCAAAACACACCAGGTGGCTGTACTTCGGATGTACCCCGAAATCCTACGACCCAACTCTCCGAGGAAGTCTAGCCCCCAAGCGAGAGAGGGAATAGGACCATGGTAGTCACAGGTGCACCGGCAAGCCCGATGCCGCCCGGTGTGCGTGATCGCTACCATGCCGACAGGAAAGGTTGCAACCTTGTATGCAGTGCACATTTATGACATTAACATATCACGTTAGGAGGTCAACAAAGTAGGTTGCCTCCGGACAGTCATAAGATTGCACATTGACAAGTAAACAGGAAGGGCACGATAAGACAAGTAATTTCACTTGTAAGGCATATAGAGTTATATGAACATTAAACGGGCAGCCATGTAACACATGTAAATCAAGCCATATAACTCATTTCGAAGTCCACGTAATCAGGTGATAGGATTATTCAACATGCAACAACATCTACGTGGGTTCGGATGCAGGAAATGTGACACCCGAGAATTTTACCATAGAATTTATTTATAATCGTTGCATACCTATATGCGCATTTCTACGTGCATCATTTTTCTTGCTTAATTGATTTTATTGTGGGTTACTATTCATAATATTTTTGACTGTTTCGAAAGCTTGATTTTAAATTTTTCCTAGGTCACCTGACATTTAAAAAGAACCAAGAAATTTTCGTTTTGAACTTTCGAGCTTAGGAGTTTGCGTTTGAAAAATATTTTCCGTGAACTTTGAATAGTGTTACGTTAGAATAGTGCTAGTATTAAATTAAAAGCATTTGGAATTGCAATTAACCTTAGTTGATCAAGATTATAGTCTAATTAGCTTATATTATTTAGTCATGCACCACATATAATAATAACCAACTCATTAAATTAAAACATAGGCTTATTCTTGTCATCAAAACAAACAAAAAAATGACCTCTATGTCCCTTGTGTTGGCCGTCCACTTCAAGGAGGAAAAAAGAGATTCTTGCTCCAACAATCTTGCATTTTGAGCTTCTAGATTCATCTTGGGAGGGGTTTTGAGCAACCTAGAGTCTTCAACAACCTTCTTCATCTTCAAAAATTATGAGGGAGTCTCATTTTCTTGATTTTAAAGTTTATGTGCATATGTTTAATTTTCTTGATTTGTCAATTATAGCTATATAACTTGTTATAAGTGCTTCCTATGAGTTATTTAATGTCTCTAGAGCTAACTTTTGAGGGTTGATAACAAAGTTAATGGTTGAATGTTGAATTTGATCAAAGAGATGATGAATAGTGCCTAGAACTAGGGTTTTGAGAAAATTTGCTAATTGGCTTGAATTGATGCCTCAATTAGGTGCTCTAGACCCTAGGGAAGTTAGTTGAAAAGCCACGTTAGGTTGAATCACTCGAATTTGACCTTAATTGCATAATTAGCTTACTTTAAAAAGGGGGTTTTATACGTTAAGCAATCCGGGCAAGTTTGGGCATCGATTTGGGTATCCTTGAGCTAAGGACGCACCTTTGGTGCTTTCGTTTCGCGAAAATGGGGTTCGGTTAGTATGGCTATAGTTCAAACCCGTTCGGGGCCTTCCTGAACTTTTGCTTCAAAAATGAGTTTTAGTGACTTTAAAAGGTACCTTTGAGCTTAATTAGGAATATAGAAATACTAGGGTATGATTGGGAATCTCGAACCATGCTTAGGAGAAAGAAAGCTCGTTTAAAGAAAGGGGAAAAGCAGTTTTTAGCCATTTTAGTTGCATTTGGAACTTGTTGTGTGTTAGCAATGCCTTGCATTGAATATTTAGGATGTATTTAAGTTATCTGAGTAGATTATTAGAATTAATTGTGTTGATTGTTACATTTGGTATCTTAAAGCTAATATCGTGCTTATATGAACTTTTATCGTGCATAAATGTGAGGGCGGCCTACTTTGTCGTCCCTCTTATGTGTTATGTGTTATATTGATTGCTTGTGACTTGTATTGGGTTGCGTAACCTTTTTCGGACATGGTAGCGTCGAGAAACACGGGCGGCGTCGGGCTTGCCGTGCTCTCTCGACTACCATGGTGCCTATTCCCTTTCTCGCTGAGGCATACTCCACTACCCTAGAGGCGTGGTTCACCTACTGGGCATGGACCTACCTCGGGAGAAAGGGTCGTAGGATCGGGATACATCCGGAGTATCCCAATTGTGGTGTTTGGGGTTTGCCAGCTTGTTCGTGATGCTCGTGGTTCGTGGCTCATGGATGAAGACTTGGAAGTGGAACCGTATCCTTTTTAAAGTGATTAATAGTTTGGCTTATTGTCTTGTTAGTTTATGTGGCTTGTATATGTTTACTTGTGTTGCATATCATATTGCACGTTGGCATGCTGCATCACCTCCCTCGCTGGGCAACTTTGTTGCTCACTCCTCATTTGAAATGTTTCAGGAGAAGCTGAGGTGAATCCCCAGCTGTTAGATGTAGGAGAAGAAGAAGAAGTTCAAGTATATCAGAATCTGTGATCTTATGTGCTGAGGTGGATTTTATGTGCTTCTTGCGTGGAGTTCTTGTTATTAATGTATTTTGAGACTTTGGAGTCTTGTATATATATGTCTAGTAGATGTGTACTAGGATGTTAAAGAAAGTTGTTGGATTGTAATAACGAATTCTAGACTTTAATTTCCCTTGCATGCTTGGAGTGTTTGTTAATCTTCATATGGAACTTAGAATTTTATTGTATTTAATTACTTATGACTAAAACCAACTTATCTCGCATGCTTGTGTGCTTTAGTAGAATATTGTTGCTCCAAGGCTCGGATGGCCTTGTGATTGTGTTTTGGCTTTGGAGATATTGTCGATAAGTTGTTGCTTTTAGTTCAGATGTCTTAAATGAATGCTTACAGGTAACAGTTTTGTCCTTGGTACAGAGGAGACTCTGTCCGAGTGACGGGTCTGAGCCTGACTTTAGCGTGGGGTTGGGTTCGGGGCATTACATTTTAGTGGTATCAGAGCTACTAGAATGCTTGAAGCCGGGTTAAATTCCTTGGCATATGGGTAGAGGTTTATATGTGAAAGTGAATTATGTGAATATGTGAGTGTTTAGTTGTTTAAGTACTTAGATATAAGACATGCTAGCATGAAAAAGGAATGATAAAGCTTGACATGATAAGAATATGAAAAGTTAGTGTTGAATGTTGTTAAGTGTTTTATGTGTTCTTATGTGAGTAAAATGTTTGAAAACAATGTGTAAATTATCTTGCATAGTTTATTTGCCTATTATAATATTATGTTCTTCTAGCATTGTGATGAGGAGATGGGGTAGACCACAGAGAGAGCCGGAGGAGGCTCCCAGACAGAATGTACCGGGGCAAGATGCTGGGGCAGCCGGGAATGTACCGCAGGGTCAGGAGCCGAGTAATGCCTAGATCTTAGCTACTATGGCTACTGCGATGAATACCATAGCACAGTTTGTGGTTCAGCAAAGTACAGCAGGTGTCGGTAGAGGGAATCAGACTGCCAAAGCAGAGGGCAGTGGTACTGCAGGAGGTAACTTATTTGATAAATTTCTGCATCACGGAGCATATAGTTTTTATGGTGAGCCTGATGATATGAAAGCAGAGTTGTGGCTGAGTAAGTTCGAGAAAGTTGCTGCGATACTTGAGTGTGACGATGAAAGAAAGATCACCTATGCTGCATTTTTAATGGAGGGTGATGCCGAGGCTTGGTGGCGCACTATTAGAGAAAAATGGGATGCTGAGAGGGTTCAGCATGTATGGGCTGACTTTGTTCGTGAGTTTCGAGATAAATATGTATCGGTTGTAGCCCGTGAGAGGCATCAGGATGAATTTATAGCTTTGAAACAGGGGAACATGACTGTAGACCAGTATGAGGCTACCTTTACGAGACTATCTCGATATGTGCCAGCTTTAGTTCAGCCGGAGGATGTGAAAATTCAGAGATTTATTACAGGGTTGAGGAGTGACATCATGCTTAACTTGTCTTCGCAAGATTATCCGAACTATGCTGCAGTAGTTAGGGCTGCGTCGATATATGAGAAACGTAAGGCAGATGTGTTAGCTCAGTCTAGTCAGTCAAGCAAACGTCAGTTTCAGTCTCAGAGTCAAGGTTATCAGAGGCAGTATTAGCAACCTGTTCAGACTCAGTAGCCTAGATAGACTCAGAGCTATCCAGGACCAGTTCAGGTACAGTCACAGCCGAGACCAGCTCAGAGTCAGCCACAGGGACAGTCACAGACCCGACTAGTGACTGCTAGATCTCAGCAGGGTAGTTCTGCCACATCTACTTATAGGGCCCTTACAGGAGGAGCTGCTGCTAGGAAGAATCTACAGTGTACTCATTGCAACCGTAAGGGTCACACAGAGGCTGAGTGTTGGAGGAAACTGGGCCGTTGCACATGTTGTGGCAGTGATCAGCACAGAGTTAAAGATTGTCCCAAGTTTAAATTTGGTCAGGGTCAGACTTCAGGCCAGGGTGCCCAGACTAGAGCTTCAGGAGCAGCTACTGTACCGCGAGGTCAGGCACAGGTATTTGCACTCGACCAGGAGGAGCTTCCAGAGACTACAGTGGTAGTAGAAGGTACTTTTCTTATTAATAGTCAGCCGGTAGTAGTTTTGATTGATACCGGGGCTACACATTCATTCATTACACCTGCATGTGCACAGTCTGCTACATTAAAAGTTGATAAACTGCCGTATGTGATTGAAGTAGGTAATCCTATGGGTACTAAATTTGTTACGGAGTCTGTGTGTAAAGATTGTAATATTTGCATTGAGGGTTGCATGTATCCTATTGATTTGATTATCATGGCATTTCGGGACTTTGAAGTTATCTTGGGGATGGATTGGTTGGGACGATATTATGCATGTTTGGACTGTAGGAGGAAAGTTTTGACTTTAGAAGTACCTAACCAACCTGTTATTAAAGTAACTGGGAGTCGGAAGTCTACTGGGACTCGTATTATATCTTCCATTAAAGCTACTAAAATGTTGAGTAAAGGCTATGATGCATACTTAGCTTATTTAATTAGTCAGCCTGGGGATAAATTGAAATTGAATGAAGTACCTGTTATAAAAGAGTTTCCAGGGGTTTTCCCTGAGGAGTTTTCTGGGTTACTACCTGATAGGGAGATTGAGTTTGTGATTGACCTGTTTCCAGGAACTAGTCCTATCTTGAGAACTCCGTATAGAATGTCTCCCCCTGAGTTACAAGAATTGAAAATTCAGCTACAGGGTTTACTTGAGAAAGGTTTTATTCAGCCTAGTTCGTCACCGTGGGGTGCTCCCGTGTTATTTGTGAAAAAGAAAGACGGTACTCTGCGTCTGTGCATAGATTATCGAGGTCTGAATCAGGTAACGGTGAAAAATAAATATCCTTTGCCTTTAATTGAGGAGTTGTGTGATCAGCTACAGGGTGCTGTTGTGTTTTCGAAATTTGATTTAAGACAGGATTATTATCAGTTGAGGATCCGGAAAGAGGATGTACTTAAGACTGCATTTAGAACCAGGTACGGCCATTATGAGTTTGTTGTTTTACCATTCGGGTTGACAAATGCTCCAGCCGCTTTTATGGATTTGATGCAGAGGGTATTTCGACCCTATATTGATCAGTTTGTTGTGATTTTTATTGATGACATATTAGTATACTCTAAGTCTGAGTCTGAGCATGAAAAGCATTTGAGAATTGTACTTAAAACCCTGCAAGAACACAAGTTGTTTGCCAAATTTAGCAAATGCAAATTCTGGTTGAAACATGTTGCCTTTTTAGGTCATATCATTTCCCAGGAGGGAATATCTGTTGATCATGCTAAAATTGATGTGGTTATGTCGTGGAAGAGACCTGAAACTGTCACGGAAGTCCGTAGTTTCTTGGGATTAGCGGGCTATTATAGGCGATTTGTTAAAGATTTTTCAAAGATTGCAGGACCTTTGACTACTTTAACTCAGAAGAAAACTGTGTTTAATTGGGATGACAAATGTGAAGCTAGTTTCCAAGAGTTGAAAAAGAGACTTACCACTGTACCTATCCTTGCCTTGCCTGAGGGAACCGAGAATTTGGTGATTTATAGTGACGCTTCGAAAGAAGGCTTAGGTTGTATTCTGATGCAAAATGGTAAAGTCATAGCATATGCCTCTAGGAAATTGAAACCATATGAACTCAATTATCCTACACATGATTTGGAGCTTGCAGCTGTTGTATTTGCTTTGAAGAAATGGCGACATTATTTGTGGGGCAACAAATTTGAAATATTTACTGACCATAAAAGTTTGAAATATTTGTTTTCTCAAAAAGATTTGAATATGAGGCAAAGGCGTTGGCTTGAACTGTTGAATGATTATAACTGTACCATTAGCTATTTGCCGGGAAAAGCTAATATTGTTGCAGATGCACTAAGCCGAAAAGCTTCTGTGGCTAGTTTGATAATCAAGGATTGGGAGATTGTAGAAGATCTTTGTTTGTGGAAACCAGAGGCTTCTAGATCAGGTATTCAATTTGCTAGCTTACAAATCAAATCTTTCTTGCTATCTAGAATCAGAGAAGCGCAACAATCAGATTCTCAGCTGTTGAAGCTTTTAGAGAAGTTAAAAGGGGGAGAGTCCGACTTTAAGATACATGATGATGGACTTCTCAGGTACAGGAATAGAATTTGCATTCCCAGTAATTCGACTGTGAAAGATGAGATTCTCGTTGAGGCTCATGCTTCTAAATACACAATTCATCTTGGAAGCACAAAAATGTATAGAGATTTGAAACAGAATTTCTGGTAGAACAACATGAAGAGAGAGATAGCTGAATTTGTAGCTAAATGTTTGACTTGTCAGAAAGTTAAGGCGGAACATCAGAGGCCAGCAGGGTTGTTGCAGCCGTTGGAGATTCCGGTTTGGAAATGGGATCAGGTTACTATGGATCTTGTGTCGGATTTGCCGAGATCACCATGAGGTAATGATTCTGTGTGGGTTGTAGTAGACAGGTTGACGAAGAGTTCGCATTTTATTGCTACAAAGAAAACAGATTCTCTCGATAAATTGGCCGAGCTTTATGTTGAAAATATCGTGAGACTGCATGGAGTTCCATCTCAAATAGTGTCAGACAGGGATCCCAGGTTTACATCACAATTCTGGCAGAAACTACAAAAGGCTATGGGGACTAATTTGGGTTTTAGTACTGCATATCACTCGTAGACGGATGCCAGTCAGAGAGGACTATCAGGATACTGGAAGATATGTTGAGAGCCTGTGTTCTGGATTTTGGCAAGAATTGGGAGAAATATCTGCCTTTAGCAGAGTTTGCTTACAATAACAGTTATCAAGCCACTATTGGCATGGCACCCTACGAGGCACTTTATGGGCGAAAATGTCGGTCTCCGTTGTATTGGGATGAGGTAGGTGAGATGAAAACAGTTGATCCCGCTATTCTTCCGGAGATGATCAAAATGGTGGATAATGTGAGACTTATAATGAAAAGGATGCTTACAGCTCAGAGTCGACAGAAGAATTATGCTGATAGATGTCGACGGGACTTAGTATTTTCCAAGGGTGATCATGTTTTCTTGGAAGTCTCTCCACGAAAAGGTCTGATTCGGCACGGCAAAGGAGGTAAACTTAGTCCTAGATACGTGGGACCATTTGAGATCACTGAGAAAGTTGGGGATTTAGCTTACAGATTGGCACTACCTCCATGTTTGGGTCGGATTCATGATGTTTTCCATGTGTCACTGTTGAGAAAGTATAATCCTGATCCGTCGCATATCATTGAGCCGGAGCCGTTGGAGATTGATGATTCCTTAGCTTACGTTGAGAAACCTCTTCGAGTGGTTGATCAAAAGATTCAGGAACTTAGAACTAAAAGTATTCCTATGGTAAAAGTTCTCTGGGATCATCATGGAGTTGAGGATGCCACTTGGGAGCGAGAAGATCAGATCAGAGAGAAGTATCCGGAGCTCTTTGCCGAATCATGTAAGAATTGCGAGGACGCAATTAGTTTAAGGGGGAGAGGGTGTGACACCCGAGAATTTTACCATAGAATTTATTTATAATCGTTGCATACCTATGTGCGCATTTCTACGTGCATCATTTTTCTTGCTTAATTGATTTTATTGTGGGTTACTATTCATAATATTTTTGACTGTTTCGAAAGCTTGATTTTAAATTTTTCCTAGGTCACCTGACATTTAAAAGGAGCCAAGAAATTTTCGTTTTGAACTTTCGAGCTTAGGAGTATGCGTTTGAAAAATATTTTCCGTGAACTTTGAATAGTGTTACGTTAGAATAGTGCTAGTATTAAATTAAAAGCATTTGGAATTGCAATTAACCTTAGTTGATCAAGATTATAGTCTAATTAGCTTATATTATTTAGTCATGCACCACATATAATAATAACCAACTCATTAAATTAAAACATAGGCTTATTCTTGTCATCAAAACAAACAAAAAAATGACCTCTATGTCCCTTGTGTTGGCCGTCCACTTCAAGGAGGAAAAATGAGATTCTTGCTTCAACAATCTTGCATTTTGAGCTTCTAGATTCATCTTGGGAGGGGTTTTGAGCAACCTAGAGTCTTCAACAACCTTCTTCATCTTCAAAAATAGTGAGGGAGTTTCATTTTCTTGATTTTAAAGTTTATGTGCATATGTTAATTTTCTTGATTTGTCAATTATAGCTATATAACTTGTTATGAATGCTTCCTATGAGTTATTTAATGTCTCTAGAGCTAACTTTTGAGGGTTGATAACAAAGTTAATGGTTGAATGTTGAATTTGATCAAAGAGTTGATGAATAGTGCCTAGAACTAGGGTTTTGAGAAAATTTGCTAATTGGCTTGGATTGATACCTCAATTAGGTGCTCTAGACCCTAGGGAAGTTAGTTGAAAACCACGTTAGGTTGAATCACTCGAATTTGACCTTAATTGCATAATTAGCTTACTTTAAAAAGGGGGTTTTATACGTTAAGCAATCCGGGCAAGTTTGGGCATCGATTTGGGTATCCTTGAGCTAAGGACGCACCTTTGGTGCTTTCGTTTCGCGAAAATGGGGTTCGGTTAGTATGGCTATAGTTCAAACCCGTTCGGGGCCTTCCCGAACTTTTGCTTCAAAAATGAGTTTTAGTGACTTTAAAAGGTACCTTTGAGTTTAATTAGGAATATAGAAAGACTAGGGTATGATTGGGAATCTCGAACAATGCTTAGGAGAAAGAAAGCTCGGTTAAAGAAAGGGGAATAGTAGTTTTTAGCCATTTTAGTTGTATTTGGAACTTGTTGTATGTTAGCAATGCCTTGCATTAAATATTTAGGATGTATTTAAGTTATTTGAGTAGATTATTAGAATTAATTGTGTTGATTGCTACTTTTGGTATCTTAAAGCTAATATCGTGCTTATATGAACTTTTATCGTGCATAAATGTGAGGGCGGCCTACTTTGTCGTCCCTCTTATGTGTTATGTGTTATATTGATTGCTTGTGACTTTTATTGGGTTGCGCAACCTTTTTCGGACATGGTAGCGTCGAGAAACACGGGCGGCATCAGGCTTGCCGTGCTCCCTCGACTACCATGGTGCCTATTCCCTTTCTCGCTGAGGCATACTCCACTACCCTAGAAGTGTGGTTCACCTGCTGGGCATGGACCTACCTCGGGAGAAAGGGTCATAGGATTGGGATACATCCAGAGTATCCCAATTGTGGTGTTTGGGGTTTGCCGGCATGTTCGTGATGCTCGTGGTTCGTGGCTCGTGGATGAAGACTTGGAAGTGGAACCGTATCCTTTTTAAAGTGATTAATAGTTTGGCTTATTGTCTTGTTAGTTTATGTGGCTTGTATATGTTTACTTGTGTTGCATATCATATTGCACGTTGGCATGCTACATCACCTCCCTCGCTGGACAACTTTGTTGCTCACTCCTCATTTGAAATGTTTCAGGAGAAGCTGAGGTGAATCCCCAGCTGTTAGAAGTAGGAGAAGAAGAAGAAGTTCAAGTAGATCAGAATCCGTGATCTTATGTGCTGAGGTGGATTTTATGTGCTTCTTGCGTGGAGTTCTTGTTATTAATGTATTTTGAGACTTTGGAGTCTTGTATATATATGTCTAGTAGATGTGTACTAGGATGTTAAAGAAAGTTGTTGGATTGTAATAATGAATTCTAGACTTTAATTTCCCTTGCATGCTTGGAGTGTTTGTTAATCTTCATATGGAACTTAGAATTTTATTGTATTTAATTACTTATGACTAAAACCAACTTATCTCGCATGCTTGTGTGCTTTAGTAGAATATTGTTGCTCCAAGGCTCGGATGGCCTTGTGATTGTGTTTTGGCTTTGGAGATATTGTCGATAAGTTGTTGCTTTTAGTTCAGATGTCTTAAATGAATGCTTACAGGTAACAGTTTGTCCTTGGTACAGAGGAGACTCTGTCCGAGTGACGGGTCCGAGCCTGACTTTAGCGTGGGGTTGGGTTCGGGGCGTTACAGGAAAAGCCTAATTGTCAGCATGCAATGATCAAAATTACATTTAAGGTTATAAGGGCATCTACGGGCAGCCTACTAAGCATATAATTCCACACAATATCCAAATGATCATCACTTAGCAAGACTACCTAGTCATTAGGGTTTCCATTTCATGCATATCCGTGCAAGTTAAGCTCCAAACCAATTCAAAATCAATCTCAAGCCATGCATCATTTAATTCAACATCCTCAAACATTCAAAACAGTCCACACAACATCCCAATGTCACAATCCCAAGCAATTAATACCACACGAGAAGTTACAACAACTTTTCTAAGCATATAACCAAGTGAACCCTCACTGCTATAGGCTGTTTTCCCACAATCATTAAGATAAGCAAAAAATCTCCAATTCCAGTTAATAAGATGTCAAATTAAAGCTTAAGAAGTGAACTAAAATCAGAAACAAGCCTTGCATCATTTGGAGTTCGGGATCATTAGTCATAGCCAAAACAGTGAGATAGCACAAAACTGTCCAGATTTGCACACATTTCCATAATTGACGTTTTTGAGGTCCTTAGGGTCAGATTTAGCCTTGGTCCATTTCTGACAAAAATGTCCAGAACTGCAAAATCTAGTATCACACCAAATTTCTTTTGGACATCATTTACTAAGTAAAATCTGGTTCGTTCTAAAAGGTCAGTGCATCTGCCAAAACCTGCTTCATTTTTCCAGATTTCCAGATTTAGACACATTTCAAAGATTTTCCATTTTGAGGACCTTAGACTCAAAATTAGCTTTGGCCTATTTCTGAGAAAAATGTTCAAAACTGGAAAAACTAGTCACCTACCAATTTTTCATGCATTTTCAACAACATGTTCCTAGCCAAACTTACCTCGAAAAAACTGGTCAGAGAGCTGTCACATAATCCGACTTCACCTATCATCACTTTCAAGCCAAGATCTTGCCATGCATGGTTGTAAAAGCTTATGAACGAACATATAACTCAAGTAAAGAAGCAAAGACATACATTTATGAGCATGCATGTGGATTTTTGAAGGATTTTCAAAAGTTTTTAGCCCTCACCTTAGCAATCAACCAAGAGGATGCACAAAAACTTGTTGAAGCAAATTTTTCTTCTTGTCCTTTGCCTAGCCGAGGTTCCAACTAGAGTTTCTCTATTTTTCCTAGCTTAGTGACCAAGCTCTTAGTACATGCATGAGGTTAGAACAAGAAGAAAAGAAATGGAAGCCAAGAACTTACCTAGGGCCGAAATGAGGACTCAAAGGACATGCATGTATGATTCTTGCATCCTAGCTAGCTTGCTAGAATTTCTTGCTTGTTGTTTGTCTTGATGCACCTTAGGATGATGAAGATGAGCTAAGGGATGAAGAAACTCAGCCCAAAACCGAGATTGAGAGAAAGGAATGAGAGGAGAGAGAGAAAATTGAGAGGAAAGTGAGAGAATATGACAAAGAATAAAGGCTTTGCAAAAGATGAAGCATATTCAGCCTTGGGCATAGCAAAATTCAGATTTATGTCTTCAAGATGCTTGGATTTTGAAGTGTTTAGCATGGTCAAGGAGTGTTGGTCGAGTATGGTGGAGTTTTGAGGAGATTTTGAGCAATTTTTTTTATGCATTTGTGTCATAGAATTGTCATAGGAATGTTGGGAATTTAGGGAATCTAGGTAGAATAAAATATAGGAATGTTTGTTGATGAGTTGAATTATGAATAGAATAATAGATAGTGGGAAATGTAGGAATAGTTTAGTATTATTTTATTGTTAGTGGAGTTTGTAGAGAATTTGAATTAGGATTATAATAATAGTTAGTGGTGTTTGTAGGATTATTTTATAGTCTAGTGCTTTGTGTAGGATTCTTTCTTGATCAACGTGGTGGCACGGATTCTTAGGTCTAGGGCACGAATTATGAGGTAGATACGAACTTCAAGACTAAGGCACGTACTTCAAGGCTAATGCACGCAATCCTAGGTGAATGCACGTAAACCAATGCAAGGCACGTAAATCAAGGCATGACTCTATATCTAGGTTAAGGTACGCAGTTCAAGGTTAGGGCACACGAAATGAGATAATGCACATACATCGAGGTCAGGGCACGTATATCTAGGTATTGCACATCAATCGAGGATTTGGGCACCCTATTCTAGGTCAAGGTACGTATGACGAGGTATGCACGAAAACCAAGACAGGATACGTAAGCCAATATCAGTCATATCATTCTTGGTCTATGGCACGCAAATCAAGGTAACACATGTTATTCGGGGTCGGGCCTCACAAGCTTGCTGCCCAGTCATAGAGCTCTCGGAGAGCTTTCCAACGGTAAGCTGTGAGCCGCGTAACTCCTTACATATCAAAAGTTATGAGCACCTGAGCGACGGAGACCGGGTCATAAGCACCAGGCCCTCGGTTTGTAGGCCCAGCCTCGACGTGAATCGGAGTTGTCTTGCCCAAGGTGCTGTGGGATTCGATAATAGAAATGTGGTGGATAAAGCATCTTGGCAACCCTAACCGGGGCGAAAAAAAATTGAAAAGAGGGGTGCAACACGAGGATTTCCCAGGGGGTTACCCATCCTAGTACTACTCTCGTCCAATCACGCTGAACTTCCGAGTTCTAATGGGATCCGGTGCATTAGTGCGGGTATGATCGCACACGTCATGTTGAGGGCACAAATCCTTTATGTGTTGACGGTTCACAGTCCCAGCCCAGAGAGATGGCCCATTCAAAAGGCCTAATGGGCTTAACGACAACCCATCTACTTCAACAATGCAGCATCCTCGTAAGACGTGATATCGACGCGTTGTAGGGCTCTCTAATGTCCCGTGAGTTAGGTTGACGTCCTTTTAACAACTCACAACGTACGATCCGGGACGAAAAAACAGAGCAAAAGAAGAAAAGTGGTCCGAAACTGATGAAAAAGTTCAATTTTGGGCTCCAAAAACGGGAGTAGCCAAGCAGGCTTGCTGCCCCCCTCGTAGAGCACTCGGAGAGCTTTCCAAACGGAATACTGTGCATCGCGTAACTCATTACGGATCAAAAGTTATGGGCACCGGAACGACGGAGACTTGGACACAAGCCCCACGCCCTAGGTTTTTGGGCCCAGCCTCTACGTGAAGCGAAGTTGTCGTGCCCAAGGTGCTGTGGGATTCGGTAATAAAAATGCGGTGGATAAAGCATCTTTGTAACACCCCGATCCCTCTCGAGACCGGGAGTTCTATCAATCAAACTAATTACAACCCAAACCAAACCCGGGCAATATTTTCAGGGAAAACGGACGGAGTCTCCACTGTTTCTAGGCAAAATGTAAAACCTGTAATAGGATATAAATGGACCACCACCGTGTCCAACCATACAAAACTTCCTCAAGGCCATCCGAGCCTCGGTTCTCAACAATTTAAACTCAGCAAGTATACATACATTTCCAATTTAAAAGCTAACCTATCTTTTTCATTTTGACAAGTACATTCAATCTAGACAATTAAACCATACTAAGCTGCTGCATAAAATAAACTATCATGTCATTCTAATTCTTTTCCTTTGATCATTACAAACATGCATTGAAGCTAAGTTATAATAACTAGATACATAATCTAACTTATCAAACTACTTCAACAACCTAATGAAACTTAATTTACATACTTTTTGACATTAAATACATACAGCATATGAAAGCATATATCTTTATAACTTCGACACTCAAGCCACATAGGCACGCAAGACAACTCTTCAGGCACGAACTTTCACGTAATCACGAACTTTCCAACTAACATGGCATTTCCTAAAATGTGGTGGTGAGGAGTGAGTATACACAACACGTATACTCAGTGAGGACGAGACAGATATCGAGGTGGAGAGAAAGAATATCGTGCAATGCAAATAGGTACAGTTAAACAATATAATCAATAAAAAGACATTCAATATAATTGGCAACATAACAAACAATCAAAGAAAGCAATAACATAACCATTCAAAGCTATACCACACTCTGAAGGCTATGGTTCACTCATACGAGCAATGTACCATTTCACGAGCGATACATCAATCTCGAGCTTGATGTTGACAACGATGACAATAAGCGCGCAACCACCTTATAACACCAGTTTGGAATACCCCGGAAGTATCCATCAATCTACGTCCCAAATCTCCTTGGGAGGCAACCCAAGCGAGAATGGGAATAGCAGCGGAGCTAAAGCAACCAACACTGGCAACCCGAGGCTACCCAGAGAGGCTCATCACTCACGCGCGAGACACTATGCAATGCAAGACTCGATACAAGGCGATAAACGAGCTATAAACAAGATATCAAGCATTCTCAACAATGGATAAACATTTCAATCAACAACCAACTCTAACAAGCGGAATAAGCATTAGCAATCATACAAGCAATAAAAAGCATTAACAAGCATTCTATAGGCATAACATCAAGAAAACACACAAAGTCACAAATCGGCCCCAACTATCAAAACACTACCATCTCCAAACGAGCCACGAGTTCCGGAAACCGACTTCGCCAATCTTTCTAGGTCACTATAAGGCACGTCTAGAGACTCCGAAACCCTACTTAACCCTAAAATTCACGCAAAGCCCGGTTTTCCCCCTTTGCTCGTTTGAACTACAACTATACCAACCAAACACCCAACCAACACCACGACCACACCAAAAGTGCTTCCATGGGCTCTCGAAACAATGCCATCACGCAAAACGAGAAAACGCTAAAGTCGACCTAAATGACCCCGACTTTCACTAAGCCATTTTTCTCCGTTTTTCTATTACACATTCCAATTAAACCATACATTTAGGCATTCAAGCATATCTAGCACATTTCTACATCAACAGACAGCATAACGGAGCAACTTCATCGTTTCAAGGGTTTACTATTCACAAAATACTATTCATTAATCAATTTAAATTGCAATCTCAACATTTAACCGCATAAAATGTTAAAAAGCTATAAATACATGTTCTACAATCAACAAGGAACGTTCTTTAAGCAACAAAACGATTAAAACAACAATCTACGCATAAAATCCAAAAATCAAAGTTTAGATACAAAATTTTCAAATGCGCAAATAACGATAAAACCCTCACCTTAGATGCTCCTAGACTCTAGGAAAACCTCGTAGGATGCCTCGGAAATCACCCCGTGCAAGCTCACGCGAAGATTTGATGATTTGAAGTTGAATTTTTTTTTTTCTCTCCCTCATTTCGGCCCTGCCCTCTCTGATTTCAGGTCTGTTTTTTTTTTTTTTTTTGCTTTGTTTAAGCTTAAAATGGTGAAAATTTGGTCAAAGTTGGTTAAGGTTGGTCAAACAACTTAAAAACTAGTCAAAATGGCTTATTTTTGTGCATTTTTAAGCTAAATAACTAACACCAAAATTAATTCTAGCTAGCAACAATTAAATTATAAACTTTTAGTCATCTAAATACTAATTTCACTATTTGCTGAGGACTGGAAACCGTTTCCTAGCTAACACTCTCGATATGCAATGCATGTTGCCACAACAAAAGAATAACAATTAAATCTCAAAGAATCTAAGAAATATATCATTTTGAAAAGCATTATAGTTTAAAATTTACTCCGACTCGGAGCTACTTTTCATTTAATTGAAAACTGAGCCTTTAAGTGCAAGAAAAATAAAACCGATTGACATCAATATGAGATGTAGGTGATATTCCGTTAAAATAATTAACTCAAGTATTATTTTAATTACTTCCAAAAGAAATATGAAAATAGAGCTACAAATAAATGTTAAACTAAAAGTAAACACATAATACAATGCTAACATTTAAGATAACACTTAATCAAATGCAATTAAATGTCATTAAATGCATGCCGGGTTCGGGTTATCACAATCTTGGCAACCCTAACCGGGGCAAAAAAAATTGAAATGGGGGGTGCAACACGAGGACTTCCCAAGGGGCCACCCATCCTAGTACTACTCTCGCCCAAACACGCTTAACTTCGGAGTTCTGATGGGATCCAGTGCATTAGTACTGGTTTGATCGCACCCGTCATGTTGAGGTCACAAATCCTTTATGTGTTGACGGTTCACAGTTCCAGCCTAGAGAGATGGCCCATTCAAAAGGTCCAATGGGCTTAACGACAACCCATCTGCTTCAACAACGCAGCATCCTTGCAAGACGTGATATCAACGCATTGTGGGGCCCTCTAATGTCCCGTGAGTTAGGTTGTCTTCCTTTTAACAGCTCACATCGTAAGATCCGGCACGGAGAAACAGAGCAAAAGAAGAAAAGTGGCCCAAAAGTGATGAAAACGTTCGATTTTGGGATCCAAAAACAGGCGCAGCTAAGCAGGCTTGTTACCCCCATTGTAGAGCTCTCGGAGAGCTTTCCAACGGTATGCTGTGAGCCGTGTAACTCCTTACGGATCAAAAGTTATGGGCACCGGAAAGACGGAGACCTGGTCACAAGCCCCACGCCCTAGGTTTGCGGGCCCAGCCTCTACGTGAGGCGAAGTTGTCTTGCCCAAGGTGCCGTGGGATTCGGTAATAGAAATGTGGCCGATAAAGCATCTTGGCAACCCTAACCAGGGCAACAAAAATTGAAAAGGGGGGTGCAACACGAGGACTTCCCAGGGGGTCCCCCATCCTAGTACTACTCTCGCCCAAGCACCCTTAACTTCGGAGTTCCGATGGGATCCGAAGCATTAGTGCTGGTATGATCACACCCGTCATGTTGAGGGCACAAATCCTTTTTGTGTTGACGGTTCACAGTCCCAGCCCAGAGAGATGGCCCATTCAAAAGGCCCAATGGGCTTAACGACAACCCATTCACTTCTACAACGTAGCATCCTCGTATGACGTGATATCGACGCATTGTAGGCCCTTTAATGTCCCGCGGGATTGGTTGTCGTCATTTTAACAGCTCACGATGTACGATTCAGAACGAAAAACTAGAGCAAAAGAAGAAAAGTATACCGAAACTAATAAAAGCATTCGATTTTGGGATCCAAAAATAGGCGCAGCCTAGCAGGGTTGCTGCCTCCGTGGTAGAGCTCTCAGAGAGCTTTCCAACGGTATGATGTGTGCCGCGTAACTCCTTACCAATCAAAAGTTATGGGCACTAGAGCGACGGAGACCGGGTCACAAACATTACGCCCTCGATTTGCGGGCCCAGCCTCTACGTGAATCGAAGTTGTCTTACCCAAGGTGCCATGGGATTCGGTAATAGAAATGTGGGGGATAAAACATCTTGGCAACCCTAACCATGGCAAAAAAAAATTGAAAAATGGGGTGCAACACGAGGACTTCCCAGGGGGTCACCCATCCTAGTACTACTCTCGCCCAAGCACGCTTAACTTTGGAGTTCTTATGGGATCCGGTGCATTAATGCTGGTATGATTGCATATGTCATGTTGAGGGCACAAATCCTTTATGTGTTGACGGTTCACAATCCCAACCCAGAGAAATGGCCAATTCAAAAGGCCCAATGGGCTTAACGACAACCCATCCACTTCAACAACGCAGCATCCTCGTAAGACGTGATATCAACACGTTGTAGGGCCCTCTAATGTCCCGCGAGTTAGGTTGTCGTCCTTTTAACAACTCACGACATACGATCCGCGACGGAAAAATAGAGCAAAAGAAGAAAAGTGGCACAAAACTAATGAAAATGTTTAATTTTGGGTTCCAAAAATGGTCGCCGTCGAGCAGGATTGCTACCCCCGTCGTAGAGCTCTTAGAGAGCTTTCCAACGGTATGCTATGAGCCGCGTAACTACTTACGGATCAAAAGTTATAGGCACCGGAGTGACGGAGACCTGGTCACAAGCCCTGCACCCTAGGTTTGCGGGCCCAACCTATACGTGAAGTGAAGTTGTCTTGCCCAAGGTACCGTGGGATTCGGTAATAGAAATGTGGTGGATAAAACATCTTGGCAACCCTAACCGGGGCAAAAAAATTTGAAAAGGGGGGTGCAACACGAGGACTTCCCAAGGGGTCACCCATTGTAGTACTACTTTCGCCCAAGCATGCTTAACTTCGGAGTTCTGATGGGATCCGGTGCATTAGTGCTGGTATGATCACACCTGTCATGTTGAGGGCACAAATCCTTTATGTGTTAACGGTTTACAGTCCCAGCCCAGAGAGATGGCCCATTCAAAAGGCCCAATGGACTTAACGACAACCCATCCACTTCAACAACGCAGCATTCTAGCATGACATGATATCGACGCGTTGTAGGGCCCTCTGATGTCCTGCGAGTTAAGTTGTCGTCCTTTTAACAGCTCACGACGTACAATCTGGGACGGAAAAACAGAGCTAAAGAAGAAAAGTGGCCCGAAACTGATGAAAACATTCAATTTTGGGATCCAAAAATGGGTGCAGCCTAGCAGTCTTGCTGCCCACATCGTAGAGCTCTCGAAGAGCTTTCCAACGGTATGCTGTACGCCGCGTAACTCCTTACGGATCAAAAGTTATGGGCATTGGAGCGACGGAGACCTGTTCATAAGCCCCACGCCCTAGGGTTGCGGGCCCAGCCTCTATGTGAAGATAAGTTGTCTTGCCCAAGGTGCCGTGGGATTCGGTAATAGAAATGTGGTGGATAAAGCTTCTTGGCAACCCTAACCAAGGCAAAAAAAAATTGAAAAGGGGGGTGCAACACGAGGACTTCGCAAGGGGTCACCCATCCTAGTACTACTCTTGCCCAAGCACGTTTAACTTCGAAGTTCTGATGGGATCCGGTGCATTAGATCTGTTATGATCGCACCCTTCATGTTGAGGGCACAAATCCTTAAAGTGGTGACGGTTCACAGTCGCAACCCAGAGAGATGGCCCATTCAAAAGGCCCAATGGGTTTAACGACAACCCATCTACTTCAATAACGCAGCATCCTCGCAAGAAGTGATATCGAAGCATTGTAGGGTCCTCAAATGTCCCGCGGTTAGGTTGTCGTCCTTTTAACAGCTCACGACGTATGATCCGGGACGAAAAAACAAAGCAAAAAAAGAAAAGTGGCCCAAAATTGATGAAAACATTCAATTTTGGGATCCAAAAATGGGCGCAGTAGAGCAGGCTTGCTGCCCCCGTCGTAGAGCTGTCGGAGAGCTTTCCAACGGTATGTTGTACGCCGTATAACTCCTTACGGATCAAAAGTTATGGGCACCGGAGCGACGGAGACCTGGTCACAAGCCCACGCCCTAGGTTTGCGGGCCCATCCTCTATGTGAAGCGAAGTTGTCTTGCCCAAGGTGCCGTGGGATTCAGTAATAGAAATGTGGTGGATAAAGCATCTTGGAAACTCTAACCGGCGCAAAAAAAAATTGAAATGGGGGGTGCAACACGAGGATTTCCCAGGGGGTCACCCATCATAGTACTACTCTCGCCCAAGCACGCTTAACTTCGGAGTTCTGATGGGATCCGGTGCATTAGTGCTGGTATGATTGCACCTGTCATGTTAAGGGCACAAATCCTTTATGTGTTGACGGTTCACAGTCCCAGGCCAGAGAGATGGCCAATTCAAAAGGCCCAATGGGCTTAACGACAACCCATCCACTTCAGCAACGTAGCATCCTCGCAAGATGTGATATTGATGCATTGTAGGGCCCTCTAATGTCCCACGAGTTATGTTGCCGTCCTTTAAACGGCTCACGACATACGATCTGGGACAGAAAAACAGAGTAAAAGAAGAAAAATGGCCCGAAACAGATGAAAATGTTTTATTTTGGGATCCCAAAAGGGGCACCGCCGAGCAGGCTTGCTACCCCCGTCGTAGAGTTCTCGTAGAGCTTTCCAACGTTATGCTGTGCGTTGCGTAACTCCTTACAGATCAAAAGTTATGGGCACCCGAGCGACGGAGACCTGGTCACAAGCCCCACGCCCTAGGTTTGCGGGCCCTACCTCTACATGAAGCGAAGTTGTCTTGCCCAAGGTGCCGTGGGATTCGGTAATAGAAATGTGGTGGATAAAGCATCTTGTCAACCCTAACCGGGGCAAAAAATATTGAAAAGGGGGGTGCAACACGAGGACTTCCCAGGGGGTCACCCATCCTAGTAGTACTCTCGCCCAAGCACGCTTAACTTCAGAGTTCTGATGGGATCCGGTGCTTTAGTGCTGGTATGATCACACCCGTCATGTTGAGGGCACAAATCCTTTATGTGTTTGTGAGGCCCTAACCTAGATTTGCGTGCCTTGACCTAGGTTTAAGAGTCGTGTTTCGTTTTGTGTGCCTTGTATTGAATTACGTGCATACATTTAGGGTTGCGTGCATTATTTTGGAAACGTGCATTCATCTCGTAGTTCGTGTCTTATCTCGTAGTGCGTGCCCTAGACCTAGGTAAGCATGCCCACATACTAATCAAGAAGGCATCTTACACGAAGCACTAGATCATTAATTAATCATATAAACTCCACTAACTAATATTAAATTGCTAATTCAACTCACTAGAAGACAAAATTGCACCAAAAGCTAAGCATTCTTTATTCTTTATTCCTTATTCTTTTGCACATCCCAAACACACAATATTATATTGCTCAACCAAGACAAAAATTCAGATTCTTGCACAAGCTTGGCCGACCACTATTTTTATATTGAAGTAGCATTGCATAATTTATTAACATTCCTAGACATTCTATGACAAGTTATGACACAAAACAAAAAAAAATGGCTCAAAACCCTACCCAATGCACCCCAATCTCAACACAATCAAATGCCCATGCTAGGATGATTCAAATTCTGCTCCTTGAAGACACAAATTCAGAATTCTCAAGGCCCTAGGCCGACATATGCATCAACTCCTCAAGCTTTTCATTCTTTCTCTCATTTTCTCTCTTTCTCTCATTCTTTCTCTCATTTCTTCTCTCTCTCTCGGCCTTGGCTGAAATTATACTCTCCATAGCTTGAGTTCATCATCCTAAGGTTCTTCAAGACATGCAAGTTGCTAAGGAGCTCGACCAAGAACGCTAGATTGCAAAAAAAAAAAAAAAAAAACACACATGCAAGTTCATTTCGGCTAGGGTAAGTTTAATAGCTCCTATTTCTTTTTCTTTTTGTTCTAGCCACTTGCACATACTAAGAACATGGTTACTAAGCTAGGAAATTAGAGAATCTCAAGTTGTCTCTTGGCTAAGCAAGGAAAAAGGTCAACATTGTGCTTCATCAAGAGTTTGTGCATCTTCTTTGTTGTCTTGCTAAGGTGAGGGCTAAAACTTCTTTGAAAAGCTTTTAAAAACCACATGCATGCCTTTAAATGTCTATTTTTACCTCTGTAATTGTGATATATGTGTGTACACGAGCTTTTGTAAACATGCATGGCAAGATATTTGGCTAGAATGTGATGATAGATGAAATCACGTATAGGACAGTCTTCTGACTTGTTGGTGCGAAGCGATTTTTACCAGATGAATGATGTTGAAAATGTGTGTAAAATTGGTAGGTGACTAGTTTTTCCAGTTCTGAGTATTTTTCGTAGAAATAGGCCAAAACTAATTTTGACTCTAAGGTCCCCAAAATGGAAAAATATTGAAAGGTGTCCAAATCTGGAAAATCTGGAAAAATGAAGCAGGTTTTGGCAGTTCACTGTCCTTGTAGAACGAACCAGTTTTGACTTAGGAAATGATACAAAAAATGCATGAAATTTGGTATACTGCTAGAATTTTCAGTCGTGGACATTTTTGTCAGAAATAGACTAAGGCCAAATCTGACCCTAAGGTCCTCAAAAATGACAAGTATTGAAATGTGTACAAATCTGGACAGTTTTGCGTAGTCTCACGGTTTTGGGCTATAACTCCTGAACCTGAACTCCAAATGATGCGAGGTTTGTTTCTGGATTTAGTTCACTCTTTAAGATTTAATTTGACATTTTTTTCACTGGAATTTGAGATTTTTTGCTTGTCTCAATGATTGTGAGAAAACAGACTATTGCAGTGAGACTTTCATCTAGTGATATGCTTTGAAAAGTATTGTAACTTCTCTTGTTGTATTAAATGCTTGGGATTGTGGCACTTGGATGTTGTGTGGACTATTTTGAATGCTTGAGGGTGTTTTAATTAATCGATACATGGCTTGAGTTTAATTACGTGACAACTTAGGGCTTAATCGCACGGGTGAGTATGAATTGAAACCCTAATGACTAGGAATACTCGCTAAGTGTTGATCCTATGAATATCGTGTTTAATTATGTGATTAGTAGGCTGCCCGTAGTTGCCCTTATAGCCCTAAATGTGGTTCCGATGATTACATGTTGACAAGTAGGCCTTTCTTGCACCCGGTCCCATGTAGACGTCGTTGCATGTTGTATGACCTTATTATTTGATTATGTGAACTTCAAAATGAGTTATATGAGTTGATTTACATGCGTTACATGGCTGCCCGTTTAATACTCATATAACTCCATGTGCTTTACAAGTGAAATTACATGTCATATCGTGTCACGCGTGTTTACTTGTCAATGTGCAATCTTATGACTGCTCGGAGGCAACCTACTTTGTTGACCTCCTAATGTGATATATTAAATGTCATAAATGTGCATTGCATACAAGGTTGCAACTTTTCATTCTGGCATGGTAGCGTTCACGCACACCAGGCGGCATCGGGCTTGCCAGTGCAACCGTGACTACCATTGTCCAATTCCCTCTCTCGCTTGGGGGCTAGACTTCCTCGGAGAGTTAGGTCGTAGGATTTTGGGCTACATCCGGAGTACACCCATTTGGCGTGATAAGGGGATGATTTGAAGCCAGCCGGAACAACTGATACTGGAAATGAACTGAGAGCAAAAGCTCACCGTATCCTTTTCACTATGTGTATAAGTACTCTATCTTGGTTCCTAGAGGACTTCGGGGAGGAAAGACGGGTAATTGTGTTCTTTTACCTTTACATTACATTATGTACTTACTTGTGATATATGTCATGCTTGCAAAGGGTTTTCATAAGTTGAACTGGAAAAAGAGTTTCAAATCTTATTTCTCGTTCCCCCTCGCTGAGTTCATAAGGACTCACCCTCTTTTATCATCTCAGGTAAAGAAGACCACGAACAGGTACCTAAGGACAACGTGCCTAACGATAATTCCTTGGAATGATTGCTTGTCTACATGCCTTACATGACTATGGCCATTTTGTGAACGATATGTTGCTTGAAGACTATTTCTTATGTTGCTTGTTGTATTGTATATGACCCCCGTTGTAATTTGGGGTCTAATTTTGGCTTGTACTGATCATAACTAGATAGACACTACTATGGTCGTTTTTGCTATCGCTACTGGCTAGTATCTATCATAGGATTATGAGGTATCAGGTAAGGATTAAGTAAAATGAATCTATCCAATCCTAAGCAGGTACCCATTGTTAAGCTAAGATCAACAAGTACTTTTGTAACAAGGATTAACAAACAAACGAGACATAGTTATCATGCTAGGTTGTTAATCAAAAGAGACTTCAAGAAAGCTAGTAGGCGTTTCGATTGGTGATAAATAGTAATCTTAGTTGGAAATGAAATCGAGATTGAAGTTTTGAGGCCTTTAGAAAATTAGGTCAAACTAAAGAGCCCAATTACAGCCGTTACGCTGCCGGTTTTTCGGAGAATTTGTGGAGTTTAGGCTAAAACATTAAGTGTTAAACCTTCATGAATGATTAGGTACGTGAAATGACTTGAATGTTTAGATCACACCCTAGTCTAACCTCTATAGGTCGGGTTAGGGCGTGACACCTTATCTTAATGGTATCAGAGCTTAGATTGCTTACGCCGGGTTTAACTCTCGGACCATGGGTAGAAGCCCTAAGGTAATTAAGATGACTTGTTTATATGTGTTATTGTGTGACAATATCAATTGTGCCTTCTCTGTCTCTATGTGCTTATGTGATTAACATGTCTCAAACTATTTTTAGAATTGTATATCTATATAAAATTATATGTTGCATATCTTATGCATTAGATTCTTGTTTGTCGTATTCCAATAAATTGTGCATCGTAATCTGTGTCTATAGATGGCTGGCCCTAGTACCCGTACTACTAATAGGAGTGGTGAGCCCCAAGATATCGAAGATGCTCGTCAAACTAATCCTGGCATGGCTATGTTTAACATGATGGCGAATGCCATGGATCGCATGTCGCGAGTGATGGAACGCCAAGATGCACGTGAAGCAAACAACAACAACAACAGGAATGATGGTAACCATAGGAAAAATAGTAGAATGCGGGAGTTCCTCGACTTTCGCCCGTCCAAATTCCATAGGGAAGCTGACGATGAAAAGGTAGAGGCTTGGCTATCTGAGATCGAGAGGATTTTTGGGCCACTTGACTATACTGATGAAGAAAAGATTGAGTTCGCTGTGTTTCTGTTGCACGGGAATGTTGAGCATTGGTGGCACACTGTGGAGGCACTTTGGGAAACTGATCATACACCTTGCTTGTGGGATAATTTCGTTAAGGCATTCAAGGAGAAATACGTACCTACAGTTTCCAGGCAGAGGCGGATTGAGGAATTCATGCACTTGAACCAGGGTAACATGACGGTGGCCCAGTATGAGGCTCGTTTTGACCGACTGTCTCATTATGCTCAATACATGGTCAGTACCCCTGAGCTGAAGATATTGAAATTTACGAATGGGTTGAGGCCAGAAATTCAGCACCAGTTGGCTAAGCATGACTTTGCTACCTATTCTACTCTCCTTGTGGTTGATTCCCGAGTTGAGAAGAGAAAACTTGATAGAGCCGGTTCAAGCCAGCTAAACAAGAAACCATATCAGCCTGCAGGTCAACAGAGAAAATTCCAGACTCAGAGTCGTAGTCAGGGCCAGAGCCAGATGTCTTGCCTAAGGTGCCGTGGGATTCGGTAATAGAAATGTGGTGGATAAAGTATCTTGGCAACCCTAACCGGGGCAAAAAAAATTAAAAAGGGGGTGCAACACGAGGACTTCCAAGGGGGTCACCCATCCTAGTACTACACTCGCCCAAGCACGCTTAACTTCGGATTTCTTATGGGATACGGTGCATTAGTGTTGGTATGATCGCACCCGTCTTGTTGAGGGTACAAATCCTTTATGTGTTGACGGTTCACAGTCCCAACCGAGAGAGATGGCCCATTGAAAAGGCCCAATGGGCTTAACGACAACCCATCCGCTTCAACAATGCAGCATCCTTGCAAAACGTGATATCAACGCGTTGTAGGGCCCTCTAATGTCCCGCGAGTTAGGCTGTCGTCCTTTTAAGAGCTCACGACGTACGATCTGGGAGGGAAAAATAGAGCAAAAGAAGAAAAGTGGCCCGAAACTGATGAAAAGGTTCGATTTTGGGCTCCAAAAATAGGCACAATAGAGCAAGCTTGCTGCCACCGTCGTAGAGCTCTCGGAGAGCTTTCCAACGGTATGCTGTGCACCATGTAACTCCTTACGAATCAAAAGTTATGGGCACCGGAGTGACAGAGACCAGGTCACAAACCCCACACCCTAGGTTTGCGGGCCCAGCCTTTACATGAAGTGAAGTTGTCTTGCCCAAGGTGCCGTGGTATTCAATAATAGAAATGTGGTGGATAAAGCATCTTGGCAACCCTAACCGGGGCAAAAAAAATTGAAAAGGGGGGGTGCAACACGAGGACTTCCCAGGGGGTCACGCATCCAAGTACTACTCTCGCCCAAGCGTGCTTAACTTCGGAGTTCTGATGGGATCCAGTGCATTAGTGCTTGTATGATCGCACCCGTCATGTTGAGGGCACAAATCCTTTATGTGTTGACTGTTCACAGTCCTAGCCCAGAGAGATGGCCCATTCAAAAGGCCCAAAGAGCTTAACGACAACCCATCCACTTCAACTACGTAGCATCCTCGTAAGACCTGATAACGACGCATTGTAGGGCCATCTAATGTCCCGCGAGTTAGGTTGTCATCCTTTTAACAACTCACGACGTACGATCTGGGACAGAAAAACATAGCAAAAGAAGAAAATTGGACCAAAACTGATGAAAATGTTCAATTTTGGGCTCCAAAAAGGGGATCAGCCGAGCAAGCTTGCAGCCCCCGTCGTAGAACTCTCGGAGAGCTTTCCAACGGTATGTTGTGTACCGCATAACTCCTTACGGATCAACAGTTATGGGCACCGAAGCAACGGAGACCTGGTCACAAGCCCCACGCCCTCGGTTTGCGGGCCCAGCCTCTACGTGAAGCAAAGTTGTCTTGCCCGAGGTGCTGTGGGATTCGGTAATAGAAATATGGTGGATATAGCATCTTGGCAACACTAATCGGGGCAAAAAAAAAATTGAAAAGGGGGGTGCAACACGAGGACTTCCCATGGGGTCACCCATCCTAGTACTACTCTTGCCCAAGCACGCTTAACTTCGGAGTTTTGATGGGATCTGCTGCATTAGTACAGGTATGATTGCACCCGTCTTGTTGAGGGCACAGATCATTTATGTGTTGACGGTTCACAGTCCCAACCCAGAGAGATGGCCAATTCAAAAGGCCCAATGGGCTTAACGACAACCCATCCACTTCAACAACGCAGCATCCTCGCAAGACGTGATATCGATGCATTGTAGGGCCTTCTAAAGTCCCGCGAGTTAGGTTATCATTCTTTTATCAGCTCACAACGTACGATCCGGGATGAAAAAACAGAGCAAAATAAGAAAAGTGGCCCGAAACTGATGAAAACGTTCGATTTTGGTCTCCAAAAATGGACGTAGCCTAGAAAGCTTGCTAACCTCGTCGTAGAGCTCTCGAAGAGCTTTCAACGGCATGCCGTGCACCGCGTAACTCCTCTCGGATCAAAAGTTATGGGCACCGGAGCGACGGAGACCTGGTCACAAGCCCCACGCCCTCGGTTTGCAGGCCCAGCCTCTACATGAAGTGAAGTTGTCTTGCCCAAGGTGCCGTGGGATTCGGTAATAGAAATGTGGTAGATAAAGCATCTTGGCAACACTAACTGGGGCAAAAAAAAGTTGAAAAGAGGGGTGCAACACGAGGACTTCCCAAGGGGTTACCCATCCTAGTACTACTCTTGCCCAAGCACGCTTAAGTTCGGAGTTTTGATGGGATCCGGTGTATTAGTGCTGGTATGATCGCACCCGGCATGTTGAGGGCTCAAATCCTTTATTTGTTGATAGTTCACAGTCCCAGCCCAGAGAGATGGCCCATTCAAAACGCCCAAGGGGCTTAACGACAACCCATCCACTTCAACAATGCAGCATCCTCACAAGATGTGATATCGATGTGTTGTATGGCCCTCTAATGTCCCATGGGTTAGGTTATCATCCTTTTAACAGCTCACGACGTACGATCCGTGACAAAAAAATAGAGCAAAAGAAGAAAAGTGGCCCGAAACTGATGAAAACGTTCGATTTTGGTCTCCAAAAATGGACGCAGCCTAGAAAGCTTGCTACCCTCATCGTAGAGCTCTCGGAGAGCTTTTAACGGCATGCCATGCACCGCGTAACTCCTTTCGGATCAAAAGTTATGGGCACCGGAGCGACGGAGACCTGGTCACAAGCCTCACGCCCTCGGTTTGTGAGCCCAGCCTCTAAGTGAAGCGAAGTTGTCTTGCCCAAGGTGCCGTGGGATTCGGTAATAGAAATGTGGTCGATAAAGCATCTTGGCAACCCTAACCGGGGCAAAAAAAATTGACAAGGGGTGCAACATGAGGACTTCCCAAGGGGTCACCCATCCTAGTACTACTCTCGCCCAAGCACGGTTAACTTCGAACTTCTGATAGGATCCGGTGAATTAGTGATGGTATGATTGCACCCGTCTTGTTGAGGGCACAAATCCTTTATGTGTTGACGGTTCACAGTCCCAGCCCAGAGAGATGGCCCATTCAAAAGGCCCATTGGGCTTAACGACAACCAATCCACTTCAACAACGTAGCATCCTTACAAGATGTGATATCAATGCGTTGTATGGCCCTCTAATGTCCCGCGAGTTAGGTCATTATCCTTTTAACAGCTCACGACGTACGATCCAGGATGGAAAAACAGAGCAAAAGAAGAAAAGTGGCCCGACACTGATTAAAACATTTGATTTTGGGATCCAAAAATAGGTGTATACAAGCAAGCTTGCCACCCTTATCGTAGAGCTCTCGGAGAGTTTTTCAACGATATGCTGTGCGCTGCGTAACTCCTTACGGATCAAAAGTTATGGGCACCAGAGCGACAGAGACCTAGTCACAAGCCCCACGCCTTCGGTTTGCGAGCATAGCCTCTACGTGAAGCGAAGTTGTCTTGTCCATGGTGCCGTGGGATTCGGTAATAGAAATGTGGTGGATATAGCATCTTGGCAACCCTAGCCGGGGGTAAAAAAATTGAAAAAGGAGGTGCAACACGAGGACTTCCCAGGGGGTCACCCATCCTAGTACTACTCTCGTCCAAGCACGCTTAACTTCGGAGTTCTGATGGGATCCAACGCATTAGTGCTGGTATGATCGCGCCCATCATGTTGAGGGTACAAATCCTTTATGTGTTGACGTTTCACAGTCCTAGCCTAGAGAGATGGCCCATTCAAAAGTCCAAATGGGCTTAATGACAACCCATCCACTTCAACAACGCAGCATCCTCACAAGACGTGATATCGACGCATTGTAGGGCCCTCTAATGTCTCACGTGTTAGGTTGTCGTCCTTTTAATAGTTCATGACGTACAATCCGGGACGGAAAAACAGAGCAGAAGAAGAAAAGTGGCCATAAACTGATGAAAACGTATGATTTTGGGCTCCAAAAATAGGCCAGCCAAGCATGCTTGTTGCCTCCGTCGTATAGCTATCGGAGAGCTTTCCAACGGTATGCTGTGCGCCACGTAACTCCTTACAGATCAAAAATTATGGGCACTGTAGCGACGGAGACCTAGTCACAAGTCTCACCCCCTCGGTTTGCGGGCCCAACCTCTACTTGAAGCGAAGTTGTCTTGTCGAAAGTGCCGTGGGATTCAGTAATAGAAATGTGGTGGATAAAGAATCTTGGCAACACTAACTGGGGCAAAAAAAAGTTGAAAATGGGGGGTGCAACACAAGGACTTCCCAGGGGGTCACCCATCCTAGTACTACTCTTGACCTAGCAGGCTTAACTTTGGAGTTCTGATAGGATCCGGTGCATTAGTGCTGGTATGATCGCACCCATCATGTTGAGGGCACAAATCCTTTATGTGTTGACTGTTCACAGTCCCAGCACAGAGAGATGGCCCATTCAAAAGGCCCAATGGGTTTAACGACAACCCATCCACTTCAATAACGCAGCATCATCACAAGATGTGGTATCGATGCGTTGTAGGGCCCTCTAATGTCCCGCGATTTAGGTTATCATCCTTTTAACAACTCACAACGTACTAAAATGAAGAAAAGTGGCCCAAAACGGATGAAAACGTTCGATTTTAGGTTTCAAAAATGGGTGCAACGGTGTAGGCTTGCTGCCTCCATCGTAGAGCTCTCGGAGAGCTTTTCAAAGGTATGTTGTGCGCCGCGTAACTCCTTACGAATCAAAAGTTATGGGCACCTTAGTGACGGAGACCTGGTCACAAGCCCCACGCCCTCGGTTTGCAGGCACAGCCTCTACGTGAAGTGAAGTTGTCTTGCCCAAGGTGCCGTGGGATTTGGTAATAGAAATGCGGTGGATAAAGCATCTTGGCAACCCTAACCAGGGCAAAAAAAATTGAAAAGGGGGATGCAACACGAGGACTTCCCAGGCGGTAACCCATCCTAGTACTACTCTCGCCCAAGCACGCTTAACTTCGGAGTTCTAATAGGATCCGGTGCACTAGTGCTGGTATGATCGCACCCATCACGTTGAGGACACAAAACCTTTATGTGTTGATGGTTCACAGTCCCAGCCGAGAGAGATGGCCCATTAAAAAGGCCTAATGGGCTTAACGACAACCCATCCGCTTCAACAACGCAGCATCCTCGCAAGACATGATATCGACGAATTGTAGGGCCCTCTAATGTCCCGCTAGTTAGGTTGTCATCCTTTTAAGAGCTCACGACGTACGATCTGGGACAGAGAAATAGAGGAAAAGAAGAAAAGTGGCCCGAAATTGATGAAAACGTTAGATTTTGGGCTCCAAAAACGGGCGCAGCAGAGCAAGCTTGCTGCCCCCGTCGTAGAGCTCTCGGAGAGCTCTCTAACGGTATGTTGTGCACCATGTAACGCCTTACGGATCAAAAGTTATGGGCATCGAAGCGATAAAGACCTGGTCACAAGCCCCACGCCCTAGGTTTGCGGGCCCAGCCTCTACGTGATGCGAAGTTGTCTTTCCCAAGGTGTTGTGGGATTCAGTAATAGAAATGTGGTGGATAAAGCATCTTGGCAACCCTAACCATGGCAAAAAAAATTGAAAAGGGGGGTGCAACACAAGGACTTCCCAAGGGGTCACCCATCCGAATACTACTCTCGCCCAAGCATGCTGAACTTCGGAGTTCTGATAGGATCCGATGCATTAGTGCTGGTATGATCGCACCTGTCAAGTTGAGGACACAAATCCTTTATGTGTTGCCGGTTCACAGTCCCAGCGCAGAGAGATGGCCCATTCAAATGGCCTAATAGGCTTAAAGACAACCCATCCACTTCAACAACGCAGCATCCTCGCAAGACGTGATATCGACGCATTGTAGGGCCCTCTAATGTCCCGTGAGTTAGGTTGTCGTCCTTTTAACAACTCACAACGTACGATTTGGGATAGAAAAACAAAGCAAAAGTAGAAAACTGGACCAAAACTGATGAAAACGTTCGATTTTGTGCTCCAAAAATGGGGACAGCCGAGCAAGCTTGGTACCCTCGTCATAGAGCTCTCAGAGAGCTTTCCAGCGGTATGCTGTATGCTGCGTATCTCCTTACGGATCAAAAGTTATGGGCACCGGGGCGACGGAGACCTAGTCACAAGCCCCATGCCCATAGCATGCGGGCCCAGCCTCTACGTGAAGCTAAGTTGTCTTTCCCGAGGTGCCGTGGAATTCGGTAATAGAAATGTGGTCGATAAAGCATCTTGGCAACCCTAACCGGGGCAAAAAAAAATTGACAAGGGGTACAACATGAGGACTTCTCAAGGGGTCACCCATCCTAGTACTACTCTCGCCCAAACACGGTTAACTTCGAAGTTCTGATTGGATCCGGTGAATTAGTGTTGGTATGATTGTACCCGTCTTGTTGAGGGCACAAATCCTTTATGTGTTGACAGTTCACAGTCCCAGCCCAGAGAGATGGCCCATTCAAAAGGCCCATTGGTCTTAACGACAACCAATCCACTTCAACAACGTAGCATCCTCGCAAGACGTGATATCAATGTATTGTATGGCCCTCTAATGTCCCGCGAGTTAGGTCATCGTCCTTTTAACCGCTCATGACGTACGATTCGGGACTGAAAAACAAAGCAAAAGAAGAAAAGTAGCCCGAAACAGATTAAAATATTTGATTTTGGGCTGCAAAAATAGTCACATACAAGCAAGCTTGCTACCCTCATCGTAGAGCTCTCGGAGAGCTTTCCAACGGTATGCTGTGCACCGCTTAACTCCTTACGGATCAAAAGTTATGGGCACCAGAGCGACGGAGACCTGGTCACAAGCCCCACGCCCTCGGTTTGCGAGCACAGCCTCTACGTGAAGCGAAGTTGTCTTGCCTATGGTGCCGTGGGATTCGGTAATAGAAATGTGGTGGATATAGCATCTTGGCAACCGTAGCTGGGGCTAAAAAAATTGAAAAAAGGGGTGCAACACGAGGACTTCCCCGGGGGTCACCCATCCTAGTACTACTCTCGCCCAAGCACACTTAACTTCGGAGTTCTGATGGGACCAGCGCATTAGAACTGGTATGATGGCTCCCGTCATGTTGAGGGCACAAATCCTTTATGTGTTGACGTTTCACAGTCCCAGCCTAGAGAGATGGCCCATTCAAAAGTCCAAATGGGCTTAATGACAACCCATCCACTTCAACAACGCAGCATCCCTGCAAGACGTGATATCGACACATTGTAGGGCCCTCTATTGTCCCCTGTGTTAGGTTGTCGTCCTTTTAACAGCTCAGGACGTAAGATCCGGGACGAAAAAACAAAACAGAAGAAGAAAAGTGGACCTAAACTGATGAAAACGTACGATTTTGGGCTCCAAAAAAAGGCGCAGCCAAGCAGGCTTGTTGCCTCCGTCGTATAGCTATCGGAGAGCTTTCCAACGGTATGCTGTGTGCCACGTAACTCCTTACGGATAAAAAATTATGGGCACCAGAGTGACGGAGACCTGGTCACAAGCCCCACCCTCGGCTTGCGGGCCCACCTCTACGTGAAGCGAAGTTGTCTTGTCGGAGTTGCTGTGGGATTCGGTAATAGAAATGTGGTGGATAAAGCGTCTTGGCAACACTAACTGGGGCAAAAAAAAAGTTGAAAAGGGGGGGTGCAACACTAGGACTTCCTAGGGGGTCACCCATCCTAATACTACTCTTGACCAAGCAAGCTTAACTTCGGAGTTCTGGTGAAATCCGGTGCATTAGTGCTGGTATGATCGCACCCATCATGTTGACGGCACAAATCCTTTATGTGTTGACTGTTCACAGTCCCAGCACAGAGAGATGGCCCATTCAAAAGGCCCAATGGGTTTAACGACAACCCATCCACTCCAATAACGCAGCATCGTCACAAGACGTGGTATCGATACATTGTAGGGCCCTCTAATATCCCGCGAGTTAGGTTGTCATCCTTTTAACAGCTCACAACGTCCGATCCGTGACGGAAAAATAGAGCAAATGACCCAAAACGGATGAAAACGTTCGATTTTGAGTTTCAAAAACGTGTGCAACGGTGCAGGCTTATTGCCCCCGTCGTAGAGCTCTCGGAGAGCTTTCCAAAGGTATGCTGTGCGCCACGTAACTCCTTACGGATCAAAAGTTATGGGCACCTTAGCGACGGAGACCTGGTCACAAGCCCTACGCCATCGGTTTACGGGCACAGCCTCTACGTGAAGTGAAGTTGTCTTGCCCAAGGTGCCATGGGATTTGGTAATAGAAATGTGGTGGATAAAGCATCTTGGCAACCCCAACCAGGGCAAAAAAATTTGAAAAGAGGGGTGCAACACGAGGACTTCCCAAGCGGTAACCCATCCTAGTACTACTGTCGCCCAAGCACGCTTAACTTCGGAGTTCTGATGGCATCCGGTGCATTAGTCCTGGTATGATCGCACCTATCACGTTGAGGACACAAAACCTTTATGTGTTGACGGTTCACAGTCCCAGTCGAAAGAGATGGCCCATTGAAAAGGCCCAATGGGCTTAATGACAACCCATCCGCTTCAACAACGTAGAATCCTCGCAAGACATGATATCGACGCATTGTAGGGCCCTCTAATGTCCCGCGAGTTAGGTTGTCGTCCTTTTAAGAGCTCACGACGTACGATCCAGGATGGTGAAATATAGCAAAAGAAGAAAAGTGGCCCGAAATTGATAAAAATGTTCGATTTTGGGCTCCAAAAATGGGCGCAGCAGAGCAAGCTTGTGGCCCACGTCGTAGTGCTCTCGAAGAGCTTTCTAACGGTATGCTGTGTACCATGTAACGCCTTACAGATCAAAAGTTATGGGCACCGGAGCAACAAAGACCTGGTCACAAGCCCCACGCCCTAGGTTTGCGGGCCCAACCACTACGTGAAGCGAAGTTGTCTTGCCCAAGGTGTCGTGGGATTCAGTAATAGAAATGTGGTGGATAACGCATCTTGGCAACCCTAACCGGGGCAAAAAAAAATGAAAAGGGGGGTGCAACACGAGGACTTCCCAGGGGGTCACCCATCCGAATACTACTCTCGCCCAAGCATGCTTAACTTCGGAGTTCTGATAGGATCCGGTGCATTAGTGCTGCTATGATCTCACCTGTCAAGTTGAGGGCACAAATCCTTTATGTGTTGCCGGTTCACAGTCCCAGCGCAGAGAGATGGCCCATTCAAAAGGTCTAATGGGCTTAAAGACAACCCATCCACTTCAACAACGCAGCATCCTCACAAGGCGCGATCTCGATGCGTTGTAGGGCCCTCTAATGTCCCACGAGTTAGGTTGTCGTCCTTTTAACAACTCACGACGTACAATTTGGGATAGAAAAACAGAGCAAAAGAAGAAAACTGGACCAAAACTGATGAAAACGTTCGATTTTGTGCTCCAAAAATGGGGACAGCCGAGCAAGCTTGGTACCCTTGTCGTAGAGCTCTCAGAGAGCTTTCCAACGGTATGCTGTACACCGCGTAACTCCTTAAGGATCAAAAGTTATGGGCACCGGAGCGACGGAGACTTGGTCACAAGCCCCACACCCACGGTATGCGGGCCCAGCCTCTACATGAAGCTAAGTTGTCTTTCCCGAGGTGCCATGGAATTCGGTAATAGAAATGTGATGGATAAAGCATCTTGGCAACCCTAACTAGGGCAAAAAAAATTGACAAGGGGTGCAATATGAGGACTTCCCAAGGGGTCACCCATCCTAGTACTACTCTCGCCCAAGCACGGTTAACTTCGAAGTTCTGATTGGATCCAGTGAATTAGTGTTGGTATGATCGCACCCGTCTTGTTGAGGGCACAAATCCTTTATGTGTTGACGGTTCACAGTCCCAGCCTAGAGAGATGGCCATTTAAGAGGCCTATTGGGCTTAACGACAACCAATCCACTTCAACAACGTAGCATCCTCGCAAGACGTGATATCAATGCGTTGTATGGCCCTCTAATGTCCCGCGAGTTAGGTCATCGTCCTTTTAACTGCTCACGACGTACGATCCAAGACGGAAAAACAGAGCAAAAAAATAAAAGTGGCCCGAAATTGATTAAAACATTTGATTTTGGGCTCCAAAAATATGCGCATAAAAGCAAGCTTGCTACGCTCATCATAGAGCTCTCGGAGAACTTTCCAACGGTATGTTGTACGCCGAGTAACTCGTTACGGATCAAAAGTTATGGGCACCGAAGTGACGGAGACCTGGTCACAAGCCCACGCCCTAGGTTTGCGGGCCCAGCCTCTACGTGAAGTGAAGTTGTCTTGCCCAAGGTGCCGTGGGATTCGGTAATAGAAATGTGGTGGATAAAGCATCTTGGCAACTCTAACCGGGGCAAAAAAACATTGAAAAGGGGGTGCAACACGAGGACTTCCCAGAGGGTCACCCATCCTAGTACTACTCTCGCCCAAGCACGCATAACTTCGGAGTTCTGATGGGATCCAGCGCATTAGCACTGGTATGATCGCACCCGTCATGTTGAGGGCACAAATCCTTTATGTGTTAACGGTTCACAGTCCCAGCCCAGAGAGATGGCCCATTCAAAAGGCCCATTGGGCTTAACGACAACCCATCCACTTCAACAACGGAATATCCTCACAAGACGTGATATTGATGCATTGTATGGCCCTTTAATGTCCTGCGAGTTAGGTTGTCATCCTTTTAACACCTCACGACTTACGATCCGTGACGAAAAAACAAAGCAAAAGAAGAAAAGTTACCAGAAACTGCTAAAAATGTTCAATTTTTGGATCCAAAAATTGGTGCAGTTGGGCAGGCTTGCTGCCCCCATCGTAGAGCTCTCTGAGAGCTTACCAAAGGTATGTTGTACACCACGTAACTCCTTACGGATCAAAAGTTATGGGCACCGGAGCGACGGTGACCTGGTCACAAGCCCCACGCCCTTGGTTTACGGGCCCAGCCTCTAAGTGAAGCGAAGTTGTCTTGCCCAAGGTGCCGTGGGATTCGGTAATAGAAATATGGTGGATAAAGCATCTTGGCAACCCTAACCGGGGCAAAAAAAAATTGACAAGGGGTGCAATTTGAGGACTTCCCAGGGGGTCACCCATCCTAGTACTACTCTCGCCCAAGCACGGTAAACTTCGGAGTTCTGATGGGATCCGGTGAATTAGTGTTGGTATGATCACACCTGTCTTGTTGAGGGCACAAATCCTTTATGTGTTGACGGTTCACAGTCCCAGCCAAGAGAGATGGCCCATTCAAAAGGCCCATTGGGCTTAACGACAACCTATCTACTTCAACAACGTAGCATCCTCGTAATACATGATATCAATTTGTTGTTTGGCGCTCTAATGTCCCGCGAGTTACGTCATCATCCTTTTAACTGTTCACGACGTACGATCCGAGACGAAAAAATAGAGCAAAAGAAGAAAAGTGGCCTAAAATGGGTTAAAACGTTTGATTTTGGGCTCCCAAAACAGGCGCATACAATCAAGCTTGCTACACTCATCGTAGAGCTCTTGGAGAGCTTTCCAACGGTATGATGTGCGCCACGTAACTCCTTACGGATCAAAAGCTATGGGCACTGGAGCGACGGAGACTTGGTCACAAGCCCCACGCCCTCGGTATACGAGAACAACCTCTACGTGAAGCGAAGTTGTCTTGCCCATGGTGCCGTGGGATTCGGTAATAAAAATGTGGTGGATATAACATCTTGGCAACCCTAACCGGGGGAAAAAAAATTGAAAAAAGGGGGTGCAACACGAGGACTTCCCATGGGGTCACCCATCCTAGTACTACTCTGGCCCAAGCACGCTTAACTTCGGAGTTTTGATGGGATCCGGTGCATTAGTACTGGTATGATCGCACCTTTCATGTTGAGGGCACAAATCCTTTATGTGTTGCCGGTGCACAGTCCCAGCCGAGAGAGATGGCCCATTCAAAAAGCCTAATGGGCTTAAAGGCAACCCATCCACCTCAACAACGCAGCATCCTCACAAGACGTGATATCGACGCGTTGTAGGGCCCTCTAATGTCCCGCGAGTTAGGTTGTCGTCATTTTAACAACTCACGACATACGATTCGGGATAGAAAAACAGAGCAAAAGTAGAAAACTAGACCAAAACTGATGAAAACATTTGATTTTGTGCTCCAAAAATGGGGACAGTCGAGCAAGCTTGGTACCCCCGTCGTAGAACTCTCAGAGAGCTTTCCAACGGTATACTGTGCGCTGCGTAACTCCTTACGGATCAAAAGTTATGGGCACCAGAGCAACGGAGACCTGGTCACAAGCCCCACGCCCTCGGTTTGCGGGCCCAGCCTCTACATGAAGCTAAGTTGTCTTTCCCGAGGTGCCGTGGGATTCGGTAATAGAAATGTGGTGGATAAGGCATCTTGGCAACACTAACCGTGTCAAAAAAAAATTGAAAAGAGGGGTGCAACACAAGGACTTCCCAAGGGGTCACCCATCTTATTACTACTCTTACCTAAGCACGCTTAACTTCAGAGTTTTGATGGGATCCGGTGCATTAGTACTGGTATGATCGCACCCGTCATGTTGTGGGCACAAATCCTTTATGTGTTGACGGTTCATAGTCCCAGCCCAGAGAGATGGCTCATTCAAAAGGCCCAATAGGCTTAACGACAACCCATCCACTTCAACAACGTAGCATCCTCGCAAGATGTGATATCGATGCATTGTAGGGCCCTTTAAAGTCCCTCGAGTTAGGTTATCGTCCTTTTAACAGCCCACGACGTACGATTCAGGACGGAAAAACAGAGCAAAAGAATAAAAGTGGCCCGAAACTGATGAAAACGTTCGATTTTGATCTCCAAAAACGGATGCAGCCTTGCAAGCTTGCTACTCTCGTCGTAGAGCTCTCGGAGAGCTTTTCAACAGCATGCCGTGCCATTTTGAGGACCTTAGAGTCGAAATTAGCTTTGGCCTATTTCTGCGAAAAGTGTTCAAAACTGGCAAAAATAATCACCTACCAATTTTCATGCATTTTCAACAACATTTGCCTAGCCAAACTTACCTCGAAACAACTGGTCAGTGAGCTGTCACATAATCCGACTTCACCTATCATCACTTTCAAGCCAAGATCTTGCCATGCATGGTTGTAAAAGCTTATGAACGAACATATAACTCAAGTACAGAAGCAAAGACATATATTTATGAGCATGCATGTGGATTTTTGGAGGATTTTCAAAAGGTTTTAGCCCTCACCTTAGCAATCAACCAAGAGGATGCACAAAAACTTGTTGAAGCGAATTTTTCTTCTTGTCCTTTGCCTAGCCGAGGTTCCAACTAGAGTTTCTCTATTTTTCCTAGCTTAGTGACCAAGCTCTTAGTACATGCATGAGGTTGGAACAAGAAGAAAAGAAATGGAAGCCAAGAACTTACCTAGGGCCGAAATGAGGACTCAAAGGACATGCATGTATGATTCTTGCATCCTAGCTAGCTTGCTCGAATTTCTTGCTTGTTGTTTGTCTTGATGCACCTTAGGATGATGAAGATGAGCTAAGGGATGAAGAAACTCAGCCCAAAACCGAGATTGAGAGAGAGGAATGAGAGGAGAGAGAGAAAATTGAGAGGAAAGTGAGAGAATATGACAAAGAATAAAGGCTTTGCAAAAGATGAAGCATATTCAGCCTTGGGCATAGCAAAATTCAGATTTATGTCTTCAAGATGCTTGGATTTTGAAGTGTTTAGCATGGGCAAGGAGTTTTGGTCGAGTATGGTGGAGTTTTGAGGAGATTTTGAGCAATTTTTTTATGCATTTGTGTCATAGAATTGTCATAGGAATGTTGGGAATTTAGGGAATCTAGGTAGAATAAAATATATGAATGTTTGTTGATGAGTTGAATTATGAATAGAATAATAGATAGTGGGAAATGTAGGAATAGTTTAGTATTATTTTATTGTTAGTGGATTTTGTAGAGAATTTGAATTAGGATTATAATAATAGTTAGTGGTGTTTGTAGGATTATTTTATAGTCTAGTGCTTTGTGTAGGATTCTTTCTTGATCAACGTGGTGGCACGGATTCCTAGGTCTAGGGCACGAATTACAAGTAGACACGAACTTCAAGACTAAGGCACGTACTTCAAGGCTAATGCACGCAATCCTAGGTGAATGCACGTAAACCAATGCAAGGCACATAAATCAAGGCACGACTCTATATCTAGGTTAAGGTACGCAGTTCAAGGTTAGGGCACACGAAATGAGATAATTCACATACATCGAGGTCAGGGCACGTATATCTAGGTATTACACGTCAATCAGGGATTAGGGTACCCAATTCTAGGTCAAGGTACGTATGACGACGTATGCACGAAAACCAAGACAGGACACGTAAGCCAATATCAGTCATATCATTCTTCGTCTATGGCACGCAAATCAAGGTAAGACACGTTATTCGGGGTCGGGCCTTACAGGCTTGCTGCCCCAATCGTAGAGCTCTCGGAGAGCTTTCCAACGGTAAGGTGTGAGCCGCGTAACTCCTTACGTATCAAAAGTTATGAGTACCTGAGCGACGGAGACCGGATCATAAGTACCACGCCCTCGGTTTGCAGGCCCAGCCTCTACGTGAATCGAAGTTGTCTTGCCCAAGGTGCTGTGGGATTCGGTAATAGAAATGTTGTGGATAAAGCATCTTGACAATGCTAACCGGGGCGAAAAAAATTGAAAAGAGGGGTGCAACACGAGGATTTTCCAAGGGATTACCCATCCTAGTACTACTCTCGTCCAATCACGCTGAACTTCGGAGTTCTTATGGGTTCCGGTGCATTAGTGCGGGTATGATCGTACACGTCATGTTGAGGGCACAAATCCTTTATGTGTTGACGGTTCACAGTCCCAACCTAGAGAGATGGCCCATTCAAAAGGCCCAATGGGCTTAACGATAACCCATCCACTTCAACAATGCAGCATCCTCATAAGACGTGATATCGACGCGTTGTAGGGCTCTCTAATGTCCAGTGAGTTAGGTTGTCGTCCTTTTAACAGCTCACAATGTACAATCCGGGATGAAAAAATAGGGCAAAAAAAGAAAAGTGGTCCGAAACTGATGAAAAAGTTTGATTTTGGGCTCCAAAAACGGGAGTAGCCAAGCAGGCTTGCTGCCCCCCATCGTAGAGCACTAGGAGAGCTTTCCAAATGGAATACTATGCGTCGCGTAACTCATTAAGGATCAAAAGTTATGGGCACCGGAGCGACGGAGACCTGGACACAAGCCCCACACCCTAGGTTTTCAGGCCCAGCCTCTACGTGAAGCGAAGTTGTCTTGCCCAAGGTGCTGTGGGATTCGGTAATAAAAATGTGGTGGATAAAGCATCTTGGCAACCCTAACCGGGGCAAAAAAAATTGAAATAGGGGGTGCAACACGAGGACTTCCCAAGGGGCCACCCATCCTAGTACTACTCTCGCCCAAACACGCTTAACTTCGGAGTTCTGATGCGATCCGGTGCATTAGTACTGGTATGATCGCAACTGTCATGTTGAGGGCATAAATCCTTTATTTGTTGACGGTTCACAGTTCCAGCCTAGAGAGATGGCCCATTCAAAAGGTCTAATGGGCTTAACGACAACCCATCTGCTTCTACAATGCAGCATCCTTGCTAGACGTGACATCGACGCGTTATGGGGCCCTCTAATGTCCCGCGAGTTAGGTTGTCTTCCTTTTAACAACTCACGACATACGATCCGGGACGGAAAAACAGAGCAAAAGAAGAAAAGTGGCCCAAAAGTAATGAAAACGTTCAATTTTGGGATAAAAAAATGGGAGCAGCCGAGCAGGCTTGCTACCCGCATCGTAGAGCTCTCGGAGAGCTTTCCAACGGTATGTTGTGAGCCGTGTAACTCCTTACGAATCAAAAGTTATGGGCATCGGAAAGATGGAGACCTGGTCACAAGCCCCACGCCCTAGGTTTGCGGGCCCAGCCTCTACATGAAGCGAAGTTGTCTTGCCCAAGGTGCCGTGGGATTCGGTAATAGAAATGTGGTCGATAAAGCATCTTGGCAACCCTAACCAGGGCAACAAAAATTGAAAATGGGGTGCAACACAAGGACTTCCCAGGGGGTCACCCATCCTAGTACTACTCTCGCCCAAGCACGCTTAACTTCGGAGTTCTGATGGGATCCGGTGCATTAGTGCTGGTATGATCACACCCGTCATGTTGAGGGCACAAATCTTTTTTGTGTTGACGGTTCACAGTCCCAACCCAGAGAGATGGCCCATTCAAAAGGCCCAATGGGCTTAACGACAACCCATTCACTTCTACAATGCAGCATCCTCGCATGACGTGATATCGACACATTGTAGGGCCCTTTAATGTCCCACGGGATTGGTTGTCGTCATTTTAACAGCTCACGACGTAGGATTCAGAACGGAAAAATAGAGCAAAAGAAGAAAAGTGGCCCGAAACTAATAAAAACGTTCGATTTTGGGATCCTAAAATGGGCGCAACCTAGCAGGGTTGATACCTCCGTCGTAGAGCTCTTAGAGAGCTTTCCAACGGTATGATGTGCGCCGCGTAACTCCTTACCGATCAAAAGTTATGGGCACCAGAGCGACGGAGACCGGGTCACAAGCATCACGTCCTTGATTTGCTGGCCCAGCCTCTACGTGAATCGAAGTTGTCTTGCCCAAGGTGCCGTGGGATTCGGTAATATAAATGTGGTGGATAAAACATCTTGACAACCCTAACCAGGGCAAAAAAGAATTGAAAAGTGGGGTGCAACTTGAGGACTTCCAAGGGGGTCACCTATCCTAGTACTACTCTCGCCCAAGCACGCTTAACTTTGGAGTTCTTATGGGATCCGGTGCATTAGTGCTGGTATGATTGCACATGTCATGTTGAGGGTACAAATCCTTTATGTGTTGACGGTTCACAGTCCCAACCCCGAGAAATGGCCCATTCAAAAGGCCTAATGGGCTTAACGACAACCCATCCACTTCAACAAGGCAGCATCCTCATAAGACGTGATATCAACACGTTGTAGGGCCCTCTAATGTCCCGCGAATTAGGTTGTCATCCTTTTAACTGCTCACGACATACGATCCGCGACGGAAAAATAGAGCAAAAGAAGAAAAGTGGCCCAAAACTAATGAAAATGTTTCGTTTTGGGTTCCAAAAATGGGCGCCGTCGAGCAGGCTTGCTACCCGTGTCGTAGAGCTCTCGGAGAGCTTTCCAACGGTATGCTGTGCGCCGCGTAACTACTTACGGATCAAAAGTTATAGGCACCGGAGTGACGGAGACCTGGTCACAAGCCCTACGCCCTAGGTTTGCAGGCCCAACCTGCACGTGAAGTGAAGTTGTCTTGCCTAAGGTGCCGTGGGATTCGCTAATAGAAATGTGGTGGATAAAACATCTTGGCAACCCTAACCGGGGCAAAAAAATTTGAAAAAGGGGGTGCAACACGAGGACTTCCCAAGTGGTCACCCATTCTAGTACTACTTTCGCCCAAGCATGCTTAACTTCGGGGTTCTGATGGGATCCGGTGCATTAGTACTGGTATGATCACACCCGTCATCTTGAGGGCACAAATCCTTTATGTGTTGACGGTTCACAGTCCCAGCCCAGAGAGATGGCCCATTCAAAAGGCCCAATGGACTTAACGACAACACATCCACTTCAACAACGCAGCATTCTAGCTTGACGTTATATCGACGCATTGTAGGGCCCTCTAATGTCCTGCGAGTTAAGTTGTCATCCTTTTAACAGCTCACGACGTACAATCCGAGACGGAAAAATAGAGCTAAAGAAGAAAAGTGGACCGAAACTAATGAAAACATTCAATTTTGGGATCCAAAAATGGGCGCAGCCGAGCAGTCTTGCTGCCCACATCGTAGAGCTCTCGGAAAGCTTTCCAACGGTATGCTGTACGCCGCGTAACTCCTTACGGATCAAATGATATGGGCACTGGAGTGACAGAGACCTGGTCATAAGCCCCACGCCCTAGGGTTGCGGGCCCAGCCTCTATGTGAAGCAAAGTTGTCTTGCCCAAGGTGCCGTGGGATTCGGTAATAGAAATGTGGTAGATAAAGCTTCTTGGCAACCCTAACTGAGCCAAAAAAAATTGAAAAGGGGGGTACAACACGAGGACTTCCCAAGGGGTCACCCATCCTAGTACTACTCTCACCCAAGCACGTTTAACTTCGGAGTTCTGATGGGATCCGGTGCATTAGTCCTGGTATGATCGCACCCTTCATGTTGAGGGCACAAATCCTAAAAGTGGTGACGGTTCACAGTCCCAACCCAGAGAGATGGTCCATTCAAAAGGCCCAATGGGTTTAACGACAACCCATCTACTTCAACAACACAGCATCCTCACAAGAAGTGATATCGAAGCATTGTAGGGTCCTCAAATGTCCCGCGGTAAGGTTGTCGACCTTTTAACAGCTCACGACATATGATCCGGGACGGAAAAACAAAGCAAAAAAAAAAGAAAAGTGGCCCGAAACTAATAAAAACGTTTGATTTTGGGATCCAAAAACGGGCGCAGTCGAGCAGGCTTGTTGTCCCCGTCGTAGAGCTCTCAGAGAGCTTTTCAACGGTATGTTGTACGCCGAGTAACTCCTTACGGATCAAAAGTTATGGGCACCGGAGCGACGGAGACCTGGTCACAAGCCCACGCCCTAGGTTTGCGGGCCCAGCCTCTACGTGAAGTGATGTTGTCTTGCCCAAGGTGCCGTGGGATTCGGTAATAGAAATGTGGTGGATAAAGCATCTTGGCAACTCTAACCGGGGCAAAAAACATTGAAAAGGGGGGTGCAACACGAGGACTTCCCAGGGGGTCACCCATCCTAGTACTACTCTCGCCCAAGCACGCTTACCTTCGGAGTTCTGATGGGATCCGGTGCATTAGTGCTGTTATGATTGCACCCGTCAAGTTAAGGGCACAAATCCCTTATGTGTTGACGGTTCACAGTCCCAGCCCAGAGAGATGGCCAATTCAAAAGGCCCAATGGGATTAACAACAACCCATCCGCTTCAACAACGTAGCATCCTCACAAGACGTGATATCGATGCGTTGTAGGGCCCTCCAATGTCCCACGAGTTATGTTGCCGTCCTTTTAACGGCTCATGACATACGATCCGGGACAGAAAAACAGAGTAAAAGAAGAAAAATGGCCCGAAACAGATGAAAATGTTTCATTTTGGGATCCAAAAAGGAGCACTGCTGAGTAGGCTTGCTACCCCCATCGTAGAGTTCTCGGAGAGCTTTCCAACGGTATGTTGTGCGCTGCGTAACTCCTTACGGATCAAAAGTTATGGGCACCGGAGCGACGGAGACCTAGTCACAAGCCTCACGCCCTAGATTTGCGGGCTCTGCCTCTACATGAAGCGAAGTTGTCTTGCCCAAGGTGCCGTGGGATTCGGTAATAGAAATGTGGTTGATAAAGCATCTTGTCAACCCTAACCGGGGCAAAAAATATTGAAAAGGGGGGTGCAACACGAGGACTTCCCAGGGGGTCACCCATCCTAGTACTACTCTCGTCCAAGCACGCTTAACTTCGGAGTTCTGATGGGATCCGGTGCTTTAGTGCTGGTATGATCACACCCGTCATGTTGAGGGCACAAATCCTTTATGTGTTTGTGAGGCCCTAACGTAGATTTACGTGCCTTGACCTAGGTTTAAGAGTCGTGTTTCGTTTTGTGTGCCTTGCATTGAATTACGTGCATACATTTAGGGTTGCGTGCATTTACTTGGAAAACGTGCATTTGTCTCGTAGTTCATGTCTTACCTCGTAGTGCGTGCCCATAGACCTAGGTAAGCATGCCCACATACTAATCAAGAAGGCATCTTACACGAAAGACGAAATTACACCAAAAGCTAAGCATTCTTTATTCTTTATTCCTTATTCTTTTGCACATCCCAAACACACAATATTATATTGCTCAACCAAGACAAAAATTCAGATTCTTGCACAAGCTTGGCCGACCACTATTTGCATATTGAACTAGCATTGCATAATTTATTAACATTCCTAGCCATTCTATGACAAGTTATGACACAAAACAAAAAAAAATGGCTCAAAACCCTACCCAATGCACCCCAATCTCAACACAATCAAATGCACATGCTAGGATGATTCAAATTCTGCTCCTTGAAGACACAAATTCAGAATTCTTAAGGCCCTAGGCCGACACATGCATCAACTCCTCAAGCTTTTCATTCTTTCTCTCATTTTCTCTCTTTCTCTCATTCTTTCTCTCATTTCTTCTCTCTCTCTCGGCCTTGGCTGAAATTCTACTCTCCATAGCTTGAGTTCATCATCCTAAGGTTCTTCAAGACATGCAAGTTGCTAAGGAGCTCGACTAAGCAAGCTAGATTGCAAAAAAAAAAAAAACACACACATGCAAGTTCATTTCGGCTAGGGTAAGTTTAATAGCTCCTATTTCTTTTTCTTTTTGTTCTAGCCACTTGCACATACTAAGAACATGGTTACTAAGCTAGGAAATTAGAGAATCTCAAGTTGTCTCTCAGCTAAGCAAGGAAAAAGGTCAACATTGTGCTTCATCAAGAGTTTGTGCATCTTCTTTGTTGTCTTGCTAAGGTGAGGGCTAAAACTTCTTTGAAAAGCTTTTAAAAACCACATGCATGCCTTTAAATGTCTATTTTTACCTCTGTACTTGTGATATATGTGTGTACATGAGCTTTTGTAAACATGCATGGCAAGATATTTGGCTAGAATGTGATGATAGATGAAATCGCGTATAGGACAGTCTTCTGACTAGTTGGTGCGAAGCGATTTTTACCAGATGAATGATGTTGAAAATGCGTGCCAAATTGGTAGGTGACCATTTTTTCCAGTTCTGAGCATTTTTCGTAGAAATAGGCCAAAGCTAATTTTGACTCTAAAGTCCCCAAAATGGAAAAATATTGAAAGGTGTCCAAATTTGGAAAATCTGGAAAAATGAAGCAGGTTTTGGCAGATTCACAGTCCTTGTAGAACGAACCAGTTTTGACTTAGTAAATGATATAAAAAATGCATGAAATTTGGTATACTTATATATTTTTCAGTTCTGGACATTTTTGTCAGAAATAGACTAAGGCTAAATCTGACCCTAAGGTCCTCAAAAATGACAAGTATTGAAATGTGTACAAATCTGGACAGTTTTGCGTAGTCTCACGGTTTTGGGCTATAACTCCTGAACCCGAACTCCAAATGATGCGAGGTTTGTTTCTGGATTTAGTTCACTCTTTAAGATTTAATTTGACATTTTGTTCACTGGAATTTGAGATTTTTTGCTTGTCTCAATGATTGTGAGAAAACAGACTATTGCAGTGAGACTTTCATCCAGTGATATGCTTTGAAAAGTATTGTAACTTCTCTTATTGTATTAAATGCTTGGGATTGTGGCACTTGGATGTTGTGTGGACTGTTTTGAATGCTTGAGGGTGTTTTAATTAATTGATACATGGCTTGAGTTTAATTACGTGACAACTTAGGGCTTAATCGCACGGGTGAGTATGAATTGAAACCCTAATGACTAGGAATACTCGCTAAGTGTTGATCCTATGAATATCGTGTTTAATTATGTGATTAGTAGGCTGCCCGTAGTTGCCCTTATAGCCCTAAATGTGGTTCCGATGATTACATGTTGACAAGTAGGCCTTTCTTGCACCCGGTCCCACGTAGACGTCGTTGCATGTTGTATGACCTTATTATTTGATTATGTGAACTTCGAAATGAGTTATATGAGTTGATTTACATGCGTTACATGGCTGCCCATTTAACACTCATATAACTCCATGTGCTTTACAAGTGAAATTACCTATCATATCGTGTCACGCGTGTTTACTTGTCAATGTGCAATCTTATGACTGCTCGGAGGCAACCTACTTTGTTGTCCTCCTAATGTGATATATTAAATGTCATAAATGTGCATTGCATACAAGGTTGCAACTTTTCATTCTGGCATGGTAGCGTTCACGCACACCGGGCGACATCGGGCTTACCGATGCAACCGTGACTACTATTGTCCAATTCCCTCTCTCGCTTGGGGGCTAGATTTCCTCGGAGAGTTAGGTCGTAGGATTTCGGGGTACATCCGGAGTACACCCATTTGGCGTGATAAGGGGATGATTTGAAGTCGGTCGTAACAACTGATACTGGAAATGAACTGAGAGCAAAAGCTCACCGTATCCTTTTCACTATGTGTATAAGTACTCTCGCTTGGTTCCTAGAGGACTTCGGGGAGGAAAGACGGGTAATTGTGTTCTTTTACCTTTACATTACATTATGTACTTACTTGTGATATATGTCATGCTTGCAAAGGGTTTTCATAAGTTGAACCGGAAAAAGAGTTTCAAATCTTATTTCTCGTTCCCCCTCACTGAGTTCATAAGGACTCACCCTCTTTTATCATATCAGGTGAAGAAGACCACGAACAGGTACCTGAGGACAACGTGCCTAACGATGATTCCTTGGAATGATTGCTTGTCCTACGTGCCTTACGTGACTATGGCCATTTTGTGAATGATATGTTGCTTGAAGACTAGTTCTTATGTTGCTTGTTGTATTGTATATGACCCCCGTTGTAATTTGGGGTCTAATTTTGGCTTGTACTAATCATAACTAGATAGACACTACTATGGTCGTTTTTGCTATCGCTATTGGCTAGTATCTATCATAGGATTATGAGGTATCAGGTAAGGATTAAGTAAAATGAATCTATCCAATCTTAAGCAGGTACCCATTGTTAAGCTAAGATCAACAGGTACTTTTGTAACAAGGATTAACAAACAAACGAGACTTAGTTATCATGCTAGGTTGTTAATCAAACGAGACTTCAAGATAACTAGTAGGCGTTTCAATTGGTGATAAATAGTAATCTTAGTTGGAAATGAAATCGAGATTCAAGTTTTGAGGCCTTTAGAAAATTAGGTCAAACTAAAGAGCCCAATTACAGCCGTTATGCTGCCGGTTTTTCGGAGAATTTGTGGAGTTTAGGCTAAAACATTAAGTGTTAAACCTTCAAGAACAATTAGGTACGTGAAATGACTTGAATGTTTAGATCACACCCTAGTCTGACCTCTATAGGTCGGGTTAGGGCATGACACCTTATCTTAATGGTATCAGAGCTTAGATTGCTTACACCGGGTTTAACTCTCGGACCATGGGTAGAAGCCCTAAAGTAATTAAGATGACTTGTTTATATGTGTTATTGTGTGACAATATCAATTGTGCCTTCTCTGTCTCTATGTGCTTATGTGATTAACATGTCTCAAACTATTTTTAGAATTGTGTATCTATATAAAATTATATGTTGCATATCTTATGCATTAGATTCTTGTTTGTCATATTCTAATAAATTGTGCATCGTAATCTGTGTCTATAGATGGCTGGCCCTAGTACCCGCACTACTAATAGGAGTGGTGAGCCCCAAGAGACCGAAGATGCTCATCAAACTAATCCTGGCATGGCTATGTTTAACATGATGGCGAATGCCATGGATCGCGTGTCGCGAGTGATGGAACGCCAAGATGCACGTGAAGCAAACAACAACAACAACAGGAATGATGGTAACCATAGGAGAAATAGTAGAATGCGGGAGTTCCTTGACTTTCGCCCGTCTAAATTCCACAGGGAAGCTGACGATGAAAAGGCAGAGGCTTGGCTGTCTGAGATCGAGAGGATTTTCGGGCCACTTGACTATACTAATGAAGAAAAGATTTAGTTTGCTGTGTTTCTGTTGCACGGGGATGCTAAGCATTGGTGGCACACTGTTGAGGCACTTTGGGAAACTGATCATACACCTTGCTTGTGGGATAATTTCGTTAAGGCATTCAAGGAGAAATACGTACTTACAGTTTCCATGCAGAGGCGGATTGAGGAATTCATGCACTTGAACCAGGGTAACATGACAGTGGCGCAGTATGAGGCTCGTTTTGACCGACTGTCCCGTTATGCTCAATACATGGTCAGTACCCTTGAGGTGAAGATGTGGAAATTTACGAATGGGTTGAGGCCAGAAATTCAGGACCAATTGGCTTCGCATGACTTTGCTACCTATTCTGCTCTCCTTGCAGTTGCTTCTCGAGTTGAGAAGTGGAAACTTGATAGAGCCGGTTCAAGCCAGCTAAACAAGAGACCATATCAGCCTGCAGGTCAACAGAGAAAATTCCAGACTCAGAGTCGCAGTCAGGGCCAGAGCCAGATGTTTTGCCCAAGGTGCTGTGGGATTCGGTAATAGAAATGTGGTGGATAAAGTATCTTGGCAACCCTAACTGGGGCAAAAAAAATTAAAAAGAGGGTGCAACACGAGGACTTCCAAGGGGGTCACCCATCCTAGTACTACTCTCGCCCAAGCACGCTTAACTTTGGAGTTCTTATGGGATCTGGTGCATTAGTGTTGGTATGATCGCACCCGTCTTGTTGAGGGCACAAATCCTTTATGTGTTGACGGTTCACAGTCTCAGCCGAGAGAGATGGCCCATTGAAAAGACCCAATGGGCTTAATGACAACCCATCCACTTCAACAACGCTACATCCTCGCAAGACATGATATCGACGCATTGTAGGGCCCTCTAATGTCTCGAGAGTTAGGCTGTCGTGCTTTTAAGAGCTCACGACATACGATCTGGGACGGAAAAACAGAGCAAAAGAAGAAAAGTTGCCCGAAACTGATGAAAACGTTCGATTTTGGGCTCCAAAAATAGGTACAATAGAGCAAGCTTGTTGCCACCGTCGTAGAGCTCTCGGAGAGATTTCCAACGGTATGTTGTGCACCACGTAACTCCTTACAAATCAAAAGTTATGGGCACCGAAGCGACGGAGACCAGGTCACAAACCCCACGTCCTAGGTTTGTCGGCCCAACCTCTACGTGAAGCGAAGTTGTCTTGCCCAAGGTGTCGTGGTATTCAGTAACAGAAATGTGGTGGATAAAGCATCTTGGCAACCCTAACTAGGGCAAAAAAATTGAAAATGGGGGGTGCAGCACGAGGACTTCCCAAGGGGTCACCCATCCGAGTACTACTCTCGCCCAAGCGTGCTTAGCTTCGGAGTTCTAATGGGATCTAGTGCATTAGTGCTTGTATGATCGCACCCGTCATGTTGAGGGCACAAATCCTTTATGTGTTGACTGTTCACAGTCCCAGCCCAGAGAGATGGCCCATTCAAAAGGACCAATGAGCTTAACGACAACCCATCCACTTCAACTATGCAGCATCCTCGCAAGACCTGATAACGACGCATTGTAGGGCAATCTAATGTCCCGCGAGTTAGGTTCTCATCCTTTTAACAACTCACGACATACGATCTGGGACAGAAAAAAAGAGCAAATGAAGAAAACTGGACAAAAACTGATGAAAACGTTCATTTTTGGGCTCCAAAAATGGACTCAGCCGAGCAAGCTTGCTGCCCCAGTCGTAGAGCTCTCGGAGAGCTTTCCAACGGTATGCTGTGCGCCGCATAACTCTTTACGGATCAACATTTATGGGCACCGAAGCGACGGAGACCTGGTCACAAGCCTCACGCCCTAGGTTTGCGGGCCCAGCCTCTACGTGAAGCGAAGTTGTCTTGCCCGAGGTGCCGTGGGATTCGGTAATAGAAATGTGGTGGATAAAGCATTTTGGCAACACTAACCGGGGCAAAAAAAAAATTTAAAAAGAGGGGTGCAACACGAGGACTTCCCAAGGGGTCACCCATCCTAGTACTACTCTTGCCCAAACACGCTTAAGTTCGGAGTTCTGATGGGCTCCGGTGCATTAGTGTTGGTATGATCGCACCCGTCATGTTGAGGGCACAAATCCTTTATGTGTTGACAGTTCACAGTCCCAGCCCAGAGAGATGGCCCATTCAAAACGCCCAAGGGGCTTAACGACAACCCATCCACTTCAATAATGCAGCATCCACACAAGACGTGATATCGATGCATTGTATGGCCCTCTAATATCCCACGAGTTAGGTTGTCATCCTTTTAACAGCTCACGACGTATGATCCGTGACGGAAAAATAGAGCAAAAGAAGAAAAGTGGCCCGAAACTGATGAAAACGTTCGATTTTGGGATCCAAATACGGGTGCAGCAAAGGAGCCTTGCTGCCCCTGTCATAGAGCTCTTGGAGAGCTTTCCAAAGGTATGTTGTGCGCCGCGTAACTCCTTACGGATCAAAAGTTATGGGCACCGGAGCGACGGAGACTTGGTCACAAGCCCCACGCCCTCGGTTTGCGAGCCCAACCTCTACGTGAAGCGAAGTTGTCTTGCCCAAGGTGCCGTGGGATTCGATAATAGAAATGTGGTGGATAAAGTATCTTGGCAACCCTAATCGGGGCAAAAAAAATTAAAAAGGGGGTGCAACACGAGGACTTCCAAGGGGGTCACCCATCCTAGTACTACTCTCGCCCAAGCACAATTAACTTCGGAGTTCTGATGGGATCTGGAGAATTGTGTTGGTATGATCGCATCCGTCTTGTTGTGCACCATGTAACGCCTTACGGATCAAAAGTTATGGGCACCGGAGCGACAAAGACCTGGTCACAAGCCCCACGCCCTAGGTTTGGGGGCCCAGCCTCTACGTGAAGCGAAGTTGTCTTGCCCAAGGTGTCGTGGGATTCGTTAATAGAAATGTGGTGGATAAAGAATCTTGGCAACCCTAACCGGGGCAAAAAAAATTGAAAAGGGGGGTGCAACACGAGGACTTCCCAGGGGGTCACCTATCCGAATACTACTCTTACCCAAGCATGCTTAACTTCGGAGTTCTGATAGGATCCGGTGCATTAGTGCTGCTATGATCGCACCTGTCAAGTTGAGGGCACAAATCTTTTATGTGTTGCCGGTTCACTGTCCAAGCGCAAAGAGATGGCCCATTCAAAAGTCCTAATGGGCTTCAAGACAACCCATCCACTTCAACAACGCAGCATCCTCGCAAGACGTGATATCGATGCGTTGTAGGGCCCTCTAATGTCCCGCGAGTCAGGTTGTCATCCTTTTAACAACTCACGACGTACGATTTAGGATAGAAAAACAAAACAAAAGTAGAAAACTGGACCAAAACTGATGAAAATGTTCAATTTTGTGCTCCAAAAATGGGGACAACCGAGCAAGCTTGGTACCCTCGTCATAGAGCTCTCAGAGAGCTTTCCAACGGTATGCTGTACGCCGCGTAACTCCTTACAGATCAAAAGTTATGGGCACCGGTGCGACGGAGACTTGGTCACAAGCCCGACGCCCACAGTATGCGGGCCTAGCCTCTACGTGAAGCTAAGTTGTCTTTCGTGAGGTGTCGTGGAATTCGGTAATAGAAATGTGGTGGATAAAGCATCTTGGCAACCCTAACTGGGGATAAAAAAATTGACAAGGGGTGCAACATGAGGACTTCCCAAGGGGTCACCCATCATAGTACAACTCTCGCCCAAGCACTGTTAACTTCGAAGTTCTGATTGGATCCGGTGAATTAGTGTTGGTATGATCGCAACCGTCTTGTTGAGGGCACAAATCCTTTATGTGTTGACGGTTCACAGTCCCAGCCCAGAGAGATGGCCCATTCAAAAGGCCCATTGGGCTTAACGACAACCAATCCACTTCAACAACGTAGCATCCTCGCAAGACGTGATATCAATGCGTTGTATGGCCCTCTAATGTCCCGCGAGTTAGGTCATCGTCCTTTTAACCGCTCACGACGTACGATCCGGGACAGAAAAATAGAGCAAAAGAAGAAAAGTGGCCCGAAACAGATTAAAACATTTGATTTTGGGCTCCAAAAACAAGCGCATGCAAGCAAGCTTGCTACCCACATCGTAGAGCTCTCGGAGAGCTTTCCAACGGTATGCTGTGCGCCGCGTAACTCCTTCCGGATAAAAAGTTATGGGCACCAGAGCGACGGAGACCTGGTCACAAGCCCCACGCCCTCGGTTTGAGAGCACACCCTCTACGTGAAGCGAAGTTGTTTTGCCCATGGTGCCATGGGATTCGGTAATAGAAATGTGGTGGATATAGCATCTTGGCAACCCTAGCCGGGGCTAAAAAAATTGAAAAAAGGGGTATAACACGAGGACATCCCAGGGGGTCACCCATTCTAGTACTACTCTCGCCCAAGCACGCTTAACTTCGGAGTTCTGATGGGATCCAGCGCATTAGTGCTGGTATGATCGCACCCATCTTGTTGAGGGCACAAATCCTTTATGTGTTGACGTTTCACAGTCCCAGCCTAGAGAGATGGCCTATACAAAAGTCCAAATGGGCTTAATGACAACCCATCCGCTTCAACAACGCAGCATCCTCGTAAGACGTGATATCGACACATTGTAGGGCCCTCTAATATCCCGCGTGTTAGGTTGTCGTCCTTTTAACAGCTCACGACTTAAGATCCGTGACGGAAAAACTGAGCAGAAGAAGAAAAGTGGTCCTAAACTGGTGAAAACGTAACTCTTTACGGATCAAAAATTATGGGCACCGGAGCGACGGAGACCTGGTCACAAGCCCCACTCCCTCGGTTTGCGGGCCCAACCTCTACGTGAATCGAAGTTGTCTTGCCGAAGGTGCTGTGGGATTCGGTAATAGAAATGTGGTGGATAAAGCATCTTGGCAACACTAACGGGGGCAAAAAAAAGTTAAAAAGGGGGGGTGCAACACGAGGACTTCCCAGGGGGTCACCCATCCTAGTACTACTCTTGACCAAGCACGCTTAACTTCGGAGTTCTGATGGGATTCGGTGCATTAGTGCTGGTATGATCGCACCCATCATGTTGAGGGCATAAATCCTTTATGTGTTGACTGTTCACAGTCCCAGCACAGAGAGATGGCCCATTGAAAAGGCCCAATGGGTTTAACGACAACCCATCCACTTCAATAACGCAGCATCGTCACAAGACGTGGTATCGATGCATTGTAGGGCCCTCTAATGTCCCGCGAGTTAGGTTGTCATCCTTTAAACAGCTCACAACGTACGATCCGTGACGGAAAAACAGAGCAAATGAAGAAAAGTGGCACAAAACGGATGAAAACGTTCAATTTTGGGTTTCAAAAATTGGTGGAACGGTGCAGGTTTGCTACCCCCGTCGTAGCGCTCTCGGAGAGCTTTCCAAAGATATGTTGTGCGCCGCGAAACTCCTTACGGATCAAAAGTTATGGGCACCTTAGCGACGGAGACCTGGTCACAAGCCCCACGCCCTCGGTTTGCAGGCACAGCCTCTACGTGAAGTGAAGTTGTCTTGCCCAAGGTGCCGTGGGATTTGGTAATAGAAATGTGGTGGATAAAGCATCTTGGCAACCCTAACCAGGGCAAAAAAAATTGAAAATGGGGGGTGCAACACGAGGACTTCCCAAGCGGTAACCCATCCTAGTACTACTCTCACCCAAGCACGCTTAACTTCGGAGTTCTGATGGGATCTGGTGCACTAGTACTGGTATAATCACACCCGTCACGTTGAGGACACAAAACCTTTATGTGTTGACGGTTCACAGTCCCAGCCGAGGGAGATAGCCCAATGAAAAGGCCCAATGGGCTTAACGACAACCCATCCGCTTCAACAATGCAGCATTCTCGCAAGACATGATATCGATGCATTGTAGGGCCCTCTAATGTCCCGCGAGTTAGGTTGTCGTCATTTTAAGTGCTCACGACGTACGATCCGGGACGGAGAAATAGAGTAAAAGAATAAAAGTGGCCCGAAATTGATGAAAACGTTCAATTTTGGGCTCCAAAAATGGGCGCAGCAGAGCATGCTTGCTGCCCCCGTCGTAGAGCTCTCGGAGAGCTTTCTAACGGTATGCTGTGCACCATGTAACGCTTTACGGGTCAAAAGTTATGGGCATCAGAGCGACAAAGACCTGGTCACAAGCCCCACTCCCTAGGTTTGCGGGCCCAAACTCTACGTGAAGCGAAGTTGTCTTGCCCAAGGTGTCGTGGGATTCGGTAATAGAAATGTGGTGATAAAGTATCTTGGCAACCCTAACCGGGGCAAAAAAAATTGAAAAGGGGGGTGCAACACGAGGACTTCCCAGGAGGTCACCCATCCGAATACTACTCTCGCCCAAGCATGCTTAACTTCAGAGTTCTGACAGGATCCGGTGCATTAGTGCTAGTATGATCGCACCTGTCAAGTTGAGGGCACAAATCCTTTATGTGTTATCAGTTTACAGTCCCAGCGTAGAGAGATGGCCCATTCAAAAGGCCTAATGGGCTTAAAGACAACCCATCCACTTCAACAACGCAGCATCCTTGCAAGATGTGATATCGACGCGTTGTAGGGCCCTCTAATGTCCCGCAAGTTAGGTTGTCGTCCTTTTAACAACTCACGGCGTACGATTTGGGATTGAAAAACAGAGCAAAAGTAGAAAACTAGACCAAAACTGATGAAAACGTTCGATTTTGTGCTCAAAAAATAGGGACAGCCGAGCAAGCTTGGTACCCTTGTCGTAGAGCTCTCAGAGAGCTTTCCAACGGTTTGTTGTACGCCTCGTAACTCCTTACGGATCAAAAGTTATGGGCACCGAAGCGACGGAGACCTGGTCACAAGCCCCACACCCACGGTATGCGGGCCCAGCCTCTACGTGAAGCTAAGTTGTCTTTCCTGAGGTGCCGTGGAATTCGGTAATAGAAATGTGGTGGTTAAATCATCTTGGCAACCCTAACCGGGGCAAAAAAAATTGACAAGGGATGCAACATGAGGACTTCCCAAGGGGTCACCCATCCTAGTACTACTCTCGTCCAAGCACAGTTAACTTCGAAGTTCTGATGGGATCCGGTGAATTAGTGTTGGTATGATCGCACCCGTCTTGTTGAGGGCACAAATCCTTTATGTGTTGACGGTTCACAGTCCCAGCCAAGAGAGATGGCCCATTCAAAAGGCCCATTGGGCTTAACGACAACCAATCCACTTCAACAACGTAGCATCCTCACAAGACGTTATATCAATGCATTGTATGGCCCTCTAACGTCCCGCGAGTTAGGTCATCGTCATTTTAACTGCTCATGACATATGATCCGGGACGAAAAAACAGAGCCAAAGAAGAAAAGTGGCCCGAAACTGATTAAAACATTTGATTTTGGTCTCCAAAAATAGACGGATACAAGCAAGCTTGCTACCCTCATCGTAGAGCTCTCGGAGAGCTTTCCAACGGTATGCTTTGCGCCGCGTAACTCCTTACGGATCAAAACTTATTGGCACCAGAGCGACGGAGACCTGGTCACTAGCCCCACGCCCTCGGTTTGTGAGCACAGCCTCTACGTGAAGCGAAGTTGTCTTGCCCATGGTGCCGTGGGATTCGGTAATAGAAATGTGGTGGATATAGCATCTTGGCAACCCTAGCCGGGGCTAAAAAAATTGAAAAAGATGGTGCAACACGAGGACTTCCTAGGGGGTCACCCATCCTAGTACTACTCTCGCCCAAGCACGCTTAACTTCGGAGTTCTGATAGGATCCAGCGCATTAGTGCTGGTATTATCGCACGCGTCATGTTGGGGGCACAAATCCTTTATGTGTTGACGTTTCACAGTCCCAGCCTAGAGAGATGGCCCATTGAAAAGGCCCAATAGGCTTAACGACAACCCATCCTCTTCAACAACGCTGCATCCTCGCAAGACATGATATCGTCGCATTGTAGGGCCCTCTAATGTCCCGTGAGTTAGGTTATCGTCTTTTTAAGAGCTCACGACGTACGATCCATGACGAAAAAACAGAGCAAATGAAGAAAAGTGGCCCGAAACGGATGAAAACGTTCGATTTTGGGTTTAAAAAACGGGTGCAACGGTGCAGGCTTGTTGCCCCTGTCGTAGAGCTCTCGGAGATCTTTCCAAAGGTATGTTGTGCGTCGCGTAATTCCTTACAGATCAAAAGTAGTGGGCACCTTGGCGTCAGAGACCTGGTCACAAGCCCTACGCCCTCGGTTTGCGGGCACAGCCTCTACGTGAAGTGAAGTTGTCTTGTCCAAGGCGTCTTGGGATTTGGTAATAGAAATGTGGTGGATAAAGCATCTTGGCAACCCTAACCAGGGCAAAAACAATTGAAAATTGGGGTGCAACACGAGGACTTCCCAAGCGGTAACCCATCCTAGTACTACTCTTGCCCAAGCACGCTTAACTTCGGATTTCTGATGGGATCCAATGCATTAGTGCTGGTATGATCACACCCATCACGTTGAGGACACAAAACCTTTATGTGTTGACGGTTCACAGTCCCAGCCGAGAGAGATGGCCCATTGAAAAGGCCCAATGGGCTTAACGACAACCCATCTGCTTCAACAACGCAGCATCCTCGCAAGACATGATATCGACGCATTGTAGGGCCCTCTAATGTCCCGTAAGTTAGGTTGTCGTCTTTTTAAGAGCTCACGACGTACGATCTGGGACGAAGAAATAAAGCAAAAGAAGAAAAGTGGCCCAAAATTGATGAAAACGTTCGATTTTGGGCTCCAAAAACGGGCACAGCAGAGCAAGCTTGCTGCCCCGTCGTAGAGCTTTCGGAGAGCTTTCTAACGGTATGTTGTGCACCATGTAACGCCTTACGGATCAAAAGTTATGGGCACCGGAGCGACAAAGACCTGGTCACAAACCCCACGCCCTAGGTTTGTGGGCCCAGCCTCTACGTGAAGCGAAGTTGTCTTGCCCAAGGTGTCGTGGAATTCGGTAATAAAAATGTGGTGGATAAAGCATCTTGGCAACCCTAGCCGGGGCTAAAAAAATTGAAAAAGGGGGTGCAACACGAGGACTTCCCAGGGGGTCACCCATCTTAGTACTATTCTCGCCCAAGCACGCTTAACTTCGGAGTTCTGATGGGATCCAGTGCATTAGTACTGGTATGATCACACCCGTCATGTTAAGGGCACAAATCCTTTATGTGTTGACGTTTCACAGTCCCAGCCTAGAGAAGTGGCCTATTCAAAAGTCCAAATGGGCTTAATGACAACCCATCCACTTCAACAACGCAGCATCCTCGCAAGACGTGATATAGACACATTGTAGGGCCCTCTAATGTCCCGCGTGTTAGGTTGTCGTCCTTTTAACAGCTCACGACGTACGATCTGGGACGGAAAAACAGAGTAGAAGAAGAAAAGTGGACCTAAACTGATGAAAACGTACGATTTTGGGCTCCAAAAATAGGCACAGCCAAGCAGGCTTGTTGCCTCCGTCGTACAGCTATCGGAGAGCTTTCCAACGGTATGCTGTGCGCCACATAACTCCTTACGGATCAAAAATTTTGGGCACCGGAGCGACGGAGACCTGGTCACAAGTCCCACCCCCTCGGTTTGCGAGCCCAACCTCTACGTGAAGCGAAGTTGTCTTGTCGAAGGTGCCGTGAGATTCAGTAATATAAATGTGGTGGATAAAGCATCTTGGCAACACTAACTGGGGCAAAAAAAAGTTGAAAAGGGGGGGTGCAACACGAGGACTGCCCAGGGGGTCACCCATCCTAGTACTACTCTTGACCAAGCACGTTTAACTTCGGAGTTCTGATGGGATCCGGTGCATTAGTGCTTGTATGATAGCACCCATCATGTTGAGGGCACAAATCCTTTATGTGTTGACTGTTCACAGTCCCAGCACAGAGAGATGGCCCATTCAAAAGGCCCAATGGGTTTAACGACAACCCATCCACTTCAATAATGCAGCATCGTCACAAGACATGGTATCGATGCATTGTAGGGCCCTCTAATGTCCCGCGAGTTAGGTTGTCATCCTTTTAACAGCTCACAACGTACGATCCGTGACGAAAAAACAGAGCAAATGCAGAAAAGTGGCCCGAAACGGATGAAAATGTTCGATTTTCGGTTTCAAAAACGGGTGCAACGGTGCAGGCTTGTTGCCCCCGTTGTAGAGCTCTCGGAGAGCTTTCCAAAGGTATGTTGTGCGTCACGTAATTCCTTACAGATCAAAAGTTATGGTCACCTTAGCGACAGAGACCTAGTCACAAGCCCCACGCCCTCGGTTTGCGGGCACAGCCTCTACGTGAAGTGAAGTTGTCTTGCCCAAGGTGCCGTGGGATTTGGTAATAGAAATGTGGTGGATAAAGCATCTTGGCAACCCTAACCAGGGCAAAAAAAATTGAAAATGGGGGTGCAACACGAGGACTTCCTAGGCGGTAACCCATCATAGTACTACTCTCGCCCAAGCACGCTTAACTTCGGATTTCTGATGGCATCCGGTGCATTAGTGCTGGTATGATCGCACCCATCACGTTGAGGACACAAAACCTTTTTGTGTTGACGGTTCACAGTCCCAGCCGAGAGAGATGGCCCATTCAAAAGGCCCAATGGGCTTAACGACAACCCATCCGCTTTAACAACGCAGCATCCTCGCAAGACATGATATTGACGCATTGTAGGGCCCTCTAATGTCCTGCGAGTTAGGTTGTCATCTTTTTAAGAGCTCACGACGTATGATCCGGGACAGAGAAATAGAGCAAAAGAAGAAAAGTGGCCCAAAATTGATGAAAACGTTCAATTTTGGGCTCCAAAAACAGGCGTAGCAGAGCAAGCTTACTGCCCCTGTCGTAGAGCTCTCGAAGAGCTTTCTAACGGTATGCTGTGGACTATGTAACGCCTTACAGAATAAAAGTTATGGGCACCAGAGCGACAAAGACGTGGTCACAAGCCCCACGCCCTAGGTTTGCGGGCACAACCTCTACATGAAGCGAAGTTGTCTTGCCCAAGGTGTCGTGGGATTCGGTAATAGAAATATGGTGGATAAAGCATTTTGGCAACCCAAACCGGGGCAAAAAAAAATTGAAAATGGGGGTGCAACACGAGGACTTCCCAGGAGGTCACCCATCCGAATATTACTCTCTCCCAAGCATTCTTAACTTCGGAGTTCTAATAGGATCCGGTGCATTAGTGCTGCTATGATCGCACCTGTCAAGTTGAGGGCACAAATCCTTTATGTGTTGCCGGTTCACAGTCCCAGCGCAGAGAGATGGCCCATTCAAAAGGCCTAATGGGCTTAAAGACAACCCATCCACTTCAACAACAAAGCATCCTCGCAAGACGTGATATCGACGCGTTGTAGGGCCCTCTAATGTCCCGCGAGTTAGGTTGTCGTCCTTTTAACAACTCACGACGTACGATTTGGGATAGAAAAACAGAGCAAAAGTAGAAAACTTGACCAAAACTGATGAAACATTTGATTTTGTGCTCCAAGAATGGGGACAGTCGAGCAAGCTTGGTACCCTCATCGTAGAGCTCTCAGAGAGCTTTCCAACGGTATGCTGTACGCCGCGTAACTCCTTACGGATCAAAAGTTATGGGCACCGGAGCGACAGAGACCTGGTCACAAGCCCCACGCCCACGGTATGCTGGCCCAGCCTCTCCGTGAAGCTAAGTTGTCTTTCTTGAGGTGCCGTGGAATTCGGTAATAGAAATGTAGTGGATAAGGCATCTTGGTAACACTAACTGGGGCAAAAAAAAAATTGAAAAGAGGGGTGCAACACCAGGACTTCTCAGGGGGTCACCCATCCTAGTACTACTCTCGCCCAAGCACGCTTAACTTCTGAGTTCTAATGGGATCTGGTAATTTAGTGCTGGTATGATCGTACCCATAATGTTGAGGGCACAAATCCTTTATGTGTTGACAGTTCACAGTCCCAGCCCAGAGATATGGCCCATTCAAAAGGCCCAATGGGCTTAACGACAACCCATCCACTTTAACAATGTAGCATCCTCGAAAGATGCGATATCGATGCATTGTAGGGCCCTCTAAAGTCCTGCGAGTTAGGTTATCGTCCTTTTAACAGCTCACGACGTACGATCCGGGACAGAAAAATCGAGCAAAAGAAGAAAAGTGGCCCGAAATTGATGAAAACGTTCGATTTTGATCTCCAAAAACGGACACAACCTAGCAAGCTTGCTACTCTCGTTGTAGAGCTCTCGAAGAGCTTTTCAACAGCATGTCGTGCGCCACGTAACTCCTTTCGGATCAAAAGTTATGGGCACCGTAGCAACGGAGACCTGGTCACAAGCCCCACACCCTCGGTTTGCGGGCCCAGCCTCTACGTGAAGCAAAGTTGTCTTGCCCAAGGTGCCGTGGGATTCAATAATAGAAATGTGGTGGATAAAGTATCTTGGCAACACTAATTGGGGAAAAAAAAAGTTAAAAATGGGGGTGCAACACGAGGACTTCCCAGGGGGTCACCCATCCTAGTCCTACTCTTGCCCGAGCACGCTTAAGTTCGGAGTTCTGATGGAATACGATGCATTAGTACTAGTATGATCGCACCCGTCATGTTGAGGGCACAAATCCTTTATGTGTTGACGGTTCACAGTCCCAGCCCAGAGAGATGGCCCATTGGGCTTAACGACAACCCATCCACTTCAACAACGCAACATCCTCACAAGACGTGATATTGATGCATTGTATCGCCCTCTAATGTCCTGCAAGTTAGGTTTTCATCCTTTTAACACCTCACGACGTACGATCCGTGACGGAAAAACAAAGCAAAAGAAGAAAAGTTGCCAGAAACTGAAGAAAACGTTCGATTTTGGGATCCAAAAATGGGTGCAGCTGTGCAGGCTTGCTGCCCCCATCGTAGAGCTCTCGAAGAGCGTACCAAAGGTATATTGTACGCCGCGTAACTCCTTACGGATCAAAAGTTATGGGCACCGGAGCGACGGTGACTTGGTCACAAGCCCCACGCCCTCGGTTTGCGGGCCCAGCCTCTAAGTGAAGCGAAGTTGTCTTGCGCAAGGTGCCGTGGGATTAGGTAATAGAAATATGGTGGATAAAGCATCTTGGCAACCCTAACCGAGGCAATAAAAAATTGACAAGGGGTGCAACATGAGGACTTCCCAGGGGGTCACCCATCCTAGTACTACTCTCGCCCAAGCACGGTTAACTTCGGAGTTCTGATGGGATCCGGTGAATTAGTGTTGGTATGATCGCACCCGTCTTGTTGAGGGCACAAATCCTTTATGTGTTGATGGTTCACAGTCCCATCCAAGAGAGATGGCCCATTCAAAAGGCCCATTGGGCTTAACGACAACCCATCCACTTCAACAACGTAGCATCCTCGCAAGATGTAATATCAATGCATTATATGGCCCTCTAATGTCCTGCGAGTTAGGTCATCGTCCTTTTAACTGCTCACGACGTATGATCCGAGACGGAAAAATAGAGCAAAAGAAGAAAAGTGGCCCAAAACGGATTAAAACGTTTGATTTTGGGCTCCAAAAACAGGCGCATACAATCAAGCTTGCTAGCCTCATCGTAGAGCTCTCGGAGAGCTTTCCAACGGTATGCTGTGCGCCATGTAACTCCTTATGGATCAAAAGTTATGGGTACCGGAGCGACAAACACCTGGTCACAAGCCCCACGCCCTCGGTTTACGAGCACAGCCTCTACGTGAAGCGAAGTTATCTTGCCCATGGTGCCGTGGGATTCGGTAATAGAAATGTGGTGGATATAGCATCTTGGCAACCCTAACCGGGGCAAAAAAAATTGAAAAAGGGGGTGCAACACGAGGACTTCCCAGGGGGTCACCCATCCTACTACTACTCTCGCCCAAGCACGCTTAACTTCGTAGTTTTGATGGGATCCAGTGCATTAGTGCTGGTATGATCGCACCTGTCATGTTGAGGGCACAAATCCTTTATGTGTTGCCGGTGTATAGTCCCAGCCCAGAGTGATGGCCCATTCAAAAGGCCTAATGGACTTAAAGACAACCCATCCACTTCAACAACGCAGCATCCTCACAGGACGTGATATCGACGCGTTGTAGAGCCCTCTAATGTCCCGCGAGTTAGGTTGTCGTCCTTTTAACAACTCACGGCGTACGATTCGGGATAGAAAAACAGAGCAAAAGTAGAAAACTGGACCAAAACTGATGAAAACATTCGATTTTGTGATCCAAAAATGGGGACAGCCGAGCAAGCTTGGTACCCCTGTCGTAGAGATCTTAGAGAGCTTTCCAACGGTATGCTGTGCGCAGCGTAACTCCTCACAGATCAAAAATTATGGGCACCGGAGCGACGGAGACCTGGTCACAAGCCCCACGCCCTCAGTTTGCAGGCCCAGCCTCTACATGAAGCTAAGTTGTCTTTCCCAAGGTGCCATGGGATTCGGTAATAGAAATGTGGTGGATAAGGTATCTTGGCAACACTAACCGTGGCAAAAAAAAATTGAAAAGGGGGGTGCAACACGAGGACTTCCCAGAGGGTCACCCATCTTAGTACTACTCTTGCCCAAGCACGCTTAACTTCGGAGTTTTGATGGGATCCGGTGCATTTGTACTGGTATGATCACACCCGTCATGTTGAGGGCACAAATCCTTTATGTGTTGACAGTTCACAGTCCCAGCCCAGAGAGATGGTCCATTCAAAAGGCCCAATAGGCTTAACGACAACCCATCTACTTCAACAACGTAGCATCCTCGCAAGATGTGATATCGATGCATTGTAGGGCCCTCTAAAGTCCCGCGAGTTAGGTTATCGTTCTTTTAACAGCTCACGACGTACGATCCGGTACAAAAAAATAGAGCAAAAGAATAAAAGTGCCCGAAACTGATGAAAACTTTCGATTTTGATCTCCAAAAATGGACGCAGCCTAGCAAGCTTGCTACTCTCATCGTAGAGCTCTTGGAGAGCTTTCCAACAGCATGCCGTGCGCCACGTAACTCCTTTCGAATCAAAAGTTATGGGTATCAGAGCGACGGAGACCTGGTCACAAGCCCCACGCCCTCGGTTTGCGAGCCCAGCCTCTACGTGAAGCAAAGTTGTCTTGCCTAAGGTACCGTGGGATTCAGTAATAGAAATGTGGTGGATAAAGTATCTTGGCAACATTAACTAGGGCAAAAAAAAAAGTTAAAAAGGGGGGTGCAACACGAGGACTTCGCAGGGGGTCACCCATCCTAGTACTACTCTTGCCTGAGCATGCTTAAGTTTGGAGTTCTGATGGGATTCGGTGCATTAGTACTAGTATGATCGCACCCGTCATGTTGAGGGCACAAATCCTTTATGTGTTGACAGTTCACAGTCCCAGCCCAGGGAGATGGGCCATTCAAAAGGCCCATTAGGCTTAACGACAACCCATCCACTTCAACAACGCAACATCCTCACAAGACGTGATATCGATGTGTTGTATGGCCCTCTAATGTCCTGCGAGTTAGGTTGTCATCCTTTTAACACCTCACGACGTATGATCCGTGACGGAAAAACAAAGCAAAAGAAGAAAAGTTGCCGGAAACTAATGAAAACGTTCGATTTTAGGATCTAAAAATGGGTCCAGCTGTGAGGCCCGACCCCGAATAACGTGTTATACCTCGATTTGCGTGCCATAGACCCCTAATTATATGACCGACCTTGGATTACATGTCCTGTCTTGATTTTCGTGCATACCTTGTCACACGTGCCTTGACCTAGAATAGTGTGCCCTAATCCCCGACTGACGTGTGATACCTAGATATACATGCCTTGACCTCGATGTACGTGCGTTACCTCATTTCGTGTGCCCTAACCTTGAACTGCGTACCTTAACCTAGATATAGAGTCGTGCCTTGATTTGTGTGCATTACATTGAATTACGTGCCTTGTATTGGTTTACGTGCATTCACCTAGGATTGCGTGCATTAGTCTTGAAGTACGTGCATTAGCCTCGTAGTTCGTGTCTACCTCATAATTCGTGCCCTAGACCTAGGAATCCGTGCCACCACGTTAATCAAGAAAGAATCCTACACAAAGCACAAGACAATAAAATAATCCTACACAATCAACTAACCAATATTATATTCCTAATTCAAATTCTCTACAAACTCCACTAACAATAAAATAATACTAAACTATTCCTACATTTTCCACTAACTATTATTCTATTCATAATTCAACTCATCAACAAACATTCCTATATTTTATTCTACCTAGATTCCCTAATTTCCCAACATTCCTATGACAATTCTAATGACACAAATGCATAAAAAATTAGTCCTAGACAATCTATGACATATTATGACACAAATGCATAAAAAAAAATAGCCCCAAAACCCTACCCAATGCACACCATTTTCGACCAAGTGCTCCTTGCCCATGCTAGGAATTTCAAAATTCCTCTTGAAGACATAAAAATCAGAATTGCTAAGCTCAAGGCTGAACCCATGCATCAACTTTTGCAAAAAGCCTCATTTTTCTTTCATTTTTCTTTCATTTCTCTCATTCTCCTCACATTTCTCTCTCTCCCTCTCATTCTTCTCTCTCCATCTCGGTTTTGGGCTGAGTTTCTTCATCCCTTAGCTCATCTTCATCATCCTATGGTGCATCAAGACAAACAACAAGCAAAGAAACTCACCCAAGCAAGCTAGGATGCAAGAAACACACATGCAAGCATTTAGAGTCACCATTTTCAGCCTTAGTGAGTTTCCTAGCTTCCATTTCTTTTCTTCTTGTTCTAACCACATGCATGTACTAAGAACTTGGCCACTAAGCTAGGAAAAATAGAGAGAAATCGGGTGGAGTCTTGGCTAAGCAAGGAAGAAGAAGAAATTTGTGCTTCAACAAGTTTTTGTGCATCTTTTGGGTTGATTGCTAAGGTGAGGGCTAAAACCTTTTGAAATTCTTTCAAAAATTCACATGCATGCTCATAAATGTATGTCTTTGCTTCTGTACTTGAGTTATGTGTTCGTTCATGAGCTTAAGCAACCATGCATGGCAAGATCTTGGCTTGAAAGTGGTGATAGGTGAAGTCGGATTGTTGACAGCTCTCTGACCAGTCTGTTTCGAGATAAGTTTAGCTAGGAAAATGATATTTAAAATGCTTTAAAATTGGTAGGTTACTAGTTTGGACAGTTTTGAACACTTTTTACAGAAATAGGCCGAAGCTAATTTTGACTCTAAGGTCCTCAAAATGGCAAATCTTCAAAATGTGTCCAAATCTGGAAATCTGGAAAAATGAAGCAGGTTTTGGCAGATGCACTGACCTTGTAGAACGAACCAGATTTGACTTAGTAAATGATGACCAAAATGCATGAACTTTGGTGTGCTGCTAGATTTGTCAGTTCTGGACATTTTTTTCAGAAATGGACTAAGGCTAAATCTGACCCTAAGGACCTCAAAAACATCAATTATCGAAATGTGTGCAAATCTAGACAGTTTTGTGCTATCTCACTGTTTTGGCTATATCTAATGATCCCGAACTCCAATTGATGCAAGGTTTGTTTCTGATTTTAGTTAACTTCTTAAGATTTAATTTGACATCTTATTCACTGGATTTGGAGATTTTTGATTATCCTATTGATTGTGAGAAAACAGCCTATTTCAGTAAGGGTTTCACTTAGTTATATGCTTGGAAAATTGTTGTAACCACTCTTGTGGTACTAATTGCTTGGAATTATGGTGTTGGGATGTTGTGTGGACTATTTTGAGTACTTGAAGATGTTTGAATTGAATGATGCATGACTTGAGAATGATTTTGAGTTGACTTAGGGTTTAATCACACGGTTAAGCATGAAATGGAAACCCTAATGACTAGGTAGTCTTGTTAAGTGTTGATCATTTGGATATTTTGTGGAATTATATGTTTAGTAGGCTGCCCGTAGTTGCCCTTATAAGCTTAAATGTAACTTTGATCATTGCATGTTGGCAAATAAGCTTTTCTTGCACCCGAACCCAAGTTGAATAATCTTATCACTTGATCACGTGGGCTTCGTAGTGAGTTATACAGCCTGTTTTATGTGTATTACATGGCTGCCCGTTTAATTTGCATATAACTCTATATGCCTTTCAAGTGAAATTACTTGCCTTATCGTGCCTCATTTGATTACTTGACAACATGCGATCTTATAACTGCTCGGAGGCGACCTACTTTGTTGTCCTCCTAATGTGATATGTTAAATGTTATAAATGTGCATTGCATACAAGGTTGCAACCTTTCAGTGTGGCATGGTAGTGTTTCACGCACGCCGGGCAGCATCGGGCTTGCCGGTGTTACCATGACTACCATGGTCCAATTCCCCCTCTCGCTTGGCATTTCACCCTCGGAGAGTTGGGTCATAGGATTTCGGGGTACATCCGGAGTACACCCACCTGGCGTGTTTTGGGGTTATTTGAAGTCGGCCGCAACTTCTGATTCTGAAACTGATCTGAGAGCAAAAGCTCACTGTATCTTTTTTACTATGTGTATAAGTACTCTCGCTTGGTTCCTAGAGAACCTCGGGGAAGAAAGACTGGTATCTCTGTTTCTGTACTTGTATTATTGTTATATTCATGCTTGCAAAAGGATTTCATAAGTTGAATCGGAAAATGAGTTTCAAAACCTATTTCTCGTTCCCCCTCGCTAAGTTCATAAGGACTTACCCTCTTTTATCATCTCAGGTGAAGAAGATCAAAAACAAGTACCCGAGGACGATGTACCTAACGATGATTCCTTGGAGTGATTGCTTGTCTTGTGTGCTTTGCGTGATTATGGCTACTTGTGAACTTTATGCTACTTGAAGACTATTTCCTTTTATGTTGCTCGATGTTGTAATGTAAAGACCCCCGTTGTAATTTGGGGCCAAATTTTGGTTTGTACTGATATTGCTAGACAAACACTAGACACTACTATGATCGTTTTGCTATTATTACCGCTAGTATCTATCATAGGTTATGACGTATTAGTTAAGGACTAAGTAAATGAACCTATCCAATCTCAAACAGGTACCTTCGTAACAAGGATAAACAAACAAACGAGACATAGTATCATGCTAGGTTATAAATCAAACGAGACATCGAGATAACCAATAGGCATTTCAATTGATGTTAAATAGTAATCCTAGTTGGAAATGAAACTTGAGATTAGAAAATTTTGAGGCGTTTAGAGAATTAGGCCAAACCAAAGAGTCCAATTACAGCCGTTATGCTGCCGGTTTTCCAGAAAACTTTGGAGTTTAGACTAAAACGATAAGTGTTAACTCTTCATAAACGGTTAACTATGTGACTTGTCCTGAACGTTTAGATTACACCCTAGTCTAACCTTATAGGCCGGGTTGGGGCATGATAGCAGCTATACAGGCTTGCTGCCCCTATCGTAGAGCTCTCGGAGAGCTTACCAAAGGTATGTTGTGCGCCGCGTAACTCCTTACGGATCAAAAGTTATGGGCACCGGAGCGACAGTGACCTGGTCACAAGCCCCACGCCCTCGGTTTGCGGGCCCAGCCTCTAAGTGAAGCGAAGTTGTCTTGCCTAAGGTGCCGTGGGATTCGGTAATAGAAATATGGTGGATAAAGCATCTTGGCAACCCTAACCGAGGTAAAAAAAATTGACAAAGGGTGCAACATGAGGGCTTCCCAGGGGGTCACCCATCCTAGTACTACTCTCTCCCAAGCACGGTTAACTTCGGAGTTTTGATGGGATCCAGTGAATTAGTGTTGGTATGATCGCACCCATCTTGTTGACGGCACAAATCCTTTATGTGTTAACGGTTCACAGTCCCAGCGCAGAGAGATAGCCCATTCAAAAGGTCCATTGGGCTTAACGACAACCCATCCACTTCAACAACGTAGCATCCTCGCAAGACATGATATCAATGCGTTGTATGGCCCTCTAATGTCCCGTGAGTTAGGTCATCATCCTTTTAACTGCTCACGACGTACGATCCGGGACGGAAAAACAGAGCAAAAGAAGAAAATTGGCCATAAACTGATTAAAATGTTTGATTTTGGGCTCCAAAAACAAGCGCATACAATCAAGATTGCTACCCTTATCGTAGAGCTCTTAGAGAGCTTTCCAACGGTATGTTGTGCGCCGCAGAACTCCTTACGGATCAAAAGTTATGGGCACCGGAGCGACGGAGAGCTGGTCACAAGCCCCACACCCTCGGTTTGTGGGCCCAGCCTCTACGTGAAGTGAAATTGTCTTGCCCAAGTTACTGCGGGATTCGGTAATAGAAATATGGTGGATAAAGCATCTTGCCAACACTAACTGGGGCAAAAAAAAAGTTGAAAAGGGGGGTGCAACACGAGGACTTCCCAAGAGGTCACCCATCCTAGTACTACTCTCGCCCAAGCACGTTTAAGTTCGGAGTTCTGATGGGATCCGGTGCATTAGTGCTGGTATGATCGCACCCGTCATGTTGAGGGCACAAATCCTTTATGTGTTGACGGTTCACAGTCCTAGCCCAGAGAGATGGCCCATTGAATAGGCCCAATGGGCTTAATGACAACCCATCCACTTCAACAACGCAACATCCTCGCAAGACGTGATATCGACGCATTGTAGGGCCCTCTAATGTCTCGGGAGTTAGGTTGTCGTCCTTTTAAGTGCTCACGACGTACAATCCGGGATAGAAAAACAGAGCAATAGAAGAAAAGTGGCCCAAAACTGATGAAAACGTTCAATTTTGGGATCCAAAAACTAGTGCAGTCAATCTTGCTTGCTGCCCCCGTCGTAGAGCTCTTGGAGAGCTTTCCAAAGGTATGCTGTACGCCGCGTAACGCCTTACGGATCAAAAGTTATGGGCTCCGGAGCGACGGAGACCTAGTCACAAGCCCCATGCCCTCGATTTGCGGGCCCAGCCTCTACGTGAATTTGAAGTTGTCTTGCCCAAGGTACCGTGGGATTCGGTAATAGAAATGTAGTGGATAAAGCATCTTGGCAACCTTAACCGGGGCAAAAAAAATAGAAAAGGGGGGTACAACACGGGGACTTCCTAGGGGGTCACCCATCCTAGTACTACTCTCGCCCAAGCACACTTAACTTCGGAGTTCTGATGGCATCCGGTGCCTTAGTTTTGGTATGATGGCACCCGTCTTGTGGAGGGTACAAATCCTTTATATGGTGATGGTTCACAGTCCCAGCCTAGAGAGATAGCCTATTCAAAAGGCCCATTGGGCTTAACGACAGCCCATCATCTTCAACAACGCAGCATCCTGGCAAGACGTGATATCGATGCATTGTAGGGCCCTCTAATGTCCCGCGACCTAGGTTATCGTCCTTTTAACAGCTCACGACGTACGATCCGGGACAAAAACACATAGCAAAAGAAGAAAAGTGGCCCGAAACTGATGAAAACGTTCAATTTTGGGCTCCAAAAATGGGTACAGACAAGCAAGCTTGCTACCCCAGTCGTAGAGCTCTCGGAGAGCTTTCCAAAGGTATGCTGTGCACCGCGTAACTCTTTACGGATCAAAAGTTATGGGCACCGGAGCGACGGAGACCTGGTCATAAGCCCCACGCCCTCGGTTTGCGGGCATAGCCTCTACGTGAAGTGAAGTTGTCTTGCCCAAGGTGCCGTGGGATTCGGTAATAGAAATATGGTAGATAAAGCATCTTGGAAACCCTAACCCGGGAAAAAATAATTGAAAAAGGGGGTGCAACACGAGGACTTCCGAGGGGGTCACCCATCCTAGTACTACTCTCGCCCAAGCACGCTTAACTTTGGAATTCTGATGGGATCCGGTGCATTAGTACTTGTATGATAGCACCCGTCATGTTCAAGGCACAAATCATTTATGTGTTGCCGGTTCATAGTCCTAGCCCAGAAAGATGGCCCATTCAAAAGGCCTAATGGGCTTAACGAAAACCCATCCACTTCAACAACGCAGCATCCTCGCAAGACGTGATATCGACGCGTTGTAGGGCCCTCTAATGTCCCGAGAGTTAGGTTGTTGTCCTTTTAACAGCTCACGATGTACGATCCGGGATGAAAAAATAGAGCAAAAGAAGAAAAGTGACCCACAACTGATGAAAACGTTCGATTTTGGGCTCCAAAAAATGGGCATAGTCGAGCAGGCTTATTGCCTCCGTCGTAGAGCTCTCGGAGAGCTTTCCAACGGTATGCTGTGTGCCGCGTAACTCCTTACGGATCAAAAGTTATGGGCACCAGAGTGACAGAGACCTGGTCACAAGCCCCACGCCCTCGGTTTGAGGGCCCAGCCTCTACGTGAAGTGAAGTTGTCTTGCCCAAGGTCCCGTGGGATTCGGTAATAGAAATGTGGTGGATAAAGCATCTTGGCAACCCTAACCGGGGCAAAAAAAAATTGAAAAGGGGGGTGCAACACGAGGACTTCCCAGAGGATCACCCATCCTCGTACTACTTTCGCCCAAGCACGTTTAACTTTGGAGTTCTGATGGGATCCGGTACATTAGTGCTGGTATGATAGCACCCGTCATGTTGAGAGCACAAATCCTTTATGTGTTGCCGGTTCACAGTCCCAGCCCAGAGAGATGGCCCATTGAAAAGGCCCGATGGGCTTAACGACAACCCATCCACCTCAACAACCCTACATCCTCGCAAATGTCACACCCCAACCCGACCTATAGAGGTTAGACTAAGGAGTGATCTAAACATTCAAGTCATTTCACGTACTTAATCATTCATGAAGGTTTAACACTTAACGTTTAGCCTAAACTCCACAAATTCTCCGGAAAACCGGCAGTATAACGGCTGCAATTGGGCTCTTTAGTTTGACCTAATTCTCTAAACGCCTCAAAACTTTCAATCTCAAATTCATTTCAAACTAAGATTACTATTTATCACCAATCGGGGTGCCTACTAGTTATCTCGAAGCCTCGTTTGACTAATAACCTAGCATGATACTATATCTCATTTATTTGTCAATCTAGTTACACCGGTACCTGTTGATCTTAACTTAACAATGAGTACCTGCTTAAGATTGGATAAATTCATTTTTCTTAACTCTTATCTAGTACTTCATAAGTCTAGATAGATACTAAACCAAAGTAGCGATAACAAAATGATCAGAAGAGTGTGTATCTAGTTATGATCAGTACAAGCCAAAATTAGACCCGAAATTACAACGGGGGTCATTTACAATACAACAACAAGCAACATAAGAAATAGTCTTCAAGCAACATATCGTTCACAAAATGGCCATAGTCAAGTAAGGCACATAGGGCAAGCAATCATTCCAAGGAGTCATCAATAGGTTGCCTCCGAGCTGTTATAAGATCGCACTTATGCAATGCCACAACGAAAGGTTGCAACCTTGTATGCAACCTTGTATGCAATGCGCATTTATAACATTTAACATATCACATTAGGAGGACAACAAAGTAGGTTGCCTCCGAGCTGTTATAAGATCGCACGTTGACAAGTAAACATACAACGCATGCTATGACAGGTAATTTCACTTGTAAGGCACATGGAGTTACATGAATATTAAATGGACAGCCATGTAACACATGTGAATTAAGTCATATAACTCATTTTGGGGCTCACGCAATCAAATAATAAGGTCATACAACATGCAACGACATCTACGTGGGACCGGGTGCAAGAAAGGTCTACTTGTCAACATGTAATCATCGGAATCACATTTAGGGCTATAAGGAAAACTACGGGCAGACCACTAATTACATAATTAGACGCGATAACCATAGGATCAACACTTAGCATATCACTAAACAAAAATCTCACTGCAATGGTCTGTTTTCCCACAATCATTTAAACAAGCAAACAATCTCCAATTCCAGTGAGCAAAATTTCAAATTAAAGCTTAAGGAGTAAACTAAATCCAGAAACAAACCTCGCATTATTTGGAGTTCGGATTCAAGAGTTATAGCCAAAACCGTGAGACTATGCAAAACTGTCCAGATTTGTACACATTTCAATACTTATCATTTTTGAGGGCCTTAGGGTCAGATTTAGCCTTAGTCTATTTCTGACAAAAATGTCCAGAACTTAAAAATATAGCAATCTACCAAGTTTCATGCATTTTAGATATTATTTTCTGAGTCAAAACTGGTTCGTTCTACAAGGACAGTGAACTGCCAAAAACCTGCTCCATTTTCCCAGATTTTCCAGATTTGGATACCTTTCGATATTTTGCCATTTTGGAGACCTTAGAGTCAAAATTGACCTTGGCCTATTTCTACGAAAAATGCGTAGAACCGGCAAAAATAGTCACCTACCAATTGTCACACATTTTCAACATCATTTACCTGGTCAAATTCACTTCGCTCCAACAAGTCAGAAAACTGCCATTTACGCGATTTCACCTATCTTCAAATTCTAGCCAAATATCTTGCCATGCATGGTTACAAAAGCTCATGTACACACATATATCACAAGTACAGAGGTAAAAATAGACATATGAAGGCATGCATGTGGTTTTTGAAAGCTTTTTAAAAGAGTTTAACCCTCACCTTAGCCTATTGACAACAAATGATGCTCAAAACTCTTGGAGATGCACAAATGGTCTTCTCTCCTTGTTTGGCCGAGGGATATTGCTTGATTTCCTTAATTCCTAGCTAAGTTACCATGTCCTTAGTATGTGCATGTGGTTAGAACAAAAAGGAAATGAAATAGAAGCTATCAAACATACCTAAGCCGAAATGAAGGTTCTATGAGCTTGCATGTATGTCTTTTTGCTTCTAGCTTGCTTGGTCGAGTTCCTTAGTGTCTTGAATGTCTTGAAGAACCTTAGGATGATGAGCTTAAGCTATGGAGTCTAAGGTTGCAGCCAAGGCCGAGAGAGAGAGAGTGTGAATGAGAGAAAGAGAGAATGTGAGAAAGAAATGAAAAGCTTGAGCATTTGGTCGGCTTTAGGCTTCTACAATCTGATTTTTGTGTCTTCAAGAGCATATTTTGAATTGTCTAGCATGGGCATTGAATGGATCGAAAAGGTGAAGCATGGAGGAGGATAAAATAATGCTTTGGTTTCATTTTTTTTTTTGCATTGTGTCATAACTTGTCTAAGTTTGATTTGAAATTGCAAAGCATGCATAAAACCCTTCACATGGTCGGCCAAGGCTTTGATCAAATCTGAATTTTTTGTCTTGTTTGAACTTATTTTATTGTGTGCTTCGGATGTGCAAAAGAATAAAGAATAAAGAATAAGAATGTTTAGCTTTTGGTGAAATTTCGTCTTCTAGTGAGTTGAATTAGCATTTTAATATTAGTTAGTGGAGTTTGTAGGATTAATTAATGATCTAGTGCTTCATGTAAGATGCTTTCTTGATTAGCGTGTGGGCACGCTTTCCTAGGTTTAGGGGGCAGAATACGAGACGAATGCACGTTTCCCAAGTAAATGCACGTAACCCTAAATGAATGCACGTAATTCAATGCAAGGCATACAAAACAAAACACGACTCTTAAACCTAGGTCAAGGCACGCAAATCTAGGTTAGGGCACACGAAATGAGGTATCGCACACAAATCGAGGTCGGGCCTCACATCCTCTCCTCCTTAAAAGAATTTCGTCCTGAAATTCAATATTACCTTTGAAATAGTGCTGGATACTGTTGCTTCATATGGTCTTGCCTTTCCCACGTTGCTTCTTCAACTCCATGGTGATCCCACAACACTTTCACCATCGGTATAGATTTGTTGCGCAACTCCCGATCTTGCTGGTCTAGGTCCGAATGGGCTTCTCTTCATAAGACAAGTTCTCTCGAAGCTGCAACGGCTCTGGCTCCAAGATATGCGATGGATCAGGGTAATACTTCCGTAGCATTGAAACGTGAAAGACATTGTGAATATTGGAGAGGTTTTGGGGTAGTTCCAGGTGATACGCCAATTTGCCAACCTTCTCGATTATCTCAAATGGTCCTACAAACCTCGGGCTCAACTTTCCACCCTTGTCATGTTTAATCCGTCCTCTCCGAGGTGATATCTTCAAGAACACCTTGTCGCCGACCTCAAACTCTAGACTCCGTCTCTGTCGGTCTGCATAACTTTTCTGCCTGCTTTGGGCGGTAAGCATCCATTTCCGGATGAGGTGGACATTATCAACAGTCTTCATAAGTTCTGGTAGTAGGGTTAGGTCAAAAGTCGTCATCTCACCTACCTCATCCCAGTAGATTGGGGATCGACACTTACGTCCATACAATGCCTCAAATGGGGCCATCCCGATAGTGGCCTGATAGCTGTTATTATAAGCGAACTCCGTTAAGGGCAGATATTTCTCCCAACCTTTTCCGAAGTCTAAAACACACGCCCTCAGCATATCCTCCAGAATCTGAATAGTTCTCTCAGATTGTCCATCAGTCTGAGGGTGATAAGCCGTACTAAAACTCAGCTTCATTCCCAAAGCTTCTTGCAATCTCTTCCAAAATTGGGAAGTAAAACGAGGATCCCTATCCGATACAATACTCACAGGCATCCCGTGCAACCTTACAATATCCGCTACATATATATCTCTCAGTTTCTCAGGACTATCTTCCTTGTTCATTGGTAAGAAGTGCGCTGACTTGGTCAATCTATCCACTATGACCCAAACGACGTCATGACCCTTTTGTGACCTGGGCAAGTCCATGACAAAGTCCATAGTTATGTGTTCCCATTTCCATTGAGGAATTTCCAACGGCTGAAGTAAACTTGCTGGTCGTTGATGTTCTGCTTTGACTCTCTGGCAAGTCAAACACCGTGCCACAAATTCTGTGATCTCCCTCTTCATGTTATTCCACCAATAGTATTGCTTCAAATCCCGATACATCTTTGTTCCGCCGGGATGAATAGTGTATCTTGAATTATGGGCTTCTTCAAGAATTTTATTTTTCAGCTCTGGCTCATTAGGAACACAAATTCGATTCCTGAACCTCCAAATGCCATCATCATAAAACTTGAAATCTGTGTTGCTTTCTTTAATCTTTTGAAACTGTTGGTCCTTCTGTTGAGTCTCTTGTAATTCAGACAACAAGGTCGACTAAACTTGTGTAGTGGCAAAAAGTAACCCTTTTTGAGTCAATCGTGAATTCCACAAAAAAGATCCCTCTAACAACTCCTGCACCTTAACTTCCAGTATTGCCATGCTCACTTTCCGACTTAAGACTGAGCAAAAGAAGAAAAGTGGCCCAAATTTATGAAAACTTTTGATTTTGGGCTCCAAAAACAAGCGCAGCCGAGTAGGCTTTCTGCCCCCATCGTAGAGCTCTCGGAGAGCTTTCTAACGGTATGATGTGCGCCGCGTAACTCCTTACGGATCAAAAGTTATGGGCACCGAAGCGACGGAGACCTAGTCATAAGCCCCACGCCCTAGGTTTGCGAGCCCAGCCTCTACGTGAAGCGAAGTTGTCTTGCCCAAGGTGCCGTGGGATTCGGTAATAGAAATGTGGTGGATAAAGCATCTTGGCAACCCTAACCGGGGAAAAAAATTGAAAAGGGGGGTGAAACACGAGGACTTCCCAGGAGGTCACCCATCCTAGTACTACTCTCGCCTAAACAAGCTTAACTTCGGAGTTCTAATGGGATCTGGTGCATTAGTGCTGGTATGATTGCACCCATCATGTTGAGTGCACAAATCATTTATGTGTTGATGGTTCACAGTCCCAGCCCAGAGAGATGGCCTATTCAAAAGGCCCAATGGGCTTAACGACAACCCATCCGCTTCAACAACGCAGCATCCACGCAAGACGTGATGTCAACGCATTGTAGGGCCCTCTAATGTCCCATGAGTTATGTTATTGTCCATTTAACAGCTCACGACGTATGATCCAAGATGGAAAAACAGGGCAAAAGAACAAAAGTGGCATGAAGCTGATGAAAACGATCGATTTTGGGATCCAAAAACGGGCGCAACCTAGCAAGCTTTTTGCCCCCGTCGTAGGGCTCTCGAAGAGCTTTCCAATGGTATGTTGTACTCCGCATAACTCCTTACAGATCAATAGTTATGGGCACCGGAGCGATGGAGACCTGGTCACAAGCCCCACGCCCTAGGTTTGCGGACCCAACCTCTACGTGAAGCGAAGTTGTCTTGCCCAAGGTGCCATGGTATTCGGTAATAGAAATGTGGCGGATAAAGCATCTTGGCCACCCTAACTGGGGCAAAAAAAATTTAAAAGTGGGGTGCAACACGAGGACTTCCCAAGGGGTCACCCATCCTAGTACTACTCTCGCCCAAGCACGCTTAACTTCGGAGATCTGATGGGATCCGATGCATTAGTGATGGTATGATAGCACCCGTCATGTTGAGGGCACAAATCCTTTATGTGTTACCAGTTCACAGTCCCAGCCCATAGAGATGGCCCATTCAAAAGGCCTAATGGGCTTAAAGACAACCCATCCACTTCAACAATGCAGCATCCTCGCAAGACGTGATATCGACGCGTTGTAGAGCCCTCTAATGTCCCGCGAGTTAGGTTGTCGTCCTTTTAACAGCTCACGACGTACGATCCGGGACAGAAAAACATAGTAAAATAAGAAAAGTGGCCCGAAACTGATGAAAACACATGATTTTGGGCTCTAAAAAAAGTGTAGCTGAGCAGGCTTGCTACCCCCGTCATAGAGCTCTCGGAGAGCTTTCCAATGGTATGCTGTCCGTCGCGCAAATCCTTAGGGATCAAAAGTTATGGGCACCGGAGCGACGGAGACCTGGTCACAGGCCCCACGCCCTAGATTTGCGAGCCCAGCCTCTACGTGAAGCGAAGTTGTCATGCCCAAGGTGTCGTGGGATTCGGTAATAGAAATGTGGTGGATAAAACATCTAGGCAACCCTAACCAGGGCAAAAAAAATTGAAAAGGGGGTGCAACACGTGGACTTCCCATACTACTCTCGCCCAAGCATGCTTAACTTTGGATTTCTGATGGGATCCGGTGCATTAGTGCTGGTATGATCGCACCCGTCAAGTTGAGGGCACAAATCCTTTATGTGTTGACAGTTCACAGTCCCGGCCGAGAGAGATCGCCCATTCAAAAGGCCCAATGGGCTCAACGACAACCCATCTGCTTCAACAACGCAGCATCCTCGCAAGACGTGATATCAACACGTTGTAGGGCCCTCTAATGTCCAGTGAGTTAGGTTGTCATCCTTTTAACAGCTCACGACGTACGATCCGTGACGGAAAAACAGAACAAAAGAAGAAAAGTGGCCCGAAACTGATGAAAACGATCTATTTTCGGATCCAAAAATGGGCGCAGGTGAGCAAGCTTGCTGCCCCCGTCGTAGAGCTCTCAGAGAACTTTCCAACGGTATGCTGTGCACCGCGTAACTCCTTACGGATCAAAAGTTAGGGGCACCGGAGCGACAGAGACCAGGTCACAAGCCTCACGCCCTAGGTTTGCGGGCCCAGCCTCTACGTGAAGTGAAGTTGTCTTGCCCAAGGTGCCATGAGATTCAGTAATAGAAATATGGTGGAGAAAGCATCTTGGCAACCCTAACCGGGGCAAAAAAAATTGAAATGGGGGTGCAACACGAGGACTTCCCAGGGGGTCATCCATCCTTGTACTACTATCGCCCAAGCACGCTTAACTTCGGAGTTCTGATGGGATCCAGTGCATTAGTTCTAGTATGATCGCACCTGTCATGTTGAGGGCACAAATCCTTTATGTGTTGACGGTTCACAATCACAGCCTAGAGAGATGGCCCATTCAAAAGTCCCAATTGGCTTAACAACAACCCATCCACTTCAACAACGCAGCATCCTTGCAAGACGTGATATTGACGCATTGTAGGGCCCTCTAATGTCCCGCGAGTTAGGTTGTTGTCCTTTTAACAGCTCAAGACGTACGATCCGGGATGAAAAAATAGAGGAAAAGAAGAAAAGTGGCCCGAAACTAATGAAAACATACGATTTTGGTCTCCAAAAACAGGCGCAGCCGAGTAGGCTTGCTGCCCCCTGTCGTAGAGCTCTCATAGAACTTTCCAATGCTGTGTGTTGTGTAACTCCATACGGATCAAAAGTTACGGGAACCGGAGCGACAGAGACCTGGTCACAAGCCCCACGCCTTCGGTTTGCGGGCCCAACCTCTACATGAAGCGAAGTTGTCTTGCCCAAGGTGCCGTGGGATTCAGTAATAGAAATGTGGTGGATAAAACATTATTGCAACCCTAACCAAGGAAAAAAAATTGAAAAGGGGATGCAACATGAGGACTTCTCGGAGGGTCATCCATCCTAGTACTACTCTCACCCAAGCACGCTTAACTTCGGAGTTCTGATGGGATCCGGGATGCAAAAACAGAGTAAAACAAGAAAGATGACCCAAAATTGATGAAAACGTATGATTTTGGGCTCCAAAGACAAGTGCTGCAGAGTAGGCTTGCTACCCCCGTCGTAGAGCTCTCGGAAAGCTTTCCAACGGTATGCTGTGCGCCGCGTAAATCCTTACAGATCAAAAGTTATGGGCACCGGAGCGACGGAGACCTGGTCAAAAAGCCCCACGCCCTAGGTTTGCGGGCCCAGCCTCTACGTGAAGCGAAGTTGTCTTGCCCAAGGTGCCGTGAGATTCTGTAATAGAAATGTGGCGGATAAAGCATCTTGGCTACCCTAACCGGGGCAAAAAAAATTGAAAGAGGGGGTGCAGCACGAGGACTTCCCAGGGGGTCACCCATCCTAGTATTACTCTTGCACAAGCACGCTAAACTTCAGAGTTCTAATGGGATCCGGTGTATTAGAGCTAGTATGATCGCACCCGTCATGTTGAGGGCACAAATCCTTTATGTGTTGACAGTTCACAGTCCCAGCCCAGAGAGATGGCCCATTCAAAAGGCCTAATGGGCTCAACGACAACCCATCCGCTTCAACAACGCAACATCCTCGCAAGACGTGATATCAACACGTTGTAGGTCCCTCTGATGTCCCATGAGTTAGGTTGTCGTCCTTTTAACAGCTCACAACGTATGATTCGGGATGGAAAAACAATGCAAAAGAGGAAAAGTGACCAAAAACTGATGCAATGATCGATTTTGGGATCCAAAAACGGGCACAGCCGAGCAAGCTTGCTGCCCCCGTCATAAAGCTCTCAGAGAACTTTCCAATGGTATGATGTGCACTGCATAACTCCTTACGGATCAAAAGTTATGGGCACCGGAGCGACGGAGACCTGGTCACAAGTCCCACGCCCTTGGTTTGCGGGCCCAGCCTCTATGTGAAGTGAAGTTGTCTTGCCCAAGGTGCATTGGGATTTGGTAATAGAAATATGGTGGATAAAGCATCTTGGCAACATTAACCGGGGCAAAAAAATTTGAAATGGGGGTGCAACACGAGGACTTCCCATGGGGTCACCCATTCTAGTACTACTCTCGCACAAGCACGCTTAACTTCGGAGTTCTAATGGGATTGGGTGCATTAGTGTTGGTATGATCACACCCGTCCTGTTGAGGGTACGAATTCTTTATGTGTTGACAGTTCACAGTCCCAGCCTAGAGAAATGGCCCATTCAAAAGGCCCAATGGGCTTAATGACAATCCATCTGCTTCAACAACGCAGAATCCTCGCAAGACGTGATATCGATGCGCTGTATGGCCTTCTAATCTCCTGCGAGTTAGGTTGTCGTCCTTTTAACAGCACACGACGTACGATCCGGGACGGAAAAATAGAGCAAAAGAAGAAAAGTGGCCCGAAATGGATGAAAACATACGATTTTGGGCTCCAAAAATAAGCGCAGCCGGGCATGCTTGCTGCCTCCTGTCGTAGAGCTCTCGGAGAGGTTTCCAACGATATGCTGTGCGCCACATAACTCCTTACGGATCAAAAGTTATGGGCACCGGAGCAACGGAGACCTGGTCACAAGCCCTACGTCCTCAGTTTGCGGGCCCAACCTCTACGTGAAGCGAAGTTGTCTTGCCCAAGGTGCTGTGGGATTCGGTAATAGAAATGTGGTGGATATAGCATCTTGGCAACCCTAGCTGGAGCAAAAAAAAATTGAAAAGAGGGGTGCAACACAAGGACTTCCCAGGGGGTCACCCATCCTAGTATTACTCTTGCCCAAGCAAGCTTAACTTCGAAGTTCTGATGGGATTCGGTGGATTAGTGCTGGTATGATAGCACCCGTCATGTTGAGGGCACAAATCCTTTATGTGTTGCCGGTTCACAGTCCCAGCCCAGAGATATGGCCCATTCAAAAGGCCCAATGGGATTAACGATAACCCATCCACTTCAACAACGCAGCATCCTCACAAGACGTGATATCGATGCGTTGTAAGGCCCTCTAATGTCTCGCGTGTTAGGTTGTCGTCCTTTCAACAACTCACGACGTACGATCCAGGACAGAAAAACAAAGCAAAAGAAGAAAACTGGCCCGAAACTGATGAAAATGTTCTATTTTGGGCTCCAAAAACGGGCACAGCTGAGCAAGCTTGCTGCCCCCGTCGTAGAGCTCTCAGAGTGCTTTCCAACGGTATGCTGTGCGCCGCGTGACTCCTTACGGATCAAAAGTTATGGGCGTTGGTGTCTCGCCCCAACCCGGCCTATAAAGGTTAAACTAGGGTGTGATCTAAACATTCAAGTCACGTCTCGTACTTAACCGTTCATGAAGATTTAACACTTAACGTTTTGGCCTAAACTCCAAAATCATCGATAAACCAGCAGCATAACGGCTGTAATTGGGCTCTTTGGTTTGATATAATTCTCTAAACGCCTCAATTATTCCAATCATTAATCCAATTCCATTAAGGACTCCTATTTGTCACCAACCGATTTGCCTACTAGTTTATTTTGAAAGTCTCGTTTGGTTAATAAGCCTAACATGATAACTATATCCCGTTTATTTGTCAATTTCCTATCATGCAAGTACCTATTATCCTTTAGTTTGCAAATGAGTACCTAAGTAAAATTAGATAGAATTAACTTAGTTGATTGTTCATCTAGTGGTTTGAATGCCTACGATAACTACTAATTAAGAAAACGAAAGCAAACAACCAAATAAAAGTTCATCCGGTTATAGATAGTACAATCCCAGAATTAGACCCAAATTACAACGGGGTCATTTACATCAATAAAATGAATAGTTTGCAATCAAACACAACATCCATATAGCAACTACTTTCAGGCAAAGCACAAAAGCACGTAGGGACAGGCAATCACTCCAAGGAATCATCGTTAGGCACATCGTCCTCGAGTACCTGTTCTTGATCTTCTTCACCTGAGATGATAAAAGAGGGTGAGTCCTTATGAACTCAGCGAGGGGGAACGAGAAATAGGTTTTGAAACTCATTTTCCGGTTCAACTTATGAAAACTCATTTTTTTGAAACATGTCATGTATTACAAATAATAAGGTACGCAAATATATGAAACAAATCGAGTAACGGATACAAAGTAAAGGAACAGAAATACCAGTCTTTCCTCCCCGAGGTTCTCTAGGAACCAAGCGAGAGTACTTACATATAAGTACAGGAACAAGAATACCAGTCTTTCCTCCCCGAGGTTCTCTAGGAACCAAGCGAGAGTACTTATATACATAGTAAAAAGGATACGGTGAGCATTTGCTCTCAATATCAATTTCGATTCATTTGGTGTGACCGACTTCAATAATCCACTTATCGCTCCCAATTGGGTGTACTCCGGATGTACCCCGAAACCTACGACCCAACTCTCCGAGGGTGGAATGCCAAGCGAGAGAGGGAATTGGACCATGGTAGTCACGGGAGCACCGGCAAGCCCTATGCCGCCCGGCGTTCGTGAAACGCTACCATGCCACAATGAAAGGTTGCAACCTTGTATACAATGCCCATTTATGTCATTTAACATTTCACATTAGGAGGTCAACAAAGTAGGTTGTCTCCGAGCAAGTATATGATCACATTTTGACATATTGGCATATAAGGCATTGTAAGAACATATAATCATTTCATATATCCATTTGAAAGCAATTAAACTTTAATGGGCAGCCAAGTAATCATGTTCAAATAAACCATTGAATATCTTTTAACAATTCACATTATGAGAACAACAAAGTAGGTTGCCTCCGAGCAATTTCAAGATCACATATTGCCAATAAACGAACGAGGCATGCTTGACATGAAATTTCACTTTGTAGAACACATAGAGTCATATGAACATTAAACGGGCAGCCATGTAACACATGCAAGTCAAGCCATATAACTCATTTCGAAGTCCACGTAATCAAGTGATACGATTATTTAACATGCAACAACATCTACTTGGGTTCGGTTGCAAGAAAAGCTTATTTAACAACATGCAATGGTCAAAATCACATTTGAAGTTATAAGACATTTACGGGCAGCCCACTAAGCATATAATTTCCACACAATATCCAAATGATCAATACTTAGCAAAACTACCTAGTCATTAGGGTTTCCATTTCGTGTATATTCGTGCAATTTGAGCCTCAACCCAACTCAAAGTCAATCTCAAACCATGCATCATTTAATCCAACATCCTCAAACATTCAAAACAGTCCACAAAACATCCCAAAGCTACAATTCCAAGTGTTTAATTCAACAAGAGGAGTCAAAACAATTTTTCTACGTACAACATTAAGTGAAACCCTTACTGCAATAGGCTGTTTCTCAAAATCAATAGGATAATCAAAAAATATCCAAATCCAGTGAATAAGATGTCAAATTAAAGCTTAAGAAGTTAACTAAAATCAGAAACAAACCTTGCATCAATTGGAGTTCGGGATCATTAGATATAGCCGAAACAGTGGGAATAGAACAAAACTATCCAGATTTGCACACATTTGGATAATTGGCGTTTTTGAGGTCCTTAGGGTCAGATTCAGCCTTAGTCCATTTCTGACAAAAATGTCCAGAACTGAAAAATATAGCAGCACACCAATTTTCATACATTTTGGATATAATTAACTAAGTCAAATATGATTCGTTCTACAAGGTCAGTGCATCTGCCAAAACCTGCTTCATTTTTCCAGATTTCCAGATTTGGTCACATTTTAGAGATTTTCCATTTTTAGGACCTTAGAGTCAAAATTAGCTTCGGCCTATTTCTGGGAAAAATGTTCAAAACTGTCCAAACTAGTTACCTACCAATTTCCATGCATTTTCAACTTCATTTTCCTAGCTAAACTTACCTCGAACAGACTGGTCAGAGAGCTGTCAACAATTTCGACTTCACCTAGCATCATTTTCAAGCCAAGATCTTGCCATGCATGGTTGTTTAAGCTTATGAACGACCATATACCTCAAGTACAGAAGCAAATACACACATTCATGAGCATGCATGTGAATTTTTGAAGAGTTTTCAAAAGGTTTTAACCCTCACCTTAGAAATCAACCAAAAGATGCTCAAAAACTTGTTGAAGCTTCAAATCTCTTCTTCTTCTTGCTTAGCCGAGATTCCAACTTGGTTTCTCTATTTTTCCTAGCCTAGTGATCAATCTCTTAGCACATGCATGAGGTTAGAACAAGAAGAAAAGAAATGGAAGCCAAGAAAACTTACCTAGGCCGAAAATGGTGACTCAAAATGCTTGCATGTGTGTTTCTTGCATCCTAGCTTGCTTGGGTGAGTTTCTTTGCTTGTGGTTTGTCTTGATGCACCTTAGGATGATGAAGATGAGCTAAGAGGTGGAGAGAACTCAGCCAAAACCGAAATGGAGAGAGAAAATGAGAGGGAAGTGAGAGAAATTGAGAGAAAATGAGAGAATATGACAAAAGTGATGGCTTTGCAATTTTTTTGAGCATATGGTCAGCCTTGGGCATACAAATTCAGACTTTTTGTGTCTTCAAGGAGTATTTTGAAATGGCTAGCATGGGCATGGAGCACTTGGTCGAAAATGGTGGAGATTTGAGGAGAATTTGAGCAATTTTTTATGCATTTTGTGTCATAGTTTGTCATAGATTGTATAGGACTAATTTTTTATGCATTTGTGTCATTAGAATTGTCATAGGAATGTTGGGAAACTAGGGAATCTAGGTAGAATAAAATATAGGAATGTTTGTTGATGAGTTGAATTATGAATAGAATAATAGTTAGTGGAAAATGTAGGAATAGTTTAGTATTATTTTATTGTTAGTGGAGTTTGTAGAGAATTTCAATTAGGAATATAATATTGGTTAGTGGATTGTGTAGGATTATTTTAGTATCTAGTGCTTTGTGTAGGATTCTTTCTTGATCAACGTGGTGGCACGGATTCCTAGGTCTAGGGCACGAATTACGAGGTAAGACACGAACTTCAAGACTAATGCACGTACTTCAACACTAATGCACAGATTCCAATGCAAATGCACGCAACCCTAGATAAATGTACGAAAACCAAGACATGGCACGTAATCCAAGGTCGATCATACAGTTCTAGGTCTAAGGCATGCAAATCGAGGTAAGGCACGTTATTCGGGGTTGGGCCTCACAGCTGAAGCGACGGAGACCTGGTCACAGGCCCCACGCCCCCGGTTTGCGGGCCCAGCCTCTACGTGAAGTGAAATTGTCTTGCCCAAGGTACCGTGGGATTCGGTAATAGAAATATGGTGGATAAAGCATCTTGGCAACACTAACCGTGGCAAAAAAAAAATTGAAAAGGGGGGGTGCAACACGTGGACTTCCCAGGGGGTCACCCATCCTAGTACTATTCTCGCCCAAGCACGCTTAACTTTGGAGTTCTGATGGGAATCGGTGCATTAGTACCGGTATGATAACACCCGTCAGGTTGAGGGCACAAATGCTTTATGTGTTGAAGGTTCACAGTCCCAGCCCAAAGAGATGGCCCATTCAAAAGGCCCAATGGGCTTAACGACAACCCATCCACTTCAACAACTCAGCATCCTTGCAAGACGTGATATCGACGCGTTGTAGGGCCCCCTAATGTCCCGCGAGTTAGGATGTCATCCTTTTAACAACTAACGACGTACGATCCAGGACGGAAAAACAAAGCAAAAGAAGAAAAGTGGCCCGAAACTAATGAAAACGTTCGATTTTGAGATCCAAAAATGGGCGCAACTAAGCAGGCTTGCTACCCCCATCGTAGAGCTCTGGGAGAGCTTTCAAATGGTATGTTTTGCGCCGCGTAACTCCTTACAGATCAAAAGTTATGGGTACCGGAGCGACGGAGACCTGGTCACAAGCCCCGCACCCTCGGTTTGCGGGCTCAGCCTCTACGTGAAGTGAAGTTGTCTTGCCCAAGGTGCCGTGGGATTCGGTAATAGAAATGTGATGGATAAAGCATCTTGACAACCCTAACCGGGGCAAAAAAAAATTGAAAAGGGGAATGCAACATGAGGACTTCCCAGGGGGTCACCCATCCTAGTACTACTCTCGCCTAAGCGCGCTTAACTTCGGAGTTCTGATGGGATCCAGTGCATTAGTGCTGGTATGATCGCACCGGTCATGTTAAGGGCACAAATCTTTTATGTGTTGATGGTTCACAGTCCCAGCCCCAAGAGATGGCCCATTGAAAAGGCCCAATGGGCTTGACGACAACTCATCTGCTTCAACAACACAACATCCTCAGAAGACGTGATATCGACGCGTTGTAGGGCCCTCTAATGTCCCACGAGCTACGTTGTCGTCATTTTAACAACTCACGACGTACGATCCGGGACAGAAAAACATAGCAAAAGAAGAAAATTAACCTGAAACTAATGAAAACGTTCTATTTTGGGCTCCTAAAACAGGCACACTGCCGAGCAAGCTTGCTGCCCTCGTCGTAAAGCTCTCGGAGAGCTTTCCAACGGTATGCTGTGCGCCGCGTAACTCCTTACGGATCAAAAGTTATGGGCACTGGAGCGACGGAGACCTGATCACAAGCCCCACGCCCTCGGTTTGTGTGCCCAGCCTCTACGTGAAGCGAAGTTGTCTTGCCTAAGGTACCGTGGGATTCGGTAATAGAAATGTGGTGGATAAAGCATCTTGGCAACACTAACCGTGGCAGAAAAAACATTGAAAAGGAGGGTGCAACACGTGGACATCCCAAGGGGTCACCCATCCTAGTACTACTCTCGCCCTAGTACGCTTAACTTCTGAGTTCTAATGGGATCCGGTGCATTAGTGCTGGTATGATCGCACCCGTCATGTTGGGGGCACAAATCCTTTATGTGTTGACGGTTCACAGTCCCAACCTCGAAAGATGGCCCATTCAAAAGGTCCAATGGGCTTAACGACATCCTATCCACTTCAACAACGCAGCATCCTTGCAAGACGTGACATCGACGCGTTGTAGGGCCCCCTAATGTCCCGCGAGTTAGGTTGTCGGCCCTTTGAAAGCTCTATGATCCGGGACAGAAAAACAAAGCAAAAGAAGAAAAGTGGCCCGAAACTAATGAAAACATTCGATTTTGGGATCCGAAAATGGGCGCAACTGAGCAGGCTTGCTACCCTCATCGTAGAGCTCTCGGAGAGCTTTCAAATGGTATGCTGTGCGCCGCATATCTCCTTACGGATCAAAAGTTATGGGCACCGGAGCCACGGAGACCTGGTCACAAGCCCCACACACTCGGTTTGCGGGCCCAGCCTCTACATGAAGTGAAGTTGTGTTGCCCAAGGTGCCGTGGGATTTAGTAATAGAAATATGGTTGATAAAGCATCTTGCCAACTGTAACCGGGGCAAAAAAAATTGAAAAGGCGGGTGCAACACGAGATCTTCCCCGGGGGTCACTCATCCTAGTACTACTCTCTCCTAAGCATGCTTAACTTCGGAGTTCTGATGGTATCCGGTGCATTAGTGCTGGTATGATCGCACCTGTCATGTTGAGGGCACAAATCCTTTAAGTGTTGACGGTTCACAATTCCAACCCAGAGAGATGGCCCATTCAAAAGGCCCAATGGGCTTAACGACAACCCATCCACTTCAACAACGCAGCATCCTCGCAAGACGTGATATCGAAGCATTGTAGGGCTCTCTAATGTCTGGCGAGTTAGGTTGTCGTCCTTTTAAAAGCTCACAGCGTACGATCCGGGACGGAAAAACAGTGCAAAAGAAGAAAAGTGGCCCGAAACTAATGAAAACGTTCGATTTTGGGCTCCAAAAACTAGCGCAGCCAAACAAGCTTGCTGCCCCAGTCGTAGAGCTCTCGAAGAGCTTTCCAACAGTATGCTGTGTGCCGCGTAACTCTTTACGGATCAAAAGTTTTGGGCACCAGAGCGCGAAGACCTGGTCACAAGCCCCACGCCCTCAGTTTGCGGGCCTAGCCTTTACATGAAGCGAAGTTGTCTTGCCCAAGGTGTCGTGGGATTCGGTAATAGAAATGTGGTAGATAAAGCATCTTGGAAACCCTAACCGGTTCAAAAAAAATTGAAAAGGGGGGTGCAACACGAGGACTTCCCTGGGGGTAACACATCCTAGTACTACTCTCGCCCAAGCACGCTTAACTTCGGAGTTCTGATTGGATCCGATGCATTAGTACTGGTATGATCGTACCCATCATGTTGAGGGCACAAATCCTTTATGTGTTGACGGTTCACAGTCCCAACCCAGAGAGATGGCCTATTCAAAAGGCCCAATGGGCATAACGACAACCCATCAGCGTCAACGACGCAGCATCCTTGCAAGACGTGATATCGACGCATTGTACAACCTTCTAATGTCCCACGAGTTAGGTTGTTGTCCTTTTAACAGCTCACGACGTACGATCCGGGATGCAAAATTAAAGCAAAAGAAGAAAAGTGGCCCGAAACTACTTCGCTTCACTTAGAGACTAGGCCCGCAAACTGAGGGCGTGGGGCTTGTGACCAGGTCTCCGTCGCTCTGGTGCCCATAACTTTTGATCCGTAAGGAGTTACACGGCGCAAAACATATCTTTGGAAAGCTCTCTGAGAGCTCTACGACAGGGGCAGCAAGTCTACTTAGCTGCACCCTTTTTGGATCCCAAAATTGAACGTTTTCATCAGTTTCGGGCCACTTTTCTTCTTTTGCTCTATTTTCCCGTCACGGATCGTACGTTGTGAGCTGTTAAAAGGATGACAACCTAACTCGAGGGACATTAGAGGGCCCTACAATGCATCGATATCACGTCTAGTAAAGATGCTGCGTTGTTGAAGTAGATGGGTTGTCGTTAAGCCCATTGGGCCTTTTGAATGGGCCATCTCTCTAGGCTGGGACTGTGAACCGTCAACACATAAAGGATTTGTGCCCTCAACATGACGGGTGCGATCATACCAGCACTAATGCACTGGATCCCATCAGAACTCCGAACTTAAGCGTGCTTGGGCAAGAGTAATACTAGGATGGGTGACCCCCTGGGAAGTCCACGTGTTGCACCCCCCTTTTCAACTTTTTTTTTGCCCAAGTTAGTGTTGCCAAGATGCTTTATCCACCACATTTCTATTACCGAATCCCACGGCACCTTGGGCAAGACAACTTGGCTTCACGTAGAGGTTGGGCCCGCAAACCGAGGGCGTGAGGCTTGTGACCAGGTCTCTGTTGCTCCGGTGCCCATAACTTTTGATCCGAAATGAGTTACGTGGTGCACGGCATGCCGTTGGAAAGATCTCCAAGAGCTCTACGACGAGGGTAGCAAGCTTGCTAGGCTGCATCCGTTTTTTGAGACAAAAATCGAACGTTTTCATCAATTTCGATCCAGTTTTCTTCTTTTGCTCTGTTTTTCCATCCCGAATCGTACGTCGTGAGCTATTAAAAGGACGATAACCTAACTCACGGGACTTTAGAGGGCCCTACAATGCATCGATATCATGTCTTGCGAGGATGCTGCGTTGTTGAAGTGGATGGGTTGTCGTTAAGCCCAATGGGCCTTTTGAATGGGCCATCTCTCTGGGCTGGGACTGTGAACCGTCAACACATAAATGATTTGTACCCTCAACATGACGGGTGCGATCATACCAGTACTAATGCACCAGATCCCATCAAAACTCCGAAGTTAAGCGTGCTTGGGCAAGGGTAGTACTAGGATGGGTGACCCCTTGGGAAGTCCACGTGTTGTACCCCCTTTTCAATTTTTTTTTGCCCCGATTAGTGTTCCCAAGATGCTTTATCCACCACATTTCTGTTACCGATTCCCACGGCACCTCGGGCAAGACAACTTCGCTTCACGTAGAGGCTAGGCCTGCAAACTGAAGGTGTGGGGCTTGTGACCAGGTCTTCGTCGCTTCGGTGCCTATAACTTTTGATCCGTAAGGAGTTACGCGGCACATAGCATACCGTTGGAAAGCTCTCCGAGAGCTCTACGATGGGGGTAGCAAGCTTGCTTGGCTGTGCCCTTTTTTGGAGACCAAAATTGAACGTTTTCATCAGTTTTGGTCCATTTTTCTTCTTTTGCTCTGTTTTTTCTGTCCTGGATCGTACGTCGTGAGTTGTTAAAATGGCGACTACCTAACTCGCGGGACATTAGAGGGCCTTACAATGCGTCGATATCACGTCTTGCGAGGATGCTGCGTAGTTGAAGTGGATGGGTTGTCGTTAAGCTCATTGGGCCTTTTGAATAGGCCATCTCTCTGGGTTGGGACAGTGAACCATCAACACATAAAGAATTTGTGCCCTCAACATGACGGGTGCGATCATACCAGCACTAATGCACCGGATCCTATCAGAACTCCGAAGTTAAGCATGCTTGGGCAAGAGTAGTGCTAGGATGGGTGACCCCATGGGAAGTCCTCGTGTTCCACCCCCCTTTTCAATTTTTTTTGCCCCGGTTAGGGTTGCCAAGATGCTTTATCCACCACATTTCTATTATTGAATCCCACGGCACCTTGGGCAAGACAACTTCGCTTCACGTAGAGGCTGGGCCCGCAAACCGAGGACGTTGGGCTTGTGACTAGGTCTCTTTCGCTCTGGTGCCCATATCTTTTGATCCGTAAGAAGTTACGCAACGCACAACATACCGTTGGAAAGCTCTCCGAGAGCTTTACGACAGAGGTAACAAGCCTGCTCAGCTGCGCCTGTTTTCGGAGCATACAATCGTACATTTCCATCAATTTTGGGCTACTTCTCTTCCTTTGCTCTGTTTTTCCATCCCATATCGTATGTCGTGAGCTGTTAATAGGATGACAACCTAACTCGCGGGACAATAAAGGGCCCTACAATGCGTCGATATCACGTCTTGCGAGGATGCTGCGTAGTTGAAGTGGATGGGTTGTCGTTAAGCCCATTGGGCTTTTTGAATGGGCCATCTCTCTAGGCTAGGATTGTGAACCATTAACACATAAAGGATTTGTGCCCTCAACATGACTGGTACGATCATACTAGCACTAATGCACCGGATCCCATCAGAACTCCGAAGTTAAGCTTGCTTGGGCAAGAGTAGTACTAGGATGGGTGACCCCCTGGGAAGTCCTTGTGTTGCACCCCCCTTTTCAATTTTTTTTTTGCTCCGGATAGAATTGCCAAGATGCTTTATCCACCACATTTCTATTTCCGAATCCCACGGCCCCTTGGGCAAGACAACTTCACTTCACGTAGAGGCCTGCAAACCTAGGGCGTGGGGCTTGTGACCAGGTCTCCGTCGCTCCAGTGCCGATTACTTTTGATCCATCAGGAGTTACGCGGCACACAGCATACTGTTGAAAAGCTCTCCGAGAACTCTACGATGGGGGCAACAAGCTTGCTCGGTTATACCCATTTTTTGAGTCCAAAATCGAATGTTTTCATCAATTTCGGTGCAGTTTTCTTCTTTTGCACTGTTTTTCCATCCCGGATTGTACGTCGTGAGCTATTAAAAGGACGACAAGCTAACTCGCGGGACATTAGAGGGCCTTACAATACATCGATATCACATCTTGCTAGGATACTGCGTAGTTGAAGTGGATGGGTTGTCGTTAAGCTCATTGGGCCTTTTGAATGGGCCATCTCTCTAGGCTAGGACTGTGAACCGTCAACACATAAAGGATTTGTACCCTCAACCTAACGGGTAGGATCATACTAGCACTAATGCACCAGATCCCATCAGAACTCCGAAGTTAAGCATGCTTGGGCAAGAGTAGTACTAGGATGGCTGACCCTTGGTAAGTCCTCGTGTTGCACCCCCCTTTTCAATTTTTTTTGTCTCGGTTAGGGTTCCCAAATTGCTTTAACCACCACATTTCTAATACCGAATCCCACGGCACCTTGGGCAACACAACTTTGCTTCACGTAGAGGCTGGGCCCGCAAACCTAGGGCGTGGGGCTTGTGACCAGGTCTCCATCGCTCCAGTGTCTATAACTTTTGATCTGTAAGGAGTTACGCGCCGCACAGTATATCATTGGAAAGCTCTTCGAGAGCTCTACGACGGGGGTAGGAAGCCTGCTCGGTTACGCCCATTTTTGGAGCCCAAAATTAAACGTTTTCATCAGTTTTGGGCCACTTTTCTTCATTTGCTCTGTTTTTCCGTCTCGGATCGTACGTTGTAAGCTGTTAAAAGGACGACAACCTAATTCGCGGGACATTAGAGGGCCCTAAAACGCATCGATATCATGTCTTGCGAGGATGCGGCGTTGTGGAAGAGGATGGGATGTTGTTAGGCCCATTGGACCTTTTGAATGGGACATCTCTCTAGGCTGGGACTATGAATCGTCAACACATAAATGATTTTTGCCCTCAACATGACAGGTGCGATCATACTAGCACTAGTGCAACGGATCCCATCAGAACTCCGAAGTTAAGCGTGCTTGGGCGAGAGTAGTACTAGGATGGGTGACCCCATGGAAAGTCCTCGTGTTGCACCCCCCATTTCAATTATCTTTTGCCCCGGTTAGGGTTGCCAAGATGCTTTATCCACCATATTTTCTATTACCGATTCCCACGGCACCTTGGGCAAGACAACTTCGCTTCACATAGAGGCTAGGCCCGAAAACCGAGTGCATGGGGCTTGTGACCAGGTCACCGTCGCTCCAGTGCCCATAACTTTTGATCTGTAAGGAGTTACGCGGCGCACAACATACCGTTGGAAAGCTCTTCGAGAGCTCTACGATGGGGGTAGTAAGCTTGCTCGGTTGTGCCCGTTATTGGAGCCCAAAATCGAACGTTTTCATAAATTTTTGGCCACTTTTCTTCTTTTACTCTGTTTTTCCATCGCGGATCGTATGTCGTGAGCTGTTAAAAGGACGACAACCTAACTCGCGGGACATTAGAATACCCTACAATGCGTCGATATCACGTCTTGCGAAGATGCTGCGTTGTTGAAATGGATGGGTTGTCGTTAAGCCCATTAGGCCTTTTGAATGATTGAAAGGTTGAAAGGTTTTTTTTTCCCTTGGAGCTCACGGCCTGGACTCTCTATTCAGCTGCTGTTTATTTTTTTATTTTCCTTTGTTTTAGCTTATTTAAGTGCTAAATTGGTCAAATGGTCAAAGGCTTAGGTCAACAACTTAAAACTTGGTCAAAATGACTTATTTTTATGCATTTTTAAGCTCAATAACTAACACCAATTAAATTTTCAGCTAGCAACAATTAAAATATAAAATTTAAGTCATCTAAATACTAGTTTCACTATTTGCTGAGGACTAGAAATCGTTCTCTAGCTATCGTTCCTTAAATGCAATGCACGTTGCGACAGCGAGAAAGTAACAGTTAATTCACAAAGAATTTAAGGAAATATAATTTTCAAAATAATAAACAAGGAATTTCACATTCCGGGCTCGGGTATTACACCCTCTCCCCCTTAAAACAATTGCGCCCACACAATTCCTACCTGGTCAACAAACAACTCCGGATACTGATCCCGAACCTGGTCCTCTCTTTCCCAAGTTGCTTCCTCAAACCCATGATGATTCCACATAACCTTTACTAACGGAATACTCTTTCTGCGAAGCTCCTAAATCTTCCGATCCACAATTCGAATCAGTTTCTCTTCATAAGACAACTTTTCTTCAAGCTGCAAAGGCTTTGGTTCAAGTACATGTGAAGGGTCTGGATGGTACTTCTTCAACATAGACACATGGAACACATCGTGCAGTCTCGACAAGCTCAGAGGCAAAGCTAACCAATAAGCCAAAGGACCTACCTTTTCGGTGATCTCATACGGACCCACATACCTGGGACTAAGCTTCCTGCTCTTACCGTGCCGAATCAATCCCTTCCGTGGAGAAATCTTAAGAAACACCCAATCTCCCAAATCAAACTCAAGATCCCGACGGTGCTTATCCGCATAACTCTTCTGACGACTCTAAGCTATAAGCATACGCTGGCGAATAAGGTGAACATTATCTACCATCTTAATCATCTCAGGTAACACAGTCGGATCAACTATTCTCATCTCTCCATCCTCTTCCCAATATAATGGGGATCTGCATTTCTGACCATACAACGCCTCGTAGGGAGCCATACCTATAGTAGATTGATAACTATTATTGTAGGCGAACTCCGCTAAAGGCAAAAACTTCTCCCAATTCTTCCCAAAGTCAAGCACACATGCCCGAAGCATGTCTTCCAAGATCCTGATGGTTCTCTCAGACTGGCCATTAGTTTGTGGATGATACGCAGTACTGAAGCTCAACTTAGTTCCCATGGCCTCTTGCAACTTCTGCCAAAAACGAGATCTGAATCTGGGATCTCTATCTGACACTATACTTTGTGGCACACCATGCAATCTCACAATATTAGCAACATAAAGCTCAGCTAGCTTATCAAGGCTATCCTGTTTGTTCATGGGAATAAAATGTGTAACTTTAGTCAAGCGGTCCACAACAACCCAAACAGAATCACATCCTCTCGGAGATCTAGGAAGATCGGTCACAAGGTCCATTGTTATATGTACCCACTTCCATTGCGGAATCGACAATGGCTGTAGAAGTCTGGCTGGCCTCTGATGCTCAACTTTAACCCTCTGACAAGTCAAACATCTGGATACATACCCAGCAATCTCCCTCTTCATATTGTTCCACCAGAAGTGTTGCTTCAAATCTCTATACATTTTAGTACTGCCCGGATGAATCGTATACCTCGAATTATGTGCCTCGGACAGGATCTCATTCTTCAAAGTCGGATCATCAGGAACACATACTCTATCCCTGAATCTGAAGATGCCATCTGCATGTAATTTAAACTCCGACTCTCCCCCTTTTGACTTTTCTTGGATCTTCAAGATGTGAGGATCAGTCTTCTGAGCCTCTCTGATCTGTGCTAGCAACCCTGACTGAATCTGCAAACTAGCAAATTGATTCCCTACCTTAGTAGCTTCTGGTTTCCATGAACAAATTTCTTCCAAAGTCTCCCAATCCTTGATAATCAAGCTTGCAACAGTAGCCTTTCGGCTCAAAGCATCAGCAACAACATTTGCCTTACCTGGCACGTAGTTAATAGAACAGTTATAACCACCCAATAGCTCTAGCCATCTCCGCTGCCTCATATTCAGATCCTTCTGTGAAAACAAATACTTGAGACTCTTGTGGTCAGTAAATATTTCAAATCTGCAACCCCATAAGTAATGACGCCACTTCTTCAGAGCAAACACAACTGCAGCTAACTCAAGATCATGTGTAGGGTAATTGACTTCATAAGGTTTCAACTTCCTAGAAGCATAGGCAATCACCTTACCATTCTGCATTAAAACACAGCCCAAACCTTCTTTAGATGCATCACTGTAGACAACAAAGTTCTCTGTTCCCTCAGGTAAAGCTAGTATAGGAGCTATAGTTAGTCTCTTCTTCAATTCTTGGAAACTGGATTCACACTTGGCATCCCAGTTGTAAGCAACTTTCTTCCGAGTCAACTGGCTCAAAGGTCCAGAAATTTTGGAGAAGTCTTTAACAAATCTCCGGTAGTAACCTGCCAAACCAAGAAAACTCCGAATCTCTGACACCGTCTCAGGTCTCTTCCAAGATGAAACAACCTCAATCTTAGCTGGGTCTACTGAAATTCCTCGATCTGAAATGATATGGCCTAGAAAAGATATCTGATTCAACCAGAACTCGCACTTGCTGAATTTAGCAAAAAGCTTGTTTTCCTGTAAAGTCTGAAGCACAATCCTCAAGTGTTGCTCATGTTCAGCCTCATTCTTCGAATACACTAAAATGTCGTCAATAAAGATCACGACAAACTGATCAAGGCAAGGTCGGAAAACCCTCTGCATCAAGTCCATGAATGCGGCTGGTGCATTCGTCAATCCAAACGGCAAAACAACAAATTCATAGTGGCCATATCTAGTCCTGAATGCCGTCTTTGGTATATCGTCACTCCGAATCCTAAGTTGATAGTAACCCTGCCTCAAGTCAAATTTGGATTAAACACTCACACCCTGCAACTGGTCAAATAATTCTTCAATCAACGGCAAGGGGTATTTATTCTTAATTGTGACTTGATTAAGTCCCCTGTAATCAATGCATAACCGTAGCGTGCCGTCTTTCTTTCTCACAAACAACACAGGCGCACCCCACGGCGAAGAACTAGGTTGTATAAACCCTTTCTCAAGCAAATTCTGAAACTGAATTTTTAACTCCTGAAGTTCAGCCGATGCCATTCTATAAGGACTCCTAGAAATTGGCGCAGTGCCTGGCACAAGATCAATCACGAACTCAATCTCCCTATCCGGTGGTAAACCCGGTAATTCCTCGGGAAATACACCAGGGAAGTCTCTAACAATCGGAACCTCATTGAAACTCAACTTATCAGCAGGCTGATTGATCAAATAGGCTAAGTAAGCTTCACAACCCCTATTCAACAACTTAGAAGTCTTGATCGCTGATAAAAGTGGAATTCGGGCAGCCCTGCAATTCCCAACAATCTCTAGTACCGGTAGGTCAGGAACCTGAAGATAAACAATCTTTGTTCTACAATCCAACTGAGCATAATACTTCCCCAACCAGTCCATTCCCAAAATGATTTCAAAGTCACGGAATGGCAATATAATTAAATCAGCAGGAAATTTACGGTTCTCAATACATATATCACAAGATTTGCAAATAGACTCAGTAACAAATTTCGCACCCAAAGGAGTACTAACTTCAACTTCATGAGGCAATTTATCAATGCAAACATTCACAGATCGTGCACATGCAGGAGTTATAAATGAATGTGTAGCTCCGGGATCAATCAAAACTTTAACTGGCTGAGTATTGAGAAGAAAGGTACCTTCCACTATAGCTGTAGTATCGGGTAGCTACTCTGCATCCAGTGCAAAGACCCTAGCCTGAACCCTCTATGCTGGACGTGCACCTGCAGCCCTACTCTGAACACCTTGCCCTCCACCACGGCCCTGAACATTATTATACTTAGGGAAATCTCTCACCCTATGGTCATCACTGCTACAACCCGTACATTTACCACTCTTCCTCCAGCAGTTAGCCTCAATATGCCCTGATCGATTACAATAATTACACTGCTGATTTTGCCTAACTGCAGTGTTTCCCGTAGGTGCTGGGGCTCTGGTAGTAGTAGGAACTGTACCTCCCTGCTGGGGTCTAGTCACAGCTGGCCTAGCCTGAATCTGCTGCTGTGGCTGATACGGACATTGCTGAGGAACCTGTGCAGAAGATTGATACTGCCTCGGCTGACTGCTCTCAGCTATCATCTCAGCCTTCCGTTTCTCAAACTTCGAGGCTGCCTGAAATGCCTCGGGAAAAGTAGTGTAGGTCTGCCCAGTCAAATGCAACTGTATGTCCACTCTCAGCCCACGGACAAACCTATGAATCATCCTCCTAGCCGGCCGTACCAACTCGGGCATATACCTCGACAGGCTAACAAACCTAGCCTCGTACTGCACAACAGTTATGTTTCCCTGCTTCAGGGCCACAAACTCATCCTCCCGCCTTTCCATAGCCATCTCAGGAATATACTTATCCCGAAACTCACTTACAAAATCATCCCATAAATGTGGAACATCCTCACAATCCCACCTCAATCTGACAGTATTCCACCACTGCTCTGCATCGCCCTCAAATAAGAATGACGCATAGTCTATTCTTGCCTCATTGGTGTACCTCAACGCGGTGAAAATCTTCTCAACTTGATTAATCCATCTCTCGGCCGCCTCATCATCCGGCTCTTCGAAGAACTTTCCCGGCTCGTGCCTCAGAAATTTCTCTAACTGATTATTCTCAACTCTGTACCCCTGTCCACCAGGATTAGCTTGATTTCCCTGGGGATTATTCCTGTCCTGCCTCTGCTCATTCAGTACCTGTGTAATCCGGTCTACTGCAGTAGTCATGGTAGCCATAAACTGCTCAGGCAACGGCTGCTGACCCTATTCTGCTGCCTCTTCATCTGATCCTATACCTTGAGTAGCACGACGTGGCGGCATAGTGGCAATTCACAATAGCTGGCAACATTTAAAAGCAGTTTATAGACAGAAATATAGCACATAAGATTAGATAACACTCAAGTCAATAACAACCAAACATTCTAACACGCAATTCACATAGCACAAGTTTGACATGCCAAACTATTTCACTTAAACACATAAACATTCCAAGTTCACAAAATCATGCTAGAACATTTTCTTTTCACTTAGCAATCATACATAAACACTTTAGCATTTTAGACCTTTACCCCACAGACTGAGAATCATATCCCGGCTCATGCAAGACTATCATGCTCTAATACCACCTAAAGATGTCATGCCCCGACCCGACCCTGCAAAAGGCCAAGCCCAGACCCGACACACGAACGGAGTCTCCTCTGTACCGCAGACGATCCGAAAACCCTAAAATCAATATAATACTCGCGAAAGCCATAAAATAATCAAAACAAGCCAACTTTCTTTAAAATATACATTTCTTATTAATAAACTTTGCAACCCAAAATGATATGCATACTACACAAGTATTTATGCCACTAATCAACTCCATTAGCATGCATTTCCTTACTAGTCACAAGGGTATAAGTTTACAACTTTTACATTCTTTCAACTTATACAACATAAGACCGTAGAGGCCTCAAACTAGAAAATACATACAAGGCTACAAGCCTCAAAATTAAGCGACCACCACGCAATATACATAACAAGCAAGGTTCGCACAAAATCTGGTAACCAACCACCAGCAAAGCAGAGAAGTGCTATCACAGAAATACCTCCACCTGCTCCTCTTCCTCTATTACCACGATAGGTTCTGCTTCAACTACACCTGTAAAAATATAGTATACAGAGGAATGAGCAAAAACTATTGCTCAGCGAGGGCAATTGGTCTCAAGGACGGAGATGAGAGGAGTATGCAATGCAATTAGCCAAGCAATACATACAAATCATATAAAGATACAACCAAAGCCAACAATAAAGCAAGGCAAGTATTTAAAGCTGCAAACACTCATTTAAAGGATACGATACTATTTTCACGAGCAACTTTCAAACACAAATTCGATGACGATGCGCGCCGGCCCAAACCACCTTATAACACCAGTTTGGAATACCCCGAAAGTATCCATCAACCTACGACCCAAATCTCCCTGGGAGGCAACCCAAGCGAAAAAGGGAATAGCAGCGGAGCTAGAGCAACCAACACTGGCAACCCAAGGCTACCCAGAGAGGCCCATCACTCACGCACGAGACACTATGCAATGCAAGACTCGATAAGGCAACACTGGCAACCCAAGGCCCAACTATCAAAACCCTACCATTTCCAAACGAGCCACGAGTTCTGGAAACCGACTTCACCAAACCTCCTAGGTCACCATAAGGCACGTCTAAAGACCCCGAAACCTTACTTTACCCTAGAACTCGCGCAAAACCCCGATTTCCCCCTTTCTCGTTTGAACTACAACTATATCAACCAAACACCCAACCAACGCCATAATCACACCAAAAGTGCTTCCATGGCCTCCCGATACAATGCCAACACGCAAAACGATAAAATGCCAAAGTCGACCTAAACGACCCCGACTTTCCCAAAGGCATAATTATCGTTTTTTCCACTACGCAACCCAAACAAACCATGCATTTAGGCATTCTAGCACACCTAGCACAATTCTACATCAACGGAAAGCATAACAGTGCAACTTCAACGTTTCAAGGTTTTACTATTCATAAAACACTATTCAATTGACAATTTAATTTGCAATCACAACATTTAACCGCAGAAAATGTTAAAAGGCTATAAATACACGTTCTACAATTGCCAAGGAACATTCTAGAAGCATCAAATCGCTTTAAATAACAACCTACAGATAAATCTCAAAATTTGCAAAATTGATACACTAAACATTTAAATACGCAAATAGCATGATTCCCTCACCTTAGGCACTCCTAGTCGCTAGGAAAACAACGCTAGTCACCTCAGAAAGCACCCCACACGAGCTCACGCAAAGATTGAATGATTGAAAGGTTGAAAGGTTTTTTTTTTCCCTTGGAGCTCACGGCCTGGACTCTCTGTTCAGCTGCTGTTTCTTTTTTTATTTTCCTTTGTTTTAGCTTATTTAAGTGCTAAATTGGTCAAATGGTCAAAGGCTTAGGTCAACAACTTAAAACTTGGTCAAAATGACTTATTTTTGTGCATTTTTAAGCTCAATAACTAACACCAATTAAATTTTCAGCTAGCAACAATTAAAATATAAAATTTAAGTCATCTAAATACTAGTTTCACTATTTGCTGAGGACTAGAAATCGTTCTTTAGCTATCGCTCCTTAAATGCAATGCACGTTGCGACAGCGAGAAAGTAACAGTTAATTCACAAAGAATTTAAGAAAATATAATTTTCAAAATAATAAACAAGGAATTTCACATTCCGGGCTTGGGTATTACAAGTGCGATCATACCAGCACTAATGCACCGGATCCCATCAGAATTCTGAAGTTAAGCGTGCTTGGACGAGAGTGGTACTAGGATGGGTGACCCCTTGGGAAGTCCTCGTGTTGCACCCCCCTTTTCTATTTTTTTTGACCCGGTTAGGGTTGCCAAGATACTTTATCCACTACATTTCTATTACTGTATCCCACGACACCTTGGGCAAGACAACTTCACTTCACGTAGAGGATGGGCCAGAAAACCGAGTGCGTGGGGCTTGTGACCAAGTCACCATCGCTCCGATGCCCATAACTTTTGATCTGTAAGGAGTTACGTGGCGCACAGCATACCGTTGGAAAGCTCTTCGAGAGCTCTACGACGGGGGTAGTAAGCTTGCTCGGTTGTGCCAGTTTTTGGAGCCCAAAATCGAACGTTTTCACAAATTTTAGGCTACTTTTCTTCTTTTGCTCTGTTTTCCCATCTCGGATCGTACATCGTGAGCTGTTAAAAGGATGACAACCTAACTCGCAGGACATTAGAAGGCCCTACAATGCGTCGATATCACGTCTTGCGAAGATGTTGCGTTGTTGAAGTGGATGGGTTGTCGTTAAGCCTATTAGGCATTTTGAATGGGCCATCTCTCTAGGCTGGGACTATGAACAGTCAACACATAAAGGATTTGTGCCCCCAACATGACGAGTGCGATCATACCAGTACTAATGCACCAGATCCCATCAGAACTTCGAAGTTAAGTGTGTTGGGCGAGAGTAGTACGAGGATGGGTGGCCCCTTGGGAAGTCCTTGTGTTGCACCCCCCATATCAATTTTTTTTACCCCGGTTAGGGTTGCCAAGATGCTTTATCCACCACATTTCTATTACCGAATCCCTCGACACCTTGGCCAAGTCAACTTCGCTTCACGTAGAGGCTGGGCCCGCAAACCGAGGGAGTGGGACTTGTGACCAGGTCTCCGTCGCTCTGGTGCCAATAACTTTTGATCCATAAGGAGTTATGCAGTGCACAGCATACCGTTGAAAAGGTCTCTGAGAGCTCTATGATGAGGGCAACAAGCCTGGTTGGCTGCGCCCATATTTTGAGCCCAAAATAGAACATTTTCATCAGTTTCGGGCCATTTTTCTACGTTTGCACTATTTTTTCGTCCGGGATCGTACGTCATGAGCTGTAAAAAGGATGACAACCTAACTCGCGAGACATTAGAAGGCTCTACAATGTGCCGATATCACGTCTTACGAGGATGCTGCGTTGTTGAAGTGGATGGGTCGCCGTTAAGCCCATTGGGCCTTTTGAATGGGCCATCTCTCTGGACTGGGACTGTAAACCGTCAACACATAAAGGATTTGTGCCCTCAACAAGACAGTTGCGATCATACCAGCACTAATGCACCGGATGCCATCAGAACTCCAAAGTTAAGCGTGTTGGGCGAGAGTAGTACTAGGATGGGTGACCCCTTGGGAAGTCATCATGTTGCACCCCCTATTTCAATTATTTTTTGCCTCGGTTAGGGTTGCCAAGATGCTTTATCCACCATATTTTCTACTACCGATTCCCACGGCACCTTGGGCAAGACAACTTCGCTTCACGTAAAGGCTGGGCCCGCAAACCGAGTGCATGGGGCTTGTGACCAGGTCACCGTCACTCCGGTGCCTACAACTTTTGATCCGTAAGTAGTTACGCGGCGCACAACATACCGTTGGAAAGCTCTCCGAGAGCTCTACGACGGGGGCAGCAAGCTTGCTCGGTTGTGCAAATTTTTGGAGCCCAAAATCGAACGTTTTCATAAATTTTAGGCCACTTTTCTTCTTTTGCTCTGTTTTTTCATCCCAGATCGTATGTCGTGAGCTGTTAAAAGGACGACAACCTAACACGCAGGACATTAGAAGGCCCTACAATGTGTCGATATCCCGTCTTGCGAAGATGCTGCGTTGTTGAAGTGGATGGGTTATCGTTAAGCCCATTAGGCCTTTTGAATGGGCCATCTCTCTGAGCTGGGACTGTGAACCGTCAACACATAAAGGATTTGTGCCCTCAACATGACGGGTACGATCATACCGGCACTAATGCACTGGATCCCATCAAAACTCCGAAGATAAGCGTGCTTGGGCGAGAGTAGTAGTAGGATGGGTGACCCCCTGGAAAATCCTCTTGTTGCACTCCCTATTTCAATTTTTTTTGCCCCGGTTAGGGTTGGCAAGATACTTTATTCATCACATTTCTATTACCAAATCCCACGGCACCTTGGGCAAGATGACTTGGCTTCACGTAGAGGCTGGGCCCGCAAACCGAGGGCGTGGGGATTGTGACCAGATCACCGTCACACCGGTGCCCATAACTTTTAATCTGTAAGGACTTATGCGGTGCACAGCATACCGTAGGAAAGCTCTCCGAGAGCTCTACTATGGGGGTAGCAAACATGCTCGGCTGCGCCAGTTTTCGGAGCCCAAAATTGTATGTTTTCTTCAGTTTCAAGCCACTTTTCTTCTTCTGATCTATTTTTCAGTCCCGGATCATACGTCGTGAGCTGTTAAAAGGACGACAACCTAAGTCGCTGGATATTACAGGGCCCTACAATGCGTCAATATCACGTCTTACGAGGATGCTGTGTTGTTGCAGCAGATGGGTTGTCGTTAAACCCATTGGGCCTTTTGAATGGGCCATCTCTCTAGGCTGGGACTGTGAACCGTCAACACATAAAGGATTTGTGCCCTCAACATGATGGGTGCGATCATACCAGCACTAATGCACCGGATCCCATCAGAACTCCGAAGTTAAGCGTGCTTGGACAAGAGTAGTACTTGGATGGGTGACCCTCTAGGAAGTCCTCGTGTTGCACCACCCTTTTCAATTTTTTTGCCCCGGTTAAGGTTGCCAAGATACTTTATCCACCACATTTCTATTACCGAATCCCACGGCACCTTGGGCAAGACAACTTCGCTTCACGTAGAGGCTAGGCCAGCAAACCGAGCGTGTGGGGCTTGTGACCATGTCTCTGTCGCTCCGGTGCCCATAACTTTTGATCTGTAAGGAGTTATATGGTGCACAGCATACCGTTGGAAAGCTCTACGACAGCTCTATGACGGAGGCAGCAAGCCTGCTCAGCTGCGCTAGTTTTCGGAGCCCAAAATCGTACGTTTTCATCAGTTTTGGGCCACTTTTCTTCTTTTGCTCTGTTTTTCCGTCCCAGATCGTACGTCGTGAGCTGTTAAAAGGACGACAATCTAACTCGCGGGATATTACAAGGCCCTACAATGCGTCGATATCACGTCTTACGAGGATGCTGCGTTGTTGGACCGGATGGGTTATCGTTAAGCCCATTGGGCCTTTTGAATGGGCCATCTCTCTGGGCTGGGACTGTGAACCGTCAAGACATAAAGGATTTGTGCCCTCAACATGACGGGTGCGATCATACCAGCACTAATGCATCGGATTCCATCAGAATTCCGAAGTTAAGCGTGCTTGGGCGAGAGTAGTACTAGGATGGGTGACCCCTTGGGAAGTCCTCATGTTGCACCCCCCTTTTCTATTTTTTTTTACCCGGTTATGGTTGCCAAGATACTTTATCCACTATATTTCTATTACTGAATCCCACGACACCTTGGGCAAGATAACTTCGCTTCACGTAGAGGCTGGGCCCGCAAACCGAGGGCGTGGGGCTTGTGACCAGGTCTCCGTCGCTCTGGTACCCATAACTTTTGATCCGTAAAGAGTTACGCAGCGCACAACATACCGTTGGAAAGCTCTCCGAGAGCTCTACGATAGTGGCATTAAGCCTGCTATGTAGTACCTATTTTCGGAGCCTAAAATTGAATGTTTTCATTAGTTTTGGGCCACTTTTCTTCTTTTGCTCTCATTTCTCATCCCGGATCGTACATCGTGAGCTGTTAAAAGGATGACAACCTAACTCGCTGGACATTAGAGGGCCCTACAACGTGTTGATATCACGTCTTGGGAGCATCCTGCGTTGTTGAAGCAGATGGGTTGTCGTTAAGCCCATTGGGCCTATTGAATGGGCCATCTCTCTAGGCTGGGACTGTGAACCGTCAACACATAAAGGATTTGTGCCCTCAACATGACGGATGCAATCATACCAGCACAAATGCACCAGATCCCATCAGAAGTCCGAAGTTAAGCTTGCTTGGGCGAGAGTAGTACTAGGATTGGTGACCCCCTGGGAACTCTTCATGTTGCACCTCCCTTTTCAATTTTTTTTACCCCGGTTAGGGTTGCCAAGATACTTTATCCAGCACATTTCTATTACTGAATCCCACGGCACCTTGGACAAAACAACTACGTTTCACGTAGAGGCTGGGCCCGCAAACCGAGGGCGTGGGGCTTGTGACCAGGTCTCCGTCGCTCGAGTGCCCATAACTTTTGTTTCATAAAGAGTTACACGGTGCACAACATGACGTTGAAAGCTCTCCGAGAGCTCTACAATAGGGGCATTAAGCCTGCTTTGCTGCGCCTATTTTCGTAGACCAAAATCGAATGTTTTCATCAGTTTTGCACACTTTTCTTCTTTTGCTATGTTTTTTCATCCTGGATCGTACGTCGTGAGATGTTAAAAGGACGACAACCTAACTCGCGGGACATTAGAAGGCCCTACAACGGGTTGAAATCACGTAATGCGTTGATACTGAGTTGTTGAAGCGGATGGATTGTCGTTAAGCCCATTGGGCCTTTTGAGTGGGCCATCTCTCTGGGCTGGGACTGTGAACCGTCAACCCATAAAGGATTTGTGCCCTCAACATATCGGGTGCGATCATACCAGCATTAATGCACCGGATCCCTTCAGAACTCCAAAGTTAAGCGTGCTTGGGCGAGAGTAGTACTAGGATGGGTAACACCCTGGGAAGTCCTCGAGTTGCACCCTCAATTTTCAATTTTTTTGCCCCGGTTAGGGTTGCCAAGATGCTTTATCCACCATATTTCTATTACCGAATCCCACGACACCTTGGGCAAGACAACTTCGCTTCACGTAGAGGCTGGGCCCGCAAACCTAGGGCGTGGGGCTTGTGACCAGGTCTCCATCACTCCAGTGCCCATAACTTTTGATTCGTAAGGCGTTACACATCGTACAACATATCGTTGGAAAGCTTTCTGAGAGCTGTACGACGGGGGTAGGAAGCCTGCTCGGTTACGCCCATTTTTGGAGCCCAAAATCGAATGTTTTCCTCAGTTTCGGGGCACTTTTCTTCTTTTGCTAGGTTTTTCTATCCCAGATTGTACGTCGTGAGCTGTTAAAAGGATGACAACCTAAATCACTGGACATTAGAGGGCCCTACAACACGTCGATATCACGTCTTGCGAGGATGCTGCGTTGTTGAAGTGGATGGGTTGTTGTTAAGCCCATTGGGCCTTTTGAATGGGCCATCTCTCTAGGCTGGGACTGTGAACAATCAACACATAAAGGATTTGTGCCCTCAACATGATGGGTGCGATCAGACCAGCACTAATGCACCAGATCCCATCAGAACTACGAAGTTAAGTGTGTTAGGCGAGAGTAGTACGAGGATGGGTGACCCCCTAGGAAGTCCTTGTGTTGCACCCCCCATATCAATTTTTTTTTACCCCGGTTAGGGTTGCCAAGATGCTTTATCCACCACATTCTATTACCGAATCCCACGGCATCTTGGCCAAGACAACTTCGCTTCACGTAGAGGCTGGGCCCGCAAACCGATGGCGTGGGGCTTGTGACTGGGTCTCTGTCGCTCTGGTGCCAATAACTTTTGATCCGTAAGGAGTTACGCAGTGCACAGCATACCGTATGAAAGCTCTTCGAGAGCTCTACAACGGGGACAACAAGCCTGCTCGGCTGCGCCCATTTTTGGAGCCCAAAATTGAACATTTTCATCAGTTTTGGGCAATTTTTCTACGTTTGTTCTGTTTTTCCGACCTGGATCGTACGTCATGAGCTGTTAAAAGGATGACAACCTAACTCGCGGGACATTAGTAGGCCCTACAATGCGTCGATATCACGCCTTGCGAGGATGCTGCGTTGTTGAAGTGGATGGTTCGCCGTTAAGCCCATTGGGCCTTTTGAATGGGCCATCTCTGTGGGCTGGGACTGTAAACCGTCAACACATAAAGGATTTGTGCCCTCAACAAGACTGGTGAGATCATACCAACACTAATGCACCGGATGCCATCAGAACTCCGAAGTTAAGCGTGTTGGGCAAGAGTAGTACTAGGATGGGTGACCCCCTGGGAAGTCCTTGTGTTGCACCCACCATTTCAATTTTTTTTTATCCACCACATTTCTATTACTGAATCCCACGACACCTTGGGCAACACAACTTCACTTCACGTATAGGTTGGGCCAGCAAACCGAGGGCGTTGAGCTTGTGACCAGGTCTCTGTCGCTCCGGTGCCCATAACTTTTAATCCTTAAGGAGTTACGTGACGCACAGCATACCGTTGAAAAGTTCTCCGAGAGCTCTACGATTGGGGAACCAAGCCTACTCGGCTGTGCCAATTTTCGGTGCTCAAAATTGTACATTTTCATCCGTTTCAAGCCACTTTTCTTTTTTTGCTCTATTTTTCAGTCCCGGATCATACGTCGAGAGCTGTTAAAAGGATGACAACCGAACTCGCGGGATATTACAGGGCCCTACAATGCGTCGATATCACGTCTTATGAGGATGTTAAGTTGCTGAAGTGGATGAGTTGTTGTTAAGCCCATTGGGCCTTTTGAATGTGCCATCTCTCTGGGCTGGGACTATGAACTGTCAACACATAAAGGATTTGTGCCCTCAACATGACAGGTGCGATCATACCAGCACTAATGCACCGGATCCCATCAGAACTCTGAAGTTAAGCGTGCTTGGGCGAGAGTAGTGCTAGGATGGGCGACCCCTTCGAAGTCCTCGTGTTGTACCACCCTTTTCAATTTTTTTGCCCCGGTTAGGGTTGCCAAGATACTTTATCCACCACATTTCTATTACCAAATGCCACGGCACCTTGGGAAAGACAACTTCGCTTCACGTAGAGGCTGGGCCCGTAAACCGAGGGCGTGGGGCTTGTGACCAGGTCTCCGTCGCTCCAGTGCCCTTAACTTTTGATCCGTAAGGAGTTACACGGCGCACAACATACCGTTGAATGCTCTCCAAGAGCTCTACGACAGGGGCATTAAGCCTGCTCGGCTGCGCCTACTTTCAGAGCCCAAAATCGAATGTTTTCATCAGTTTTGGGCCACTTTTCTTCTTTTGCTCTATTTTCCCATCCCGGATCGTACATCGTGAGCTATTAAAAGAATGACAACATAACTCGCGGGACATTAGAGGGCCCTACAACGCGTTGATATCACATCTTGCGAGGATACTGCATTGTTGAGGCGGATGGGTTGTCGTTAAGCCCATTGGGCCTTTTGAATAGGCCATCTCTCTGGGCTGGGACTGTGTACTGTCAACACATAAAGGATTTGTGCCCACAACATGACGGGTGCGATCATACCAACACTAATGCACCGGATCCCAACAAAACTCCGAAGTTAAGCGTGCTTTGGCGAGAGTAGTAGTAGGATGGGTGACCCCCTAGGAAGTCCTCGTGTTGCACCCCATTTTTCAATTTTTTTTTTGTCCTGGTTAGGGTTGCCAAGATGCTTTATCCACCACATTTCTATTATCGAATCCCACAGCACCTTGAGCTAGACAACTTCACTTCAAGTAGAGGTTGGGCCCGCAAACCGAGGGCATGGGGCTTGTGACCAAGTCTCTGTCGCTCCGGTGCCCATAACTTTTGATCCGTAAGGAGTTATGCGCCGCACAACATACCGTTGGAAAGCTCACCGAGGGCTCTACGATGGGGGCAGCAATCCTGATGGGCTATGCCAATTTTCGGATCCCAAAATCAAATATTTTCATCAATTTCGGGCCACTTTTCTTCTTTTGCTATGTTTTTTCATCCCGGATCATACGTCGTGAGTTGTTAAAAGGATGACAACTTAACTCGCGGGACATTAGAGGGCCCTACAACTCGTCGATATCATGTCTTGCGAGGATGATGCGTTGTTGAAGTGGATGGGTTGTCGTTAAGCCCATTGGGCCTTTTGAATGGGCCATATCTCTGGGCTCGGACTGTGAACCGTCAACACATAAAAGATTTGTGCCCTCAATATGACGTGTGCGATCATACCAGCACTAATGCTCCGGATCCCATCAGAACTCCAAAGTTAAGCGTGCTTGGGCGAGAGTAGTACTAGGATAGGTGACCCCTTGGAAGTCCTCGTGTTGTACCACCCTTTTCAATTTTTTTTGCCCCGTTAGGGTTTCCAAGATGCTTTATCCACCACATTTCTATTACTAAATCCCACGGAACCTTGGGCAAGACAACTTCGCTTCACGTAGTGGCTTGGCGCGCATATCGAGGGTGTGGGGTTTGTGACCAGGTCTCCGTCGCTCCAATGCCCATAAGTTTTGATCCGTAAGGAGTTACGCTACACACAGCATACCATTGCAAAGCTCCTCGAGAGCTCTACGTCGGGGGCTGCAAACTTGCTCGGTTGCACCTATTTTCGGAGCCTAAAATCGAACGTTTTTATCAATTTATGTCCACTTTTCTTCTTTTGCTATGTTTTTCCATCCTGAATCGTACGTCGTGAGCTGTTAAAAGGACGACAACCTAACTCGTCGGATATTATAGGGCCCTACAACACGTCGATATCACGTCTTACGAGGATGCTGCATTGTTGAAGTAGATGGGTTGTCGTTAAGCCCATTGGGCCTTTTGAATAGGCCAACTCTTAGGGCTGGGACTGTGAACCGTCAACACATAAAGGATTTGTGCCCTCAACATGACAGGTGCGATCATACCATCACTAATATACCGGATCCCTTCCGAACTCAGAAGTTAAGCGTGCTTGGGCGATAGTAGTACTATGATGGGTGACCCCGTGGAAAATCCTCTTGTTGTACCCCCTTTTCAATTTTTTTTACCTCGGTTAGGGTTGCCAAGATACTTTATCCACTATATTTCTATTACCGAATCCCATGGCACCTTGGGTAAGACAATTTCGCTTCACGTAGAGGCTGGGCCCGCAAACCGAGGGTATAGGGCACTTGACCAGGTCTCCGTCGCTCCAATGCCCATAACTTTTGATCCGTAAGGAGTTACGCGGCGCACAACATACCGTTGGAAAGCTCTCCAAGAGCTCTACGACAGGGGAAACAAGCTTGCTTGGCTGTGCACTTTTTGGAGCCCCAAAATTGAACGTTTTCATCAATTTCGTGCCACTTTTCTTCTTTTGCTCTATTTTTCCATCCCAGATCGTACGTCGTGAGTTGTTAAAAGGACGACAACCTAACTCGCGGGACATTAGAAGGCTCTACAATGCGTTGATATCACGTCTTGTGAGGATGCTGCATTGTTGAAGTAGATGGGTTGTCGTTAAGACCATTGGGCCTTGCGAGGATGCTGCGTTGTTGAAGTGAATGGGTTGTCGTTAAGCCCATTGGGCCTTTTGAATGGGCCATCTCTCTGGGCTGGGACTGTGAACCGTTAACACATATAGGATTTGTGCCCTCAACATGACGGGTGCGATCATACCAGCACTAATGCACCGGATCCCATCAAAACTCCGAAGTTAAGCGTGCGTGGGCGAGAGTAGTACTAGGATGGGTGAGCCCCTGGGAAGTCCTTGTGTTGCACCCCCCTTTTCAATTTTTTTTGCCCTGGCTAGGGTTTCCAAGAAGCTTTATCACCCAAATTTCTATTACCAAATCCCACAGCACCTTGGGCAAGACAACTTCATTTCACGTAGAGGCTGGGCCTGCAAACCGAGGGCATGGTGCTTGTGACCAGGTCTCCGTCGCTACGGTGCCCATAACTTTTGATCCGTAAGGAGTTACGCGACGCACAGCATACCGTTAGAAAGCTCTCCAAGAGCTCTACGATAGAGGCAACAAGCCTGCTCGGTTGCGCAGGTTTTTGGATTCCAAAATCGAACGTTTTTATCAGTTTTGAGCCACTTTTCTTCTTTTGCTCTTTTTTTGGGTCCCGGATCGTACGTCGTGAGCTATTAAAAGGATGACAACCTAACTCGCAGGACATTAGAGGGCCGTACAATGCGTCAATATCACGTCTTGTGAGAATGCTGTGTTGTTAAAGCGGATGTTTTGTCGTTAAGCCCATTGGGCCTTTTGAATGGGCCATCTCTCTGGGCTGGGACTGTGAACCGTCAACACATAAAGGATTTGTGCCCTCAACATGACGGGTCCGATCATACCAGCACTAATGCACCAGATCCCATTAGAACTCTGAAGTTAAGCGTGCTTGGGTGAGAGTAGTACTAGGATGGGTGACCCCTTGGGAAGTCCTCGTGTTGCACCCCCCTTTTCAATTTTTTTTCCCCGGTTAGGGTTGCCAAGATGCTTTATCCACCACGTTTCTGTTACCGAATCCCACGGCACTTTGGGCAAGACAACTTCGCTTCAAGTAGAGGCTAGGCCTGCAAACCGAGGGCGTGGTGCTTGTGACCAGGTCTCCGTCGCTCTGGTGCCCATAACTTTTGATCTGTATGGAGTTACGCTGTGACGCCCCAACCCGGCCTATAAAGGTTAGACTAGGGTGTGATCTAAACATTCAAGTCATGTCTCGTACATAATCGTTCATGAAAGTTTAACACTTAACGTTTAGCCTAGACTTCACAATTTTTCTGAAAAATCGGCAGCATAACGGTTGTAATTGGGCTCTTTAGTTTGACCTAGATCTCTGAACGCCTCAAATTTCATTTCCAACTAAGATTACTATTTACCATCAATTGAAACGCCTACTAGTTATCTCGAAGTCTCGTTTGATTAATAACCTAGCTTGATACTATGTCTCGTTTGTTTGTTAATCCTCGTTACAAAAGTACATGTTGATCTTAGCTTAACGATGAGTACCTACTTAAGATGGGATAGGTTCATTTTACTTAATCCTTACCTGATACTTCATAATCCTATGATAGATACTAGCCAGTAATGATAGCAAAACGACCATAGTAGTGTCTATCTAGTTATTATCAGTACAAGCCAAAATTAGACCCCAAATTACAACGGGGGTCTTTTACATTACAAACATCAAGCAACATGAAAAGAAATAGTCTTCAAGCAGCATAGTGTTCACAAATGGCCATAATCAAGCAAAGCACATAGGATAGGCAGTCATTCCAAGGAATCATCATTAGGCACGTCATCCTCGGGTACTTGTTCCTGGTCTTCTTCACCTGAGATGATAAAACAGGGTGACTCCTTATGAACTCAGTGAGGGGGAACGAGAAATAAGTTTTGAAACTCATTTTCCGGTTCAACTTATGAAAACCCTTTTTTGCAAGCATAAATATATCACAAGTACATAATATAATATAAAAGTAAAGGAACACAATTACCGGTCTTTCCTCCCCGAGGTCCTCTAGGAACCAAGCGAGAGTACTTATACACATAGTGAAAAGGATATGGTGAGCTTTTGCTCTCAGTTCATGTCAATATCAGTTGTTGCGACCGACTTCAAATCATCCCCTTATCACGCCAAATGGGTGTACTTCGGATGTACCCCGAAATCCTACAACCCAACTCTCCGAGGAAGTCTAGCCCCCAAGCGAGAGAGGGAATTGGACAATGGTAGTCACGGTTGTACCGGCAAGCCCGATGCCGCCCGGTGTGCGTGAACGCTACCACGCCAGAATAAAAGGTTGCAACCTTGTATGCAATGCACATTTATGACATTTAATATATCACATTTGGAGGACAACAAAGTAGGTTGCCTCCGAGCAGTCATGAGATTGCACATTGACAAGTAAACAAGCGAGGCACGATAAGACAAGTAATTTCATTTGAAAGGCACATGCAGTTATATGAAAATTAAACGGGCAGCCATGTAACGCATGTAAATCAAGTCATATAACTCATTTCAAGGTTCACGTAATCAAATAAAAAGATTATTCAACATGCAACGACATCTACGTGGGTCCGGGAGCAAGAAAGGCCTACTTGTCAACATGTAATCATCGAAATCATATTTAGGGCTACAAGGGAAACTACGGGCAGCCTACTAAACACATAATCAAACACAATATCTAAAGGATCAACACTTAGCAAGTTTACCTAGTGACTAGGGTTCCAATTCGTGCTTACCTGTGCGATTAAGCCCCAAGTCATCTTGCAATTAAGCTCAAGCCATATATTAATTAAATTAAACACCCTGAAGCACTCAAAACAGTCCACACAACATCCAAATGCCACAATCTCAAGCATTTAATACAACAAGAGAACTACAATAATTTTTCTAAGCATGTCACTAAGGGAAACCCTCACTGCAATGGACTGTCTTCTTACAATCATTAAGACAAGCAAACAATCTCCAATTTCAGTGAACAAGATGTCAAATTAAAGCTTAAGGAGTGAACTAATTTCAGAAACAAACCTCGCATCATTTGGAGTTTGGGTTCAATAGTTATAGCCAAAACAGTGAGACTACACAAAACTGTCCAGATTTGCACACATTTCAATACTTGTCGTTTTTGAGGGCCTTAGGGTCAGATTTAGCCTTAGCCCATTTCTGACAAAAATGTCCAGAACGGAAAAATCTAGAAGAAAAAAAACTTTCATGCATTTTGAATATCATTTACTAAGTCAAAACGGGTTCGTTCTACAATGTCAGTGAATCTGCCAAAACCTGCTTCATTTTACCAGACTTTCCAGATTTGGACACATTTTAATGATTTGCCATTTTGAGGACCTTAGAGTCAAAATTAGCTTTGTCCTATTTCTGTAAAAAATGTTCAGAACTGGAAAAAATAGTTACCTACCAATGTTCAAGAATTTTCAACATCATTTACCTAGCCAAAATCACCTCGTAACAACAAGACAGAAAGCTGTCACGTGCACGATTTCATCTATCATCAAATTCTAGCCCAAAATCTTGAGATGCATGGTTACAAAAGCTTATGAACACACATATATCTCAAGTAGAGACATAAAGATAGACATTTAAGGACATGCATGTAGTTTCTTGAAAGATTTTCAAGAAGTTTTAGCCCTCACCTTAGCAAAACAACAAGAATATGCACAAGACTCTTGATGGTTGCACAAGATTGACTCTTTTCCTTGCTTAGCCGAGACACCACTCGATTTTCTCAAATTTCCTAGCTTAGTAACCAAATTCTTAGTAGGTGCATGTGGTTAGAACAAGAAGAAAAGAAATGGAAGCTAGCAAACTCACCTAAGCCGAAATGGAGGTTCAAAGAGCTTGCATGTGCATTTCTTTGAATGCCTTAACGAAATTACCTCACAAGCGAGGTGTCTGATCAGTTTCCCACAGTGCCTCCATAGTGTGCCACCAATGCTCAGCATCCTCGTGCAACAGAAACACAACAAACTCCACCTTATCTTCATCAGTATAATCAAGTGGCCTGAAAATCCTCTCGATCTTAGACAGCCAAGCCTCTGCTTTCTCATCATCAGCTTTCCCGTGGAATTTGGACAGGCGAAACTCAAGGAACTCCCTTATTCTGCTATGTCTCCCATGGTTACCATCATTCCTGTTGTTGTTGTTGTTTGCTTCTCGTGCATCTTGACGTTCCATCACTCGTGACACGCGATCCATGGCATTTGCCATCATGTTAAACATAGCTATGTCGGGATTAGTTTGATAAGCATCTCCGGTCTCTTAGGGTTCACCACTCCTATTAGTAGTACGGGTACTAGGGCCAGCCATCTATAGGCACAGATTGCAATGCACAATTTATTGAAATACGACAAACAAGAATTTAATGCATAAGATATGCAACATAATATAGATACACAATTCTAGAAACAATTAAGACATGTTAATCACTTAAGCACATAGAACATAGAAGGCACATTTAACATTATCACACAATAACATATAGACAAGTCATCCTAATTATCTTAGGGCTCTACCCATGGTCCAAGTGTTAAACCCGGCTTAAGTAATCTAAGCTCTGATACCATTCTTCTTCTATAAGGTGTCACGCACCAACCCGGCCAATAAAGGTTAGACTAGGGTGTGATCTAAACATTCAAGTCATGTCTCGTATATAATCGTTCATGAAAGTTTACACTCAAAGTTTAGCCTAGATTCCACAATTTTTCCAAAAAACCGGCAGCATAACGGCTGTAATTAGGCTCTTTAGTTTGACCTAGATCTCTAAACGCCTCAAATTTCATTTCCAACTAAGATTACTATTTACCATCAATTGAAACGCCTACTAGTTATCTCGAAGTCTCGTTTGATTAATAACCTAGCATGATACTATGTCTCGTTTGTTTGTTAAAACCTCGTTACAAAAGTACCTGTTGATCTTAGCTTAACGATGAGTACCTACTTAAGATTGGATAGGTTCATTTTACTTAATCCTTACCTGATACTTCATAATCCTATGATAGATACTAGCCAGTAACGATAGCAAAATGACCATAGTAGTGTCTATCTAGTTATTATCAGTACAAGCCAAAATTAGACACCAAATTACAACGGGGGTCTTTTACATTACAAACATCAAGCAACATGAAAAGAAATAGTCTTCAAGCAGCATAGTGTTCACAAATGGCCATAATCAAGCAAAGCACATAGGACATGCAATCATTCCAATGAATCATCATTAGGCACGTCATCGTCGGGTACCAGTTCCTAGTCTTCTTCACCTGAGATGAAAAAAGAGGGTGAGTCCTTATGAACTCAGCGAGGGGGAACGAGAAATAAGTTTTGAAACTCATTTTCCGGTTCAACTTATGAAAACCCTTTTTTGCAAGCATGAATATATTACAAGTAAGTACATAATATAATATAAAAGTAAAGGAACACAATTACCCGTCTTTCCTCCCCAAGGTCCTCTAGGAACCAAGAGAGAGTACTTATACACATAGTGAAAAGGATATGGTGAGCTTTTGCTCTCAGTTCATTTCAGTATCAGTTGTTGCAGCTGACTTCAAATCATCCCCTTATCACGCCAAATGGGTGTACTCCGGATGTACCCCGAAATCCTACGACCCAACTCTCCGAGAAAGTCTACCCCCCAAGCGAGAGAAGGAATTGGACAATGGTAGTCACGGTTGCACCTGCAAGCCCGATGCCGCCCGATGTGAGTGAACGCTATCACGCCAGAATGAAAGGTTGCAACCTTGTATGCAATGCACATTTATGACATTTAATATATCACATTAGGAGGACAACAAAGTAGGTTGCCTCCGAGCAGTCATGAGATTTCACATTGACAAGTAAACAAGCGAGGCACGATAAGACAAGTAATTTCACTTGAAAGGCACATGGAGTTATATGAACATTAAACGGGCAGCCATGTAACGCAAGTAAATCAAGTCATATAACTCATTTCAAGGTTCACGTAATCAAATAATAAGATTATTCAACATGCAACGACATCTACGTGGGTCCGGGAGCAAGAAAGGCCTACTTGTCAACATGTAATCATCGAAATCATATTTAGGGCTACAAGGGCAACTACGGGCAGCCTACTAAACACATAATCAAATACAATATCTAAAGGATCAACACTTAGCAAGTTTACCTAGTGACTAGGGTTCCAATTCGTGCTTACCTGTGCGATTAAGCCCCAAGTCATCTCGCAATTAAGCTCAAGCCATATATTAATTAAATTAAACACCCTCAACCACTCAAAATAGTCCACACAACATCCAAATGCCATAATCTCAAGCATTTAATACAACAAGAGAACTACAATAATATTTCTAAGCATGTCACTAAGGGAAACCCTCACTGCAATGGACTGTCTTCTCACAATCATTAAGACAAGAAAACAATCTCCAATTCCAGTGAACAAGATGTCAAATTAAAGCTTAAGGAGTGAACTAAATTCAGAATCAAACCTCGCATCATTTGGAGTTCGAGTTCAATAGTTATAGCCAAAACAGTGAGACTACACAAAACTGTCCAGATTTGCACACATTTCAATACTTGTCATTTTTTAGGGCCTTAGGGTCAGATTTAGCCTTAGTCTATTTCTGACAAAAATGTCCAGAACTGAAAAATATAGTATCACACCAATTTCATGCATTTTGAGTATCATTTACTAAGTCAAAACTGGTTCATTCTACAAGGTCAGTGAATCTGCCAAAACCTGCTTCATTTTTCCAGACTTTCCAGATTTGGACACATTTTAATGATTTGCCATTTTGAAGACCTTAGAATCAAAATTAGCTTTGGCCTATTTCTACGAAAACTGTTCAGAAATGGCAAAAATAGTTACCTACCAATTTGCACACATTTTCAACATCATTTATCTAGCCAAAATCATCTCGCAACAACAAGATAGAAAGCTGTCACATGCACGATTTCATCTATCATCACATTCTAGCCCAAAATCTTGCCATGCATGGTTACAAAAGCTTATGAAGACACATATATCTCAAGTACAGAAGTAAAGATAGACATTTAAGGGCATGCATGTAGTTTTTTGAAAGATTTTCAAGAAGTTTTAGCCCTCACCTTAGCAAAACAACAAGAACATGCACAAGACTCTTGATAGTTGCACAAGATTGACTCTTTTCCTTGCTTAGCCGAGACACCACTCGATTTTCTCGAATTTCCTAGCTTAGTAACCAAGTTCTTAGTAGGTGCATGTGGTTAGAACAAGAAGAAAAGAAATGGAAGCTAGCAAACTCGCCTAAGCTGAAATGGAGGTTCAAAGAGCTTGCATGTGTATTTCTTTGCTCCTAGCTTGCTTAGTCGAGCTCCCTAGCTTCTTGCATGCCTTGATGAACCATGGAGTGATGAAGATAAGCTATGGAGTGTAGAAACTCAGCCAAGGCAGAGAGAGAGAGAGAAGAATGAGAGGGAGAGAGAGAGGAATGAGAGGAAATGAGAGAAAGTGAAAGAAAATAAAAGCTTTGTTGGGCAAAGGAGCTTGTGTCGGCCTTGGGCATATAAATTTCAGACTTTTGTGTCTTCAAGAAGCATTTTGAATCATCTAGTATGGGCATGGAGCTTGCGTCAAAAATATGGAGCTTTGAGGAAGGTTTTTGAGCCATTTTTTTATTGCATTGTGTCATTAAATTGTCATAGAATGTCTAGGAATTAATTTGAATTATGCAAGCAAGCACAAATGCTCAACAAGTGGTCGGCCAAGGCATTGCTAGAATCTGAATTTTTTGTCTTGTTCAAGGCTTATTTTATTGTGTGTTTGGGATATGCAAAGAATAAAGAATAAAGAATAAAGAATGTCTAGCTTTTTGTGAGATTTTGTCTTCTAGTGGGTTGAATTAGCAATTTAATATTAGTTAGTGGAATTTGTAGGATTAATCAATGATTTAGTGCTTCGTGTAAGATACTTTCTTGATTAGCAATTTAACTACGAGACGAATGCGCGTTTCCCAAGTAAATGAACGCAACCCTAAATGTATGCATATAATTCAATGCAAGGCACACAAAACGAAACACGATTCTCAAACCTAGGTCAAGGCACGCAAATCTAGGTTAGGGCACACAAAACGAAGTATTGCACGCAAATCGAGGTCGGGCCTCGCATACGTGGTGCACAGCATACTGTTGAAAATATCTCCGAGAGCTCTACGACAGGGGCAGCAAGCTTGCTCAGCTATGCCATTTTTGGAGCCCAAAATCAAATGTTTCATCAGTTTCGGGCCACTTTTCATCTTTTGCTTTGTTTTTCCGTCCCGAATCGTACGTTGTGAGTTGTTAAAAGGATGACAACCTAACTCGCGGGACATTAGAAGGCCTTACAACACGTCGATATCACGTCTTGCGAGGATGCTGCGTTATTGAAGTCGATGTGTTGTCGTTAATCCCATTGGGCCTTTTGAATGGGCCATCTCTCTGGGCTGGGACTATGAACCGTCAACACATATAGGATTTGTGCCTTAAACATGACGGGTACGATCATACCAGCACTAACGCACCGAATCCCATCAGAACTCCGAAGTTAAGCATGCTTCGGCGAGAGTAGTACTAGGATGGGTGATCCCCTGGGAAGTCCTCGTGTTGCACCCCCTTTTTTAATTTTTTTTTCCCCGGTTAGGGTTGCCAAGATGCTTTATCCACCACATTTCTATTACCGAATCCCACGGCACCTTAGGCAAGACATCTTCTCTTCAAGTAGAGGCTGGGCCTGCAAATCGAGGGCGTGGGGCTTGTGACTAGGTCTCCGTCGCTCTGGTGTCCATAACTTTTGATCCGTAAGGAGTTACGCAGCGCACAGCATACCGTTGGAAAGCTCTCCGAGAGCTCTACGACGGGGGTAGAAAGCCTGTTGGGCTGCACCCGTTTTTGGATCCCAAAATCAAACGTTTTCATCAGTTATGAGCCACTTTTCTTCTTTTGCTCTGTTTTTCCGTCCCGATTCGTACGTCGTTAGCTGTTAAAAGGACGACAACCTAATTCGCGGGACAATAGATTGTTGTACAACGCGTCAATATAACATCTTGCAAGGATGTTGCGTTATTAAAGTAGATGTTTTGTCGTTAAGCCCATTGGGCTTTTTGAATGGGCTATCTTTCTGGGTTGGGACTATGAACTGTCAACACATAAAGGATTTGTGCCCTCAACATGACGGGTGCGATCATATCAGTACTATTGCACCGAATCCCATCAAAACTCCGAAGTTAAGCGTGCTTGGGCGAGAGTAGTACTAGGATGGGTGACCCCCTGAGAAGTCCTCTTGTTGCACCCCCATTTTCAATAGTTTTTGCCCCGGTTAGGATTGCCAAGAGCTTTATCTACCACATTTCTATTATCAAATCCCACGGCACATTGGGCAAGAAAACTTCACTTCACGTAGAGGCTGGGCCCGCAAACCGAGGGCGTGGGGCTTGTGACCAGGTCTCCGTTGCTCCGGAGCCTATAACTTTTGATCCATAAGGAGTTACGCTGCGCACAGCATACCTTTGGAATGCTCTCCGAGAGCTCTACGACGGGGGCAGTAAGCTTGCTTGGCAGCGCCCATTTTTTGGTACCCAAAATCAAACGTTTTCATCAGTTTCGGGCCACTTTTCTTCTTTTGCTCTATTTTTTTGTCGCGAATCGTACGTCGTGAGCTGTTAAAAGGACGACAACCTAACTCGCGAGACATTAAAGGGCCTTACAATGCATCGATATCACATCTTGCGAGGATGCTGCGTTGTTGAAGTGGATGGGTTGTCATTAAGCCCATTGGGCCTTTTGAATGGGCCATCTCTCTGGGTTGGCACAGTGAACCGTCGACAAACAAAGGATTTATGCCCTCAACATGACGGTTGCGATCATACTAGCACTAATGCACCGGATCCCATTAGAACTCCGAAGTTAAGCGTGCTTGGGCGAGAGTAGTACTAGGATGGGTGACCCCCTTGGAAGTCCTCGTGTTACACCCCCCTTTTCAATTTTTTTCCCCGGTTAGGGTTGCCAAGATGCTTTATCCACCACATTCCTATTACCGAATTACACGGCACCTTTGGCAAGACAACGTCGCTTCACGTAGAAGCTGGGCCTGCAAACCAAGGGCATGGTGCTTATGACCAGGTCTTCGTCTCTCCGGTGCCCATAAGTTTTGATCCTTAAGGAGTTACGCGGCGCACAACATACCGTTGGAAAGCTCTCTGAGAGCTCTACGAGGGGACTAGTAGCCTGCTCGACTGCGCCCGTTTTTGGATCTCAAAATCGAACATTTTTATCAGTTTTGAGCCACTTTTCTTCTTTTGCTCTATTTTTCCGTCCCGGATCGTATGTCGTGAGCTATTAAAAGGATGACAACCTAGCTCGCGGGACATTAGAGGGTCGTACAACGCGTCGATATCACGTCTTGCGAGAATGTTGCGTTGTTAAAGCGGATGTTTAGTCGTTAAGCCCATTGGGCCTTTTGAATGGGCCATCTCTTTGGGCTGGGACTGTGAATCGTCAACACATAAAGGATTTGTGCCCTCAACATGACGGGTACGATCATACCAGTACTAACGAACTGGATCCCATCAGAACTCTGAAGTTTAGCGTGCTTGGGCGAGAGCAGTACTAGGATGGGTGACCCCCTGGGAAGTCCTCGTGTTGCACCCCCTTTTTCAATTTTTTTTGGCCCAGTTAGGGTTGCCAAGATGCTTTATCTACCACATTTCTATTACCGAATCCCACGGCAACTTGAGCAACACAACTTCGCTTCACGTAGAGGCTGGGCCTGCAAACCGAGGGCGTGGTGCTTGTAACCAGGTCTCCGTCGCTCCGATGCCCATTACTTTTGATCTGTAAGGAGTTACGTGGCGCACAGCATACCATTGGAAAGCTCTCCAAAAGCTCTACGATAGAGGCAGCAAGCTTGCTCGGCTATGCCATTTTTGGAGCCCAAAATATAATGTTTCATTAGTTTCGGACCACTTTTCATCTTTTGCTTGTTTTTTGGTCCCGGATCGTACGTCGTAAGTTGTTAAAAGGATGACAACCTACCCGCGGGACATTAGAGGGCCCTACAACACGTCGATATCACGTCTTGCGAGGATACTGCGTTGTTGAAGTGGATGTGTTGTCGTTAATCCCATTGGGCCTTTTGAATGGGCCATCTCTTTGGGCTGGGACTGTGAATCGTCAACACATAAAGGATTTGTGCCCTCAACATGACGGGTACGATCATACCAGTACTAACGAACTGGATCCCATCAGAACTCCGAAGTTTAGCGTGCTTGGGCGAGAGCAGTACTAGGATGGGTGACCCCCTGGGAAGTCCTCGTGTTGCACCCCCTTTTTCAATTTTTTTTGCCCCGATTAGGGTGGCCAAGATGCTTTATCCACCACATTTCTATTATCGAATCCCACGGCACCTTAGGCAAGACATCTTCTCTTCAAGTAGATGCTGGGCCTGTAAAGCGGGGGCGTGGGGCTTGCGACCAGGTCTCCGTCGCTCCGGTGCCCACAACTTTTGATTCGTAAGGGGTTACGCGGCGCACAGCATACCGGTGGAAAGCTCTCCGAGAGCTCTACGATGGGGGCAGCAAGCTTGCTCGGCTGTGCCCATTTTTGGATCCCAAAATCAAACGTTTTCATCAGTTACGGGCCACTTTTCTTCTTTTACTCTATTTTTCTGCCCCGAATCGTACGTTGTGAGCTGTTAAAAGGACGACAACCTAACTCGCGGGACAGTAGAGGACCGTACAATGCATCGATATCACGTCTTGCAAGGATGCTGTGTTGTTAAAGCGGATGTATTGTTGTTAAGCCCATTGGGCTTTTTGAATGGGCCATCTCTCTAGGCTGGGACTGTGAACTGTCAACACATAAAGGATTTATCCCTCAACATGACGGGTGCCATCATACCAGCAGTAATGCACCGGATCCCATCAAAACTCCGAAGTTAAGAATTCTTGGGCGAGAGTAGTACTTGGATGGGTGACCCCCTGGGAAGTCCCCGTGTTGCACCTCCATTTTCAACTTTTTTTGCCCCGATTAGGGTTGCCAAGAAGCTTTATCCACAACATTTCTATTATCGAATCCCACGGCACCTTAGGCAAGACAACTTCGCTTCACGTAGAGGCTGGGCCCGCAAACCTAGGGCGTAGGGCTTGTGACCAGGTCTCCGTCACTCCGGTGCCCATAACTTTTGATCCGTAAGGAGTTACGCTGCGTACAACATACCTTTGGAAAGCTCTCCGAGAGCTCTACGACGGGGGTAGTAAGCTTGCTTGGATGCGCCCATTTTTGGAGCCCAAAATCGAACGTTTTCATCAGTTTCAAGCCACTTTTCTTCTTTTGCTATGTTTTTTCGTCCCGGATCGTATGTTGTGAGCTGTTAAAAGGACGACAACCTAACTCGCGGGACATTAGAGGGCCCTACAACGATTCGATATCACGACTTGTGAGGATGCTGCGTTGTTGAAGTGGATGGGTTGTCATTAAGCCCATTGGGCCTTTTGAATAGGCCATCTCTCTAGGCTGGGACAGTGAACCGTCGACACATAAAGGATTTGTGCCCTCAACATGATGGGTGCGATCATACTAGCACCAATGCACCGGATCCCATCAGAATTCCGAAGTTAAGCGTGCTTGGGCGAGAGTAGTACTAAGATGGGTGACCCCCTGGGAAGTCCTCGTGTTGCTCCCCCTTTTTCAATTTTTTTTGCCCCGGTTAGGGTTGCCAAGATGCTTTATCCACCACATTTCTATTACCGAATCCCACGGCACCTTAGGCAAGACATCTTCTCTTCAAGTAAAGGCTGGGCCCGCAAACCGAGGGCGTGGGGCTTGTGACTAGGTCTCCGTCGCTCCGATGTCAATAACTGTTGATCCGTAAGGAGTTACGCGGCACACAGCATACCGTTGGAAAGTGCTCCGAGAGCTCTACGACGGGGGCAAAAAGCCTGCTGGGCTGCACCCGTTTTTGGATCCCAAAATCAAATGTTTTCATCAGTTACGGACCACTTTTCTTCTTTTGCTCTATTTTTCCGTCCTGGTTCCTACGTCGTTAGCTGTTAAAAGGACGACAACCTAACTCGTGGGACATTAGATTGTTGTACAACGCATCGATATAACGTCTTGCAAGGATGCTGCGTTGTTAAAGCAGATGTTTTTTCGTTAAGCCCATGGGCTTTTTGAATGGGCTATCTCTCTAGGCTGGAACTATGAACTGTCAACACATAAAGGATTTGTGCCCTCAACATGACGGGTGCGATCATATCAGTACTAATGCACATGATCCAATCAAAACTCCGAAGTTAAGCGTGCTTCGGCGAGAGTAGTACTAGGATGGGTGACCCTGTGGGAAGTCCTCTTGTTGCACCCCTTTTTTCAATATTTTTTGCCCCGGTTAGGATTGCCAAGAAGCTTTATCTACCACATGTCTTTTATCGAATCCCACGGCACATTGGGCAAGACAACTTCGCTTCACGTAGAGGCTGGGCCCGCAAACCGAGGGCGTGGGGCTTGTGACCAGGTCTCCGTTGCTCCGGTGCCCAAAACTTTTGATCCATAAGGAGTTACGCTGCGCACAGCATACCTTTGGAATGCTCTCCGAGAGCTCTACGACGAGGGCAGTAAGCTTGCTTGGCAGCGCCCGTTTTTTGGTACCCAAAATCAAACGTTTTCATCAGTTTCGGGCCACTTTCCTTCTTTTGCTCTGTTTTTTCATCTCGGATCGTACGCCGTGATCTGTTAAAAGGATGACAACCTAACTCGCGAGACATTAGAGGGCCCTATAACGCATCGATATCACGTCTTGCGAGGATGCTACGTTGTTGAAGGGGATGGGTTGCCATTAAGCCCATTGGACCTTTTGAATAGGCCATCTTTCTGGGCTGGGATAGTGAACCGTCGACACACAAAGGATTTATGCCCTCAACATGACGGTTGCGATCATACTAGCAATAATGCACGGAATCCCATCAGAACTCCGAAGTTAAGCGTGCTTGGGCTAGAGTAGTACTAGGATAGGTGACGCCGTGGGAAGTCCTCGTGTTGCACCCCCCTTTTCAATTTTTTTTCCCCGGTTAAGGTTGCCAAGATGCTTTATCCACCACATTCCTATTACCAAATCACACGGCACCTTTGGCAAGACAACGTCGCTTCATGTAGAGGCTGGGCCTGCAAACCGAGGGCGTTGTGCTTATGACCAAGTCTCCGTCTCTCCGGTGCCCATAAGTTTTGATCCTTAAGGCGTTACGCGGCATACAGCATACCGTTGGAAAGCTCTCCTAGAGCTCTACGAGGGGGCTACAAGCCTGCTCGACTGCGCCCATTTTTGGATCTCAAAATTGAACATTTTTATCAGTTTCGAGCCACTTTTCTTCTTTTGCTCTGTTTTTCCGTCTCGGATCGTACGTCGTGAGCTATTAAAAGGATGACAACCTAGCTCGCGGGACATTAGAGGGTCGTACAACGCGTCGATATCACGTCTTGCGAGAATGCTGCGTTGTTAAAATGGATGTTTAGTCGTTAAGCCCATTGGGCCTTTTGAATGGGCCATCTCTCAGGGCTGGGACTGTGAACCGTCAACACATAAAGGATTTGTGCCCCCAACATGACGGGTGCAATCATACCAGCACTAATGCACCGGATCCTATTAGAACTCCGAAGTTAAGCGTGCTTGGGCGAGAGTAGTACTAGGATGGGTGACCCCTTGGGAAGTCCTCGTGTTATACTCCCCTTTTCAATTTTTTTTAGCCCCAGTTAAGGTTGCCAAGATGCTTTATCTATCACATTTCTTTTACCGAATCCCACGGCAACTTGGGCAACACAACTTCGCTTCACGTAGAGGCTGGGCTTGCAAACCGAGGGCATGGTGCTTGTGACCAGTTCTCCGTCGCTCCGGTGCCCATTACTTTTGATCCGTAAGGAGTTACGTGGCGCACAACATACCGTTGGAAAGCTCTCCGAAAGCTCTACAATAGGGGCAGCAAGCTTGCTCGGCTATGCCCTTTTTGGAGCCCAAAATCGAATGTTTCATTAGTTTCGGGCCACTTTTCATCTTTTGCTTTATTTTTTCATCCCGGATAGTACGTCGCAAATTGTTAAAAGGATGACAACCTAACTCGCAGGATATTAGAAGGCCCTACAACACGTCGATATCACGTCTTGCGAGGATGCTATGTTGTTGAAGTGTATGTGTTGTCGTTAATCCTATTGGGCGTTTTGAATGGGCCATTTCTCTGGGCTGGGACTGTGAACCGTCAACACATAAAGGATTTGTGCCCTCAACATGATGGGTACGATCTTACCAGTACTAACGCACCAGATCCCATCAGAACTCCGAAGTTTAGCATGCTTGGGCGAGAGCAGTACTAGGATGGGTGACCCCCTGGGAAGTCCTCGTGTTGCACCCACTTTTTCAATTTTTTTTGCCTCGGTTAGGGTTGCCAAGATGCTTTATCCCCCTAATTTTTATTACCGAATCCCACGGCACCTTAGGCAAGACATCTTCTCTTCAAGTAGAGGCTGGGCCTGCAAAGCGGGGGTGTGGGGCTTGTGACCAGGTCTCTGTCGCTCCGGTGCCCATAACTTTTGATTCGTAAGGAGTTACGCAGCGCACAGCATATCATTGGAATGCTCTCCGAGAGCTCTACGAAGGGGGGAGCAAGCCTGCTCGGATGAGCCCGTTTTTGGATCCCAAAATCAAACGTTTTCATCAGTTACGGGCTACTTTTCTTCTTTTGCTCTATTTTTCCTCCCCGGATCATATGTTGTGAGCTATTAAAAGGACGACAACCTAACTCGCAGGACATTAGAGGACCGTACAATGCGTCGATATCACGTCTTGCAAGGATGCTGCGTTGTTAACGCGGATGTAATGTCATTAAGCCCATTGGGCTTTTTGAATAGGCCATCTCTTTGGGCTGGGACTGTGAACTGTCAACACATAAAGGATTTGTCCCTCAACATGACGGGTGCGATCATACCAGTACTAACGCACAGGATCCCATCAAAACTCTGAAGTTAAGAATGCTTGGGCGAGAGTAGTACTTGGATGGGTGACTCCCTGGGAAGTCCTCGCGTTGCACCTCCCTTTTCAATTTTTTTTTGCCCCGGTTAGGGTTGCCAAGAAGCTTTATCCACCACATTTCTATTATCGAATCCCATGACACCTTGGACAAGACAACTTCGCTTCACGTAGTAGCTGGGCCCGCAAACCTAGAGCGTAGGGCTTGTGACCAGGTCTCCATCGCTCGGGTGCCAATAACTTTTGATCTGTAAGAAGTTACGCAGTGTACAGCATGCCTTTGGAAAGCTCTCCAAGAGCTCTACAATGTTTTCATCAGTTTCAGGCCACTTTTCTTCTTTTGCTCTGTTTTTCCATCTCGAATCGTACGTCGTGAGCTGTTAAAAGGATGACAACCACACTTGCGGGACATTAGAGGGCCCTACAATGATTCGATATCACGTCTTGTGAGGATGCTGCGTTGTTGAAGTGGATGGGTTGTCATTAAGCCTATTGGGCCTTTTGAATAGGCCATCTCTCTAGGCTGGGACAGTGAACCGTTGACACATAAAGGATTTGTGCCCTTAACATGTCGGGTGCGATCATACTAGCACTAATGCACCAGATCCCATCAGAACTCCGAAGTTAAGCGTGCTTGGGCGAGAGTAGTACTAGGATGGGTAACCCTCTGGGAAGTCCTCGTGTTGCACCCCCCTTTTCAATTTTTTTTCCCCTGTTAGGGTTGCCAAGATGTTTTATCCACCACGTTTCTATTACTGATTCCCACAACACCTTGGGCAAGACAACTTCGCTTCATGTAGAGGCTGGGCTTGCAAACCGAGGGCGTTGTGCTTGTTACCAGGTCTCCGTCGCTCCAGTGCCGATAACTTCTGATCCGTAAGGAGTTACACGGTGCACAGCATACCGTTGGTAAGCTCTCCGAGAGCTCTACGACTGGGGCAGCAAGCTTGCTTGGCTATGCCCTTTATGGAGCCCAAAATAGAATGTTTTCATCAGTTTCAGGCCACTTTTTATCTTTTGCTTTGTTTTTTCGTCCCGGATCGTACGTCGTGAGTAGTTAAAAGGATGACAACCTGACTCGCAAGACATTGAAGGCCCTACAACACGTTAATATCACGTCTTGCGAGGATGCTGCGTTGTTGAAGTGGATGTGTTGTCGTTAATCCCATTGGGCCTTTTCAATGAGCCATCTCTCTGGGCTAGGACTGTGAACCGTCAACACATAAAGGATTTGTGCCCTCAACATGACGGGTACGATCATACCAGTACTAATGCACCGGATCCCATAAGAACTCTAAAGTTAAGTGTGCTTGGGCGAGAGTAGTACTACGATGGGTGACCCCCTGCGAAGTCCTCGTGTTGCACCCCCCTTTTCAATTTTTTTTGCCCCGGTTAGGGTTGCCAAGATGCTTTATCCACCACATTTCTATTACCGAATCCCACCGCACCTTGGGCAAGACAACTTCGCTTCACGTAGAGGCTGGGCCTGCAAACCGAGGGCGTAGTGTTTGTGACCCGATCTCCGTCACTCCGGTGCCCTTAATTTTTGATCCGTAAGGAGTTACGCGGCGCACAGCATACCGTTGGAAAGCTCTCCGAGAGCACTACGATGGGGGCAGCAAGCCTACTCGACTGCACCCATTTTTGGATCCCAAAATCGAACGTTTTTATCAGTTTTGAGCCACTTTTCTTCTTTTGCTCTATTTTTTCGTCCTGGATCGTACGTCGTGAGCTATTAAAAGGATGACAACCTAACTCGCGGGACATTAGAGGGTCGTACAACTCATCAATACCACGTCTTACGAGAATGCTGCATTGTTTAAGCGGATGTTTTGTACTTAAGCCCATTGGGCCTTTTGAATGGGCTAACTCTCAAGGCTGGGACTGTGAACCGTCAACACATAAATGATTTGTGCCGTCAACAAGACGGGTGCGATCATACTAGCATTAATGCACCGGATCCCATCAGAACTCCGAAGTTAATCGTGCTTGGGCAAGAGTAGTACTAGGATAGGTGACCCCCTGGGAAGTCCTCGTGTTGTACCCCCATTTTTAATTTTTTTTCCCCGGTTAGGGTTGCCAAGATGCTTTATCCACCACGTTTCTGTTACTGAATCCCACGGCACCTTGGGCAAGACAACTTCGCTTCACGTAGAGGCTGGGCCTACAAACCGTGGGCGTGGTATTTGTGACCTGGTCTCCGTCGCTCCGGTGCCCATAACTTTTGATCTGTAAAGAGTTACGCGGCGCACAGCATACCGTTGGAAAGCTCTTCGACAGGGGCAGCAAGCTTGCTAGGCTATGCTCGTTTTTGGAGTCCAAAATCGAATGTTTTCATCAGTTTCGGGCCACTTTTCTTCTTTCGTTATGTTTTTCCATCCCGGATCGTACGTCGTGAATTGTTAAAAGGATGACAACATGACTCGCGGGACATTAGAAGGCCCTACAACACGTCAATATCACGTCTTGCGAGGATGCTGCGTTGTTAAAGTGGATATGTTATCGTTAATCCCATTAGGCCTTTTGAATGGGCCATCTATCTGGGCTGGGACTATGAACCGTCAACACACAAAGGATTTGTGCCCTCAACATGACAGGTACGATCATACTAGCACTAATGCACCGGATCCCATCAGAACTCCGAAGTTAAGCGAGCCTGAGCGAGAGTAGTACTAGGATGGGTGACCCCCTGGGAAGTCCTCGTGTTGCAGCCCCTTTTTCAATTTTTTTTGCCCCGGTTAGGGTTGCCAAGATTCTTTATCCACCACATTTCTATTACTAAAACCCACAGCACCTTGGGCAAGACATCTTCTCTTCAAGTAGAGGCTGGGCCCGCAAACCGAGGGCGTGGGGCTTGTGACCAGGTCTCCGTCGCTCCGGTGCCCATAACTTTTGATCCGTAAGGCGTTCGCGGCGCACAACATACCGTTGGAAAGCTCTCCGAGAGCTCTACGACGGGGATAACAAGCCTGCTTGACTGCGACTATTTTCAGAGGCCAAAATCAAACGTTTCATTAGTTTTGGGCTACTTTTCTTCTTTTGCTCTGTTTTTCCGTCCCGGATCGTACGTCGTGAGCTGTTAAAAGGATGACAACCTAACTCGTGGGACATTAGAGGGCCCTACAACGCGTCAATATCACATCTTGCGAGGATGCTGCGTTGTTGAAGCGGATGGGTTGTCGTTAAGCCCATTAGGCCTTTTGAATGGGCCATCTCTCTGGGCTGGGACTGTGAACCGTCAACACAGAGGATTTGTGCCCTCAACATGACGGCTACAATCACACCAGCACTAATGCACCGGATCCCATCAGAACTCCAAAGTTAAGCGTGCTTGGGTGAGAGTAGTACTAGGATGGGTGACCCCCTTGGAAGTCCTTGTGTTGCAACTCCCTTTTCAATTTTTTTTTGCCCCGGTTGGGGTTGCCAAGATGCTTTATCCACCAGATTTCTATTACCGAATCCCACGGCACCTTGGGCAAGAAAACTTCACTTCACGTAGAGACAGGGCTCGCAAACCGAGGGCGTGGGGCTTGTGACCAGGTCTCCGTCGCTCCGGTGCCCAAAACTTTTGATCCGTAAGGAGTTACGTGGCGTACAGCATACCGTTGGAAAGCTCTCTGAAAGCTCTAAGACGAGGGTAGCAAGCCTGCTTGGCTGCGCCCGTTTTTGTATCCTAAAATCGAACATTTTCATCAGTTTCGGACCACTATTCTTTTTTTGCTTTGTTTTTCCATCCTGGGTCGTACGTCGTGAACTGTTAGAAGGACGACAACCTAACTCGCGGGACATTAGAGGGCCCTACAACGCTTCGATATCACTTCTTGCGAGGATACTACGATGTTAAAGTAGATGGGTTGTCGTTTAACCCATTGGGCCTTTTGAATGGGCCATCTCTCTGGGCTGGGACTGTTAACCGTCACCACTTTAAGGATTTGTGCCCTCAACAAGAAGGGTGCGATCATACCAGCACTAATGCACCGGATCCCATCAGAACTCTAAAGTTAAACGTTCTTGGGCGAGAGTAGTACTAGGATGGGTGACCCCCTGGAAAGTCCTCGTGTTGCACCCCCCTTTTCAATTTTTTTTTGCCCCGGTTAGGGTTGCCAAGAAGCTTTATCCACCACATTTCTATTACCGAATCTCATGGCACCTTGGGCAAGACAACTTCGCTTCACATAGAGGCTGGGCTTGCAAACCTAGGGCGTGGGGCTTGTGACCAGGTCTTCGACGCTCCGGTGCCCATAACTTTTCATCCGTAAGGAGGTACGCGGCGTACAGCATACCGTTGGAAAGCTCTCCGAGAGCTCTATGATGGGGGTAGCAAGCCTGCTTGGCTGCGCCCATTTTTGGATCCCAAAATCGAACGTTTTCATCAGTTTCGGGCAACTTTTCTTCTTTAGCTCTGTTTTTCCGTCCCGGATCGTACGTCATGAGCTGTTAAAAGGTCGACAACTTAACTCGCAAGACATTAGAGGGCCTACAATGGGTCAATATGACGTCATGCGAGGATGCTACGTTGTTGAAGTGGATGGGTTCTCGTTAAGCCCATTGGGCCTTTTGAATGGGCCATCTCTTTGGGCTGGGACTGTGAACCGTCAACACTGTCATGCCCCAACCCGACCTATAGAGGTTAGACTAGGGTGTGATCTAAACATTCAAGTCATTTCACGTACCTAATCGCTCATGAAGGTTTAACACTTATTGTTTTAGCCTAAACTCCACAAATTCTCTGGAAAATCGGCAACATAACTATTGTAATTAGGCTCTTTAGTTTGACCTAATTTTCTAAAGGCCTCAAAACTTCAATCTCGATTTCATTTCCAACTAAGATTACTATTTATCACCAATCGAAACGCCTACTAGTCATCTTGAAGTCTCGTTTGTTTGTTAATCGTTGTTACAAAAGTACCTATTGATCTTAGCGTAACAATGGGTACCTGCTTAAGATTGGATAGATTCATTTTACTTAATCCTTACCTGATACTTCATAATCCTATGATAGATACTAGTCAGTAGCGATAGTAAAAACGACCATAATAGTGTCTATCAAGTTATGATCAGTACAAGTCAAAATTAGACCGCAAATTACAACGGGGGTCATATACAATACAACAAGCAACATAAGAAATAGTCTTCAAGCAACATATCGTTCACAAAATGGCCATAGTCACGTAAGGCACGTAGGACAAGCAATCATTCCAAGGAATCATTGTTAGGCACGTTGTCCTCGGGTACCTGTTCCTGGTCTTCTTCACCTGAGATGATAAAAGAGGGTGAGTCCTTATGAACTCAGCGAGGGGGAACGAGAAATAAGATTTGAAACTCTTTTTCCGGTTCAACTTATGAAAACCCTTTGCAAGCATGACATATATCACAAGTAAGTACATAATGTAATGTAAAGGTAAAAGAAGACAATTACCCGTCTTTCCTCCCCGAGGTCCTCTAGGAACCAAGCGAGAGTACTTATACACATAGTGAAAAGGATACGGTGAGCTTTTGCTCTCAGTTCATTTCCAGTATCAATTGTTGTGGCCGACTTCAAATCATCCCAATATCACGCCAAATGGGTGTACTCCAGATGTACCCCGAAATCCTATGACCCAACTCTCTGAGGAAGTCTAGCCCCCAAGCGAGAGAGGGAATTGGACAATGGTAGTCACAGTTGCACTGGCAAGCCCAATGCCGCCCAGTGTGCGTGAACGCTACCATGCCAGAATGAAAGGTTGCAACCTTGTATTAAATGCACATTTATGACATTTAATATATCACATTAGGAGGACAACAAAGTAGGTTGCCTCCGAGCAGTCATAAGATTGCACATTGACAAGCAAACACGCGAGGCACGATATGACAGGTAATTTCACTTGTAAAGCACATGGAGTTATATGAGTATTAAATGGGCAGCCATGTAACGCATGTAAATCAAGTCATATAACTCATTTCGAAGTTCACGTAATCAAATAATAAGGTCATACAACATGCAACAATGTCTACGTGGGACCGGGTGCAAAAAAAGGCCTACTCGTCAACATGTAATCATCGGAACCACATTTAGGGTTATAAGGTCAACTACGGGCAGCCTACTAATCACATAATTAAACACGATATTCATAGGATCAACACTTAGCGAGTATTCCTAGTCATTAGGGTTTCAATTCATACTCACCCGTGCGATTAAGCCCTAAGTTGTCACGTAATTAAATTCAAGCCATGCATCGATTAATTAAAACACCCTCAAGAATTTAAAACAGTCCACACAATATCCAAGTGCCACAATCCCAAGCATTTAATACAACAAGAGAAGTTACAATACTTTTCAAAGCATATCACTAGATGAAAGCCTCACTGCAATAGTCTGTTTTCTCACAATCATTGAGACAAGCAAAAAATCTCCAATTCTAGTGAACAAAATGTAAAATTAAATCTTAAGGAGTGAACTAAATCCAGAAACAAACCTTGCATCATTTGGAGTTCGGGTTCAGGAGTTATAGCCCAAAACCGTGAGACTACGCAAAACTGTCCAGATTTGTATACATTTCAATACTTGTTATTTTTTAGGAGCTTAGGGTAAGATTTAGCCTTAGTCTATTTCTAACAAAAATGTCCAGAACTGAAAAATCTAGCAGTCTAACAAATTTCATGCATTTTGGATATCATTTACTAAGTCAAAACTGGTTCGTTCTACAAGGACAGTGAATCTGCCAAAACCTGCTTCATTTTCCCAGATTTTCCAGATTTGGACACCTTTCAATGTTTTGCCATTTTGGGGACCTTAGAGTCAACATTTTCTTTGGCATATTTCTACAAAACATGCTCAGAACTGGCAACACTAGTCACCTACCAATTTTCATGCATTTTCAACATCATTCACCTGGTCAAAATCGCTTCGCACCAACAAGTCAGAAGACTGTCCTATATGCGATTTCATCTATCATCACATTCTAGCCAAATATCTTGCCATGCATGTTTACAAAAGCTCATGTACACACATATATCACAAGTATAGAGGTAAAAATAGACATTTAAAGGCATGCATGTGGTTTTTAAAAGCTTTTCAAAGAAGTTTTAGCCCTCACCTTAGCAAGACAACAAAGAAGATGCACAAACTTTTGATGAAGCACAATGTCGACCTTTTTCCTTGCTTAGCCGAGAGACAACTTGAGATTCTCTAATTTCCTAGCTTAGTAACCATGTTCTTAATATGTGCAAGTGGCTAGAACAAAAAGAAAAAGAAATAGGAGCCATTAAACTTACCCTAGTTGAAATGAACTTGCATGTGTGTTTTTTTTTTTTTTTTTTTGCAATCTAGCTTGCTTGGTCGAGCTCCTTAGCAACTTGCATGTCTTGAAGAACCTTAGGATGATGAACTCAAGCTATGGAGAGTAGAATTTCAGCCAAGGCCGAGAGAGAAAGAAGAAATGAGATAAAGAGAGAAAATGAGAAAAAGAATGAAAAGCTTGAGGAGTTGATGCATGTGTCGGCCTAGGGCCTTGAGAATTCTGAATTTGTGTCTTCAAGGAGCATACTTTGAATCATCCTAGCATGGGCATTTGATTGTGTCGAGATTGGGGTGCATTGGGTAGGGTTTTGAGCCTTTTTTTTTGTTTTGTGTCATAACTTGTCATAGAATGTCTAGGAATGTTAATAAATTATGCAAGGCTAGTTCAATATGCAAATAGTGGTCGGCCAAGCTTGTGCAAGAATCTGAATTTTTGTCTTGGTTGAGCAATATAATATTGTGTGTTTGGATGTGCAAAAGAATAAGGAATAAAGAATAAAGAATGCTTAGCTTTTGGTGCAATTTCGTCTTCTAGTGAGTTGAATTAGCAATTTAATATTAGTTAGTGGAGTTTGTAGGATTAATTAATGATCTAGTGCTTCGTGTAAGGTGCCTTCTTGATTAGCATGTGGGCACGCTTACCTAGGTCTAAGGCACGTACTACGAGGTAAGGCACAAACTACGAGACGAATGCACGTTTCTCAAGTAAATGCACGCAACCCTAAATGTATGCACGTAATTCAATGCAAGGCACACAAAACGAAACACGACTCTTAAACCTAGGCAAGGCATACAAATCTAGGTTAGGGCCTCACATCCTCCCCTCCTTAAAAGAATTTCGTCCCGAAATTTAATATTACCTTTGAAATAATGCTGGATACTGTTGCTCCATCTGGTCTCGCCTTTCCTACATTGCTTCTTCAACTCCATGATGATCCCACAACACTTTCACCATCGGTATAGATTTGTTGCGCAATTCTCGATCTTGCTGGTCAAGGATCCGAATGGGCTTCTCTTCATAAGACAAGTTCTCCCGAAGCTGCAACGGCTTTGGTTCCAAGATATATGATGGATCAGGATGATACTTTTGTAGCATTGAAACATGAAAAACGTCGTGAATATTGGAGAGGTTTTGGGGTAGTTCCAGGCGATACGCCAATTTCCCAACCTTCTCAACTATCTTAAATGTTCCTCCAAACCTCGGGCTTAACTTTCCACCCTTGCCGTGTTTAATCAATCCCCTCCGAGGTGATATCTTCAAGAACACCTTGTCGCCGACCTCAAACTCTAGACTCCGTCTTTGTCAGTCTGCATAACTTTTCTGCCTGCTTTGGGCGGTAAGCATCTGTTTTCGGATGCGGTGGACATTATCAACAGTCTTCATAAGTTAAGGTAGAAGGGTCGGGTCAAAAGTCTTCGTCTCACCTACTTCATCCCAGTAAATTGGGGATCGACACTTACGTCCATACAATGCCTCAAATGGGGCCATCCCGATAGTGGCCTGATAACTGTTATTATAAGCGAACTTTGCTAGAGACAGATATTTCTCCCAACCTTTTCTGCAATCTAAAACACACGCCCTTAGCATATCCTCCAGAATCTGAATAGTTCTCTCAGATTGTCCATCAGTCTGAGGGTGATAAGCGGTGCTGAAACTCAACTTCGTTCCTAAAGCTTCTTGCAATCTCTTCCAAAATCGGGAAGTAAAACGAGGATCCCTATCTGATACAATACTCACAGGCATCCCGTGCAATCTTACAATATCCGCCACATACATATCTCCCAATTTCTCAAGACTATCCTCCTTGTACATCGGTAAGAAGTGTGCTGACTTAGTCAGTTTATCCACTATGACCCAAACGGCGTCATGACCCTTTTGTGACCTGGGCAGGTCCATGACAAAGTCTATAGTTATATGTTCCCATTTCCATTGAGGAATCTCCAACGGCTGAAGTAAACCTTGTAACGCCCCGATCCCTCACGAGACCGGGACTCCTATTTATCATGCTATTCTCACCCAATTCCAAACCCCGGGCACAAAATTTTAGGGAAAACGGACAGAGTTTCTCCTGTATTGTGGACATTTTGAACAACCTGTAAACACTCAATAAAGCCATAACAAGGTAAGACAAACTTTTCATAACTAAAGATCAAAGGATTAAGGCCATCCGAGCCTTGAAGCATACTATAGTTCCAAAAACACACAAGCATGCTAGTGGCTAGAGTTAGAACATTCACTACCAAGCATGCAAGGTAATTGAGAGCAGAAACATAAGTTATTACAAGATATAGGTTCCCAAATCTACACTACAACCAACTATCCTTCAACTTCTTACAGCAACCAATATAAACAAAGCCCTTAGGCCACAAAATAGATACACAAATACCAAATAGAAACAAGAAGGCACAGCCACTTCAGAATAACACACAGCAACTAGGGCAACTCCTCCAACTGCGCCACCTGAAACATGTTAGCGAGGTATGAGCAACCACTGTTGCCCAGTGAGGGATATAGTCCCGGGGCGTGCAATGCAACAGATAATACAATTATACAAAAATAACACTTAGACAATTAAAGAAACAATGAAACTTAAATAACCACACATTTAAAGGATACATTTCACATAACCCCTATACACCAATCTTCACTGGTCTTCATTCACGATCCACGAACCACGAGCACGATCACGATAAGCCGGCATAATCCCAAACACTCCAGTGGGTGTACTCCGGATGTACCCCGATAATCCTACGACCCAACATCCCCTGGCAATCTCCGGACCAGGCGAATGAGGGATTAGGGTATGGAGTTTGAATATCCACCGGCAAGCCCTCTGCCGCCCAGCCGATATTCAACACATCCGCCCCTGACACTATGGTTGCGCAACCACTATGCAATGCACTTAACGATGGCAAGTTAATAGCAATAATATAAGCATTAACACATATGAGGATCAACAAAGTAGGTTGACCTCGATGCAATCAGAATAGAACAATTATATAAGAAAATATGCAGTTTTGCAAAGAGACATTACAAAATAACCATAGGATTATACCAAAAGCTCCAAATCAACTTAATATCACATATAAACTCTCAAGAAGTCATGCCGTGCCTTTAGAAGTGTGAGACAACCGAAATTGCACTTAAACCCCTTTATTTTACAAACTATTTCTCTTCCAAACCAAAGTTAATGATTTCATTTTCAAAGGAAACTCTCCCAACCTTCTAACTAATCCTCAAGGTACCCTCTCAACCCTCTAACTCATTCAAATGCCCGCGTTTACCCCGAAAGCCCCAAATTCCCTCTTATGGCTTTAAACTACACATACATTGTCCGGGCTTCAAACAAGGGATATCAAGGCATCTATAGCACCTAGGTAGCCTAAGGATACTAAAATTGAAGCCCGAATCCACCCGGATTCGCATTAACCCCAAAAGCCCCAAGTTAAAGTCGGCTATTTTCCATTTTTAGGCGATTTAAGGGCAATGCAAGTGCACGGGGCTATTAGGTTATCTTCACTAGCACCTAAGGCATCTATTAGAAGCATTAAATCAAGCTAATTCGAGCAATTACACAAAACCCTAGAAAAAATGTCACTATTCACCTCATAAATTCAAATGACGATTCCAACCGTTTAAACTAATAGCTCAAATGTGTTCTCTAGCACTTATATACAAGGTATAATAGCATAGATAAGCTTTGCAATAGCATTTGATAACATTTTCAACAAATCAAGAAAAATGTAACATTTTAGATATGCATAAAAAGTCATGAAAACCCTCACCAATTGCGCGTAGGAACTCTCGGGAGGCTAGCAAACACCCTAAACTACTTGTTCTAGGCTTGGCTTGGCTTGGCTTGAAGATTTGATGAGCAAAATCCTCTCATTCTCCTCCTATACTATTCTCGGATTTGCTACAGTAATTCCTGCATCTTCTCTTTTTTTTTTTTTTTTTTGTGTTTTGTTAAGTTATGAGCTAGGTGGTGTTTTATGAGCATATATATTAAATGGGATCAAGTTAGGTGCTTAGTGGTCTACTAAAATGAACGTTGATAACCTTAAAACGAGCCTAAGGTGAAGAATATATGCTAGCTAATTAAATTACTAAGTTATGTTACGTAACACTATTCATTGAACCATTAAAACATTTTCTAAACGAGTGCTCCTATCGCTCCTAGCTCAATTGCACATTTTTCCCATTCCTTTAACAATTAATATGATTTAATAAAAATGCTAATTCACTAATATAATCCAGTTTAAAAATGGAATGAATAGTGACCAAGAAAGACAACAGGTAAAGCACATAATTTAATGCGCAATTAATAGATGCCACATTTAAAAATGTGTACGGTAGAATCTCGGGCGTCACAAACCTGCTGGTCATTGATGTTCTACTTTGACTCTCTGGCAAGTCAAACACCGTGCCACAAACTCCGCAATCTCTCTCTTCATGTTATTCCACCAATAGTGTTGCTTTAAATCCCGGTACATCTTTGTTCCGCCGGGGTGAATAGTATATCTTGAATTATAGGTTTCTTCAAGAATCTTCTTTTTCAGCTCTGGCTCATTAGGAACAAAAATCCGATCCCTAAACCTCCAAATACCATCATCATGAAACTTAAAATCTGTGTTGCTTTCTTTAATCTTCTGAAACTGTTGGTCCTTCTGTTGAGCCTCTCGCAATTCAAACAACAAGGTCGATTGAACTTGTGTGGTGGCAAATAGTAACCCTTTTTGAGTCAATTATGGTTTCCACAAGAATGCTTCCTCTAACAACTCCTGCACCTTAACTTCCAGTTTTTCCATGCTCGCTTTCCGACTTAAGGCATCTGCAATTACATTTGCTTTACCAGGCACATAATTGATTGTGCAGTTATAATCATCCAAAAGCTCCATCCATCGCCTTTCTCTCATGTTCAACTTCTTTTGTGAGAACAAGTATTTCAAGCTCTTGTGATCAATAAACACCTCGAACTTGTTACCCCACAGATAGTGCCTCCATTTCTTAACTGCAAACACAATAGCTGCTAACTCCAAATCATGTGTCGGGTAATTCAATTCATACGGCTACGATTTCCTAGAAGCATACGCAATCACTTTACCATTTTGCATCAACACACAACCCAGTCCTTCCTTCGAAGCATCGCTATAGATTACAAAACCTTGACTCCCTTCAGGCAATGCAAGAACAAATGCAGTAGTCAATCTCTTCTTCAATTCTTGGAAGTTGTTCTCACACTTGTCATCCCACACGAACTTCATTTTCTTTTGAGTGAGCTTTGTAAGTGGTCCTGCAATCTTTGAGAAATCCTTCACGAACCTCCGATAATAGCTGGCTAGACCAAGAAAACTCCAAACCTCCGTAACATTTTTCGGCTTCTTCCAAGACATCACCGCTTCTACCTTTGCTGGATCTACCGCTATTCCCTCTTGGAATATGATATGCCCCAAAAATACAATTTGCTGCAACCAAAATTCACATTTGCTAAACTTTGCATACAATTGATGCTCTCGAAGTTTCTGCAGTACCAATCGCAGATGTTGTTCATGCTCAATCTCGGATTTCGAGTATCCCAAAATATCATCAATAAAGATCACCACAAATTGGTCCAAGTAGGGTTGAAATACCCTGTGTATCAGGTCCATAAAAGCTACAGGGGCATTAGTTAGCCCAAATGGCATCACCACATATTCATAATGCCCATATCTCGTCCTAAAAGCCGTTTTAGGCACGTCCTCCTTTTTGATCCGCAACTGATAGTACCCTTGCCTCAAGTCGAGCTTCGAATACACTTTGGCTTCCTGAAGTTGATCAAACAACTCGTCGATCAGTGGAAGTGGGTATTTATTCTTGACGGTCACTTGGTTCAATCCTCGGTAATCGATGCATAGCCTCAACGTTCTGTCTTTCTTCTTTACAAATAGGACTGGTGCACCCCACGGAGAAGAACTTGGTTGAACAAACCCCTTCTTCATCAATCCTTGCAATTGGTCCTTCAATTCTTGTAGCTCGGTTGGTGCCATACGATAGGGAGCTTTAGATATTGGCTGGGTTCCAAGCAGTAATTCTATAATGAACTCGATCTCTCGATTTGGGGGTAAACCGGGCAATTCTTTAGGAAACACATCCGCATAATCTTTAATCACTGGCATCTCCTCCAACTTAGCTTTGCCCGATGGCTTGTTGATGAGGTAAGCTAAGTATCCACTACATCCTTTCCTCAAGGACTTCACTGCTTTCGTAGATGAAATGATAGAACCCCCGGTGAAGTCTCTTCGACCCATTACCTCTAATATTGGTTGACCAGGTATCTGGAATGTTACAATCTTCGTCCGACAATCTAGTTGGGCATGATGCTTTGCCAACCAGTCCATCCCTAAAATGACTTCATAGTCTTGAAAGGGTAATCCAATAAGATTGGCTGATAATTCCCTATCTTTAATTTGGATTTTACATGCTTTACAAGCTGAGCTAATAACAAGTTTAGAACCCATCGGAGTACCAACTTCTACTTCGTAAGGCAAACATACAACTCGTAGTTTCACACGTTGCACACATAAGGGAGTAATAAATGAATGAGTAGCACCTGGACCAATTAGTACCCTAACAGGTTGATTCAGTATCAAGAATGTACCTTCAACAACAGCGGTTTCCTCTGGAAGCTCCTCGCATTCAATAGCATAAGCTTCGGCTTGAACTCTAGGAACTGGAGTCTTGCCTCTACTAGCTAGTTTAACCTGATTTTGTCCTCCTTGCCATTAAGGGCAATCCTTGATCTGATGCTAATCACTGCTACACCGCACACATCGTCCTGACTTCTTCCAACATTGGGCCTCAGTATGACCCTTCTTGTCACAGTAAGAACAGTTGATAGACTGAGTAGCATGTGAACTACCTGTGGATCCGCGGGTGGAAGAGGCTAATGGTGCTTTAGTCGGGCCACGGTTATTAACTAGTCTGATGAAAACATATGATTTTGGGCCCCAAAAATAGGCATAGCCGAGCAGGCTTCTCTGTCGTAGAGATCTCGGAGAGCTTTCCAACGGTATGCTGTGTGCCGCGTAACTCTTTACGGATCAAAAGTTATGGGCACCGGAGCGACGGAGACCTAGTCACAAGCCCCACGCCCTCGTTTTGTGGGCCCAACCACTACGTGAAGCGAAGTTGTCTTGCCCAAGGTGCTGTGGGATTTGGTAATAGAAATGTGGTGGATAAAGCATCTAGGCAACCCTAACCAGGGCAAAAAAAATTGAAAATGGGGGTGCAACACGAGGACTTCCCAAGGGGTCACCCATCCTAGTACTACTCTCGCCCAAGCATGCTTAACATCGGAGTTCTTATGGGATCCGGTGCATTAGTGCTGGTATGATAGCACCCATCATGTTGAGGGAACAAATCCTTGATGTGTTGCGGGTTCACAGTCCCAGCTCAGAGAGATGGCCCATTCAAAAGGCCCAATGGGATTAAAGACAACCCATCCACTTCAACAATGCAGCATCCTCGCAAGACGTGATATCGACGCGTTGTAGGGCCCTCTAATGTCCCGCGAGTTGGGTTGTCGTCCTTTTAACAGCTCACAACGTACGATCCGGGACTAAAAACAGAGCAAAAGAAGAAAACTGGCCTGAAACTGATGAAAGCATTATATTATGGGCTCCAAAAAGGGCACAGCCGAGCAAGCTTGCTGCCCCCATCGTAGAGCTCTCAGAGAGCCTTCCAACGGTATGTTGTGCGCCGCGTAACTCCTTACGGATCAAAAGTAATGGGCACCATAGCGACGGAGACCTGGTCACAAGCCCCACACCCTCGGTTTGCGGGCCCAGCCTCTACGTGAAGCGAAGTTGTCTTGCCTAAGGTGCCATGGGATTCGGTGATAGAAATGTGGTGGATAAAGTATCTTGGCAACCCTAACCGGGGCAAATAAAAATTGAAAAGGGGGGTGCAACACTTGGACTTCCCAGGGGGTCACCCATCCTAGTACTACTCTCACCCAAGCATGCTTAATTTCGGAGTTTTGATGGGATCCAGTGCATTAGTACTGGTATGATCGCACCAGTCATGTTGAGCGCACAAATCCTTTATGTGTTGACGGTTCACAGTCCCAGCCTAAAGAGATGGCCAATTCAAAAGGCCCAATGGGCTTAACGACAGCCCATCCACTTCAACAACGCAACATCCTCACAAGACGTGATATCGATGCGTTGTAGGGCCCCCTAATGTCCCACGAGTTAGGTTGTCATCCTTTTAACAGCTCACGACGTATGATCCCGGACGAAAAAACAAAGCAAAAGAAGAAAAGTGGCCCAAAACAGATGAAAATGTTCGATTTTGGTATCCAAAAATGTGCATAACTGAGCAGGCTTGCTACCCCCATCGTAGAGCTCTCGAAGAGCTTTCAAATGGTATGCTGTGCGCTGCGTAACTCCTAACGGATCAAAAGTTATGGGCATCGGAGTGACGGAGACCTGGTCACAAGCCTCGTACCTTCGGTTTGCGGGCCCAGCCTCTACGTCAAGCAAAGTTGTCTTGCCCAAGGTCCCGTGGGATTCGGTAATAGAAATGTGGTGGATAAAGCATCTTGGCAACCCTAACCGAGGCAAAAAAAATTGAAAAGGGGGTTTCAACACGAGGACTTCCCAGGGGGTTATCCATCCTAGTACTACTCTCGCCTAAGCACGCTTAACTTTGGACTTCTGATGGGATATGGTCCATTAGTGCTGGTATGATCGCACCCGTCATGTTGAGGGCACAAATCCTTTATGTGTTGACAGTTCACAGTCCCAGCCCAGAGAGATGGCCCATTCAAAAGGCCCAATGTGCTTAACGACAACTCATCCAATTCAACAACGCAGCATCCTCGCAAGACGTGATATCGACGTGTTGTAGAGCCCTCTAATGTCTTGCGAGTTAGGTTGTCGTCCTTTTAACAACTCACGACGTACGATCCAGGATAGAAAAAAGAAGCAAAAGAAGAAAAGTGGCCCGAAATTAATGAAAACGTTCGATTTTTGGCTCCAAAAATGGGTACAGCCGAGCAAGCTTGCTACCACCGTCGTAGAGCTCTCGAAGAGCTTTCCAACGGTAAGCTGTGTGCCGCGTAACTCCTTACGGATCAAAAGTTATGGGCACCGGAGCGACGGAGACCTGGTCACAAGCCCCACGCCCTCGGTTTGTGGGCCCAGCCTCTACATGAAGCGAAGTTGTCTTGCCCAAGGTGCCGTGGGATTCGGTAATAGAAATGTGGTGGATTAAGCTTCTTGGCAATCCTAACCGGGGCAAAAAAAATTGAAAAGGGGGGTGCAACACGAGGACATCCCAAAGGGATCACCCATCCTAGTACTACTCTCGCCCAAGCACGCTTAACTTCGGAGTTCTGATGGGATCCAGTGCACTTGTGCTCGTATGATCCCACCCGTCATGTTGAGGGCACCAATCCTTTATGTGTTGACGGTTCACAGTCCCAGCCCAGAGAGATGGCCTATTGAAAAGGCCCAATGGGTTTAACGATAACCTATCTGGTTCAACAACGCAGGATCGTCGCAAGACGTGATATTGACGAGTTGTAGGGCCCTTTAATGTCCCGCGAGCTAGGTTGTCGTCCTTTTAACAGCTTACGACGTACGATCTGCTATGGAAAAACAGAGCAAAAGAATAAAAGTGGCCTGAAACTAATGAAAACGTTCAATTTTGGGCTCCAAAAATGGTCGCAGCCGAGTAAGCTTATTTTCCCCATCATAGAGCTATCAGAGAGCTTTCCAACAGTATGCTGTGCACTACGTAACTCCTTGCGGATCAAAATTTATGGGCACCGGAGCGACGAAGACCTGGTCACAAGCCCCACGCCCTAGGTTTGCGGGCCCAGCCTTTACGTGAAGCAAAGTTTTCATGCCCAAGGTGCCGTGGGATTCGGTAATAGAAATGTGGTGGATAAAGCATCTTGGCAACCCTAACCGGGGCAAGAAAAATTGAAAAGGGGGGTGCAACACGAGGACTTCCCAGGGGGTCACCCATCCAAGTACTACTCTCGCCCAAGCACGCTTTACTTTGGAGTTCTGATTGGATCCGGTGCATTAGTGATGGTATGATCGCACCCATCATGTTGAAGGCATAAATCCTTTATGTGTTGACGGTTCACAGTCGTAGCCCAGAGAGATGGCCCATTCAAAAGGCCCAATGGGCTTAACGACAACCCATCTGCTTCAACAACGCAGCATCCTCGCAAGACGTGATATCAACGCCTTGTAGGAACCTCTAATGTCCCATGAGTTAGGTTGTCATCCTTTTAACTGCTCACGACGTATGATCCAGGACGGAACAACAGAGCAAAAGAAGAAAAGTATCCCGAAACTGATAAAAATGATCGATTTGGGGATCCAAAAATGGGCGTAGCTGAGCAAGCTTGCTGCCCCTATCGTAGAGCTCTAGGAGAGCTTTCCAACGGTATGCTATGGTCTGTGTAACTCCTTACGGATCAAAAGTAATGGGCACCAGAGCGACGGAGACCTGGTCACAAGGTCGACGCCCTAGGTTTGCGGGCCCAGCCTCTATGTGAAGCGAAGTTGTCTTGCCTAAGGTGCCGTGGGATTCGGTAATAAAAATGTGGTGGATAAAGCATCTTGGCAACCCTAACCGGGGCAAAAAAAATTGAAAAGGGGGGTGTAACACGAGAACTTTCCAAGGGTTCACCATCTTAGTAATACTCTCGCCCAAGCTCACTTAACTTCATAGTTCTGATGGGATCCGGTGCATTAGTGTTGGTATGATCGCACCCGTCATGTTGAGGGCACAAATTCTTTATGTCTTGACGGTTCACAGTCCCAGCCCAGAGAGATGGCCCATTCAAAAGGCCCAATGGGCTTAACGACAACCCATCCATTTCAACAACGCAGCATCCTAGCAAGACGTGATATCGATGCATTGTAGGGCCCTCTAATGTCCCGCGAGTTAGGTTGTTGTCCTTTTAACAGTTTACGACGTACGATCCGGGATGGAAAAACAGAGCAAAAGAAAAAAAGTTGCCCGAAATTGATGAAAACGTTCGATTTTGGGCTCCAAAAATAGGCACAGCCGAGCAAGCTTGCTCCCCCCATCATAGAGCTCTCGGAGAGCTTTCCAACGGTATGTTGTGCACTGCGTAACTCCTTACAGATCAAAAGTTATAGGCACCGGAGCGACGGAGACCTGGTCACAAGCCCCACTCTATCGGTTTGCAGGCCCAACCTCTACGTGAAGCGAAGTTGTCTTGCCCAAGGTGCCGTGAGATTCGGTAATAGAAATGTGGTGGATAAAGCATCTTGGAAACCTTAACCGGGGCAAGAAAAATTGAAAACGGGGGGTGCAACACGAGAACTTCCCAGGGGGTCACCCATCCTAGTACTACTTTTGCCCAAGCACGCTTAACTTTAGAGTTCTGATGGGATCTGGTGCATTAGTGCTTGTATGATCGCACTTGTCATGTTGAGGGTTCAAATCCTTTATGTCTTGACAGTTCACAGTCCCAGCCTAGAGAGATGGCCCATTCAAATGGCCCAATGGGCTTAACGACAACCCATCCACTTCAACAACGTAGCATCCTCACAAGACGTGATATTGACGCATTGTAGGGCCCTCTAATGTCCCGCGAGTTAGGTTGTGGTCCTTTTAACAGCTCACGATGTACGATCCGGGACAAAAAAATAGAGAAAAGGATGAAAAGTGGCCCGAAATTGATGAAAACATTTGATTTTGGGCTCCAAAAACTGGTGCAGTCGAGCAAGCTTGCTGCCCCCGTCGTAGAGCTCTTGGAGAGCTTTTCAACGGTATGCTGTGAGCCGCATAACTCCTTACGGATCAAAAGTTATGGGCACTGGAGCAACGGACACCTGGTTACAAGCCCTACGCCCTCGATTTGCGGGCCCAACCACTAAGTGAAGCGAAGTTGTCTTGCCAAAGGTGCCATGGGATTCAGTAATAGAAATGTGGTGGATAAAGCTTCTTGGCAACCCTAACTGGGGCAAAAAAAATTGAAAATGGGGATGCAACACGAGGACTTCCCAGGGAGTCACCCATCCTAGTACTACTCTCGCCCAAGCACGCTTTACTTCGGAGTACTATTAGGATCCGGTGCATTAGTGCTGGTATGATCGCACCCGTCATGTTGAGGGCACAAATCCTTTATGTGTTGACGGTTCAGGGTCCCAACCTAGAGAGATGGCCCATTCAAAAGGCCCAATGGGCTTAACGACAACCCATCGTCTTCAAAAACGCAGCATCCCTGCAAGATGTGATGTCAACACGTTGTAGGGCCCTCTAATGTCCCGCGAGTAGGGTTGTCATACTTTTAACAGCTCACGGTGTACGATCCGGGACAAAAAAACCGAGCAAAAGAAGAAAAGTGGCCAGAAACTGATGAAAACGTTCGATTTTGGACTACAAAAATGGGCGCAGCCGAGTAAGCTTGATGCCCTTTTTGTAGAGCTCTCGGAGAGCTTTCCAACGGTATGCTGTGCGCCGCGTAACTCCTTACGAATCAAAAGTTATGGGCACCGGAGAGACTGAGGCCTGGTCACAAGCCCCACGCCCTTGGTTTGCGGGCCCTGCCTCTATGTGAAGTGAAGTTGTCTTGCCCAAGGTGCCGTGGGATTCGATAATAGAAATGTGGTGGATAAAGCATCTTGGCAACCTTAACCGGGGCAAGAAAATTTGAAAAGGGGGGTGCAACACGAGGACTTCCCAGGGGGTCACCCATCCTAGTACTACTCTCGCCCAAGCACGCTTAACTTCGGAGTATTGATTGGATCCGGTGCATTGGTGCTGGTATGATCGCACCCATCATGTTGAGGGCACAAATCCTTTATGTGTTGACGGTTCACAGTCCCAGCCCAAAGAGATGGCCCAATGGGCTTAACGACAACCCATCCGCTTCAACAACGCAGCATCCTCTCAAGACGTGATATCGACGCATTGTAAGGCTGTCACGCCCCAACCCGACCTATGGAGGTTAGACTAGGATGTGATCTTAACATTTATATCATTTCCCGTACTTAATCGTTCTTTAAGGTTTAACACTTAATGTTAGCCTAGAACTCCAAAAATTCTCCAGAAAACCGGCAGCATAACGGCTGTAATTGGCTCCTTAGTTTGACCTAATTTCCTAAACGCCTCAAAACTTTTAATCTCAAATTCGATTCCAACTAATATTACTATTTATCACCAATTGAAATGCCTACTAGTTATCTCGAAGTCTCGTTTGATTAACAACCTAGCATGATAACTATGTCTCGTTTGTTTGTCAATCCCTGTTACAAAAGTACTCGTTGATCTTAGCTTACCAATGAGTACCTGCTTAAGATTGGATAGATTAATTTTACTTAACTCTTACCTAGTACTTCATAAGCCTACAGTAGTTACCAATCAAAGTAGCAAAATGAGCAAATAGGGCATTTGTCTAGTTAATATCGGTACAAATCAAAATTAGACCCCTAATTACAACGGGGGTCATTTACAATAAAGACAACAAGTAACATAAGAAATAGTCTTCAAAGTAACATATCATTCACAAAATAGCCACAGTCAAGTAAGGCACGTAGGGCAGGCAATCACTCCAAAGAGTCATCGAGAGGCACGTTATCCTCAGGTACCTATTCCTAATCTTTTTCACCTGAGATGATAAAATAGGGTGAGTCCTTATGAACTCAGCGAGGGGGAACGAGAAATACGTTTTGAAACTCTTTTTCCGGTTCAACTTATGAAAACCCTTTTTGCAAGCATGACATATAACACGAGTAAGTTCATAATGTAATATAAAAGTAAAAGAACACAATTACCTGTCTTTCTTCCCCGAGGTCCTCTAGGAATCAAGCGAGAGTACTTATATACATAGTGAAAAGGATACGGTGAGCTTTTGCTCTCAATTCGTTTCCAATATCAGTTGTTACGGCCAACTTCAAATCATCCACTTATCACACCAATTGGATGTACACTGGATGTACCCCGAAATCCTACGGCCTAACTCCCCGAGGAAGTCTAGCCCCTAAGCGAGAAAGGGAATTGGACGATGGTAGTCACGGTTGCACCGACAAGCCCGATACCACCCGGTGTGCGTGAACGCTATCATGCCAGAATGAAAGGTTGCAACCTTGTTTGGAATTCACACTTATGACATTTATTATATCACATTAGGAGGACAACGAAGTAGGTTGCCTCCGAACAGTTATAAAATCCCACATTGACAAATAAACACACGAGGTATGCTTTGACATGTAATTTCACTTGTAAAGCACATGGAGTTATATCAATATTAAACGGGCAGCCATGTAACACATGTAAATCAAGTTATATAACTCATTTTGGGGTTCACGTAATCAAGTAATAAGGTTAGACAAGCATACAACGACGTTTACATGAGACCGGGTGCAAGAAAAGTCTACTTATCAACATGTAATCGTCGGAATCACATTTAGGTCTATAAAGACAACTTCAGGCAGCCCACGAATCACATAATTAGACACGATAACCATATGATCAACACTTAGCGAGTTTTCATAGTCACTAGGGTTTCAATTCATGCTTACACGTGCGATTAAGCCACAAGTTGTCACGTAATTAAACCAAAGCCATGCATCGATTAATTAAAACATCCTCAATCATCCAAAACAGTCCACACAACATCCAAGTGCCACAGTCCCAAGCATTTAATGCCACAAGAGAAGTTACAATAATTTTCAATGCATATCACTAGATAAAACCTCACTGCAATGGTCTGTTTTCCCACAATCATTTAGACAAGCAAATAATCTCCAATTATAGTGAAAAAAATGTCAAATTAAATCTTATTAAGTTAACTAAATCCAGAAACAAACCTCGCATCATTTGGAGTTCGGATTCAAGAGTTATAGCTAAAACCGTGAGACTACGCTAAACTGTCCAGATTCGTACTTATTTCAATATTTTCCATTTTTAAGGGTCTTAGGGTCAGATTTAGCTTTAGTCTATTTCTGACAAAAATGTCCAGAACTGAAAAATATAGAAACCTACCAAATTTTATGCATTGTAGATATCGTTAATAGGTCAAAACTGTTTCGTTCTACAAGGTCAGTGAACTACCAAAAACCTGCTCCATTTTCCCAGATTTTCCAGATTTAGACACCCTGTGATGTTTTGCCATTTTGGAGACCTTAGAATCAAAATTGGCCTTGGCCTATTTCTATGAAAAATGCTTAGAACTGGCAAAAATAGTCACCTACTTATTTTCCTGCATTTTCAACATCATTTACCAGGCCAAATACACTTCGTTCTAACAAGTCAGAAATCTGTCATTTTCGCAATTTTATCTATCTTCAAGTTCTAGCTAAATATCTTGCCATGCATAAAGCTCAAGTACACACATATACCACAAGTATAGAGGTAAAAATAGACATATAAAGGCATGCATGTGGTTTTTGGAAGCTTTTAAAAAGGATTAACCCTCACCTTAGCCTATTGACAACAAATGATGCTCAAAACTCTTGAAGATGCACAAATGGTCTTCTCTCCTTGTTTGGCCGAGAGATATTGCTTGATTTCCTTAATTACTAGCTGAGTTACCATGTCCTTAGTATGTGCATGTGGTTAAAGGGAGTTGAAAGAAAAGCTATCAAACATACCTAGGGCCGAAATGAGTATTCTATGAGCTTGCATGCAAATTCCTTGCTTCTTGCTTGCTTGGTCGAGCTTCCTAGAGTTCTTGAGTGTCTAGATGAACCTTAGGATGATGAGCTTAAGCTATGAAGAGTGATGAAGCAGCCTAGGCCGAGAGGGTGAGAGAAAATGAGAGGATGAGAGAATGAGAGAAAGAAATGAAAAGCTTGAGCATATGGTCGGCTTTGTGCTTCTACAAATCTGATTTTTGTGTCTTCAAAAGCATATTTTGAATTGTGAGGAGACATAAGGTGATTTGGTCGAGGGAGTGAAGCACTGGGTACGATGTTAGTGAATTTTTTTATGCTTTGTGTCTTGTGTGTGTCATAGGTTGTCTAGAATCATTTTGAATTTGTGTAAGGCTAGTCAAAAGGCCTTGGTGGCCGAAATTAGCATGCTAGAATTGAGCAATTTGTGTTGTTTTTAATTGTATCATGTGGCATTATAGTATTAGTGTTATAGGTTTTTGTGTGCATGGGTTTTTGGTAGGAATAAAGAATAAAGAATAAGAATGTTTAGCTTTTGGTGAAATTTTGTCTTCTAGTGCATTGACTTAACATTTTAATATTAGTTAGTGGAGTTTGTTGGATTAGTTAGTAATCTAGTGCTTCGTGTAAGATATTTTCTTGATTAGCATGCAGGTACGCTTTCCTAGGTTTAGAGTACGCACTACGAGGTAAGGCACGAACTATGAGACGAATGCACGTTTCCCAAGCAAATGCACGCAACCCTAAATGAATGCACGTAATTCGATGCAAGGTACATAAAATGAAACACAACTCTTAAACCTAGGTCAAGGCACACAAATCTAGGTTAGGCACACAAAACGAGGTATCACACGCAAATCGAGGTCAGGCCTCATATCCTCCCCTCCTTAAAAGAATTTCATCCCGAAATTCAATATTACATTTGAAATAATGCTGGATATTGTTGCTCCATCTGTTCTCGTCTTTCCCACATTGCTTCTTCAACTCCATGGTGATCCCACAACACCTTCACCATCGATATAGATTTGTTGCGCAACTCCCGATCTTGCTGGTCTAGGATCCGAATGGGTTTTTCTTCATAAGGCAAGTTCTCTCGAAGCTGCAACGGCTCTGGCTCCAAGATATGTGATGGATCAAGGTTTTACTTCCGTAGCATTGAAACATGAAAGACATCATGAATATTGGAGAGGTTTTGGGGTAGTTCCAGACGATACGCCAATTTGCCAACCATCTCAATTATCCCAAATGGTCCTACAAACCTCGGGCTCAACTTTCCACCCTTGCCATGTTTAATCAGTCCCCTCCGAGGTGATAACTTCAAGAACACTTTGTCGCTGACCTCAAACTCTAGATTCCGTCTCTGTCGGTCTGCATAACTTTGCTGCCTGCTTTGGGTGGTAAGCATCCGTTTCTGGATAAGGTGGACATTATCAACAGTCTTCATAAGTTCTGGTAGTAGGGTCGGGTCAAAAGTCTTCGTCTCACCTACTTCATCCCAGTAAATTGGGGATCGACACTTACGTCCATACAATGCCTCAAATGGGGCCATCCCGATAGTGGCCTGATAACTATTATTATAAGCAAACTCTGCTAGAGGCAGATATTTCTCCCAACCTTTTCCGAAGTCTAAAACACACGCCCTCAGCATATCCTCCAGAATCTGAATAGTTCTCTCAGATTGTCCATCAGTTTGAGGGTGATAAGCTGTACTAAAACTCAACTTCGTTCCCAAAGCTTTTTGCGATCTCTGCCAAAATCGGGAAGTAAAATGAGGATCCCTATCTGATACAATACTCACAGGCATCCCGTGCAATCTTACAATATCTGCCACATACATATCTCCCAGTTTCTCAAGACTATCCTCCTTGTTCATCGGTAAGAAGTGCGCCGACTTGGTCAATCTATCCACTATGATCCAAACGGCGTCATGACCCTTTTGTGACCTGGGCAGGTCTATGACAAAGTCCATAGTTATATGTTCCCATTTCCATCGGGGAATTTCCAACGATTGAAGTAAACCTGCCGATCGTTGATGTTCTACTTTGACCCTCTGACAAGTTAAACACCGAGCCACAAACTCAACAATCTCTCTCGTCATGTTATTCCACCAATAGTGTTGCTTCAAATCCTAGTACATCTTTGTTCCACCGGGGTGAATAGTATTTCTTGAGTTATGGGCTTCTTCAAGAATCTTCTTTTTAAACTCTAGGTCATTAGGAACACAAATTCGATTCCTGAACCTCCAAATACCATCATCATGAAACTTGAAATCTGTGTTGCTTTCTTTAATCTTCTGAAACTGTTGGTCCTTCTATTGAGCCTCTTGTAATTCAGACAACAAGGTCGATTGGACTTGTGTAGTGGCAAATAGTTACCCTTTTTGAGTTAATTGTGGATTCCACAAAAATGCTTCCTCTAACAACTCCTGCACCTTAACTTCTAATTTTGCCATGCTCGCCTTCCGACTTAAGGCATCTGCAACTACATTTGCTTTACTAGGCACATAATTGATTGTGCAGTTATAATCATCCAAGAGCTCCATCCACCGTCTTTGCCTCATGTTCAACTCTTTTTTGTGAGACAAGTACTTCAAGCTCTTGTGATGAGTAAACACCTCAAACTTATTACCCCACAGATAGTGCCTCCATTTCTTGAGTGCAAACACAATAGCCGCCAACTCCAAATCATGCGTCGGATAATTCAATTCATACGGCTTGGGCTTCCTAGAGGGATACGCAATCACTCTACCGTTCTGCATCAACATACACCCCAGTCCTTCTTTGGAAGCATCGCTATAGATCACAAAGCCTTGACTCCCTTCAGGCAATGCAAGAACAGGTGCGGTAGTCAATCTTTTCTTCAGTTCTTGAAAGCTGTTCTCACACTTGTCATCCCACACGAACTTTGTTTTATTTTGAGTAAGCTTTGTAAGCGGTCCTACAATCTTTGAGAAATCCTTAACGAACCTCCGATAATAGTCGGCTAAACCAAGAAAACTCCGAACCTCCGTAACATTTTCCGGCTTCTTCCAAGACATCACCGCTTCTATCTTTGCTGGATCCACTGCTATTCCCTCTTGGGATATGATGTGCCTCAAGAATGCAATCTGCTGCAATCAAAATTCACATTTGCTAAACTTTGCATACAATTGATGCTCCCGAAGTTTCTGCAATACCAATCGCAGATGTTGTTCATGCTCAGCCTCGGATTTCGAGTATACCAAAATATCATCAATAAAGATCACCACAAATTGGTCCAAGTAGGGTTGAAACACTCTGTGCATCAAGTCCATAAAAGCTGCAGGGGCATTAGTTAGCCCATATGGCATCACCACAAATTCATAATGCCCATATCTCATCCTGAAAGCCGATTTAGGTACATCCTCCTTTTTGATCCGCAACTGATAGTACCCTTGCCTCAAGTCGAGCTTCGAATACACTTTAGCTCCTTGAAGTTGATCAAACAACTCGTCGATCAGTGGAAGTGGGTATTTATTCTTGACGGTCACTTGGTTCAATCCTCGGTAATCGATGCATAGCCTCAATGTTCCGTCTTTCTTCTTTACAAATAGGACTGGTGTACCCCACGGAGAAGAACTTGGTTGAATAAACCCCTTCTTCAACAATCCTTGCAATTGGTCCTTCAATTCTTGTAGCTCGGCTAGTGCCATACGATAGGGAGCTTTAGATATTGGTTGGTTGCCAGGTAGTAATTCTATTATGAACTCGATCTCCCGATCCGACGGTAAACTGGGCAATTCTTCTGGAAACACATCCGTATAATCTTTAATCACTGGCATCTCCTCCAACTTAGCTTTGTCTGATGGCTTGTTGATGAGGTAAGCTAAGTATCCACTACACCCTTTTCTCAAGGACTACACTGCTTTCGTAGATGAAATGATGGAACTCCCGGTGAAGTCTCTTCGACCCATTACCTCCAGTGTTGATTGACCAGGTATCTAGAATGTTACAATCTTCGTCCGGTAATCTAGTTGGGCGTGATGCTTTGCCAACCAGTCCATCCCTAAGATGACTTCATAGTCTCGAAAGGGTAACACTATAAGATTGGCTGAGAATTCTCTATCCTTAATTTGGATTTTACATGCTTTACAAGCTGAGCTACTAACAAGTTTAGAACCCATCGGAGTACCGACTTCTACTTCATAAGGCAAACATTCAACTTGTAATTTCACATGTTGCACACATAAGGGAGTAATAAATGAATGAGTAGCACCTGGATCAATTAGTACCCTAACAGGTTGATTCAGTATCAAGAATGTACCTTCAACAACAGCAGTCTCCTCAGAAAGCTCCTCGCACTCAATAACATAAGCTCGGACTTGAACTCTAGGAACTGGAGTCTTGCCTCTACCAGCTGGTTTAATCTGATTTTGTCCTCCTTGCCATTTAGGGCAATCCTTGATCTGATGCTGATCACTGCCACACCACACACATCGTCCTGACTTCTTCTAGCACTGGGCCTCGGTGTGACCCTTCTTGTCACAGTAAGAACAGTTGATAGACTGAGTAGCAGGTGAACTACCTGTGGATCCGCGGGTGGAAGAGGTTGATGGTGCTTTAGTCGGGCCACGGTTATTAACTGATCTGTTCTGGCTTTGGCCTTGATTACGACTCTGAGTCTGGAATTTCCTCTGTTGTCCTAAAGGCTGATTTGGTTTCTTGTTCGGCTGGCTAGAACCGGCTCTATCAAGTTTCCTCTTCTCCACTCAGGAAGCAGCCGCAAGGAGAGCAAAATAGGTAGTGAAGTCATACGAAGCCAACTGATCCTGAATTTCTGGCCTCAACCCATTCGTAAATTTCCACATCTTCGCCTCAGGGGTACTGACCATGTATTGAGCATAACGGGACAGTCGGTCAAAACGAGCCTCATACTGGGCCACCGTCATGTTACCCTGGTTCAAGTGCATGAATTCTTCAATTCGCCTCTGCCTGGAAACTACAGGTACGTATTTCTCCTTGAATGCCTTAACGAAATTACCCCACAAGCGGGGTGTATGATCGGTTTCCCAAAGTGCATCCACAATGTGCCACCAATGCTCAGCATCCCCATGCAACAGAAACACAACGAACTCAATCTTTTCCTCATCAGTATAGTCAAGTGGCCTAAAAATCCTTTCAATCTCAGACAGCCAAGCCTCTGCCTTTTCATCATCAGCTTCCCCGTAGAATTTGGACGGGCGAAAGTCAAGGAACTCCCGCATTCTGCTATTTCTCCTATTGTTACCATCATTCTTGTTGTTGTTGTTGTTTGCTTCACGTGCATCTTGACGTTCCATCACTCACGACATGCGATCCATAGTATTCGCCATCATGTTAAACATGGCCATGTCGGGGTTAGTTTGATGAACATCTCCGGCTCCTTGAGGCTCATCGCTCCTATTAATATTGCGGGTACTAGGGCCAGCCATCTATAGGCACAGATTATAATGTACAATTTATTGGAATATGATAAAACAAGAATTTAATGTATAAGGTATGCAACATACAATTTTACATAGACATACAATTCTCGAAACAATTAAGACATGTTAATCACATAAGCACATAAAAACAAAGAAGGCACAATTGATATTGGCACACATTAACACACATAAACAAGTCATCCCGATAATCTTAAGGCTTCTACCCATGGTCCGAGAGTTAAACCCGCCTTAAGCAATCTATGCTCTGATACCATTAATAAAAGATGTCATGCCCCAACCCGACCTATGGAGGTTAGACTAGGATGTGATCTAAACAATTATATCATTTCCCGTACTTAATGATTCATTAAGGTTTAACACTTAACGTTAGCCTAGAACTCCAAAAATTCTCCAGAAAACTGGCAGCATAACGGCTGTAATTGGCTCCTTAGTTTGACCTAATTTCCTAAACGCCTCAAAACTTTCAATCTCAAATTTGATTCCAACTAAGATTACTATTTATCACCAATTGAAATGCCAACTAGTTATCTCGAAGTCTCGTTTGATTAACAACCTAGCATGATAACTATGTCTCGTTTGTTTGTCAATCCCTGTTACAAAAGTGCTTGTTGATCTTAGCTTACCAATGAGTACCTGCTTAAGATTGGATAGATTCATTTTACTTAACTCTTACCTAGTACTTCATAAGCCTGCAGTAGTTACCAATCAAAGTAGCAAAACGAGCAAATAGGGCGTCTGTTTAGTTAATATCGATACAAATCAAAATTAGACCCCAAATTACAACGGGGATCATTTACAATAACGACAACAAGTAACATAAGAAATAGTCTTCAAAGCAACATATCGTTCACAAAATAGCCACAGTCAAGTAAGGCACGTAGGGCAGACAATCACTCCAAAAAGTCATCGATAGGCACGTTATTCTTAGGTACCTGTTCATGATCTTTTTCACCTGAGATGATAAAAGAGGGTGAGTCCTTATGAACTCAGCGAGGGGGAACGAGAAATATGTTTTGAAACTCTTTTTCCGGTTCAACTTATGAAAACCCTTTTTGCAAGCATGACATATAACACGAGTAAGTTCATAATGTAATATAAAAGTAAAAGAACACAATTACCCGTCTTTCCTCCCCAAGGTCCTCTAGGAACTAAGCGAGAGTACTTATACACATAGTGAAAAGGATACGATGAGCTTTTGCTCTCAATTCGTTTCCAATATCAGTTGTTGCGGCCGACTTCAAATCATCTACTTATCACGCCAAATGGGTGTACTCCGGATGTACCCCGAAATCCTATGACCCAACTCTTTGAGGAAGTCTAGCCCCCAAGCGAGAGAGCGAATTGGACCATAGTAGTCACGGTTGCACCGGCAAGCCCGATGCTGCCAGGTGTGCGTGAACGCTACCATGCTAGATTGAAAGGTTGCAATCTTGTATGCAATTCACACTTATGACATTTATTATATCACATTAGGAGGACAACAAAGTAGGTTGCCTCCGAATAGTTATAAAATCGCACATTGACAAGTAAACACACGAGGCATGCTTTGACATGTAATTTCACTTCTAAAGCACATGGAGTTATATCAATATTAAACGGGCAGCCATGTAACACATGTAAATCAAGTAATATAACTCATTTCGGGGTTCACATAATCAAGTAATAAGGTTATACAAGCATACAACGACGTTTACCTGAGACCGGGTGCAAGAAAAGTCTATTTATCAACATGTAATCATCGGAATCACATTTAGGGCTATAAAGTTGTCACGTGCGATTAAGCCACAAGTTGTCACGTAATTAAACCAAAGTCATGCATCGATTAATTAAAACATCCTTAATCATCCAAAACAGTCCACACAACATCCAAGTGCCACAGTCCCAAGCATATAATACCACAAGAGAAGTTACAATAATTTTCAAAGCATATCACTAGATAAAACCTCACTGCAATGGTCTGTTTTCCCACAATCATTTAGACAAGCAAATAATCTCAAATTCTAGTGAACAAAATTTAAAATTAAATCTTATTAAGTGAACTAAATCCAGAAACAAACCTCGCATCATTTGGAGTTCAGATTCAAGAGTTATAGCTAAAACCGTGAGACTACGCTAAACTGTCCAGATTCATACATATTTCAATATTTTCCATTTTTGAGGGTCTTAGGTTCAGATTTAGCTTTAGTCTATTTCTGACAAAAATGTCCAGAACTGAAAAATCTAGCAACCAACCAAATTGTATGCATTGTAGATATCATTAATAGGTCAAAACTGTTTTGTTCTACAAGGTCAGTGAACTGCCAAAAACCTGCTCCATTTTTCCAGATTTTCCAGATTTAGACAGCCTGTGATGTTTTGCCATTTTGGAGACCTTAGAATCAAAATTGGCCTTGGCCTATTTCTATGAAAAATGCTCAGAACTGGCAAAAATAGTCACCTACTTATTTTTCTGCATTTTTAACATCATTTACCAGGCCAAATACACTTCGTTCTAACAAGTCAGAAATCTGTCATTTTCGCGATTTTATCTATCTTCAAGTTCTAGCTAAATATCTTGCCATGCATGGTTTCAAAAGCTCATGTACACACATATACCACAAGTACAGAGGTAAAAATAGACATATAAGGGCATGCATGTGGTTTTTGAAAGCTTTTAAAAAGGATTAACCCTCACCTTAGCCTATTGACAACAAATGATGCTCAAAACTCTTGAAGATGCACAAATGGTCTTCTCTCCTTGTTTGGCCGAGAGATATTGCTTGATTTCCTTAATTCCTAGCTGAGTTACCATGTCCTTAGTATGTGCATGTGGTTAGAACAAAAGGGAGTTGAAAGAAAAGCTATCAAACATACCTAGGGCCGAAATGAGTGTTCTATGAGCTTGCATGCAAATTCCTTGCTTCTTGCTTGCTTGGTCGAGCTTCCTAGAGTTCTTGAGTGTCTAGATGAACCTTAGGATGATGAGCTTAAGCTATGGAGAGTGATGAAGCAGCCTAGGCCGAGAGGGTAAGAGAAAATGAGAGGATGAGAGAATGAGAGAAAGAAATGAAAAGCTTGAGCATATGGTCGGCTTTGGGCTTCTACAAATCTGATTTTTGTGCCTTCAAAAGCATATTTTGAATTGTGACGAGACATAAGGTGATTTGGTCAAGGAAGTGAAGCATTGGGTAGGATGTTAGGGATTTTTTTTATGCTTTGTGTCTTGTGTGTGTCCTAGGTTGTCTAGAATCATTTTGAATTTGTGTAAGGCTAGTCAAAAGGCCTTGGTCGCCGAAATTAGCATGCTAGAATTGAGCAATTTGTGTTGTTTTTAATTGTATCATGTGGCATTATAGTATTAGTGTTATAGGTTTTTGTGTGCATGGGTTTTTGGTAGGAATAAAGAATAAAGAATAAGAATGTTTAGCTTTTGGTGAAATTTTGTCTTCTAGTGCATTGATTTAGCATTTTAATATTAGTTAGTGGAGTTTGTAGGATTAGTTAATAATCTAGTGCTTCGTGTAAGATGCTTTCTTAATTAGTGTGCGGGCACACTTTCCTAAGTTTAGGGCACGCACTACAAGGTAACGCACGAACTACGAGACGAATTCATGTTTTCCAAGCAAATGCATGCAACCCTAAATGAATGCACGTAATTCGATGCAAGGCACATAAAACCAAACACGACTTTTAAACCTAGGTCAAGGCACGCAAATATAGGTTAAGGCACACGAAACGAGGTATCGCATGCAAATCAAGGTCGGGCCTCACAAGGGCCCTCTAATGTCCCGCGAGTTAGGTTGTCGTCCTTTTAACAACTCTCGACGTACGATCCGGGACGAAAAAATAGGGCAAATGTAGAAAATTGGCCCAAACTTGATGAAAACGTTTGATTGTGGGCTCGAAAAATGGGCGCAGCTGAGCAGGTTTGCTACCCCCGTCGTAGAGCTCTCGGAGAATTTTCCAACGGTATGCTGCGCGCCATGTAACTCCTTACGGATAAAAAGTTATAGGCACCGGAGTGACGGAGACCTAGTCACAAGCCCCACACCCAAGGTTTGCGGGCCCAGCCTCTACATGAAGCGAAGTTGTCTTACCCATGGTGCCGTGGGATTCGATAATAGAAATGTGGTGGATAAAGCATCTTGGCAACCATAAATGGGGCAAAAAAAATTGAAAATGGGGGTGCAACACAAGGACTTCCCAGAGGGTCACCAATCCTAGTAGTACTCTCGCCCAAGCACGCTTAACTTCGGAGTTCTGATGGGATCCGGTGCATTAGTGCGGGTATGATCACACCCGTCATGCTAAGGCCATAAATCCTTTATGTGTTGATGGTTCACAGTCCCAGTCCAGAGAGATGGCTTATTCGAAAGGCCCAATGGGATTGACGACAACCCATCCACTTCAACAACGCAGCATCCTCGTAAGATGAGATATCGACGCGTTGTAGGGCCCTCTAATGTCCCGCGAGTTAGGTTGTCATACTTTCAACAGCTCATGACGTACGATCCGGGACGAAAAAACAGAGCAAAAGAAGAAAAGTAACCTAAAACAAATGAAAACATTCGATTTTGGGCTCCGAAAATAGGTGCAACTGAGCAGCCTTGCTACCCCCGTCGTAGAGCTCTCGGAGAGCTTTCCAACGGTATGTTGTGTGCCGTGTAACTCCTTACGGATCAAAAGTTATGGCCAGCTGAGCGATGGAGACTTGGTCACAAGTCCCATGCCCTCGGTTTCCCGGCCCAGCCTCTACGTGAAGCGAAGTTGTCTTGCCCAAGGTGCCGTGGGATTCGGTAAAAGAAATGTGTTGGATAAAGTATCTTGGCAACACTAACCGGGGCAAAAAAAATTGAAAAAGGGGGTGCAACACGAGGACTTCCCAGGGGGTCACCCATCCTAGTACTACTCTCACCCAAGCGCGCTTAACTTCGGAGTTCTGATGGGATCCGGTGCATTAGTGCTGGTATGATCACACCCATCATGTTGAGGGCACAAATCCCTTTTGTGCTGACGGTTCATAGTCCTAGCCCAGAGAGATGGCTTATTCAAAAGGCCCAATGGGCTTAACGATAACCCATCCACTTCAACAACGTAGCATCATCGCAAGACATGATATCGACGCATTGTAAGGCCCTCTAATGTCCAACAAGTTAGGTTGTCGTCCTTTTAACAACTCACGACGTACGATCCGGGACGGAAAAATAGAGCAAAAGAAGAAAAGTGGCCCGAAACAGATGAAAACATTCAATTTTAGCCTCTGAAAACAGGCACATCACGGTAGGCTTGTTGCCCCTATCATAGAGCTCTTGGAGAGCTTTCCAACGGTATGCTGTGCGCTACATAACGCCTTATGGATCAAAAGTTATGGGCACCGGAGCGACGGAGACCTGATCACAAGCCCTACACCCTCGGTTTGCGGGCCCAGCCTCTACGTGAAACGAATTTGTCTTGCCTAAGGTGTCGTGGGATTCAGTAATAGAAATGTGGTGGATAAAGTATCTTGGCAACCCTAACCGGGGCAAAAAAAATTGAAAAGGGGGGTACAACAAGAGGACTTCCCAGGGGGTCACCAATCCTAGTACTATTCTCGCCCAAGCACGCTTAACTTCTGAGTTCTGATGGGATCCGGTGCATTAGTGCAGGCATGATTGCACCCATCATGGTGAGGGCACAAATCCTTTTTGTGTTGACGGTTCATAGTCACAGCCTAGAGAGATTGCCCATTCGAAAGGCCCAATGGGCTTAACGATAACCCATCCGATTTAACAATTCAGCATCCTTGTAAGACATGATATCGACGTGTTGTATGGCCCTTTAATGTCCCGCGAGTTAGGTTGTTGTCCTTTTAACAGCTCACGACGTATGATCTGGGACGAAAAACAGAGCAAAAGAAGAAAAGTGGCTGGAAATTGAGCAGGCTTGCTGCACCCATCGTAGAACTCTCGGAGAGCTTTCCAACGGTATGCTGTGCGCCGCGTAACACCTTACGGATCAAAAGTTATGGGCACCAGAGTTACGGAGACCTGGTCACAAGCACCACGCCCTCAGTTTGCGGGCCCAGCCTCTATGTCAAATGAAGTTTTCTTGCCCAATGTGCCATGGGATTTGGTAATAGAAATTTGGTGGATAATGTATCTTCGCAACCCTAACCGTGGCAAAAAATATTGAGAAGGGGGGTACAACACGAGGACTTCCCAGGGGGTCACCCATCCTAGTACTACTCTCGCCGAAGCACGCTTAAGTTCAGAGTTCTGATGGGATCCGGTGCAAAGTCCTAGTATGATCGCACCCGTCATGTTGAGGGCACAACCCAATAGGTATCGGAGCAACGGAGACTTGGTCACAAGCCCCACGCCCTCAGTTTGCGAGCTCAGCCTCTATGTGAAGCGAAGTTGTCTTGCCCAAGGTGCCGTGGGATTCGGTAATAGAAATGTGGTGGATAAAGCATCTTGGCAACCCCAACCCGGGCAAGAAAAAATTGTAAATGGGGGTGCAACACGAGGGCTTCGTTGGGGGTCACCCAACCTAGTACTACTCTCACCCAAGCACGCTTAACTTCGGAGTTCTGATGGGATCCGGTGCATTAGTGTTGGAATGATCGCACCTGTCAAGTTGAGGGCACAAATCCTTTATGTGTTGACGGTTCACAGTCCTAGCCCAGAGAGATGGCCCATTCAAATGGCCCAATAGGCTTAACGACAACCCATCCGCTTCAACAACGTAGCATCTTCCCAAGACGTGATATCGACGCATTGTAGGGCCCTCGAATATCCAGCGAGTTAGGTTGTCGTCCTTTTAACAAGTCACGACGTACGATCCGGGATAGAAAAATAGAGCAAAAGAAGAAAAGTGATCTGAAACAGATGAAAAAGTTCAATTTTGGCCTCTGAAAATAGGTGCAGCAGAGCAGGCTTGTTGCCCCCGTCGTAGAGCTCTCGGAGAGCTTTCCAACGGTATGCTGTGCGCTGTGTAACTCTTTACGGATCTAAAGTTATGGGCACCAGAACGATAAAGACCTGGTCACAAGCCCTATACCTTCGGTTTACGGGCCCAGCCTCTATCGACGTGTTGTAGGGCCCTGTAATGTCCTGCGAGTTCGGTTGTCGTTTTCTTAACAGCTAAAGACGTATGATCCGTGAGGGAAAAACAGAGCAAAAGAAGAAAAGTGGCTTGAAACAGATGAAAATGTTCAATTTTGGGCTCCGAAAATAGGCGCTGCCAAGCAGGCTTGTTGCCCCCGTCATAGAGCTCTCGGAGAGCTTTCCAACGGTTTGCTTTGCGCTGTGTAACTCCTTACAGATCAAAAGGTATGGGCACCAGAGCGACAGAGACCTGGTCACAAGCACTACGCCCTCGGTTTGCGGGCTCAGCCTTTATGTGAAGCGAAGTTGTCTTGCCCAAGGTACTGTGGGATTTGGTAATAGAAATGTGGTGGATAAAGCATCTTGGCAACCCTAACTGGGGCAAAAAAAAATTTAAAAAGGGGGTACAACACGAGGTCTTCCCAAGGGGTCACCTATCCTAGTACTACTCTCGCCCAAGCACGCTTAACTTCGGAGTTCTGCTGGGATCCGGTGCATTAGTGCTGGTATGATCGCACCCGTCATGTTGAGGGCACAAATCCTTTATATGTTGACAGCTCACAGTACCAGCCTAGAGAGATGGCCCATTCAAAAGGCCCAATAGGCTTAACGACAACCCATCCGCTTCAACAATGCAGCATCCTCGCAAGACGTGATATTGATGCGTTGTAGGGCCCTCTAATGTCCCGCGAGTTAGGTTGTTGTCCTTTTAATAGCTCTCGACATATGATCCAGGATGGAAAACAGAGCAAAAGAAGAAAAGTGGCCCGAACCTGATGAAAATGTTTGATTTTGGGCACCAAAATGGGGAACAAAAGAGCAGGCTGGCTGCCCACGTCGTAGAGCTCTCGGAGAGCTTTCCAATGGTATGTTGTGCACCGCGTAACTCCTTATAGATCAAAAGTTATGGGCACCGAAGTGACGGAGACCTGGTCACAAGCCCCACGCCCTAGGTTTGAGGGCCCAGCCTCTACGTGAAGCGAAGTTGTCTTGCCCAAGGACCCGTGGGATTCGGTAATAGAAATGTGGTGGATAAAGTATCTTGGCAAACCTAACCGGGGCAAAAAAAAATGAAAATGGGGGTGCAACAAGAGGACTTCCCAGGGGGTCACCCATCCTATTACTACTCTCGCCCAAGCACGCTTAACTTCTGAGTTCTTATGGGATCCGGCGCATTAATGCAGGTATGATCGCACCTGTCATGTTGAGGGCACAAATCCTTTATGTGTTGACGGTTCACTATCCCAGCCCAGAGAGATGGCCCATTCAAAAGGCCCAATGGGAACAACGCAGCATCCTCGCAAGACATGATATCGATGCATTGTAGGGCCCTCTAATGTCTAACGAGTTAGGTTGTCGTCCTTTTAACAGCTCTCGACATATGATCCAGGATGGAAAACAGAGCAAAAGATGAAAAATGGCCCGAACCTGATGAAAATGTTCAATTTTGGGCACCAAAATAGGGCACAAAAGAGTAGGCTGGCTGCCCACGTCGTAGAGCTCTCGGAGAGCTTTCCAACGGTATGTTGTGCACAGCGTAACTCCTTATAGATCAAAAGTTATGGGCACCGGAGTGACGGAGACCTGGTGACAAGCCCCACGCCCTAGGTTTACGGGCCCAGCCTCTACATGAAGCGAAGTTGTCTTGCCCAAGGTCCCGTGGGATTCGGTAATAGAAATGTGGTGGATAAAGTATCTTGGCAAACCTAACCGGGGCAAAAAAAATTGAAAATGGGGGTGCAACAAGAGGACTTCCCAGGGGGTCACCCATCCTAGTACTACTCTCGCCCAAGCACGCTTAACTTCTGAGTTCTTATGGGATCTGGCGCATTAATGCAGGTATGATCGCACCTGTCATGTTGAGGGCACAAATCCTTTATGTGTTGACGGTTCATAGTCACAGCCTAAAGTGATGTCTCATTCAAAAAGCCCAATGGGCTTAACGATAACCCATCTGCTTCAACAATGCAGCATCCTCGTAAGACATGATATCGGCATGTTGTAGCACCTTGTAATGTCCCGCGAGTTAGGTTGTCGTCATTTTAACAGCTCACGACATACGATCCGGGACGAAAAAACAGAGCAAAAGATGAAAAGTTGCCTGAAACTGATGAAAATGTTCAATTTTGGGCTCCGAAAATAGGTGCAGCTAAGCAGTCTTGCTGCCCCCGTCGTAGAGCTCTCCGAGAGCTTTCCAACAGTTTGTTGTGCGCCGCGAAACTCCTTACGGATCAAAAGTTATGGGCACCGGAGCGACGGAGACCTGGTCACAAGCACCATGCCCTCGGTTTGCGGGCCCAACCTTTACGTGAAGCGAAATTGTCTTGCCCAAGGTGCCCTGGGATTCGGTAATAGAAATGTGGTGGATAAATCATCTTGGCAACCCTAACCGGGGCAAAAAAAAATTGAAAAGCGGGGTGCAACACGAGGACTTCCCAGGGGGTCACCATTCCTATTGCTACTCTTGCCCAAGCACGCTTAACTTCGGAGTTCTGCTAGGATCCGGTGCAATTGTGCTGGTATGATCAAACCCGTCATGTTAAGGGCATATATCCATTATGTGTTGACGATTCACAGTCCCAGCCTAGAAAGATGGCCCATTCAAAAGTCCCAATAGGCTTAACGACAACCCATCCACTTCAACAACGCAGCATAATCGCAAGACGTGATATTGACACGTTGTAGGGCCCTCAAATGTCCTACGAGTTAGGTTGTTGTCCTTTTAATAGGTCACGACGTACGATCCGGGATGGAAAAACAGAGCAAAAGAAGAAAAGTAGCCCGAAACTGATGAAAACATTCGATTTTGGACTCCGAATATAGGCGCAGCCAAGCAGGCTTGCTGCCTTTGTCGTAGAGCACTCGGAGAGATTTCCAACGGTATGCTGTTCACCACGTAACTCCTTATGGATCAAAGTTTTGGGCACTGGAGCGATGGAGACCTGATCACAAGCCCCACGCCCTCGGTTTGCGGGCCCATCCTCTACGTTTAGCGAAGTTGTCTTGCCCAAGGTGTCGTGGGATTCAGGAATAGAAATGTGGTGGATAAAGTATCTTGGCAACCCTAACCGGGGCAAAAAAAATTGAAAATGGGGGTGCAACAAGAAAACATCCCTGGGGGCCACCCATCCTAGTACTACTCTCGTCCAAGCACGCTTAACTTCTGAGTTCTGATGGGATTTGGTGCATTAGTGCTGGTATGATCGCACCATTATGTTGCGGGCACAAATTCTTTATGTGTTGACGGTTCACAGTCCCAGCCCAGAGAGATGGCCCATTCAAAAGGCCCAATGGGCTTAACGATAACCCATCCACTTCAACAACGTAGTATCCTCGCAAGACGAGATATCGACACATTGTAGGGCCCTCTAATATCCCGCGAGTTATGTTGTCATCCTTTTAACAACTCACGACGTACGATCCGGGATGAAAAAATAGAGCAAAGGATGAAAAGTGGCCCGAAACTAATAAAAATGTTCGATTTTGGGCTCTGAAAACAGGCGAGGCCGAGCAGGCATGTTGCCCTCGTCGTAGTGTTCTCGGATAGCTTTCCAACGGTATGTTGTGCGCCGCGTAACTCCTTAATGATCAAAAGTTATGGCACCAGAGCGACGGAGACCTAGTCATAAGCCCCACGCCCTCGGTTTACGGGCCTAGCCTCTACGCAAAGCGAAGTTATCTTGACCAAGGTGCTGTGGGATTCGATAATAGAAATCTAGTGGATGAAGCCTCTTGGCACCCCTAACCGGGGCAAAAAAAATTGAAAAGGGGGGTGCAACACGAGGACTTCCCAGGGGGTCACCAATCCTAGTACTACTCTCGCCCAAGCACGCTTAACTTCGGAGTTCTGATGGGATTTGGTGCATTAGTGCTGGTTTGATCACACCCGTCATGTTGAGGGCACAAATCCTTTATGTGTTGACGATTCACAGTCCCAGCCCAGGAGATGGCCCATTCAAAAGGCCCAATGGGCTTAACGACAACCATCCGCTTCAACAACGCAGCATAATCGCAAGACGTGATATCGACGCATTGTAGGGCCCTCTAAGGTCCCGCGCGTTAGGTTGTCATCCTTTTAACAGCTCACAACGTACGATCCAGGACGGAAAAACAGAGCAAAGGAAGAAAAGTGGCCCAAAACTAATAAAAATGTTTGATTTTGGGCTCTGAAAACCGGCGCGGCCGAGCACGCATATTTCCCCCGTCGTAGTGCTCTCGGAGAGATTTCCAACGGTATGTTGTGCAACGCGTCACTCCTTACGGATCAAAAGTAATGGGCACCGGAGCGACGGAGACCTAGTCATAAGCCCCAAGCCCTCGGTTTGCGGGCCTAGCCTCTACGTGAAGCGAAGTTATCTTGCCCAAGGTGTCGTGGGATTCGATAATAGAAATCTGGTGGATGAAGCATCTTGGCACCCCTAACCGGGGCAAAAAAAATTGAAAAGGGAGGTGCAACACGAGTACTTCCCATGGGGTCACCAATCCTAGTATTACTCTCGCCCAAGCACGCTGAACTTCGGAGTTCTGATGGGATCCAGTGCATTAGTGCTGTTATGATCACACCCGTCATGTTGAGGGCACAAATCCTTTATGTGTTGACGATTCACAGTCCCAACCCAGAGAGATGGCCCATTCAAAAGGCCCAATGGGCTTAACGACAACCCATCCACTTCAACAACGCAGCATCCTCGCAAGACGTGATATCGACGCTTTGTAGGGCCCTCTAATGTCCTGCGAGTTAGGTTGTCATCCTTTTAACAGCTCATGACATACGATACGGGATGAAAAAACAGAGCAAAAGAAGAAAAGAGGCCCGAAACTGATAAAAATGTTTGATTTTGGGCTCCGAAAACAAGCACAGCTACTGAGACTTGCTGGACCTATCGTAGAGCTCTCGGAGAGCTTTCCAACGGTATGTTGTGCGTCGCATAACTCCTTACGGATCAAAAGTCATGGGCACTATAGCGACGGATACTTGGTCACAAGCCCCACGCCCTCGGTTTTGCGGGCCCACGTGAAACGAAGTTGTCTTGTCCAAGGTGCTGTAGGATTCAGTAATAGAAATATGGTGGATAAAGCATCTTGGCAACCCTAACCGGGGCAAAAAAATTGAAAAGGGGGGTGCAACAAGAGGACTTCCCAGGGGGTCACCCATCTTAGTAGTACTCTCGCCCAAGTACACTTAACTTTTGAGTTCTGATGGGATCTGGTGCATTAGTGCTGGTATAATCGCACCCGTCATGTTGAGGGCACAAATCCTTTTTGTGTTGACAGTTCACAGTCCCAGCCCAAAGAAATGGCCTATTCAAAAGGCCTAATGGGCTTAGCGACAACCCATCCACTTGAACAATGCAGCATCCTCGCAAGACGTGATATCGACGCATTGTAGGGCCCTCTAATGTCCCGCGATTAAGGTTGTCATCCTTTTAACAGCTCACGATGTACGATCCTGGACAAAAAAACAAAGCAAAAGAAGAAAAGTGGCCCGAAACTGATAAAAACGTTCAATTTTGGGTACCAAAAATACGTGCAGCTGAGCAGTCTTGTTACCCCCGTCGTAGAGCTCTCGGAGAGCTTTCCAACGGTATGTTGTGTGCCGCATAACTCCTTATGGATCAAAAGTTATGGGCACCAGAGCAACAGAGACCTGGTCACAAGCCCCACGCCCTCGGTTTGCAGGCCTAACCTCCACGTGAAGCGAAGTTGTCTTGCCCAAGATGTTGTGGGATTCAGTAATAGAAATGTGGTGGATAAAGTATCTTGGCAACCCTAACCGGGAAAAAAAAATTGAAAAGAGGGGTACAACAAGAGGACCTCCCAGGGGGTCACCAATCCTAGTAGTACTCTCGCCCAAGCACGCTTAACTTCTAAGTTCTGATAGGATCCAGTGCATTAGTGCTGGTATGATCGCACCCGTCATGTTGAGGGCACAAATCCTTTATGTGGTGACGGTTCACAATCCCAACCCAGAGAGATGGCCCATTCAAAAGGATTAATGGGTTTAACGACAACCCATCCACTTCAACATCGCAGCATCCTTGCGAGACGCGATATCGACGCGTTGTAGGGCCCTCTAATGTCCCGCGAGTTAGGTTGTCGTCCATTTAACAGCTCACGACATACAATCTGGGACGGAAAAATAGAACAAAAGAAGAAAAGTTACCCTAAACTGATGAAAACGTTCGATTTTGGGATCCAAAAACTGGCGCGGCCAAGCATTCTTAATGCCCCATTTGTAGAGCTCTTGGACAGCATTCCAACGGTATGTTGTGCACCGCGTAACTCCTTACGGATCAAAAGTTATAGGCAATGAAGCGATGGAGACCTGGTCACAAGCCCCATGCCCTCAGTTTGCGGGCCCAGCCTCTACATGAAGCGAAGTTGTCTTGCCCAAGGTGCCCTGGGATTCGATAATAAAAATATGGTGGATAAAGCATCTTGGCAACCCTAACCGGGGCAAAAAAAATTAAAAAGGGGGGTACAACACGAGGACTTCCCAGGGGGTCACCCATCCTAGTATTATTCTAGCCCAAGCACGCTTAACTTCGGAGTTCTACTGGGATCCGGTGCATTTGTGCTGGTATGATCGCACCCGTCATGTTGAGGGCACAAATCCTTTATGTGTTGACAGTTCACAGTCCCAGCCTAGAGAGATGGCCCATTCAAAAGGCCCAATGGGCTTAACGACAACCCATCCGCTTCAACAAAGCAGCATCCTCGCAAGGCGTGATATCGACTTGTTGTAGGGCCCTTTAATGCCCCGCGAAATAGGTTGTCATCCTTTTAACAGCTCACGACATACGATCCGGGACTGAAAAAATAGAGCAAAATAAGAAAAGTAGCCCGAAAGTGATAAAAATATTCGATTTTGGGTTCTGAAAATAGGCGCAGCTGAATAGGCTTGTTGCCCCAGTCATGGAGCTCTCGGTGAGCTTTCCAACGGTATGCTTTGCGCCGCGTAACTCCTTACGGATCAAAAGTTATGGGCACTGGAGCGACGGAGACCTGGTCAGAAGCCCCACGCCCTAGGTTTGCGGGCCCAGCCTCTATGTGAAGCGAAGTTGTCTTGCCCAAGGTGCCGTGGGATTCGATTATAGAAATATGGTGGATAAAGAATCTTGGCAACCCGAACCGGGGCAAAAAAAATTGAAAAGGAGGGTGCAACACGAGGACTTCCCAAGGGGTCACCTATCCTAGTACTACTCTCGCCCAAGCACGCTTAACTTCGGAGTTCTGATGGGATCAGGTGCATTAGTGCTGGTATGATCGTACCCGTCACGTTGACGGCACAAATCCTTTATGTGTTGACGGTTCACTGTCCCAGCCTAGAGAGATGGCCCATTCAAAAGGCCCAATGGGGTTAACGACAACCCATCCACTTCAACAACGCGGCATCCTCGCAAGACGTGATATCGACGCATTGTAGGGCCCTATAATGTCCAGCGAGTTAGGTTGTCGTCCTTTTAACAGCTCAGGACTTACGATCCGGGACAAAAAAAATAGAGCAAAAGAAGAAAAGTGGCACGAAAGTGATAAAAACGTTCGATTTTGGGCTCCAAAATAGGTACAACTGAGCAGGCTAGCTGCCCCCGTCGTGGAGCTATCGGAGAGCTTTCCAATGGTATGTTGTGCACCGCGTAACTCCTTACAGATCAAAAGTTATGGGCACCGGAGCGACGGAGACCTGGTCACAAGCCCCACGCCCTCGTATTGCGGGCCTACCCTCTACAGGAAGCGAAGTTGTCTTGCCCAAGGTGCCGTGGGATTCGGTAATAGAAATGTGGTGGACAAAGCATTTTGGCAACCCTAACCGGGGCAAAAAAAATTAAAAAGGGGGGTACAACACGAGGACTTCCCAGGGGGTCACCAATCCTAGTACTACTCTCGCCGAAGCACAAATATTTTATGTGTTGACGGTTCACAGTCCCAGCCGAGAGAGATGGCCTATTCGAAAGGCCCAATGGGCTTAACGACAACCCATCCGGTTCAACAACGCAGCATCCTCGCAAAACGTGATACCGACGAGTTGTAGGGCCCTCTAATGTCCAGCGAGTTAGGTTGTCGTGTTTTTAACAGCTTATGACGTATGATCCGAGATGAAAAAACAGAGTAAACGAAGAAAAATGGCCCAAAATTGATAAAAACATTCAATTTTAGGCTTCAAAAATAGGCGCAGTTAAGTAGGCTTGCTGCCCCCATTGTAGTGCTCTAGGAGTACTTTCCAACGGTATGTTGTGCGCCACGTAACTCCTTACGGATCAAAAGTTATGGGCATCGGAGAGACGAAGACCTTGTCATAAGCCCCACACCCTCGGTTTCCTAGCCCAGCCTCTACGTGAAGCGAAGTTGTCTTGCCCAAGGTACCGTGGGATTCGGTAATAGAAATGTGGTGGATAAAGCATCTTGGCAACCCTAACCAGGGCAAAAAAAATTGAAAAGGGGGGTGCAACAAGTGGACTTCCCAGAGGGTCACCCGTCCAAGTACTAATCTCACCCAAGCACGATTAACTTCTAAGTTCTGATGGGATCTGATGCATTAGTGCTGGTATGATCGCATCCGTCATGTTGAGGGAAAAATCCTTTATGTGTTGACGGTTCACAATCCCAGCCCAGAGAGATGGTCCATTCAAAAGGCCCAATGGGCTTAATGACAACCCATCCACTTCAACAATGCAGCATCCTCGTAAGACGTGATATCGACGTGTTGTAGGGCCCTGTAATGTCCCGCGAGTTAGGTTGTCATCCTTTTAACAGATCACGACGTACGATCCGAGACGGAAAAAAGATCAAAAGAAGAAAACTGGCCCAAAACTGATGAAAACGTTCAATTTTGGGTTCCGAAAAAAGGCACAACCGAGCAGGCTTGCTACCCCCGCCGTAGGTCTCTCGGAGAGCTTTCCATCGGTAAGCTTTGTGCCGCATAACTCCTTACGGATCAAAAGTTATGGGAACCGAAGCAACGGAGTACTGGTCACAAGTACCACGTCCTCGGTTTGTGGGCCCAGCCTTTACGTGAAGCGAAGTTGTCTTTCCCAAGGTGCTGTGGGATTTGGTAATAGAAATGTGGTGTATAAAGCATCTTGGCAACCCTAACCGGGGCAAAAAAAATGGAAAAATGGGGTGCAACACAAGGACTTCCAAGGGGGTCACAAATCCTAGTACTATTCTCGCCCAAGCACGCTTAACTTAGGAGTTCTGGTGGGATCCGGTGCATTAGTGCTGGTATGATCGCACCCGTCATGTTGAGGGCACAAATCCTTTATGTTTTGACAGCTCATAGTACCAGCCCAGAGAGATGGCCCATTCAAAAGGCCCAATAGGCTTAACGACAACCCATCCGTTTCAACAATGCAGCATCCTCGCAAGACGTGATATCGACGCATTGTAGGGCCCTCTAATGTCCCGCGAGTTAGGTTGTCATCATTTTAACAACTCATGACGTACGATCCGGCTGATGAGGCTTGCTGGATTCGTCATAGAGCTCTCAGTGGGCTTTTCAACGGTATGCTGTGCGCCGCTTAACTCCTTACGAATCAAAAGTTATGGGCATTGGAGCGATGGAGACCTGGTCACAAGCCCCACACCCTCGGTTTGAGTGCTCAGCCTCTACGTGAAGCGAAGTTGTCTTGCCCAAGGTGCCGTGGGATTCGGTAATAGAAATTTGGTGGATAAAGTATCTTGGCAACCCTAACCGGGGCAAAAAAAATTGAAAAGGGGGGTACAACAAGAGGACTTCCCAGGGGGTCACCTATCCTAGTAGTACTCTCGTCCAAGCACGCTTAACTTCTGAGTTCTGATGGGATCCGGTGCATTAGTGCTGGTATGATCGCACCCATCATGTTGAGGGCACCAATCCTTTTTGTGTTGACAGTTCACAGTCCTAGCCCAAAGAGATGGCCCATTCAAAAGGCCCAATGGGCTTAACGATAACCCATCCGTTTCAACAACGCAGCATCCTCTCAAGACGTGATATCAACGTATTGTAGGGCCCTCTAATGTCCCGCGAGTTAGGTTGTCGTTCTTTTAACAGCTCACAGTGTACGATCCTAGACGAAAAAACTGAGCAAAAAAAGAAAAGTGGCCCAAAATTGATAAAAATGTTTGATTTTCGGCACCGAAAATAGGTGCAGCTGAGCAGTCTTGCTGCCCCTGTCGTAGAGCTCTCGGAGAGCTATCCAACGGTATGTTGTACGTCGCGTAACTCCTTACGGATCAAAAGTTATGGGCACCGGAGCGACGGAGACCTGGTCACAAGCCCCACGCCCTCGATTTGCAGGCCCAGCCTCTACATGAAGCGAAGTTGTCCTGCCCAAGGTGCCGTGGGATTCAGTAATCGAAATGTGGTGGATAAAGTCTCTTGGCAACCCTAACCAGGGCAAAAAAAAATTGAAAAAGGGTGTGCAAGAAGAGGACATCCCAGGGGGTCACCCATCCTTGTAGTACTCTCGCCCAAGCACGCTTAACTTTTGAGTTCTGATGGGATCCGGTGAATTAGTGCTGGTATGATCGCACCCGTCATGTTGAGGGCACAAATCCTTTATGTGGTGATGGTTCACAGTCCAAACCCAGAGAGATGGCCCATTCAAAAGGCCCAATGGGCTTAATGACAACCCATCCACTTCAACATCACAGCATCCTCGCAAGACGTGATATCGACGCATTGTAGGGCCCTCTAATGTCCCGCCAGTTGGGTTTTCATCCTTTTAACAGCTCACGACATACGATCCGGGACGGAAAAATAGAGTAAAAGAAGAAAAGTAGCCCGAAACTGATGAAAACGTTCAATTTTGGGATCCAAAAATGGGCGTAGCCAAGGAAGCTTAATGCCCCCGTCGTAGAGCTCTCAGAGATCTTTCCAACGATTTGCTGTGCGTCGCGTAACTCCTTATGGATCAAAAGTTATGGGCAACGGAGCAACGGAGACCTGGTCACAAGCCCCATGCCCTCGGTTTGCGGGCCCAACCTTTACATGAAGCGAAGTTGTCTTTCCCATGATTCCTTGGGATTCGGTAATAGAAATGTGGTGGATAAAGCATCTTGGCAACCCTAACCGGGGCAAAAAAAAAATTGAAAAGGGGGGTACAACACGGGGACTTCCCACGGCGTCACCCATCCTAGTACTACTCTCGCCCAAGCACGTTTAACTTTGGAGTTCTGCTGGGATCTGGTGCATTTGTACTGGTATGATCGCACCCGTCATATTGAGGGCATAAATCCTTTATGTGTTGACGGTTCATAGTCCTAGCCTAGAGAGATGGCCTATTAAAAAGGCCCAACGGGGGGCTTAATGGCAACCCATCCGCTTCAACAAAGCAGCATCCTTGCAAGAAGTGATATTGACGTGTTTTGGGCCCTTTAATGCCCCGCGAGTTAGGTTGTCGTCCTTTTAACAGCTCAAGATTTAAGATCGGGGATCGTAAAAACAGAGCAAACGAAGAAAGGTGGCCCGAAAGTGATAAAAATGTTCCATTTTGGGCTCTGAAAATAGGCACAGCTGAACAGGCTTGCTGCCGCAGTCGTGGAGCTCTCGAAGTCATTCCAACAGTATGTTGTGCTCCGCGTAACTCCTTACAGATCAAAAGTTATGGGCACTGGAGCGACGGAGACTAGGTCACAAGCCCCATGCCCTAGGTTTGCGGGCCCAGCCTATATGTGAAGCGAAATTGTCTTGCCCAAGATACCGTGGGATTTAGTAATAGAAATGTGGTGGATAAATCATCTTGGCAACCCTAACCGGGGCAAAAAAAATTAAAAAGGAGGGTGCAACACGAGGACTTCCCAAGGGGTCACCCATCCTTGTACTACTCTCGCCCAAGCACGCTTAACTTTGGAGTTCTACTGGGATTCGGTGCATTTGTGCTGGTATGATCACACCCGTCATGTTGAGGGCACAAATCCTTTATGTGTTGATGGTTCACAGTCTCAGCTTGGGGATATGGCCCATTCAAAAGGCCCAATGGGCTTAACAACAACCCATCCACTTCAACAACGCGGCATCCTTGCAAGACGTGATATTGACGCGTTGTAGGGCCCTATAATGTCCCGCGATTTAGGTTGTCATCCATCTAACAGCTCACAACGTATGATTCAGGACGAAAAAACAGAGCAAAAGAAGAAAAGTGGACCAAAAGTGATAAAAACGTTCAATTTTTGGGCTCCGAAAATAGGCGTAGCTGAACAGGCTTGTTACCCCCGACGTGGAGCTCTCGGAGAGCTTTCCAACGGTATGTTGTGCACAGCGTAACTACTTACAAATCAAAAGTTATAGGCACCGGAGCGACGGATACCTGGTTATATGGCCCACGCCCTCGGTTCACGGGCCGAGCCTCTATGTGAAGTGAAGTTGCCGTGGGATTCGGTAATAGAAATGTGGTGGATAAAGCATTTTGGCAACCCTAACCGGGGCAAAAAAAATTGAAAAGGGGGGTACAACACGAGGACTTCCCAGGGGGTCACCAATCCTAGTACTACTCTCCCCCAAGCACGCTTAACTTCGGAGTCCTTATGGGATCCGGTGCATTAGTGCTGGTATGATCGGACCCATCATGTTGAGGGCACATATCCTTTATGTGTTGACAGTTCACAGTCCCAGCCCAGAGGGATGGCCTATTCAAAAGGCCCAATGGGCTTAACGACAACCCATCCGCTTCAACAACGTAGCATCCACTCAAGATGTGATATCGACGCGTTCTAGTGCCCTCTAATGTCCCGCGAGTTAGGTTGTCATCCTTTTAACAGCTCACGACATACGATCCGGGATGGAAAAACAGAGCAAAAGAAGAAAAATAGCCCAAAACTGATAAAAACATTCGATTTTGGGCTCCGAAAATAGGCGCAGTTGAGCAGGCTTGTTGCCCCCATCATAGTACTCTCGGGGAGCTTTCCAACGGTATGTTGTGTGCCTCGTAACACCTTACGGATCAAAAGTTATGGGCACCGGAGCGACAGAGACCTGGTCATAAGCCCAACGCCCTCGGTTTGCGGGCCCAGCCTCTACGTGAAACGAAGTTGTCTTGCCCAAGGTGACGTGGGATCTGGTAATAGAAATGTGGTGGATAAAGCATCTTGGCAACCCTAACCGGGGCAAAAAAAATTGAAAAGTACAGTGCAACAAGTGGACTTCCCAGGGGGTCACCCATCCTAGTACTACTCTCGCCCAAGCACGTTTAACTTCTGAGTTCTGATGTGATCCAGTGCATTAGTGCTGGCATGATCGCACCCGTCATGTTGAGGGCACAAATCCTTTATGTGTCGACGGTTCACAGTCCCAGCCCAGAGAGATGGCCCATTCAAAACGCCCAATGGGCTTAATGACAACCCATCTGCTTCAACAATGCAGCATCCTCGTAAGACGTGATATCGACGTGTTGTAGGGCCATGTAATGTCCCGCGAGTTAGGTTGTCGTCCCTTTAACAGCTCACGACGTATGATCCGGGATGAAAAAATATATCAAAAGAAGAAAAGTGGCCCAAAACTGATGAAAACGTTCAATTTTGGGTTCCAAAAAAAGGCGCAGCCAAGCAGGCTTGCTACCCCTGTCGTAGAGCTCTCGGAGAGTTTTCCAACGGTATGCTTTGCGCCGCGTAACTCCTTACGGGTCAAAAGTTATGGGCACCAGAGCGACGGAGACCTGGTCACAAGCACCACGCCCTCGGTTTGCGGGCCCAGCCTCTACGTGAAGCGAAGTTGTCTTGCCCAACGTGCTGTGGGATTCGGTAATAGAAATGTGGTGTATAAACCATCTTGGCAACCCTAACCGGGCCAAAAAAAAATAAAAAAATGGGGTGCAACACGAGGACTTCCCAAGGGTTCACACATCCTAGTACTACTCTCGCCTAAGCATGCTTAATGGGCTTAATGTTGAGGGCACAAATCCTTTATGTGTTGACGGTTCACAGTCCCAGCCCAGAGAGATGGCCCATTCAAAAGACCTAATGGGCTTAACGACAACCCATCCACTTCAACAACGCAACATCCTCGTAAGACGTGATATCGACACATTGTAGGGCCCTCTAATGTCCCGCGAGTTAGGTTGTCATCCTTTTAACAGCTCACGACGTACAATCCAGGACGGAAAAATAGAGCAAAAGAAGAAAAGTGGCCTAAAAATAATGAAATCGTTCGATTTTGTGCTCTAAAAATGGGTGCAACCGAGCAGTCTTTCTGTCCCCGTCGTAGAGCTCTCGGAGGGCTTTCCAAAGGTATGCTGTGCGCCGCGTAACTCCTTACGGATAAAAAGTTATGGGCCCCGTAGCGACGAAGACCTAGTCACAATCCCCACTCCCAAGGTTTGCGGGCCCAGCCTCTACGTGAAACGAAGTTGTCTTGCCCAAGGTGCCATGGGATTCGGTAATAGAAATGTGATTGATAAAGCATCTTGGCAACCCTAACTGGGGAAAAAAAATTGAAAAGAGGGGTGTAACACGAGCACTTCCCAAGGGGTCACCCATCCTAGTACTACTCTCACCCAAGCACTCTTAACTTCGGAGTTCTAATGGGATCCGGTGTAAAGTGCTAGTATGATCGCACCCAACTTGTTGAGGGCACAAATCCTTTATGTGTTGACGGTTCACAGTCTCAGCCTAGAGAGATGGCCCATTCAAAAGGCCCAATGGGCTTAACGACAACCCATCCACTTCAACAACGCAGCATCTCTACAATACGAGATATCGACGCATTGTAGGGCCCTCTAATGTCCCCCGAGTTAGGTTGTTTTCCTTTTTACAACTCACGACGTACGATCCGGGATGAAAAAATAGAGCAAAAGAAGAAAAGTAGATCGAAACTGATGAAAACGTTAGATTTTGGTATAAAAAACAGGCGTAGCCGAGCAGGATTGCTGCCCACGTCGTAGAGCTCTCGGAGAGCTTTCCAACGGTATGATGTGCGTCGCGTAATTCCTTACGGATCAAAAGTTATGGGCACCGGAGCGACATAGACCAGGTCACAAGCCCCACGCCCTAGGTTTGCGGGCCCAGCCTCTACGTGAAGGGAAGTTGTCTTGCCCAAGGTGCCGTGGGATTCGATAATAGAAATATGGTGGATAAAGCATCTTGGCAACCCTAACTGGGGCAAGAATATTTGAAAATGGGGGTGCAACACGAGGACTTCCCAGGGGGTCTCCCATCCAAGTACTACTCTTGCCCAAGCACGCTTAACTTCAGAGTTCTGATGGGTTCCGGTGCAAATTGCTGGTATGATCGCACACGTCATGTTAACTTCAGAGTTCTGATGTGTTGACGGTTCACAGTCCCAACCCAGAGAGATGGCCCATTCAAATGCCCCAATGGGGTTAACGACAACCCATTCGATTTAACAACGCAACATCTTCGCAAGACGTGATATCGACGCGTTGTAGGGCCCTCTAATGTCCCGCGAGTTAGGTTGTCGTTCTTTTAATAGTTCACGACATACGATCCGGGATGGAAAAACAGAGCAAAAGAATAAAAGTGGCCCGAAACTGATGGAAATGTTCAATTTTGGGAACTAAAAATAGGCGCAGTCGAGCAGTCTAGCTGCCCCCGTCGTAGAGCCCTCGGAGAGCTTTCCAACGGTATGTTGTGTGCCGCCTAACTCCGTACAGATCAAAAGTTATGGGCACCGGAACGACGAAGACCTGGTCACTAGCACCACGCCCCCGGTTTGCTGGCCCAGCCTCTACATGAAGCGAAGTTGTCTTGCCTAAGGTGTCGTGGGATTCGGATAAAGCATCTTGGCAACCCTAACCTGGGCAAAAAATATTGAAAATGGGGGTGCAACACGAGGATTTCCCAGGGGATCGCCCATCCTAGTACTACTCTCGCCCAAGCACGCTTAACTTCGGAGTTTTGGTGGGATCCGGTGCATTAGTGCTGGTGTGATCGAATCCGTCATGTTGTGGGCATAAATCCTTTCTGTGTTGATGGTTCACAGCCCCAGCCCAGAGAGATGGCCATCCAAAAGGCTCAATAGGCTTAACGACAACCCATCCACTTCAACAATGCAACATCCTCGCAAGACGTGATATCAACGCGTTGAAGGGCCCTCTAATGTCCCTTGACTTAGGTTATCATCCTTTTAACAGATCACGACGTACGATCCGAGATGAAAAAATAGAGCGAAAGAAGAAAAGTGGCCCGACATTAATGAAATCATTCGATTTTTCAAAAAACAAGCGCAGCTTATTAGGCTTGCTACCCCCATCGTAGAGTTCCCAGAGAGCTTTCCAACGGTATGCTGAACACCGCGTAACTCCTTGCGGATCAAAAGTTATGGGCACTGAAGCGACGGAGACAAGGTCGCAAGCACCACGCCCTAGGTTTGCGGGCCCAGCCTCTACGTGATGCGAATTTGTCTTGCTCAAGGTGCCGAGGGCTTAAATAATAGAAATATGGTGGATAAACAATCTTGGCAACCCTAACCGGGGCAAAAAAAATTGAAAAGGGGGGTGCAACACGAGGACTTTCTAGGGGGTCACCCATCCTAGTACTACTCTCGCCCAAGCACACTTAACTTCGGAGTTTTGATGGGATCCGGTGCATTGGTGCTGGTATGATCGCACCCGTCATGTTGAGGGCACAAATTCTTTATGTGTTGACAGTTCACAGTCCCAGCCCAGAGAGATAGCCCATTGAAAAGGCCCAATGGGCTTAACGACAACTCATCTACTTCAACAACATAGCATTCTTGCAAAACGTGATATCGATGCGTTGTAGGGCACTCTAATGTCCCGCGAGTTAGGTTGTCGTCCTTTTAACAGCTCACGACGTACTATCCGGGACGGAAAAATAGAGCAAAAGAAGAAAAGTGTCTTGAAACTGATGAAAACATTCAATTTTAGGATCCAAAAACGGGCGCAGCCGAGCAGGCTTACTGCCCCCGTCGTAGAGCTCTTAGAGAGCTTTCCAACGGTTTGCTGTGCGCCGCGTAACTCCTTACGGATCAAAAGTTATAGGCACCGGAGCGACGGACACCTGGTCACAAGCACCACGCCCTAGGTTTGCAGGCCCAGCCTATACGTGAAGCGAAGTTGTCTTGCCCAAGGTGCCGTGGGATTCTGTAATAGAAATGTGGTGGATAAATCATTTTGGCAACCCTAACCAAGGCAAAAAAAAAATTGAAAAGGGGGGTGCAACACGAGGACTTCTTAGGGGGTCACCCATCCTAGCACTGCTCTTGCCCAAGCATGCTTAACATCGGAGTTCTGATGGGATCCGGTGCATTAGTGCTGGTATGATCTTACCCGTCATGTTGAGGGCATAAATCATTTATATGTTGACGGTTCATAGTCCCAACCTAGAGAGATGGCCCATTCAAAAGGCCCAATGGGCTTAACGACAACCCATCCACTTCAACAATGCAGCATCCTCGCAAGACGTGATATCGACGCGTTGTAGGGCCCTCTAATGTCCCGCAAGTTAGGTTGTCGTCCTGTTAACAACTCACGACGTACGATCCGGGAGGGAAAAATAGAGCAAAAGAAGAAAAGTGGCCCGAAATTGATGAAATCGTTCGATTTTGGGCTCCAAAAACGGGCGCAAACAAGTAGGCTTGTTGCCCCCGTCATAGAGCTCTTAAAGAGCATTCCAACGGTGTGCTGTACGCCGCGTAACTCCTTACGGATCAAAAGTTATGATCACTGGAGCGACGGACACTTGGTCATAAGCCCCACGCCCTAGGTTTGCGGGCCCGGCCTCTACGTGAAGCGAAGTTGTCTTGCCCAAGGTGCCGTGGGATTCGGTAATAGAAATATGGTGAAGAAACCATCTTGGCAACCCTAACCGGGGAAAAAAAAATTGAAAAGGGGGGTGCAACACGAGGACTTCCCCGAGGGTCACCCATCCTAGTACTATTCTCGGCCAAGCACACTTAACTTTGGAGATCTGGTGAGATCCGGTGCATTAGTGCGGGTATGATCGCACCCGTCATGTTGAGGGCACAAATCCTATGTGTGTTGACGGTTCACAGTCCCAGCTCAGAGAGATGGCCTATTCAAAAGGCCCAATGGGTTTAACTACAACCTATCCACTTCAAGAACGCAGCATACTCACAAGACATGATATCGACGCATCGTAGGGCCCTCTAATGTCCCACGAGTTAGGTTATCGTCCTTTTAACATCTCGCGACGTACGATCCGGGACAGAAAAACCTAGCAAAAGAAGAAAAGTGGCCTAAAACTGATGAAAACGTTCGATTTTGGGCCCCAAACACAGGCGCAGCCAAGCATACTTGCTACCATTGTCGTAGAGCTCTAGGAGAGCTTTCCAACGGTATGCTGTGTGCCGTGTAACTCCTTACGAATCAAAAGTTATGGGCACCGGAGCGACAGAAACCTGGTCACAAGCCCCACGCCCTAGGTATGCGGGTCCAGCCTCTACGTGAAGCGAAGTTGTCTTGCCCAAGGTGCCGTGGGATTCGGTAATAGAAATGTGATGGATAAAGCATCTTGGCAACCCTAACCAGGGCAAAAAAATTTGAAAAGGGGGGTGCAACACGAGTACTTCCCTGGGGGTCACCCATCCTAGTACTACTCTCGCCCAAGCACACTTAACTTTAGAGTTCTGATGGGATCCGGTGCAAAGTGCTGGTATGATCGCACCCGACATGTTGAGGGCACAAATCCTTTATGTGTTGACGGTTCACAGTCCTAGCCCAGAGAGATGGCCCATTCAAAAGGCCCAATGGGCTTAATGATAACCCATCCACTTTAACAACGCAGCATCCTTGCAAGACGTGATATTGTCGTGTTGTAGGGCCCTCTAATGTCCCGCGAGTTAGGTTGTCGTCCTTTTAACAGCTCACGACGTACGATCCGTGACGAAAAAATAGAGCAAAAGAAGAAAAATGGCCCGAAACTGATGAAAATGTTCGATTTTGGGATCCATGAATGGGCGCAGCTGAGCAGGCTTACTGCCCTCGTCGTAGATCTCTCAGAGATCTTTCCAACTGTATGCTGTGCACCGTGTAACTCCTTACGGATCAAAAGTTATGGGCACCGGAGCGACGGACACCTGGTCACAAGCACCACGCCCTAGGTTTACGGGCCCAGCCTCTACGTGAACAAAGTTGTCTTGCCCAGGGTGCCATGGGATTTGGTATTAGAAATGTAGTGGATAAAGCATCTTGGCAACCCTAACCAAGGCAAAAAAAAATTTGAAAAGGGGGGTGCAACACGAGGACTTCCCATGGGGTTACCTATCCTAGTACTATTCTCGCCCAAGCACGCTTAAATTCGGAGTTCTGATGGGATCCGGTACATTAGTGCTGGTATGATTGCACCCATCTTGTTGAGGGCATAAAGCCTTTATATGTTGACGGTTCACAGTCCCAACCCAGAGAGATGGCCCATTCAAAAGGCCCAATGGGCTTAACGACAACCCATCCACTTCAACAATGCAGCATCCTCGCAAGACGTGATATCGACGCATTGTAGGGCCCTCTAATGTCCTGCAAGTTAGGCTGTCGTCCTTTTAACAACTCACGACGTATGATCCGGGATGGAAAAACAGAGCAAAAGAAGAAAAGTGGCCCGAAACTGATGAAATCGTTCAATTTTGGGCTCCAAAAATGGGCGCAGTCGAGCAGGCTTGTTGCCCCTGTCGTAGAGCTCTCTAAGAGCTTTCCAACGGTGTGCTGTGCACCGCGTAACTCGTTACGGATCAAAAGTTTTGGGCACCGGAGCGACGGAGACTTGGTCACAAGCCCCACACCCTAGGCTTGCGGGCCCGACCTCTACGTGAAGCGAAGTTGTCTTGCCCAAGGTGCCGTGGGATTCGGTAACAGAAATGTGGTGGATAAAGCATCTTGGCAACCCTAACTGCGGCAAAAAAAAATTGAAAAGGGGGGTTCAACACGAGGACTTCCTAAGAGGTCACCCATCCTAGTACTACTCTCGCCCAAGCACGCTTAACTTCGGAGTTCTGATGGGATCCGGTGCAAAGTGCTGGTATGATCGCACCCGTCATGTTGAGGGCACAAATCCTTTATGTGTTGACGGTTCACAGTCCCAGCCCAGAGAGATGGCCCATTCAAAAGGCCCTATGGGTTTAACGACAACCCATCCGCTTCAACAACGCAGCATCCTCGCAAGACGTGATATCGACGCGTTGTAGGGCCCTCTAATGTCACGCCCCAACCCGACCTATAGAGGTTAGTGTTACACCCCAACCCGACCTATAAAGGTTAGACTAGGGTGTGATCTAAATATTCAAGTCATATCATGTACTTAATCGTTCATGAATGTTTAACACTTAACGTTTAGCCTAAACTCCACAAATTCTCCGGAAAACCGGCAGCATAACGGCTGTAATTGGGCTATTTAGTTTGACCTAATTTTCTAAACGCCTCTAAATTTCCAATCTCAATTTGATTTCCAACTAAGATTACTATTTATCACCCATCGAAACGCCTACTAGTTATCTTGAAGTCTCGTTTGATTAACAACCTAGCATGATACTATGTCTCGTTTGTTTGTTAACCCTTGTTACAAAAGTACCTGTTGATCTTAGCCTACCAATGAGTACCTGCTTAAGATTGGATAGATTCATTTTACTTAATCCTTTACCTGATACTTCATAAACCTGCGATAGATACTAACCAGTAGCGATAGCAAAACGACTGTAAGAGTGTCTATCTAGTTATGATCAGTACAACCGAAAATTTGACCCCAAATTACAACGGGGGTCATTTACAATACAACAACAAGCAACAAAGAAATAGTCTTCAAGCAACATATCGTTCACAAAATGGCCATAGTCACATAAGGCACGTAGGGCAAGCAATCATTCCAAGGAATCATCATTAGGCACGTTGTCCTTGGGTACCTATTCCTAGTCTTCTTCACCTGATATGAAAAAAGAGGGTGAGTCCTTATGAACTCAGCGAGGGGGAACGAGAAATAAGTTTTGAAACTCTTTTTCCGGTTCAACTTGTGAAAACCCTTTTTGCAAGCCTGACATATATCACAAGTAAGTTCATAATGTAATATAAAAATAAAAGAACAAAATTACCCATCTTTCCTCCCCGAGGTCCTCTAGGAACCAAGCGAGTGTACTTATACACATAGTGAAAATGATACGGTGAGTTTTTGCTCTTTATTCATTTCCAGTATCTGTTGTTGCGGCCGACTTCAAATCATCCCCTTATCACGCCAAATGGGTGTACTCCGGATGTACCCCGAAATCCTACGACCCAACTCTCCAAGGAAGTCTAGCCCCCAAGAGAGAGAGAGAATTGGACAATGGTAGTCACGGTTGCACCGGCAAGCCCGATGCCTCCCGGTGTGCTTGAACGCTACCACGCCAGAATGAAAGTTTGCAACCTTGTATGCAATGCACATTTATGACATTTAATATATCACATTAGGAGGACAACAAAGTAGGTTGCCTCCAAGAAGTCATAGGATTGCACATTGACAAGTAAACACGCGAAGCATGATATGACAGGTAATTTCACTTGTAAAGCACATGGAGTTATATGAATATTAAACGGGCAGCCATGTAACGCCTGTAAATCAAGTCATATAACTCATTTCGAAGTTTACGTAATCAAATAATAAAGTTATACAACATGCAACGACGTTTACGTGGGACCGGGTGCAAGAAATGCCTACTTGTCAACATGTAATCATCGAAATCACATTTAGGTCTACAAGGGAAACTACGGCAGCCTACTAATCATATAATTAAACACGATATCCATAGGATCAACACTTAGCGAGTTTTCCTAGTCATTAGGGTTTCAATTCATGCTCACCCGTGCGATTAAGCCCTAAGTTGTCAAGTAATTAAACTCAAGCCATGCATTGATTAATTCAAACACCCTCAAGTATTCAAAACAGTCCACACAACATCCAAGTGCCACAATCCCAAGCATTTAATACAACAAGAGAAGTTACAATAATTTTCAAAGCATATCACTAAATGAAAACCTCACTGCAATGGTCTGTTTTCTCACAATCATTGAGATAGGAAAACAATCTCCAATTCCAGTGAACAAAATGTCAAATTAAATCTTAAGGAGTGAACTAAATCCAAAAACAAACCTCGCATCATTTGGAGTTCGGGTTCAAGAGTTATAGCCAAAACCGTGAGACTACGCAAAACTGTCCGGATTTGTACACATTTCAATACTTGTCGTTTTTGAGGACCTTAGGGTCAGATTTAGCCTTAGCATATTTCTGACAAAAATGTCCAGAACTGAAAAATATAGTAGTAAAACAAATTTCATGCATTTTGGATATCATTTACTAAGTCAAAACTGGTTCGTTCTACAAGAACAGTGAATCTACCAAAACCTGCGTCATTTTCCTAGATTTTCCAGATTTGGACACCTTTCGATGCTTTGCCATTTTGGAGACCTTAGAGTCAAAATTTGCTTTGGCCTATTTCTACAAAAAATGCTCAAAACTAGAAAAAATAGTCACCTACCAATTTTCACATATTTTCAACATCATTTACTTGGTCAAATTCACTTCGCTCCAACAGAACAGAAAGCTGCCAAATACGCGATTTCACCTATCTTCACATTCTAGCCAAATATCTTGCCATGCATGTTTACAAAAGCTCATGTACACACATATATCACAAGTACAGAGGTAAAAATAGACATTTAAAGGCATGCATGTGGTTTTTGAAATCTTTTCAAAGAAGTTTTAGCCCTCACCTTAGCAAGACAACAATGAAGATGCACAAAACTCTTGATGATGCACAAGGTCATCCTTTTTTCCTTGCTTAGCCGAGAGACAACTTGAGATTCTCTAATTCCTAGCTTAGTAACCTATTCTTAGTATGTGTAAGTGGTTAGAACAAAAAGAAAATGAAAGAGAAGCTATCAACATACCTAAGGGCCGAATGAATGTGCTATGAGCTTGCATGCATGTTTCTTTTGCATTCTAGCTTGCTTGGTCGAGTTCCTTAGTAGCTTGCATGTCTTGATGAACCTTAGGATGATGAACTCAAGCTATGGAGAGTAGAACTTCAGCCAAGGCCAAGACAGAGAGAGAAGAAATGAGAGAGTGAGAGAAAATGAGAGAATGTGAGAAAGAATGAAAGCTTTGAAGTATTTGATGCTTGTGTCAGCCTAGGGCCTTGAAAATTCTAAATTTGTGTCTTCAAGGAGCATAATTTTGAATCACCTAGCATGGGCATTTGCATATCTCGAGATTTTGGGTGCATTGGGTAGGGTTTTGGGTTATTTTTTTTATGCTTTGTGTCATAACTTGTCATAGAATGTCTAAGTTTAATTTTTGAAATTGCAATGCATGCACAAATGCAAGAGGTTGTCGGCCAAGGCTTGCAAAATTCTGAATTTTTGTCATCTTTTGAGCATTATTTAATTATGTGTTTGGGATGTGCAAAAGAATAAGGAATAAAGAATAAGAATGTCTAGCTTTTTGTGAGATTTCGTCTACTAGTGAGTTGACTTAGCATTTTAATATTAGTTAGTGGAGTTTGTAGGATTAATTAATGATCTAGTGCTTCGTGTAAGGTGCTTTCTTGATTAGCGTATGGGCACGCTTACCTAGGTCTAGGGCACGTACTATGAGGTATGGCACGAACTACGAGACAAAAGCATGTTTCCCAAGTAAATGCACTCAACCCTAAATGAATACACGTAATTCAATGCAAGGCACACAAAACGAAACACGACTCTTAAACTTAGGTCAAGGCACATAAATCTAGGTTAGGACACACGAAATGAGGTATCGCATGCAAAATGAGGTCGGGCCTCACATCTAATGTCCCGCGAGTTTGATTGTCATCCTTTTAACAGCTCATGACGTACGATCCGGTGCATTTTGGCAACCCTAACCGGGGCAAAAAAAAATTGAAAAAATGGGTGCAACACGAGGACTTCCTAGTGAGTCACCCATCCTAATACTACTCTCACCCAAGCACGCTTAACTTCGGAGTTCTGATGGGACCCGGTGCATTAGTGTTGGTATGATAGCACTCGTCATGTTGAGGGTACAAATCCTTTATGTGTTGACGGTTCACAGTCCCAGCTCAGAGAGATGGCCCATTCAAAAGGCCAAATGGGCTTAACGACAACCCATCCACATCAACAATGCAGCATCCTCGCAAGACGTGATATCGATGCATTGTAAGGCCCTCTAATTTCCAGCGAGTTAGGTTGTCGTCCGTTTAACTGCTCATGACGTACGATCTGGGACGGAAAAACAGAGCAAAAGAAGAAAAGTAGCCCGAAACTGATGAAACGTTAAATTTTGGGATCCAAAAACGGGTGCAACCGAGCCGGCTTGCTGCCCCCATTGTAGAGCTCTGGGAGAGGTTTCCAACGGTATGTTGTGTGCCGCGTAACTCAATACAGATCAAAATTTATAGGCACCGGAGCGACGGAGACTTGGTCACAGGCCCCACACCCTCGGTTAGCAGGCCCAGCGTCTACGTGAAGCGAAGTTGTCTTGCCCAAGGTGCCGTGGGATTCGGTAATAGAAATGTGGGGGATAAAGCATCTTGGCAACCCTAACCGGGGGAAAAAAAATTGAAAAGGGGGGTGCAACACGAGGACTTCCCAGAGGGTCACCCATCCTAGTACTACTCTCGCCCAAGCACGCTTAACTTCAGAGTTCTGATGGGATCCGGTGCATTAGTGCTGGTATGATCACACCTCTCATGTTGAGGGCACAAATCCTTTATGTGTTGATGGTTCACAGTCCCAACCTAGAGAGATAGCCCATTCAAAAGGCCCAATGGGCTTAACGACAACCCATCCACTTCAACAACGTAGCATCCTTGGAAGACGCAATATCGACGTGTTGTAGGGCCCTCTAATGTCCCGTGAGTTAGGTTGTCATCCTTTTAACAGCTCACGACGTACGATCCGGGATAAAAAAAACAGAGCAAAAGAAGAAAAGTGGCCCAAAACTGATGAAAATGTTTGATTTTGGGCTCCAAAAATAGGCGCAGCCTAGCAAGCTGGCTACCCCCGTTGTAGAGCTCTCGAAGAGCTTTCCAACGGTATGCTGTGCACTGCGTAACTCCTTACAGATCAAAAGTTATAGATACTAGAGTGACGGAGACCTGGTCAAAAGCCGCACGCCCTATGTTTGTTGCCCCAGCCTCTATGTGAAGCGAAGTTGTCTTGCCCAAGGCGTCATGGGATTCGGTAATAGAAAATGTGGTGGATAAAGCATCTTGGCAACCCTAATTGGGGCAAAAAAAATTGAAAAGGGGGGGTACAACACGAGGACTTCCCAGGGGGTCACCCATCCTAGTACTACTCGCGCCCAAGCACGCTTAACTTCCGAGTTCTGATGGGATCCAGAGCAAAGTGCTGGTATAATCGCACCCGTCATGTTTAGGGCACAAATCCTTTATGTGTTGACGGTTCACAGTCTTAGCCCAAAGAGATGGCCCATTCAAAAGGCCCAATGGGCTTAATGATAACCCATCCGCTTCAATAACGCAGCATCCTCGCAAGACGTGATATCGATTCATTGTAGAGGCCTCTAATGTCCCACGATTTAGGTTGTCATCCTTTTAACAGCTCAGGACGTACGATCCGGGATGGAAAAACATAGCAAAAGAAGAAAAGTAGACCAAAATTGATGAAAACGTTCAATTTTGGAATCCAAAAATGAACGCAGCCGAGCAGGCTTGCTCCATCTGTCGTAGAGCTCTCGGATAGCTTTCCAACGGTATGCTGTGCGCCACGTAACTCCTTACTGATCAAAAGTTATGGGCACCGGAGCGACGAAGATCAGGTCACAAGCCCCACGCCCTCGGTTTGCGATCCCAGCCTCTACGTGAAGCGAAGTTGTCTTGTCAAGGTGCCGTGGGATTCGGTAATAGAAATGTGGCAGATAAAGCATCTTGGCAACCCTTACTGGGGCAAAAAAAAATTGAAAAGGGGGGTGCAACACGAGGACTTCCTAGGGGGTCACCCATCCTAGTACTACTCTCGTCCAACCACGCTTAACTTCGTAGTTCTTATGGGATCCAGCACATTAGTGCTGGTATGATCGTACCCGTCATGTTGAGGTTACAAATCCTTTATGTGTTGACGGTTTATAGTCCCAGTCTAGAGAGATGGCCCATTCAAAAGGCCCAATGGGCTTAATGACAACCCATCCACTTCAACAACGCAACATCCCCGCAAGACGTGATATCAACGCGTTGTAGGGCCCTCTAATGTATCACGAGTTAGGTTTTCGTCCTTTTAACAGCTCATGACGTATGATCCGGGACAGAAAAATAGAGCAAAAGAAGAAAAATATCCCGAAATTGATGAAAACGTTCAATTTTGGCTTCTGAAAATAGGCGCAGCAGAGCAAGCTTGCTGCGCTTGTCGTAGAGCTCTCGGAGAGCTTTTCAACAGTATGATGTGCGCCGCGTAACTCCTTACGGATCAAAAGTTATGGGCACCGGAGCGACGGAGACTTGGTTACAAGCCCCATGCCCTCGGTTTGCAAGCCCAGCCTCTACGTGAAGCGAAGATGTCTTGCCCAAGGTATCGTGGGATTCGGTATTTGAGATGTGGTGGATAAAGTATCTTGGAAACCCTAACCGGGGCAAAAAAAAATTGAAAAGAGAGGTGCAACACGAGGACTTCCTAGGGGGTCACCCATCCTAGTACTATTCTTGTCCAAGCACGCTTAACTTCGGAGTTTTGATGGGATCCGATGCATTAGTTTTGGTATGATCGCACCCATCATTTAGAGGGCACAAATCCTTTATGTGTGGACTGTTCATTCTCCCAAACCAAAGTGATGGCCCATTCAGAAGGCCCAATGGGCTTAACAACAACCCATCCGCTTTAACAACACAGCATCCTCGCAAGACGTGATATCGACGCATTGTAGGTCCCTCTAATGTTCCGCGAGTTAGGTTGTCGCCCTTTTAACAGATCACGACGTACGATCCGGGACAAAAAAACAGAGCAAAAGAAGAAAAGTGGCCCAAAACTGATGAAATCATTCAATTTTGGGCTCTAAAAATGGGCGTAGCCGAGCAAGCTTGCTACCCTCGTCGTAGAGCTCTCGGAGAACTTTCCAATGGTATGTCGTGCGCCGCGTAACTCCTTTCGGATCAAAAGTTGTGGGCACCGGAGCGACGGTGATATGGTCACAAGACCCACGCCTTAGGTTTGCGGGCCGAGCCTCTACGTGAAGCGAAGTTGTCTTGTCCAAGGTGCCGTGGGATTCGGTAATAGAAATGTCGTGGATAAAGCGACTTGGCAACCCTAACCGGGGCAAAAAAAAATTGAAAAGGATGGTGCAACACGAGGACTTCTCAAGAGGTCACCCATCCTAGTACTACTCTCGCCCAAGCACCCTTAACTTCGGAGTTCTGATGGGATCCAGTGCATTAGTACTAGTATGATCACCCCCGTCATGTTGAGAACACAAATCCTTTATGTGTTAACGGTTCACAGTCCTAGCCTAGAGAGATAGCCCATTCAAAAGGCCCAATGGGCTTAACGATAACCCATCCAATTCAACAACGCAGCATCCTCGCAAGACGTGATATCGACGCGTTGTAGGGTCCTTTAATGTCCTGCAAGTTAGGTTGTCATCCTTTTAACAGCTCACGACGTAAGATCCGGGACGGAAAAATAGAACAAAAGAAGAAAAGTGGCCCAAAATTGATGAAAACGTTCGATTTTGGGATCCAAAAATGGGCGCAGTCGAGAAAGCTTTCTGCCCCCGTCGTAGAGCTCTCAGAGAGCTATCTAACGGTATACTGTGCACCGCGTAACTCCTTACTGATCAAAAGTTATGGGCACGGAGACCTGGTCACAAGCCCCACGCCCTCGGTTTGCGGGCTCATCCTTTACATGAAGCGAAGTTGTCTTAACCAACGTGCCGTGGGATTCGGTAATAGAAATATAGTAGATAAAGCATCTTGGCAACCCTAACCGGGGCAAAAAAAATTGAAAAATGGGTTGCAACACGAGGGCTTCCGAGGAGGTCACCCATCCTAGTACTACTCTCGCCCAAGCACGTTTAACTTCGGAGTTCTGATAGGATCCATTGCATTCGTGCGGGTATGATCGCACCTATCATGTTGAGGGCACAAATCCTTTATGTGGTGATGGTTCACAGTCCCATCCCAGAGAGATGGCCCACTCAAAAAGCCCAATGGGCATAACGACAACTCATCTGCTTCAACAACGCAGCATCCCCGCAAGACATGATATCGATGCGTTGTAGGGCCCTATAATATTCCACGAGTTAGGTTGTCGACCTTTTAACAACTCACGACATACGATACGGGACGGAAAAATAGAGCAAAAGAAGAAAAGTGGCCTGAAACTGATGAAAATGTTCAATTTTGGGCTCCAAAAATGGGCACAGCTGAGCAGGCTTGCTGCCCCCGTCATAGAGCTCTCAGAGAGCTTACCAACGGTATGCTGTGCACCGTGTAACTCCTTATGGATCAAAAGTTATGGGCACCGGAGCGACGAAGATTAGGTCACAAGCCCCACGCCCTCAGTTTGCGGGCCCAGCCTCTACGTGGAGCGAAGTTGTCTTGCCCAAGGTGCTGTGGGATTCGGTAATAGAAATGTGGCAGATAAAGCATCTTGGCAACCCTTACCGGGACAAAAAAAAATTGAAAAGGGGGGTACGACACGAGGACTTCCTATGGGGTCACCAATCCTAATACTACTCTTACCCAACCACGCTTAACTTTGGAGTTCTTATGGGATCCGGCGCATTAGTGCTGGTATTATTGCACCCGTCATGTTGAGGGCACAAATCCTTTATGTGTTGACGGTTCACAATCCCAGCCCAAAGAGATGGCCCATTCAAAAGGCCCAATGGGCTTAACAACAACCCATCCGCTTCAACAACTCAACATCCCAACAAGACGTGATATCGATGCATTCTAGGGCACTCTAATGTCCCGCGAGTTAGGTTTTCGTCCTTTTAACAGCACATGACGTACGATATGGGACAAAAAAACAAAGCAAAAGAAGAAAAGTGTCCCAAAACTGATGAAAATGTTCAATTTTTGCCTCCGAAAAAAGGCTCACCTAAGCAGGCTTGCTACGCCTGTCGTAGATCTCTCGGAGAGCTTTCTAACGGTATGTTGTGCACTGCGTAACTCCTTACGGATCAAAAGTTATGGGCTCCGGAGCGACAGAGGCGTGGTCGTAAGCCCCATGCCCTCAGTTTGTGGGCCCATCCTCTATGTGAAGCGAAGCTGTCTTGCCCAAGGTGTCGTGGGATTTGGTAATTGAGATGTGGTGGATAAAGTATCTTGGAAACCCTAACCGGGGCAAAAAAAATTGAAAAGGGGGGTACAACAAGAGGACTTCCCAGGGGGTCATCCATCCTAGTCCTACTCTCGCCCAAGCACGCTTAACTTCTGAGTTCTAATTGGATCCGGCGCATTAGTGCTGGTATGATCGCACCCGTCATGTTGAGGGCACAAATCCTTTATGTGTTGATGGTTCACAGTCACAACCCAGAGAGATGGCGCATTCAAAAGGCCCAATGGGCTTAACGACAACCTATCCGCTTCAACAATGCAGCATTCTCGTAAGACGTGATATCGACATGTTGTAGGGCCCTGTAATGTCCCGTGAGTTAGGTTGTCGTCCTTTTAACAGCTCACGACGTACGATTCAGGACGAAAAACAAAGCAAAAGAAGAAAAGTGGCATGAAACTGATGAAAATGTTGGATTTTGGGATCCAAAAACGGGCGCAGCCTAGTAGGCTTGCTGCCCACGTCGTAGAGCTCGCAGAGAGCTTTCCAACGGTATGTTGTGTACCGCGTAACTCCTTACGGATCAAAAGTTATGGGCAACGGAACGACGGAGACCTGGTCACAAGCACCACGCCCTCGGTTTGCGGGCCCAGCCTCTACGTGAATTGATGTTGTCTTGCCCAAGGTGCCGTGGGATTCGGTAATAGAAATGTGGAGGATAAAGCATCTTGGCAACCCTAACCGGGGCAAAAAAAATCAAAAAGTGAGGTGCAACACGAGGACTTCCTAGGGGGTCACCCATCCTAGTACTACTCTCGCCCAAGCACGCTTAACTTCGAAGTTCTGATGGGATCCGATGCATTAGTTTTGGTATGATCGCACCCGTCATGTAGAGGGCACAAATCCTTTATGTGTGGACGGTTCACAGTCCCAGCCCAGAGAGATGGCCCATTCAAAAGGCCCAATGGGCTTAATAACAACCCATCCGCTTTAACAACGCAGCATCCTCGCAAGACATGATATCGACGCATTGTAGGTCCCACTAATGTCCCACGAGTTAGGTTGTCGTCCTTTTAACAGATTACGACGTACGATCCAGGACGGAAATACATAGCAAAAGAAGAAAAGTGGCCAGAAACTAATGAAATCGTTCAATTTTGGGCTCCAAAAATAGGTGTATCCTGGCATGCTTGCTACCCCCGTCGTAGAGCTCTCAGAGAGCTTTGCAATGGTATTTCGTGCGCCGCATAACTCCTTACGGATCAAAAGTTGTAGGCTCCGGAGCAACGAAGACATGGTCACAAGCCCCACGCTCTAGGTTTGCGGGCCCAGCCTCTACGTGAAGCGAAGTTGTCTTGTCCAAGGTTCCGTGTGATTCGGTAATAGAAATATGGTGGATAAAGCATCTTGGCAACCCTAACTGGGGCAAAAAAAAATTGAAAAGGGAGGTGCAATACGAGGACTTCCTAGGTGGTCACCCATCCTAGTACTACTCTCGTCCAACCACGCTTAACTTCGGAGTTCTGTTGGGATTCGATGCATTAGTTTTGGTATGATCGCACCCGTCATGTTGAGGGTACAAATCCTTTATGTGTTGATGGTTCACAGTCCTAGCCCAGAGTGATGGCCAATTCAAAAGGCCCAATGGGCTTAACAACAACCCATCCGCTTTAACAATGCAGCACCATCGCAAGACATGATATCGACACATTGTAAGGCCCTCTAATGTCCCACGAGTTAGGTTGTCGTCCTTTTAATAGCTCACGACGTACGATCCGGGGTGGAAAAACAGAGCAAAAGAAGAAAAGTGTCCCAAAACTGATGAAAACGTTCGATTTTGGGATCCAAAAAGGGGCATAGTCGAGCAGGCTTGCTGCCCCCGTCGTAGAGCTCTCAGTGAGCTTTGCAACGGTATGCTGTGCGCCACGTAGCTCCTTACGGATCAAAAGTTATAGGCACCGGAGCGACGAAGACCTGGTCACAAGCACCATGCTCTCAGTTTGCAGGCCCAGCCTCTACGTGAAGCGATGATGTCTTGCCCAAGGTACGGTGGGATTCGATAATAGAAATGTGGTGGATAAAGCATCTTGGCAACCCTAACCGGGGCAAAAAAAAATTGAAAAGGGGGGTGCAACACGAGGACTTCCCATGGGGTCACCCATCCTAGTACTACTCTTTCCCAAGCACGCTTAACTTCGGAGTTCTAATGGGATCCAGTGCATTTGTGCTGGCATGATCGCACCCGTCATGTTAAGGGCACAAATCCTTTATGTGTTGACGGTTCACAGTCCCAGCCTAGGGAGATGGCCTATTCAAAAGGCCCAATGGGCTTAACAACAACGCATCCACTTCAACAACGCAGTATCCTTGCAAGACGTGATATCGGCGCATTGTAGGGCCCTCTAATGTCCCGTGAGTTAGGTTGTCTTCCTTTTAACAACTCACGACGTACGATCCTGGATGGAAAAACATATGAAAAGAAGAAAGTGGCTCGCAACTTATGAAAACGTTCGATTTTGGACTCAAAAAAGGGGCACAACCGTCCAAGTTTGCTGCCATCATCGTAGAGATCTCAGAGATCCTTCCAACGGTATGCTGTACGCCGCATAACTCATTGTGGATCAAAATTTATGGGCACCGGAGCGATGGAGACCTGGTCATAAGCCCCACGCCCTAGGTTTGCGGGCCCAGCCTCTACGTGAAGCGAAGTTGTCTTGCCTAAGGTGTCGTGGGGTTCTGTAATAGAAATGTGGTGGATAAAGCATCTTAGCAACCCTAATCGGGGCAAATAAAATTGAAAAGGGGGGTGCAACTTGAGGACTTCCCAGGGGGTTACCCATCCTAGTACTGCTCTCGCCCAAGCACGCTTAACTTCGGAGTTCTGATGAGATCCAATGCATTAGTCCTGGTATGATCGCACCAGTGATATTGAGGGCACAAATCCTTTATGTGTTGACGGTTCACTATCCTAGCCCAGAGAAATAGCCCATTCAAAAGGCCCAATGGGCTTAACGACAACCCATACCCTTCAATAACGCAGCATCCTAGCAAGACGTGATATCGATGCATTGTAGGGCCCTCTAAAGTCCCGTGAGTTAGGTTGTCGTCCTTTTAACAGCTCATGACGTACGATCCAGGACGGAAAAACAGAGCAAAAGAAGAAAAGTATCCGAAAACTTATAAAAACGTTCGATTTTTGCCTCCGAAAATAGGCACAGCCGAGTAGGATTATGCCCCTGTTGTAGAGCTCTCAGAGAGCTTTCCAATGATATGTTGTGCGCCGCGTAACTCCTTACGAATCAAAAGTTATGGGCACCGGAGCGACGGAGACCGGGTTACAAATACCACGCCTTCGGTTTGCGGGCCCAGCCTCTACGTGAATCGAAGTTGCCTTGCCCAAGGTGCCGTGGGATTCGATAATAGAAATGTGATGGATAAAGCATCTTGAAAACCCTAACTGGGGCAAAAAAAAATTGAAAAGAGAGGTGTAAAATGAGGACTTCCCAGGGGGTCACCCATCCTTGTACTACTCTCGCCCAAGCACGCTTAACTTCAGAGTTATGATGGGATCCGGTGCATTAGTGCTGGTATGATCGCACACGTCATGTTGAGGGCACAAATCCTTTATGTGTTGACGGTTCACAGTCCCAGCCTAGAGAGATGGCCCATTCAAAAGGCCCATGGGTTAACGACAAGCCATCCACTTCAACAACGCAGCATCCTCATAAGACGAGATATCGACGCATTGTAGGGCCCTCTAATGTCCCACGAGTTAGGTTGTCGTCCTTTTAACAGCTCATGAAGTACGATCCAGGATGAAAAAACAGAGCAAAAGAAGAAAAGTGGCCCAAAACTGATGAAAACTTTCAATTTTGGGATCCAAAAAGGGCACAGCTAAGCAAGCTTGCTACCCCCATCGTAGAGCTCTCGGAAAGCTTTCCAGCGGCATGATGTGCACCACGTAACTCCTTACGGATCAAAAGTTATGGGCACCGGAGCGACGAAGACCTGGTCACAAGCCCCACGCCCTAGGTTTACGGGCCCAACCTCTACGTGAAGCGAAGTTATCTTGCCCAAGGTGCCGTGGGATTCGGTAATAGAAATGTGGTGGATAAAGCATCTTGGCAACCCTAACTGGGGCAAAAAAAATTGAAAAAAGGGGTGCAACATGAGGACTTCCCAAGGGGTCACCCATCCTAGTACTACTCTCGCCTAAGCACGCTTAACTTCGGAGTTCTGATGGGATCCGGTGCATTAGTGCTGGTATGATCACACCCATCATGTTGAGGGCACAAATCCTTTATGTGTTGACAGTTCACAGTCTAAGCCCAGAGAGATGGCCCATTCAAAAGGCCCAATGGGCTTAACGATAACCCATCCACTTCAACAACGCAGCATCCTCGCATGACGTGATATCGACACATTGTAGGGCCCTCTAATGTCCCGCGAGTTAGGTTGTCATCCTTTTAACAGCTCACGACGTATGATCCGGGATGGAAAGACAGAGCAAATGAAGAAAAGTGGCCAGAAACAGATAAAAACTTTCAATTTTGGGATCCAAAAATAGGCGCAATCGAGCAGGCTTTTTGTCTCGTCGTAGAGCTCTCAGAGAGCTTTCCAACGTTATGCTGTGTGTCGCGTAACTCCTTACGGACCAAAAGTTATGGGCACCGGAGTAACGGAGACCGGGTCACAAGCACTACGCCCTCAGTTTGCGGGCCTAGCCTCTACATGAATCGAAGTTGTCTTGCCCAAGGTGCCGTGGGATTCGGTAATAGAAATGTGGTCAATAAAGCATCTTGGCAACCCTAACCGGGGCAAAAAAAAATTGAAAAGGGAGGACTTCCCAAGGGGTCACCTATCCTAGTACTATTCTCGCTCAAGCACGCTTAACTTCGGAGTTCTGATGGGATCCGGTGCATTAGTGCTGGTATGATCGCACCCGTTATGTTGAGGGCACAAATCCTTTATGTGTTGACGGTTCACAGTCCAGGCCCAGAGAGATGGCCCATTCAAAAGGCCCAATGGGCTTAACGACAACCCATCCACTTCAACAACGCAGGATCCTCATATGACGTGATATCGACGAGTTGTTGGGCCCTCTAATGTCCAGCGAGTTAGGCTGTCGTCCTTTTAATAGCTCACGACATACGATCCGGAACGGAAAAACTGAGCAAAAGAAGAAAAGTGGCCCGAAAATGATGAAAACATTCGATTTTGGTATCCAAAAACGGGCGCAACTGAGCAAGCTTGCTGCCCCCGTCGTAGAGCTCTCGAAGAGCTTTCCAAATAGTATATTGTGCATTGCATAACTCAATAGGATCAAAAGTTATGGGCACCGGAGCGATGGAGACCTGGTCACAAACCCCACGCCATAAGTTTTCGAGCCCAGCCTCTGCGTGAAGCGAAGTTGTATTGCCCAAGGTACCATGGGATTCGGTAATAGAGATGTGGTGGATAAAGCATCTTGGCAACCCTAACCGGGGCAAAAAAAATTGAAAAGGGGGGTGCAACACGAGGATTTCCCAAGGGGTCACCCATCATAGTACAACTCTCGCCCAAGCACGCTTAACTTCGGAGTTCTGATGGGATCCGGTGCATTAGTGCTGGTATGATTGTACCCGTCATGTTAAGGGCACAAATCCTTTATGTGTTGACAATTCACAGTCACAGCCCAGAGAGATGGCCCATTCAAAAGGTCCAATGGGCTTAACAACAACCCATCCGCTTCAACAACGCAACATCCTCGCAAGATGAGATATCGATGCATTGTAGGGCCCTCTAATGTACTACGAGTTTGGTATTCATCTTTTAACAGCTCACGACGTACAATCTGAGAAGGAAAAACAGAGCAAAAGAAGAAAAGTGGCCCGAAACTGATGAAAATATTGTATTTTGGAATCCAAAATTAGGCGCCGCCGAGCAGGCTTGCTAACCCCATCGTAGATCTCTCGGAGAGATTTCCAATGGTATACTGTGCGTTGCGTAGCTCCTAACATATCAAAAGTTATGGGCAACGGAGCAACGAAGACTTGGTCACAAGCCACATGCCCTATGTTTGTGGGCCTAGCCTCTACGTGAAGTGAAGTTGTCTTGCCCAAGGTGCCGTGGGATTCGGTAATAGAAATGTGGTGGATAAAGCATCTTGGCAACCCTAACCGGGGCAAAAAAAATTGAAAAGGGAGGGGCAACACGAGGACTTCTCATGGGGTCACCCATCTTAGTACTACCCTTGCCCAAGCACGCTTAACTTCTGAGTTCTGATGGGATCCGGTGCATTAGTGCAGGTATGATCGCACCCTTCATGTTAAGGGCACAAATCCTTTAAGTGGTGACGGTTCACAGTCACAGCCCAGAGAGATGGCCCATTCAAAAGGCCCAATGGGTTTAACGACAACCCATCCACTTCAACAATGTAGCATCGTCGCAAGAAGTGATATCGAAGCATTGTAGGGCCCTCTAATGTCCCGCGAGTTAGGTTGTCGTCCTTTTAACAGCTCATGACGTACGATCCGGGACGAAAAAACAAAGCAAAAAAAGAAAAATGGCCCGAAACTGATGAAAACGTTCGATTTTGGTATCCAAAAAGGGCTCAACCGAGCAAGCTTGCTGCTCCCGTCGTAGAGTTCTCAGAGAGCTTTCCAACGTTATGCTGTGTACCGCGTAACTCTTTACAGATCAAAAGTTATGGGCACCGGAGTGACAGAGACCTGGTCACAAGGCCCACGCCCTCGGTTTGCGAGTCTATCCTTTATTTGAAGCGAAGTTGTCTTGCCCAAGGTGCTATGGGATTTGGTAATAGAAACGTGGTGGGTAAAGCATCTTCGCAACCCTAATCGGGGCAAAAACAAATAGAAAAGGGGGATGCAACACAATGACTTCGCAGGGGGAGACCCATTCTAGTATTACTCTCGCCCAAGCACGCTTAACTTCAGAGTTCTGATGGGATTCGGTGCATTAGTACTGGTATGATCACACCCGTCATGTTGAGGGCACAAATCCTTTATGTATTGACGGTTTACAGTCGCAGCCCAGAGAGATGGCCCATTCAAAAGGCCCAATGGGCTTAACGACAACCCATACACTTCAACAACGTAGCATTCTCGCAAGACATAATATCGACACGTTGTAGGGCCCTCTAATGTCCCGCGAGTTAGGTTGTCGTCCTTTTAACAGCACACGACTTATGATCCGGGATAAAAAAATAGAGCAAAAGAAGAAAAGTGGCCTGAAATTGAATAAAATGTTTGATTTTGGGCTCCAAAACCGGGCGCAGCTATGCTGGCTTATTGCCCCTATCGTAGAGATCTCGGGGAGCTTTCCAACAGTATGATGTGCGCCGCGTAACTCCTTACGGATCAAAAGTTATGGGCACTGGAGCGACGGAGACCTAGTCACAAGCCCACGCCCTCGGTTTGCGGGCCCAGCCTCTACGTGAAGCGTAGTTTTCTTGCCCAAGGTGCCGTGAGATTCAGTAATATAAATGTGGTAGATAAAGCATCTTGGCAACCCTAACCGGGGTAAAAAAAAATTGAAAAGGGGGTGCAACATGAGGACTTCTAAGGGGGTCACCCATCCTAGTACTACTCTCACCCAAGCACGCTTAACTTTGGAGTTCTGATGAGATCCGGTGCATTAGTGCTGGTGTGATTGCACCTATACACTTCAACAATGCAGTCCAGAGAAATGGCCCATTCAAAAGGCCCAATGGGTTTAACAACAACCCATACACTTCAACAACGCAGCATCCTCGCAAGACGTGATATCGACGCATTGTAGGGCCCTCTAATGTCCCGCAAGTTAGGTTGTCGTCCTTTTAACATCTCACGACGTACGATCCGGGATGAAAAAATAGAGCAAAAGAAGAAAAGTGGCCCGAAACTGATGAAAACGTTCGATTTTGGCCTCCGAAAATAGTCGCAGCTGAGCAGGCTAGCTACCCTCATCGTAGAGCTCTCGGAGTGCTTTCCAATAGTATGATGTGCGCCACATAACTCCTTACGGATCAAAATTTATGGGCACCGGAGTGACGGAGACCTAGTCACAACTACCATGCTCTCGGTTTGCGGGCCCAGCCTCAACGTGATGCGGAGTTGTCTTGCCGAAGGTGCCGTGGGATACGATAATAGAAATGTGGTGGATAAAACATCTTGTTAACCCTAATCGGGGAAAAAAAATTGAAAAAGGGGGTACAACACGAGGATTTCACAAGGGGTCACCCATCCTAGTACTACTCTCGCCCAAGCACGCTTAACATCGGAGTTCTGATGGGATCCGGTGCATTAGTGCTGGTATGATTACACCCGTCATGCTGAGGGTACAAATCCTTTATGTGTTGACGATTCACTGTCCCAGCCCAGAGAGATGGCCCATTCAAAAGGCCTAATGGGCTTAACGATAACCCATCCACTTCAACAACGTAGCATCCTCACAAGACGTGATATCGATGCCTTGTAGGGCCCTCTAATGTCACGCTAGTTAGGTTGTAGTCCTTTTAACAGCTCACGACGTACGATCCAGGAAAAAAAAGCATAGCAAAAGAAGAAAAGTGGCCCGAAATTGATGAAAATGTTCAATTTTAGGCTCCAAAAATTGGTGCAGCCGAGTAGGCTTGCTGCCCCGATGATAGAGCTCTCGGAGAGCTTTCCAACGGTATGCTGTGCGCCGTGTAACTCCTTACGGATCGAAAGTTATGGCCACTGGAGCGACGAAAACCTGGTCACAAGCCCTACGCCCTAGGTTTGCAGGCCCAGCCTCTACGTGAAGTGAAGTTGTCCTGCCCAAGGTGCCGTGGGATTCGGTAATATTAATGTGGTGGATAAAGCATCTTGGCAACCCTAACCAGAGAAAAAAAAATTGAAAAGGGGGTGTAACACGAGGACTTCCCAGGGGGTCACCCATCCTAGTACTACTTTCGCCAAAGCACGCTTAACTTCGGAGTTCTGATGGGATCTGGTGCATTAGTGCTGGTATGATCGCACCTGTCATGTTGAGGGTACAAATCCTTTATGTGTTGACGATTCACTGTCCCAGCCCAGAGAGATGGCCCATTCAAAAGGCCCAATGGGCTTAACGACAACCCATCCACTTCAACAACGCAGAATCCTCGCAAGACGTGATATCGACGCGTTGTACGGCCATCTAATTTCCCGCGAGTTAGGTTGCCGTCCTTTTAACAACTCACGACGTACGTTCCGGGACGCAAAAACAGAGCAAAAGAAGAAAAGTAGCCGTAACTGATAAAAACATTTGATTTTGGGCTTCAAAAATGGCCGCAGCCCAGTAGGCTTGCTGCCCCGGTCGTAGAGCTCTTGGAGAGCTTTATAACAGTATGTTGAGTGCCGCGTAACTCCTTACGGATCAAAAGTTATGGGCACAAGAGCGACGGAGACCGGGTCACAAGCCCCACGCCCTCGGTTCGCGGGCCCAGCCTCTACATGAAGTGAAGTTGTCTTGCCCAAGGTGCCGTCGGATTCGGTAATAGAAATGTGGTGGATAAAGCATCCTGGCAACCCTAACCGGGGCAAAAAAAATTTTGAAAAGGGAGGACTTCCCAAGGGGTCACCCATCCTAGTACTATTCTCGCTCAAGCACGCTTAACTTCGGAGTTCTGATGGGATTCGGTGCATTAGTTCTGGTATGATCGCACCCGTCATATTGAGGGCACAAATCCTTTATGCATTGACGGTTCACAGTCCAAGCCCAGAGAGATGGCCCATTCAAAAGGCCCAATGGGCTTAACGATAACCCATCCACTTCAACAACGCAGGATCCTCATATGACGTGATATCGACGCGTTGTACGGCCCTCTAATGTCCTGCGAGTTAGGTTGTCGTCCTTTTAACAGCTCACGACGTACAATACGGGACGCAAAAACAGAGCAAAAGAAAAAAAATGTCCCGTAACTAATGAAAACATTCGATTTTGGGCTTCAAAAATGGCCGTAGCCCAGCAGGCTTGCTGCCCCCGTCATAGAGCTCTTTGAGAGCAATCTAACGGTATGTTGTGCACCCCGTAACTCCTTACTGATCAAAAGTTATGGGCACAAGAGCGACGGAGACCTAGTCACAAGCCCCAGCCTCTACATGAAGCGAAGTTGTCTTGCCCAAGGTGCCATGGGATTCGGTAATAGAAATGTGGTGGACAAAGCATCTTGGCGACCCTAACCGGGGCAAAAAAAAATTGAAAAGGGGGGTGCAACACGAGGACTTCCAAGGGGGTCACCCATCCTTGTACTACTCTCGCCCAAGCACGCATAACTTTGGAATTCTTATGGGATCCGGTGTATTTGTGCTGGTATGATCGCACCCGTCATGTTGAGGGCACAATTCCTTTATGTGTTGACGGTTCACAATCCCAGCCCAGGGAGATGGCCCATTCAAAAGGCCCAATGGGCTTAACGACAACCCATCCACTTCAACAATACAGCATCTTCGCAAGGCGTGATATCGACACGTTGTAGGGCACTCTAATGTCCTGCGAGTTAAGTTGTCGTCCTTTTAACAGCTCACGAGGTACGATCCGGGACGGAATAACAGAGCAAAAGAATAAAAGTGGCCTGAAGTGATGAAAACGTTCGATTTTTAGTATCCAAAAACGGGCGCAGCCGAGTAAGCATGCTACCCCCGTCGTCGAGCACTAAGAGAGCTTTCCAACGGTATGCTGTGTGCCGCGTAACTCCTTACGGATCAAAAGTTATGGGCACCGGAGGGACAGAGACCTAGTCACAAGCCCCACGCCCTAGGTTTGCAGTCCCAGCCTCTACGTGAAGCGAAGTTGTCCTGCCCAAGCTGCCGTGGGATTCGGTAATAGAAATGTGGAGGATAAAGCATCTTGGCAACCCTAACCTGGGCAAAAAAAATTGAAAAAGGGTGTGCAACACGAGGACTTCCCAGGGGGTCACCCATCTTAGTGCTACCACTACCCAAGCACGCTTAACTTCAGAGTTCTGATGGGATCCGGTGTATTAGTGCTGGTATGATCACACCCGTCATGTTGAGGGCACAATTCCTTTATGTGTTGACGGTTCATAGTCCCAGCCCCGGGAGATGGCCCATTCAAAAGGCCCAATAGGCTTAACGACAACCCATCCACTACAACAATGCAGCATCCTCGCAAGGCGTGATATCGACGCGTTATAGGGCCCTCTAATGTCCCGCGAGTTAGGTTTTCATCCTTTTAACATCTCACGACGTACGATTCGAGACGGAAAAATAGTGCAAAAGAAGAATAGTGGCCCGAAACTGATGAAAATTTTTGATTTTGTGATCCAAAAATGGGCACAGCCGAGCAGCCTTTCTGCTGCTATCGTAGAGCTCTCGGAGAGCTTTCCAACGGTATGCTGTGCGCCGCATAACTCCTTACGGATCAAAAGTTATGGGCACCGGAGAGACGGAGACTTGGTCACAAGCCCCACGCCCTCAGTTTACGGGCCCAGCCTTTACATGAAGCGAAGTTGTCTTGCCCAAGGTGCCGTGGGTTTCTATAATAGAAATGTCGTGGATAAAGCTTCTTGTCAACCCTAACCGGGGCAAAAAAAAAATTGAAAAGGGGGGTGTAACACAAGGACTTTTCAAGGGGTCAGCTATCCTAGTACTACTCTTGCCCAGGCACGCTTAACTTCGGAGTTCTGATGGGATCCGGTGCATTAGTGCTGGTATGATCTCACACGTCATGTTAGGGCACAAATCCTTTATGTGTTGACGGTTCAGAGTCCCAACCCAGAGTGATGGCCCATTCAAAAGGCCCAATGGGCTTAACGAACTCTAATCTACTTCAACAACGCAGCATCCTCGTAAGACGACATATCGACGCGTTGTAGGGCCCTCTATTGTCCCACGAGTTAGGTTGTCGTCCTTTTAACGGCTCACGACGAACGATCCAGGACCGAAAAACAGAGCAAAAGAAGAAAAGTGGCCCAAAACTGATGAAAACGTTTGATTTTGGCCTCCAAAAATGGGCACAACCGAGCAAGCTTGCTGCCCCGTCGTAGAGCTCTCGGAGAACTTTCCAACGGTATGTTGTGCGCTGCGTAACTCCTTGCGGATCAAAAGTTATGGGCACCGGAGCGACGGAGACCTGGTCATAAGCCCTACGCCCTCGGTTTGTGGGCCGAGCCTCTACGTGAAGCGAATTTGTCTTGCCCAAGGTGTCGTGGGATTCGGTAACAGAAATGTTATGGATCAAGCACCTTGGCAACCCTAACTGGGGCAAAAAAAATTGAAAAGGGGGGTGCAACACGAGGACTTCCCAGGGGGTCACCCATCCTAGTACTACTCTCGCCCAAGCACACTTAACTTTGGAGTTCTGATGGGATCCGGTGCATTAGTCCTGGTATGATCACACCAGTCATGTTGAGGGCACAAATCCTTTATGTGTTGACGGTTCACTATCCCAGCCCAGAGAAATGGCCCATTCAAAAGGCCCAATGAGCTTAACGACAACCCATCCCCTTCAACAACGCAGCATCCTTGCAAGACGTGATATCGATGCGTTGTAGGGCCCTCTAATGTCCCGCGAGTTAGGTTGTCGTCCTTTTAACAGCTCACAACGTACGATCCAGGACGGAAAAATAGAGCAAAAGAAGAAAAGTGTCCTAAATTTGATAAAACATTCGATTTTGGCCTCCGAAAATAGGCGCAGCCGGGAAGGATTACTACCCACATCGTAGAGCTCTCAGAGAGCTTTCCAATAGTATGTTGTGTGCCGCGTAACTCCTTACGGATCAAAAATTATGGGCACCGTAGCGACGGAGACTGGGTCACAAACACTACGCCCTCGGTTTGCGGGACCATCCTCTACATGAATTGAAGTTGTCTTGCCCAAGGTGTCGTGGGATTCGGTAATAGAAATGTGGCGGATAAAGCATCTTGGGAACCCTAACCGGGGCAAAAAAAAATTGAAAAGAGGGGTGTAACATGAGGACTTCCTAGTGGGTCACCCATCCTTATAGTACTCTCGCCCACGCACGCTTAACTTCGGAGTTCTGATGGGATCCGGTGCATTAGTGCTGGTATGATCGCACACGTCATGTTGAGGGCACAAATCCTTTATGTGTTGACGGTTCACAGTCCCAGCCCAAAGAGATGGCCCATTCAAAAGGCCCAATGGGTTAACGACAAGCCATCCACTTCAACAACGCCGCATCCTCGTTAGACAAGATATCGACGCATTATAGGGCCCTATAATATCCCGCGAGTTAGGTTGTCGTCCTTTTAACAACTCATGAAGTACGATCCGGGACGGAAAAAAAGAGCAAAAGAAGAAAAGTGGCCCAAAATTGATGAAAACGTTCGGTTTTGGGATCCAAAAATGGCACAGCATAGCAGGCTTGCTACCCCCATCATAGAGCTCTCGAAGAGCTTTCCAACGGTATGCTGTGCGCCGCGTAACTCCTTACGGATCAAAAGTTATGGGCACTGGAGCGACGGAGACCTGTTCACAAGCCCCACGCCCTAGGTTTGCAGGCCCAGCCTCTACGTGAAGCGAAGTTGTCTTGCCCAGGGTGCTGTGGGATTCGGTAGTAGAAATGTGGTGGATAAAGCATCTTGGCAACCTTAACTGGGGCAAAAAAAATTGAAAAGAAAGGTGCAACATGAGGACTTCCCAAGGGGTCACCCATCGTAGTACTACTCTCGCCCAATCACGCTTAACTTCAGAGTTTTGAAGGGATCCGGTGCATTAGGGCTGGTATGATCACACCCGTCATGTTGAGGGCACAAATCCTTTATGTGTTGATGGTTCACAGTCCAAGCCTAGAGAGATGGCCCATTCAAAAGACCCAATAGGCTTAACGACAACCCATCCACTTCAACAACGCAGCATCCTCGCATGACGTGATATCGACGCGTTGTAAGGCCCTCTAATGTCCCGCGAGTTAGGTTGTCGTCCTTTTAATAGCTCACGACGTACGATCCGGGACGGAAAAACATAGCAAAAGAAGAAAAGTGTCCTAAACTGATCAAAACATTCGATTTTGGGATCCAAAAATGGGCGCAGCCGAGCAAGCTTGCCGCCCCCGTAGTAGAGCTCTCAGAGAGCTTTCCAACGGTATATTGTGCGTCGCATCACTCTTTACGGATCAAAAGTTATGGGCACCGGAGCGACGGAGACCTGGTCACAAGGCCCACGCCTTCGGTTTGCGGGCCCAACCTTTACGTGAAGCGAAGTTGTCTTACCCAAGGTGCCGTGGGATTCGGTAATAGAAATGTGGTGGATAAAGCATCTTCGCAACCCTAATCGGGGCAAAAAAAAATTGAAAAGAGGGATCAAACACGATGACTTCGCAGGGGGACCCCCATTCTAGTACTACTCTCGCCCAAGCACGCTTAACTTCACTGTTCTTATGGGATCCGGTGCATTAGCACTGGTATGATCGCACCCGTCGTGTTGAGGGCACAAATCCTTTATGTGTTGACGGTTCATAGTCCCAGCACAGAGAGATGGCCTATTCAAAAGGCCTAATGGGCTTAACGACAACCCATACACTTCAACAACGTAGCATTCTCGCAAGACGTGATATCGACGCGTTATAGGGCCCTCTAATGCCCCGCGAGTTAGGTTGTCGTCCTTTTAATAGCTCACGATGTATGATCCAGGACCGAAAAATAGAGCAAAAGAAGAAAAGTGGCCCGAAACTGAATAAAACGTTCGATTTTGGGCTCCAAAAATGGACGCAGCTAAGCTGGCTTGTTGCCCCCGTCGTAGAGCTCTCGGATAGCTTTCTAACGGTATGATGTGCGCCGCGTAACTCCTTACGAATCAAAAGTTATGGGCACCGGAGCGACGGAGACCTGGTCACAAGCCCACGCCTTATGTTTGCGGGCCCAGCCTCTACGTGAAGCGTAGTTTTCTTGCCCAAGGTGCCGTGGGATTCGGTAATAGAAATTTGGTGGATAAAGCATCTTGGCAACCCTAACCGGGGGAAAAAAAATTGAAAATAGGGGTGCAACATGAGGACTTCCAAGGGGGTCACCCATCCTAGTACTACTCTCGCCCAAGCACGCTTAACTTGGGAGTTCTGTTGAGATCCGGTGCATTAGTGCTGGTGTGATCGCACCCGTCGTGTTGAGGGCACAAAACCTTTATGTGTTGACGGTTCACTGTCCCAGCCAAGAGAGATAGCCCATTCAAAAGGCCCAATGGGCTTAATGATACAGCATTCTCGCAAGACGTGATATCGACGCGTTGTAGGGCCCTCTAATGTCCCGCAAGTTAGGTTGTCATCCTTTTAACAGCTCACGATGTACGATCCGAGATGAAAAAACAGAGCAAAAGAAGAAAAATAGCCCGAAATTGATGAAAACATTCGATTTTGGCCTCTGGAAATAGGCGCAGCCTAGCAAGCTAGCTCCCCCCGTCGTAGAGCTCTCAGAGTACTTTTCAACGGTATGTTGTGCGCCGCGTAACTCCTTACAGATCAAAAGTTATGGGCACCGGAGTGACGGAGACCTGGTCACAACGACCACACTCTCGGTTTGTGGGCCCAGCCTCTACGTGAAGCAAAGTTGTCTTGCCCAAGGTGCCGTGGGATAAGATAATAGAAATGTGGTGGATAAAGCATCTTGTTAACCCTAACCGGGGAAAAATAAAATTTAAAAGGGGGGTGCAACACGAGGACTTCCCAAGGGGTCACCCATCCTAGTACTACTCTCGCCCAAGCACGCTTAACTTCGGAGTTCTGATGGGATCCGGTGCATTAGTGCTGGTATGATCGCACCCGTCATGTTGAGGGCACAAATCCTTTGTGTTGACGATTCACTGTCCCAACCCAGAGAGATGGCCCATTCAAAAGGCCCAATGGGCTTAACGACAACCCATCCACTTCAACAACGCAGCATCCTCGCAAGACGTGATATCGACGAGTTGTAGGGCCCTCTAATGTCCTGCGAGTAAGGTTGTCGTCCTTTTAACAGCTCACGACGTACGATCCGGGACGAAAAAACAGAGCAAAAGAAGAAAAGTGGCCCGAAATTGATGAAAAGATTCGATTTTAGGCTCCAAAAATAGGTGCCATCGAGCAGGCTAGCTGCCCCGGCCGTAGAGCTCTCGGAGATCTTTCCAACGGTATGTTGTGTGCCACGTAACTCCTTACGGATCAAAAGTTATGGGCACTGGAGCAACGGAGACTTGGTCACAAGCCCCACGCCCTAGGTTTGCGGTCCCAGCCTCTACGCGAAGTGAAGTTGTCTTGCCCAAGGTGCTGTGGGATTCGGTAATATTAATGTGGTGGATAAAGCTTCTTGGTAACCCTAACCGGGGCAAAAAAAATTATAAAAGGGGGTGCAACACGAGGACTTACCAGGGGGTCACCCATTCTTATACTACTATTGCCCAAGCACGCTTAACTTCGGAGTTCTAATGGGATCCGGTGCATTAATGCTGGTATGATCGCACCCATCATGGTGAGGGCACAAATTCTTTATGTGTTGATGGTTCACTATCCCAGCCCTGAGAAATGGCCCATTCAAAAGGCCCAATGGGCTTAACGACACAACATCCGCTTTAACAACGTAGCATTCTCGTAAGATGTGATATCGACGAGTTGTATGACCCTCTAATGTCCCTCGAGTTAGGTTGTCATCCTTTTAATAACTCACGACGTACGATCTGGGACGGAAAAATAGAACAAAAGAAGAAAAGTGTCTCGAAACTGATAAAAATGTTCGATTTTAGTATACAAAAACGGGCGCAGCCGTGCAGGCTTGCTGCCCCAGTAGTAGAGCTCTAGGAGAGCTTTCCAACGGTATGATGTGCACCGCGTAACTCCTTACGGATCAAAAGTTATGGGCACCGGAGCGACGGAGACCTGGTCACAAGCACCACGCCCTCGGTTTGCAAGCCCAACCTCTACGTGAAGCGAAGTTGTCTTGCCCAAGGTGCGGTGGGATTCGGTATTAGATGTGGTGGATAAAGCATCTTGGCAACCCTAACCGGAGAAAAAAAATTCAAAAGAGGGGTGCAACACAAGGACTTCCCAAGGGGTCACCTATCCTAGTACTACTTTCGCCCAAGCACGCTTAACTTCGGAGTTCTAATGGGATCCAGTGCATTAGTGCTGGTATGATCACACCCGTCATGTTGAGGGTACAAATCCTTTATGTGTCGACGGTTCACTTTTCCAGCCCAGAGAGATGACCCATTCAAAATGCCCAATGGGCTTAACGACAATCCATCCACTTCAACAAAGCAGCATCCTCGCAAGACGTGATATCGACGCGTTGTACGGCCCTTTAATGTCCCACGAGTTAGGTTGTCATCCTTTTAACAGCTCACGACGCACGATCCGTGATGGAAAAACAGAGCAAATGAAGAAAAGTGGCCCGTAACTGATGAAAACATTCGATTTTGGGATCCAAAAAGGGGCACAACCGAGCAGGCTTGCTGCCCTCATCGTAAAGCTCTCGGAGAGCTTTCCAACGATATGCTGTACGCCGCGTAACACCTTACGGATCAAAAGTTATGGGCACCGGAGCGACGGAGACCTAGTCACAAGCCCCACGCCCTCGGTTTGCGGGCCCAACCTGTACTTGAAGAGAAGATGTCTTGCCCAAGGTATCGTGGGATTTGGTAATAGAAATGTGTTGGATAAACATCTTGGCAACCCTAACCGAGGCAAAAAAAATTGAAAAAGGGGGTGCAACACGAGGAATTCCCAGGGGGTCACCCATCCAAGTACTACTCTCGCCCAAGCACGCTTAACTTCGGAGTTCTTATGGGATCCGGTGCATTAGTGCTGGTATGATCGCAACCGTCATGTTGAGGGCACAAATCCTTTATGTGTTGACGGTTCACAGTCCCAGCCATAAGAGATGGCCCATTCAAAAGGCCCAATGGGCTTAACGACAAAACATCTGCTTTAACAACGCAGCATTCTCGCAAGACGTGATATCGACGCATTGTACGGCCCTCTAATGTCCCGCGTGTTAGGTTGTCATCCTTTTAATAGCTCACGACGTACGATCCGGGACGGAAAAATAGAGAAAATGAAGAAAAGTGGCTCGAAATTGATAAAAACGTTCGATTTTGGCAACCAAAAATGGTCGTAGCTGAGCAGGCTTGCTGCCCCCGTCGTAGGGCTCTTGGAGAGCTTTCCATCGGTATGTTGTGCGCCGCGTAACTCCTTACGGATGAAAAGTTATGGGCTCCGGAGCGACGGAGACCTGGTCACAAGCCCCACGCCCTAGGTTTACGGGCCCAGCCTCTATGTGAAGCGAAGTTGTCTTGCCCAAGGTGCCATGGGATTCGGTAATAGAAATGTGACGGATAAAGCTTCTTGGCAACCCTAACCGGGGCCAAAAAAATTGAAAAGGGGGGTGCGACACGAGGACTTCCCAGGGGGTCACCCATTGTCACGCCCCAACCCGGCCTATTAGGTTAGACTAGGGTGTGATCTAAACATTCAAGTCATGTCTCGTACATAATCATTCCTAAAAGTTTAACACTTAACGTTTTAGTCTAAACTCCACAAATTCTCCAGAAAACCGGCAGCATAACGGCTGTAATTAGGCTATTTGGTTTGACCTAATTCTCTAAACGCCTCAAAATTTACAATTTTAACTTCATTTCCAACTAAGATTACTATTTATCATCAATTGAAACGCCTACCAATTATCTTGAAGTCTCGTTTTATTAATAACCTAGCATGATGCTATGTCTCGTTGGTTTGTTAATCCTCGTTGCGAAAGTACCTGTTGATCTTAGCTTAATAGTGAGTACCTACTTAAGATTGGATATGTTCATTTTACTTAATTCTTACCTGATACTTCATAATCCTATAATAGATACTAGCTAATGACAATAGCAAAATGACCATAGTAGTGTCTGTCTAGTTATTATCAGTACAACCCAAAATTAGACCCCAAATTACAACGGGGGTCTTTTACATCACAAACATTAAGCAACATGAAAAGAAATAGTCTTCAAGTAGCATAGTGTTCACAAATAGCCATAATTACGCAATGCACGTAGGACAGGCAATCACTCCAAGGAATCATCGTTAGGCACATCGTCCTCGGGTACCTGTTCTTGATCTTCTTCACCTGAGATGTAAAAGAGGGTGAGTCCTTATGAACTCAGCGAGGGGGAACGAGAGATAACGTTTTGAAATCCTTTTCCAGTTAAACTTTATGAAAACTCTTTTGAAAACATGTCAAACAGAATAAGTAAGCTCATAATATAGCATATATATATATATATATATATATATATATATATAAATGAACACATTTACCCGTCTTTCCTCCCCGAGGTCCTCTAGGAACCAACCGAGAATACTTAAACACATAGTAAAAAGGATACGGTTTGATACGTACAGGACTCTAGAGGTAGCTCAAACGGGCTCAAGAGGTAGCTCCCACCACATTTAAGTGTAGCACTTTCCCCCGCATAGCACTTACTTCCTGCCGTTCAAGTTCATTTTCAGTAATAGTTGTTGCGGCCGGCTTCAATCATCCACTTTTCACGCCAAATGGGTGTACTCCGGATGTACCCCGAAATCCTACGACCCAACTCTCCGAGGAAGTCTAGCTCCCAAGCGAGAGAGGGAATTGGACAATGGTAGTCACGATTGCACCGACAAGTCCGATGCCGCCCGGTGTGCGTGAACGCTACCATGCCAGAATTAAAGGTTGCAACCTTATATGCAATGCACATTTATGACATTTAATATATCACATTAGGAGGACAACAAAGTAGGTTGCCTCCGGACAGTCATAAGATTGCACATTGACAAGTAAACAAGCGAGGCACGATAAGACAAGTAATTTCACTTGAAAGGCATATGGAGTTATATGAACATTAAACGGGCAGCCATGTAACGCACGTAAATCAAGTCATATAACTCATTTCAACGTTCACGTAATCAAATAATAAGATTATTCAACATGCAACAACATCTACGAGGGTTTGGATGCAAGAAAGGCCTATTTGTCAACATTCAATGATGAAAATCACACTTAGGGCTATAAGGGCAACTACGGGCAGCCTACTAAACATATAATTACACACAATATCCAAAGGATCAACACTTAGCAAGTTTACCTAGTCACTAGGGTTTCCATTTCGTGCTTACCCGTGCGATTAAGCCCCAAGTCAACTCAAAATCAATCTCAAGCCATGCATCAATTAATTCAAACATCCTCAAGTATTCAAAACAGTCTACAAAACATCCCAATACCACAATCCCAAGCATTTAATACCATAAGAGAAGTTACAACAAATTTTCTAAGCATATAACTAAGTGAAACCCTCACTGCAATAGGCTGTTTTCTCACAATCATTAAGACAAGTAAACTATCTCCAATTCCAGTGAATAAGATGTCAAATTAAATCTTAAGAAGTGAACTAAATTTAGAAACAAACCTCGCATCATTTGGAGTTCGGGTTCAATAGTTATAGCCAAAACTGTGGGATTGCACAAAACTGTCCAGATTTGCACACATTTCCATACTTGTCGTTTTTGAGGTCATTAGGGTCAGATTTAGCCTTAGTCCATTTCTGAAAAAAATGTCCAGAACTGAATTTCATGCATTTTGGACATCATTTATTAAGTCAAAACTGGTTCGTTCTACAAGGTCAGTGCATCTGCCAAAACCTGCTTCATTTTTTCCAGACTTCCAGATTTGGACACATTTTAATTATTTGCCATTTTTAGGACCTTAGAATCAAAATTAGCTTTGGCCTATTTCTGTGAAAAATGTTCAAAACTGGCAAAAATAGTCACCTACCAATTTTTATGTATTTTAAACATCATTTTCCTAACCAAACTCACCTTGCAACAACAAGACAAGGAGCTGTCACAAAACCCGATTTCATCTATCATCACCTTCAAGCCAAAATCTTGCCATGCATGGTTGTAAAAGCTTATAAACACACATATATCTAAAGTATAGAAGCAAATACAAACATTTAAGAGCATGCATGTGGATTTTTGAAAGATTTTCAAGAAGGTTTAGCCCTCACCTTAGCAAAACAACAAGAAGATGCACAAAACTTTGATGAAGCACAAATTTGGTCTTCTTCCTTGCTTAGCCGAGACACCACCCGATTTCTCTCTATTTTTCCTAGCTTAGTGACCAAGTTCTTAGTCGGTGCATGTGGTTAGAACAAGAAGAAAAGAAATGGAAGCTAGCAAACTCACCTAGGCCGAAATGGAGACTCAAAGAGCTTGTATGTGTGATTCTTGCAACTTAGCTAGCTTGGTCGAGTTTCTTAGCTTGTTGCTTGTCTTAATGCACCATAGAATGATGAAGATGAGCTATGGAGTGAATGAACTCAGCCAAAGCCGAGAGAGAGAGAGAAGAATGAGAGGGAGGGAGAGAAATGTGAGGAAATGAGAGAATGAAGAAAAAAATGAAGGCTTTTGCAATTGTTAAGGCATACGTCGGCCTTGAGCTTTGCAATTCAGATTTTTATGTCTTCAAGAAGCATTTTGAAATTCCTAGCATGGGCAAGGAGCATTTTGTCGAGATTTGAAGGCTTTGAGCAGGTATTTGAGCTAGTTTTTTATGCATTTGTGTTATAGAATTGTCATAGATTGTCTAGGAATTAAATTGAATTAAGCAAGCAAGCACAAAGCCCAACATGGTGGTCGGCCAAGGCATCTAAAAATATGATTTTTTGTTATCTTTTGAGCATTATTTAATTGTGTGTTTGAAAGTACAAAAGAATAAGGAATAAAGAATAAGGAATGTCTAGCTTTTTGTGAGATTTTGTCTTCTAGTGGGTTGAATTAGTAATTTAATATTAGTTAGTGGAATTTGTAGGATTAATTAATGACCTAGTGCTTCGTGTAAGATACTTTCTTAATTAGCGTGAGGGTACGCTTTCCTAGATCTAGGGCACGTACTACGAGACAAATGTACGTTTTCCAAGTAAATGTACGCAACCCTAAATGAATGCACGTAATTCAATGCAATGCACACAAAACGAAACACAATTCTTAAACCTAGGTCAAGGCACGCAAATCTAGGTTACACACGTTATTCGGGGTCGGGCCTCACATCCTCCCCTCAAAAGAATTTCGTCCCGAAATTCATTCTTGCCTATTGAGGTCATTTAGACGGATTCTGACCCTTGTTATTCTTCCTAATCCGGTTCGTCCCGTGTTTGGTGATCTTTTACCACAACCAATTCACTCGTTATGTTTCTCCAATCATTTAGTTCGGTGTGACCTCTACATTTACAGTTATTTCCTTTGAATGACTCTATTCCTTCCATTTGATCTTAAGGTCAAGTTTATTACTAAGGTTAGAGTCTTCAAACGTAGTCATCAAAGCTACATCGGTATTCTAACTATATAACTATAACTCTAGAATCCTGACTCATGTTGTATCAAACTTGCCTTCATACCTCAAAAAGGAATATCACCATAATACCATGATCCTATGGTGACACATTCTAATTTCAAGACGACAGGCCGATATCCGATGTACATATCCTATCAACTAGCTTCAAAATTGTTAACACGTAGGACATAAACAAGCTATGGATCATTTCCACAATATGACCCTATCTTCAAGAAGAACTCCCCAAACAATTAATCCATCTCAAATCGTCATCCATCGATAATATCATAGTTCTTATCTCGTGGGTACGTTAGATTAGCAAGTCTTCTAATGACTACTCTCCCGGTTACAGGCTCCTATTCATAACATTCTTCCCTAGTTTCGTTAACCTTCAAGCTCGCAATCAAGAAGAAAGACCGTTGAGATTCGTTAAACCCAAACTCTACGGTTTATTAAATACCACAAACAAATTGCCATCAAAATTGCATGGGTAAACTAATCATGTTGCACTAGTTCAACTTCTTACAAGTAGATTTCATCAGCTTGTGATCCACAATTTATTTCTTTATTCAAATCTCTATCTTCAAGTCACGAGGCTTCCGAATTTCTTTTAACCTTAACCAAAACTCCTAAGGTGAATAGTTTCAACCTCAAATAAATTCCACTCACCTCAATCCAAGGTTACGTCATATTTAAGAGGACAATGGTCCTACTCACTTAACAACTTAGTCATTCCTTTGAACACTTAATGCCTGCCAATATATCTCCAACAGTAATGTTACTAAGCTAGGGTCATAGCCATGTAAGTGATATCAATGTTCCACTAGGTTACCGGCTGTACAACAACAATCCTACAACTACAAATAGGTACCGAAATGATTTAGCTCACAAGATACTTACCATACTAATCCAAGTAACTTGTTACCCAAAATAACTTCAAGACTGTATCAACATAAGAATTATGACCACGAGGCATCTTTCAATATAATCTAATAGAACTTCAATAGTAATCAACCACTCATTTAACTATCACTACAAAATCCACCCTCTATTCAACGACCACGATTCGAAGTCTACCAACCGCTAGTTTCTAGACGTGAAATGGTGCACTTAAATACGGTTGTCTAACAACAGTCTCTTGGGTCATCATGACTCTAATCCATATCTATCTTAACTAGATGGAATCTTGCTCTCCTCATTTACATGTTCAATTAGCTATGAGCATCAAGACTCATTGACCTTACGTCCAAGGGTTTACTATAAATCATCATGCTCGTGTTTTACTTCCGTTATATAAAGCAACCTCATTACTTGTATGACAATACATTGTTTCTAAAGAAATGCACATAAAGGATGGATGATACTGAGGTCAAGTAATATTTTTCCTATTGGTTTAATAGGTAAGTTTACCTTCAACTGTGGTTACTGCTTGCAATCTGGGCACGATTCTTTTGCCACTTTGGACAATTCTTGACGCGATGTTGATCACTCCCACATCCTTTGCATCTACCAGACCTCTTCCAACATTGGGCTTCTGTGTGCCCCCTCTTGTTGCAATAGTTACATGTAATAGGATGGGGGTTAACCGTGCCTCTCGATGTGCCATGACTAAATTGGTTGACTGTGGTACCCGACTATAATCTGTTAGTAGCTGTCTTCCCTGAATTCTGGCCCTGACCCTGGGTACTCCCTCCCGTAGCTTGCCCTTGCACCCTCTGTCGTTTTGGACAATTCTTGACCTTATGTTGATTGCTACCGCAACCGTTACACCTTCCTGTTTTCCTCCAACAGTCAATCTCCAAATGACCTCTACGTGCACAGTGAGTACAACATGGGATCAGAGTAGTAGTAACACCTCCATAAGGGCCTTGAGCTACAGGAATAACTAAACCACCCTGGCAAACTTTCTCAACAGGTAGCCCCTCCGGGCTCTGAACTTGACTCGGTTGACTCGACCCTGCCACTTCCTGACTCTTTCCTCTCTCAGCTTTTATTGCCTCGAAAAGAACTTCACCATAGGTGAGAAACTGAAAATGAGCCAAGCTATTTTGAATCTCAGATCTCAGCCCTGGAATAAATCTCTGGATCTTTTTCTCAGTAGTCTGTACCGTTTCAGGAGCATACTGGCACAGTTGATTCAATCGGGTTTCGTACTGTTCAACCATCAAATCCCCTTGTTTGAAGGTCACGAACTCAATCCTTCAAAGTCTCCCTCTACTTCCAAGAACTCTTCAAACCATTCTAAAAGAGGTAGCCCCATGATATGATATGTATTTATATATATAATTATGTTACACGAGAAGCAAATGTGTACTTATATAATCATACCACATAAGAACAACCATATCTTAATACATAGGATTGTATAATAAAATGTTAGCAAGTAGTATACAGCCTAGCATACAAGAAACCATTGTAACATAATAAACACTTAAAGCATAAGGTGCATTTGAATCACATAGGCATGTTGAGCACCTAAAACATATTGTTCACATTGGTTCACAAAAGCCCATAATATTCAATGCTCAAAGCAATTAAAGCACACAATAACACATATAAACAAGACATCATAATTATCTTAGGGCTTCTACCTATGGTCCGAGAGTTGAACCTGACTAATGCCTAGTTAATAACTAAGCTCTGATACCATTTCATAAGGTATCACGCCCTCACCCAGCCTATTAGGTTAGACTAGGGTGTGATCTAAACATTCAAGTCATGTCTCGTACATAATCGTTCATAAAAGTTTAACACTTAACGTTTTAGCTTAAACTCCACAAATTCTTCGGAAAACCGGCAGCATAACGGCTGTAATTAGGCTCTTTGGTTTGACCTAATTCTCTAAACGCCTCAAAATTTACAATCTCAACTTCATTTTCAACTAAGATTACTATTTATCATCAATTGAAATGCCTACCAATTATCTTAAAGTCTCGTTTTATTAATAACCTAGCATGATGCTATGTCTCGTTGGTTTGTTAGTCCTCGTTACGAAAGTACCTGTTGATCTTAGCTTAATAGTGAGTACCTACTTAAGATTGGATAGGTTCATTTTACTTCATTCTTACCTGATACTTCATAATCCTATAATAGATACTAGCTAATGACAATAGCAAAACGACCATAGTAGTGTCTGTCTAGTTATTATCAGTACAACCCAAAATTAGACCCCAAATTACAACGGGAGTCTTTTACATCACAAACATTAAGCAACATGAAAAGAAATAGTCTTCAAGTAGCATAGTGTTCACAAATAGCCATAATCACACAAAGCACATAGGACAGGCAATCACTCCAAGGAATCATCGTTAGGCACGTCGTCCTCGGGTACCTGTTCTTGATCTTCTTCACCTGAGATGATAAAAAAGGGTGAGTACTTATGAACTCAGCGAGGGGGAACGAGAGATAATGTTTTGAAATCCTTTTCCGGTTAAACTTTATGAAAACTCCTTTGAAAACATGTCAAACAGAATAAGTAAGCTCATAATATAGCATATATATATAAATGAACACATTTACCCGTCTTTCCTCCCCAAGGTCCTCTAGGAACCAACCGAGAATACTTAAACACATAGTAAAAATGATACGGTTTGATACGTACAGGACTCTAGAGGTAGCTCATACGGGCTCAAGAGGTAGCTCCCACTACATTTAGGTGTAGTACTTTCCCCCGCATAGCACTTACTTCCTGCCGTTCAAGTTCATTTTCAGTAACAGTTGTTGCGGCCGGCTTCAATCATCCACTTTTCACGCCAAATGGGTGTACTCCGAATGTACCCCGAAATCCTATGACCCAACTCTCTAAGGAAGTCTAGCTCCCAAGCGAGAGAGGGAATTGGACAATGGTAGTCACGGTTGCATCGGCAAGCCCGATGCCACTCGGTGTGCATGAATGCTACCACACCAAAATGAAAGGTTGCAACCTTTTATGCAATGCACATTTATGACATTTAATATATCACATTAGGAGGACAACAAAGTAGGTTGCCTCCGGACAGTCATAAGATTGTACATTGACAAGTAAACAAGCGAGGCACGATAAGACAAGTAATTTCACTTGAAAGGCATATGGAGTTATATGAACATTAAACGGGCAGCCATGTAACACACGTAAATCAAGTCATATAACTCATTTCAACGTTCACGTAATCAAATAATAAGATTATTCAACATGCAACAACATCTACGAGGGTTTGGATGCAAGAAAGGCCTATTTGTCAACATGCAATGATCAAAACCACACTTAGGGCTATAAGGGCAACTACGGGCAGCCTACTAAACATATCATTACACACAATATCCAAAGGATCAACACTTAGCAAGTTTACCTAGTCACAAGGGTTTCCATTTCGTGCTTACCCGTGCAATTAAGCCCCAAGTCAACTCAAAATCAATCTCAAGCCATGCATCAATTAATTCAAACATCCTCAAGTATTAAAAACAGTCCACACAACATCCCAATGCCACAATCCCAAGCATTTAATACCATAAGAGAAGTTACAACAAATTTTCTAAGCATATAACGAAGTGAAACCCTCACTGCAATAGGCTGCATTCTCACAATCATTAAGAAAAGTAAACAATCTCCAATTCCAGTGAATAAGATGTCAAATTAAATCGTAAGAAGTGAACTAAATTCAGAAACAAACCTCACATCATTTGGAGTTCAGGTTCAATAGTTATAGCCAAAACAGTGGGATTGCACAAAACTGTCCATATTTGCACACATTTCAGTACTTGTCGTTTTTGACGTCCTTAGGGTCAGATTTAGCCTTAGTCCATTTCTGACAAAAATGTCCAGAACTAAAAAACCTAGCAAACTCACCTAGGCTGAAATGGAGACTCAAAGAGCTTGTATGTGTGATTCTTGCAACTTAGCTAGCTTGGTCGAGTTTCTTATCTTGTTGCTTGTCTTGATGCACCATAGAATGATGAAGATGAGCTATGGAGTGAATGAACTCAGCCAAATCCGAGAGAGAGAGAGAAGAATGAGGGAGAGAGAGAGAAATGTGAGGAAATGAGAGAATGAAGAAAAAAATGAAGGCTTTTGCAATTGTTAAGGCATATGTCGGCCTTGAGCTTTTCAATTCAGATTTTTATGTCTTCAAGAAGCATTTTGAAATTCCTAGCATGGGCAAGGAGCATTTTGTCGAGATTTGAAGGCTTTGAGCAGGTATTTGAGCTAGTTTTTTATGCATTTGTGTCATAGAATTGTCATAGATTGTCTAGGAATTAAATTGAATTAAGCAAGCAAGCACAAAGCCCAACATGGTGGTCGGCCAAGGCATCTAAAAATATGATTTTTTGTCATCTTTTGAGCATTATTTAATTGTGTGTTTGAAAGTGCAAAAGAATAAGGAATAAAGAATAAGGAATGTCTAGCTTTTTGTGAGATTTTGTCTTCTAGTGGGTTGAATTAGTAATTTAATATTAGTTAGTGGAATTTGTAGGATTAATTAATGACCTAGTGCTTCGTGTAAGATGCTTTCTTAATTAGCGTGAGTGAATACTTTCCTAGGTCTAGGGCACGCACTACGAGATTGGGCATGAACTACGAGACGAATGCACATTTTCCAAGTAAATGCACGCAACCCTAAATGAATGCACGTAATTCAATGCAAGGCATACAAAATGAAACACAATTCTCAAACCTAGGTCAAGGCACGCAAATCTAGGTTACACACGTTATTTGGGGTCGGGCCTCACACCCATCCTAGTACTACTTTCTCCCAAGCACGCGTAACTTCAGAGTTTTGATGGGATCCAGTGCATTAGTGCTAGTATGATCGTACCCGTCATGTTGAGGGCACAAATCCTATATGTGTTGACGGTTCACAGTCCCAACCCTGAGAGATGGCCCATTCAAAAAGCCCAATGGGCTCAACGACAACCCATCCGCTTCAACAATACAGCATCCTCGTAAGATGTGATATCTACGTGTTATAGGGCCCTATAATGTCCCGCGAGTTAAGTTGTCGTCCTTTTAACAGCTCACGACGTACGATTCAGCACAGAAAAACAGAGCAAAAGAAGAAAAGTGGCTCAAAATTGATAAAAATGTTAGATTTTAGGCTCTGAAAATAGGCGCAGCCGAGCAGGCTTGCTGCCCCTGTCGTAAAGCTCTCAGAGAGCTTTCCAACGGTATGCTGTGCGCCATGTAACACCTTACAAATCAAAAGTTATAGGCACTGGAGTGACGGAGACCTGGTCACAAGCCCCACGCCCTCGGTTTGTGCGCCTAGCCTTTACGTGAAGCGAAGTTGTCTTGCCCAAGGTTCCATGGGATACGATAATAGAAATGTGGTAGATAAAGCATCTTGGCAACCCTAACCCGGGCAAAAAAAAAATTGAAAAGGGGGTGCAACACGATGACTTCCAAGGGGTCACCTATCCTAGTACTACTCTCGCCCAAGCACGCTTAACTTCGTAGTTCTGATGGGATCCGGTGCATTAGTGCTGGTATGATTGCACCCGTCATGTTGAGGGCACAAATCCTTTATTTGTTGACGATTCACAATCCCAACCTAGAGAGATAGCCCATTCAAAAGGCCCAATGGGTTTAACAACAACCCATCCACTTCAACAACGCAGCATCCTCGCAAGACTTGATATCGATGAGTTCTAGGGCCCTATAATGTCCCGCGAGTTAGGTTGTCATCCTTTTAACAGCTCACGACGTACGATCCGGGATAGAAAAATAGAGCAAAAGAAGAAAAGTGGTCCGAAATTGATGAAAATGTTCAATTTTTGCCCCTGTAAAAGGGCGCAGCCAAGCTGGATTGCTGCCCCGTCGTAGAGCTCTCGGAGAGCTTTCCAATGATATGCTATGCGCCGCGTAACTCCTTACGGATCAGAAGTTATGGGCACCGGAGCGACGGAGACCTGGTCACAAGCCCCACGCCCTCGGTTTGCAGGCCCACCTTCTACGTGAAGTGAAGTTGCCTTGCCAAAGGTGCCGTGGGATTCGGTAATAGAAATGCAGTGGATAAAGCTTCTTGGCAACCTTAACCGAGGCAAAAACAAATTGAAAAGGGGGTGCAACACGAGGACTTCGCAGGGGGTCATCCATCCTAGTACTACTCTCGCCCAAGCACGCTTAACTTCAGAGTTCTGATAGGATCCGATGAACTAGTGCTGGTATGATCACACAAGTCATGTTGAGGGCACAAATCCTTTATGTTTTGACGGTTCACAGTCCCAACCCAGAGAGATGACCCATTCAAAAGGCCCAATGGGCTTAACGACAACCCATCCACTTCAACAACGCAGCATCCTCGCAAGACGTGATATCGACGAGTTGTAGGTCCCTATAATGTTCGACGAGTTAGGTTGTCGTCCTTTTAACAGCTCACGACGTACGATCCGGGACGGAAAAACAGAGCAAAAGAAGAAAACGTGGCTCGAAACTGATGAAAACGTTCAATTTTGGGCTCCAAAAATGGGCACAGCCGAACAGGCTTGCTGCCCCCATCGTAGAGCTCTCGGAGAGCTTTCCTAAGGTATGTTGTGCGCTGCGTCACTCCTTACGGATCAAAAGTTATGGGCACTGGAGCAACGGAGACCTGGTCACAAGCCTCAAGCCCTAGGTTTGCATGCCCAGCCTCTACGTGAAGCGAAGTTGTCTTGCCCAAGGTGCCGTTGGATTCGGTAATAGAAATGTAGGGGATAAATCATCTTGGCAACCCTAACTGGGGCAAAAAAAATTGAAAAGAGGGGTGCAACACAAGGACTTCCTCGGGGGTCACCTATCCTAGTACTACTCTCGCCCAAGCACGCTTAACTTCGCAGTTCCGATGGGATCCGGTGCATTAGTGTTGGTATGACTGCACCCGTCATGTTGAGGGCACAAATCTTTTATGTGTTGATGGTTCACAGTCCCAGCCTAGAGAGATGGCCCATTCAAAAGGCCAAATGGACTTAACGACAACCCATCCGCTTCAACAACGTTGCATCCTTGCAAGATGTGATATCGACGCGTTGTAGGGCCCCCTAATGTCTCGCAAGCTAGGTTGTCGTCCTTTTAACAGCTCACGACGTACGATCCGAGACGGAAAAATAGAGCAAAAGAAGAAAAGTAGCGCGAAACTAATGAAAACGTTCGATTTTGGGATCCAAAAACTGGCGCAGCTGAGTACGCTTGTTTCCCTTGTGGTAGAGCTCTCGGAGAGCTTTCCAACGGTATGCTGTGCGCCGCGTAACTTCTTACGGATCAAAAGTTATGGGCACTGGAGCGACGGAGACCTGGTGACAAGCCCCACGCCCTCGGTTTGCGGGCCCAGCCTCTACTTGAAGCGAAGTTGTCTTGCCCAAGGTGCCGTACGATTCAGTAATAGAAATGTGGTGGATAAAGCATCTTGGCAACCCTAACCGGGGCAAAAAAAATTGAAAAATAGGGTGCTACACGAGGACTTCCTAGGGGGTTACCCATCCTAGTACTACTCTCGCCCAAGCACGCTTAACTTCAGAGTTTTGATGGGATCCGGTGCATTAGTGCTGGTATGATCGCACCCGTCATGTTAAGGGCACATATCCTTTATGTGTTGACGGTTCACAGTCCCAGCCCAAAGAGATGGCCCATTCAAGAGGCCCAATGGGCTTAACAACAACCCATCCGTTTCAACAATATAGCATCCTCGTAAGACGTGATATCGACGCGTTGTAAGGCCCTCTAATGTCCCGCGAGTGAGGTTGTCATCCTTTTAACAACTCACGACGTACTATCCGGGACGTAAAAACAGAGCAAATGAAGAAAAGTGGCCCGAAACTGATGAAAACGTTCAATTTTGGGATTCGAAAATTGGCGTAGCTAAGCAGGCTCGCTGCCCCAGTCATAGAGCTCTCGGAGAGCTTTCCAACGGTATGTTGTGCGTCGCGTAACGCCTTACAGATCAAAATTTATGGGCATCGGAGCGACGGAGACCTGGTCACAAGCCCCACGCCCTCGGTTTGCGGGCCCAGCCTCTATGTGAAGCAAAGTTGTCTTGCCCAAGGTGCCGTGGGATTCAGTAATAGAAATGTGGTGGATAAAGTATCTTGGCAACCTTAATAGGGGCAAGAAAATTAAAAAGGGGGGTGCAACAAGAGAACTTCCCAGGGGGTCGCCCATCCTAGTACTATTCTCGCCCAAGAACGCTAAACTTCTGAGTTCTGATGGGATCCAGTGTATTAGTGATGATATGATCGCACCCGTCATGTTGAGGGCACAAATCCTTTATGTGTTGACGGTTCACAGTCCCAGCCCAGAGAGATGGCCCATTCAAAAGGCCCAATGGGCTTAACAACAAGCCATCCAATTCAACAACGTTGTATCCTCGTAAGACGAGATATCGACGCTTTTTGGGCCCTCTAATGTCCCGCGAGTTAGGTTGTCATCCTTTTAACAACTCACGAAGTACGATCCGGGACGAAAAAACAGAGCATAAGAAGAATAGTGGCCTGAAACTGATGAAAACGCTTAATTTTGGGATCCGAAAATAGGCACAGCCAGTATGCTGGCTGCCCTCATCGTAGAGCTCTCGGAGAGCTTTTGAACGGTATGCTGTGCGCCACATAACTTCTTACGGACCAAAAGTTATGGGCACTGGAGCAACGGAGACTTGGTCACAAGCCCCATGCCCTCGGTTTGCGGGCCCAGCCTCTTCTTGAAGCGAAGTTGTCTTGCCCAAGGTGCCGTGGGATTTAGTAATAGAAATGTCGTGGATAAAGTATCTTGGCAACCCTAACCAGGGCAAAAAAAATTAAAAAATGGGGTGCAACACAAGGACTTCCCAGGGGGTCACACATCCTAGTACAACTCTCGCCTAAGCACGCTTAACTTCGGAGTTCTGATAGGATCCGGTACATTAGTGCTGGTATGATCGGACCCGTCATGTTAAGGGCACTAATCCTTTATGTGTTGACTGTTCACAGTCCTAGCCCAGGGAGATGGCCCATTCAAAAGGCCCAATGGGCTTAACGACAGCCCATTCGCTTCAACAACGCAACATCCTCGCAAGATGTGATATCGACATATTGTAGGGCCCCCTAATGTCCCTCGAGTTAGGTTGTCGTCCTTTTAACAACTCACGACGCACGATCCAAGATGAAAAAACAGAGCAAAAGAAGAAAAGTTGCCCAAAATTGATGAAAATGTTCGAATTTGGGATCCAAAAACGGGTGCAGCTGAGTAAGCTTGCTGCCCTCATCGTAGAGCTCTCGGAGAGCTTTCCAACGGTATGTTGTGCGCCGCGTAACTCCTTACGGATAAAAAGTTATGGGCACCGGAGCGACGAAGACCTGGTCACATGCCCCACGCCCTAGGCTTGCTGGCCCAGCCTTTACGTGAAGCGAAGTTGTCTTGCCCAAGGTGCAGTGGGATTCGGTAATAGAAATGTGGTGGATAAAGCATCTTGGCAACCCTAACCGGGGCAAAAAAAAATAGAAAAGCAGGGTGCAACAAGAGGACTTCCAAAGGGGTCACCCATCCTAGTACTACTCTCGCCCAAGCACGCTTAACTTCGCAGTTCCGATGGGATCCGGTGCATTAGTACTGGTATGATCGAACCCGTCATGTTGAGGGCACAAATCGTTTATGTGTTGACGGTTCACAGTCCCAGCCCAGAGAGATGGCCCATTCAAAAGGCCCAATGGGCTTAACGACAAGCCATCCAATTCAACAACGCTGCATCCTCGTAAGATGAGATATCGACGCGTTGTAGGGCCCTCTAATGTCCCGCGAGTTAGGTTGTCGTCCTTTTAACAACTCACGACGTACGATCCGGGACGAAAAAACAGAGCATAAGAAGAATAGTGGCCTAAAACTGATGAAAACACTTAATTTTGGGATCCGAAAATAGGCACAGCCAGCATGCTGGCTGCCCCCGTCGCAGAGCTCTCGGAGAGCTTTCGAACGGTATGCTGTGCGCCACATAACTTCTCACGGATCAAAAGTTATGAGCACCGGAGCGACGGAGACTTGGTCACAAGCCCCACGCCCTCGGTTTGCGGGCTCAGCCTCTACGTGAGGCAAAGTTGTCTTGCCCAAGGTGCCGTGGGATTCAGTAATTGAAACGTTGTGGATAAAGTATCTTGGCAACCCTAACCAAGGCAAAAAAAATTAAAAAGGGGGGTGCAACATAAGGACTTCCCAGGGGGTTACCCATCCTAGTACAACTCTCACCGAAGGATGCTTAACTTTGGAGTTCTGATAGGATCCGGTACATTAGTGCTGGTATGATTGGACCCGTCATGTTGAGGGCACTAATCATTTATGTGTTGACGGTTCACAGTCCCAGCCCAGGGAGATGGCCCATTCAAAAGGCCCAATGGGCTTAACGACAGCCCATTCGTTTGAACAACGCAACATCCTCGCAAGACGTGATATCGACACATTGTTGGGCCCTCTAATGTCCCACGAGTTAGGTTTTCGTCCTTTTAACAGCTCACGACGCACGATCCAAGATGAAAAAACATAGCAAAAGAAGAAAAGTGGCCCGAAATTGATGAGAACGTTCGAATTTGGGATCCAAAAATGGGTGCAGCCGAGTAGGCTTGCTGCCCTCGTCGTAGAGCTCTCGGAGAGCTTTCCAACGGTATGTTGCGTGCCGCGTAACTCCTTACGGATCAAAAGTTATGGGCACCAGATCGACGAAGACCTGGTCACAAGCCCCACGCCCTAGGCTTGCAGGCCCAGCCTTTACGTGAAGCGAAGTTGTCTTGCCCAAGGTGCAGTGGGATTCGGTAATAGAAATGTGGTGGATAAAGCATATTGGCAACCCTAACCGGGGCAAAAAAAATTGAAAAGAGGGGTGCAACAAGAGGACTTCCAAAGGGGTCACCCATCCTAGTACTACTCTCGCCCAAGCACGCTTAACTTCGCAGTTCCGATGGGATCGGGTGCATTAGTGCTGGTATGACCGCACCCGTCATGTTGAGGGCACAAATCCTTTATGCGTTAACGGTTCACAGTACTAGCCCAGAGAGATGGCCCATTCAAAAGGCCCAATGGGCTTAACGACAAGCCATCCAATTCAACAACGCTGCATCCTCGTAAGACGAGATATCGACGTGTTGTAGGGCCCTCTAATGTCCCGCGAGTTAGGTTGTCGTCCTTTTAACAACTCACGACGTACGATCTGGGACGGAAAAACAGAGCATAAGAAGAATAGTGGCCTGAAACTGATGAAAACGCTTAATTTTGGGATCCGAAAATAGGCACAGCCAGCATGCTGGCTGCCCCCGTTGTAGAGCTCTTGGAGAGCTTTCGAACGGTATGTTGTGCGTCTCATAACTTCTTACGGATCAAAAGTTATGGGCACCGGAGCGACGGAGACTTGGTCACAAGCCCCACGCCCTCGGTTTGTGGGCCCAGCCTCTACTTGAAGCGAAGTTGTCTTGCCCAAGGTGCCGTGGGATTCAGTAATAGAAATGTCGTGGATAAAGTATCTTGGCAACCCTAACCAGGGCAAAAAAAATTTAAAAATGGTGTGCAACACAAGGACTTCCCAGGCGGTCACCCATCCTAGTACAACTCTCACCTAAGCACGCTTAACACCGGAGCGACGAAGACCTGGTCACAAGCCCCACGCCCTAGGCTTGCGGGCCCAGCCTTTACGTGAAGCGAAGTTGTCTTGCCCAAGGTGCAGTGGGATTCGGTAATAGAAATGTGGTGGATAAAGCATCTTCGCAACCCTAACCGGGGCAAAAAAAATTGAAAAGGGGGGGTGCAACAAGAGGACTTCCAAAGGTGTCACCCATCCTAGTACTACTCTCGCCCAAGCACACTTAACTTTGCAGTTCCGATGGGATCCGGTGCATTAGTGCTGGTATGATCGCACCCGTCATGTTGTGGGCACAAATCCTTTATGTGTTGACGGTTCACAGTCCCAACCCAGAGAGATGGCCCAATCAAACGGCCCAATGGGCTTAACGACAACCCATCCGCTTCAACAATGTAGCATCCTCGTAAGATGTGATATCGACGTGGTGTAGGGCCCTGTAATGTCCCGCAAGTTAGGTTGTCGTCCATTTAACAGCTCACAACGTACGATCCGGGACGGAAAAACAGAGCAAATGAAGAAAAGTGGCCCAAAACTGATGAAAACGTTCGATTTTAGGCTCCCAAAATACGCGTAGGGGTGTAGGTTTGCTTCCCCCATCGTAGAGCTCTCGGAGAGCTTTCCAATGGTAAGTTGTGCACTACGTAACTCCTTACGGATAAAAAGTTATGGGCACCGGAGCGGCGGAGAGCTGGTCAATGCACGTAATCCTAGGTGAATGCACGTAAACCAATGCAAGGCACGTAATTCAATGTAATGCACGTAAATTGAGGTACGACTCTTAAACCTAGGTTAAGGTACGCAGTTCAAGGTTAGGGCACACGAAATGAGGTAACACACGTACATCGAGGTTAGGGCACGTATTTCTAGATACCGCACGTGAGTCGGAGATTAGGGCACACTATTCTAGGTCAAGGAACGTATGACGAGGTATGCACGAAAACCAAGACAGGACACGTAATCCAAGGTCAGTCATATAATTAGGGGTCTATGACACGCAAATCAAGGTAACACACGTTACTCGGGGTCGGGCCTCACAATAGCCAAGCAGGCTTGTTGCCCCCGTCGTAGAGCTCTCGGTGAGCTTTCCAACGGTATGTTGTGCACCGTGTAACTCCTTGCGGATCAAGAGTTATGGGCACCGGAGCGACAGAGACCTGGTCACAAGCCCCACGCCCTCGGTTTACGGGCCCAGCCTCTACGTGAAGCGAAGTTATCTTGCCCAAGGTGCCGTGGGATTCGGTAATAGAAATGTGGTGGATAAAGCATCTTGGCAACCCTAACCGAGGCAAAAAAAAATTGAAAAGGGGGGTGCAACACGAGGACTTCGCAGGGGGTCACCCATCCTAGTACTACTCTTGCCCAAGCACGCTTAACTTCGGAGTTCTGATGGGATCTGGTGCATTGGTGTCACGCCCCAACCCGGCCTCTGGTGTGATCTAAACATTCAAGTCATATCTCGTACTTCATCGTTCATGAAAGTTTAACACTTGACGTTTTAGCCTAAACTCCACAATTTTCTGGAAAATCGGCAGCATAACGACTGTAATTGGGCTATTTGGTTTGACCTAATTCTCTAAACGCCTCAAAATTCCAATCTCCATTTCATTTCCAACTAAGATTACTATTTATGACAAATCGAAATGCCTACCAGTTATCTCGAAGTCTCATTTGATTAATAACCTAGCATGATACTATGTCTCGTTTGTTTGTTAATCCTCGTTAGAAAAGCACCTATTGGTCTTAGCTTAACAATGAGTACCTGCTTAAGATTGGTTAGGTTCATTTTACTTAGTCCTTACCTGATACTTCATAATCCTATGATAGATACTAACCAATAACGACAGCAAAAACGACCATAGTAGTGTCTATGTAGTTATTATCAGTACAAACCAAAATTAGACCCCAAATTACAATGGGGGTCTTTTACATTACAATAACAAGCATCATAAGAAATGAAATAGTCTTCAAGCAACATATTGTTCACAAAATGGCCATAGTCACGTAAGGCACGTAGGGCAAGCAATCATTCCAATGAATCATCGTTAGGCATGTTGTCCTCGGGTACCTGTTCTTGGTCTTCTTCACCTGAGATGATAAAAGAGGGTGAGTCCTTATGAACTCAGCGAGGGGGGAACGAGAAATAAGTTTTGAAACTCATTTTCCGGTTCAACTTATGAAAAACCCTTTTTGCAAGCATGAATGTATCACAAGTAAGTACATAATGTAATGTAAAAGTAAAGGAACACAATTACCCGTCTTTCCTCCCCGAGGTCCTCTAGGAACCAAGCAAGAGTACTTATACACATAGTGAAAAGGATACGGTGAGCTTTTGCTCTCAGTTCATGTCAGTATCAATTGTTGCGACCGACTTCAAATCATCCCCTTATCACGCCAAATGGGTGTACTCCAGATGTACTCCAAAATCCTACGACCCAACTCTCCGAGGAAGTCTAGCCTCCAAGCGAGAGAGGGAATTGGATAATGGTAGTTACGGTTGCACCGGCAAGCCCGAGGCCGCCCGATGTGCGTGAACACTACCACGCCAGAATGAAAGGTTGCAACCTTGTATGCAATGCACATTTATGACATTTAATATATCACATTAGGAGGACAACAAAGTAGGTTGCCTCCGAGCAGTCATAAGATTGCACATTGACAGTTAAACACGCGAGGAACGATATGACAAGTAAATTCACTTGAAAAGCACATGGAGTTATATGAACATTAAACGGGCAGCCATGTAACGCACGTAAATCAAGTCATATAACTCATTTTAAAGTTCACGTAATCAAATAATAAGATTATTCATCATGCAACGACATCTACGTGGGACCGGGTGCAAGAAAAGCCAACTTATCAACATGTAATCATCGAAATCATATTTAGGGCTACAAGGGAAACTACGGGCAGCCTACTAAACACACAATCAAACACAATATCCATAGGATCAACACTTAGCGAGTTTACCTAGTTACTAGGGTTTCAATTCGTGTTTACCCGTACGATTAAGCCCTAAGTCATCTCGTAATTAAGCTCAAGCCATGCATTGATTAAATTAAACACCCTCAAGCATTCAAAACAGTCCACACAACATCCAAATGCCACAATCCCAAGCATGTAATACAACAAGGGAAGCTACATTAATTTTTCTAAGCATATCAATAGGTGAAACCCTCACTGCAATGGACTGTATTCTCACAATCATTAAGACAATCAAACAATCTCCAATTCTAGTGAACAAGATGTCAAATTAAATCTTAAGGAGTGAACTAAACTCAGAAACAAACTTCGCATCATTTGGAGTTCGGGTTCAAGAGTTATAACCAAAACAGTGAGACTACACAAAACTGTCCAGATTTGCACACATTTCAATACTTGTCGTTTTTTAGGGCCTTAGGGTCAGATTTAGCCTTAGTACATTTCTGACAAAATTGTTCAGAACTGAAAAATATAGCTTTACACCAAATTTAATGCATTTTGGATATCATTTACTAAGTCAAAACTGGTTCGTTCTACAAGGTTAGTGAATCTATCAAAACCTGCTTCATTTTTCCAGACTTTCCAGATTTGGACACATCTTGATAACTTGCCATTTTGAGGGCCTTAGAGTCAAAATTAGCTTTGGCCTATTTCTACAAAACGTGTTCAGAACTGGAAAAACTAGTTACCTACCAATTTTCACGCATTTTCAACATCATTTACCTTGTAACAATCACCTCGCACCAACAAGGCAGAAGGCTGTTACATACCCGATTTCATCTATCATCACATTCTAGCCAAAATCTTGCCATGCATGTTTACAAAAACTCATGAACACACATATATCACAAGTACAGAAGTAAAGATAGACATTTAAGGGCATGCATGTGGTTTTTGAAAGATTTTCAAGAAGCTTTAGCCCTCACCTTAGCAAGACAACGAGGAAGATGCTCAAACTCTTGGTGAAGCACAAAGTTGAGCCTTTTCTTTGCTTAGCCGAGAGACAACTTGGGATTTCTCTAATTTCCTAGCTAAGTCACCATGTTCTTAGTAGGTGCATGTGGTTAGAACAAGAAGAAAAGAAATGGAAGCTAACAAACTCACCTAAACCGAAATGGAGGTGCTAAAGGCTTGCATGCGTGCTTCTTTGCTCCTAGTTTTGTTTGGTCGAGCTCCTAAGCTTCTTGCATGTCTTGATGAACCATTGAGTGATGAAGTTAAGCTTTGGAGTGTAGAAACTCAGCCAAGGCCGAGAGAGAGAGAGAAGAAATGAGAGAGTGAGAGAAATGTGAGAAAGAAAGAAAGAAAGAAGGAAAAATGAAAGGCTTTGAAGAGAATGATGCATATGTCGGCCTAGGGCCTTGCAAATTCAGATTTTTGTGTCTTCAAGGAGCAGTTTTTGAATCCTTAGCATGGGTAATTGAGAATTGGTCAAGAATGGTGCATTGGGGAGGGTTTTTGAGCAATTTTTTTTATTGCTTTGTGTCATAGATTTGTCATAGAATTGTCTAGGTTCAATTTGAATTATGCAAAGCATTGCAAAAGACCCCATGTGGTCGGCCAAGGCTAGTGCAAAGATCTGAATTTTTGTCATCTTTTGGAGTATTATTTAATTGTGTGTTTGGGATATGCAAAGAATAAAGAATAAAGAATAAGAATGTCTAGCTTTTTGTAAGATTTTGTCTTCTAGTGGGTTGAATTAGCAATTTAATATTAGTAAGTGGAGTTTGTAGGATTAATTAATGATCTAGTGCTTCGTGTAAGATGCTTTCTTGATTAGCGTGAGGGCACGCTTTCTTAGGTTTTGGGCACGCACTACAAGGTAAGGCACGAACTGCGAGACAAATGCACGTTTCCCAAGTAAATGCACGCAACCCTAAATGAATGCATGTAATGCAATGCAAGGCACACAAAACAAAACACAATTCTTAAACCTAGGTCAAGGCACGCAAATCTAGGTTAGGCACACGAAACAAGGTATCGCACGTAAATCGATGTCGGGCCTCACAATTGGTGCTGGTATGATCGCACCTGTCATGTTGAGGGCACAAATCCTTTATGTGTTAACGGTTCACAGTCACAGCCTAGAGAGATGACCTATTCAAAAGGCTGAATGGGCTTAACGACAACCCATCCGCTTCAACAACGCAGCATCCTCGCAAGACGTGATATCGACGCATTGTAAGGCCCTCTAATGTCCCGCGAGTTAGGTTGTCGTCCATTTAACAGCTCACGATGTATGATCCGGGACGAAAAAACAGAGGAAAAGAAGAAAAATGGCCCGAAACTGATGAAAACGTTCAATTTTGAGATCCAAAAATAGGCGCAGCCGAGCAGCCTTGCTGCCCCCGTCGTAGATCTCTTGGAGAGCTGTCCAACGGTATGATGTGCGCCACATCACTCCTTTCGGATCAAAAGTTATGGGCAACAGAGTGACGGAGACCTGGTCACAAGCCCGAGGCCCTAGGTTTGCGGGCCTAGCCTCTACGTGAAGTGAAGTTGTCTTGCCCAAGGTGCCGTGGGATTCGGTAATAGAAATGTGGTGGATAAAGCATCTTGCCAACCCTAACTGGGGCTAAAAAAATTGAAAAGGGGGGTGCAACACGAGGACTTCCCAAGGGGTCACCCATCTTAGTACTACTCTCGCCCAAGCACGCTTAACTTCGCAGTTCTGATAGGATCCGGTGCATTAGTGCTGGTATGATCGCACCCGTCATGTTGATGGCACAAATCCTTTATGTGTTAACGGTTAGTCCCAGCCCAGAGAGATGGCCCACACAAAAGGCCCAATGGGCTTAACGAAAACCCATCTGCTTCAACAACGCAACATCCACGCAATACGTGATATCGACGCATTGTAAGGCCCTCTAATGTCCCGCGAGTCAGGTTGTCATCCTTTTAACAGCTCACGATGTACGATCCGAGATGGAAAAACAGAGCAAAAGAAGAAAAGTGGCCCAAAACTGATGAAAACATTGGATTTTAGAATCAAAAAACTGGCGCAGCCGAGCAGGCATGCTGCCCCCATCGTGGAGCTCTCGGTGAGCTTTCTAACGGTATGCTGTGTGCCGCGTAACTCCTTAGGAATCTAAAGTTATGGGCAACGGAGCGACGGAGACCTGGTTATAAGCCCTACGCCCTCGGTTTGTGGGCCCACCCTCTACGTGAAGCGAAGTTGTCTTGCCCAAGGTTCTGTGGGATTCGGTAATAGAAATGTGGTGTATAAACCATCTTGGAAACCCTAACCTGGGCCAAAAAAAATTGAAAATAGGGGTGCAACACGAGGACTTCCATGGGGGTCACATATCATAGTACAACTCTCGCCCAAGCATGCTTAACTTCGGAGTTCTGATAGGATCCGGTGCATTAATGCTGGTATGATTGCACACGTCATGTTGAGGGCACAAATCCTTTATGTGTTGACGGTTCACAGTCCCAGCCATAAGAGATGGCCTATTTAAAAGGCCCAATGGGCTTAACGACAACCCATCCGCTTCAACAACGCAACAGCCTCGCAAGATGTGATATCGACGCGTTGTAAAGCCCTCTAATGTCCCACGAGTTAGGTTGTCATCCGTTTAACAACTCACGACGTACGATCCAGGATGAAAAAACAGAGCAAAAGAAGAAAAGTGGCCCAAAACTGGTGAAAATGTTCAATTTTGGCCTCTGAAAATAGGCGTGGCCGAGGGGGCTTGCTACGATCGTCGTGAGCTCACGGAGAGCTTTTCAATGGTATGTTGTGCGCTGCGTAACTCCTTACGGATCAAAAGTTATAGGCACCGGAGCGACGGAGACCTGGTCACAAGCCCCATGCCCTAGGCTTGCGGGCCCAGCCTCTACGTGAAGCGAAGTTGTCTTGCCCAAAGAACAGTGGGATTCGGTAATAGAAATGTGGTGGATAATGCATCTTGGCAACCCTAACCGGGGCAAAAAAATTAAAAAGGGGGGCGCAACACGAGGACTTCCAAAGGGGTTACCTATCCTAGTACTACTCTCGCCCAAGCACGCTTAACTTCGGAGTTCTGATGGGATCCGGTGCATTAGTGCTGGTATGATTGCACCCGTCATGTTGAGGGCACAAATCCTTTATGTGTTGATGGTTCACAGTCTCAGCCCAGAGAGATAGCCCATTCAAAAGGCCCAATGGGCTTAACGACAACCAATCCCTTTCAACAATGCAACATCCTTGTAAGACGTGATATCGACGTGTTGTAGGGCCCTGTAATGTCCCACGAGATAGGTTGTCGCCCTTTTAACAGCTCACGACGTACGATCCGGGACGGAAAAACAGAGCAAAAGTAGAAAAGTTGCCCAAAACTGATGAAAACATTCGATTTTAGGCTCTAAAAATAGGCGTAGCTGGGCAAGCTTGCTGCCCCCATTGTAGAGCTCTCGAAGAGCTTTCCAACGGTATGTTGTGCGCCGCGTAACTCTATACGGATCAAAAGTTACGGGCATCGGAGCGACGGAGACTTGGTCACAGGCACTACGCCCTCGGTTTGCAGGCCCAGCCTCTACGTTAAGCGAAGTTGTCTTGCCCAAGGTACCGTGGGATTCGGTAATAGAAATTTGGTGGATAAAGGATCTTGGCAACCCTAACCGGGGCAAAAAAAAATTGAAAAGGGGGGTGCTATACGAGGACTTCCCAGGGGGTAACCCATCCTAGTACTACTCTCGCCCAAGCACACTTAACTTCGGAGTTCTAATGGGATCCGGTGCATTAGTGCTGGTATAATTGCACCTGTCATGTTGAGGGCACAAATCCTTTATGTGTTGACGTTTCACAGTCCCAGCCTAGAGAGATGGCCCATTCAAAAGGCCCAATGGTCTTAACGGCAGCCCATCCACTTCAACAACGCAGCATCCTCGCAAGATGTGATATCGACGCGTAGTAGGGCTCGCTAATGTCTCGCGAGTTAGGTTGTCATCCTTTTAACAGCTCACGACATACGATCCAGGATGGAAAAATAGAGCAAAAGAAGAAAAGTGGCACGAAACTGATGAAAATGTTTGATTTTGAGCTCCAAAAACGGGTGCAGCCAAGCAAGATTGCTGCCCCCGTCGTAGAGCTCTCGGAGAGATTTCCAACGGTATGATGTGCGCTGCGTAAGTCTTTACGGATCAAAAGTTATGGGGACCAAGGCTTCTGAGACCTGGTCACAAGCATACGCCCTGCTTTGCGGGCCCAGCCTCTATGTGAAGCGAAATTGTCTTGCCCAAGTTGCCGTGGGATCCGGTAATAGAAATGTGGTGGATAAAGCATCTTGGCAACCCTAGTCAGGGCAAAAAAAATTGAAAAGGGGGGTGCAACATGAGAACTTCCCAGGGGGTCACCCATCCTAGTATTACTCTCGCCCAAGCACGCTTAACTTCTGAGTTTTGATGGGATCTGGTGCATTAGTGCTGGTATGATTGCACCCGTCATGTTGAATGCACAAATCCTTTATGTGTTGATGGTTCACAGTCCCAGCCCTGAGAGATGGCCCATTCAAAAGGCCCAATGGGCTTAACGACAACCCATTCGCTTCAACAATGCAGCATCCTCGTAAGACGTGATGTCGACATATTTTAGGGCCTTGTAATGTCCTGCGAGTTAGGTTGTCGTCCTTTTAACAGCTCGCGACGTATAATCCGGGACGAAAAAACAGAGCAAAAGAAGAAAAGTGGCCCGAAACTGATGAAAATGTTCAATTTTAGGCTCCGAAAATAGGTGCAGCTGAGCAGGCTTGATGCCCCCATCGTGGAGCACTCAGAGAACTTTCCAACGGTATACTGTGCACAGCGTAACTCCATACGGATCAAAAGTTATGGGCACCGGAGCGACGGAGACTTGGTCACAAGCACCATGCCCTCGGTTTGCGGGCCCAGCCTCTACGTGAAGCGAAGTTGTCCTGTCCAAGGTGCCGTGGGATTCGGTAATAGAAATTTGGTGGATAAAGCATCTTGGCAACCCTAACCGGGGCAAAAAAAAATTGAATTGGGGGGTGCAACACGAGGACTTCCCAGGGGGTCACCCATCCTAGTACTACTCTCGCCCAAGCACGCTTAACTTCGGAGTTCTGATGGGATCCAGTGCATTAGTGCTGGTATGATCGCACCCGTCATGTTGAGGGAACTAATCCTTTATGTGTTGACGTTTCACAGTCCCAACCAAGAAAGATGGCCCATTAAAAGGCCCAATGGGCTTAACGACAACCCATCCACTTCAACAACACAACATCCTCGCAAGACGTGATATCGACGCATTGTAGGGCCCTTTAATGTCCCACAGTTAGGTTGTTATAATTTTAACAGCTCACGATGTACGATCCGGGACGGAAAAATCGAGTAAAAGAATAAAAGTGGTCAGAAACTGATGAAAAATGTTCAATTTTGTGCTCCAAAAAAGGCGCAGCCAAGCAAGTTTGCTTCCGCGGTCGTAGAGCTCTCGGAGAGCTTTTCAACGGTATACTGTGCGCTGCATAACTCCTTACAGATCAAAAGTTATGGGCACCAGAGCGACGGAGACCTGGTCACAAGCTCCACGCCCTAGGTTTGCGGGCCCAGCCTCTTCGTGAAGCGAAGTTGTCTTGCCCAAGGTGTCGTGGGATTCAGTAATAGAAATATGGTGGATAAAGTATCTTGGCAACCCTAACCGAGGCAAAAAAAATTGAAAAGAGGGGTGCAACACGAGGACTTCCCAGGGGGTCACCCATCCTAGTACTACTCTGGCCCAAGCACGCTTGACTTCGGAGTTCTGATGGGATCCGGTGAATTAGAGCTGGTATGATTGCACCCGTCATGTTGAGGGCACAAATCCTTTATGTGTTGACGGTTCACAGTCCCAGCATTGAGAGATGGCCCATTCAAAAGGCCCAATGGGCTTAACAACAACCCATCTGCTTCAACAATGCAGCATCCTTGTAAGCATTGATATCGACGTGTTGTAGGGCCCTGTAATGTCCCACGAGTTAGGTTGTCGTCCTTTTAACAGCTCACGACGTACGATTCGGGATAAAAAAACAGAGCAAATGAAGAAAAGTAGCCCAAAACTGATGAAAATATTCGATATTAGTCTCCAAAAATAGGCACAGCAAAGCTGGCTTGCTGCCCTTTTCGTACAGCTCTCGGAATGCTTTCCAACGGTATGTTGTGCGCTGCGTAACTCCTTACGGATCAAAACTTATGGGCACCGAACCGACTGAGACCTGGTCACAAGTACCACGCCCTCGGTTTGCGGGCCCAGCCTCTACGTGAAGCAAAATTGTATTGCCCAAGGTGCCGTGGGATTCAGTAATAGAAATGTGGTGGATAAAGCATCTTGGCAACCCCAACCGGGGCAAAAAAAATTTCAAAAGAGGGGTGCGACATGAGGACCTCCCACGGGGTCACCCATCCTAGTACTACTCTCACCCAAGCACGCTTAACTTCGAAGTTCTTATGGGATCCGGTGCATTAGTGCTTGTATGATCGCACCTGTCATGTTGAGGGAACTAATCCTTTATGTGTTGACGTTTCACAGTCCCAACCCAGAGAGATGGCCCATTGAACTGGCCCAATGGGCTTAACGACAACCCATCCACTTCAACAACGCAGCATCCTCGCAAGACGTGATATCGACGCATTGTAGGTCCCTCTAATGTCCCGCAAGTTAGGTTGTCATCCTTTTAACAACTCACGACGAACGATCCGGGACGGAAAAATAGAGAAAAAGAACAAAAAAGGCCCGAAACTGATGAAAACATTCAATTTTGGGCTCCAAAGAGGGCACAACCAAGCAAGTTTGCTACCCCGGTCGTAGAGCTCTCGGTGAGCTTTCCAACGGTATGCTGTGCATTGCGAAACTCCTTACGGATCAAAAGTTATGGGCACTGAAGCAACGGAGACCTAGTCACAAGCTCCACGCCCTAGGCTTGCGTGCCCAGCCTCTACATGAAGCGAAGTTGTCTTGCCCAAGGTGCCGTGGGATTCGGTAATAGAAATGTGGTAGATAAAGCATCTTGGAAACCCTAACCGGGGCAAAAAAAATTGAAAAGGGGGGTACAACACAAGGACTTCCCAAGGGGTCACCCATCCTAGTACTACTCTGGCCCAAGCACGCTTGACTTCGGAGTTCTGATGGGATCCGGTGAATTAGAGCTGGTATGATTGCACCCGTCATGTTGAGGGCACAAATCCTATATGTGTTGACGGTTCACAGTACTAGGGTCTCCCATCCTAGTACTACTCTCGCCTAAGCACGCGCAACTTCAGAGTTCTGATGGGATCCGGTGCATTAATGCTGGTATGATCACACCCATCATGTTGAGGGCACAAATCCCTTATGTGTTGACAGTTCACAGTCCCAGCCTAGAGAGATGGCCCATTCAAAAGGTCCAATGGGCTTAAAGACGACCCTTCCACTTTAACAACGCAGCATCCTCGAAAGACGTGATATCAATGCATTGTAGGACCCTCTAATGTCCAGCGAGTTAGGTTGTCATCCTTTTAACAGCTCACGACGTACGATCCGGGACGGAAAAATAGAGCAAGAGAAGAAAAGTGGCCCGAAACAGATGAAAATGTTTGATTTTGGGATCGTAAAATGGGCGTAGCCGAGCAAGCTTGCTGCCGTTGTCGTAGAGCTCTCGGAGAACTTTCCAACGGTTTACTATGCGCCGGGAAACTTCTTACGGATCAAAAGTTATGGGCACCGGATCGACGAAGACCTGGTCATAAGCCCCACGCCCTCAGTTTAAGGGCCTAGCCTCTACGTGAAGCGAAGTTGTCTTGCCCAAGGTGCCGTGGGATTCGCTAAAAGAAATATGGTGGATAAAACATCTTGGCAACCCTAACCGGGGCAAAAATAATTGAAAAGGGGGGTGCAACACGAGGACTTCCCAGGGGGTCACCCATCCTAGTACTACTCTCGCCCAAGCATGCTTAACTTCGGAGTTCTGATGGGATCCGATGCATTAGCGCTGGTATGATCGCACCCGTCATGTTGAGGGCACAAATCCTTTATGTGTTGACGGTTCACAGTCGCAGCCCAGAGAGATGGCCCATTCAAAACGACCAATAGGCTTAACGACAACCCATCCACTTCAACAACGCAGCATCCTCGCAAGACGTGATACCGATGCGTGGTAGGGCTCTCTAGTGTCCCGCGAGTTAGGTTGTCGTCCTTTTAGCAGCTTACGACGTACGATCCGGGATGAAAAAATAGAGCAAAAAAAGAAAAGTTGCCCAAAACTGATGAAAACATTTTGGGCTCCGAAAATAGGCGCAACCGTGCAGGATTGCTGCCCTGTTGTAGAGCTCTCGGAAAGCTTTTCAACGGTATGCTGTGCGCCGCGTAACTCCTTATGAATCAAAAGTTACGTTCACTGGAGCGATAGAGACCTGGTCACAAGCCCCACGCCCTCGATTTGCAGGCCTAGCCTGTACGTGAAGTGAAGTTGTCTTGCCCAAGGTGCTGTGGGATTCGATAATAGAAATGTGGTGGATAAAGTATCTTGGCAACCCTAACCGGGGTAAAAAAAAATTAAAAAGGGGGGTGCAACACAAGGACTTCCTAGGGGGTCACCCATCCTAGTACTACTCTTGCCGAAGCACGCATAACGTCAGAGTTCTGATCGGATCCGGTGCATTAGTGCTGGTATCATCGCACCCGTCATGTTGAGGGCACAAATCCCTTATGTGTTGACGGTTCACAGTCCCAGCCTTGAGAAATGGCCCATTCAAAAGGCTCAATGGGCTTAATGACAACCCATCCACTTCAACAACGCAGCATACTCGCAACACGTGATATCGATGCATTGTGGGGCCCACTGATGTCTAGCGAGTTAGGTTTTCGTCCTTTTAACAACTCACGACGTATGATCTGGGACAAAAAAACGGAGCAAAAGTAGAAAAGTGGCCCAAAACATATTAAAACGTTCGATTTTGGCCTCCGAAAAAAGGCACTACATAGTAGGATTGCTGCCTCCGTTGTAGAGCTATCGGAGAGCTTTCCAACGGTATGCTGTGCGCCGCATAACTCCTTACGGATCAAAAGTTTTGGGCACCGGAGGGACGGAGACTTGGTCACAAGCACCACGCCCTTGGTTTGCGGGCCCAACCTCTACGTGAAGCGAAGTTTTCTTTCCCAGTGTACCGTGAGATTCGGTAATAGAAATGTGGTGGATTAAGTATCTTGGCAACCCTAACCGGGGCAAAAAATATTAAAAAGGGAGGTACAACACGAGGACTTCCAGGATGTTCACCCATCCTAGTACTACTCTCGCCAATGCATGCTTAACTTCGGAGTTCTGATGGGATCCGGTGCATTAGTGCTGGTATGATCGCCCCTGTCATGTTGAGGGCACAAATCCCTTATGTGTTGATGGTTCACAGTCCCAGCCCTGAGGGATAGCCCATTCAAAAGGCCCAATGGGCTTAACGACAACCCATCCGCTTCAACAACATAGCATCCTCGCAAGACGTGATATAGAAGCATTGTAGGGCCCTCTGATGTCCTACGAGTTAGGTTGTCGTCCTTTTAACAACTCACGACATATGATACGTGACGAAAAAACAGAGCAAAAGAAGAAAAGTTGCCCGGAACTGATGAAAATGTTCAATTTTGGGCTCCAAAAACGGGCGCAGCCAAGCAAGCTTGCTACCCTTGTCGTAGAGCTCTCGGAGAGATTTCCAATGGTATGCTGTGTACCGCGTAATTCCTTACGGATCAAAAGTTATAGGCACCTGAGCGACGGAGACCTGGTCACAAGCCCCACGCCATCGGTTTGCTGGCCCAGCCTATACGTGAAGCGAGGTTGTCTTGCCCATGGTACCGTGGGATTCGATAATAGAAATGTGGTGGATAAAGTATCATGGCCACCCTAACCGGGGCAAAAAAAATTGAAAATGAGGGTACAACACGAGGACTTCCCAGGGGGTCACTCATACTAGTACTACTCTTGCCCAAGCACGCTTAACTTCGGAGTTTTGGTGGGATCCGGTGCTTTAATGCTGGTATGATCGCACCCGTCAAGTTGAGGGTACAAATCCCATATGTGTTGACGGTTCACAGTCCCAGCCCAGAGAGATGGCCCATTCAAAAGGCCCAATGGGCTTAACGACAACCCATCCGCTTCAACAACGCAGCATCCGCGCAATACGTGATATTGATGCGTTGTAGAGCCCTCTAATGTCCCGCAAGTTAGGTTGTCGTCCTTTTAACAGCTCACGATGTAAGATCCGGGATGAAAAAATAGAGAAAAAGAAGAAAAGTGGTTCAAAACTGTTGAAAACTTTCAATTTTGGGCTCCGATAATAGGCACAGACGAGCAAGATTGCTGCCCACGTTGTAGAGCTATCGGAGAGCTTTCCAACGGTGTGCTGTGCGCCACGTAACTCCTTATGGATCAAAAGTTATGGGCACCGGAGCGATGGAGACCTGGTCACAAGCCCCACGCACTAGGTTTACCGGCCCAGCCTCTACGTGAAGCGAAGTTGTCTTGCCCAAGGTGTCGTGTTATTCGGTAATAGAAATATGGTGGATAAAGCATCTTGGCAACCCTAACCGGGGTAAAAAAAATTGAAAAAGGAAGAGCAACACGAGGACTTCCAAGGGGGTCACCAATCCTAGTACTACTCTCGCCCAAGCACGCTTAACTTTGGAGTTCTGATAGGATCCAGTGCATTAGTGCTGGTGTGATAGCACCCGTCATGTTGAGGGCATAAATCCTTTATGTGTTGACAGTTCACAGTCCCAGACCTGAGAGAGGGCCTATTCAAAAGGCCCAATGGGCTTAACGATAACCCATTCGCTTCAACAACGTAGCATCCTCGCAAGACGTGATATCGACGCGTTGTAGAGCCCTCTAATATCCCGCGAGTTAGGTTGTCATTCTTTAGACAGCTCACGACATATGATCCAGGATGAAAAAATAGAGCAAAAGAAGAAAAGTGGGCCAAAACAGATGAAAATGTTCAATTTTGGCCTCCGAAAACAGGCACAGCAGAGCAGGCCTATCACCCCCGTCCTAGAGCTCTCAAAGAGATTTCCAACGGTATGCTGTGCACCGTGTAACTCCTGATGGATCAAAAGTTATGTCCACTGGGGCGACGGAGACCTGGTCACAAACCCCACGTCCTCGGTTTGCGGGCCCAGCCTATATGTGATGCGAAGTCGTCTTGCCCAATGTGCCGTGGGATTCGGTAATAGAAATGTGGTGGATAAAGTATCTTGGCAACTCTAACCGGGGCAAAAAAAAATTGAAAAAGGGGGTGCAACACGAGGACTTCCTATGGGGTCACCCATCCTAGTGCTACTCTCGCCGAAGCACGCTTAATGTTGGAGTTCTGATTGGATCTGATGCATTATTGCTGGTATGATCGCACCCGTCATGTTGAGGACACAAATCCCTTATATGTTGACGGTTCACAGTCCCAACCCAGAGAGATAGCCCATTCAAAAGGCCCAATGGGCTTAACGACAACCCATCTGCTTCAACAATGTAGCATCCTCGCAAAACATGATATCGATGCGTTGTAGGGCCCTCTAATGTCCCGCGAGTTAGGTTGTCATCCTTTTAACAGCTCACAACATATGATCCGGCACGAAAAAATAGTGGAAAAGAAGAAAAGTGGCCCGAAACTAATGAAAACGTTTGATCTTGGGATCCTAAAATAGGCACAGCCAAGCAGGCTTGTTGCCCCCGCCGTAGAGCTGTCAGAGAGCTTTCCAACGGTATGCTGTGCACCGCGTAACTCCTTACAGATCAAAAGTTATGGGTACCGGAGGGACGGAGACTTGGTCATAAGCATCACGCCCTCGGTTTGCGGGCCCAGCCTCTACGTGAAGCGAAGTTGTCTTACCCAATGTGACGTGAGATTCGGTAATAGAAATGTGGTGAATAAAGTATCTTGGTAACCTTAACCCGGGCAAAAAATATTGAAAATGGGGGTGCAACACGAGAACATCCCAGGGGGTCACCAATCCTACTACTATTCTCGCCCAAACATGCTTAACTTCGGAGTTTAGATGGGATCCGGTCCATTAATTCGGGTATTATTGCACCCATCATGTTGAGGGCACAAATCCCTTGTGTGTTGACGGTTCACAGTTCCAACCCAAAGAGATGGCCCATTCAAAAGGGCCAATGGGCTTAACGACAACCCATCTGCTTCAACAACGCAGCATCCTCGTAAGACATGATACTCATGCGTTGTAGGGCCCTCTAATGTCCCATGAGTTAGGTTGTCATCCTTTTAATAGCTCATGACGTACGATTCGGGATGAAAAAAAAGAGCAAAAGAAGAAAACTAGCCTGAAACTGATGAAAATGTTTGATTTTGGGAACCTAAAATGGGCGCAGCAGTGCAGGCTTGCTACCCCTACCGTAGAGCACCCAGAGAGCTTTCCAACGGATTGCTGTGCACAGCGTAACTCCTTACGGATCAAAAGTTATGGGCACCGGAGCGACGGAGACCTAGTCACAAGCCCCACTCCCTCGGTTTGCAGGCCCAACCTCTACATGAAGCGAAGTTGTCTTGCCCAGGGTGCCGTGGGATTCGATAATAGAAATGTAGTGGATAAAGTATCTTGGCAACCCTAACCAGAGCAAAAAAAATTGAAAAGGGGGGTGCAATATGAGGACTTCCCAGGGGGTCACCCATACTAGTATTACTCTCGCCCAAGCACGCATAACTTCGGAGTTCTGATGGGATTCGGTGCATTAGTGCTGGAATGATCACACCCGTCATGTTGAGGGCACAAATCTTTTGTGTGTTGACGATTCACAGTCCCAGCCTAGAGAGATCGCCTATTCAAAAGGCCCAATGGGCTTAACGACAACCCATTCACTTCAACAACGTAGCATCCTCGCAAGACGTGATATCGACGCATTGTAGGGCCCTCTAATGTCCCGCGAGTTAGGGTGTCATCCTTTTAACAGCTCACGACATACTATCCGGGACGGAAAAACAGAGCAAAAGAAGAAAAGTGGCCCGAAATAGATGAAAATGTTCAATTTTTGCCTCTGAAAACAGGCGCAGCAGAGTAGGCTTGTTTCCCCCGTCGTAGAGCTCTCAAAGAGCTTTCTAACGGTATGTTGTACGTCGCGTAACTCCTTACGGATCATAAGTATTGACACCGGAGTGACGGAGACCAGGTCACAAGCCCCATGCCCTCGGTTTGCGGGCCCAGCCTATACATGAATCGAAGTTGTCTTGCCCAAGGAGCTGTGGGATTCGGGAATAGAAATGTGGGGGATAAAGTATCTTGGCAACCCTAACCGGGGCAAAAAAAATTGAAAAGGGGGGTGCAACATGAGGACTTCCCTGGGGGTCAACCATCCTAGTACTTCTCTTGTCCAAGCACGCTTAGCGTCGGAGTTCTGATGGGATCCGGAGCATTAGTGCTGGTATGATCGCACCTGTCATGTTGAGGGCACAAATCCCTTATATGTTGACGGTTCACAGTTGCAGGCCAGAGAGATGGCCCATTCAAAAGGCCCAATGGGCCTAACGACAACCCATCTGCTTCAACAACGTAGCATCCTCGCAAGACATGATATCGACACATTGTAAGGCCCTCTATTGTCCAGCGAGTTAGGTTGTGGTCCTTTTAAGAACTCACGACGTATGATCCGGGACGGAAAAACAGAGCAAAAGAAGAAAATAGCGCTAAATAGATTAAAACGTTTGATTTTGGCCTCTAAAAATAGGCGCAGCCGAGCAAGCTTGCTGCCCTCGTCGAAGAGCTATCAGAGAGCTTTCCAACGGTATGTTGTGCGTCACGTAACTCCTTACGGATCAAAAGTTATGGGCACTAGAGCGACGGAGACCTGGTCACAAGCCCCACGCCCTAGGTTTGCAGGCCCAGCCTCTAAGTGAAGCGAAGTTGTCTTGCCCAATGTTGCATGGGATTCGGTAATAGAAATGTGGTGGATAAAACATTTGGACGACCCTAATCGGGGCAAAAAAAATTGAAAAGTGGGGTGCAACACGAGGACTTCCCAAGGGGTCACCCATCCTAGTACTACTCTCGCCCAAACACGCTTAACTTCGGAGTTCTGATGGGATCTGGTGCATTAGTGCTAGTTTGATCACACCCGTCATGTTGAGGGCACAAATCCTTTTTGTGTTGACGGTTCACAGTCCCAGCCCAGAGAGATGGCCCATTCAAAAGGCCCAATGTGTTTAACGATAACCCATCCGCTTCAACAACGCAGCATCCTCGGAAGACGTGATATCGATGCGTTGTAGGGCCCTCTAATGTCCCGCAATTTAGGTTGTTGTCTTTTTAACAACTCACGACGTACAATCCGGGATGGAAATACCGAACAAAAGAAGAAAATTGGCCCGAAACTGATGAAAATGTTCAATTTTGGGATCCAAAACCGGGCACAGCCGAGCAAGCTTGTTACCCCCGTCGTAGAGCTCTCGGAGAGCTTTCCAACGGTATGTTGTCCGCCACGTAACTCCTTACAGATTATGGGCACAGGAGCGACAGAGACCTGGTCACAAGTCCCACGGCCTCGGTTTGCGGGCCCAGCCTCTACGTGAAGCAAAGTTGTCTTACCCAAGGTGCCGTGGGATTCAGTAATAGAAATGTGGTGGATAAACTGTCTTGGTAACCCTAACCGGGGCAAAAAAAATTGAAAAGGGGGGTGCAACATGAGGACTTCCTATGGGGTCACCCATCCTAGTACTACTCTCGTCCAAGCACGCTTAACTTCGGAGTTTTGATGGGATCCTGTGCATTAGTGTTGGTATGATCTCACCCGTCATGTTGAGGGAACTAATCTATTATGTGTTGACGGTTCACAGTCCAAGCCCAGAGAGATGGCCCATTCAAAAGGCCAAATGGGCTAAACGACAACCCATCCACTTCAACAACGTTGCATCCTCGCAAGACGTGATATCGACACATTGTAAGGCCTCTAATGTCCAGCGAGTTATGTTTTCGTCCTTTTAAAAACTCATGATGTACGATCCGTGACGAAAAAATTGTGCAAAAGAAGAAAAGTGGCGTGAAATAGATGAAAACGTTCGATTTTGGCCTCCTAAAACAGGCGCAGATGAGCAGGCATGCTACCTCCATCGTAGAGCTCTCGGACAGCTTTCCAACGGTATGTTGTGCACCTCGTAACTCCTTACGGATCAAAAGTTATGGGCACCGGAGCGACGGAGACCTGGTTACAAACCCCATGCCCTCGGTTTGCGGGCCCAGCCTCTACGTGAACTGAAGTTCTCTTGCCCAAGGTGCCATGGAATTCGGTAATTGAAATGTGGTGGATAAAGTATCTTGGCAAACCTAACCAGGGCAAAAAAAATTGAAAAGGAGGGTGCAACAAGAGGACTTCACAAGGGGTCACCCATCCCAGTACCACTCTAGCCCAAGTACGCTTAACTTCTGAGTTCTGATGGGATCCGTTGCATTAGTGCTGGTATGATAGCACCGGTCATGTTCAGGGCACAAATCCTTTATGTGTTGACGGTTCACAGTCCCTGCCTAGAGAGATGGCCCATTCCAAAGGTCCAATGGGCTTAACGACAACCCATCCACTTCAACAACGCAGCATCCTCGCAAGACGTGATATCGACGTGTTGTAGGGCCCTCTAATGTCCCGCGAGTTAGGTTGTCGTGCTTTTAACATCTCACGACGTACGATCCGAGACGGAAAAACAAATCAAAAGAAGAAAAGTGACCCAAAACTGATGAAAACATTCAATTTTGGGCTCCAAAAATGGGCACAGCCAAGCAAGCTTGATGCCCCTGTCGTAGTGCTCTTGGAGAGATTTCCAACAGTATGTTGTGCGCCACGTAACTCCTTACGGATCAAAATTTATGAGCACCGGAGCGACGGAGACTTGGCCACAAGCCCCACGCCCTCGGTTTACAGGCCCAGCCTCTACGTGAAGCGAAGTTGTCTTGCCCAAGGTGCCATGGGATTCGATAATAGAAATGTGATGGATAAAGCATCTTAATAACCCTAACCGGGGCCAAAAAAATTGAAAATAGGGGTGCAACACGTGGACTTCCCGCGGGGTCACCCATCCTAGTACTACTCTCGCCTAAGCACGCTTAACTTCGGATTTTAGATGGGATCCGGTGCATTATTTCTGGTATGATAGCTCCCATCATGTTGAGGGCATAAATCATTTATGTGTTGACGGTTCACAGTCCCAGCCCAAAGAGATAGCCCATTCAAAACGCTCAATGGGCTTAACAATAACGCATCCGCTTCAACAACGTAGCATCCTCTTATGTCCCGCATGTTAGGTTGTCATCCTTTTAACAGCTCACGACGTATGATCCGGGATGAAAAAATAGAGCAAAAGAAGAAAAGTGGCCCGAAACTGATGAAAACATTCGATTTTGCGCTCCAAAAATGGGTGCAGCTGAGCAAGCTTGCTACCCCCATCGTAGAGCTCTCGGAGATCTATCCAACGGTATACTGTGCGCCACGTAACTTCTTACAGATCAAAAGTTTTGGGCATCGGAGCGACGGAGACCTGGTCACAAGCCCCACGCCCTCGGTTTGCAGGCCCAACCTCTACGTGAATCGAAGTTGTCTTGCCCAAGGTGCCGTGAGATTCAGTAATAGAAATGTGGGGGATAAAGTATCTTGGTAACCCTAACTAGGGCAAAAAAAATTGAAAAGGGGGGTGCAACACGAGGACTTCCCAGGGTGTCACCCATCCTAGTGCTACTCTAGCCCAAGCATGCTTAACTTCGGAGTACTGATGGGATTCGGTGCATTAGTGCGGGTATGATCGCATCCGTCATGTTGAGGGCACAAATCCCTTATATGTTGACGGTTCACAGTCCAAGCCCAGAGATATAGCCCATTCAAAAGGACCAATGGGCTTAACGACAACCCATCAGCTTCAACAACGCAGCATCCTCGCAAGACCTGACATTGACGCGTTGTATGGCCCTCTAATGTCCCGCGAGTTAGGTTGTCGTCCTTTTAACAGCTCACGACGTAAGATCCAGGATGAAAAAACAGAGCAAAAGAAGAAAAGTGGCCCAAAACTGATGAAAACTTTTGATTTTGGGCTCCGATAACAAGCGCAGCCATGCTAGCTTGCTACCTCCATCGTAGACCACTCGGAGAGCTTTCCAACAGTATGTTGTGAGCCACGTAACTCTTTATGGATCAAAAGTTATGGGCACCGGAGCGACAGAGACCTAGTCACAAGCCCCATGCCCTCGGTTTGAGGGCATAGCCTCTACGTGAAGCGAAGTTGTCTTGCCCAATGTGAAGTAGGATTCTGTAATAGAAAAGTGGTGGATAAAGTATCTTGGCAACCCTAACCGGGGCAAAAAAAATTGAAAAGGGGGGGGGGGGTGCAACAAAAGGACTTCCTAGGGGGTCACCCATCCTAGTACTACTCTCACCCAAACACGCTTAATTTCGGAGTTCTGATGGGAGCCGGTGCATTAGTGCTGCTATGATCGCACCCATCATGTTGAGGGCACAAATCCTTTATGTGTTGACGGTTCACAGTCCTAGCCCAGAGAGGTGGCCCATTCAAAAGCCCCAGTGGGCTTAACGACAACCCATCCACTTCAACAATGCAGCATCCTCGCAAGACTTGATATCGACTCATTGTACGGACCTCTAATGTCCTGCGAGTTAGGTTGTCATCATTTTAACAGCTCACGATGTATGATTCGGGATGGAAAAATAGAGCAAAAGAAGAACAGTGGCCCGAAACTGATGAAAAAGTTTGATTTTGGCCTCTGAAGACAGGCGCAGCTGAGCAGGCTTGCTGCCCCTATCATAGAGCTATCGGATAGCTTTCCAACGGTATGCTGTACGCAGCGTAACTCCTTACGGATCAAAAGTTATGGGCACCGGAGCGACGGAGACCTGGTCACAAGCCCCACGCCCTCGGTTTGCGGACCCAGCCTCTACGTTAAGTGAAGTTGTCTTGCCCAAGGTGTAGTGGTATTCGATAATAGAAATGTTGTGGATAAAGTATCTTGGCAACCCTAACCGGTGAAAAAAAAATTGAAAAGGGGGGTGCAACAAGAGGACTTCCCAGGGGGTCACCCATCCTAGTACTACTCTCGCCCAAGCACACTTAACTTCTGAGTTCTGAAGGGATCCGGTGCATTAGTGCTGGTATGATCGCACCCGTCATGTTGAGGGCACAAATCCTTTATGTGTTGGTGGTTCACAGTCCTAGCCCAAAGATATAGCCCATTCAAAAGGTCCAATGGGCTTAACGACAACCCATCCGCTTCAACAATGCCATATCCTCGTAAGATGTGATATCGAAGTATTGTAGGGCCCTATAATGTCCCGCGAGTTAGGTTGTCGTCGTTTTAATAGCTCACGACATACGATCTGGGATGGAAAAACAGAGCAAAAAAAGAAAAGTGGCCCAAAACTGATGAAAACGTTCGATTTTGGGATCCGAAAATAGGCGTAGCCTAGTACGCTTGCTGCCCCCGTCGAAAAGCGCTGGGAAAGCCTTCCAACGGTATACTATGCGCCGCGTAACTCCTTACGGATCAAAAGTTATAGGCACCATAGCGACGAAGACCTGGTCATAAGCACCACGCCGTCGGTTTGCGGGCCTAACCTGTACGTGAAGGGAAGTTGCCTTGCCCAAGGTGCCATGGGATTCGGTAATAGAAATGTGGTGGACAAAGTATCTTGGCAACCCTAATCGGGGCAAAAAAATTGAAATGGGGGGTGCAACACGAGGACTTCCCAGGGGGTCACCCATCCTAGTACTACTCTCGCCGAAGCACGCTTAACTTCGGAGTTCTGATGGGATCCGGTGCATTAGTACTGGTATGATAGCACCCGTCATGTTGAGGGCACAAATCGTTTATGTGTTGACGGTTCATAGTCCCAGCCTAGAGAGATAGCCTATTCAAATGGCCCAATGGGCTTAACGACAACCTATCCACTACAACCAAGCAGCATCCTCGCAAGACGTGAAATCGACGCGTTGTAGGGCCCTCTAATGTCTACGAGTTGGGTTGTCGTCCTTTTAACAGCTCACGACGTATGATCCGGGATGGAAAAACAGAGCAAAAGAAGAAAAGTGGCCTGAAACTGATGAAAACGTCCAATTTTGGGCTCTAAAAACGAGCGCAGCCAAGTAGGCCTGCTACCCTTGTGGTAGAGCTTTCGGAGAACTTTCCAACGGCATGCTGTGCACCGCATAACTCTTTACGCATAACTCCTTTCGAATCAAAAGTTATGGGCACCGGAGCGAAGGAGACCTGGTCACAAGCCCCACGCCCTCGATTTGCAGGCCCAGCCTCTACATGAAGAGAGGTTGTCTAGCCCAAGGTACCGTGGGATTCGTTAATAGAAATGTGGGGGATAAAGTATCTTGGCAACCCTAACCGGGGCAAAAAAAATTGGAAAGGGGGGTGCAACGCGAGGACTTCCAAGGGGGTCACCCATCCTAGTACTATTCTCGCCCAAGCACGCTTAACTTCGGAGTTCTGATGGGATCCGGTAAATTAGTGCTGGTATGATTGCATCCGTCATATTGAGGGCACAAATCCCTTATGTGTTGACGGTTCACAATCCTAGCCCGGAGAGGTGGCCCATTCAAAAAGGACCAATGGGCTTAACAACAACCCATCAGCATCAACAACGCTGCATCCTCGCAAGACGTGATATTGATGGGTTGTAAGGCCCTCTAATGTCTCGCGAGTTGGGTTGTCGTCCTTTTAAAAGCTCACGGCGTAAGATCCGGGATGAAAAAACAAAGCAAAAGAAGAAAAATGGCCCGAAACTGATGAAAACTTTTGATTTTGGGCTCCAATAACAGGCGCAGCTATGCTGGCTAGCTGCCCACATCGTAGACCTTTCGCAGAGCTTTCCAACAGTATGTTATGGGCACCGGAGCGACGGAGACCAGGTCACAAGCCCCATGCCCTTGGTTTGAGGGCCCAGCCTCTACGTGAAGTGAAGTTGTCTTGCCCAAGGTGAAGTGGGATTCGGTAATAGAAATGTGGTGGATAAAGTATCTTGGGAACCCTAACCGGGGCAAAAAAAATTGAAAATGGGAGGTGCAACATGAGGACTTCCCAAGGGGTCACCCATCCTAGTACTACTTTCACCCAAGCACGCTTAACTTCGGAGTTCTGATGGAATCTGGTGCATTAGTGCTGGTATGATCACACCCGTCATGTTGAGGGCACAAATCCTTTATGTGTTGACGGTTCACAGTCCTAGACCAGAGAGATGGCCCATTCAAAAGGCCCAGTGGGCTTAACGACAACCCATCCACTTCAACAATGCAGCATCCTCGCAAGACATAATATCAACGCGTTGTAGGGACCTCTAATGTCCTGTGAGTTAGGTTGTCATCCTTTTAACAGCTCACGATGCACGATCCGGGACGGAAAAATAGAGGAAACGAAGAAAAGTGGCCCGAAACTGATGAAAACATTCAATTTTGGCCTATGAAAACAAGCGCAACTGAGCAGGCTTGCTGCCCCCATGATAGAGCTCTCGGAGAGCTTTCCAACGGTATACTGTGCGTAGCGTAACTTCTTACGAATCAAAAGTTATGGGCACCGGAGCGACGAAGACCTGGTTATAAGCCCCACGCCCTCGGTTTGCTGGCCCAGCCACTACGTGAAGCAAAGTTTTCTTGCCCAAGGTGCCGTGGGATTCGATAATAGAAATGTGGTGGATAAAGTATCTTGGCAACCCTAACTGGGGCAAAAGAAATAGAAAATGGGGGTGCAACAAGAGGACTTCCCAGGGGGTCACCCATCCTAGTACTACTCTCGCCCAAGCACGCTTAACTTCTGAGTTCTGATGGGATCTGGTGCATTAGTGCTGGTATGATCGGACCCGTCATGTTGAGGGCACAAATCCTTTATGTGTTGGTGGTTCACAGTCCCAGCCTATAGAGATGGCCCATTCAAAAGGCCCAATGGGCTTAACGACAACCCATCCGCTTCAACAATGCCGCATCCTCATAAGACGTGATATCGACATGTTATAGGCCCTGTAATGTCCCGCGAGTTAGGTTGTCGTCCTTTTAACAACTAACGACGTACGATCTGGGACAAAAAAACATAGCAAAAGAAGAAAAGTGGCCCAAAACTGATGAAAACGTTCAATTTTGGGATCCGAAAATAGGCGCAGCTTAGTAGGCTTGCTGCCCCCGTTGTAGAACTCTGGGAGAGCCTTCCAACGGTATGCTATGCGCTGCGTAACTCCTTACGGATCAAAAGTTATGGGCACCGGAGCGAAGGAGACCTCGTCACAAGCACCACGCCCTCAGTTTGCGGGCCCAACCTCTACGTGAAGCGAAGTTGTCTTGCCCTAGTACCGTGGTATTCTATAATTGAAATGTGGTGGATAAAGCATCTTGGCAACCCTAACCGGGGAAAAAAAATTGAAAAGGGGGGGTGCAATACAAGGACTTCCAAGGGGCTCACCCATCCTAGTACTACTCTCGCCAAAGCACGCTTAACTTCGGAGTTCTGATAGGATCCAATGCATTAGAACTGGTATGATTGCACCCGTTATGTTGAGGGCACAAATCCTTTATGTGTTGATGGGTCACAGTCCCAGCCTAGAGAGATGGCCCATTCAAAAGGCCCAATGGGCTTAACGACAGCCAATCTGCTTCAACAACGCAGCATCCTTGCAAGACGTGATATCGACGCGTTGTAGGGCCCTCTAATGTCCGCGAGTTAGGTTGTCGTCCTTTTAACCGCTCACGACGTACGATCCAGGACGAAAAAACCTAGCAAAATAAGAAAAGTGGCCCGAAACTAATGAAAATGTTATATTTTGGGCTCCAAAAACGGGCGTAGCCAAGCAGGTTTGCTACCCCTGTGGTAGAGCTCTCGAAGAACTTTACAACGGTATGCTAAGCACTGCATAACTCCTTGTGAATCAAAAGTTATGGTCATCGCAGCGACGGAGACTTGGTCACAAGCCCCACGCCCTCGATTTGCAGGCCCAGCCTCTACGTGAAGCGAGGTTGTCTTGCCCAAGGTACCGTGGGATTCGGTAATAGAAATGAGGTGGATAAAGTATCTTGGCAACCCTAACCGGGGCAAAAAAAAATTGAAAAGAGGGGTGCAACGCGAGGACCTCCTAGGAGGTCACCCATCCTCGTACTACTCTCGCCCATGCACGCTTAACTTTGGAGTTCTGATGGGATCTGGTAAATTAGTGCTGGTATGATCGCATCCGTCATGTTGAGGGCACAAATTCCTTATGTGTTGATAGTTCACAGTCGCAGCCTAGGGAAATGGCTCAATCAAAAGTACCAATGGGCTTAAAGACAACCCATCCGCTTCAACAACGCGGCATCCTCGTAAGACGTGATATTGACGTATTGTAGGGCCCTCTAATGTCCCGCGAGTTAGGTTGTCATCCTTTTGACAGCTCACGACGTAAGATCCGGGATGAAAAACAAAGCAAAAGAAGAAAAGTGGCTCAAAACGGATGAAAACTATTGATTTTGGGCTCCGATAACAGGCACAACCGATCAGGCTTGCTGCCTCCATCGTAGACCTCTCGAAGAGCTTTCCAACAGTATGCGGTGAGCCGCGTAACTCCCTACGGATCAAAAGTTATGGGCACCGGGCGACTGAGACCTGGACATAAGCCTCATGCCCTCGGTTTGAGGGCCCAGCCTCTACGTGAGGCGAAGTTGTCTTGCCCATGGTACCGTGGGATTCGGTAATAGAAATGTACTGGATAAAGTATCTTGGCAACTCTAACCGGGGCAAAAAAAATTTGAAAATGGGAGGTGCAACACGAGGACTTCCCACGGGGTCACCCATCCTAGTACTACTCTCCCCCAATCATGCTTAACTTCGGAGTTCTGATAGGATCCGGTGCATTAGTGATGTTATGATCGCACCCGTCATGTTCATGGCACAAATCCTTTATGTGTTGACGGTTCACAGTCCTAGCCTCGGGAGATGGCCCATTCAAAAGGCCTAGTGGGCTTAACGATAACCCATCCGCTTCAACAATGCAGCATCCTCGCAAGACGTGATATCGACGCATTGTAGGGCCCTCTAATATCCTGCGAGTTAGGTTGTCATCCATTTAACAGCTCACGACGTACGATCCGAGATTAAAAAATAGAGCAAAAGAAGAAAAGTTACCCGAAATTGATGAAAACGATCGATTTTGGCCTCTGAAAATTAGCCCAGCCGGGCAGGCTTACTGCCACATCATAGTGCTCTCTGAGAGCTTTCCAACGGTATGTTGTGCGCCACGTAATTCATTATGGATCAAAAGTTATGGGCACCAGAGCGACGGAGACCTGGTCACAAGCCCCACGTCCTCGGTTTACAGGCCCAGCCTCTACGTGAAGCGAAGTTGTCTTGCCCAAGGTGCCGTGGGATTCGGTAACAGAAATGTGGTGGATAAAGTATCTTGACAACCCTAACCGGGGCAAAAAAAATTGAAAAGGGGGGTACAACAAATGGACTTCCCAAACGGTCACCCATCCTAGTAATACTCTCGCCCAAGCACGCTTAACTTCTTAGTTCTGATGGGATCTGGTGCATTAGTGCTGGTATGATCGCGCCCGTCATGTTGAGGGCATAAATCCTTTATGTGTTGGCGGTTCACAGTCCCAGCCTAGAGAGATGGCCCATTCAAAAGGCCCAATGGGCTTAACGACAACCCATCCGCTTCAATAATGCAGCATCCTCGTGAGACGTGATATCGACCTATTGTTGGGCCCTGTAATGTCCAGCGAGTTAGGTTGTCGTCCTTTTAACAGCTCACGACGTACGATCTGGGATGGAAAAATAGAGCAAAAGAAGAAAAGTGGCCCGAAACTGATAAAAATGTTCAATTTTGTGATTCAAAAGTAGGTGCAGCCTAGTAGGCTTGCTTCCCCCATCGTAGGGCTCTGGGAGAGCCTTCCAACGGTATGTTTTGCTCTGCGTAACTCCTTACGGATCAAAAGTTATGGGCACCGGAGCGATGGAGACCTGGTCACAAGCACCACGCCCTCGGTTTGTGGGCCCAACCTCTACATGAAGCGAAGATGTCTTGCCCAAGGTGCCGTGGGATTCGGTAATAGAAATGTGGTGGATAAAGTATCTTAACAACCCTAACTAGGGCAAAAATAATTGAAAAGGGGGGTACAACAAGAGGACTTCCCAAACGGTTACCCATCGTAGTACTACTCTCGCCCAAGGATGCTTAACTTCTGAGTTCTGATGGGATCCGGTGCATTAGTGCTGGTATGATCGCACCCGTCATGTTGAGGGCACAAATCCTTTATGTGTTGGCGGTTCACAGTCCCAGCCCAGAGAGATGGCCCATTCAAAAGGCCCAATGGGCTTAACAACAACACATCCGCTTCAATAATGCAGCATCCTCAGAAGACGTGACATCGACCTGTTGTTGGGCCCTGTAATGTTCTGCGAGTTAGGTTGTCGTCCTTTTAACAGCTCATGATGTACGATCTGGGACGGAAAAATAGAGCAAAAGAAGAAAAGTGGCCCGAAACTGATGAAAACATTCAATTTTGGGATTCGAAAGTAGGTGCTGCCTAGTTGGCTTGCTTTCCTCATCGTAGAGCTCTGGGAGAGCCTTCCAACGGTATGTTGTGCGCTGCGTAACTCTTTACAGATCAAAAGTTATGGGCCTTGGAGCGATGGAGACCTAGTCACAAGCACCACGCCCTTGGTTTATGGGCCCAACCTCTACATGAAGCGAAGTTGTCTTGCCGAAGGTGCCGTGGGATTCGTTAATAGAAATGTGGTAGATAAAGTATCTTGGCAACCCTAACCGGGACAAAAAAAATTGAAAAGGGGGTTGCAACACGAGGACTTCCAAGGGGGTCACCCATCCTAGTACTACTATCGTCGAAGCACGCTTAACTTTGGAGTTCTGATGGGATTCGGTGTATTAGTACTTGTATGATCGCACCCGTTATGTTGAGGGCACAAATCCTTTATGTGTTGACGGTTCACAGTCCCAGCCTAGAGGGATGGCCCTTTCAAAAGGCCCAATGGGCTTAACGACAGCCTATCCGCTTCAACAACGCAGCATCCTCGCAAGACGTGAAATTGACCCATTGTAGGGCCCTCTAATGTCCACGAGTTAGGTTGTCGTCCTTTTAACAGCTCACGACATATGATCTAGGATGGAAAAACATAGCAAAAGAAGAAAAGTGGCTTGAAACTGATGAAAACGTTCAATTTTGGGATTCGAAAATAAGTGTAGAATAGTAGGCTTGCTGCCCCCGTCGTAGAGCTCTAGGAGAGCTTTCCAACGGTATGTTGTGCGCCGTGTAACTCCTTACAGATCAAAAGTTATAGGCACCGTAGCGACGGAGACCGTGTCACAAGCCCCACACCATCGGTTTGCAGGCCCAGCCTCTACGTGAAGCAAAGTTGTCCTGCCCAAGGTGCCGTGGGATTCGGTAATAGAAATGTGGTGGATAAAATATCTTGACAACCTTAACCGGGGCAAAAAAAATTGAAAAGTGGGGTACAACAAGAGGACTTCCCAAACGGTCACCCATCCTAGTAAGACTCTTGCCCAAGCACGCTTAACTTCTGAGTTCTGATGGGATCCGGTGCATTAGTGCTGGTATGATCCCGCCCGTCATGTTGAGGGCACAAATCCTTTTTGTGTTGGCTCTTCACGGTCCCAGCCCAGAGAGAGCCGCCCATTCAAATGGCCCAATGGGCTTAACGACAACCCATCCGCTTCAATAATGCAGCATCCTTGTAAGACATGATATCGACCAATTGTTGGGCCCTGTAATGTTCCGCGAGTTAGGTTGTTGTCTTTTTAACAACTCACGATGTACGATCTAGGATGGAAAAACAGAGCAAAAGAAGAAAAGTGGCCCGAAACTAATGAAAATGTTCGATTTTGGGATTCAAAAGTAGGAGCAGGCTAGTAGGCTTGCTTCCCCCGTCGTAGAGCTCTAGGAGAGCCTTCCAACGGTATGCTGTGCGCTACGTAACTCCTTACGGATCAAAAGTTATTGGCACCGGAGCGATGGAGACCTGGTCACAAGCACCACGCCCTCCGTTTGCGCGCCCAACCTCTACATGAAGCGAAAATGTCTTGCCCAAGGTGCCGTGGGATTCGGTAATAGAAATGTGGTGGATAAAGTATCTTGACAACCCTAACCGGGGCAAAAATAATTGAAAAGGGGGGGTACAACAAGAGGACTTCCTAAACGGTCACCCATCCTAGTACTACTCTCGCCCAAGCACGCTTAACTTCTGAGTTCTGATGTGATCCAGAGCATTAGTGCTGATATGATCACACCCGTCATGTTGAGGGCACAAATCCTTTATGTGTTGGCGGTTCACAGTCCCAGCCAAGAAAGATGGCCAATTCAAAAGGTCCAATGGGCTTAACGACAACCCATCCGCTTCAACAATGCAGCATCCTCGTAAGACATGATATTGACCTGTTGTTGGGCCCTGTAATGTCCCATGAGTTAAGTTGTCATCCATTTAATAGCTCACGACGTACGATCTTGGACGGAAAAATAGACCAAAAGTAGAAAAATGGCCCGAAACTGATGAAAACGTTCGATTTTGGGATTCGAAAGTAGGTGCTGCATAGTAGGCTTGCTTTCCCCGTCGTAGAGCTCTGGGAGAGCCATCCAACGGTATGTTGTGCACCGCGTAACTCCTTATGGATCAAAAGTTATGGGCACTGGAGCGATGGAGACCTGGTCACAAGTACCACGCCCTTGGTTTACGGGCCCAACCTCTACATTAAGCGAAGATGTCTTGCCGATGGTGCCGTGGGATTCGTTAATAGAAATGTGGTGGATAAAGTATCTTGGCAACCCTAACCGGGGCAAAAAAATTGAAAAGGGGGGTGCAACACGAGGACCTCCAGGGGGGTCACCCATCCTAGTACTACTCTCGTTGAAGCACGCTTAACTTCGGAGTTCTGATGGGATCCGGTGCATTAGTACTTGTATGATCGCACCCGTTATGTTGAGGGCACAAATCCTTTATGTGTTGACGGTTCACAGTCCCAGCCTAGAGAGATGGCCCTTTCAAAAGGCCCAATGGGCTTAACGACAGCTCATCCGCTTCAACAACAGAGCATCCTCGCAAGACGTGAAATCGACGCGTTGTAGGGCCCTCTAATGTTTGCGAGTTAGGTTGTCGTCCTTTTAACAGTTCACGACGTACGATCCAGTATGGCAAAACATAGCAAATGAAAAGTGGCCTGAAACTAATGAAAACGTTCAATTTTGGGATTCGAAAATAGGCGCAGAATAGTAGGCATGCTGCCCCCGTCGTAGAGCTCTGGGAAAGGCTTCCAACGGTATGCTGTGCACCGCGTAACTCCTTACGGATCAAAAGTTATAGGCACCGTAGCGACGGAGACTTGGTCACAAGTACCACGCCCACGATTTGCGGGCCCAACCTCTACGTGAAGCGAAGTTGTCTTGCCCAAGGTGCCATGGGATTCAGTAATAGAAATGTGGTGGATAAAGTATCTTGGCAACCCTAACTGTGGCAAAAAAAATTGAAAATGGGGGTGCAACACGAGGACTTCCCAGGGGGTCACCCATCCTAGTACTACTCTCGCCGAAGCACGCTTAACTTCGGAGTTCTGATGGGATCCGGAGCATTAGTACTGGTCTGATCGCACCCGTCATGTTGAGGGCACAAATCGTTTATTTGTTGACGGTTCACAGTCCCAGCCTAGAGAGATGGCCCATTCAAAAGGCCCAATGGGCTTAACGAAAACCTTTCCCCTTCAACAAGGCAGTATCCTCGCAAGACGTGAAATTGACGCGTTGTAGGGCCCTCTAATGTCCGCGAGTTAGGTTGTCATCCTTTTAACAGCTCACAATGTACGATCCGGGAAGGAAAAACAGAGGAAAAGAAGAAAAATGGCCTGAAACTGATGAAAATGTTCAATTTTGGGCTCCAAAAACGGGCACAGCCGAGCAGGCCTACTACCCTTGTGGTAGAGCTCTCAGAGAACTTTCCAACAGTATGCAGTGCACCACGTAACTCCTTACGATTCAAAAGTTATGGGCACCGGAGCGACGGAGACGTGGTCACAAGCCGCACGCCCTCGGTTTGCAGGCCCAGCATCTACATGAAGCGAGGTTGTCTTGCCCAAGGTTCCGTGGGATTCGGTAATAGAAATATGGGGGATAAAGTATCTTGACAACCCTAACCGGGGCAAAAAAAATTGAAAAGGGGGGGTGCAACGCGAGGACTTCCAAGGGGGTCACCCATCTTAGTACTACTGTCGCCCAAGCGCACTTAACTTCGGAGTTCTGATAGGATCCAGTAAATTAGTGCTGGTATGATCGCATCCGTCATGTTGAGGGCACAAATCCCTTATGTGTTTACGGTTCACAATCCCAGCCCAGAGAGGTGGCCCATTCAAAATGACCAATGGGCTTAACAGCAACCCATCAGCTTCAACAATGCAGTATCCTCACAAGACGTGATATTGACGTGTTGTAGGGCCCTTTAATGTCCCGCGAGTTAGGTTGTCGTCCTTTTAACAGCTCACGACATAAGATCCGTGACAAAAAAATAGAGCAAAAGTAGAAAAGTGGCCCGAAACTGATGAAAACTTTTGATTTTGGGCTCCGATAACAGGCACGGCAACGCTGGCTTGCTGCCCCCATCGTAGACCTCTCAGATAGCTTTCCAACAGTATGTTGTGAGCCGCGTAACTCTTTATGGATCTAAAGTTATGGGGACCGGAGCGACGGAAACCTGGTCACAAGCCCCATGCCCTCGGTTTGAGGGCCCAGCCTCTATGTGAAGTGAAGTTGTCTTGCCCAAGGTGAAGTGGGATTCGGTAATAGAAATGTGGTAGATAAAGTATCTTGGCAACCCTAACCGGGGCAAAAGAAATTGAAAAGGAGAGGTGCAACACGAGGACTTCCCAGGGGGTCACCCATCCTAGTACTACTCTCACCCAAGAACACTTAACATCGGAGTTCTGATGGGATCCGGTGCATTAGTGCTGGTATGATCGCACCCGTCATGTTGAGGGCACAAATCCTTTATGTGTTGACGGTTCACAGTCCTAGCCCAGACAGATGGCCCAGTGGGCTTAATGACAACCCATCTGCTTCAACAATGCAGCATCCTCGCAAGACGTGATATCGACGCGTTGTAGGGCCCTCTAATATCCTATGAGTTAGGTTGTCATCCTTTTAACAGCTCACGACGTACGATCCGAGACGGAAAAATAGAGCAAAGGAAGAAAAGTGGCCCGAAACTGATGAAAATGATCGATTTTTGGCCTCTGAAAATAGGCCCAGCCGGGCAGGCTTACTGCCCCGTCATAGTGCTCTCGGAGAGATTTCCGACGGTATGCTGTGCGCCGCGTAACTCCTTACGGATCAAAAGTTATGGGCACCGGAGCGACGGAGACCTGGTCACAAGCCCCACGCCCTCGGTTTGCGGGCCCAGCCTCTACGTGAAGCGAAGTTGTCTTGCCCAAGGTGCCGTGGGTGTAGCACCCCGATCCCTCTCGAGACCGGAAGTTCTATCAATCAATCTAATCACAACCCAATTCCAAACCCGGGCATAATTTTAGGGAAAGACAGACGGAGTCTCCCCTATTTCTAGGCAAAAAGCAAACCTGCGATAGCATATAAGTGGACCAATACCATGTCAAACATTCAACCACCTCAAGTCCATCCAAGCCTTGTTCTCAACAAGCAATCACAAGAAAATATACATACATTTCCAATTTAAAAGCTAACCTATCTCTTTTCATCTTTGACAAGAACATTCATGCTTGACAATTAAACCGTACTAACCTATTTCATAAGTTAGACTATCAAACCATTCTAACTCTTTTCCTTTGGACATTACAAACATGCATTAAAGTTAAGCTATACTAACTATATACATAATCTAACTTATCAAACTACTTCAACAATCTAATGAAACTTAAATTACAGTCCTTTTGACATTAAATACATACAATACATGAAAGCATACATCTTTACAACTTCAACAACTCAAGCCACATAGGCACGCAAGACAACTCTTCAAGCACGAACTTTCACGAAATCACGAACTTTCCAGCTAACATGACATTTCCTGAAATGTGGTGGTGAGGAGTGAGTATACACAACATGTATACTCAGTGAGGGTGAGACAGATATCGAGGTGGAGAGAAAGAAAGTCGTGCAATGCAAATAGTAAGCAATAAAGTCAATAAGAAAGCATTCAATACAAACGACAATATAATAAACAATCAAGAAAGCATTAACACAACCATTCAAAGCTATAACACACTCTGAAGGCTATAGTTCACTCATTCGAGCAATGTACCATTTCACGAGCGATACATCAATCTCGAGCTTGATGTTGACAACGATGACAATAAGCACGCAACCACCTTATAACTTCAGTTTGGAATACCCCGAGAGTAACCATCATTTCTACGACCCAAATCTCCCTGGGAGGCAACCCAAGCGAGAATGGGAATAGGACACAGAGCTAGAGCAACCAACACTGGCAGCCCGAGACTACCCAGAGAGGCCCATCACTCACGCGCCTGACACTATGCAATGCAAGACAAGATACAAGCAATAAACGAGATAACAAGCATTTAAAATCAACAAAGTAACAAGAATAACACTAACAAGCAGCATCAACAATTGATATACAATTCAATCATAACCAACTTTAACAAGCATAACAAGCAATATTAAGCAATCTATAGGCATTATGCTATGAAAACACACAAAATCACAAAATGACCCCAACTTGTAAAACACTACTACTTTCAAACGAGCCACGAGTTTTGGAAACCGACTTCACCAATCCTCCTAGGTCACTATAAGGCACGTCTAAAGACCCTGAAACCCTACTTAACCCTAGAATTCACGCAAAGCCCCGATTTCCCCCTTTGCTCATTTGAACTACAACTACCTCAACCGATTACCCAACCAATGTCACAACTGCACCAAAAGTGCTTCCGTGACATACCTCGACAATGCCTTCACGTAAATCAAGAAAATTCTAAACTTGACCGAAACGACCCCAACTTTCACTAAGCCTTTTTCTCCATTTTTTCCATTACGCAATCCAAAAAAATCATGCATTTAGGCATTCTAGCATATCTAGCACCTTCCTACATCAATAGAACGCATAACGGAGCAACTTCATCGAAACGGGGGTTTACTATTCATAATTTACTATTCATTAAACAATTTATATTTCAATTTCGATATTCAACCGCAAAAAATGTTAAAAAGCTATAAATACATGTTCTACAATTGCTAGAGAACATTCTTTAAGCCTCAAAACGATTAAAATAACAATATACGGATAAAACCCAAAAATCAAAGTTAATACACAAAATATTCAAATGCGCAAATAACAATGAAACCCTCACCTTAGATGCTCCTAGACGCTAGGAAAACCACGTTGGAAGCCTCGAAAACAACCCCGTGCAAGCCCTCGTGAAGATGTGAAGATTTGAAGTTGAAATTTCTTTTTTTTTTCTCCTTCTATTTTCGGCCATGGCATTTCTGTTTTCAGCTTGTTTTATTTTTTTTCTTTGTTATTTTGCTTAATAAAGGATGACAAACTTGGTCAAATGGTCAAGGCTTGGTCAATGCTAGCTAAGTTGGTCAAATTAGCCTATTTTATGCATTTTAAAGCTATAACAACTACCCCAAATCTAATTCTAGCTAACAACAAATAAAATATAAAATTTAAGACACCAAAATACTAGTTTTCACTATTGGTTGAGGACTAGAAGTCATTTCCTAGCTATCGCTCTCGATATGCTATGCACTTTGCGACAATAAAAGAATAACAATTAAATCTCAAAGAATTTAAGAAAATATAATTTTCGGAAAGTAACATAGTTAAAAATTTACTCTGGTTCGGAGCAACTTTTCATTTAATTGAAAACCGAGCATTAAGGTGCAAGAAAAATAAAGTCGATTAACATAAATATGAAAGTAGTTGATATTCGGTTAAAATAATTAACTCAAGTATTATTTAATTACTTCTAAAAGAAATATGAAAATAATGCTAGAAATGAATATTTAACTAATAAAAAAACACGAAATTCAATGCTAACATTTAAGATGTCACTTAATTAAATGCAATTAAATGCTATTAAATGCATGCCAGGTTCGGGTTATCACAGTGGGATTCGGTAATAGAAATATGGTGGATAAAGTATCTTGACAATACTAACTGAGCCAAAAAAAATTGAAAAAGGGGGTACAACAAGAGGACTTCCCAAACGGTCACCCATCCTAGTAATACTCACGCCCAAGCACCCTTAACTTCTGAGTTCTGATGGGATCCGGTGCATTAGTACAGGTATGATCGCTCCCGTCATGTTGAGGGCACAAATCCTTTATGTGTTGGCGGTTCACAGTCCCAGCCCAGAGAGATGGCCCATTCAAAAGGCCCAATAGGCTTAACGACAACCCATCTGCTTCAATAATGTAGCATCCTTGTAAGACGTGATATCGACCTATTGTTGGGCCCTGTAATGTCCCGCAAGTTAGGTTGTTGTCCTTTTAACAGCTCACGACGTACGATCTGGGACGAAAAAACAGAGCAAAAGAAGAAAAATAGCTCGAAACTAATGAAAATGTTCGATTTTGGGATTTGAAAGTAGGTGTAGCCTAGTAGGCTTGCTTCCCCCGTCGTAGAGCTTTGGGAGAGCCTTCCAACGGTATGCTGTGCGCCGCGTAGCTCCTTACGGATCAAAAGTTATGGGCACCGGAGTGATGGAGACCTGGTCACAAGCACCATGCCCTCGGTTTGCAGGCCCAACCTCTACATGAAGCGAAGATGTCTTGCCCAAGGTGCCATGGGATTCAGTAATAGAAATGTGGTTGATAAAGTATCTTGACAACCCTAACCGAGGCAAAAATAATTGAAAAGGGGGGTACAACAAAAGGACTTCCCAAACGGTCACCCATCCTAGTACTACTCTTGCCCGAGCACACTTAACTTCTGAGTTCTAATGGGATCTGGTGCATTAATGTTGGTATTATCGCACCCGTTATGTTGAGGGCACAAATCCTTTATGTGTTGGCGGTTCACAGTCCTAGCCTAGAGAGATGGCTCATTCAAAAGGCCCAATTGGCTTAACGACAACCCATCCGCTTCAACAATGCAACATCCTTGTAAGATGTGATATCGACCTGTTGTTGGGCCCTGTAATATCCATCGAGTTAGGTTGTCCTCCTTTTAACAGCTCATGACGTACGATCTGGGATGGAAAAACATAGCAAAAGAAGAAAAGTGGCCCGAAACTGATGAAAACGTTCGATTTTGGGATTCGAAAGTAGGTGCTACCTAGTAGGCTTGCTTCCCCCGTCGTAGAGCTCTGGGACAGCCTTCCAATGGTATGCTGTGCACCGCGTAACTCCTTATGGATCAAAAGTTATGGGCACTGGAGCGATAGAGACCTAGTCACAAGCACCACGCCCTCGGTTTACGGGCCCAACCTCTACATGAAGCGAAGATGTCTTGCCGAAGGTGCCGTGGGATTCATTAATAGAAATGTGGTGGATAAAGTATCTTGGCAACCCTAACCGGGGCAAAAAAAATTGAAAATAGGGGTGTAACACGAGGACTTCCAAGGGGGTCACCCATCCTAGTACTACTCTCATCGAAGCACGCTTAACTTCAGAGTTATGATGGGATCCGGTGCATTAGTACTTGTATGATCGCACCCGTTATGTTGAGGGCACAAATCCTTTATGTGTTGACGGTTCACAGTCCCAGCCTAAAGAGATGGCCCTTTCAAAAGGCCCAATGGGCTTAACGACAGCCCATCCACTTCAAAAAACGTAGCATCCTCGCAAGACGTGAAATCAACGAGTTGTAGGACCCTCTAATGTCTGCGAGTTAGGTTGTCGTCCTTTTAACAGCTCACGACGTACGATCCAGGATGGAAAAATAGAGCAAAAGATGAAAAGTGGCCTGAAACTGATGAAAACATTCAATTTTGGGATTCGAAAATAGGCGTAGAATAGTTGGTTTGCTACCCCCGTCATAGAGCTCTGGGAGAGCCATCCAACGGTATGCTTTGTGCCGCGTAACTCCTTACGGATCAATAGTTATAGGCACCGTAGTGATGGAGACCTGGTCACAAGCACCACCCCCTCAATTTGCGGGCCCAACCTCTATGTGAAGCGAAGTTTCTTGCCCAAGGTGCCATGGGATTCGTTAATAGAAATATGGTGGATAAAGTATCTTGGCAACCCTAACCGGGGCAAAAAAATTGAAAAGGGAGGTGCAACACGAGGACTTCCCAAGTGGTCACCCATCTTAGTACTACTCTCGCCGAAACACACTTAACTTCGGAGTTCTGATGGGATCCGGTGCATTAGAACTGGTTTGATCGAACCCGTCATGTTGAGGGCACAAATCCTTTATGTGTTGACGGTTCACAGTCCCAGCCTAAGGAGAAGGCCCATTCAAAAGGCCCAATGGGCTTAACGATAACCTATCCACTTCAACAAGGCAGCATCCTCGCAAGACGTGAAATCGACGCGTTGTAGGGCCCTCTAATGTCTGCGAGTTAGGTTGTCGTTCTTTTAACAGCTCATGACATACGATTCGGGATGGAAAAACATAGGAAAAGAAGAAAAGTGGCTAGAAACTGATGAAAACGTTCAATTTTGGGCTCCAAAAACGGGCGCAGCCAAGCAGGCCTGCTACCCTTGTGGTAGAGCTCTCGGAGAACTTTCCAACGGCAAGCTGTGCACCACGTAACTCCTTACGATTCAAAAGTTATGGGCACCGGAGCGACGGAGACCTGGTCTCACACACCCTCAGTTTGCAGGCCTAGCCTTTACATGAAGCGAGGTTGTCTAGCCCAAGGTACCGTGGGAGTCGGTAATAGAAATGTGGGGGATAAAGTATCTTGGCAACCCTAACCGGGGCAAAAAAAATCGAAAAAGGGGGTGCAACGCGAGGACTTCCAAAGGGGTCACCCATCCTAGTACTACTCTCGCCCAAGAGCGCTTAACTTCGGAGTTCTGATGGGATCCGGTAAATTAGTGCTGGTATGATCGCTTCCGTCATGTTGAGGGCACAAATCTCTTATGTGATGATGGTTCACAATTCCAGCCTAGAGATGTGGCCCATTCAAAAGGACCAATGGGCTTAACGACAACCCATCAGCTTCAACAATGCAGCATCCTCGCAAGACGTGATATTGACGTGTTGTAGGGCCCTCTAATGTCCTGCGAGTTAGGTTGTCGTCCTTTTAACAGCTCACGACATAAGATCCGTGACGAAAAAATAGAGCAAAAGAAGAAAAGTGGCCCGAAACTGATGAAAACTTTTGATTTTGGGCTCCGATAATAAGCGCAGCAAAGCTGGCTTGTTGCCCCTATCGTAGACCTCTCAAAGAGCTTTCCAACAGTATGTTGTGAGCCGCGTAACTCTTTATTAAACAAAAGTTATGGGCACCGGAGCGACGGAGACTTGATCACAAGCCCCATGCCCTCGGTTTGAGGGCCCAGCCTCTACGGGAAGCGAAGTTGTCTTGCCGAAGGTGAAATGGGATTCGGTAATAGAAATGTGGTGGATAAAGTATCTTGGCAACCTTAACCGGGGCAAAAAAAATAGAAAATGAGGGGTACAACACGAGGACTTCCCAGGGGGTCGCCCATCCTAGTACTACTCTCGCCCAAGCACGCTTAACTTCGGAGTTCTGATGGGATCCAGTGCATTACTGCTGGTATGATCGCACCCATCATGTTGAGGTCACAAATCCTTTATGTGTTGACGGTTCACAGTCCTAGCCCAGAGAGATGGCCCATTCAAAAGGCCCAATGGGCTTAACGACAACCCATCCACTTCAACAATGCAGCATTCTCGCAAGATGTGATATTGACGCGTTGTAGGGACCTCTAATGTCCTGCGAGTTAGGTTGTCATCCTTTTAACAACTCACGATGTACAATCCGGGATGGAAAAATAGAGCAAAAGAAGAAAAGTGGCCCGAAATTGATGAAAACGTTCGATTTTGGCCTCTGAAAACAGGCGCAGCTGAGCAGGCTTGCTGCTTCCATGATAGGGCTCTCGGAGTGCTTTCCAACGGTATGTTGTGCGCAACGTAACTCCTTACGGATCAAAAGTTATGGGCACCGGAGCTACGGAGACCATGTCACAAGCCCCATGCCCTCGGTTTGCGGGCCCAGCCTCTACGTGAAGCGAAGTTGTCTTGCCCAAGGTTCCATGGGATTTGATAATAGAAATGTGGTGGATAAAGTATCTTGGCAACCCTAACTGGGGCAAAAAAAATTGAAAATAAGGGTGCAACAAGAGGACTTCCCAGGGGGTCACCCATCCTAGTACTACTCTTGCCCAAGCACGCTTAACTTTTGAGTTCTGATGGGATCCGGTACATTAGTGCTTGTATGATCGCACCTGTCATGTTGAGGGCACAAATCCTTTATGTGTTGGTGGTTCACAGTCCCAGCGCAGAGAGATGGCCCATTCAAAAGGCCCAATGGGCTTAACAACAACCCATCCGCTTCAACAATGCCGCATCCTCATAAGACGTGATATCGACGTGTTTTAGGGCCCTGTAATGTCCCGCGAGTTAGGTTGTCGTCCTTTTAACAGCTCACGACGTACGATCTGGGATGGAAAAACATAGCAAAAGAAGAAAAGTGGCCCAAAACTGATGAAAACGTTCGATTTTGGGATCCGAAAATAGGCGCAGCCTAGTAGGCTTGCTACTCCCATCGTAGAACTCTGGGAGAGCCTTCCAACGGTATGCTGTGCACCGCGTAACTCCTTATGGATCAAAAGTTATGGACACCGGAGCGACGGAGACCTAGTCACAAGCACCACGCCCTCGGTTTGTGGGCCCAACCTTTACATGAAGCGAAGTTGTCCTGCCCAAGGTACCGTGTGATTCGGTAATAGAAATGTGGTGGGTAAAGCATCTTGGCAACCTTAACCGGGGAAAAAAAATTGAAAATAGGGGTACAACACGAGTACTTCCAAGGGGGTCACCCATCCTAGTACTACTCTCGCCGAAGCACGCTTAACTTCGTAGTTCTGATAGGATCCGATGCATTAGTACTGGTATGATCGCACCTATTATGTTGAGGGCATAAATCCTTTATGTGTTGATGGGTCACAGTCCTAGCCTAGAGAGATGGCCCATTCAAAAGGCCCAATGGGCTTAACGACAGCCCATCCGCTTCAACAACGCAGCATCCTTGCAAGAAGAGATATCGACGCGTTGTAGGACCCTCTAATGTCCGCGAGTTAGGTTGTCGTCCTTTTAACAACTCACGACGTACGATTCGGGACGGAAAAACATTGTAAAATAAGAAAAGTGGCCCAAAACTTATGAAAACGTTATATTTTGGGCTCCAAAAATGGGCACAGCCGAGCAGGCTTGCTACCCCTGTGGTTGAGCTCTCGGAGAACTTTACAACGGTATGCTAAGCACCGCGTAACTTCTTACAAATCAAGAGTTATGGGCATCAGAGCGACGGAGACCTGGTCACAAGCCCCACGCCCTCGGTTTACAGGCCCAGCCTCTACGTGAAGCGAGGTTGTCTTGCCCAAGCTACCGTGGAATTTGGTAATAGAAATGAGGTGGATAAAGTATCTTGGCAACCCTAACCGGGGCAAAAAAAATTGAAAATGGGGGAGCAACGCGAGGACTTCCTTGGAGGTCACCCATCCTAGTACTACTCTCGCCCATGCACGCTTAACTTCGGAGTTCTGATGGGATCCAGTAAATTAGTGCTGGTATGATCGCATCCGTCATGTTGAGGGCACAAATTCCTTATGTGTTGACAGTTTACAGTCCCAGCCTAGAGAAATGGCCCATTCAAAATGACCAATGGGCTTAACGACAACCCATCTGCTTCAAAAACACGGCATCATCTCTAGACGTGATATTGACTTGTTGTAGGGCCCTCTAATGTCCCGCAAGTTAGGTTGTCGTCCTTTTAACAGCTCACGACATAAGATCCGTGACGAAAAAACAGAGCAAAAGAAGAAAAGTGGCCCGAAACTAATGAAAACTATTGATTTTGGGCTCTGATAACAGGCGCAGCCGATTAGGGTTGCTGCCCCTATCGTAGACCTCTCGGAGAGCTTTCCAACAGTATGCTGTGAGCCGCGTAACTCCTTATGGATCAAAAGTTATGGGCACCGGAGCGATGGAGTCCTGGACATAAGCCCCACGCCCTCAGTTTGAGGGCCCAACCTCTATGTGAGGCGAAGTTGTCTTGCCCATGGTGCCGTGGGATTCGGTACTAGAAATTTGATAGATAAAGTATCTTGGCAACCCTAACCGGGGCAAAAAAAATTGAGGGTGCATCACGAGGACTTCCCAGGGGGTCACCCATCCTAGTACTACTCTCCCCCAAACATGCTTAACTTCGGAGTTCTAATGGGATTCGGAGCATTAGTACTGCTATGATCACACCTGTCATGTTGAGGGCACAAATCCCTAATGTGTTGACGGTTCACACTCCTAGCCCAGGGAGATGGCCCATTCAAAAGGCCCAGTGGGCTTAACGATAACCCATCAACTTCAACAACGCAGCATCCTCGCAAGACGTGATATCGACGCGTTGTAAGGCCCTATAATATCTTGCAAGTTAGGTTGTCATCCTTTTAACAGCTCACGACGTACGATCCAAGACGGAAAAATAGAGCAAAGGAAGAAAAGTGGCCCAAAACTGATGAAAATGATCAATTTTGGCATATGAAAACTGGCGCAGCCGAGCAGGCTTGCTGCCCCATCATAGTGCTCTTGGAGAGCTTTCCGACGGTATGCTGTGCGTCACGTAACTCCTTACGAATCAAAAGTTATAGGCACCGGAGCGACGGAGACCTGGTCACAAGCCCCACGCCCTCGGTTTGCGGGCCCAGCCTCTACGTGAAGCGAAGTTGTCTTGCCCAAGGTGCCGTGGGATTCGATAATAGAAATGTGGTGGATAAAGTATCTTGACAACCCTAACCGGGGCAAAAAAATTTGAAAAGGGGGGTACAACAAGAGGACTTCCCAAACGGTCACCCATCCTAGTACTACTCTCGCCCAAGCACGCTTAACTTCTGAGTTCTGATGGGATCCGGTGCATTAGTGCTGGTATGATCACACCCATCATGTTGAGGGCACAAATCATTTATGTGTTGGCGATTCACAGTCCCAACCCAGAGAGATGGCCCATTCAAAAGGCCCAATGGGCTTAACAACAACCCATCCACTTCAACAATGCAGCATCCTCGTAAGACGTGATATCGAACTATTGTTGGGCCCTGTAATGTCCCGCGAGTTAGGTTGTCGTCCTTTAAACAGCTCACGACGTACGATCTGGGACCAAAAAATAGAGCAAAAGAAGAGAAGTGGCCCAAAATTGATGAAAACGTTCAATTTTGGGATTCGAAAATAGGTATAGCCTAGTAGGCTTGCTTCCCCCGTCATAGAGCTCTGGGAGAGCCTTCCAACGGTATGTTGTGTGCCTCGTAACTCCTTGCGAATCAAAAGTTATGGGCATCGGAGCGACGAAGACCTCGTCACAAGCACCACGCCTTTGGTTTGCGGGCCCAACCTTTACATGAAGCGAAGATGTCTTGCCCAAGGTGCCGTGGGATTCGTTAATAGAAATATGGTGGATAAAGTATCTTGGCAACCCTAACTGGGGCAAAAAAAATTGAAAAGGGGGGTGCAACACAAGGACTTCCAAGGGGGTCACCCATCCTAGTACTACTCTCGTCGAAGCATGCTTAGCTTCGGAGTTCTAATGGGATCCGGTGCATTAGTACTTGTATGATCGCACCCGTTATATTGAGGGTACAAATCCTTTATGTGTTGACGGTTCACAGTCCTAGCCTTGAGAGATGGCTCTTTCAAAAGGCCCAATGGGCTTAATGATAGCCCATCCGCTTCAACAACGCGGCATCCTCGCAAGACGTGATATCGACGCATTGTAGGTCCTACTAATGTCCGCGAGTTAGGTTGTCATCCTTTTAACAGCTCACGACATACGATCCGGGACGGAAAAGCACGCTTAACTTTGGAGTTCTGACGGGATCCGGTGCATTAGTGCTGGTATGATCGCACCCGTCATGTTGAGGACCCAAATCCTTTATGTGTTGACGGTTCACAGTCCTAGCCCAGAGAGATGGCCCATTCAAAAGGCCCAATAGGCTTAACGACAACCTATCCGCTTCAACAATGCAGCATCCTCGCAAGACGTGATATCGACGCATTGTATGGCCCTCTAATGTCCTGCGAGTTAGGTTGTCGTCCTTTTAACAACTCACGACGTAGGATCCGGGATGAAAAAATAGATCAAAAGAAGAAAATTGGCCCGAAACTGATGAAAACGTTCAATTGTGGGCTCTGAAGATAGGCGCAATCGACAAGCTTATTGCCCATGTCGTAGAGCTCACGGAGAGCTTTCCAACGGTATGTTGTGCACCGCGTAACTCCTTACGGATCAACAGTTATGGGTACCAAAACGACGGACACCTGGTCACAAACTCCACGCCCTCGGCTCGCGGGCCCAGCCTCTACGTGAAGCGAAGTTGTCTTGGCAAAGGTGCAGTGGGATTCGATAATAGAAATGTGGTGGATAAAGTATCTTGGCAACCCTAACCGAGGCAAAAAAATGGAAAAGGGATTTGCAACAGGAGGACTTCCAGGGGGTTACCCATCCTAGTCCTATTCTCACCCAAGCTCGCTTAACTTCGGAGTTCTAATGGGATCCGGTGCATTAGTACTGGTATGATCGCGCCAATCATGTTGAGGGCACAAATCCTTTATGTGTTGACGGTTCACAGTCCCAGCCCAGAGAGATGGTCCATTCAAAAGGCCCAATGGGCTTAACGATAACCCATCCGCTTCAACAATGCAGCATCCTCATAAGACGTAATATCGACGCGTTGTAGGGCCCTATAATATCCTGCGAGTTAGGTTGTCGTCCATTTAATAGCTCACGACGTACGATCCGGGACGGAAAAATAGAGCCAAAGAAGAAAAGTGGCCCGAAACTAATGAAAACGTTAAATTTTGGGCTCCAAAAATGGGCACAACTGTAAGGCCCGACCTCGATTTGCATGCGATACCTCGTTTCGTGTGCCTAACCTAGATTTGCATGCCTTTACCTAGGTTTAAGAATTGTGTTTCATTTTGTGTGCCTTGCTTTGAATTACGTGCATTCATTTAGGGTTGCGTGCATTTACTTGGGAAACATGCATTCGTCTCGTAGTTCGTGCCTTGTCTCATAGTGCGTGCCCTAAACCTAGGAAAGCGTGCCCACACGTTAATCAAGAAAGCCTCTTACACGAAGCACTAGATCATTAGTTAATCCTACAAATCCCACTAACTAATATTAAAATGCTAAGTCAATGCACTAGAAGATGAAATTGCACCAAAAGCTAGATATTCTTTATTCTTTATTCTTTATTCTTTGCATGTCCCAAACACACAATAAAATAAGCCTTGAACAAGAAAAAAAAAATTCAGATTTGAGCACATCTTTGGCCGACCACTAGGAGCTTTGTGCATGCAATTTAATTTCAAATTCTACTCCTAAACATTCTATGACACAAAGCAATAAAAAAATTAGCTCAAAACCCTCCTCAAAGCTCCATATTCTCGACACAAGCTCTATGCCCATACTAGATAATTCAAAATGCTTCTTGAAGACACAAAAGTCTGAAATTTACATGCTCAAGGCCGACACAAGCATCTATGCCCATCAAGCTTTCATTTTCTTTCATTTTCCTTCATTTCTTCTCATTCCTCTCTCATTTCTTCTCTCTCTCTCGGCCTTGGCTAAGTTTCTACACTCCATAGCTTATCTTCATCACTCCATGGTTCATCAAGGCATGCAAGAAGCTAGGGAGCTCAATTAAGCAAGCTAGGTTGCAAGAAACACACATGCAAGCTCTTTGAACCTCCATTTCGGCTTAGGTGAGTTTGCTAGCTTCCATTTCTTTTCTTCTTGTTCTAACCACATGCACCTACTAAGAACTTGGTTACTAAGCTAGGAAATTAGAGAAAATCGAGTGGTGTCTCGGCTAAGCAAGGAAAAGAATCAATCTTGTGCAACCATCAAGAGTCTTGTGCATCTTCTTGTTGTTTTGCTAAGGTGAGGGCTAAACTTCTTGAAAATCTTTCAAAAAACCACATGCATGACCTTAAATGTCTATCTTTACTTCTGTACTTGTGATTTATGTGTGTTCATGAGCTTTTGTAAACATGCATGGCAAGATATTTGGCTAGAATGTGATGATAGATGAAATTGGGTATGTGACAGCTCTCTGCCTTGTTAGTGCGAGGTGATTTTGACCAGGTAAATGATGTTGAAAATGCATGAAAATTGGTAGGTAACTATTTTTTCCAGTTCTGAGAATTTTTTGCAGAAATAGTCCAAAGCTAATTGTGACTTTAAGTTCCTCAAAATGGCAAATTATCAAAATGTGTCCAAATCTGGAAAGTCTGGAAAAATGAAGCAGGTTTTAGCAGATTCACTGACCTTGTAGAACGAACCAGTTTTGACTTAGTAAATGATATCTAAAATTCATGGAATTTGGTGTGAAGCTATATTTGTCAGTTCTGGACATTTTTGTCAGAAATGGACTAAGGCTAAATCTGACCCTAAGCCCTTAAAAATGACAAGTATTGAAATGTGTTCAAATCTGGACAGTTTTGTGTAGTCTCACTGTTTTGGCTATAACTATTGAACCCGAACTCCAAATGATGCGAGGTTTGTTTCTGAATTTAGTTCCCTCCTTAAGCTTTAATTTTACATCTTATTCACTAGAATTGGAGATTGTTTTATTGTCTTAATGATTGTGAGAAAACAGTCCATTGCAGTGAAGGTTTCACTTAGTGATATGCTTAGAAAATTTATTGTAGCTTCTCTTGTTGTATTAAATGCTTGAGATTGTGGCATTTGGATGTTGTGTGGACTGTTCTGAATGCTTAAGGTTGTTTGAATTAATCAATGCGTGGCTTGATTTTAATTACGAGATGACTTGGGGCTTAATTGCACGGGTAAGCACGAATTGAAACCCTAGTGACTAGGTAAATTTGCTAAGTTGTTGATATTATGGATATCGTGTTTGATTATGAAATTACTAGGCTGCCCGTAGTTGCCCTCATAGCCCTAAACATGATTTCGATGATTACATGTTGACAAGTAGGCCTTTCTTGCACCTGGTTCCACGTAGACGCCATTGCATGTTGAATAATCTTATTATTTGATTACGTGAACTTTGAAATGAGTTATATGACTTGATTTACATGTGTTACATGGCTGCCCATTTAATATTCATATAACTCCATGTGCTTTATAAGTGAAATTGTCTGTCATATCGTGTCTCTTAACGACAACCTATCCACTTCAACAACACAGCATCCTCACAAAACGTGATATCGACGCATTGTAGGGCCCTCTAATGTCCCGCGAGTTAGGTTTTCGTCCTTTTAACAGCTCACGAGGTACGATCCGGGACCGAAAAACAGAGCAAAAGAAGTAAAGTGGCCCAAAACTAATGAAAATGTTCGATTTTGGGCTCCAAAAATGGGCGCAGCAGAGCATGCTTGTTGCCACCGTCGTAGAGCTCTCGGAGAGCTTTCCAACGGTATGCCGTGCACCGCGTAACTCCTTACGGATCAAAGGTTATAGGCACCGGAGCTATGGAGACTTGGTCAAAAGCCCTACACCCTCGGTTTGCGGGCCTAGCCTCTACGTGAGGCGAAGTTGTCTTGCCCAAGGTGCCGTGGGATTCGGTAATAGAAATGTTGTGGATAAAGTATCTTGGCAACTCTAACCGAGGCAAAAAAAATTGAAAACGGTGGTGCAACACGAGGACTTCCCAGGGGATCACCTATCCTAGTACTACTCTCGGCCAAGCACGCTTAACATCGGAGTTCTGATGGGATCCCGTGCATCAGTGCTGGTATGATCACACCCGTCATATTGTGGGCACAAATCCTTTATGTGTTGATGGTTCACAGTCCCAGCCCAGAGAGATGACCCATTCAAAAGGCCCAATGGACTTAACGATAACCTATCCGCTTGAACAACGCAGCATCTTCGCAAGACGTGATATCGACGCGTTGTAGGGCCCTTTAATGTCCCGTGAGTTAGGTTTTCGTCCTTTTAACAGCTCATGCCATACGATTCGAGACAAAAAAATAGAGCAAAAGAAGAAAAATGTCTCGAATCTGATAAAAATGTTTGATTTTGGGATCTGAAAATGGTCGCAGCCGATCAGGATTGTTCCCCCTGTCATAGAGCTCTCGGAGAGCATTCCAACGGTATGCTGTGCACTGCGTAACTCATTACGGATCAAAAGTTATGGGCACTGGAACGACGGAGACTTGGTCACAAGCCCTATACCCTTGGTTTACAGGCCCAGCCTCTACGTGAAGCGAAGTTGTCTTGCCCAAGGTGCCGTGGGATTTGGTAATAGAAATGTGGAGGACAAAGTATCTTGGCCACCCTAACCGGGGCAAAAAAAAATTTAAAAAAGGGGGGTGCAACATGAGGACTTCCCAAGGGGTCACCCATCCTAGTACTACTCTCGCCCAAGCACGCTTAACTTCGGAGTTCTTATGGGATCCGGTGCATTAGTGCGGGTATGATCGCACCCGTCATATTGTGGGCACAAATCCGTTATGTGTTGACTGTTCAAAGTCCCAACCCAGAGAGATGGTACATTCAAAAGGCCCAATGGGCTTAACAACAACCCATCCGCTTCAACAACACAGCATCCTCGCAAGACGTGATATCGACGCGTTATAGGGCCCTCTAATGTCCCGCGAGTTAGGTTGTCATCCTTTTAACAGCTCACGACGTACGATCCGGGATGAAAAATAGAGCAAAAGAAGAAAAGTGGCCCGAAACTGATGAAAACGTTCGATTTTGGGTTCTAAAAAAGGGCACAGCCGAGGAGGATTGTTGCCCCTGTCGTAGAGCTCTCGGAGAGCTTTCCAACAGTATGTTGTGCACCGCATAACTCCTTACGGATCATAAGTTATGGGCACCTGAGCGACAGAGACCTGGTGAAAAGCCCTACGCCCTCAGTTTTCGAGCCCAGCCTCTACGTGAAGCGAAGTTGTCTTGCCCAAGATGCTGTGGAATTTGGTAATAGAAATGTAGTGGATAAAGTATCTCGGCAACCCTAACTGGGGCAAAAAAAATTGAAAAGGGGGGTGCAACACGAGGACTTCCCAGGGGGTCACCCATCCTAGTGCTACTCATGCTCAAGCACTCTTAACTTCAAAGTTCTGATGGGATCCGGTGCTTTAGTGCTGGTATGATCACACTTGTCATGTTGAGGGCACAAATCCTTTATATGTTGACGGTTCACAGTCCCAGCCCAAAGAGATGGCCCGTTCAAAAAGCCCAATGGGCTTAACGGCAATCCATCCACTTCAACAACACAGCATCCTCGTAATACGTGATATCGACGAGTTGCAGGGCCCTATAATACCCCGCGAATTAGGTTGTCATCCTTTTAACAGCTCATGACGTACGAGCCGGGATGAAAAAATAGAGCTAAAGAAGAAATGTGGCCCGAAACTGATGAAAACGTTCGATTTTGTGCTCCAAAAATAGGCACAGCCGATCAGGCTTCCTGCCCCCGTCTTAGTGCTCTTAGGGAGCTTTCCAACGGTATGCTGTGCACCATGTAATTCCTTACAGAATAAAAGTTATGGGCACCTGAGCGACGAAGACCTCGTCACAAGCGCCACGCCCTAGGTTTGCGGGCCCAACCTCTACGTGAAGCGAAGTTGTCTTGCCCAAGGTGTCGTGGGATTCGGTAAAAGAAATGTGAAGGATAAAGTATCTTGGCAACCCTAACCGGGGCAAAAAAAATTGAAAATGGGGGGTGCGACACGAGGACTCCCCAGTGGGTCACCCATCCTAGTACTACTCTCTCCTAAGCCCACTTAACTTCAGAGTTCTGTTGGGATCCGTAGCATTAGTGCTGGTATGATCGCACCCGTCATGATTTAGGTACAAAAAAACCTTTATGTGTTAACGGTTCAAAGTCCCAGCCTAGAGAGATGGCCCATTCAAAAGGCCCAATGGGCTTAATGACAACCCATCTGCTTCAACAACATAGCATCCTCGCAAGACATGATATCGAAGTGTTGTAGGGCCCTCTAATGTCCCGCGAGTTAGGTTGTCGCCCTTTTAACAGCTCACGACGTACGATCTGGGACGAAAAAATAGAGCAAAAGAAAAAAAGTGGCCCGAAACTGATAAAAACGTTCGTATTCGGGCTCCAAAAATGGGTGTAGCCGGGCAGGCTTGCTGCCCCCATCGTAGAGCTCTTGGAGAGCTTTCCAATGGTATACTCTGCGCCACGTAACTCCTTACGGAGACCTGGTCTAATGCCCTACGCCCTCGGTTTGCAGGCCAAGCCTCTACATGAAGCGAAGTTGTCTTGCCATGGTGCCGTGGGATTCGGCAATAGAAATGTGGTGGATAAAGTATCTTGGCAACCCTAATCGAGGAAAAAAATATTGAAAAGGGGGGTGCAACACGAGTACTTCCTAGGGGGTCACCCATCCTAATACTACTCTCGCAAAAGCACGGTTAACTTCGGAGTTCTGATGGGATCCTATGCATTAGTGTTGGTATGATCGCACCCGTCATGTTGTGGGTACAAATCCTTTATGTGTTGACGGTTCACAGTCACAGCCTAGAGAGATGGCCCATTCAAAAGGCCCAATGGGCTTAACGACAACCCATTCACTTCAACAACGCAGCATCCTTGCAAGATGTGATATCGACACGTTGTAGGGCCCTCTAATGTCCGGCGAGATAGGTTGTCATCCTTTTAGCAGCTCATGTCGTATGATTCGGGAAGGAAAAATACAGCAAAAGAAGAAAAGTTTCCCAAAACTGATGAAAACGTTCAATTTTGGGCTCCAAAAATAGACGCACCCGAGCAGGCGTCCTGCCCCCGTCATAGAGCTCTCGTAGAGCTTTCCAATGGTATGTTGTGCGTCGCGTAACTCCCACGCCCTCGATTTGTGGGCCAAGCCTCTACGTGAAGCGAAGTTGTCTTGCCCAAGGTGCCGTGGGATTCGGTAATAGAAATGTTGTGGATAAAGTATCATGGCAACCCTAATCGGGGCAAAAAAAATTGAAAAGGGGGGTGCAACACGAGGACTTCCTAGGGGGACACCCATCCTAGTACTACTCTCGGCCAAGAACGCTTAACTTCGGAGTTCTGATGGGATCCGGTGCATCGGTGCGGGTATGATCGCACCTGTCATGTTGAGGGCATAAATCCTTTATGTGTTGACGGTTCACAGTACCAGCCGAGAGAGATGGCCCATTCGAAAGGCCTAATGGGCTTAATGATAACCCATCCGCTTCAACAACACAGCATCCTCGCAAGACGTGATATCGGCGTGTTGTAGGGCCCTCTAATGTCACGCGAGTCAAAAGTTATGGGCACCGGAGCGACGAAGACCTGGTCAAAAGCCCTACGCCCTCGATTTGCGGACCCTGCCTCTACGTAAAGCGAAGTTGTCTTGCCCAAGGTGTCGTGGTATTCGGTAATAGAAATGTGGAGGATAAAGTATCTTCCCAACCGTAACCGGGGCAAAAAAAATTGAAAAGGGGGGGTGCAACACAAGGACTTCCCAGGGGGTCACCCATCCTAATACTACTCTCGCCCAAACACGCTTAATTTCAGAGTTCTGATGAGATCCGGTGCATCAGTGCTGGTATGATCGCACCCGTCATGTTGAGCGCATAAATCCTTTATGTGTTGACGGTTCACAGTCCCAGCCTAGAGAGATGGCCCATTCAAAAGGCCCAAGGGCTTAACGACAACCCATCCACTTCAACAACACAGCATCCTCGCAAGACGTTATATCGACGTGTTGTAGGACCCTGTAATATCCCGTGAGTTAGGTTGTCGTCCTTTTAACAGCTCACGACGTACGATCCGAGACGAAAAAATAGAACAAAAGAAGAAAAATGGCCCGAAACTGATAAAAATGTTCATTTTTGGGCTCCGAAAACAAGCGTAGCCAAGCAAGCTTGCTGCCCCCGTCATAGAGCTCTCGGAGTGCTTTCCAACGGTATGTTGTACGCTGTGTAACTCTTTACGGATTAAAAGTTTGGTCACCGGTGCGACGGAGACGCGGTCACATGGCCCGAGCCCTCGGTTTGCGGGCCCAGCCTCTTTGTGAAGCGAAGTTGTCTTGCCCAAGGTGTCGTGGGATTCGGTAACAGAAATGTGGTGGATAAAGTATCTTGGCGAGCCTAACCGGGGCAAAAAAAATTGAAAAGGGGGGTGCAACACGAGGACTTCCCAGGGGGTCAACCATTCTAGTTCTACTCTCGCCCAAGCACGCTTAACTTCAGAGTTCTGATGGGATCCGATGCATCAATAATGGTATGATCGCACCAGTCATGTTGAGGGCATAAATCCTTTATGTGTTGACAGTTCACAGTCGCAGCCCAGAGAGATGGCCCATTCAAAAGGCCCAATGGGCTTAACGACAACCCATCCACTTCAATAACATAGCATCCTCGCAAGACATAAAATCTACGCATTGTAGGGCCCTTTAATGTCCCACAAGTTAGGTTACGTCCTTCTAACAGCTCACGAGGAACGATCCGGGACAGAAAAACTGAGCAAAAGAAGAAAAGTGGCTCGAAACTGATGAAAACGTTCAATTTTGGGCTCCAAAAAGGGCGCAACCGATTAGGCTTGCTGCCCCCGTCGGAGAGCTCTCAGAGAGCTTTCCAACAGTATGTTGTGCGCTGCGTAACTAATTACGGATCAAAAGTTATGGGCACTGGAGCGACGAAGACCTAGTCAAAAGCCCTACGCCCTCGGTTTGTAGGCCCAGCCTCTGCGTGAAGCGAAGTTGTCTTGCCCAAGATGCCGTGGGAATCGGTAATAGAAATGTGGTGGATAAAGCATCTTGGCAAGCCTAACTAGAGCAAAAAAAATTAAAAAGGGGTGTGCAACACGAGGTCTTCCCAAGGGGTCACCTATCCTCGTACTACTCTCGACCAAGCACGCTTAACATCATAGTTCTGATGGGATCCGGTACATCAGTGCTGATATGATCAGACCCGTCATGTTGACGGCACAAATCCTTTAGGTATTGACGGTTCGCAGTCCCAACCCAATGGCCTTAACGACAACCCATCCGCTTCAACAACGTAGCATCCTCGTAAGACGTGATATTGACACGTTGTAGGGCCCTGTAATATCCCGTGAGTAAGGTTTTCGTCCTTTTAACAACTCACGACGTACGATCCGGGACGAAAAAATATAGCAAAAGAAGAAAAGCAGCACGAAACTGATGAAAACGGTCGATTTGGGCTCTGAAAATAGGCATAGCCGAGCAGGCTTGCTACCCCTGTCGTAGAGCTCTCAAAGAGCTTTCCAACGGTATGCTGTGTGCCACGTAATTCCTTACGAAATAAAAGTTATGGGCACCGGAGCGATAGAGACCTGGTCACAAGCCCCAAGCCCTCGGTTTGTAGGCCCAGCGTCTACGTGAATCGAAGTTGTCTTGCCCAAGGTGCCGTGGGATTCAGTAATAGAAATGTGGAGGATAAAGTATCTTGGCAACCCTTATCGGGGTAAAAAAAATTGAAAAGGGGGGGTGCAACATGAGGACTTCCCAGGGGGTCACCCATCCTAGTACTACTCTCGCCCAAGCATGCTTAACTTCGGAGTTCTGATAGGATCCAGTGCATTAGTGCTGGTATGATCGCACCCATCGTGTTGTGGGCACAAATCCTTTATCTGTTGACGGTTCAAAGTCCCAGCCCAGAGAGATGGACCATTCAATAGGCCCAATGGGCTTAACGACAACCCATCCGCTTCACCAACACAGCATCCTCACAAGACGTGATATCAACGCGTTGTAGGGCCCAGTTATATCCCGCGAGTTAGGTTGTCATCCTTTTAACAGCTCACGACATACGAGCCGGGAAGGAAAAATAGAGCTAAAGGAGAAAAATAGCCTGAAACTGATGAAAACGTTAGATTTTGGGCTCCGAAAACAAGCATAGCCAAACAGGCTTGCTAACCCCATCGTAGAGCTCTCGGAAAGCTTTCTAACGATATGTTGTCCGCCACGTAATTCCTTCCAGAATAAAAGTTATGGGCACCGGAGAGACGGACACTTGGTCACAATCCCCACGCCCTATGTTTGCAGGCCCAGCCTCTACGTGAAGTGAATTTGTCCTGCCCAAGGTGCCGTGGGATTCGGTAATATAAATATGGAGGATAAAGTATCTTGGCAACCCTAACCGGAGAAAAAAAAATTGAAAAGGGGGGGTGCGACACGAGGACTTCCCAAGGGGTCACCCATCCTATTACTACTCTCACCCAAGCCCGCTTAACTTCAGAGTTCTATTGGGATCTGGAGCATTAGTGCTGGTATGATCGCACCTGTCATGGTTTAGGCATAAAAAAACCTTTGTGTTGACAGTTCAAAGTCCCAGCCAAGAGAGATGGCCCATTCAAAAGGCCCAAAGGGCTTAACAACAACCCATCCGCTTCAACAACATAGCATCCTCGCAAGACGTGATATCGAAGTGTTGTAGGGCCCTCTAATGTCCCGCGAGTTAGGTTGTTGCCCTTTTAACAGCTCACAACGTACGATCCGGGATGAAAAAATAGACAAAAGTAGAAAAGTGGCCCGAAACTAATGAAAATGTTCAATTTTGGGCTCCAAAAATAGTCGTAGCCGGGCAAGCTTCCTGCCCCTGTCGTAGAGCTCTCGGAAAGCTTTCCAATGGTATACTGTGCGCCACGTAACTCCTTACGGATCAAAAGTTATGGGCACCGGAGCCACGAAGACCTAATCTAATGCCATACACCCTCGGTTTGCGGGATAAGCCTCTACGTGAAGCGAAGTTGTCTTGCCAAGGTGCCGTGGCATTCGGCAATAGAAATGTGTTGGATAAAGTATCTTGGCAACCCTAACCGGGGCAAAAAAAATTAAAAAAGGGGGTGCAACACGAGGACTTCCTAGGGGGTCATCTAGCCTAATACTACTCTCGCCCAAGCACGGTTAACTTCGGAGTTCTGATGGGATCCTGTGCATCAATCCTGGTATGATCGCACCCGTCATGTTGTGGGTACAAATCCTTTATGTGTTGATGGTTCAAAGTCCCAGCCCAGAGAGATGGCCAATTAAAAAGGCCCAATGGGCTTAACGACAACCCATCCGCTTCAACAACAAAGCATCCTCGCAGGACGTGATATAGACGTATTGTAAGGCCCTCTAATGTCTAGCGAGTTAGGTTGTCATCCTTTTAACAACTCGCGACATACGATCCGGGATGGAAAAATAGAGCAAAAGAAGAAAAGTGGCCCGAAACTGATGGAAACGTTCGATTTTGGGATCTGAACGTGGGCGCAGCCGAGCAGGCTTGTTGCCCCCATTGTAGAACTCTAGGGGAGCTTTCCAATGGTATGCTGTACGCCGCGTAACTCCTTACGGATCAAAAGTTATGGGCACTGAAGTGACGGAGACTTGGTCACAAGCCCTACGTCCTCGGTTTGCGGGCCCAGTCTCTACGTGAAGCGAAGTTGTCTTGCCCAAGATGCCGTGGGATTCGGTAATAGAAATTTGGTGGATAAAGTATCTTGGCAACCCAAACCGGGGCAAAAAAAATTGAAAAGGGGGATGCAACACGAGGACTTCCCTGGGGGTCACCCATTCTAGTACTACTCTCGCCCAAGCACGCTTAACTTCGGAGTTCTGATGGGATCCGGTGCATCAATAATGGTATGATCGCACATGTCATGTTGTGGGCACAAATCCTTTATGTGTTGACGGTTCACAGTCCCAACCAGAGAGATGGCCCTTTCAAAAGGCCCAATGGGCATAATGATAACCCATCCACTTCAACAACGCAGCATCCTCATAAGACGTGATATCTACGCATTGTAGGACCCGGTAATATCCCGCGAGTTAGGTTGTCGTCCTTTTAACAGCTCACGACGTATGATCTGAGATGGAAAAATAGAGCAAAAGAAGAAAAGTGGCCCGAAACAGAAGAAAATGTTCAATTTTTCGCTATGAAAAGAGGCGCAGCAGAGCAAGCATGCTGCCTCGTCATAGAGCTCTCGGAAAGCTTTCCAACGGTATGCTGTACGTCACATAACTCCTTACGGATTAAAAGTTATGGGCACCGAAGCGACGAAGATCTGGTCACAAGCCCCACGGCCTCGGTGCGCGGGCCCAACCTCTACGTGAAGCGAAGTTGTCATGCCCCTGTGCTGTGGGATTCAATAATAGAAATGTGGTGGTTAAAGTATCTTGGCAACCCTAACCGGGGCAAAAAAAAATTGAAAAAGGGGGTGCAACACTAGGACTTCCCAAGGGGTCACCCATCCTAGTACTACTGTCGCCCAAGCACGCTTAACTTCGGAGTTCTGATGGATCCAGCGCATCAATGCTGGTATGATCACACCCGTCATGTTGAGGGCATAAATCCTTTATGTGTTGATGGTTAACAGTCCCAGCCCAGAGAGATGGCCCTTTCAAAAGGACCAATGGGCTTAATGACAACCTATCTGCTTCTACAACATAGCATCCTCGCAAAACTTGATATCGACGCATTGTAGGGCCCTCTAATGTCCCGCGAGTTAGGTTGTCATCCTTTTAACAGCTCATGTCGTATGATCCGGGATGGAAAAACAGAGCAAAAGAAGAAAAGTGGCCCAAAACTGATGAAAACGTTCGATTTTGGGATCCAAAAATGGGCACAGTCGAGTAGGCTTGTTGCCCTTATCGTAAAGCTCTCGCAGAACTTTCCAACGGTTTGCTGTGCACAGCGTAACTCCTTACGGATCAAAAGTTATAGGCACTGGAGCGACGGAGACTTGGTCAAAAGCCCTACGCCCCCGGTTTGCGGACCCAGCCTCTACGTAAAGCGAAGTTGTCTTGCCCAATGTGCCGTGGTATTCGGTAATAGAAATGTGAAGGATAAAGTATCTTGGCAACCCTAACCGGGGCAAAAAAATTTGAAAAGAGGGGTGCAACACGAGGACTTCCCAAGGGGTCACCCATTCTAGTACTACTCTCGCCCAAGCACGCTTAACTTCGGAGTTCTGATGGGATCCGGTGCATCAATAATGGTATGATTGCACCAGTCATGTTGTGGGCACAAATCCTTTATGTGTTGACGGTTCAACGTCCGAGCCCAAAGAGAGGGCCCATTCAAAAAGCCCAAGGGCTTAACGACAACCCATCCACTTCAACAATACAGCATCGTCACAAGACGTTATATCTACGCATTGTAGGACCCTGTAATATCCCGCGAGTTAGGTTGTCGTCCTTTTAACAGCTCATGACGTACGATCCGAGATGAAAAAACAGAGCGAAAGAAGAAAAGTGGACCAAAACTAATGAAAACGTTCAATTTTGGGAGCCAAAAACAGGCGCTGCTGAGCAGGCTTGTTGCCCCCAACATAGAGCTCTCGAAGTGCTTTCCAACGGTATATTGTGCGCCGTGTAACTCCTTACGGATTAAAAGTTATGGACACCAGAGCGACGAAGACCAGGTCACATACCCCACGCCCTCGGTTTGCGGGCCCAGCATCTTTGTAAAGCAAAGTTGTCTTGCCCAAGGTGTCGTGGGATTCAGTAACAGAAATGTGGTGGATAAAGTATCTAGGCAACCCTAACCGGAGCAAAAAAAATTGTAAAGGGGGGTGCAACAAAAGGACTTCCCAGGGGGTCACCCATTCTAGTACTACTCTCGTCCAAGCACGCTTAACTTCGGAGTTCTGATGGGATCCGGTGCATCAATAATGGTAGGATCGCACCCGTCATGTTGAGGGTATAAATCCTTTATGTGTTGACAGTTCACAGTCGCAGCCCAGAGAGATGGACCATTCAAAAGGCCCAATGGGCTTAACAACAACCCATCCGCTTCAACAAAACAGCATCCTCGCAAGATGTGATATCGATGTGTTGTAGGGCCCTCTAATGTCCCGCGAGTTAGGATGTCGTCCTTGTAACTACTCACGATGTACGATCCGAGATGGAAAAATAGAACAAAAGAAGAAAAGTGGCCCGAAACTAATGAAAACATTCGATTTTGGGCTCAAAAAATGGACGCAGCTGAGCGTGCTTGCTGCCCCCGTCGTAGAGCTCTCGGAGAGCTTTCCAACGATATGCTGTGCACCGCATAACTTCTTACGAATCAAAAGTTATGGGCACCGGAGCGACGGAGACCTGGTCAAAAGCCCTACGCCCTCAGTTTGCTGACCCAGCCTCTACGTAGAGCGAAGTTGTCTTGCCCAAGGAGGCGTGGGATTCGGTAATAGAAATGTGGAGGATAAAGTATCTTGGCAACCCTAACCGGGCCAAAAAAAAATGAAAAGGGGGGTGCAACACGAGGACTTCCTAGGCGGTCACCCACCCTAGTGCTACTCTCGCCCAAGAACGCTTAACTTCGGAATTCTGTTGGGATCCGGTGCATCAGTGCTAGAATGATCGCACCCATCATGTTGTGGGCACAAATCCTTTATGTGTTGACGGTTCACAGTCCCAGCCCAAAGAGATGGCCCATTCAAAAGGCCCAATGGGCTTAATGACAACCCATCCGCTTCAACAACGCAACATCCTCGCAAGACATGATATCGACGCGTTGTAGGGCCCTTTAATGTCCTGCGAGTTAGGTTGTCGTCCTTTTAACAGGTCATGTCGTACGATCAGTGACGAAAAAACAGAGCAAAAGAAGAAAAGTGGCCCGAAACTGATGAAAATGTTCGATTTTGGGATCCAAAAATGGACGTAGCTGAGCAGGCTTGTTGCCCCCGTCGTAGAGCTCTCGAAGAGCTTTCCAACGGTATGTCGTGCGCCGCGTAACTCCTTACGGATCAAAAGTTATGGGCATCGGAGCGACGGAGACCTGGTCAAAAGCCCGACGCCCTTGGTTTGCGGGCCCAGCCTCTACATAAAGCGAAGTTGTCTTGCCCAAGGGGCCATGGGATTCGGTAATAGAAATGTGGAGGATAAAGTATCTTGGCAACCGTAACCGGGACCAAAAAAATTGAAAAGGGGGGGTGCAACACGAGGACTTCCTAGGGGGTCACCCATCCTAGTACTACTCTCGCCCAAGCATGCTTAACTTCGGAGTTCTGATGGGATCCGGTGCATCAATGCTGGTATGATCACACCCGTCTTGTTGAGGGCATAAATCCTTTATGTGTTGACGGTTCACAGTCGCAGCCCAGAGAGATGGCCCATTCAAAAAGACCAATGGGCTTAATGACAACCCATCCGCTTCTACAACACAGCATCGTCGTAAGACGTTATATCGACGCGTTGTAGGACCCTGTAATATCCCGCGAGTTAGGTTGTCGTCCTTTTAACTGCTCACGATGTACGATCCGCGGTGAAAAACAAAGCAAAAGAAGAAAAGTGGCCATAAACTGATGAAAACGTTCGATTTTGGGCTCTGAAAATAGGCGCAGACGAGCAAGCTTACTGCCCTCATCATAGAGCTCTCGGAGTGCTTTCCAACGGTATGTTGTGCGCCGTGTAACTCCTAATGGATTAAAAGTTATAGACACCGGAGCGACGGAGACCTAATCACATGCCCCACGCCCTCGGTTTGCGGGCCTAGCCTCTTTGTAAAGCGAAGTTGTCTTGCCCAAGGTGTCGTGGGATTCGGTAACAGAAATGTGGTGGGTAAAGTATCTTGGCAACCCTAACCGGGTCAAAAAATATTGAAAAGGGAGGTGTAACACGGGGACTTCCCAAGGGGTCACCCATTCTAGTACTACTCTCGTCCAAGCATGCTGAACTTCGGAGTTCTGATGGGATCCGATGCATTAGTGCTGGTATGATCGCACCCGTCATGTTGAGGGTATAAATCCTTTATGTGTTGACAGTTCACAGTCCCAGCCCAGAGAGATGGCGCATTCAAAAGGCCCATTGGGCTTAACGACAACCCATCTTCTTCAACAACACAGCATCCTCGCAAGACGTGATATCGACGTGTTGTAGGGCTCTCTAATGTCCCGCGAGTTAGGTTGTCGTCCTTCTAAAAGCTCACGACGTACGATTCGGGACAGAAAAATAGAGCAAAAGAACAAACGTGGCCTAAAACTGATGAAAACGTTCAATTTTGGGCTCCAAAAAAGGACACAGCAAAGCTGGCTTGTTGTCCCGGTTGTAGAGCTCTCGGAGAGCTTTCCAAAGGTATGCTGTGCGCTGCGTAATTCCTTACGAATCAAAAGTTATGGGCACCGGAGCGACGGTGACCTGGTCAAAAGCCCTACGCCCTCGGTTTGCGGGCCCAGCCTCTACGTGAAGCGAAGTTGTCTTGCCCAAGGTGCCGTGGGATTCTGTAATAGAAATGTGGTAGATAAAGTATCTTGGCAACCCTAACTGGGGCAAAAAAAATTGAAAAGGGGGGTGGAACACGAGGACTTCCCAGGCGGTCACCCATCCTAGGGCTACTCTCGCCCAAGAACGCTTAACTTCAGAGTTTTGATAGGATCCGGTGCATCAGTGCTGGAATGATCGCACCCGTCATGTTGTGGGCACAAATCCTTTATGTGTTGACGGTTCACAGTCCCAGCCCAGAGAGATGGCCCATTCAAAAGGCTCAATGGGATTAACGACAACCCATGCGCTTCAACAACGCAGCATCCTCACAAGACGTGATATCGACGCGTTGTAGGGACCATTAATGTCCTGCAAGTTAGGTTGTCGTCCTTTTAACAGCTCATGTCGTACGATCCGGGACGGAAAAACAGAGAAAAAAAAGAAAAGTGGCCCGAAACTGATGAAAATGTTCGATTTTGGGATCCAAAAATAGGCGCAGCCAAGCAAGTTTGGTGCCCTAGTCGTAGAGCTCTCGGAGAGCTTTCCAACGGTATGTTGTGTTCCACATAACTCCTTACGAAATAAAAGTTATAGGCACCGGAGCGACAGAGACCTGGTCACAAGCCCCACACCCTCGGTTTGCGAGCCCAGCCTCTACGTGAAACGAAGTTGTCTTGCCCAAGATGCCGTGGGATTCGGTAATAGAAATGTGGTGGATAAAGTATCTTGGCAACCCTAACCGGGGCAAAAAAAATTGAAAAGGAGGGTGCACCACGAGGACTTCCCGAGGGGTCACCCATCCTAGTACTACTCTCGCCGAAGCACTCTTAACTTCGGAGTTCTGATGGGATCCAGTGCATTAGTGCTGGTATGATCGCACCCATCATGTTGTGGCACAAATCATTTTTGTGTTGACGGTTCAAAGTCCCAGCCCAGAGAGATGGCCCATTCAATAGGCTCAATGGGCTTAACGATAACCCATCCGCTTCAACAACACAGTATCCTCGCAAGACGTGATATCGACGCGTTGTAGGGCCCTGTAATATCCTATGAGTTATGTTGTCGTCCTTTTAACAGCTAACGACGTACTAGCCGGGACGAAAAAACAGAGCTAAAGAAGAAAAGTGGCCCAAAACTGATGAAAACGTTCGACTTTGGGCTCCGAAAACAGGCACAACCGATCAAGCTTGCTACCCCCATCATAGAGCTCTCAGAGAGCTTTCCAACGGTATGCTGTACACCACGTAACTCCTTGCGGAATAAAAGTTATAGGCACCGGAGCGACGGAGACCTGGTCACAATGCCCACGCCTTAGGTTTGCGGGCCCAGCCTCTACGTGAAGCGAAGTTGTCTTGCCTAAAGTGCCGTGGGATTTGGTAATAGAAATGTGGAGGATAAAGTATCTTGGCAACCTTAACCGGGGCAAAAAAAATTGAAAAGGGGGGTGCAACACGAGGACTTCCCAGGGGGTCACCCATCCTAGTACTACTCTAGCCCAAGCACGCTTAACTTCGGAGTTCTGATAGGATCCGGTGCATTAGTGCTGGTATGATTGCACCAGTCATGTTGTGGGCGCAAATCCTTTATGTGTTGACGGTTCACAATCCTAGCCCAGAGAGATGGCCCATTCAAAAGGCCCAATGGGCTTAACGACAACCCATCCGCTTCAACAACGCAGCATCCTCGCAAGACGTGATATCGACGCATTGTAGGGCCCTGTAATATCCCGCGAGTTACGTTGTCGTCCTTTTAACAGCTAACGACGTACTAGCCGGGACGGAAAAACAGAGCTAAAGAAGAAAAGTGGCCAAAAACTTATGAAAACGTTCAATTTTGGGCTCCAAAAAATGCACAGCCGATCAAGCTTGCTGCCCCCGTCATAGAGCTCTCGGAGAGCTTTCCAACGGTATGCTGTGCACCATGTAACTCCTTGCGGAATAAAAGTTATGGGCACCGGAGCGACGGAGACCTGGTCACAATGCCCACGCCCTAGGTTTGTGGGCCCAGCCTTTACATGAAGCGAAGTTGTCTTGCCCAAGGTGCTGTGGGATTTGGTAATAGAAATGTGGAGGATAAAGTATCTCGGCAACCCTAACCGGGGCAAAAAAAATTGAAAAGGGGGGTGCAACACGAGGACTTCCCAGGGGGTCATCCATCCTAGTACTACTCTAGCCCAAGCACGCTTAACTTCGGAGTTCTGATAGGATTCAGTGCATTAGTGCTGGTATGATTGCACCAGTCATGTTGTGGGCACAAATCCTTTATGTGTTGACGGTTCACAGTCCTAGCCCAGAGAGATGGCCCATTCAAAAGGCCTAATGGGCTTAACGACAACCCATCCACTTCAACAACCTAGCATCCTCTCAAGACGTGATATCGACGCGTTGTAGGGCCCTCTAATGTCCTGTGAGTTAGGTTGTCGTCCTTTTAAAAGCTCATGTCGTATGATTTGGGACGGAAAAACAAAGCAAAAGAAGAAAATTGGCCCGAAACTGATGAAAACGTTCAATTTTGGGCTCCAAAAATAGGCGTAGCCGAGCAGCTTGCTACCCCCGTCCTAGAGCTCTCAGAGAGCTTTCTAACGGTATGTTGTGCGCCGCGTAAATCCTTACGGATCAAAAGTTATGGGCGCCGGAGCGACAGAGACCTGGTCAAAAGCCCTACGCCCTCGGTTTATGGGCCCAGCCTCTACATGAAGCGAAGTTGTCTTGCCCAAGGTGCCGTGGGATTATGTAATAGAAATGTGGTGGATATAGTATCTTGGCAACCCTAACCGGGGCAAAAAAAATTGAAAAGGGGGGTGCAACACGAGGACTTCCCAGGGGGTCAGTTGTCCTAGTTCTACTCTCGCCCAAGCATGCTTAACTTCGGAGTTCTGATGGGATCCAGTGCATCAGTGCTGGTATGATCACACCCGTCATGTTGTGGGCACAAATCCTTTATGTGTTGACGGTTCACAGTCCCAGCCTAGAGAGATGGCTCATTCAAAAGGCCCAATGGGCTTAACGACAACCCATCCGCTTCAACAACGCAGTATCCTCGCAAGACGTGATTTCGACGCGTTGTAGAGCCCTCTAATGTCCCACGAGTTAGGTTGTCGTCCTTTTAACAGCTCATGTCGTACGATACGGGACGGAAAAACAAAGCAAAAGAAGAAAAGTGGCCCGAAACTGATGAAAACGTTCGATTTTGGGCTCCAAAAATCGGCGCAGCCGAGCAAGCTCGTTGCCCCTGTCCTTGAGCTCTCTGAGAACTTTCCAACGGTATGCTGTGCGCCGCTAACTCCTTACGGATCAAAAGTTATAGGCACCGGAGCGACAGAGACCTGGTCACCAGCACTACGCCCTTGGTTTGCAAGCCCAGCATCTACGTGAAGCAAAGTTGTCTTGCCCAAGGTACTGTGGGATTCGGTAATAGAAATGTGGAGGATAAAGTATCTTGGCAACCCTAACTGGGGCAAAAAAAATTGAAAATGGGGGGTGCAACATGAGGACTTTCCAGGGGGCCACCCATCCTGGTACTACTCTAGCCCAAGCACGCTTAACTTCGGAGTTCTGATGGGATCCGGTCCATTAGTGCTGGTATGATTGCACCAGTCATGTTGTGGGCACAAATCCTTTATGTGTTGACGATTCAAAGTCCCAGCCCAGAAAGATGGCCCATTTGTGAGGCTCGACCCTGAATAACATGTGGCACCTTGATTTGTGTGCCATAGACCAAGAATGATATGACTGACCTTGGATTACGTGCCCTGTCTTGGTTTTCGTGCATGCCTTGTCATTCATGCCTTGACCTAGAATTATGTGCCCTAATCCTCGACTTACATGCCCCGACTTCGAATTGCATGCATTATCTTGTTTCGTGTGCCCTAACCTAGATTTGTGTGCCTTGACCTAAGTTTAAGAACCGTGTTTCGTTTTGTGTGCCTTGCATTGAATTACGTGCATTCATTTAGGGTTCCGTGCATTTACTTGGAAAACGTGCATTCATCTCGTAGTTCGTGCCCTACCTCATAGTGCGTGCCCTAGACCTAGGAAAGCGTGCCCTCACGCTAATCAAGAAAGCATCTTACACAAAGCACTAGATCAATAATTAATCCTCCAAATCCCACTAACTAATATTAAATTACTAATTCAACTCACTAGAAGACAAAATCTCACAAAAAGCTAGACATTCCTTATTCTTTATTCCTTATTCTTTTGCACTATCAACACACAATTAATTAATGCCCAAAAGATGAAAAAAAAATCAGATTTCTACATGCCTTGGCTGACCACTTGTTGGGCTTTGTGATTGCTTTGCTTAATTCAATTTAATTCCTAGACAATCTATGACAATTCTATGACACAAATGCATAAAAAAACTAGCTCAAAACCCTCCCCAAAGCTCCACCAATCTCGACTTAAGCTCCTTGCCCATGCTAGGAATTTCAAAATGCTTCTTGAAGACACAAAAATCTTAATTGCAAAGCTCAAGGCTGACATATGCATCAACATTTGCAAAAGCCTTCATTTTTTCTTCATTTCTCTCATTTCCTCACATTTCTCTCTCTCCCTCTCATTCTTCTCTCTCTCTCTCGGCCTTGGCTGAGTTCATACACTCCATAGCTCATCTTCATCATTCCATGGTTCATCAAGGCAAGCTAGAAGCTAAGAAACTCGACTAAGCAAGCTAAGTTGCAAGAAAGCTCACATGCAAGCTTATTGAACTTCCATTTCGGTTTAGGTGAGTTTGCTAGCTTCCATTTCTTTTCTTCTTGTTCTAACCACATGCACCTACTAAGAACTTGATTACTAAGCTAGGAAACTAGAGGAAAATCGAGTGGTGTCTCGACTAAGCAAGGAAAAGAGTCAACCTTGTGCTTCATCAAAGTCTTGTGCATCTTCTTGTTGTTTTGCTAAGGTGAGGGCTAAAACTTCTTGAAAATCCTTCACAAAAACCACATGCACGCTCTTAAATGTTTGTCTTTGCTTCTGTACTTGAGATATACGTGTGTTTATAAGCTTTTATAACCATGCATGGCAAGATTTTGGGCTAGAAGGTGATGATAGATGAAATCGGGTTTATGACAGCTTTCTGTCTTGTTGGTGCGAGATGCGTTTGGCTAGGAACATGATGTTAAAAATGCGTGAACATTGGTAGGTAACTAGTTTTGCTAGTTCTGAACATTTTTCCCAGAAATAGGCCAAAGCTAATTTGGAGTCTAAGGTCCTCAAAATAGTAAATCATTAAAATGTGTCCAAATCTGGAAAATCTGGAAAAATGCAGAAGGTTTTGGCAGATTCACTAACTTTGTGGAACGAACCAGTTTTGAATTTGTAAAGGATATCCAAAATACATGAAATTTGGTGACCTGCTAGATGTTTCAGTTCTGGACATTTTTGTCAGAAATGGACTAAGGCTAAATCTGACCCTAAGGACCTCAAAAAAGACAAGTATTGAAATGTGTGCAAATCTGGACAGTTTTGTGCAATCTCACTGTTTTGGCTATAACTATTGAACCCGAACTCCAAATGATGCGAGGTTTGTTTTTGAATTTAGTTCACTTCTTAAGATTTAATTTGACATCTTATTCACTGGAATTGGATATTTTTTGCTTGTCTTAATGATTGTGAGAAAACAGCCCATTGCAGTGAGGGTTTCACTTAATGATATGCTTAGAAAAATTATTGTAGCTTCTCTTGTTGTATTAAATGCTTGGGATTGTGGCATTGGGATGTTATGTGAACTGTTTTGAATACTTGAGGATGTTTGAATTAATTGATGCATGGCTTGAGATTGATTTTTGAGTTGACTTGGGGCTTAATCGCACGGGTAAGCACGAAATGGAAACCCTAGTGACTAGGTAAATTCACTAAGTGTTGATCCTATGAATATCGTGTTTAATTATATGTTTAATAGGCTGCCCGTAGTTTCCATTGTAGCCCTAAATGCGATCTTGATGATTACATATTGACAAGTAGGTTTTTCTTGCACCCGAACTCACGTAGATGTCGTTGCATGTTGAATAATCTTATTATTTGATTACGTGAACTTCAAAATGAGTTATATGGCTTGATTTACATGCGTTACATGGCTTCCCGTTTAATGTTCATATAACTCCTTGTGCTTTTCAAGTGAAATTACTTGTCTTATCGTGCCTCGCTTGTTTACTTGTCAATGTGCAATCTTATGACTGTCCGGAGGCAACCTACTTTGTTGTCCTCCTAATCTGATATATTAAATGTCATAAATATGCATTGCATATAAGGTTGCAACCTTTCATTCTGGCGTGGTAGCGTTCACGCATACTGGACGGCATCGGGCTTGCCGGTGCAACTGTGACTACCATTGTCCAATTCCCTCTCTCGCTTGGGGGCTAGACTTCCTCTAAGAGTTGGGTCGTAGAATTTCGGGGTACATCCGGAGTACACCCATTTGGCGTTATAAGGGGATGATTTGAAGTCAGCCGCAACAACTGATACTAGAAATGAACTGAGAGCAAAAGCTCATCGTATCCTTTTCACTATGTGTATAAGTACTCTCGCTTGGTTCCTAGAGGACCTCGGGGAGGAAAGACTAGTAATTGTGTTCCTCTACTTTTATATTATTGTTTTGTACTTAATTGTGATACATTCATGCTTGCAAAAAGGGTTTTCATAAGTTGAACCGGAAAATGAGTTTCAAAACCTATTTCTCGTTCCCTCTCGCTGAGTTCATAAGGACTCACCCTCTTTTATCATCTCAGGTGAAGAAGATCAAGAACAGGTACCCGAGGATGACGTGCCTAACGATGATTCCTTGGAAAGATTGCCTGTCCTATGTGCTTTGCTTGATTATGGACATTTGTGAACACTATGCTGCTTGAAGACTATTTCTTTTCATGTTGCTTAATGTTTGTAATGTAAAAGACCCCCGTTGTAATTTGGGGTCTAATTTTGGTTTGTACTGATAATAACTAGACAGACACTACTATGATCGTTTTGCTATTGTCATTGGCTAGTATCTATCATAGGATTATGAAGTATCAGGTAAGGACTAAGCAAAAAGAACCTATCCAATCTTAAGCAGGTACTCACTATTAAGCTAAGATCAATAGGTACTTTTGTAACGAGGATTAACAAACAGACGAGACATAGTATCATACTAGGTTATTAATCAATCAAGGCTTCAAGATAACCATTAGGCATTTCAATTGATGGTAAATAGTAATCTTAGTTGGAAATGAAATTGAGATTTGAAAATTTGAGATGTTTAGAGAATTAGGTCAAACCAAAGAGCCCAATTACAGCCATTATGCTGCCGGTTTTCTGAAAAAATTTCAGAGTTTAGGCTAAAACGTTAAGTATTAAATTTTCATGAACATTTAAGTACGAGATAGACTGGAATGTTTAGATCACACTCTAGTCTAACCTTTATAGGCCGAGTTGGGGCGTGATACCATTCAAAAGGCCCAATGGGCTTAACGACAACCCATCTGCTTCAACAACGCAGCATCCTCACAAGACGTGATATCGACGCATTGTGGGGCCCTCTAATGTCCCTCGAGTTAGGTTGTCGTCCTTTTAACAGGTCACGACATACGATCCGGGATGAAAAAACAGAGCAAAAGAAGAAAAGTGGCCCGAAATTGATGAAAATGTTCGATTTTGGGCTCCAAAAATGGGCGCAGCCGAGAAAGCTTGCTACTCCCGTCGTCGAGCTCTTGGAGAGCTTTCCAACGGTATGCTGTGCGCTGCGTAACTCCTTGCGGATCAAAAGTTATGGGCACTGGAGCGACAGAGACCTGGTCAAAAGCCCTACACCCTCGATTTGCGGGCCCAGCCTCTACGTGAAGCGAAGTTGTCTTGCCCAAGATGCCGTGGGATTCGGTAATAGAAATGTGGTGGTTAAGTATCTTGGCAACCCTAACCGGGGAAAAAAAAATTGAAAAGGGGGGTGCAACACGAGGACTTCCCTGGGGGTCACCTATCCTAGTACTACTCTCGCCCAAGCACGCTTAACTTCGGAGTTCTGATGGGATCCGGTGCATCAGTGCTGGTATGATCGCACCCGTCATGTTTAGGGCATAAATCCTTTATGTGTTGACGGTTGACAGTCCCAGCCCAGAGAGATGGCCCATTCAAAAGGCCTAATAGGCTTAACGATAACCCATCTGCTTCAACAACGAAGCATCCTCGTAAGATGTGATATCAACGAGTTGTAGGACCCTGTAATATCCCACGAGTTAGATTGTCGTCCTTTTAACAGCTCATGACATATGATCCGAGACGGAAAAACAGAGCAAAAGAAGAAAAGTGGCCCAAAACTGATGAAAACGTTCAATTTTGGGCTCCAAAATAGGCGCAGTCGAGCAGGCTTGCTACCCCCGTCATAGAGCTCTCGGAGAGCTTTCCAACGGTATGTTGTGCGCCGCGTAACTCCTTACAGATTGAAAGTTATGGGCACTGGAGCGACAGAGACCTAGTCACAAGCCCCACGCCCTCAGTTTGCTGGCCCAGTCTCTACGTGAAGCGAAGTTGTCTTGCCCAAGGTTCCGTGGGATTCGGTAATAGAAATGTTGTGGATAAAGTATCTTGGCAACCTTAACCGGGGCAAAAAAAATTGAAAAGGGGGGTGCAACACGAGGACTTCCCAAGGGGTCACCCATCCTAGTACTACTCTCGCCCAAGCACACTTAACTTCGGAGTTCTGATGGGATCTGGTGCATCAATGCTGGTATGATCGCACCCATCATGTTGAGGGCAGAAATGCTTTATGTGTTGACGGTTTACGGTCCCAGCCTAGAGAGATGGCCCATTCAAAAGGCCCAATAGGCTTAACGACAACCCATCTGCTTCAACAACATAGCATCCTCGCAAGACGTGATATCGACGCGTTTTAGGGCCCTCTAATGTCCCGCGAGTTAGGTTGTCGTCCTTTTAACAGCTCATGACGTACGATCCGAGACAGAAAAACATAGCAAAAGAAGAAAAGTGGCCCGAAACTGATGAAAACATTCGATTTTGGACTCCAAAAATGGGTGCAACATAGCAAGCTTGCTGCCCCCATCGTAGAGCTCTCGGAGAGCTTTTCAACGGTATGCTGTGCGCCGCGTAACTCCTTACGGATCAAAAGTTATGGGCACCGGAGTGACGGAGACCTGGTCAAAAGCCTTACGCCCTCGATTTGTGGGCACAGCCTCTACGTGAAGCGAAGTTGTCTTGCCCAAGATGCCGTGGGATTCGATAATAGAAATGTGGTGGATAAAGTATCTTGGCACCCTAACCGGGGCAAAAAAAATTGAAAAGGGGGGTGCAACACGAGGGCTTCCCTGGGGGTCACTCATCCTAGTACTACTTTCCCCCAAGTACACTTATCTTCGGAGTTCTGATGGGATCCGGTGCATAAGTGCTGGTATGATCACACCTGTCATGTTGAGGGCACTAATCCTTTATGTGTTGACGGTTCACAATCCCAGCCTAAATAGATGGCCCATTCAAAAGGCCCAATGGGCTTAACGACAACCCATCCGCTTCAACAACGCAACATCCTAGTAAGACGTGATATCGACGCGTTGTAGGGCCCTGAAATATGCGCCGAGTAAGGTTGTCATCCTTTTAACAGCTCACGACGTGCGATTGGGGACAGAAAATTAGAGCAAAAGAAGAAAAGTGGCCCGAAACTGATGAAAATGTTCAATTTTGGTCTCCGAAAACTGTCGTTGTAGAGCAGGCTTATTGCCCCCGTCGTAGAGCTCTCGGAGAGCTTTCTAACGGTATGCTATGAGCCACGTAACGCCTTACGGACCAAAAGTTATGGGCATCGGAGCGACGGAGACCTGGTCATTTGCCCCACGCCCTCGGTTTGCGGGCCTAGCCTCTACGTGAAGCGAAGTTGTCTTGCCCAAGGTGCCGTGGGATTCGGTAATAGAAATGTGGTCGATAAAGTATCTTGGCAACCATAACCGGGGCAAAAAAAATTGAAAAGGGGGGTGCAACATGAGGACTTCCTAGGGGGTCACCCATCCTAGTACTACTCTCGCCCAACACGCTTAACTTCGGAGTTCTGATGGGATCCGGTGTATTAGTGCTGGTATGATCGCACCCGTCATGTTGAGGGCACAAATCCTTTAGGTGTTGACGGTTCACAGTCCCAGCCCAGAGAGATGCCCATTCAAAAGGCCCAATGGGCTTAACGACAACCCATCCGCTTCAACAACGCAGCATCCTTGTAAGACGTGATATCGACGCGTTGTAGGGCCCTGAAATATCCCGCGAGTTAGGTTTTCATCCTTTTAACAGCTCACGACGTACAATCCGGGATGAAAAAATAGAGCAAAAGAAGAAAAGTTGCCCAAAACTGATGAAAACATTCGATTTTGGGCTCCGAAAATTGGCACAACCTAGTAGGCTTGCTGCCCCCGTCGTAGAGCTCTCGGAGAGCTTTGCAACGGTATGTTGTGCACCGCCTAACTCCTTACAGATTAAAAGTTATGGGCACCACAGCGACGGAGACCTAGTCACATGCCCCACGCCCTCGGTTTGTGGGCCCTGCCTCTATGTGAAGCGAAGTTGTCTTGCCCAAGGTACCGTGGGATTCGGTAATAGAAATGTGGTGGATAAAGTATCTTGGCCACCCTAACCGGGGCAAAAAAAATTGAAAAGGGGGGGTGCAACACGAGGACCTCCTAGGCGGTCACCCATCCTAGTGCTACTCTCGCCCAAGAACGCTTAACTTCGAAGTTCTTATAGGATCTGGTGCATCAGTGCTGGAATGATCGCACCCGTCATGTTGTGGGCACAAATCCTTTGTGTTGACGGTTCACAATCCCAGCCCAGAGAGATGGCCCATTCAAACGGCCCAATGGGTTTAATGACAACCCATCCGCTTCAACAACGCTGCAACCTCGCAAGACGTGATATCGACGCATTGTAGGGGCTTCTAATGTCCCACGAGTTAGGATGTCGTCCTTTTAACAACTCACGACGTACGATCCGAGACGGAAAAACAAAGCAAAAGAAGAAAAGTGCCCCAAAACTGATGAAAACATTAAATTTTGGTCTCCAAAAACGGGCGCAACCGAGCAAGTTTGCTGACCTCATCATAGAACTCTCAGAGAACCTTCCAACGGTATGCTGTGCGCTGCGTAACTCCTTACGTATCAAAAGTTATGGGCACTAGAGTGACGGAAACCTAGACACAAGTCCTATGCCCTCGGTTTGCGGGCCCAACCTCTACGTGAAGCGAAGTTGTCTTGCCCAAGGTGCCATGGGATTCGGTCATAGAAATGTTGTGGATAAAGTTTCTTGGCAACCCTAACTGGGGCAAAAAAAAATGAAAAGGGGGGTGCAACACGAGGACTTCCCAGGGGGTCACCCATCCTAGTACTATTCTCGCCCAAGCATACATAACTTCGGAGTTCTGATGAGATCCGATGCATCAGTGCTGGTATGATCGCACCCGTCATGTTGAGGGCATAAATCCTTTATGTGTTGACGGTTCATAGTCCCAACCCAGAGAGATGGCCCATTCAAAAGGCCCAATAGGCTTAACGATAACCCATCCGCTTCAACAATGCAGCATCCTCGTAAGATGTGATATCGATGCGTTGTAGGACCCTGTAATATCCCATGAGTTAGGTTGTCATCCTTTTAACAGCTCACGACGTACGATCTGAGACGGAAAAATAGAGCATAAGAAGAAAAGTGGCCCAAAACTGATGAAAACGTTCGATTTTGGACACTAAAAATGTGCGCAGCATTGCAAGCTTACTGCCCCCATCGTCAAGCTCTCAAAGAGCTTTCCAACGGTATGCTGTGCGCCGGGTAACTCCTTACGGATCAAAAGTTATGGGCACCGGAGTGACGGAGACCTGGTCAAAAGCCCTACGCCCTCGGTTTGTAGGTACAGCCTCTGCGTGAAGCGAAGTTGTCTTGCCCATGATGCCGTGGAATATGATAATAGAAATATGGTGGATAAAGTATCTTGGCCACCCTAACCGGGGCAAAAAAATTGAAAAATAGGGTGCAACACGAGGGCTTCCTTGGGGGTCACTCATCCTAGTACTACTCTTCCCCAAGCATACTTATCTTCGAAGTTCTGATGGGATCCGGTGCATAAGTGCTGGTATGATCGCACCCATCATGTTGAGGGCACTAATCCTTTATGTGTTGAAGGTTCACAATCCCAGCCTGGAGAGATGGCCTATTCAAAAGGCCCAATGGGCTTAACGACAATCCATCCACTTCAACAACGCAACATCCTAGTAAGACGTGATATCGACGCGTTGTAGGGCCCTGAAATATGCCACGAGTTTGGTTGTCGTCCTTTTAACAACTCACGATGTCCGATTCGGGACGGAAAATTAGAACAAAAGAAGAAAAGTGGTCCGAAACAGATGAAAACGTTCGATTTTGGGTTTCAAAAACTGTCGCTGTTGAGCAGGATTACTTCCCCCATCGTAGAGCTCTCGGAGAACTTTCCAATGGTATGCTATGAGCCACGTAATGCCTTACGGACCAAAATTTATGGGCACCGGAGCGACGGAGACCTGGTCACATGCCCCACGCCCTCGGTTTGCGGGCCCACCCTCTACGTGAAGCGAAGTTGTCTTGGCCAAGGTGCCATGGGATTCGGTAATAGAAATGTGGTGGATAAAGTATCTTGGCAACCGTAACCGGGGCAAAAAAAATTAAAAAGGGGGGTGCAACATAAGGACTTCCCAGGGGGTCACCCATCCTTGTACTACACTCGCCCAAGCACGCTTAACTTCGGAGTTCTGATGGGATTCGGTACATTTGTACTGGTATGATCGCACCCATCGTGTTGTGGGCACAAATCCTTTATGTGTTGACGGTTCATAGTCCCAGCCCAAAGAGATGGCCCATTCAAAAGGCCCAATGGGCTTAACGACAACCCATCCGCTTCAACAACGCATCATCCTAGTAAGACGTGATATCGACGCATTGTAGGGCCCTAAAATATCTCGCGAGTTAGGTTATCGCCCTTTTAACAGCTCACGACGTACGATCCAAGACGGAAAAACATAGCAAAAGAAGAAAAGTGGCCCGAAACTGATGAAAACGTTCGATTTTGGGCTCCAAAAAAGGGCGCAGCCAAGCAGGTTTGCAGCCCTCATCGTAGAGCCCTCAAAGAGCCTTCCAACGGTATGCTATTCGCTGCGTAACTCCTTACGGGTCAAAAGTTATGGGCACCAGAGCGACTGAGACCTGGTCAAAAGCCCTACGCTCTTGGTTTGCGAGCCCAGCCTTTGCGTGAAGCGAAGTTGTCTTGCCCAAGGTTTCGTGGGATTCGGTAATAGAAATGTGGAGGATAAAGTTTCTTGGCAACCCTAACTGGGGCAAAAAAAATTGAAAAGTGGGGTGCAACACGAGGACTTCCCAAGGGATCACCCATCCTAGTACTACTCTCGCCCAAGCACGCTTTACTTCGGAGTTCTAATGGGATCCGATGCATCAGTGCTGGTATGATCGCACCCGTCCTGTTGAGGGCATAAATCCTTTATGTGTTGACGGTTCACAGTCCCAGCCCAGAGAGATGGCCCATTCAAAAGGCCCAATAGGCTTAACGATAACCCATTCGCTTCAACAACGCAGCATCCTCGTAAGAAGTGATATCAACGCGTTGTAGGACCCTGTAATATCTCGCGAGTTAGGTTGTCGTCCTTTTAACAGCTCACGACGTACGATCTGAGATGGAAAAACAGAGCAAAAGAAGAAAAGTAGCCCGAAACTGATGAAAACATTCGATTTTAGGCTCCAAAAAGGGCACAGCCGAGCAGGCTTGCTGCCCCCATCGTAAAGCTCTCGGAGAGCTTTTCAACGGTATGTTGTGCGCCGCGTAACGCCTTACGGATCAAAAGTTATGGGCACCGGAGCGACAGAGACTTGGTCACATGCCCCACGCCCTCAGTTTGCGGGCCCAGCCTCTACGTGAAGCGAGGTTGTCTAGCCCAATGTGCCATGCGATTCGGTAATAGAAATGTGGTGGATAAAGTATCTTAGCAACCCTAACCGGGGCAAAAAAAATTGAAAAGGGGGGGTGCAACATGAGGACTTCCCAAGGGGTCACCCATCCTAGTACTACTTTCGCCCAAGCACGCTTAACTTCGGAGGTCTGATGGGATCCAGTACATTAGTGCTGGTATGATCGTACCCATCATGTTGTCGGAACAAATCCTTTATGTGTTGACGGTTCACAGTCCCAGCCCAGAGAGATGGCCCATTCAAAAGGCCCAATGGGCTTAACGACAATCCATCCGCTTCAACAACGCTGCATCCAAGTAAGACGTGATATCGACTTATTGTAAGGCCCTGAAATATCCCGCGAGTTTGGTTGTCGTCCTTTTAATAGCTCACGACGTACGATCCAAGACAGAAAAACATAGCAAAAGAAGAAAAGTGGCCCGAAACTGATGAAAACATTCAATTTTGGGCTCCAAAAATGGGCACAGCTGAGCAAGTTTACTGCCCTCATCGTAGAGCTCTCGAAGAGTCTTCCAACGGTATGCTGTGCGCTGCGTAACGCCTTACGGGTCAAAAGTTATGGGCACCGAAACGACGGAGACCTGGTCAAAAGCCCTACGCTCTCGGTTTGCAGGCCCAGCCTCTACGTGAAGCAAAGTTGTCTTGCCCAAGGTGCCGTGGAATTCGGTAATAGAAATGTGGTGGATAAAGTATCTTGGCAACCTTAACCGGGGCAAAAAAAATTGAAAATGAGGGTGTAACATGAGGGCTTCCCAGGGGGTCACCTATCCTAGTACTACTCTTCCCCAAGCACACTTATCTTTGGAGTTCTTATGGGATCTGGTGCATTAGTGCTTGCATGATCACACCCGTCATGTTGAGGGCACTAACCTTTTATGTGTTGATGGCTCACAGTCCCAGCCTAGAGAGATGGCCCATTCATAAGGCCCAATGGGCTTAACGACAACCCATCCGCTTTAACAACGTAGCATCCTAGTAAGACGTGATATCGACACATTGTAGGGCCCTAAAATATCTCGCGTGTTAGGTTGTCGTTCTTTTAACAGCTCACGACGTACGATTCGGGATGGAAAAACAGAGCAAAAGAAGAAAAGTAGCCCGAAATTGATAAAAACATTCAATTTTGGGCTCTGAAAACTATCGTAGTCGAGCAGTCTTGCTGCCCCTATCGTAAAGCTCTCGGAGAGCTTTCAAACTGTATGCTGTGAGCCGCATAACGCCTTACGGATCAAAAGTTATGGGCACCGGAGCAACGGAGACCTGGTCACATGCCCCACGCCCTCGGTTTGTGGGTCCAGCCTCTACGTGAAGCGAAGTTGCCTTGCCCAAGGTGCCGTGGGATTCGGTAATAGAAATGTGGTGGATAAAGTTTCTTGGCAACCCTAACCGGGGCAAAAAAAATTGAAAAGGGGGGTGCAACACGAGGGCTTCCCAGGGGGTCACCCATCCTAGTACTACTCTTGCCAAAGCACGCTTAACTTCGAAGTTCTGATGGGATCCGGTGCATTAGTGCTGGTATGATGGCACCTGTCATGTTAAGGGCATAAATCCTTAATGTGTTGACGGTTCATAGTCCCAGCCCAGAGAGATGGTCCATTCAAAAGGCCCAATGGGCTTAACGACAACCCATCCGCTTCAACAACGCAGCATCCTCATAAGACGTGGTATCAACGCGTTGTACGACACTGTAATATCCCGCGAGTTAGGTTGTCGTCCTTTTAACAGCTCATGACGTATGATCCGAGTCGAAAAAACAGAGCAAAAGAAGAAAAGTGGCCCGAAAGTGATGAAAACTTTCAATTTTGGGCTCCGAAAATAGGCGCAGGCGAGTAGGCTTGCTGTACCCGTCATTGAGCTCTCGAAGAGCTTTTCAACGGTATGCTGTGCGCCATATAACTCCTTACGAATTAAAAGTTATGGGCACCGGAGCGACGGAGACCTAGTCACAAGCCCCACGCCCGCGGTTTGCAGGCCCAGCCTCTACGTGAAGCGAAGTTGTCTTGCCCAAGGTGCCGTGGGATTCGGTAATAGAAATGTGGAGGATAAAGTATCTTGGAAACCCTAACCGGGGAAAAAAAATTGAAAAAGGGGGTGCAACACGAGGACTTCCCAGGGGGTCACCAATCCTAGTACTACTCTTGCCCAAGCACGCTTAACTTCGGAGTTCTGATGGGATCCGGTGCATCAATGCTGGTATGATCGCACCCGTCATGTTGAGGGCATAAATCCTTTATGTGTTGACGGTTCACCGTCCCAGCCTAGAGAGATGGCCAATTCAAAAGGCCCAATGGGCTTAACGATAACCCATCTGCTTCAACAACATAGCATCCTCGCAAGACGTGATATCGACGCGTTGTGGGGCCCTCTAATGTCCCGTGAGTTAGGTTGTTGTCCTTTTAACAACTCATGAGGAACGATCCGGGAACCAAAAATAGAGTAAAAGAAGAAAAGTGGCCCGAAACTAATGAAAACGTTTGATTTTGGTCTCCAAAAATAGGCGCAGCCAAGCAGTCTTGCTACCCCCGTCGTAGAGTTGTCGGAGAGCTTTCCAACGGTATACTGTGCGCCGCGTAACTCCTTACGAATCAAAAGTTATAGGCACCGGAGCGACGGAGACCTGGTCAAAAGCCCTACGCCCTTGGTTTGGGGGCCCAGCCTCTACGTGAAGTGAAGTTGTCTTGCCCAAGATGCCGTGGGATTCGGTAATAGAAATGTGATGGATAAAGTATCTTGGCAACCCTAACTGGGGCAAAAAAAATTAAAAAAGGGGGGTGCAACACGAGGACTTCCCAAGGGGTCACCCATCCTTGTACTACTCTCGCCCAACACGCTTAACTTCGGAGTTCTAATGGGATCCGTTGCATTAGTGCTGGTATGATCGCACCCGTCATGTTGAGGGCACAAATCCTTTAGGTGTTGATGGTTCACAGTCCCAGCCCAGAGAGATGGCCTATTCAAAAGGCCCAATAGGCTAACGACAACCCATCCGCTTCAACAACGCACTATCCTCGTAAGACGTGATATCGACGCGTTGTAGGGGCTTGAAATATCCCGCGAGTTAGGTTGTCGTCCTTTTAACAGCTCACGACGTACGATCTGTGATGGAAAAACAGAGGAAAAGTAGAAAAGTGGCCCAAAACTGATGAAAATATTTGATTTTGGGCTCCGAAAATAGGCACAGCAGGGCAAGGTTGCTGCCCCCTTCGTAGAGCTCTCGGAGAGCTTTCCAACGGTATGCTGTGCGCCGCGTAACTTCTTACGGATTGAAATTTATGGGCAGCAGAGCGACGGAGACTTGGTCACATGCCCCACGCCCTCGGTTTGCCGGCCCAGCCTCTACGTGAGGCAAAGTTGTCTTGCCCAAGGTGCCACGTCGTAGATCTCTTGGAGAGCTTTCGAACGGTATGTTGTGCGCCACGTAACTCCTTACGGAACAGAAGTTATGGGCACCGGAGCGACGGAGACCTGGTCACAATGCCCATGGCCTAGGTTTGCGAGCCCAGTCTCTACGTGAAGTGAAGTCATCTTGCCAAGGTGCCGTGGAATTCGGTAATAGAAATGTGGAGGATAAAGTATCTTGGCAACCCTAACCGGGGCAAAAAAAATTGAAAATGGGGGGGTGCAACACGAGGACTTCTCAGGGGGTCACCCATCCTAGTACTGCTCTCGTCCAAGCACGCTTGACTTTGGAGTTCTGATGGGATCCGGTGCATTAGTTCTGGTATGATTGCAAGCGTCATGTTGTGGGCACAAATCCTTTATGTGTTGACAGTTCAAAGTCCCAGCCCAGAGAGATAGCCCATTCAAAAGGTCCAATGGCCTTAACGACAACCCATCTGCTTCAATAACGCAGCATCCTCTCAAGACGTGATATCGACTCGTTGTGGGGCCTTCTTATGTCCTGCGAGTTAGGTTGTTGTCCTTTTAACAGGTCACGACGTACGATCTGGGACGGAAAAACAGAGCAAAAGAAGAAAAGTGGCCCGAAACTGATGAAAATGTTCGATTTTGGGCTCTAAAAATGGGCACAGCTGAGCAAGCTTGCTGCCCCCGTCGTAGAGCTCTCGAAGAGCTTTCTAACGGTATGCTGTGCGCCGCGTAACTCCTTTCGGATCAAAAGTTATGGGCACCGGAGCGACGGAGACCTGGTCAAAAGCCCTACACCCTCGATTTGCAGGCCCAACCTCTACGTGAAGCGAAGTTGTCTTGCCCAAGATGCCGTGGGATTCGGTAATAGAAATGTGGTGGATAAAATATCTTGGCAGCCCTAACCGGGGCAAAAAAAATTAAAAAGGGGGGTGCAACACGAGGACTTAATTGGGGGTCACCCATCCTAGTACTACTCTCGCCCAAACACGCTTAACTTCGGAGTTCTGATGGGATCCGGTGCATCTGTACTGGTATGATCACACCCGTCATGTTGAGGGCATAAATCCTTTATGTGTTGACGGTTCACCGTCTCAGCCTAGAGAGATGGCCCATTCAAAAGGCCTAATGGGCTTAACGATAACCCATTCGCTTCAACAACACAGCATCCTCGTAAGACGTGATATCGACGCATTGGAGGACCCTGTAATATCCCATGAGTTAGGTTGTCATCCTTTTAACAGCTCACGACGTATGATCTGAGACGAAAAAATAGAGCAAAAGAAGAAAAGTGGCCCGAAACTGATAAAAACGTTTGATTTTGGGCTCCGAAAACAGGCGCAGCCGAACAGGGGCAGCCGAGCTGGCTTGCTGCCCCCGTCATAGAGCTCTCAGAAAGCTTTCCAACGGTATGCTGTGCGCCGCGTAACTCTTTATGGATTAAAAGTTATGGGCACTAGAGCGACGGAGACTTGGTCACAAGCCCCACGCCCTCGTTTTGCGGGCCCAACCTCTATGTGAAGCAAAGTTGTCTTGCCCAAGGTGCCGTGGGATTCAGTAATAGAAATGTTATGGATAAAGTATCTTGGCAACCTTAACCAGGGCAAAAAAAATTGAATAGGGGGGTACAACACGAGGACTTCCCAAGGGGTCATCCATCCTAGTACTACTCTCGCCCAAGCACGCTTAACTTTGTAGTTCTGATGGGATCCGGTGCATCAATACTGGTATGATCGCACCCGTCAAGTTGAGGGCATAAATCCATTATGTGTTGATGGTTCACAGTCCCAGCCCAGAGAGATGGCCTATTCAAAAGGCCCAATGGGCTTAACGACAACCCATTCGCTTCAACAACACAACATCCTCGCAAGACGTGGTATCGACGCATTGTAGGGCCCTCTAATGTCCCGTGAGTTAGGTTGTCATCCTTTTAACAGCTCACGAGGTACGATCCGGGACCGAAAAATAGAGCAAAAGAAGAAAAGTGACCCAAAACTGATGAAAATGTTCGATTTTGGGCTCCAAAAATGGGCGCAGGTGTCACGCCCCAACCCGGCCTATAAAGGTTAGACTAGGGTGTGATCTAAACATTCAAGTCTATCTCGTACTTAACTGTTCATGAAAGTTTAACACTTAACGTTTTAGCCTAAACTCCCTAATTTTCCAAAAAATCGGCAGCATAACAGCTGTAATTGAGCTATTTAGTTTGGCCTAGTTCTCTAAACGCCTCAAATTTCTTTTCCAACTAAGATTACTATTTACCATCAATTGAAACGCCTACTAATTATCTTGATGTCTCGTTTGATTAATAACCTAGCATGATACTATGTCTCGTTTGTTTGTTAATCCTCGTTACAAAAGTACCTGTTGATCTTAGCTTAACAATGGGTACCTGCTTAAGATTGGATAGGTTCATTTTACTTAGTCCTTACTCGGTACTTCATAATCCTATGATAGATACTAACCAGTAACGATAGCAAAATGACCATAGTAGTGTTTGTCTAGTTATTATCAGTACAAGCCAAAATTAGACCCCAAATTACAACGGGGGTCTTTTACATTACAAACATCAAGCAACATGAAAAGAAATAGTCTTCAAGCAGCATAGTGTTCACAATGGCCATAATCAAGCAAAGCACATAGGACAGGCAATCATTCCAAGGAATCATCGTTAGGCACGTCATCCTTGGGTACCTGTTCTTGATCTTCTTCACCTGAGATGATAAAAGAGGGTGAGTCCTTATGAACTCAGCGAGGCGGAACGAGAAATAGGTTTTGAAACTCATTTTCTGGTTCAACTTATGAAAACCCTTTTTGCAAGCATGAATATATCACAAATAAGTACATAACAATAATATAAAAGTAAAGGAACACAATTATCCGTCTTTCCTCCTCGAGGTCCTCTAGGAACCAAGCGAGAGTACTTATACACATAGTGAAAAGGATACGGTGAGCTTTTGCTCTCAGTTCATTTCTAGTATCAGTTGTTGCGGCCGACTTCAAATCATCCCCTTATCACGCCAAATGGGTGTACTCCGGATGTACCCCGAAATCCTACGACCCAACTCTCCGAGGAAGTCTAGCCCCCAAGCGAGAGAGGGAATTGGACAATGGTAGTCATAGTTGTACTGGCAAGCCCGATGCCGCCCGGTGTGCGTGAACGCTACCACGCCAGAATGAAAGGTTGCAACCTTGTATGCAATGCACATTTATGACATTTAATATATCACATTTGGAGGACAACAAAGTAGGTTGCCTCCGAGCAGTCATAAGATTGCACATTGACAAGTAAACAAGCGAGGCACGATAAGACAAGTAATTTCACTTGAAAGGCACATGGAGTTATATGAACATTAAACGGGCAGCCATGTAACACATGTAAATCAAGTCATATAACTCATTTCAAAGTTCACGTAATCAAATATCAAGATTATTCAACATGCAACGACATCTACATGGGACCGGGTGCAAGAAAAGCCTACTTATCAACATCAAATCATTGAAATCATATTTAGGGCTACAAGGGCAACTACGGGCAGCCTACTAAACACATAATCCAACACAACATCCAAAGGATCAACACTTAGCAAATTCACCTAGTTACTAGGGTTCCAATTCGTGCTTACCCGTGCGATTAAGCGCCAAGTCATCTCAAAATCAAACTCAAGCCACGCATCGATTAATTCAAACACCCTCAAGTATTCAAAACAGTCCACACAACATCCCAATGCCACAATCCCAAGCATTTAACACAACAAGAGAAGCTACAATAATTTTTCTAAGTTTATCACTAAGTGAAACCCTCACTGCAATGGGCTGTTTTCTCACAATCATTAAGACAAGCAAACAATCTCAAATTCCATTGAATAAGATGTCAAATTAAATCTTAAGAAGTAAACTAAATTCAGAAACAAACCTCGCATCATTTGGAGTTCGGGTTCAATAGTTATAGCCAAAACAGTGAGACTACACAAAACTGTCCAGATATGCACACATTTCAATACTTGTCGTTTTTTAGGGCCTTAGGGTCAGATTTAGCCTTAGTCCATTTCTGAAAAAACTGTCCAGAACTGAAAAATATAGCAGTATACCAAATTTCATACATTTTAGATATCATTTACTAAGTAAAAACTGGTTCGTTCCATAAGGTCAGTGAATCTGCCAAAACCTGCTTCATTTTTCCAGACTTTCCAGATTTGGACACATTTTAATGATTTGCCGTTTTGAGGACCTTAGAGTCAAAATTAGTTTTGGCCTATTTCTTCAATAAATGTTCAGAACTGGCAAAAATAGTTACCTACCAATTTTCACGCATTTTCAACATCATTTACCTAGCCAAAATCCCCTCGCACCAACAAGACAGAAAGCTGTCACATGCACGATTTCATCTATCATCACATTCTAGCCCAAAATGCATGGTTGTAAGAGCTTATGAACACACATATATCTCAAGTACAGAAGCAAAGATAAACATTTAAGAGCATGCATGTGGGTTTTTGAAAGATTTTCAAGAAGTTTTAGCCCTCACCTTAGCAAAACAACAAGAAGGTGCACAAGACTCTTGGTGAAGCACAAAGTTGATCTTCTTTCTTGCTTAGTCGAGACACCACTCAATTTTCTCTATTTTTTCTAGCTTAGTGACCAAGTGCTTAGTAGGTGCATGTGGTTAGAACAAGAAGAAAAGAAATGGAAGCTAGCAAACTCACCTAAGCCAAAATGGATGTTCAATAAGCTTGCATGTGAGTTTTCTTGCAACCTAGCTTGCTTGGTCGAGCTCCCTAGCTTCTTGCATGCCTTGATGAACCATGGAGTGATAAAGATAAGCTATGGAGTGTAGAAACTCAGCCAAAGCCGAGAGAGAGAGAGAAGAATGAGAGGGAGAGAGAGAAATATGAGGAAATGAGAGAAATGAAAGAAAAATAAAAGCTTTTGCAATTGTTGAGGCTTGTGTCGGCCTTGGGCATAAAAATTTCAGACTTTTGTGTCTTCAAGAAGCATTTTGAAATTCCTAGCATGGGCAAGGAGCTTGTGTCAAAATGGTGGGGCTTTAGGGAGGGTTTGAGCTAATTTTTTTATGCATTTGTGTCATAAGTTGTCTAAGAATGTTTGAGGAATAAATTGAATTATGCAAGCAAGCACAAAAGCTCACAAGGTGGTCGGCCAAGGCATGAAAAATCTGAATCTTTGTCATCTTTTGAGCTTTATTTAATTGTGTGTTTGGAAAGTGCAAAAGAATAAGGAATAAAGAATAAGGAATGTCTAGCTTTTTGTGAGATTTTGTCTTCTAGTGGGTTGAATTTGTGATTTAATATTAGTTAGTGGGATTTGTAGGATTAATTAATGACCTAGTGCTTCGTGTAAGATACTTTCTCGATTAGCATAAGGGCACGATTTCTTAGGTTTAGGGCACGTACTACGAGGTAGGGCACGCACTACGAGACGAATGCACGTTTTTCAAGTAAATGCAAGCAACCCTAAATGAATGCACATAATTCAATGCAAGGCACACAAAACGAGACACAATTCTTAAATCTAGGTTAAGGCATGCAAATCTAGGTTAGGGCACACGAAACGAGGTATCGCACGCAAATTGAGGTTGGGCCTCACATCCTCTCCTCCTAAAAAGAATTTCATCCTGAAATTCAATATTACCTTTGAAATAGAGCTGGATACTATTGCTCCATTTGGTCTCGCCTTTCCCACGTTACTTCTTCAACTCCATGATGGTCCCACAGCACTTTCACCATCGGTATAGATTTGTTGCACAACTCCCGATCTTGCTGGTCTAGGATCCGAATGGGCTTTTCTTCATAAGACAAGTTCTCCCGAAGCTGCAACGGCTCTGGTTCCAAGATATGCGATGGATCAGGATGATACTTCCGCAACATCGAAACATGAAAGACGTCGTGAATATTGGAGAGGTTTTGGGGTAGTGCTAGGCGATACGCCAATTTGCCAACCTTCTCAATTATCTCAAATGGTCCTACAAATCTCGGGCTCAACTTTCCACCCTTGCCGTGTTTAATCAGTCCCCTCCGGGGTGATATCTTCAAGTACACCTTGTCGCCAACCTCAAACTCTAGGCTCCGTCTTTGTCGGTCTGCATAACTTTTCTGCCTGCTTTGGGTGGTAAGCATCCGTTTTCGGATGAGGTGGATATTATCCACAGTCTTCATAAGTTCAGGTAGAAGGGTCGGGTCAAAAGTCTTCGTTTCACCTACTTCATCCCAGTAAATTGGGGATCGACACTTACGTCCATACAACGCCTCAAATGGGGCCATCCCGATAGTAGCCTGATAACTATTATTATAAGCGAACTCCGCTAGAGACAGATATTTCACCCAACCTTTCCAGAAACCTAAAACACACGCCCTCATCATATCCTCTAGAATCTGAATAGTTCTCTCCGATTATCCATCAGTTTGAGGGTGATAAGCCATGCTGAAACTCAACTTCGTTCCCAAAGCTTCTTGTAATCTCTTCCAAAATCGGGAAGTAAAACGAGGATCCCTATCCGATACAATACTCACAGGCATCTCGTGCAATCTTACAATCTCCGCCACATACATATCTCCCAACTTCTCAGGACTATCCTCCTTGTTCATCGGTAAGAAGTGCGCTGACTTAGTCAATCTATCCACTATGACCCAAACGGCGTCATGACCTTTTTGTGACCTGGGTAGGTCCATAACAAAGTCCATAGTTATATGTTCCCATTTCCATTGTGGAATCGCCAACGGTTGAAGTAAACCTGCTGGTCGTTGATGTTCCGCTTTGACTCTCTGGCAAGTCAAACACCGTGCCACAAACTCTGCAATCTCTCTTTTCATGTTATTCCACCAATAGTGTTGCTTCAAATCCCGATACATCTTTGTTCCGCCAGGGTGAATAGTGTATCTTGAATTATGGGCTTCTTCAAGACTCTTCTTTTTTAGCTCTGGCTCATTAGGAACACAAATCCGATTCTAAACCTCCAAATACCATCATCATGAAACTTGAAATATGTGTTGCTTTCTTTAATCTTCTGGAATTGTTGGTCCTTCTGTTGAGCCTCTCGTAATTCAGACAACAAGGTCGATTGAACTTGTGTAGTGGCAAAAAGTAACCCTTTCCGAGTCAATTGTGGTTTCCACAAAAATTCTTCCCCAACAACTCCTGCACCTTGACTTCCAGTTTTGCCATGCTCGCTTTCCTACTTAAGGTATCTGCAACTACATTTGCTTTACCGGGCACATAATTGATTGTGCAGTTATAATCATCCAAAAGCTCCATCCACCGCCTTTGCCTCATATTCAACTCTTTTTGCGAGAACAAGTATTTCAAGCTCTTGTGATCAGTAAACACCTTGAACTTGTTACCCCATAGATAGTGCCTCCATTTCTTGAGTGCAAACACAATAGCCGCTAACTCCAAATCATGTGTCGAGTAGTTCAATTCATACGGCTTCAGTTTCCTAGAAGCATACGCAATCACTCTTCCATTTTGCATCCGCACACAACCCAATCCTTCTTTCGAAGCATCGCTATAAATTACAAAACCTTGACTCCCTTCAGGCAATGCAAGAATAGGCGCGGTAGTCAATCTTTTCTTCAATTCTTGGAAGCTATTCTCACACTTATCATCTCACATGAACTTTGTTTTCTTTTGAGTGAGCTTTGTAAGCGGTCCTGCAATCTTAGAGAAATCCTTCACGAATCTTCGATAATAGCCGGCTAGACCAAGAAAACTCCGAACCTCTGTAACATTTTTCGGCTTCTTCCAAGGCATCCCCGCTTCTATCTTTGCTGGATCCACTGCTATTCCCTCTTGGGATATGATATGCCCCAAAAATGAAATCTGCTGCAACCAAAATTCGCACTTGCTAAACTTTGCATACAATTGATGCTCTCAAAGTTTCTGCAATACCAATCGCAGATGTTGTTTATGCTCAGCCTCGAATTTTGAGTATACCAAAATATCATCAATGAAGATCACCACAAATTGGTCCAAGTAGGGTTGAAACACCCTGTGCATCAAGTCCATAAAAGCTGCAGGGGCATTAGTTAGTCCAAAAGGCATCACCACAAATTCATAATGCCCATATCTTGTCCTGAAAGCCGTTTTAGGCACATCTTCCTTTTTGATCCGCAACTGATAGTACCCTTGCCTTAAGTCGAGTTTCGAATACACTTTGGCTCCTTGAAGTTGATCAAACAACTCATCGATCAGTGGAAGTGGGTATTTATTCTTGATAGTCACTTGGTTCAATCCTCGGTAATCAATGAATAGCCTCAACGTTCCGTCTTTCTTCTTTACAAATAGGACTGGTACACCCCACGGAGAAGAACTTGATTGAACAAACCCCTTCTTCAACAATCCTTGCAATTGGTCCTTCAATTCCTGTAGCTCGGCCGGTGCCATACGATAGAGAGCTTTATATATCAGCTGGGTGACAGGCAGTAACTCTATAATAAACTCGATCTCCCGATTTGGGGGTAAACCGGGCAATTCTTCTGGACACACATCCACATAGTCTTTGATCACAGACATCTCCTCCAACTTCGCTTTGTCCGACGGCTTGTTGATGAGGTAAGCTAAGTAGAGGCTGGGCACGCAAATCTAGGTTAAGGCACAAGAAATAAGGTATCCCATACAAATTGAGGTTGGGACTCATAGCAGCCGAGCAAGCTTGCTGCCCCCGTCGTAGAGCTCCCGGAGAGCTTTGCAACAGTATGTTGTGCGCCGCATAACTCCTTACGGATCAAAAGTAATGGGCACCGGAGCGACGGAGACCGAGTCAAAAGCCTTACGCCCTTGGTTTGCGGGCCCAGCCTCTACGTGAAACGAAGTTGTCTTGCCCAAGATGCCGTGGGATTCGGTAATAGAAATGTGGTGGATAAAGTATCTTGGCAACCCTAACCGGGGCAAAAAAAATTAAAAAGGGGGGTGCAACAAGAGGACTTCCCAGGGGGTCATCCATCCTAGTACTACTCTTGCCCAACACGCTTAACTTCGGAGTTCTGATGGGATCTGGTGCATTAGTGCTGGTATGATCGCACCCGTCACGTTGAGGGCACAAATCCTTTAGGTATTGACGGTTCACAGTCCCAGCCCAGAGAGATGGCCCATTCAAAAGGACCAATGGGCTTAACGATAACCCATCCGCTTCAACAACGTAGCATCCTCGTAAGACATGATATCGACGCATTGTAGGGCCCTAAAATATCCCGCAAGTAAGGTTGTCGTCCTTTTAACAGCTCACGACGTACGATTTGGGACGGAAAAACAAAGCAAAAGATGAAAAGTAGCCCAAAATTGATAAAAACATTCAATTTTGGGCTCTAAAAACAGGAATAGCCTAGTAGGCTTGCTGCCCCCGTTGTAGAGCTTTCCAACGGTATGCTGTGCGTCGCGTAATTCTTTACGGATTAAAAGTTATGGGCACCAGAGCGACAGAGACCTGGTCACATGCCCCGCGCCATCGGTCTGTAGGCCCAGCCTCTACGTGAAGCGAAGTTGTCTTACCCAAGGTGCCATAGGATTCGGTAATAGAAATGTCGTGGATAAAGCATCTTGGTCACCCTAACCGGGGCAAAAAAAATTGAAAAGTGGGGGTGTAACACGAGGACTTCCCAGGGGGTCACCCATCCTAGTACTACTCTCACCCAAACACGCTTATCTTCAGAGTTCTGATGGGATCTGGTACATTAGTGTTGGTATGATCGCACCCGTAATGTTGTGGGCACAAATCCTTTATGTGTTAACGGTTAACAGTCCCAGCCCAGTGAGATGGCCCATTCAAAAGGCCCAATGGGCTTAACGGCAACCCATCCACTTCAACAAGGCTGCATCCTCACAAGACGTGATATCGACGCGTTGTAGGGCCCTTTAATGTCCTGCGAGTTAGGTTGTCGTCCTTTTAACATCTCACGACGTACGATCCGAGACGGAAAAACATAGCAAAAGATGAAAAGTGGATCGAAACTGATGAAAACGTTCGATTTTGGGCTCCAAAAACAGGCACAGCCGAGCAGGTTTGCTGCCCTCATCGTCAAACTCTCGAAGAGCCTTCCAACGGTATGTTGTGCGCTGCGCAAGTCCTTACAGATCAAAAGTTATGGGCACCGGAGTGACAGAGACCTAGTCACAAGCCCTACGCCTTCGGTTTGCGGGCCCAGCCTCTACGTGAAGTGAAGTTGTCTTGCCCAAAGTGCTGTGGGATTCGGTAATAGAAATGTGGAGGATAAAGTATCTTGGCAACCCTAACCGGGGCAAAAAAATTGAAAATGGGGGTACAACACGAGGACTTCCTAGGGGGTCACCTATCCTAGTACTACTCTCGCCCAAGCACGCTTAACTTGGAAGTCCTGATGGGATCCGGTGCATCAGTGCTGGTATGATCACACCCGTCATGTTGAGGGCATAAATCCTTTATGTGTTGACGGTTCACAGTCCCAGCCTAGAGAGATAGCCCATTCAAAAGGACCAATGGGCTTAACGATAACCCATCCGCTTCAACAACGCAGCATCCTCGTAAGACGTGATATCGACGAGTTGTAGGACCCTATAATATCCTACCAGTTTGGTTGTCATCCTTTTAACAGCTGACGACGTACGATCCGAGACGGAAAAACAGAGCAAAAGAAGAAAAGTGGCCCAAAACTGATGAAAACGTTGGATTTTGGACTCTAAAAATAGGCGCAACCAAGCAAGCTTGCTACCTCCATCGTAGACCTCTCGGAGAGCTTTCCAACGGTATGCTGTGTGCCGCATAACTCCTTACGGATCAAAAGTTATAGGCACCGGAGCGACGAAGACCTAGTCAAAAGCCCTACGCCCTCGGTTTGCGGGCCGGCCCAGCCTCTACGAGAAGCGAAGTTGTCTTGCCCAAGATGTCGTGGGATTCGGTAATAGAAATGTGGTGGATAAAGTATCTTGGCCACCCTAACCGGGGCAAAAAAAATTGAAAAAGGGGGTGCAACACGAGGGCTTCCCACGGGGTTACCCATCCTAGTACTACTCTCCCCCAAGCACACTTATCTTCGGAGTTCTGATGGGATTCGGTGCATTAGTGCTGGTATGATCGCACCCGTCATGTTGAGAGCACTAATCCTTTATGTGTTGATGGTTCCCAATAACAGCCCAGAGAGATGGCCCATTCAAAAGGCCCAATGGGCTTAATGACAACCCATCCGCTTCAATAACGCTGCATCCTAGTAAGACTTATCGACGCGTTGTAGGGCCCAATGGGCTTATCGACGCATTGTACGGCCCAGAAATATGCCGCGAGTTAGGTTGTCGTCCTTTTAACTGATCACGACTTACGATTCGGGACTAAAAATTAGAGCAAAAGAAGAAAAATAGCCCGAAACTGATGAAAACGTTCAATTTTGGGCTCTGAAAATTTTTACAGTCGAGCAATCTTGTTGCCCTTGTCGTAGAACTCTCGGAGAGCTTTCCAACGGTATGCTGTGAGCCACGTAACGCATTACGGATCAAAAGTAATGGGCACGGGAGTTACGGAGACCTGGTCACATGCTCCACGCCCTCGGCTTGTGGGCCCAACCTCTACGTGAAGAGAAGTTGTCTTGCCTAAGGTGCTGTGGGATTCGGTAATAGAAATATGGTGGATAAAGTATCCTGGCAACCCTAACCGGGGCAAAAAAAATTGAAAAGGGGGGTGCAACATGAGGACTTCCCAAGAGGTCACCCATCCTAGCACTACTCTCGCCGAAGCACGCTTAACTTCGGAGTTCTGATGGGATCCGGTAGATCAGTGCTGGTATGATCGCACCCGTCATGTTGTGGGCACAAATCCTTTATGTGTTGACGGTTCACAATCCCAGCCCAGAGATATGGCCCATTCAAAAGGCCCAATGGGCTTAACGACAACCCATCCGCTTCAACAACACAGCATCCTAGTATGACGTGATATTGGCGCGTTGTAGGGCCCTGAAATATCCTGTGAGTTAGGTTGTCGTCCTTTTAACAGCTCACGACGTACGATCCAAGACATAAAAACATAGCAAAAGAAGAAAAGTGGCACGAAATTGATGAAAACATTTGATTTTGGGCTCCAAAAATATGCGCAACCGAGCAGGTTTGCTGCCTCCGTCGTAGAGCTCTTGAAGAGCGTTCCAACGGTATGCTGTGCGCTGCGTAACTCCTTACGGATCAAAAGTTATGGGCACCAGAGTGACGGAGACCTTGTCACAAGCCCAATGCCCTCGGTTTGCGGGCCCAGCCTCTACGTGAAGCGAAGTTGTCTTGCCCAAGGTGCCGTGGGATTCGGTAATAGAAATGTGGAGGATAAAGTTTCTTGGCAACCCTAACCGGGGCAAAAAAAATTGAAATAGGGGGTGCAACACGAGGACTTCCCAGGGCGTCACCCATCCTAGTACTACTCTTGCCCAAGCACGCTTAACTTCGGAGTTCGGATGGGATCCGGTGCATCAGTGCTGGTATGATCGCACCCGTCATGTTAAGGGCATAAATCCTTTATGTGTTGGCGGTTCACAGTCCTAGCCCATAGAGATAGCCCAATGGGCTTAACGATAACCCATCCGCTTCAACAACACAACATTCTCGTAAGACGTGATATCGACGCATTTAGGACCCTGTAATATCTCGCGAATTAGGTTGTCGTCCTTTTAACAGCTCACGACGTATGATCCGAGATGGAAAAAAAGAGTAAATGAAGAAAAGTAGACTGAAACAGATGAAAATGTTCGATTTTGGGCTCCAAAAACGGGCGCAGCCGAGCAGGCTTGCTGCCCTCATTGTAGAGCTCTCGCAGAGCTTTCCAACGGTATGCTGTGTGCTGTGTAACTCCTCACGGATCAAAAGTTATGGGCACCGGAGCGACGGAGACCTGGTCAAGAGCCCTACGCCCTCTGTTTACGAGCCCAGCCTCTACGTGAAGCAAAATTGTCTTGCCCAAAGTGCCGTGGGATTCGGTAATAGAAATATGGTGGATAAAGTATCTTGGTAACCTTAACCGGGGCGAAAAAAATTGAAAAGGAGGGTGCAACACGAGGACTTCCCAGGGGGTCACCCATCCTAGTACTACTCTCTCCCAAGCACACTTATCTTTGGAGTTCTTATGGGATCCGGTGCATTAGTGCTTGTATGATCGCACCCGTCATGTTGAGGGCACTAATCCTTTATGTGTTGATGGTTCACAGTCCCAGCCCAGAGAGATGGCCCATTCAAAAGGCCCAATTGACTTAACGACAACCCATCCGCTTCAACAACGCAATATCCTAGTAAGACGTGATATCGACGCGTTGTAGGGCCCTGAAATATCCCGCGAGTTAGGTTGTCGTCCTTTTAACAGCACACAACATGCGATTCGGGACCGAAAGAAAGAGCAAAAGAAGAAAAGTGGCCCGAAACTGATAAAAACGTTCGATTTTTTGCTTCGAAAACTGTCGCAGGCAAGCAGTCTTGCTGCCCCCATCGTAGAGCTCTCAGAAAGCTTTCCAATGACATGCTGTGCGCCGCGTAACTCCTTACGGATTATAAGTTATGGGCACCAAAGCGACGGAGACCTGGTCACATGCTTCGCGCCCTCAATAAGCCGGCCCAGCCTCTACGTGAAGCGAAGTTGTCTTGCCCAAGGTGCCGTGTAATTTGGTAATAGAAATGTGGTGGATAAAGCATCTTGGCCACCCTAATCGGGGCAAAAAAAATTGAAAAGGGGGTACAACACGAGGACTTGGCAGGGGGTCACCCATCTTAGTACTACTCTCGCCCAAGCACGGTTATCTTCAGAGTTCTTATGGGATTTGGTACATGAGTGCTGGTATGATCGCACCCGTCATGTTGTGGGCACAAATCCTATATGTGTTGACGGTTCACAGTCGCAGCCCAGAGAGATGGCCCATTCAAAAGGCCTAATGCGCTTAACAACAACCCATCCGCTTCAACAACGCTGCATCCTCGCATGACGTGATATTGACGTGTTGTGGGGCCCTCTAATGTCCTGCGACTTAGGTTGTCGTCCTTTTAACAGCAAACGACGTACGATCCGAGACAGAAAAACATAGCAAACGAAGAAAAGTGGCTCAAAACTAATGAAAATGTTCAATTTTGGGCTCCAAAAATGGGGGTAGCCAAGCAAGTTTGCTGCCCTCGTCGTAGAGCTCTCGAAGAGCCTTGCAACGGTATGATGTGCGCTACGTAACTCCTTACGGATCAAAAGTTATAGGCACCGGAGCGACGGAGACCTGGTCAAAAGCCCTACGCCCTCAGTTTGTAGGCCCAGTCTCTACGTGAAGCGAAGTTGTCTTGCCCAAGGTGCCGTGGGATTCGGTAATAGAAATGTGGGGGATAAAGTATCTAGGCAACCCTAAAGGGGTAAAAAATATTTAAAATGGGGGGTGCAGCACGAGGACTTCCCAGGGGGTCAACCAACCTAGTACTACTCTCGCACAAGCACGCTTAACTTCGGAGTTCTGATAGGATCTGATGCATTATTGCTGGTATGATCGCACCCGTCATGTTGTGGGCAAAAATCCTTTATGTGTTGACGGTCCAATGTCCCAGCCCAGAGAGATGGCCTATTCAAAAGGCCCAATGGCCTTAACGATAACCCATCCGCTTCAACAACAAAGTATCCTCGCAATACGTGATATCGACGCGTTGTAGGGCCTTCTAATGTCCCGCGAGTTAGGTTGTCGTCCATTTAACAGTTCACGACGTACGATCTAGGATGGAAAAACAGAGCAAAAGAAGAAAAGTAGCCCAAAACTGATGAAAACATTTGATTTTAGGCTCCAAAAATGGGCGCAGCCGAGCAAGCTTGCTTCCCATATTGTAGAGCTCTCGGAGAGCTCTCCAACGGTATGCTGTGCGCCGTGTAACTCCTTATGGATCAAACGTTATGGGCACTAGAGCGACGGAGACCTGGTCGAAAGCCCTACGCCCTCGTTTTGCGGACCCAGCCTCTACATGAATCGAAGTTGTCTTGCCCAAGATGCCGTGGGATTCAGTAATAGAAATGCGGTTGATAAAGTATCTTGGCAACCCGTACTGGGGCAAAAAAAATTGAAAAGGGGGGTGCAACACGAGGACTTCCCAAGGGGTCACCCATCCTAGTACTACTCTCGCCCAAGCATGCTTAACTTCGGAGTTCTGATGGGATCCGGTGCATTTGTGCTGGTATGATTGCACCCGTCATATTGAGGGTACAAATCCTTTATGTATTAATGGTTCACAGTCCCAACCCAGAGAGATGGCCCATTCAAAAGGCTCAATGGGGTTAACGACAACCCATCCGCTTCAACTACGCAGCATCCTCGTAAGATGTGATATCGATGCATTGTAGGGCCCTGTAATATCCCGCGAGTTAGGTTGTCGTCCTTTTTACAGCTCAAGACGTACGATCCGGGGTGGAAAAACAGAGCAGAAGAAGAAAAGTGGCCCGAAACTAATGAAAACGTTCGATTTTGGGCTCCAAAAATGGGCGCAGCCGAGCAGGCTTGTTGCCCCAGTCGTAGAGCTCTCGGAGAGCTTTCCAACGGTATGCTGTGCGCCGTGTAACGCCTTATTGAATAAAAGTTATAGGCACCGGAGCGACGGAGACCTGGTCACAAGCCCTACGCCCTCGGTTTGCGGGCCCAACCTCTACGTGAAACGAAGTCGTCTTGCCCAAGGTGCCGTGGGATTCGGTAATAGAAATGTGGAGGACAAAGTATCTTGGCAACCCTAACCGGTGCAAAAAAAATTGAAAAAGAGGGGTGCAACACGAGGACTTCACAGTGGTCACCCATCCTAGTACTACTCTCGCCTAAGCGCGCTTAACTTCGGAGTTCTGGTGGGATCCGATGCATTAGTGCTGGTATGATCGCACCCGTCATGTTGTCGGCACAAATCCTTTATGTGCTGACGGTTCAAAGTCCCAGCCCAGAGAGATGGCCCATTCAAAAGGCCCAATGGGCTTAACGACAACCCATCCGCTTCAACAACACAGCATCCTCGCAAGACGTGATATCGACGCATTGTAGGGCCCTTTAATGTCTTGTGAGTTAGATTGTCGACCTTTGAACAGCTCACGACGTTCGATTCGGGACGGAAAAACAGAACATAGGAAGAAAAGTGGCCTAAAACTGATGAAAACATTCAATTTTGCGCTCCAAAAATATGCGTAGCCAAGCAGGCTTGCTGCCCCTGTCGTAGTGCTCTTGGAGAGCTTTCCAACGGTATGTTGTGCACCGCGTAACTCCTTACGGATGAAATGTTATGGGCAACGGAGCGACGGAGACCTTGTCCCAAGCCCCACGCCCTCGGTTTGCGGGCCCAGCCTCTACTTGAAGTGAAGTTGTGTTGCCCAAGGTGCCATGGGATTCGGTAATAGAAATGTGGTGAATAAAGTATCTTGACAACCTTAACCGAGACAAAAAAAAAATTGAAAAGGGGGGTGCAACACGAGGACTTCCCAGGGGGTCACCCATCCTAGTACTACTCTCGCCCAAGCACGCTTTACTTCGTAGTTCTGATGGGATCCAGTGCATTAGTGCTGGTATGATCACACCCATAATTTTGTGGCACAAATCCTTTATGTGTTGACGGTTCACAGTCCCAGCCCAGAGAGATGGCCCATTCAAAAGGCCCAATGGCTTTAACGACAACGCATCCGCTTCAACAATGTAGCATCCTCGCAAGACGTGATATCGACGCGTTGTAGGGCCCTATAATGTCCCGCGAGTTAGGTTCTCGTCCTTTTAACAACTCATGTCAAACAGAGCAAAAGAAGAAAAGTGGCCCGAAACTGATGAAAATGTTCAATTTTTGGCTCCAAAAACGAGCGCAGCCGAGCAGGCATGTTGCCCCCGTTGTAGAGATGTCGGAGAGCTTTCCAACGGTATGCTGTGCGCCGCGTAACTCCTTACGGATCAAAAGTTATGGGCATCGGAGCGACGTAGACCTGGTCAAAAGCCTTACGCCCTCGGTTTGCGGGCCCAACCTCTATGTGAAGCGAAGTTGTCTTGCCCAAGGTACCGTGAGATTCGGTAATAGAAATGCGGTGGATAAAGTATCTTCACAACCCTAACCGGGGCAAAAAAAATTGAAAAGCGGGGTGCAACACGAGGCCATCCCAGGGAGTCACCCATCCTAGTACTACTCTCGCCCAAGCACGCTTAACTTCGGAGTTCTGATGGGATCCGGTGCATCAGTGCTGGTATGATCGCACCCGTCATGTTGAGGGCATAAATCCTTTATGTGTTGACGGTTCAAAGTCCTAGCCCAGAGAGATGGCCCATTCAAAAGGCCCAATGGGCTTAATGACAACCCATCCGATTCAACAACGCAGCATCCTCGGAAGACGTGAAATCGACGCGTTGTTGGGCCCTCTAATGTCCCGCAAGTTAGGTTGTCGTCATTTTAACAGCTCACAAGGTACGTTCCGGGACGGAAAAACAGAGCAAAAGAAGAAAATGGCCCGAAACTGATGAAAACTTTTGATTTTGGGTTCCGAAAATAGGCATAGCCGGGCAGGTTTACTGCCGCCGTCGTAGAGCTCTCGAAGAGCTTTCCAACGGTATGTTGTGCTCCACGTAACTCCTTACGAAATAAAAGTTATGGGCACCAGAGCGACGGAGACCTGGTCACAAGCCCCACGCCCTCGGTTTGCTGGCCCAGCCTCTACGTGAAGTGAAGTTGTCTTGCCCAAGGTGCCGTGAGATTCGGTAATGGAAATGTAGTGGATAAAGTATCTTGGCAACCCTAACCGGGGCAAAAAAAATTGAAAAGTGGGGTGTAACATGAGGACTTCCTAGAGGGTCATCCATCCTAGTACTACTCTCGCCCAAGCACGCTTAATTCGGAGTTCTAATGGGATCTAGTGCATTAGTGCTAGTATGATCGTACCCGTCATGTTGAGGGAACAAATCTTTTATGTGTTGACGGTTCACAGTCTCAACCCAGAGAGATGGCCCATTCAAAAGGCCCAATGGGCTTAACGACAACCCATCCGCTTCAACAACGCAGCATCCTCGTAAGACATAATATCGACGAGTTGTAGGGCCCTGTAATATCCTGCGAGTTAGGTTGTCATCCTTTTAAGAGCTAAAGACGTATGATCCGGGACTGAAAAACATAGTTAAAGAAGAAAAGTGGCACGAAACTGATGAAAACGTTCGATTTTGGGCTCTGAAAATAGGCATAGCCGATCAGGCTTGCTGCCCCCGTCGTATAGCTCTCGGAGAGCTTTCCAACGGTATGCTGTGTACCACGTAACCTATCGGAATAAAAGTTATGGGCACCGGAGCATCGGAGACCTGGTCACAAGCCCCACCCCTCGGTTTGTGGGCACAGCCTCTACGTGAATCGAAGTTGTTTTGCCCAAGGTGCCGTGGGATTAGGCTATAGATATGTGGTGGATAAAGTATCTTGGCAACCGTAATCGGGGCGGAAAAAATTGAAAATGGGGGGTGCAACACGAGAACTTCCTAGGGGTCACCCATCCTAGTACTACTCTTGCCCAAGCACGCTTGACTTTGGAGTTCTGATGGGATCTGGTGCATTAGTGCTGGTATAATCGTACCCATCATGTTGCGGGTACAAATCCTTTATGTGTTGACGGTTCAAAGTCCCAGCCCAGAGAGATGGCCCATTCAAAAGGCCTAATGGCCTTAACGATAACCCATCCGCTTCAACAACATAGCATCCTCGCAAGACGTGATATCGACGCATTGTAGGGCCCTCTAATGTCCCGCGAGTTAGGTTCTCATCCTTTTAACAGCTCATGATGTCCGATCCGGGACAGAAAAACAGAGCAAAAGAAGAAAAGTGGCCCGAAACTGATGAAAATGTTCAATTTTGGGCTCCAAAAACGGGCGCAGCCAAGCAAGCTTGCTACCCCCGTCGTAGAGCTCTCGAAGAGCTTTCTAACGGTATCCTGTGCACCGCGTAACTCCTTACAGATAAAAAGTTATGGGTACCAAAGCGATAGAGACCTGGTTAAAAGCCCTACGCCCTCGGTATGTGGGCCCAGCCTGTGAGGCCCGACCCCGATTTGCCTGCGAAACCTAGCTTCGTGTGCCCTAACCTAGATTTGCATACCATGACCTAGGTTTAAGAAATGAGTTCATTTTATATGCCATGCATTGAATTACGTGCATTCATTTAGGGTTGCGTGCATTTACTTGAAAAATGTACGTTTGTCTCGTAGTTCGTGTCCTACCTCGTAGTGCGTGCCCTAAACCTAGGAAAGCGTGCCTTCACGCTAATCAAGAAAGCATCTTTCACGAAGCACTAGACTATTAAACAATCCTACAAAATCCACTAACAATATAATAATCCAAATTCCATTCACTAGAAGACAAAAAATGCACCAAACACTAGACACTCCTTATTCTTTATTCTTTGTTCTTTTTGCATTTTCAACACACAACAATTAACACCCAAAAGATGACAAGAATTCAGAATATTGCACATGTCATAGCCGGCCATACCATGTTTTGAGCAAGAAAATTTGAACAACACAATTAAATATGCATGCTAGATAAACTATGACACGAAAATGCATAAAAAATGATCAAAAACCCTACCACTTGCACATTATTTTCGGCCATATCATCCATGCCCATCCTAGGAATTTCAAAATATCTCATTGAAGACACAAAATGCTGAATTTGGAAGCCCAAGGCCGACATTCTCCTTGGTCTTGCAAAAGGCTTCATTGTTTGTCATCTTCTTCATTTCTTTTTCATTCATTTCTCTCCTCATCTCACTTTCTCTCTCATTCTCGGCCTTGGCTGAATTCTCCATCTTCTCAACTTCTCTTCTTCACACCATAGCTAAGTATAGCAAGCTACAAGTAAAGAACTATAACCGAGCAAGCTAGAGTTCGAAATCACTCATTCATGTGTATTGAAGCTTCATTTTCAGCCTAGGTGAGTTACTAAGCATCCATTTCTTTTCTTCAAGTTCTAACTACATGCATGCACTAAGAGAATGATCATTAAGCTAGGGAAAATAGAGAAAATCTAGTAGGATTTCGGCTAGGCAAGGAGAAGAGAAGATTTGAACTTCAACAAAGGTTTTTGAGCAACTTGAGATTGATTGCTAAGGTGAGGGTTAAAACCTTTTGAAAACTCTTTAAAATTTCACATGCATGCTCATAAATGTGTGTGTTTGCTTCTGTACTTGAGTTATATGGTCGGTCATGAGCTTAAACAACCATGCATGGCAAGATCTTGGCTTGAAAATGATGCTAGGTGAAGTCGAATTTATGTGACAGATCTCTGACCCGTCTGTTCGAGGTAAGTTTAGCTAGGAAAATGATGTTGAAAAGGCTTTAAATTGGTAGGTGACTAGTTGGGACAGTTTTGAACATTTTTTCCAGAAATAGGGCGAAGCTAATTTTGACTCTAAGGTCCTCAAAATAGCAAATCTTTGAAATGTGACAAAATCTGGAAATCTGGAGAAATGAATCAAGTTTTGGCAGATGCACTGACCTTGTGGAACGTACCATATTTGACCTAGTAAATGTTGTCTAAAATGCATGAAAATGGGTGTACTGCTAGATTTTTCAGTTCTGGACAATTTTGTCAGAAATAGACCAAAGCCAAAACTGAATCTAAGGACCTCAAAAACGTCATTTTCTGGAAAGTGTGAAAATCTGGACATTTTTGTGCTACTTCACTGTTTTGGCTATAACTAATGATTCTGAACTCCAATTGATGCAAGGTTTGTTTCTGAGTTTAGTTAACTTCATAAGATTTAATTTGAAATCTTATTCACTGAATTTGGAGATTATTTGGTTACCCGATTGATTGTGAGAAAACAGCCTATGGCAGTGAGTGTTTCACTTAGCTATATGCATGGAAAACTATTGTAACCTCTCTTGTGGTACTAATTGCTTGGAATTGTGATGTTGGAATATTGCGTGGACTGTTTTGAGTACTTGAGGATGTTTGAATTGAATGATGTATGACTTGGGAATGATGTTGAGTTGACTTAGGGTTTGAACACACTATTATGCATGAAATGGAAACCCTAATGGCTAAGTAGTCTTACTAAGTGTTAATCATTGGATATTGTGTGGAAACTGTACGTTGCGTGGGCTGCCCGTAAAATGTCTTATAACTTCAATTATGGTTTTGACCATTGCATGTTGTCAAATAAGCTTTCCTTGCTACCGAACCCACGTAAATGTTGTTGCATGTTGAATAATTCGTATCACTTGATTATATGAGCTTCTTAATGAGTTATATGGCCTGTTTTACATGTGTTACATGGCTGCCTGTTTGATGTTCATATGACTCTATATGCCTTTCAAGCGAAATTACTTGTCTTATCGTGCCTTGTTTGACTGCTTGACAACGTGCGATCTTATAACTGTTCGGAGGCAACCTACTTTGTTGCCCCCCCTAATGTGATATGTTAAATGTTATTAATGTGCATTGCATACAAGGTTGCAACCTTTCGTGTGGCATGGTAACGTTTCACGTTCACCGGGCGGCATCGGGCTTGCCGATGCTACCGTGACTACCATGATCCAATTCCCTCTCTCGCTTGGTATTCACCCTTGGAGAGTTGGGTCGTAGGTTTTGGGGTACATCCGGAGTACACCCAATTGGGAGTGATAAGTGGATTATTGAAGTCGGCCGCAACAATTGATTCAAAATTGAAATTGAGAGCAAATGCTCACCGTATCCTTGAAATGATTGGTAATTGTATCCGTTTCTCGATTTGTTTCTTATAATTTCTTACCATATTATTTGTAATATGTGACATGTTTTAAAAAGGGGTTTTCATAAATTGAACCAGAAAATGAGTTTCAAATTGTATTTCTCGTTTTCCCCTCGCTGAGTTCATAAGGACTCACCCTCTTTTATCATCTCAGGTGAAGAAGAACAGGTACAGGAACCCGAGGATAATGTACCTAATGATGAACCCCTGGAGTGATTGCCTATTATTGTTGTTTTGCTTGAACGTGACTACTTGTGTACCTTTTGCTGCTTGAAGACTATTTCCTTTATGTTATTTGTTGCTTGTGATGTAAAAGACTGCCGTTGTAACTTAGGGTCTAATTTTGGTTTGTATTTATTTTAAGTAGACTGATACTAGACATGACACCACTATGATCGTTTTGCTTTTACTACCGCTAGTATCTATCACAGGTTATGATGCTTAGTTAAGGAATAGGTAAATGAACTTATCCAATCTCAACAGGTACTCGCTAATAAGCTAAGATCAACAGGTATATTTTGAAATGAGGATAAATGGACAAACGAGACATAGTATCATGCTAGGTTATAAATCAAACGGGACGTCGAATTAACCAATAGGCAATTCAATTGATGGAATAATAGTAATCTTAGCTGGAATTGAATTTGAAATGGTAAATTTTGAGGCTGTTAGAAAATTTAGGTCAAAACAAAGAGCTCAATTACAGCCATTATGCTGCTGGATTTCCGGCAAAAATTTTGAAGTCCAGAATAAAACGTTAAGTGTTAAACCTCCTAGGATGATTAAGAATGTGAAGGACTTGAATGTTTAGATCATACCCTAGTCTAACCTTTATAGGCCGGGTTGGGGCGTGACACAGCCTCTACGTGAAGCGAAGTTGTCTTGCCCAAGATGCCGTGGAATTCGATAATAGAAATGTGGTGGATAAAGTATATTGGAAACCCTAACTGGGGCAAAAAAATTGAAAAGGGGGTGCAAAACGAGGACTTCCCAAGGCGTCACCCATCCTAGTACTACACTCGCCCAAGCACACTTAACTTCGGAGTTCTGATGGGATCCGGTGCATTAGTGCTGGTATGATCGCACCCGTCTTGTTGAGGGCACAAATCCTTTATGTGTTGGCGGTTCACAGTCCCAGCCCAGAGAGATGGTGTAATGACCCGATCCTCATATCCCACGAAGGGGCGCACGAGTCACTACTACCCAGATATTGTCCGCTTTGAGCAAGCCCCGAAGGGAACCAATACTCTCACAGATTTGTTCCTCACTTGTCTCCACGTGAAAACGCGTCTGGGCTGGTACAAGGAGTCGCCCCCTTATAACCAGCTCTCTCACTTCCTTCGCATCCGATGTGGGATATTGGTGAATTATCCCCCTTCGGATGCGAAGGAAGTGAGAGAGCTGGTTATAAGGGGGCGACTCCTTGTAACAGCCCAGACGCGTTTTCACGTGGAGACAAGTGAGGAACAAATCCGTGAGAGTATTGGTTCCCTTCGGGGCTTGCTCAAAGCGGACAATATCTGGGTAGTAGTGACTCGTGCGCCCCTTCGTGGGATATGAGGATCGGGTCATTACAAATGGTATCAGAGCCGACGTGTCCGTTGGCCAGCGAGGACGCTGGGTCCCTATGGGGGGCGGGTGAAATATCCCACATCGGATGCGAAGGAAGTGAGAGAGCTGGTTATAAGGGGGCGACTCCTTGTAACAGCCCAGACGCGTTTTCACGTGGAGACACATGAGGAACAAATCCGTGAGAGTATTGGTTCCCTTCGGGGCTTGCTCAAAGCGGACAATATCTGGGTAGTAGTGACTCGTGCGCCCCTTCGTGGGATATGAGGATCGGGTCATTACAGATGGCCCATTCAAAAGGCCTAATGGCTTAACGACAACCCATCCGCTTCAGCAACGCAGCATCCTCGTAAGACGTGATATCGACGCGTTGTAGGGCCCAATAATATCCTGCGAGTTAGGTTGTCGTCCTTTTAACAACTTACGACGTACGATCCGGGACCAAAAATCATAGCAAAAGAAGAAAATTGGCTCGAATCAGATGAAAACGTTCAATTTTGGGCTCCGAAAATAGGCATAGTTGAGCAGGCTTGCTGCCTCCGTCGTAGAGCTCTCGAAGAGCTTTTCAACTATATGCTGTGCACCATGTAACGCCTTACGAAAAAAAAAGTTATGGGCACCGGAGCGACGGAGACTTGGTCACAGGTCCCACGCCCTCGGTTTATGGGTCCAGCCTCTACGTGAAGCGAAGTTGTCTTGCCCAAGGTGCCGTGGGATTCGGTAATAGAAATGTGGAGGATAAAGTATCTTGGCAACCCTAACCGGGGCAAAAAAAATTGAAAAGGGGGGGGACAACACGAGGACTTCCCAGGGGGTCACCCATTCTAGTTCTTCTTTTGCCTAAGCACGCTTAATTTCGGAGTTCTAATGGGATCCGGTGCGTTAGTGCTGGTATGATCGCACCCGTCATGTTGTGGGCACAAATCCTTTATGTGTTGACTGTTCAAAGTCCCAGCCCAAAGAGATGGCCCATTCAAAAGGCCCAATGGGCTTAACGACAACCCATCCGCTTCAACAACACAGCATCCTCGCAAGATGTGATATCAACACGTTGTAGGGCCCTCTAATGTCCCGCGAGTAAGGTTGTCATCCTTTTAACAGCTCACGACGTACGATCCGGGACCGAAAAACATAGCAAAAGTAGAAAAGTTGCCTGAAACTGAAGAAAATGTTTTATTTTGGGCTCCAAAAACGGGTGTAGCCGAGCAGGCTTGCTGCCCCTGTCGTAGAGCTCTCAGAGAGCTTTCCAACGGTATATTGTGCGCTGCGTAACTCCTTACGGATCAAAAGTTATAGGCACCAGAGCGACGGAGACCTGGTCAAAAGCCCTACGCCCTCAGTTTGCTGGCCCAGCCTCTACGTGAAGTGAAGTTGTCTTGCCCAAGATGTCATGGGATTCGATAATAGAAATGTGGTGGACAAAGCATGTTGGCAACCCTAACCTAGGCAAAAAAAATTGAAAATGGGGGTGCAAAACGAGGACTTCCCATGGGGTCACCCATCCTAGTACTACACTCGCCCAAGCAGGCTTAACTTCGGAGTTCTGGTGGGATCCGGTGTATTAGTGCTGGTATGATCGCACCTGTCATGTTGAGGGCACAAATCCATTATGTGCTGACGGTTCATAGTCCCAGCACAGAGAGATGGCCCATTCAAAAGGCCAAATGGGCTTAACGACAACCCATCCGCTTCAACAACGTAGCATTCTCGTAAGACGTGATATCGACGCATTGTAGGGACCTGTAATATCCCGCGAGTTAGGTTGTCATCCTTCTAAGAGCTGACGACGTATGATCCGAGACTGAGAAACAGAGTTAAAGAAGAAAAGTGGCCCGAAACTGATGAAAACATTCGATTTTGGGCTTTGAAAATAGGCACAGCCGATCAGGCTTGCTGCCTCCATCGTAGAGCTCTCGGAGAGCTTTCCAACGGTATGCTGTGCACCACGTAACCAATCGGAATAAAAGATATGGGCACCGGAGCGTCGGAGACTTGGTCACAGGTCCCACGCCCTAAGTTTATGGGTCCAGCCTCTACGTGAAACGAAGTTGTCTTGCCCAAGGTGCCGTGGGATTCGGTAATAGAAATGTGGAGGATAAAGTATCTTGGCAACCCTAACCGGGGCAAAAAAAATTGAAAAGGGGGGGGACAACACGAGGACTTCCCAGGGGGTCACCCATTCTAGTACTCCTTTTGCCTAAGCACGCTTAATTTCGGAGTTCTAATGGGATCCGGTGCGTTATTGCTGGTATGATCGCACCCGTCATGTTGTGGGCACAAATCCTTTATGTGTTGACTGTTCAAAGTCCCAGCCCAAAGAGATGGCCCATTCAAAAGGCCCAATGGGCTTAACGACAACCCATCCGCTTCAACAACACAGCATCCTCGCAAGATGTGATATCAACGCGTTGTAGGGCCCTCTAATGTCCCGTGAGTAAGGTTGTCATCCTTTTAACAGCTCACGACGTACAATCTGGGGCCGAAAAACATAGCAAAAGTAGATAAGTTGCCTGAAACTGAAGAAATGTTTTATTTTGGGCTCCAAAAACGGGCGTAGAGCTCTCAGAGAGCTTTCCAACGGTATATTGTGCGCTGCGTAACTCCTTACGGATCAAAAGTTATGGGCACCAGAGGACGGAGACCTGGTCAAAAGCCCTACGCCCTCAGTTTGCTGGCCCAGCCTCTACGTGAAGTGAAGTTGTCTTGCCCAAGATGTCGTGGGATTTGATAATAGAAATGTGGTGGACAAAGCATGTTGGCAACCCTAACCTAGGCAAAAAAAATTGAAAATGGGGGTGCAAAACGAGGACTTCCCAGGGGGTCACCCATCCTAGTACTACACTCGCCCAAGCAGGCTTAACTTCGGAGTTCTGGTGGAATCCGGTGTATTAGTGCTGGTATGATCGCACCTGTCATGTTGAGGGCACAAATCCATTATGTGCTGACGGTTCATAGTCCCAGCCCAAAGAGATGGTCCATTCAAAAGGCCAAATGGGCTTAACGACAACCCATCCGCTTCAACAACGTAGCATCCTCGTAAGACGTGATATCGACGCATTGTAGGGACCTGTAATATCCCGCGAGTTAGGTTGTCATCCTTCTAAGAGCTGACGACGTATGATCCGAGACTGAGAAACAGAGTTAAAGAAGAAAAGTGGCCCGAAACTAATGAAAACATTCGATTTTGGGCTCTGAAAATAGGCACAGCCGATCAGGCTTGCTGCCCCCGTCGTAGAGCTCTCGGAGAGCTTTCCAACGGTATGCTGTGCACCACGTAACCAATCGGAATAAAAGATATGGGCACCGGAGCATCGGAGACTTGGTCACAGGTCCCACGCCCTATGTTTATGGGTCCAGCCTCTACGTGAAGCGAAGTTGTCTTGCCCAAGGTGCCGTGGGATTCGGTAATAGAAATGTGGAGGATAAAGTATTTTGGCAACCCTAACCGGGGCAAAAAAAATTGAAAAGGGGGGAGGGGGGGACAACACGAGGACTTCCCAGGGGGTCACCCATTCTAGTTCTTCTTTTGCCTAAGCACGCTTAATTTCGGAGTTCTAATGGGATCCGGTGCGTTAGTGCTGGTATGATCGCACCCGTCATGTTGTGGGCACAAATCCTTTATGTGTTGACTGTTCAAAGTCCCAGCCCAAAGAGATGGCCCATTCAAAAGGCCCAATGGGCTTAACGACAACCCATCCGCTTCAACAACACAGCATCCTCGCAAGATGTGATATCAACGCGTTGTAGGGCCCTCTAATGTCCCGCGAGTAAGGTTGTCATCCTTTAAACAGCTCACGACGAACAATCCGGGGCCGAAAAACATAGCAAAATTAGAAAAGTTGCCTGAAACTGAAGAAAATGTTTTATTTTGGGCACCAAAACGGGCGTAGAGCTCTCAGAGAGCTTTCCAACGGTATATTGTGCGCTGCGTAACTCCTTACGGATCAAAAGTTATGGGCACCAGAGCGACGGAGACCTGGTCAAAAGCCCTACGCCCTCAGTTTGCTGGCCCAGCCTCTACGTGAAGTGAAGTTGTCTTGCCCAAGATGTCGTGGGATTCGATAATAGAAATGTGGTGGACAAAGCATGTTGGCAACCCTAACCTAGGCAAAAAAAATTGAAAATGGGGGTGCAAAACGAGGACTTCCCATGGGGTCACCCATCCTAGTACTACACTCGCCCAAGCAGGCTTAACTTCGAAGTTCTGGGGGGATCCGGTGTATTAGTGCTGGTATGATCGCACCCGTCATGTTGAGGGCACAAATCCATTATGTGCTGACGGTTCATAGTCCCAGCCCAGAGAGATGGCCCATTCAAAAGGCCAAATGGGCTTAACGACAACCCATCCGCTTCAACAACGTAGCATCCTTGTAAGACGTGATATCAACACGTTGTAGGGACCTGTAATATCCCGCGAGTTAAGTTGTCATCCTTCTGAGCGCTGACGACGTATGATCCGAGATTGAGAAACAGAGTTAAAGAAGAAAAGTGGCCCGAAACTGATGAAAACATTCGATTTTGGGCTCTGAAAATAGGCACAGCCGATCAGGCTTGCTGCCTCCGTCGTAGAGCTCTCGGAGAGCTTTCCAACGGTATGCTGTGCACCACGTAACCAATCGGAATAAAAGATATGGGCACCGGAGCGTCGGAGACTTGGTCACAGGTCCCACGCCCTAAGTTTATGGGTCCAGCCTCTACGTGAAGCGAAGTTGTCTTGCCCAAGGTGCCGTGGGATTCGGTAATAGAAATGTGGAGGATAAAGTATCTTGGTAACCCTAACCGGGGCAAAAAAAATTGAAAAGGGGGGGGACAACACGAGGACTTCCCAGGGGGTTACCCATCCTAGTACTAGTCTCGCCCAATCACGCTTAACTTCGGAGTTCTAATGGGATCCGGTGTATTAGTGCTGGTATGATCGCAACCGTCATGTTGAGGGCACAATTCCTTTATGTGTTAACGGTTCACAGACCCAGCCTAGAGAGATGGTCCATTCAAAAGGCCCAATGGGCTTAACGACAACCCATCCGCTTCAACAACACAGTATCCTCTCAAGACATGATATCAACGCGTTGTTGGGCCCTCTAATGTCCCGCGAGTAAGGTTGTCATCCTTTTAACAGCTCATGACGTACGATCCGGGACTGAAAAACATAGCAAAAATAGAAAAGTTGCCTGAAACTGAAGAAAATGTTTTATTTTGGGCTCCAAAAACGGGCGTAGAGCTCTTAGAGAGCTTTCCAACAGTATATTGTGCGCTGCGTAACTCCTTACGGTTCAAAAGTTATAGGTACCCGAGCGATCGAGACCTGTTCACAAGCCCTACGCCCTCGGTTTGCTGGCCCAGCCTCTATGTGAAATGAAGTTGTCTTGCCCAATATGTCGTGGGATTTGATAATAGAAATGTGGTGGATAAAGCATGTTGGCAACCCTAACCTAGGCAAAAAAAATTGAAAATGGGGGTGCAAAACGAGGACTTCCCAGGGGGTCACCCATCCTAGTACTACACTCGCCCAAGCAGGCTTATCTTCGGAGTTCTGGTGGGATCCGGTGTATTAGTGCTGGTATGATCGCACCTGTCATGTTGAGGGCACAAATCCTTTATGTGCTGACAGTTCACAGTCCCAGCCCAGAGAGATGGCCCATTCAAAAGGCCAAATGGGCTTAACGACAACCCATCCGCTTCAACAACGTAGCATCCTCGTAAGACGTGATATCGACGCATTGTAGGGACCTGTAATATCCCGCGAGTTAGGTTGTCATCCTTCTAAGAGCTGACGACGTATGATTCGAGACTGAGAAACAGAGTTAAAGAAGAAAAGTGGCCCGAAACTGATGAAAACATTTGATTTTGGGCTCTGAAAATAGGCACAGCCGATCAGGCTTGCTGCCCCCGTCGTAGAGCTCTCGGAGAGCTTTCCAACGGTATGCTGTGCACCACGTAACCAATCGGAATAAAAGATATGGGCACCGAAGCGTCGGAGACCTGGTCATAAGCCCCACCCCTCGGTTTGTGGGCACAACCTCTACGTGAAGCAAAGTTGTCTTGCCCAAGGTGCCATGGGATTCGGCTATAGAAATGTGGTGGATAAAGTATTTTGGCAACCCTAACCGGGGCAAAAAAAATTGAAAAGGGGGTGCAAAACGAGGACTTCCCAGGGGGTCACCCATCCTAGTACTACTCTCGCCCAAGCACACTTAACTTCGGAGTTCTGATGGGATCCAGTGCATTAGTGCTGGTATGATCGCACCCGTCTTGTTGTGGGCACAAATCCTTTATGTGTTGGCAGTTCACAGTCCCAGCCCAGAGAGATGGCCCATTCAAAAGGCCCAATGGCTTAATGACAACCCATCCGCTTCAGCAACGCAGCATCCTCGTAAGACGTGATATCGATGCGTTGTAGGACCCTGTAATATCCCATGAGTTAGGTTGTCGTCCTTTTAATAGCTCACGACGTACGATCCGAGACGGAAAAACAGAGCAAAAGAAGAAAAGTGGCCCGAAACTGATGAAAACGTTCGATTTTGGGCTCCGAAAATAGGCATAGCCGAGTAGGCTTGCTGCCTCCGTCGTAGAGCTCTCGGATAGCTTTCTAACGGTATGCTGTGCGCCACGTAACGCCTTACGAAAAAAAAGTTAAGGGCATCGGAGCGACGGAGACTTGGTCACGGGTCCCACGCCCTCGGTTTGCTGGTCCAGCCTCTACGTGAAGCGAAGTTGTCTTGCCCAAGGTGCCGTGGGATTCGATAATAGAAATGTGGAGGATAAAGTATCTTGGCAACCCTAACCAGGGCAAAAAAAATTGAAAAGGGGGGGTGCAACACGAGGACTTCCCAGGGGGTCACCCATCCTAGTGCTCCTCTCGCCCAAGCACGCTTAACTTCGGAGTTCTAAGGGGATTCGGTGGATTAGTGCTAGTATGATCGCACCCGTCATGTTGTGGGCACAAATCCTTTATGTGTTGACTGTTCAAAGTCCCAGCCTAGAGAGATGGCCCATTCAAAAGGCCCAATGGGCTTAACGACAACCCATCCGCTTCAACAACACAGCATCCTCACAAGACGTGATATTGAGGCGTTGTCGGGCCCTCTAATGTCCCGCGAGTTAGGTTGTTGTCCTTTTAATAGTTCACGACGTACGATCCGGGACGAAAAATTAGAGTAAAAGTAGAAAAGTTGCCCAAAACTGATGAAAATGTTTTATTTTGGGCTCCAAAAATGGGCGCAACCGAGCAGGCTTGCTGCCCACATCGTATAGCTCTCAGAGAGCTTTCCAACGGTATGTTGTGCGCCGTGTAACTCCTTACAGATCAAAAGTTATGGGCACCGGAGCGACGGAGACCTGGTCAAAAGCCCTACGCCCTCGGTTTACGGGCCCAGCCTCTACGTGAAGTGAAGTTGTCTTGCCCAAGATGCCGTGGGATTCGATAATAGAAATGTGGTGGACAAAGCATGTTGGCAACCCTAACCTAGGCAAAAAAAATTGAAAATGGGGGTGCAAAACGAGTACTTCCCTGGGGGTCACTCATCCTAGTACTACTCTAGCCCAAGCAGGCTTAACTTCAGAGTTCTGATGGGATTTGGTGTATTAGTGCTGGTATGATCACACCCGTCATGTTGAGGGCACAAATCCATTATGTGTTGACGGTTCACAGTCCTAGCCCAGAGAGATGGCCCATTCAAAAGGCCCAATGGGCTTAACGATAACCCATCCCCTTCAACAACGCAGCATCCTCGTAAGATGTGATATCGACGCATTGTAGGGCCTTGTAATATCCCGCGAGTTAGGTTGTCGTCCTTTTAACAGCTCACGACGTACGATCCGGGACGGAAAAATAGAGCAAAAGAAGAAAAGTTGCCCGAAACTGATGAAAACCTTTGATTTTGGGCTCCGAAAACAGGCACAACCGAGCAGGTTTGCTGCCCTCATAGAGCTCTTGGAGAGCTTTTCAACGGTATGATGTGCGCCACGTAACTCCTTACGAAATAAAAGTTATGGACACCGGAGTGACGAAGACCTGGTCATAAGCCCCATGCCCTCGGTTTGCGGGCCGAGCCTCTACGTGAAGCGAAGTTGTCTTGTCCAATGTGCCGTGGGATTCGGTAATAAAAATATGGAGGGTAGGTATCTTGGCAACCCTAACTGGGGCAAAACAAATTGAAAAGGGGGGGTGCAAGACGAGGACTTCCCCGGGGGTCGCCCATCCTAGTACTCATCTCGCCCAAGCACACTTAACTTCAGAAATCTGATGGGATCCGGTGCATTATTGCTGGTATGATCGCACACGTCATGTTGTGGGCACAAATCCTTTATGTGTTGACGGTTCAAAGTCCCAGCCCAGATAGATGGCCCATTCAAAAGGCCCAATGGGTTTAACGACAACCCATCCGCTTCAACAACACAGCATCCTTGCAAGACGTGATTTTGACGCATTGTAGGGCCCTCTAATGTCCCGCGAGTTAGGTTGTCGTCCTTTTAACAGCTCACGACCTACGATCCGGGACGGAAAAGCAGTGCAAAAGAAGAAAAGTGGCCCGAAACTGATAAAAACGTTCGATTTTGGGGTCCGGAAATAGGCATAGCTTGGCGGGCATGCTACCCCTAACGTAGAGCTCTCGGAGGGCTTTCCAACGGTATGCTGTGCGCCACGTAACTCCTAACGGAATAAAAGTTATGGGCACCAGAGCGACAGAGACCTGGTCAAAAGCCCTACGCCCTCGGTTTGCGGGCCCAGCCTCTACGTGAAGCGAAGTTGTCTTGCCCAAGATGCCGTGGGATTCGGTAGTAGAAATGTGGTGGATAAAGTATCTTGGCATCCCTTACCGGGGAAAAAAAAATTGAAAAGGGGGGTGCAACACGAGGACTTCCTAGGGGGTCACCCACCCTAGTACTACACTCACCCAAGCACGCTTAACTTTGGAGTTGTGATAGGATCCGGTGCATTAGTGTTGGTATGATCGCACCCGTCATGTTGAGGGCATAAATCCTTTATGTGTTGACGGTTCACAGCCCAGCCCAGAGAGATGGTCCATTCAAAAGGCCCAATGGGGTTAACGAAAACCCATCCGCTTCAACAACGCAGCATCCATGTAAGACGTGATATCGAAGCGTTATAGGGCCCTGTAATATCCCGCGAGTTAGGTTGTCGTCCTTTTAACAGCTCACGACTTACGATCCGGGACTGAAAAATAGAGCTAAAAAAGAAATCGAACGTTTTCACCATTTTTGGGCCACTTTTCTTCTTTTGCGCTATTTTTCTATCTCGGATCATACGTCTTGAGCCGCGAAAAGGGCGACAACCTAACTCACATGACATTAGAGGGCCCTACAACGCGTCGATTACACGTCTTGCAAGGATACTGCGTTGTTGAAGCGGATGGGTTGTTGTTAAGCCTATTGGGCCTTTTGAATGGGCCATCTCTCTAGGCTGGGACTGTGAACCGTCAACACATAAGGGATTTGTGCCCCCAACATAACGGGTGCAATCATACCAGCACTAATGCACCAAATCCCATCAGAACCCCGTAGTTAAGCGTGCTTGGGCGAGAGTAATACTAGGATGGATGACCCCCTCGGAAGTCCTCGTGTTGCACCCTCCTTTTCAATTTTTTTTTTGCCCCGGTTAGGCTTGCCAAGATGATTTATCCATCACATTTCTATTACCGAATCCCACGGCACCTTGGGCAAGAAAACTTTGCTTCACATAGAGGCTGGGCCCGCAGACCGAGGGCGTAGGGCATGTGACCAAGTCTACGTCTCTCCGGTGCCCATAACGTTTGATCATTAGGGAGTTACGCGGCGCACAACATACCGTTGGAAAGCACTCTGGGATATCTATGACATAGGCAGCAAGCCTGCTCGGTTGCGCTTGTTTTTGGAGCCCAAAATCGAACGTTTTCACCAGTTTCGGGCCACTTTCTTCTTTTGCGCTATTTTTCCATCCCGGATCGTACGTCGTGAGTAATGAAAAGGACGACAACCTAACTCGCATGACATTAGAAGGACCAAAACCACATTGATATCATGTCTTACAAGAATGCTACGTTGTTGAAGCGGATGGGTTGTCGTTAAGCCCATTGGGCCTTTTGAATGGGCTATCTCTCTGGGTTGGGACTGTGAGCCGTCAACACATAAGGGATTTGTGCCCTCAACATGACGGGTGCGATCATACTAGCACTAATGCACCGGATCCCATCAGAACTCCGAAGTTAAGCGTGCTTGGGCAAGAGTAGTACTAGGATGGGTGACCCATTGGGAAGTCCTCGTGTTGCACCCCACTTTTCAATTTTTTTTGCCCCGGTAAGGCTTGCCAAGATGCTTTATCCATCACATTTCTATTACTGAATCCCATGGCACCTTGGGCAAGACACTCTTGTTTCACGTAGAGGCTGGGCCCGCAAACCGAGGGCGTGAGGCATATGGCCAAGTCTCTGTCGCTCCGGTGCCCAAAACTTTTGATCTGTAAGGAGTTATGCAATGCACAGCATACCATTGGAAAGCTTTCCGGGAGCTCTACGACGGGGGCAACACGCCTACTCCGCTGCGTCTATTTTTGGAGCCAAAAATCAAACATTTTTTGCATTTTCGGGCCACTTTTATTCTTTCGTGCTGTTATTCTGTCTCGGATCGTACGTCGTGAATTGCAAAAAGGATGAAAACCTAACTCGCATGACATTAGAGGACCCTACAATGTGTCGATATCACGTCTTGCGAGGATGCTACGCTGTTGAAGTAGATGGGTTATCGTTAAGCCCATTGGGCCTTTTGAATGGGCCATCTCTCAGGGCTGGGACTGTGAACCGTCAACACATTAGGGATTTGCGCCCTCAACATGATGGGCAGGATCATACCAGCACTAGTACACCGGATCCCATTAGAACTCCGAAGTTTAGCGTGCTTGGGCGAGAGTACTACAAGGATGGGTGACCCCCTGGGAAGTCTTCGTGTTGCACTCCCCTTTTCAATTTTTTTTGCCCTAGTTAGGCTTGCCAAGATGATTTGTACATCACATTTCTATTACCAAATCCCACAGCACGTTGGGCAAGCCAACTTCGCTTCACGTAGAGACTGGGCCAGAAAACCGATGCCGTGGGGCATGTGACCAGGTCTCCGTCGCTACAGTGCCCATAACTTTTGATCCTTAAGGAGTTACACGGCGCACAACATACCGTTGGAAAGCCCACCAGGAGCTCTATAACAGGGGCGGCCAACCTGCTCGACTGCGTATGTTTTGGACCCCAGAATCGAACATTATCACCATTTTCGGGCCACTTTTTTCTTTTGCGCTATTTTTTTATCCTGGATCGTACGTCGTGAGCCGCGAAAAGGAGGACAACCTACCTCGCGTGACATTAGTGGTCACTACAACGCGTCGAAATCGCGTCTTGCGAGGATGCTGTGTTGTTGAAGCGAATGGGTTATCGTTAAGCCCATTCGGCCTTTTGAATGGGCCTCTCTGGGCTGGGACTGTGAACCGTCAACACATAAGCAATTTGGGCCTTCAACATGACCGGTGTGATCATACCAGGACTACTGTACCGGATCCCATCAGAACTCCGAAGTTAAGTGTACTTGGGCGACAGTAGTACCAGGATGGGTGACCCCCTGGGAAGTCCTTGTGTTGCACCCTCCTTTTCAATTTTTTTTACCCCGGTTATGCTTGCCAAGATTCTTTATCCATCACATTTCTATTACCGAATCCCACAGCACCTTGGGCAAGACAACTTCGCTTCACGTAGAGGCTGGGCCCGCAAACCAAGGGCGTGTGGCACGTGACCAGGTCTCCGTTGATCCGGTGCCCATAACTTTTGATTCGTAAGGACTTATGCGCCGCACAGCATACCATTGGAAAGCTCTACAAGAGCTCTACGACGGGGGCAGCGAGTATGGTCAACTGCGCTTATTTTTGGAGCCCAAAATTGAACGTTTTCACCAGTTTCGGCCCAGTTTTCTTCACTGGCGCTATTTTTTCGTCCCATATCGTACGTTGTGAGAGGCGAAAAGGACGACAACCAAGCTCGCGTGACATTAAAAGGCCCTAAACCGCGTCGATATCATGTCTTGCGAGGATTCTGCGTTGTTGAAGTAGATGGGTTGTCGTTAAGCCCATTGGGCCTTTTGAATGGGCCCTCTCTCAGGGTTGGGACTGTGAACTATCAACACAAAAGGGATTTGTGCCCTCAACATGACGGGTGTGATCATACTAGCACTAGTGCACCGGATCGCATCATAACTCTGAAGTTCAGCATGCTTGGGCGAGAATATTACTAAGATGAGTCACCCCTTGGGAAGTCCTCGTGTTGTAACCCCCCTTTTCAATTTTTTTTGCCCCGGTTAGGCTTGCCAAGATGCTTTATCCATCACATTTCTATTACCAAATCCCACAGCACCTTGGGCAAGACAACTTCGCTTCACATAGAGGTTGGGCCCTCAAACCAAGGGCGTGGGGCATGTGACCAGGTCTCCGTCACTACAGTGCCCATAACTTTTGATCCGTATGGAGTTATGCGCCGCACAACATATCGTTGGAAAGCTCTCCAAGAGCTCTACGACGGGGGCAGCAAGCCCATTCGGCTGCGCCAATTTTTGGAGCCCAAAATCAAACGTTTTTACCAGTTTTGGGCCACTTTTCTTCTTTTGCGTTGTTTTTCCATCCAGGATCGTACGTCGTGAGCTGTGAAAAGGACGAAAACCTACCTCGTGTGACATTAGAGGTCGCTACAATGCGTTGATACAGTGTCTTGCGTGGATGCTGTGTTGTTGAAGCGGATAGGTTATCGTTCAGCCTATTCGGCCTTTTGAATGGGCTATCTCTCTAGGCTGGGACAGTGAACCGTCAACACATAAGGAATTTGTGCCCTCAACATGATGGGTGTGATCATACCAGCACTAGTGCACCGGATCCCATCAGAACTAGAAAGTTAAGCGTGCTTGGGCGAGAGTTGTACAAGAATGGGTAAACCCTTGGGAAGTCCTCGTGTTGCACCCCACTTTTCAATTTTTTTTGCCACGGTAAGGGTTGCCAAGATGCTTTATCCATCACATTTCAATTATCGAATCCCACGGCACCTTGGGCAAGACAATTTCGCTTCATGTAAAGGCTAGATCCGCAAACCGAGGGCGTGGGGCATATGACCAGGTCTCTGTCGCTCCGGTGCCCATAACTTTTGATCCGTAAGGAGTTACACGGCGCATAACATACCATTGGAAAGCTCTCCGGGAGCTCTACGACGAAGGCATCAAGTGTAATAGGCTGCACCGGTTTTTTCAAGTCCAAAATCGAATATTTTCACTAGTTTTGTGCCACTTTTCTTCTTTTGCACTATTTTTTCGTCCCGAATCGTATGTTGTGATCCGTAAATAGGATGACAACCTAACTCGCGTGACATTAGAAGGCCCTAAACCTCGTCGATATCACGTCTTGCGAGGATGTTGCGTTGTTGAAGCAGATGAGTTGTCGTTAAGCCCATTGGGCCTTTTGAATGGGCCATCTCTTTAGGCTGGGACTGTGAACTGTCAACACATAAGGGATTTATGCCCTCAGCCTGATGGGTGCGATCATACCAGCACTAGTGCCCTGGATACCATCTGAACTCCGAAGTTAAGCGTGCTTAGGCGAGAGTAGTACTCGGATGGGTGACCCCCTGGGAAGTCCTCGGGTTGCACCCCACTTTTCAATTTTTTTTTGCCCCGATTACGCTTGCCAAGATGCTTTATCCATCACATTTCTATTACCGAATCCCACGGTACTATGGGCAAGGCAAATTCGTTTCACGTAGAGGCTGGGCCTGTAAACCGAGTGCGAAAGGCATGTGACTAGGTCTCCGTCACTCCAGTATCCATAACTTTTGATCTGTAAGGAGTTACATGGCACACAGCATACCGTTGGAAAGCTTTCTAGGAGCTCTACAACAAGGCCAGCAAGCTTGCTTGGCTGTGCATTTTTTTGGAGCCCAGAATCGAACATTTTCAACATTTTCGGGCCACTTTTCTTCTTTTGCGGTATTTTTCCATCCCGGATCGCACGTCATTAGCCGCGAAAAGGACAACAACCTACCTCGGATGACATTAGAGGGCCCTACAACGCGTCGATATCACGTCTTGTATGGATACTGTGTTGTTGAAGCGGATGGGTTATGCTTAAGCCCATTGGACCTTTTCAATGGACCATCTCTCTAGGCTGCGACTGTGAACCACCAACACATAAGGGATTTGTGCCCTCAACATGACGGGTGTGATCATACCAGCACTAGTGCTCTGGATCCTATCAGAACTCCGAAGTTAAGCATTTTTGGGCGAGAGTAGTACTAGGATGTGTGACCCCGTGGGAAGTCCTCGTGTTGCACCCCCCTTTTTAATTGTTTTTGCCCGGGTTAGGCTTGCCAAAATGCTTTATCCATCACATTTCTATTTTTGAATCCGACAGCACCTTGGGAAAGACAACTTCGCTTCACGTAGACGTTGGGCCCGCAAACTGAGGGCGTGTGGCATGTGACCAGATCTCCGTCGCTCCAGTGCCCATAAAATTTGATCCGTAAGGAGTTACGCGGCACACAGCATACCGTTGGAAAGCTCTCCATGTGCTCTACGACGGGCGCAACAAGCGTGCTCGGCTGCGCTTGTTTTTGGAGCCCAAATTCGAATGTTTTCACCAGTTTCGGACCACTTTTTTTCTTTTGCGCTATTTTTCCATCCCGGATCGTACGTCATGAGCCGCGAAAAGGACGTCAACCTAACTCACGTGAAATTAGAAGGCCCTAAATCGCGTCGATATCATATCTTGCAAGGATGCTGCGTTGTTGAAGCGGATGGGTTGTCGTTTTGCCCATTGGGCGTTTTGAATGGGCCATCTCTCTGGGCTGAGACTATGGACCGTCAACACATAAGGGATTTGTGCCCTCAACATGACGGGTGCGATCATACCAGCACTAGTGCACCGGATGCCATCAGAACTCCGAAGTTAAGCGTGCTTGGGCGAGAGTAGTACTAGGATAGGTGACCCCTTGGGAAGTCCTCGTGTTGCACCCCACTTTTCAATTTTTTTTTGCCCCGGTTAGGCTTGCCAAGATACTTTATCCATTACATTTCAATTACCAAATCCCATGGCACCTTGGGCAAGACAACTTCATTTCACGTTGAGGATAGGCCCGTAAACCGGGGGCGAGGGGCATGTGACTAGGTCTCTGTCGCTCCGGTGCCCATCACTTTTGATCCGTAAGGAATTACGCGGCACATAGCATATCGTTGGAAAGCTCTCCGAGAGCTCTACGACGGGGGCAACTACTCTACTTGGCTGTGCTTTTTTTTTTGGAGCCTAAAATCGAATGGTTTCACTATTTTTGGGCCATTTTTCTTTTTTTCCGCTATTTTTCCGGCCTGGATCGTACATCGTGAGATGCGAAAAGGACCCCAACCAACCTCGCATGACATTAGAGGACCCTACAACGCGTCGATATTGCATCTTGTGAGTATGCTATGTTGTTGAAGTGGATGGGTTATCGTTAAGCCCATTCGGCCTTTTGAATGGGTCATCTCTCTGGGCTGGGATTGTGAACCATCAACACATAAGGGATTTGTGCCCTCAACATGACAGGTGCAATCATATCAGCACCAATGCACCGGATCCCATCAGAACACCGAAGTTAAGCGTGCTTGGGCGAGAGTAGTACTAGGATGGGTGACCCCCTAGGAAGTCCTCGTGTTGTACCCCCCTTTTCAATTTTTTTTCCCGCAGTTAGGCTTGCCAAGTTGCTTTATCCATCGCATTTTTATTATTGAATCCCACGGCACCTTGGGCTAGAAAACTTCGCTTCACGTAGAGGTTGGGCCCGCAAACCGAGGGCGTGGGGCATGCGACCAAGTCTTCATTGGCCCGGTGCCCATAACTTTTGATCCGTAAGGAGTTACACGACGCATAGCATACCGTTGGAAAGCTTTCCGGGAGCTTTATGACGGGGGTAGCAAGCCTGCTCGGCTGCACCTATTTTTGGAGCCCAAAATCGAACGTTTTCACCATTTTCAGGCCACTTTTCTTCTTTTGCGTTATTTTTCTGTCCTGGACCGTACAACGTGAGCCGCGAAAATGACGACAACCTAAGTCGAGTGACATTAGAGAGCCCTACAACGCGTCAATATCACATCTTGCGAGGATGTTTGGTTGTTAAAGCGGATGGGTTGTCGTTAAACCCATTGGGCCTTTTGAATGGGCTATCTCTCTGGGCTGGTACTGTGAACCATCAACACATAAGGGATTTGTGCCCTCAACATGACTGGTGGGATCATACTAGCACTTTTGCACCAGATCCCATCAGAATTCTGAAGTTAAGCGTGGTTGGGCGAGAGTAGTACAAGGATGGGTGACCCCCTGGGAAGTCCTCGTGTTGCATCCCTCTTTTCAATTTTTTTTGCCCCGGTTAGGCTTGCCAAGATGCTTTATCCATCATATTTCTATTATTGAATTCCATGGCACCCTTGGGCAAGACAACTTCGCTTCACGTAGAGGCTGGGCCCATAAACCGAGGGCGTATGGCATGTGACCAAGTCTCTGTCGCTCCGGTGCCCATAACTTTTGATCCCTAAGGAGTTACGCGGCACACAGCATACCGTTGGAAAGCTCTCCTGGAGCTCTACGACGAGGGTAGCAGAGTATGCCCAGCTGCACCTATTTTCGGAGCCCAAAATCAAAATTTTTTACCAGTTTCAGGCCACTTTTCTTATTTTGTGCTGTTTTTCCATCCCGGATCGTACGTCATGAGCCGCGAAAAGGACAACAACCTAACTCGCGTGACATTAGAAGACCCTGAACCGCATCAATATCACGTCTTGCAAGGATGATGCGTTGTTGAAGCAGATGGGTTATGGTTAAGCCCATTGGGCCTTTTGAATGGGCCATCTCTCTGGGCTGGGACTGTGAACCGTCAACTCATAAGTGTTTTGTGCCCTCAACATGACGGGTGTGATCATACCGGCACTAGTGCACCGGATCCCATCATAACTCCGAAATTAAGCGTGCTTGGACCAGAGTAGTACTAGGATGGGTGACCCCCTGTGAAGTCCTTGTGTTGCACCCCACTTTTCAACTTTTTTTACCTCGGTTAGGCTTGCCAAGATACTTTATCCATCACATTTCTATTACCGAATCCCACGGCACCTTGGGCAAGACAACTTCGTTTCACGTAGAGGCTGGGCCCGCAAACCGGGGGCGAGAGAATGTGACTAGGTCTCTGTTTCTCCAGTGCCCATCACTTTTGATCTGTAAGGTGTTACACGGCGCATAGCATACTGGTGGAAAGCTCTCCGGGAGCTCTACAACAAGGGCAGCCAGACTGCTTGGTTGCACTTGTTTTTTGGAGCACAAAATAGAACGTTTTCACCATTTTCGGGCCACTTTTCTTCTTTTGCACTATTTTTCGGTCCCGGTTCGTACGTCGTGAGCCGCGAAAAGGACTACAACCTACCTCGCGTGGCAATAAAGGGCCCTACAACACGTCGATATCGCGTCTTGCGAAGATGCTATGTTGTTGAAGCGGATGGGTTACCGTTTAGCCTATTCGGCCTTTTGAATGGGCCATCTCTCGAGGCTGGGACTGTGAACCGTCAACATATAAGCGATTTGTTCCCTCAACATGATGGGTGTGATCATACTAGTACTAGTGCACCGGATCCCAACAGAACTCCGAAGTTAAGCGTGCTTGGGCGAGAGTAGTACTAGGATGGATGACCCCCTGGGAAGTCCTCGTGTTACACCCCCATTTTCAATTTTTTTTGCCCCTGTTAGGCTTGCCAAGATGCTTTATCCATCACATTTCTATTACCGAATCCCAGGGCACCTTGGGCAAGACAACTTCGCTTCACGTAGAGGCTGGGCCCGCAAACCGAGGGCGTAGGGCATGTGACCAGGTCTCCGTCGCTCCTGTGCCCATAACTTTTGATATGTAAGGAGTTACGCGAAGAACAGCATACCGTTGGAAAGCTCTTCGGGAGCTCTACGACGCGGGCATCAAGCGTGCTCAGCTGAACCTATTTTTGGATCCCAAAATCGAACGTTTACACCAATTTTCGGCCAATTTTCTTATTTTGCGCTGTTTTTCCGTCCCGAATCGTACGTCATGAGCCACGAAAAGGACGACAACCTAACTCGCGTGAAATTAAAATGCCCTAAACTATGTCAATATCACGTCTTGCGAGGATGGTGCGTTGTTGAAGTGGATGGGTTGTCGTTAAGCCCATTGGGCCTTTTGAATGGGCTATCTCACTAGGCTGTGACTGTGAACCGTCAACACATAGGGGATTTGTGCCCTCAACATGATGGGTGCGATCATACCAGCACTAGTGCACTGGATCCCATCAGAACTCCGAAGTTAAGCGTGCTTGGGCGAGAGTAGTACTAGGATGGGTGACCCCCTAGGAAGTCCTCGTGTTGCACCCCACTTTTCAATTTTTTTTGCCCCGGTTAGACATGCCAAGATGCTTTATCCATCACATTTCTATTACTGAATCCCACGGTACTTTGGACAATGCAACTTCATTTCACGTAGAGGTTGGGCCCGCAAACCAGGGGCGAGGAGCATGTGACTAGGTCTCCGTCGCTCCGATGCCCATAACTTTTGATCCGTAAGGAGTTACGTGGTGCACAACATACCGTTGGAAAGCTCTCCGGGAGCTCTACGATAGGGGCAGCAAGCTTGCCTGGTTGTGCCTTTTTTTGGAGTCTAAAATCGAACGTTTCACCATTTTTGGGCTACTTTTCTTCTTTTGCGCTGTTTTTCCATCCCAGATCGCACGTCGTGTGTTGTGAAAAGTACGACAACCTACCTCGCGTGACATTAGAGGGCCCTACAACACGTCGATATCACATCTTGTGAAGATACTACGTTGTTGAAGCAAATGGGCTATCGTTAAGCCTATTGGGCCTTTTGAATGCGCCATATCTCTGGGCTGGGACTGTGAACCGTCAATACATAAGGGATTTGTGCCCTCAACATGACGGGTGTGATCCTACCAGCACTAGTGCACCTGATCCTATCAGAACTCCGAAGTTAAACATGCTTGGGCGACAGTAGTACTAGGATGGGTGACCCCATAGGAAGTCCTCGTGTTGCACCTCCCTTTTCAATTTTTTTTGCCACGGTTACGCTTGCCAAGATGCTTAATCCATCACATTTCAATTATTGAATCCCACGGCACCTTGGGCAAGACAACTTCACCTCAAGTAGAGCCTGGGCCAGCAAACCGAGGGCGTGTGGCATATGACGAGGTCTCCGTTGCTCCGGTGCCCATAACTTTTGATCCGTCAGGAGTTACGCAATGCACAACATACTGTTGGAAAGCTCTTCGGGAGCTCTATGATGGGGGCAGCAAGCGTGCTCGGCTGCACTTGTTTTCTATGCCTAAAATCGAACATTTTCACAAGTTTCGGGCCAGTTTTCTTTATTTGCTATATTTTTCCATCCTGGATCATACGTCGTGAGCCGCGAAAAGGACGACAACCTAACTCACGTGACATTAGAGGGCCCTCCAACGAGTCGATATCACGTCTTGTGAGGATACTGTGTTGTTGAAGCAGATGGGTTGTCGTTAAGCCCATTGGGCCTTTTGAATGGGCCATCTCTCTGGGCTAAGACTGTGAACGGTTAACACATAAAGGATTTGTGCCCTCAACATGACGGGTTTGATCCTACCAGCACTAGTACACCGGATCCTATCAGAACTACAAAGTCAAACATGTTTGGGTGAGAATAGTACTAGGATGGGTGACCCCTTGGGAAGTCCTCGTGTTGCACCCCACTTTTTAATTTTTTTTGCCCCGGTTAGGATTGCCAAGAAGCTTTATCCATCACATTTCTATAATCGAATCCCACGGCACCTTGGGCAAGACAACTTCGCTTCACGTAGAGGCTGGGCCTGCAAACCGAGGGTGTGGGGCATCTGACCAGGTCTCCGTCGCTACGGTGTCCATAACTTTTGATCCGTAAGGAGTTACGCGGCGCACAGCATACCGTTGGAAAGCTCTCCAGGAGCTCTACGACGGGTGCAAAAAGCATGCTCTACTCCTCCTATTTTTGGAGCACAAAATCGAACGTTTTCGCCATTTTCGGGCCAATTTTCTTCTTTTGCGCTATATTTCTGTCCCGGATCGTACGTCGTGAGCTACGAAAAGGACGACAACCTAACTCGCATGACATTAGAGGGCCCTACAACATGTTTATGTCATGTCTTGTGAGGTTGGTGTGTTGGTGAAGTGGATGGATTGTCGTTAAACCCATTGGGCCTTTTGAATGGGCCATCTCTCTGGATTGGGACTGCGAACCATCAATACATAAGGGATTTGTGCCCTCGACATGATAGGTGCGATCATACCAGTACTAATGCATCGGATCCCATCAGAACTCCGAAGTTAAGCGTGCTTGGGCGAGAGTAGTACTAGGATGGGTGACCCCCTAGGAGGTCCTCGTGTTGCACCACCCTTTTCAATTTTTTTTGCCCCGGTTTGGCTTGCCAAGATGCTTTATCCATCACATTTCTATTATTGAATCCCACGACACCTTGGGCAAGACAACTTCGCTTCATGTAGAGGCTAGGCCCGCAAACCGAGGGCATGTGGCATGTGACCAGGTCTCCGTCGTTCCGGTGCCCATAACTTTTGATCCGTGTGGAGTTACGCGACGCACAGCATACCGTTGGTAAGCTCTCCGGGAGCTCTACGACGGGGGCAGCAAGTGTGCTTGGCTGTGCCTGTTTTCACAGCCCAAAATCGAACGTTTTCAAAAGTTTCGGACCACTTTTCTTCTTTTTTTTTGTTTTTCTGTCCCAGATCGTACATTGTGAGCCGCAAAAAGGACGAAAACCTAACTCGCGTGACATTAGAAGGCCCTAAACCGCGTCGATATCACGTCCTGCGAGGATGTTACGTGTGGATGCGGATGGTTTGTCGTCAAGCCCATTGGGCCTTTTGAATGGGCCATCTCTCTGTGCTGAGACTGTGAACCGTCAACACATAAGGGATTTGTGCCCTCAACATGATGGGTGCGATCATAGTAGCACTAGTGCACCGGATCCCATCAGAACTCCAAAGTTAAGCGTGCTTGGGCGAGAGTAGTACTAGGATGGGTGACCGCCAGGGAAGTCCTCGTGTTGCATCCCACTTTTCAATTTTTTTTGTCCCGGTTAGGCTTGCCAAGATACTTTATCCATCACATTTCTATTACCGAATCCCACGGTACCTTAGGCAAGACAACTTCGTTTCTCATAGAGGCTGGGCCCGCAAACCAAGGGCGAGGGGCATGTGACTAGGTCTTCGTCGCTCCGGTGCCCAAAACTTTTGATCCGTAAGGAGTAACGCGACGTACAGCATACCGTTGGAAAGCTCTCCAGGTGCTCCACTACGGGGGCAGCAAGACTGCTTGGCTGCGCCTTTTTTTGGCGCCCAAAATCGAATGTTTTCACCATTTTTGGTCCACTTTTCTTCTTTTGTGCTGTTTTTCCGTCCCGTATCGTATGTCCTGAGCCTCGAAAAGGACGACAACCTACCTCGCATGACATTAGAGGGCCCTACAATGTGTCGATATCGCGTCTTGCGAGGATGTTGTGTTGTTGAAGCGGATGGGTTATCATTAAGCCCATTCAGCCTTTTGAATGGGCTATCTGTCTGGGCTGCGACTATGAACCGTCAATACATAAGAGATTTATGCCCTCAACATGATGGGTGTGATCATACCAGCAGTAATGCACCGGATCCCATTAGAACTCCGAAGTTAAGCGTGCTTGGGCAAGAGTAGTACTAGGATAGGTGACCCCTTGGGAAGTCCTCGTGTTGCACCCCCCTTTTCAATTTTTTTTGCCCAGGTTAGGCTTGCCAAGATGCTTTATCCATCACATTTCTATTACCGAATCCCACGGCACCTTGGGCAAGACAACTTTGCTTCACGTAAAGGTTGGGCCCGCAAACCGACGGCGTGGGGCATGTGACCAGGTCTCCGTCGCTCCGGTGCCCATAACTTTTGATCCGTAAGGAGTTACGCAGCGCATAGTATACCATTGGAAAGCTCTCTGGGAGCTCTACGATGTGGGCAGCAAGCGTGCTCAGCTACACCTATTTTTAGAGCCCAAAATTGAACGTTTTCACCAGTTTTGGGCAACTTTTCTTCTTTTGCGCTATTTTTCCATCCCTGATCATGCGTTGTGAGCTGCGAAAAGGACGACAACCTAACTCGCTTGAAATTAGAATGCCTTAAACTGCCTCAATATCACGTCTTGCGAGGATGTTGCGTTGTTGAAGCGGATGGGTTGTCATTTAGCCCTTTGGGCCTTTTGAATGGGCCATCTCTCTGGGCTGGGACTGTGAACCGTCAACAGATATGAGATTTGTGCCCTCAACATGACGGGTGCGATCATGCCAACACTAGTACAGCGGATCCCTTCAAAACCCCGAAGTTAAGCGTGCTTGAGCGAGGTAGTACTAGGATGGGTGACCCCTTGGGAAGTCCTCGTGTTGCACCCCACTTTTAAATTTTTTTTACCCCAGTTAGGCTTGCCAAGATGCTTTATCCATCACATTTCTATTATCGAATCCCACGGCACTTTGGGCAATGCAACTTGATTTCACGTAGTGGTTGGGCCCGTAAACCGAGGGTGAGTACAATGTGACTAGGTCTCCGTCGCTACGATGCCCATAACTTTTGATCCAAAAGGAGTTACGTGGCGCACATTATACCGTTTGAAAGCTCTCCGGGAGCTCTATGACGAGGGCAGCAAGCTAGCTTGGCTGTGCCTTTTTTTGGAGCCCAAAATCTATCGTTTTTACTATTTTTGGGCCCATTTTCTTTTTTACGCTGTTTTTCCGTCCCGGATCGCACGTCGTATGCTGGGAAAGGGACAACAACCTACCTCGAGTGACATTAGAGGGCCCTACAATGCATCGATATCACGTCTTATGAGGATACTGCGTTGTTGAAGTGGATGGTTATTGTTAAGCCCATTGGTCTTTTTGAATGGGCCATCTCTCTAGGTTGGGACTGTTAACCGTCAACACATAAGGGATTTGTGCCGTCAACATGACGGGTGTAGTCATACCAGAACTAGTGCACCGGATCCTATCAGAACTCCGAAATTAAACGTGCTTGGGCGAGAGTAGTACTAGGATGGGTGACCCCTTGGGAAGTCCTCGTGTTGCACCCCACTTTTCAATTTTTTTTTGCCCCGGTTAGGCTTGCCAAGATGCTTTATCCATGACATTTTTATTACCGAATCCCATGGCACCTTGGGCAAGACAACTTCGATTCACGTCGAGGCTGGGCCCGCAAACCGAGGGGGTGGGGCATGTGACCAGGTCTCTACCGCTACGGTGCCCATAACTTTTGATCTGTAAGGAGTTACGCAGCGTACAGCTTACCGTTGGAAAGCTCTCCAGGAGTTCTACGACGGGAGCAGCAAGCTTGCTCAGCTGCTCCTATTTTTGGAGCCCGTAATCGAACATGTTAACCATTTTCGGGCCACTTTTCTTCTTTTGCGCTATTTTTCTGTCCCGGATCGTACGTCATGAGCTGCGAAAAGGACGACAACCTAACTTGCATGTCATTAAAGGGCCCTACAACACGTCGATATCACGTCTTGCGAGGATGCTGTGTTGTTAAAACAGATGGGTTATCGTTAAGCCCATTAGGCCTTGTGAATTGGCCATCTCTCTGGGCTGGGACTGTCAATCGTCAACACATAAGGGATTTGTGCCCTCAACATGACGGGTGCGATCATACCAGCCCTAATGAACAGGATCCCATCAGAACTCCAAAGTTAAGCATGCTTGGGCGAGAGTAGTACTAGGATGGGTGACCCCCTAGGAAGTCCTCGTGTTGCACTACGCTTTTTAATTTTTTTTTGCCATGGTTAGGCTTGCCAAGATGCTTTATCCATCACATTTCTATTATTGACTCCCACGGCACCTTGGACAAGACAACTTCGCTTCAAGTAGAGACTGGGCCCGCTAACCATGGGCGTGTCGCATGTGACTAGGTCTCCGTCGCTCCGGTGCCCATATCTTTTGATCTGTAAAGAGTTACGCAGCGCACAGTACACTGTTGGAAAGCTCTCCGGGAGCTCTACGACGGGGGCAGAAAGCGTGCTGGTCTGCGCCTGTTTTGGTGCCCAAAATTGAACTTTTTCACAAGTTTTGGGCTACTTTTCTTTTTTTACGCTATTTTTCCATCCCGGATCGTACGTCGTGAGCCGTGAAAAGGGTGACAACCTAACTCATGTGACATTAGAAGGCCCTTAACCGCGTCGATATCAAGTCTTGCGAGGATGCTGCGTTGTTGAAGCAGATGGGTTCTCATTAAGCCCATTGGGCCTTTTGAATGGGCCATCTATTTGGGCTGGGACTGTGAACCGTTACCACATAAGGGATTTGTGCCCTTAACATGATGGGTGCGATCATACCAGCGCTAGTGCACCGGATCCCATCAGAACTCCGAAGTTAAGCGTGCATGGGCGAGAGTAGTACTAGGATGGGTGACCCCCTGGGAAGTCCTCGTGTTGTACCCCACTTTTCAATTTTTTTGGCCCTGGTTAGGCTTGCCAAGATACTTTATCCATTACATTTCTATTACCGAATCCCACAGCACCTTAGGCAAGACAACTTCGTTTCACGTAGAGGCCGAGCCCGCAAACTGAGTGCAAGGGGCATGTGACTAGGTCTCCGTCGCTCAGGTGCCCAGAACATTTGATCCACATGAAGTAACGCAGAGCACAACATACCATTAGAAAGCTCTCCAGGAGCTCTACTACGGGGGCAGCAGGACTGCTTGGCTGCGCCTTTTTTTGGAGCCCAAAACCAAACGTTTTCACCATTTTCGGGCCAATTTTTTTATTTTGCGTAGTTTTTCTGTCCCGAATCGTTCGTCGTGAGCAGCGAAAAGGAGGATAACCTACCTCGCGTTACATTAGAGCACCCTACAACGCGTCGATATCGCGTCTTGCGAGGATGATGTGTTGTTGTGGCGGATGGGTTATCGTTAAGCCCATTCGGCCTTTTGAATGGGCCATCTCTCTGGGCTGGGACTGTGAACCGTCAACATATAAGCGATTTGTGCCCTCAAAAGGACGGGTGTGATCATACCAGCACTAGTGCACCAGATCCCATCAGAACTCCAAAGTTAAGCGTGGTTGGGCGAGAGTAGTACTAGGATGGGTGACCCCCTAGGAAGTCGTCGTGTTGCACCCCGCTTCTCAATTTTTTTTGCCTCGGTTAGGCTTGCCAAGATGCTATATCCATCACATTTCTATTACCGAATCCCACGGCACCTTGGGCAAGACAACTTACTTCACGTAGTGACTGGGCCCGCAAACCGAGGCGTGGGGCATGTGACCAAGTCTCCGTCGCTACAGTGCCCATAACTTCTGATCTGTAAGGAGTTACGCGGCTCACAGTATAACGTTGGAAAGCTCTCTAGGAGCTCTACGACGGGGGCAGCAAGCCCGCTCGACTGCTCCTATTTTTGGGGCCAAAAATTGAACGTTTTCACCATTTTCGGGCCACTTTTCTTCGTTTCTGATATTTTTCTGTCTCAGATCGTACGTCTTGAGCCGCAAAAAGGATGACAACCTAACTCACATGACATTAGAGGGCCCTACAACATGTCGATTACACGTCTTGCAAGGATGCTATGTTGTTGAAGCGGATGGGTTGTTGTTAAGCCTATTGGGCCTTTTGAATGGGCCATCTCTCTAGGCTGGGACTGTGAACCGTCAACACATAAGGGATTTATGCCCCCAACATGATGGGTGCGATCATACCAGCACTAATGCACCAGATCCCATCAGAACCCCGTAGTTAAGCGTGCTTGGGCGAGAGTAATACTAGGATGGGTGACCCCCTCGGAAGTCCTCGTGTTGCACCCTCATTTTCATTTTTTTTCCCCGGTTAGGCTTGCCATGATGATTTATCCATTTCATTTCTATTACTGAATCCCACGGCACCTTGGGCAAGAAAACTTTGCTTCACGTAGAGGCAGGGCCCGCAAACCAAGGACATAGGGCATGTGACCAAGTCTACGTCTCTCCGGTGCCCATAACGTTTGATCAGTAAGGAGTTACGCGGTGCACAGCATACCGTTGGAAAGTACTCCGGGATATCTATGACGGGGGCAGTAAACCTGCTCGGCTGCGCTTGTTTTCGGAGCCCAAAATCGAACATTTTTACCAGTTTCGGGCCACTTTCTTCTTTTGCACTGTTTTTCCATCCCGGATCGTACGTCATGAGCAATGAAAAAGACGACAACCTAACTCGCGTGACATTAGAAGGACCAAAACCGCATCGATATCACGTCTTATGAGGATGCTGCGTTGTTTAAGTGGATAGGTTGTCATTAAGCCCATTAGGCCTTTTGAATGGGCCATCTCTCTAGGCTGGGACTGTGAGCCATCAACACATTAGGGATTTGTGCCCTCAACATGACGGGTGCGATCATACTAGCACTAATGCACCGGATCCCATCAGAACTCCGAAGTTAAGCATTCTCGGGCAAGAGTAGTACTAGGATGGGTGACCCACTGGGAAGTCCTCATGTTACACCCTACTTTTCAATTTTTTTTTACCCCGGTAAGGCTTGCCAAGATGCTTTATCCATCACATTTCTATTACTGAATCCCATGGCACCTTGGGCAAGACACCCCTGTTTCACGTAGAGGCTGGGCACGCAAACCGAGGGCGTGGGGCATGTGATCAAGTCTCTGTCGCTCTGGTGCCCAAAACTTTTGATCCGTAAGGAGTTATGCGACGCACAGCATACCGTTGGAAATCTTTCCAGGAACTCTACGACGGGGGCAGCACGCCTGCTCCGCTGCGTCTATTTTTGTAGCTGAAAATCATACGTTTTTTGCATTTTCGGGCAACTTTTATTCTTTCGCACAGTTATTCTGTCTCGGATCATACGTCGTGAACCGTGAAAAGGACGACAATCTATCTCGCGTGACATTAGAGGACCCTACAATGTGTCGATATCACATCTTGCGAGGATGCTGCGTTGTTGAAGCAGATGGATTGTCGTTAAGTCCATTGGGCCTTTTGAATGGGCCATCTCTCAGGGCTGGGACTGTGAACCGTCAACACATAAGGGATTTGCGCCCTCAACATTACGGGCGGGATCAAACCAGCACTATTGCACCGGATCCCATCAGAACTCCGAAGTTTAGTGTGTTTGGGCGAAAGTAGTACAAGGATGGGTGACCCCCTAGGAAGTCTTCGTGTTGCACCCCCCTTTTCAATTTTTTTTGCCCTGGTTAGGCTTGCCAAGATGCTTTATACATCACATTTCTATTACTAAATCCCACGGCACCTTGGGCAAGACAACTTCGCTTCAGGTAGAGACTGGGCCGGAAAACCGATGCCGTGGGGCATGTGACCAAGTCTCCGTCGCTACAGTGCCCATAACTTTTGATCCGTAAGGACTTACGCGGCGCACAACATACTGTTGGAAAGCCCTTCAGGAGCTCTATGACGGGGGCGGCCAGCCTGCTCGACTGCGCATGTTTTGGACCCCAGAATCGAACATTATCACCATTTTCGGGCCACTTTTTTCGTTTGCTCTATTTTTTTGTCCTGGATCGTACGTCGTGAGCTGTGAAAAAGAGGAAAACCTACCTCGCATGTCATTAGTGGTCACTACAACGCGTCGAAATCATGTCTTGCGAGGATGCTGTGTTGTTGAAGCTGATGGGTTATCGTTAAGCCCATTCGGCCTTTCGAATGGGCCTCTCTGGGCTGGGACTATGAACCATCAACATATAAGCGATTTGGGCTTTCAACATGACGGGTGTGATCATACCAGCACTGCTGTACCTGATCCCATCAGAACTCCAAAGTTAAGCGTGCTTGGGCGAGAGTAGTACCAGGATCGATGACCCCCTGGGAAGTCCTCATGTTGCACCCCCCTTTTCAATTTTTTTTGCCTCGGTTATGCTTGCCAGGATGCTTTATCCATCACATTTCTATTACTGAATCCCATGGCACCTTGGACAAGACAACTTCGCTTCACGTAGAGGCTGGGCCCGCAAACCAAGGGCGTGTGGCATGTGACCAGGTCTCTGTCGATCCGGTGCCCATAACTTTTGATCCGTAAGGAGTTATGCGCCGCACAGCATACCGTAGAAAAGCTCTACGGGAGCTCTACGACGGGGGCAGCGAGTATGGTCAACTGCACTTATTTTTGTACCCTAAAATTGAACGTTTTCACCAATTTCAGGCCAATTTTTTCATTGGCGTTGTTTTTTTTATCCCGGATCGTACTTTGTGAGCGGTGAAAAGGATAACAACCAAACTCGCGTGACATTAGAAGGCCCTAAACTGCGTCGATATCATGTCTTGCGAGGATGCTGCGTTGTTGAAGCAGATGGGTTGTCGTTATGCCCATTAGGCCTTTTGAATGGGCCATCTCTCAGGGTTGGGACTGTGAACTGTCAACAAAAAATGGATTTGTGTCCTCAACATGACAGGTGTGATCATACTAGCACTAGTGCACCGGATCGCATCAGAACTTTGAAGTTCAGCGTGCTTGGGTGAGAGTAGTACAAAGATGAGTCACCCCTTGGGAAGTCCTCGTGTTGCATCCCCCTTTTCAATTTTTTTTTCCCCAGTTAGGATTGCCAAGATGCTTTATCCATCACATTTCTATTACCAAATCCCACGGCACCTTGGGCAAGACAACTTCGCTTCACGTAGAGGCTGGGCCCTCAAACCGAGGGCGTGGGAAATGTGACCAGGTCTCCGTCGCTACAGTGCCCATAACTTTTGATCCGTATGGAGTTATGCGGCGCACAGCGCATCGTTGGAACGCTCTCCAGGAGCTCTACGATGGGGCAGCAAGCCCACTCGGTTATGCCTAGTTTTGGAGCCCAAAATCGAACGTTTTCACCAATTTCGGGACACTTTTCTTCTTTTGCGCTGTTTTGCCATCCCGGATCGTACGTCGTGAGCCGTGAAAAGGATGAAAACCTACCTCGTGTGACATTAGAGGTCACAACAATGCGTTGATACCGCGTCTTGCGTGGATGCTGTGTTGTTGAAGCGGATGGGTTATCGTTCAGCCCATTCGGCCTTTTGAATGGGCCATCTCTCTAGGCTGGGACTGTGAACCGTCAACACATAAGCGATTTGTGCCCTCAACATGATGCGTGTGATCATACCAGCACTAGTGCACTGGATCCCATCAGAACTCCGAAGTTAAGCATGCTTGGGCGAGAGTAGTACTAGGACGGGTGACCCACTGGGAAGTCCTCGTGTTGCATCCCCCCTTTTCAATTTTTTTTGCCTCGGTTAGGGTTGCCAAGATGCTTTATCCATCACATTTCTATTACCGAATCCCACGGCACCTTGGGCAAGACAACTTTGCTTCACGTAGAGGCTAGGCCCGCAAACCGAGGGCGTGTGGCATGTGACCAAGTCTCCGTCGCTCCGGTGCCCATAACTTTTGATCCGTAAAGAGTTACGTGGCGCACAGTATACCGTTGGAAAGCTCTCCGGGAGCTCTACGATGGGGGCAGCAAGTGTGCTCGGTTGCTCCTATTTTTGGAGCCCAAAATTGAATATTTTCACCAGTTTCGGGCCACTTTTCTTCTTTTGCCCAGTTTTTCCATCCCAGATCGTACGTCATGAGCGGTGAAAAGGACGACAACCAAACTCGCAAGACATGAGAAGGCCCTACAACGCGTCGATATCATGTCTTGCGAGGATGTTGCGTTGTTGAAGCGGATGGGTTGTCGTTAAGCCCATTGGGCCTTTTGAATGTGCCATCTCTCTGGGCTGGGACTGTGAACCGTCAACACATACTGGATTTGTGCCCTCAACATGACGGGTGCAATCATACCAGCACTAATGCTCCGGATCCCATCAGAACTCCGAAGTTAAGCACGCTGGGGCGAGAGTAGTACTAGGATGGGTGACCCCCTAGGAAGTCCTCGTGTTGCACCCCACTTTTCATTTTTTTTCCCCGGTTAGGCTGCCCAAGATGCTTTATCCATCACATTTCTATTACTGAATCCCACAGCACCTTGGGTAAGACACCCTTGTTTCACGTAAAGGCTGGGCCCGCAAACTGAGGGCGTAGGGCTTGTGACCAGATCTCCGTCGCTCTGGTGCCCATAAGTTTTGATCCGTAAGGAGTTACGTGACGCACAGTATACCGTTGGAAAGCTATCCGGGAGCTCTACAACGGGGGCAGCAAGCTTGCCTGGGTGTGCCTGTTTTTGGAGCCCAAAATCGAACATTTTTTTACCATTTTTGGGCCACTTTTCATCTTTTGTGCTATTTTTCTGTTTCGGATCGTACGTCGAGAGCCGCGAAAAGTACGACAACCTAATTCACATTATATTAGAGGGCCCTACAATGCATCAATATCACATCTTGCAAGAATGCTCTGTTGTTGAAGCGGATGGGTTGTCGTTAAGCCCATTAGGCCTTTTGAATGGGCCATCTCTCTGGGCTGGGACTGTGAACCATCAACACATAAAGGATTTGTGCCCTCAACATGATGGGTGCGATCATACCAGCACTAATGCACTAGATCCCATCAAAACTCTGAAGTTAAGCGTGTTTGGGCGAAAGTAATATTAAGATGTGTGACCCCCTGGGAAGTCGTCGTGTTGCACCCCCTTTTCAATTTTTTTTGCCCCGGTTAGGCTTGCCAAGATGCTTTATCCATCACATTTCTACTATTGAATCCCACGGCAGCATAGGCAAGACAACTTTGCTTCACGTAGAGGCTAGGCCCGCAAACCGAGGGCGTGTTGCATGTAACCAGGTCTCCGTCGCTCCGGTGCCCATAACTTTTGATCCGTAAGGAGTTACACGGCGCACACCATACCGTAGGAAAGCTCTCTGGGAGCTCTACGATGGAGGCAACAAGCATGCTCAGTTGCGCATTTTTTTAGAGCCCAAAATTGAACGTTTTCAATAGTTTCGAGCCATATTTCTTCTTTTGCGCTGTTTTTTCGTCCCGGATCGTTCGTCGTGAGCGGCGAAAAGGACGACAACCTAACTTGCGTGACATTAGAAGGCCCTAAATAGCGTCGATGTCACGTCTTGCAAGGATGCTGCATTGTTGAACCGAATGGGTTATTGTTAAGCCCATTGGGCCTTTTGAATGGGCCATCTCTCAGGGCTGGGACTATGAACCATTAACACATAAGGGATTTGTGCCCTCAACATGACTGGTGCGATCATACCAGCACTAGTGCAACGGATCCCATCAAAACTCCGAAGTTAAGCCTGCTTGGGCGAGAGTAATACAAGTATGAGTAACCCCCAGGGAAGTCCTCGTGTTGCACCCCCCCTTTTCAAATTTTTTTGCCCCGGTTAGGCTTACCAAGATGCTTTATACAACATATTTCTATTACCAAATCCCACGGTACATTAGGCGAGACAACTTCACTTCACGTAGAAGGTGGGCCCGCAAACCGAGGGCGTGGGGCATGTTACCAGGTCTTCGTCGCTACAGTGCCCATAACTTTTGATCCGTAAGGTGTTACGCGGCGCACAGCATACCGTGGGAAAGCTCTCCAGGAGCTCTACAACGGGGGCAGCAAGCCGGCTCTGCTGCGCCTATTTTTGGAGCCCAAAATCGAATGTTTTCATAATTTTTAGGCCACTTTTCTTGTTTTGCGCTATTTTTCTGTCCCGGATCGTACATCGTGAGCCACGAAAAGGACTACAACCTAACTCGCATGAAATTAGAGGGCCCTACAACGTGCCGATATCACGTTTTGCCAGGATGCTGCGTTGTTGAAGCAGATGGGTTGTCGTTAAGCCCATTGGGCCTTTTGAGTGGGCTATCTCTCTGGGCAGGGATTGTGAACCGTCAATAAAAAAGGGATTTGTGCCCTCAACATGACAGGTGCAATCATACCAGCACTAATGCACCGGATCCTATCAGAACACTGAAGTTAAGCGTGCTTGGGCGAGAGTAGTACTAGGATGGGTGACCCCCTAGGAAGTCCTCGTGTTGCACTCCCCTTTTTCAATTTTTTTTGCCTCGGTTAGGCTTGCCAAGATGCTTTATCCATCACATTTCGATTACCGAATCCCACAGCACCTTGGGCGAGAAAACTTCGCATCACGTAGTGGCTGGGCCAGCAAACCGAGGGCATGGGGCATGTGACCATGTCTACATCGCTCCAGTGCCCATAACTTTTGATCCGTAAGAAGTTATGCAGCGCACAGCATACCGTTGGAAAGCTCTACGGGATCTCTACGACGGGGGCAGCAAGCCTGCTCGGCTGCGCCTATTTTTGGAACCCAAAATCTAACATTTTAACCATTTTCGGGCCACTTTCTTCTTTTACGCTGTTATTCTGTCCTGGATCGTTCGTCGTGAGCTGCGAAAAGGATGACAACCTAACTCGCGTGACATTAGTGGGCCCTACAATGCGTCGATATCATGTCTTGCGAGGATGCTGCATTGTTGAAGCGGATGGGTTATCGTTAAGCCCATTGGGCATTTTGAATGGGCCATCTCTCTCGGTTGGGACTGTGAACCATCAACACATAAAGGATTTGAGCCCTTAATATGGTGGGTACAATCATACCAACACTAATGCACCGGATCCCATCAGAACACCGTAGTTAAGCGTGCTTGGGTGAGAGTAGTACTAGGATGGGTGACCTCTAGGGAAGTCCTCATGTTGGACCCCCCTTTTCAATTTTTTTTACCCCGGTTGGGCTTGCCAAGATGCTTTATCCATCACATTTCTATTATTGATTCCCACGGCACCTTGGGCAAGACAACTTCGATTCACAGAGGCTAGGCCTGCAAACCTAGGGCAAGGGGCATGTGAGTAGGTCTCCGTCGCTCCGGTGCCCATAACTTTTGATTCGAAAGGAGTTACACGGTGCACAGTATATCGTTGGAAAGCTTTACGAGAGCTCTACGACGGGGGCAGCAAGACTGCTTGGCTGCGCCTTTTTTTGAGACCAAATCAAACTTTTTCACAATTTTTGGGCTACTTTTCTTCTTTTGCGCGATTTTTTCATCCCGGATCGTACATCGTGAGCCGCGAAAAGGAAGACAACCTACCTCGCGTGACATTAGAGGGCCTTACAACGCGTCGATATCACGTCTTGCGCGGATGCTGGGTTGTTAAAACTTATAGGTTATAGTTAAGCCCATTCAGCTTTTTGAATGGGCCATCTCTCTAGGCTAGGACTGTGAACCGTCAACACATAAGCGATTTGTACCCTCAACATGACAGGTGTGATCATACCAGCACTAGTGCACAGGATCCCATCAGAACTCCGAAGTTAAGCGTGCTTGGGCGAGAGTAGTACTAGGATGGTTGACACCCTGGGAAGTCCTCGTGTTGCACCCCCCTTATAAATTATTTTTGCCCCGGTTAGGCTTGCCAAGATGCTTTATCTATCACATTTCTATTACCGAATCCCACGGCACCTTGGGCAATACAACTTCGCTTCATGTAGAGGCTGGGCCTGCAAACCAAGGGCGTGGGGCATATGACCAGGTCTCTGTCGCTACAGTGCCCATAACTTTTGATTCGTAAGGAGTTACACGGCGCACAGCATATCGTGGGAAAGCTCTCCAGGAGCTCTACGATGGGGGCAGCAAGCCTGCTCGGCTGCGCTTATTTTTGGAGCCCAAAATCAAATGTTTTCACAATTTTTAGGCCATTTTTCTACTTTTGCACTGTTTTTCTGTCCCGGATCTTACATCATGAGCCGTAAAAAGGATAACAACCTAACTCGCATGACATTAGAGGGCTCTACAATGTGCCGATGTCACGTCTTGCGAGGATGCTGCGTTGTTGAAGCGGATGGGTTATCGTTAAGCCCATTGGGCCTTTTGAATAGACCATCTCTCCGGGGTAGGACTGTGAACCGTCAACAAAAAGGGATTTGAGCCCTCAACATGACGGGTGCGATCATACCCGCACTAATGCACCGGATCCCATCAGAACACCGAAGTTAAGCGTGCTTGGGCGAGAGTAGTACTAGGATAGGTGACCCCCTGGGAAGTCCTCGTGTTGCACTCCCCTTTTCAATTTTGTTTTGCCCCGGTTAGGCTTGCCTAGATGCTTTATCCATCACATTTTGATTACCGAATCCCATGGCACCTTGGGCAAGAAAACTTCGTGTCACGTAGAGGTTGGGCCAGCAAACCGAGGGCGTGGGGCATGTGACCAAGTCTACGTCGCTCTGGTGCCCATAACTTTTGATCCGTAAGAAGTTATGCGGCGCACAGCATACCGTTGGAAAGCTCTCCGGGATCTCTACAACGGGGACAACAAGCTTGCTTGGCTGGGCTTGTTTTCGGAGCCCAAAATCTAACGTTTTAACCAATTTCTGGCCACTTTTTTCTTTTGCGCTATTTTTCCATCCTAGATAATACGTCGTCAGCCGTGAAAAGGACGACAACCTAACTCGCGTTACATTAGAAGGCCCTAAACTGCGTCGATATCACGTCTTGCAAGGATGCTGCGTTGTTGAAGCGGATGGGTTGTCGTTAAGCCCATTGGGCATTTTGAATGGGCCATCTCTCTGGGCTGGGACTGTGAACCGTCAACACATAAGGGAATTGTGCCCTCAAAATGACGGGTGCGATCATACCCGCACTAATGCACCGGATCCCATCAGTACTCCAAAGTTAAGCGTGCTTGGGCGAGAGTAGTACTAGGATGGATGACCCCTTGGGAAGTCCTTATGTTGCACCCAACTTTTAAATTTTTTTTACCCCGATAAGGCTTGCCAAGATGCTTTATCCATCACATTTCTATTACCGAATCCCACGGCCCCTTGGGCAAGACACCTTTGTTTCACGTAGAGGCTGGGCCCGCAAACCGAAGGCGTGGGGCATGTGACCAGGTCTCAGTCGCTCCGGTGCCCATAACTTTTGATATGTAAGGAGTTACGCGACGCACAACGTACCGTTGGAAAGCTCTCCAAGGGCTCTACAACGGGGGCAGCAAGCCTGCTCGACTACACCTATTTTTGGAAACCAAAATAAAACGTTTTCACCATTTTCGGGCCACTTTTCTTCGTTTACACTATTTTTCTGTCCCGGATCGTATGTCTTGAGCAGCTAAAAGGACGACAACCTAACTCACGTGACATTAAATGGCCCTACAACGTGTCAATATCACGTCTTACGAGGATGCAGTGTTGTTGAAGCGGATAGGTTGTCGTTAAGCCCATTGGGCCTTTTCAATGGGCCATCTCTCTGGGTTGGGACTGTGAACTATCAACACATAAGGGATTTGTGCCCTCAACATGACGGGAGCGATCATAACAGCACTAATGCACCAGATCCCATCAGAACTCTGAAGTTAAGCGTGTTTGGGCGAAAGTAGTACTAGGATGGGTAACCCCCTGGGAAGTCCTCGTGTTGCACTCCCCTTTTCAATTTTTGCCCCGGTTAGGCTTGCCAAGATGCTTTATCCATCACATTTTATTATTGAATCCCACAGCACCTTGGGCAAGACAACTTCGCTTCACGTAGAGGCTGGGCCCGCAAACCGAGGTCGTGTGGCATGTGACCAGGTCTCTGTCACTCCGGTGCCCATCACTTTTCATCCGCAAGGAGTTACGCGCCGCACAGCATACCGTAGGAAAGCTCTTTGGGAGCTCTACGACGGGGGCAGCAAGTGTGCTCGGTTGCGCCTTTTTTCATAGCCCAAAATTGAACATTTTCACTAGTTTCGGGTGACTTTTTTTACTTTGCGCAGTTTTGCCGTCCCGAATCGTACGTTGTGAGCCACGAAAAGGACGACAACCCACCTCGCATGACATTAGAGGGCCCTAAACTGCGTCGATATCACATCTTGCGAGGATGCTGCGTTGTTGAAGTGGTTGGGTTGTCGTTAAGCCCATTGGGCCTTTTGAATGGGCCATCTCTCAGGGCTGGGACTATGAACCATCAACGCATAAGGGATTTGTGCCCTCAACATGACGGAAGCGATCATACCATCACTAATGCACCGGATCCCATCAGAACTCCAAAGTTAAGCGTGTTTGGGCGAAAGTAGTAGTAGGATGGGTGATCCCCTGGGAAGTCCTCATGTTGTACCCCCCTTTTCAATTTTTTTGCCCCGGTTAGGCTTGCCAAGATGCTTTATCTATCACATTTCTATTATTGAATCCCACGGCAGCTTGGGCAAGACAACTTCGCTTCACATAGAGGCTAGGCCTGCAAACCGAGGGCGTGTGGCATGTGACCAGTTCTCCGTCGCTCCGGTGCCCATAACTTTTGATCCGTAAGGAGTTACGCGGCGCAAAACATACTGTAGGAAAGCTCTCTGGGAGCTCTACGACGGGGGCAGCAAGCGTGCTCGGTTGTGCATTTTTTCAGAGCCCAAAATTGAACATTTTCACAAGTTTCGGGTGACTTTTCTTATTTTGCGCAGTTTTTCCATCCCGGATCGTACATCGTGAGCCACAAAAAGAACGACAACCTAACTCGCATGACATTAGAAGGCCCTAAACCGCGTCGACATCACGTATTGCGAGGATGCTGCGTTGTTGAAGCGGATGTGTTGTCGTTAAGCCCATTGGGCCTTTTGAATGGCCATCTCTCTGGGCTAGGACTGTGAACCGTCAACGCATAAGGGATTTGTGCCCTCAACATGACGGGTGTGATCATACCAATACTAATGCACCGGATCCCATCAGAACTCTGAAGTTAAGCGTGCTTGGGTGAAAGTAGTACTAGGATGGGTGACCCCCTGGGAAGTCCTCGTGTTACACCCACATTTTTCAATTTTTTTTGCCCCGGTTAGGCTTGGCAAGATGTTTTATAGATCACATTTCTATTACCGAATCCCACGGCACCTTGGGCAAGACAACTTCGCTTCACGTAGAGGCTGGGCCCTCAAACCGAGGGTGTGGGGCATATGACCAGGTCTCTTTTGCTACAATGCCTATAACTTTTGTTCTGTAAAGAGTTACGTGGCGCACAGCATACCGTTGGAAAGCTTTCCAGGAGCTTTACGACAGGGGCAGCAAGCGTGCTCAATTGCGCCTATTTTCGGAGCCCAAAATTGAACGTTTTCACCAATTTCGAGCCACTTTCTTCTTTTGCGCTATTTTTCCATCCCGGATCGTACGTCATGAGCTGTGAAAAAGACGACAACCTAACTCGCGTGACATTAGAAGGCCCTAAACTGCGTCGATATCACGTCTTGCTAGGATGTTGCGTTGTTGAAGCAGATAGGTTATCGTTAAGCCCATTGGGCCTTTTGAATGGGCCATCTCTCTGGGCTGAGACTGTGAACCGTCAACACAAAAGGGATTTGCGCCCTCAACTTGACGGGTACAATCATACCAGCACTAGTGCACCGGATCCTATCAGAACTCCGAATTTAAGTGTGCTTGGGCTAGAGTAGTACTAGGATGGATGACCCCTTGGGAAGTCCTCGTGTTGCACCCCCATTTTCAATTTTTTTTGCCCAGGTTAGGCTTGCCAAGATGCTTTATACATCACATTTCTATTACCGAATCCCACGGCACCTTGGGCATGATAATTTCGCCTCACGTAGAGGCTGGGCCCGCAAATTGAGGGCGTGGGGCATGTGACCATGTCTCCGTTGCTACAGTGCCCATAAATTTTGATCGGTAAGGAGTTACACGGCGCACAGCATACCATTGGAAAGCTCTCCAGGAGCTCTACGATGGGGGCAGTAAGCCCGCTCGGCTGTGCCTATTTTTGGACCCCAAAATCGAATGTTTTCACCAATTTCATGCCACTTTTCTTCTTTTGCACTTTTATTCTGTCTAGGATCATTTGTCGTGAGCTGCGAAAAGGACGACAACCTAACTCACGTGACATTAGTGGGCCCTACAACACGTCGATATCACGTCTTGCGAGGATGCTGCGTTGTTGAAGCGGATGGGTTGTCGTTAAGCCCATTGGGCATTTTAAATGGGCCATCTCTCTCGGCTGGGATTGTGAACCATCAACACATAAAGGATTTGTGCCCTCAACATGACGAGTGCTATCATACCAGCACTAATGCACCGGATCCCATCAGAACACCGTAGTTAAGCGTGCTTGGGCGAGAGTAGTACTAGAATGGGTGACCCCCTGCTAAGTCCTCGTGTTGGATCCCCCTTTTCAATTTTTTTTTGCCTCGGTTAGGCTTGCCAAGATGCTTTATCCATCACATTTCTAATATTGAATCCCACGGCACCTTGGGTAAGACACCTTCGATTCACTTAGAGGCTGGGCCTGCAAACCTTGGGCGAGGGGCATGTGACTAGGTCTCCATCGCTCTGGTGCCCACAACTTTTGATCCGTAAGGAGTTACGCAGCGCACAGCATACCGTTGGAAAGCTCTACGGGAACTCTACGACAGGGGCAGTAAGACTGCTTAGCTGCGCCTTTTTTGAGAACAAATCGAACATTTTCACAATTTTTGGGCCACTTTTCTTCTTTTGCGCGGTTTCTCCGTCCCTGATTGTACATCGTGAGCCACGAAAAGGACGACAACCCACCTCGCATGACATTAGAGGGCCTTACAACGCGTTGATATCGCGTCTTGCACTGATGCGGGGTTGTTGAAGCATATGGGTTATCATTAAGCCCATTCAGCTTTTGGAATGGGCCATCTCTCTGGGCTGGGACTATGAACCGTCAACACACAAGCGATTTATGCCCTCAACATGACAGGTGTGATCATACCAGCACTAGTGCACCAGATCCCATCAGAACTCTGAAGTTAAGCGTGCTTGGGCGAGAGTAGTACTAGGATGGTTGACCCACGGGGAAGTTCTAGTGTTGCACCCCCCTTATCAATTGTTTTTGCCCCGATTAGGCTTGCCAAGATGCTTTATCCATCACATTTCTATTACTGAATCCCACGACACCTTGGGCAATACAACTTCGCTTCATGTAGAGGCTGATCCTCAAATCGAGGGCGTGGGGTATGTGACCAGGTCTCCGTCGCTACAGTGCCCATAACTTTTGATCCGTAAGGAGTTACATGGCGCACATCATACCGTGGGAAAGCTATCCATGAGCTCTACGACGAGGGTAGCAAGCCTGCTCTGCTGCGCCTATTTTTGGAGCCCAAAATCGAACGTTTTCACAATTTTTAGGCCACTTTTCTACTTTTGCGCTATTTTTCTATCCCGGATCGTACATCGTGAGCCGCGAAAAGGACGACAACATAACTCGCATGACATTAGAGGGCCCTACAACGCGCCGATGTCATGTCTTACGAGTATGCTACGTTGTTGATGCGGATGGGTTGTCGTTAAGCCCATTGGGCTTTTTGAATGGGCCATCTCTCTGGGCTGGTACTGTGATTCGTCAACACAAAAGGGATTTGAGCCCCAAACATGACGAGTGCAATCATACCAGAACTAATGCACCGGATCCCATCAGAACACTGAAGTTAAGCGTGCTTGGGCGAGAGTACTACTAGGATGGGTGACCTCCTAGGAAGTCCTCGTGTTGTACTCCTCTTTTCAATTTTTTTTGTCCCGGTTAAGCTTGCCAAGATGCTTTATCCATCACATTTTGATTACCGAATCCCATGGCAACTTGGGCAAGAAAACTTCGCGTCACGTAGAGGTTGGGCCAGCAAACCGAGGGCGTGGGGCATGTGACCAAGTCTACGTCGCTCCGGTGCCCATAACTTTTGATCCGTAAGAAGTTATGCGGTGCACAGCATACCGTTGGAAAGCTCTTCGGGATCTCTACGACGGGGGCAGCAAGCTTGCTTGGCTGCACTTGTTTTCGGAGCCCAAAATCTAATGTTTTAACCAGTTTTGGGCCACTTTATTCTTTTGCACTGTTTTTCCATCCCGGATCGTACGTCGTGAGCCGTGAAAAGGATGACAACCTAACTCGCGTGACATTAGAAGGCCCTAAACCGCGTTGATATCACGTCTTGTGAGGATGCTGCGTTGTTGAAGCAGATGGGTTATCGTTAAGCCCATTGGGCATTTTGAATGGGCCATCCAACAGTGCAGCTTCTGTCAATGCCAGGGTCATACTGAGGAAAATTGTTGGAAGAGATTGGGCCGATGTACCGAATGTGGTAGTGATCAACACAGGGTTAGAGACTGCCTGAAATTCAAGAATACTAGGGGTCAGACATCTGGTCAAGGCAATCAGACCAGGGCATCATTTGCAGCACCAGTACCACGGGGTCAGGCCAGAGTATTTGCCTTAGATGCAGAGGAGCTTCCAGATATGACCGCTGTTGTAAAATGTACTTTTCTTCTTAATGATCAATCGGTTAAAGTTTTAATTGATTCCAGGGCTTCGCATTCATTTATTACACCTATATGTGCACAAAATGCTAAGTTGAAACAAGATAAACTGTTGCATGATATTGTGGTTTATACACCTATGGGGCCGCAGTTTGTCACCAAATCTATTTGCAAGGCATATAATATCTTTATTGAAGGTTGTGTATTTCCTGCCAATTTAATTATTCTACCTTTTCTGTGACTTTGAAATTATATTGGGGATGGACTGGTTAGGTAGATATTTTGTGCAACTTGATTGTAGAAAGAAGATTGTGAAACTAGAAATGCCCGACCAGCTCGTACTTGAAATAGTTGGTAGTAGAAAATCTACGGGAAGTCCTATCATATCTTCTATTAAAGCATCAAAAATGTTAGGTAAGGGTTGTGAGGCTTACTTTGCTTATTTGATTAATTAACCTGATCAATAGAAACTGAATGATGTGCCTATCGTGAGATAATTACCGGGGGTGTTTCCAGATGAATTACATGGTTTACTACCTGATAGAGAGATAGAGTTTGTGATCGACTTATTACCAGGGACTACGCCTATCTCTAGGACTCCGTATAGAATGGCTCCACCTGAGTTGCAAGAATTAAAAATTCATTTGCATGGTTTACTTGAAAAGGGATTTATTCAGCCGAGTTCTTCAACTTGGGGTGCACCGGTCTTGTTTGTTAAAAAGAAAGATGGATCTCTTCGTTTATGCATTGATTATTGAGGTCTTAATAAGATAACTGTCAACAACAAATATCCATTGCCTTTGATTGAGGAGTTATTTGATCAGCTGTAACGTGCCAACGTTAAGGATTAAGTCTGATGATGTTCCTAAAACTGCTTTCAGAACTCGGTATGGTCACTATGAGTTTGTTGTTCTGCCATTTGGGTTAACTAATGCTCCTGCCGCATTTATGGATTTGATGCAAAGAGTGTTTCGTCCATATCTGGATCAGTTTGTGGTTATTTTCATTGATGATATCCTTGTATACTCTAAATCTGAGGCTGAACATGAACAACATCTCAGGATTGTACTGTAGACTCTTCAAGAGCATAAACTATTTGCGAAATTTAGTAAGTGTGAGTTCTGGCTAAGGCAAGTTACTTTTCTGGGCCATATTATTTCTCAAGATGAAATTTCTATTGATCCAACAAAGATTGAGGTTGTCATGGCATGGAAACGGACGGAGACTGTTACAGAAATTCGAAGTTTTCTGGGTTTAGCGGGTTATTACAGAAGGTTTGTCAAGGATTTCTAAAAAATTGCTGGACCATTGACTTAGCTCACTCGAAAGAAGACTGTATTTGATTGGAATGAGAAATGTGAGGCTAGCTTCCAGGAATTGAAGAAGAGATTAACCACATCTCCTATTCTTGCTTTACCTGAGGGTACTGACAATCTGGTAATCTATAGTGATGCGTCAAAGGAAGGTTTGGGTTGTGTATTGATGCAGAATGGAAAAGTTATTTCCTATGCTTCCAGAAAATTGAATCCTTATGAACTTAACTACCCGACGCATGATCTTGACCTTGCAGTTATCATCTTTGCATTAAAGAAATGGCGTCACTATCTTTGGGGTAATAAATTTGAAATCCTTACTGATCACAAGAGTCTGAAATATCTCTTTTTCTCAGAAAGAGTTGAATATGAGGCAGTGGCATTGGTTGGAGTTGCTTGAGGATTATATTGTACTATCAATTATCCGCTAGGTAAGGCTAATATTGTTGCTGATGCTTTAAGCCGAAAGGCTACAGTTGCCAGTTTAATCATAAAAAATTGGGAGTTCACGGAGGAATTATGTTTATGAGGCCCAACACTTCAGATTCTGGTATTCAATTTGCAAGTTTGCATATTCAATATCTTTTATTATCCAGGATTCGAGAGGCTCAGCAGGCTGATCTTCAATTGATGGAAATCTCAAAAAAGTCGAAAGGGGGAGAGTCGGATTTCAAATTGCATGATAATGGTCTTCTTAAATTCAAAGGTAGGATTTGTATTCCTTCTGAGCTAGCTTTAAAGAAAGAAATTCTTGCAGAAGCTCATAATTCTAAGTATACTATCCATCCAGGCAGTACTAAGATGTACAGAGATCTGAAACATAACTACTGGTAGAACAACATGAAGAAAGAGATTGCTAACTATGTTACTAGATGTCTTACATGTCAGAAAGTTAAAGCTGAACATCAGAGACCGGCAGGGTTGTTGCAGCCGTTGGCCATTTCTGTTTGGAAATGGGACCACATTACCATGGATTTCATGTTAGATTTACCGCGGTCTTCGAGAGGTCATGATTCAGTCTGGGTTGTTGTGGAATGATTGACCAAAACCTCTCATTTTATTGCTACAAAGAAAATTGAATCTCTTGACAAGTTGGCTAAAATTTAGGTTGAGAATATTGTTAGACTTCATGGGATTCCCAGAAGTATTGTGTTAGACAGTGATCCCAGATTCACATCTCAGTTCTGGCAGAAGATTCAGAAAGCTTTGGGCACGACATTGACTTTCAGTACTTCTTATCATCCTCAAACTGATGGACAATCTGAAAGAACTATCCTAATACTTGAGGATATGCTTCGAGCGTACATTCTGGACTTCGGTAAAAGTTAGGAGAAATACTTACCGCTTGCAGAATTTGCTTATAACACTTCATTCCAATATAAAGGGGATCTGCATTTACGCCCATACAAAGCTTCATACGGTGCCATACCGATAGTAGCTTTATAACAACAGTTATCAAGCTACTATCGGTATGGCACCGTATGAAGCTTTGTATGGGCGTAAATACAGATCCCCTTTATATTGGGATGAAGTTGGAGAATTGAAATATATTGATCCTACTCTATTGCCAGAGATGAACATAATGATTGATAATGTTCAGCTTATCAGAAAAAGAATGCTTATAGCACAGAGTTGGCAAAAGAGTTATGCAGATAGACCCGTCGTGATCTGAAATTTGTCATAGGTGATCGAGTATTTCTGAAAATTTCTCCTCGCAAGGGCTTGATTTGGCATGGTAAGGGAGATAAACTCAATCCTCGTTATGTGGGGCCGTTTGATGTAATTGAAACCATTGGTGAATTGGCTTACCAATTAGCTTTGCCTCCTATCCTGGGCAGGATCCATGATGTCTTCCATGTTTCTATGCTTCAAAAGTATCAACCAGATCCTTCTCATGTTCTTGAGCTGAGCCATTAGAGATCAGTGAAACCTTGACTTACACGGAGAAACCCCTTCGAATTGTTGATTGGAAAGTTCAAGAGCTCAGAACTAAAAGTATTCTGATGGTTAAAGTTCTGTGGGATCATCATGGGTTGGAGGATGCTACTTGGGAAAGAGAGGATCAGATGCGATATCGATCTCCAGAGTTATTTGCCAAATCATGTAAGAATTACGTGGGCGCAATTAATTTAAGGGGGAGAGGATATGACACACGAGCTTTTTACCATACAATCACTTTCTGTTGCATTCCTTAATTGCGCATTTCTTCTGTGATCTATTTACTATTTTCTTTGATTACTATTCCTTTCATTTTTCAACTTCATAATTATTTCGAGTTAGCATTTTTATTAAACCATATTAATCATAGTAGGAGTGAGAAAATGTGCCTTCGAGCGATTAGCGTGTAGAGCCTTCATTTAGAAAATGCTTTATTGAACTTAGTGAATAGTGTTACATGACTTAACTTAGTGTTTTAATTAGTTAGCACCCTTGTTGCACCTTAGACTCATTTGTAATCAACCTATGCTCATTTTAATAGCTCATTTATGCAGACAACTTGACCTCACTTAAGCTCACACAACATAAACTCTCACAACACCACCTAAGCTCATAACATAATAAAGAAAAAAAAAAGCTGAAACTGCACTATGGCAGGGTCGAAACCTTCAAGCAGCCTCAAGGAGGAAAATTTGATCTTCAACTCTTCAATCCAAGCCTCCCCAAGCCTAGAGCAAGTAGATTAGGGTGTGTGCAAGCCTTCTTGGTGTTCCTACGCGCTTTAGGTGAGGGTTTTCATGACTTTTTATGCATATTTAAAATGTTACACATTTCTTGATTTGTTAGAAATGCTATCAAATGTTAATGCAAAGCTTATCTATGCTATTATACATTGTATATAAGTGCTAGAGAACACATTTAAGCCATTGGTTCGCATTTTAAACGGTTGGAATCGTTACTTTGATTTTTGAGGTAAATAGCAATGGGATTTTAGGGTTTTGTGTAATTGTGTGTTTTAGCTTGATCCATTGCTTCTAATAGATGCCTTAGGTGCTAATGAAGGTAGTCCAATAGCCCTGTGCTCTTGAATTGCTCTAAACTTGCGTAAAACGTGAAATAGTTGACTTTTTAATAGGGGTTTCAGGATTAATGCTAATCCAGGTGAAATTGAGCTTCATAATTAGTAATCTTAGGCTACCTAGGAGCTATAGAAGCTTTCCTAACCCTTGTTTGAAGCCCAGTTAATGTATGTGTAGTTGAAAGCTATAAGAGGGAAATTGGGGCTTTTGGGGTAATTGCGGGTAATTGACCATGTTTAAGGGTTGTAAGGGTGCCTTAAGGGTTAATTAGAAGATTAATATAGTTTTCCCTTGAATTTGAGACATTAACTTTGATTTGGATGGAAAATAGCTTGAATAACAAAGGCGTTTAAGTGCAAATTCAATTGTTTCACGCTTCTAAGACCATGGCATGACTCCTTGTGTGTTTAAATGTGATTTCAAGTTGTTTTGGAGCTTTTGGTATAGTTCTATGTGTGTGAAACCCCACTTTTCTGTTTTAACTTGATTTACGTGCTTTGTCTCGTTTTGCGTGCATCTGACCTGTTTATGTGCTATAGGGCCTAGAATGTTATAATTTTGATATCAATACTCCTAATACGTGCTAAATGTGCATTAATGAAATTTTCATAAAAAACGGAGTCAGAAATTTTATCGTCAATTTTTAGTGAATAGTATTTTCGAAACACGTCCGCTAAAATTTTGAAACTGGTCTTTTTAACCCTTCTAGACCTAGTCCACGACTTTAATAGACCTGTGTTTGATGAAAACGGTTTTAAAATCGGCTTAAGAATTTATTAGGGTTTTTTACACCGACTTTTGTAAAAACCGAGTTTTAAGCCGACTCGGGTGAAATTGTTTGATTGTAAAACTTCTTGTCACCTAAAAATAACCTACTTGAGCTATCTTGGGTATTGAATAATAGTTTGAACTTTGGTGATTAAGAAAATGCATTTAAAAGACAAGAAAATGAATTAAAGGACTAAAAATACTACTTTGACTTTGCATTTTATTTATTTGACCAAGCTTTTAATTGCATATAGTCATCAACACACACTCAACACAACACAAAACACACTCCACACACACACAAAGGGCCGAGAGCCATAGGAGAAAAAAAAAGCCAAAGAGTTTCAAGGTTTTCCAAGCAAAAATTCAAAGAAAAACCTAGTTTTTGTCAGTAGAACTTCGTGCTGACTTGGATTCCGCTTGTTGGGCATGCATTGCACGCATTCCTAGGCTTATATCGCATCAAAGGTGAGAGAAAAATTCTAGATCTCAAAAGTTGTCTTTTACATTTTTGCGTATAAATGAAAATCGAACCGTTAGAATCCTAATCTGATGTTAGATTATTGTTCCTTGCATGCTAGGGATCATTTAGCTGTAATACTACGAGTTTTTATCAGTTGTAGCATAATTTTTATTTTTTGGGTATTTAAATTTGATTAATTTGTTCAATGTTGATTAAATTGAGTTGTGTTGATCGGAATCGATTGCCGTCGATTTCTAAATGTTTGATAATTACGTGGTAGCGCCGTTGTAATGCCGAATTTTTGATTATGATGTTTGGGTGAAAATCGGGAAATTTCAGCCATGACACACTAGAGTTTTAGGGTTGTTGAGCATGATTTGGATGTGTTTTGGTTGGTTTCCGAGGGGGTTAATGTAGTTGGTTGAATGGGTGAGTGATAGAAACTGATTTGGAGTTGTTTGGATTAGTAGAATGTAAGATATGATTATTTGAAGTTAAGTTGTCTTTCTTTAAAAAGTTAGATTGAGCCTTTGTTGATTGGATGTGGGTTGAGTGATTGAATTATGAGTTGTTGACGGGTAAATTAGGGTTTGATTGTGTGTTTAATGCATGTTCGGTTAGATGGCCTACTTTGTCATCTAACTTAGTTATATGTTGTTAAATTAGTTATTGATGTTATTATGATGATAATATGATTATTGATGATTATTGATTGATGATTGATGCCGGGAGATAAACAGTTCTGCTAGACTATCCTCCTGTGAATGATTGATGTTTATTATTATTGCTGGGTCTCTGGTATGTGTGTGCCACCTCTCGGGCAGCATTGGGCTGTCGGGTTGATAACGGCATGACTATCAGAGATTGCCTCTAGCTCGCATGACGGAGGTGTCATGGAGGGCGAGGTTATTGGGGTACCCCCGGTGCGTGAGTTTATGGGAGTCACAAGAAGGCTGTTATGATCGTGATGGTGTTTGGAGCTACACCAACTAGAGTATCCTTTATTAAATGGTCATATAGTTATGTGATGATATTATTATTGTTGTTATTGTGTGTTTACTGACTCAAATGATTATTCCAAGGAGTTTAGTAGACCTTGCTCGAGATCTATCGGATCCTCGCTGGGCTTATTGTATATAAGCTCACTCTCTATTATTGCATGCATACACGTGTACTTTCGCAGGATTACGAGTACGTGCCTCCTGAAGAGGAGAATGTAGAAAACGTGCCTTACGTGGATGAGTCCTATGTTCCAGAGTCTTATCCGTGATGTTGTACATGTTTTATTATCTTGTAAATTAACTTAGTAGACTTTTATCTGCTTTGTAGTTTATAATGTATAAGATGTTGATAAGTTAATGAATTAGTTGATGTTGTCTTAGTAGCCTTTCTTTTGTTTATGATTAGGTTGCTAGATTGGCTCAATATGTTTTTGTATTGTATATTAAGGTTTATGTATTATGTTGGAACGGAGGCATATAACGAGGAATGATTATTGTATAATATAGTTATGATGTATGTTGTATTTATTGAGGAGTTATTTGTTGTATGATTGTGGAGTTGATGTATGTTGTTCTATTGAGGTTGGTTTAGGACCTCGGTATCCTATTTACTGTCGTTATACTGCCGAAATTCCGTTGCATCCTGACTGATTATAGGAGGGGTCGAGTTGGGGCGTGACATTTAAGTGGTATCAGAGCACATGTTAGTTGTCAGCCGGGGTATTCTCGGAATGTGGGTAATGGTCTTAGCATGAAAGTATGTATGAAAAGAAAGAAAAGTGAACTATGTATTAAATGGTTAAATGATTAAGTGATTATGTGATTTAGTGCTTATGTGATTATGTGATCAATTTGTTTATGTGTTTTATATGAGTTTGTTGTTTAGGTGTTAATAATTGTTTATAATCTGTTTACGTGCTATAACTGTGCTAACTCTTTGATTAGTAGAATGGCCGGTCGACCGAGAACCAGAGGTAGGCCTGAGATGACTGATGAGACTCCGGGTAACGCAGCACCGGGCCGTGATAGGGATGATGACCGATTGGGGGCAGCTATGGAGAGGATTGCAGAGTTAGTGGCTAGTCAGGCACAGTTATTAGCAGGGCAGGCTGCCCAGAATCAGGCTATGCAGGCTCAGCTACTGAATATTCAGGGTGGTAACCACGGGCGTGGTACCCTGAAGGAGTTCTTAGGATATCATCCACCTAGATTTCAGGGGGAGCCGGATGATAGGAAGGCGGAGGCATGGATTAGCAAGTTGGAGAAGATTTATGATCCACTTGGCTATACTGATGAGCAGAAAGTCTCTTTTGCCGTGTACTTGTTAGATGATGAGACAGAGGAGTGGTGGCGCACGGTAAGGACTAGTTGGGCGGCACAGGGTATTCCTTATGTTTGGGGTACCTTTTTGATGGCTTTCCGGGCAAAGTATGTGCCGAGAATTGCGAGGGAACGGAGAGAGGCAGAGTTTCTAGCCTTGGTTCAGGGAGATGCTACAGTGGCTCAATATGAGGCCACATTTACTCGATTGTCCCGGTATTCACTGGAGTATGTGGCAGACGAGGAGCGGAGGACTCGTAGATTCATGCTAGGGTTAAGGCCCGAGATTCAGGATGTGATGGCTCTGAATCGGTATGATATTTTCACTAAGGCTTTTGAGGCAGCTTCTAGACTAGAGAAGAGGAAGGGGGATCAGCTTGTGTCTAGTCAGCCTAGTGAGAGGCCGTATCAGCCGCAGGGCCAGTAGGTTATTTATAGGCCTCCAGTACAGCAGGTTGTGTTCAGGCCACCAGCACAACAGGGTTTTTTTAGGCCACAGGGGCAGCAGAGTTATTATCGGCCTCAGTTTCAGCAGGGGTCATATCAGGTTCAGTCCCAGTTTAGGCCAGCCCAGTCTCAGGGTCAATACAGGACTAGTTTGGTAAGGCCTCAGCAGCAACATGCTAGATCAGCTGTTTCTTCAGCTCCTGGTTCTTCTAGGGGCAATGCTAGTGCATCATCATCGCAGTGTACACACTACAACCGCACGAGGCATGTGGAGGCCGATTGCAGGGTGAAAGCAGGGACATGTTTGGGTTGCGGCAGCAATCAGCACATGGCGAGGGATTGCCCTAGGTATATGAGGACTGAGGGTTGGGCAGCGACTCAGGGTTATTAGGGCCGACTTGCGGCCAGTGCACCTCAGCAGCAGCAGCGGGTTCAGGCTCGGGCCTACGCAGTTGACTTAGAGGAGATGCCTGAGGAGACTGCAGTTGTGGAAGGTAACTTCCTTATACTTGATCAACTTGTTAAAGTGTTGATTGATTCTGGTGCTACACATTCTTTCATTACTCCTGCTTGTGTGCAACGTGTTAATTTGCAACCTGAAAGATTGCCTTATGTGGTTGAGATTAGTACCTCTTTGATTGATAAGTATGTTACTGGCTTAGTATGTAAGGATTGTATAATACATGTTAAGGGGCATAATTTTCCTTCGGACCTTATCTTATTTCCTATCCGGGGGTATGATGTTATCTTGGGTATGGATTGGCTTTCTAAGTATGATGCCCAGTTGAACTGTAGAACCAAGGTAGTACAGTTTCATTTGCTAGATCAGCCAGTAGTTGAGGTAGTAGGGAACCGGGGTGCAAAGACGAGTTTTGTTATCTCAGCAACTAAAGTCGTTAAGTTGGTGAGTAAGGGGTGTTCGGGTTATCTAGCTTATTTGATCAACAAGCCATCTAATAAGCTACAGCTAGAGGAAGTCCCTATTATTCGGGAATATCCCAATGTATTTCCCGAGGAATTGCCAGGGTTACCGCCAGAGAGAGATATGGAGTTTGTGATCAATCTTATTCCCGGTACTCAACCTATTTCTAAATCAGCATACCGGATGGCACCAGCTGAGTTGAAGAGTTGAAGACTCAGTTGCAGGAGTTATTTGAGAAGGGATTCATTCAGCAGAGTTCTTCACCTTGGGGAGCTCCTATTTTATTTGTGAAGAAGAAGGATGGTACCTTGAGGTTGTGTATTGATTACCGTGGTTTGAATCAGGTGACCATCAAGAACAAGTATCCTTTGCCACTGATTGACGAGTTGTTCGATCAACTTTAGGGAGCCAAAGTCTATTCTAAATTTGATTTGAGGCAGGGGTATTATCAGCTTCGGATTCGCTCGGAGGATGTTCCGAAGTCTGCCTTCAGGACTCGGTACGGGCATTATGAGTTTGTTGTTATGTCCTTTGGATTAACTAATGCACCGGCAGCATTCATGGATCTTATGCATCGGGTTTTTCAGCCGTATTTAGACCAGTTCGTGGTAATCTTTATTGATGATATCTTGGTCTATTCTAAGTCTGAATCGGAGCACGAGCAACATCTACGGCTTGTATTAGAGAAGCTGCAGGAGCATCAGTTGTTTGCCAAGTTCAGCAAATGTGAATTTTGGCTGCAACGCATATCTTTTCTTGGCCATGTGATTTCACAGAGTGGTATATCTGTTGATCCCACTAAGATTGAATCGGTGATGTCTTGGAAACGGCCAGAGAGTGTTTCTGAGGTCTGTAGCTTTCTTGGCTTGGCGGGTTATTACCGTAGGTTTGTCAAGGACTTCTCGAAGATTGCTGGGCCACTTTCTAAGTTGACTCAGAAACGGACTATCTTTAATTGGGATGAGAAGTGTGAGAGTGGGTTTCAGGAGTTGAAAAAGAGGTTGACTACTGCTCCAGTACTTGCTCTACCAGAGGGGACCGATAATATGGTTATTTACAGCGATGCATCCAAGGAGGGCTTGGGATGTGTTCTTATGCAGGATGGCCGAGTTATTGCCTATGCTTTCAGGAAGTTGAAGCCTTATGAGGTGAATTATCCGACTCATGATCTTGAGTTGGCAGCAGTTGTCTTCGCACTGAAGAAGTGGCGTCATTATCTGTGGGGCAGTAAGTTCGAGATTTTCACTGATCATAAGAGTCTGAAGTACTTGTTCTCACAGAAGGAGTTGAATATACGCCAGCGGAGGTAGATGGAGCTTCTTGGAGATTATAATTGTTCTATCAATTATCTGCCTGGCAAGGCAAATGTTGTAGCAGATGCTCTTAGTCGTAAGGCGAGTATCTCTTGTTTGGCTGTCAAGAAGTGGGAGATTCTTGAGGAATTCACTTATTGGAGACCGGAGTTTACTCAGGTTGGGGCGATGTGTTCACATCTTCGTATTCAGCCATTATTGTTGTCTCAGATCAGGGAAGCTCAGCAACTTGATGTCAAACTTCAGAAGATCAAGGATCAGATCACGGATGATCAGTCTGACTTTAAACTGCATGAGGACGGTATTCTTCGGTTTCGGAACAAGGTTTGTGTTCCTGATGAATCGGGCTTGAGGCGGGGTATTCTGGAGGAAGCTCATAATTCTAAGTACACTATTTATCCCGGTGGAACCAAGATGTATCGGGATTTGAAGCAACATTACTGGTGGAATAATATGAAGAGGGAGGTTGCTCAGTTTGTATCTAAATGTTTGACTTGTCAGCGGGTGAAAGCCGAGCATCAACGACCAGCAGGTTTGCTTCAGCCGTTGGCTATACCAGAGTGGAAATGGGAGCATATTACGATGGATTTCGTCACTGGTTTGCCTAGAACTCCAAGGGGTAATGATGCAGTTTGGGTTGTCGTGGATCGTTTGACGAAGACAGCTCATTTTATTGCGATGAGGATGGGAGATGAGGTTACAAAGTTGACGGGTCTTTATTTGGATCAGATTGTTAGACTTCACGGTATTCCATCTGGTATTGTCTCAGATCGAGATCCTCGATTTACTTCTCATTTGTGGGAGAAACTTCAGGAGACCTTGGGTACTCAGTTGAACTTCAGTACCGCGTATCATCCTCAGACCGACGGTCAGTCTGAGCGGACTATTCAGATTCTGGAAAATATGCTAAGGGCTTGTATTCTGGACTTCGGAAAGAACTGGGAGAAATATCTACCACTTGCCGAGTTTGCCTATAACAATAGTTATCAAGCTACTATTGGGATGGCACCTTTCGCAGCTCTTTACGGTCGTAAGTGCCGTTCACCTTTATATTGGGACGAGGTAGGAGAGATGAAGACTATTGATCCGACTATCATGCCAGAGCTTCTAGAAAAGATCGAGAATGTTCAGTTGATCAGGCAGAGAATGCTTACGGCGCAGAGTAGATTCAAGAGTTATGCTGATAAGCGTCGTCGGGATTTGGAGTTTGCAGTCGGAGATCGGGTTTTCTTGAGATTGTCTCCTCGTAAGGGGTTTGTTCGTTATGGTAAAGGTGGAAAGCTGAGTCCGAGATTTGTTGGGCCGTTTGAGATTACCGGCAGGGTTGGTAAGTTGGCATATCGGTTGGCTTTATCGGAGAACTTCTCTAATGTCCACGATATATTTTACGTGTCTAATTTGCGAAAATATAATCCAGATCCTTCTCATATTCTTGAGCCAAAGCCGTTACAGCTTCGTGAGAATCTGACTTATGACGAGCATCCGATTCGTATTCTTGATCAGATGGAACTAGAGTTGAGGTCGAAGAAGATTCCGATGGTTAAGGTGTTGTGGAAGCATCACGGTATCGAGGAAGCTACTTAGGAGAGACAGGATCAGATGCAGCAACAGTACCCAGATCTGTTCAGTACATCAAGTAATAATTTTGAGGGAGAAATTTCTTTAAGGGGGGGGAGAATGTGAAACCCCACTTTTCTGCTTTAACTTGATTTACGTGCTTTGTCTCGTTTTACGTGCATATAACCTGTTTATGTGCTATAGGGCCTAGAACGTTATAATTTTGATATCAATACTCCTAATACGTGCTAAATGTACATTCATAAAATTTTCATCAAAAACGGAGTCAGAAATTTTATCGTCGATTTTCAGTAAATAGTATTTTCGAAACACGTCCGCTAAAATTTTGAAACTGGTCTTTTTAACCCTTCTAGACCTAGTCCACGAACTTTAATAGACCTGTGTTTGATGAAAATGGTTTTAAAATCGGCTTAAGAATTTATTAGGATTTTTACACTGACTTTTGCGAAAATTGAGTTTTAAGCCGACTCGCGTAAAATTGTTTGATTATAAAACTTCTTGTCACCTAAAAATAACCTACTTGAGCTATCTTGGGTATTGAATAATAGTTTGAACTTTGGTGATTAAGAAAATGCATTTAAAAGACAAGAAAATGAATTAAAGGACTAAAAATACTACTTTGACTTTGCATTTTATTTATTTGACCAAGCTTTTAATTGCAAATAGTCATCAACACACACTCAACACAACACAAAACACACTCCACACATACACAAAGGGCCGAGAGCCATAGGAGAAAAAAAGCCAAAGAGTTTCAAGGTTTTCCAAGCAAAAATTCAAAGAAAAACCTAGTTTTTATCCGTAGAACTTCGTGCCGACTTGGATTCCGCTTGTTGGGCATGCATTGCACGCATTCCTAGGCTTATATCGTATCAAAGGTGAGAGAAAAATTCTAGATCTCAAAAGTTGTCTTTTACATTTTTGCGTATAAATGAAAATCGAACCGTTATAATTCTAATCTGATGTTCGATTATTGTTCCTTGCATGCTAGGGATCATTTAGCTGTAATACGACGAGTTTTTATAGGTTGTAGCATAATTTTTATTTTTCGGGTATTTAAATTTGATTAATTTGTTCAATGTTGATTAAATTGAGTTGTGTTGATCGGAATCGATTGCCGTCGATTTCTAAATGTTTGATAATTACGTGGTAGTGACGTTGTGATGCCAAATTTTCAATTATGATGTTTGGGTGAAAATTGGGAAATTTCAGCCATGACACACTAGAGTTTTAGGGTTGTTGAGCATGATTTGGATGTGTTTTGGTTGGTTTCCGAGGGGGTTAATGTAGTTGGTTGAATGGGTGAGTGATAGAAACTGATTTGGAGTTGTTTGGATTAGTAGAATGTAAGATATGATTATTTGAAGTTAGGTTGTCTTTCTTTAAAATATAAGATTGAGCCTTAGTTGATTGGGTGTGGGTTGAGTGATTGAATTGTGAGTTGTTGACGGGTAAATTAGGGTTTGATTGTGTGTTTAATGCATGTTCGGTTAGATGGCCTACTTTGTCATCTAACTTAGTTATATGTTGTTAAATTAGTTATTGATGTTATTATGATGATAATATGATTATTGATGATTATTGATTGATGATTGATGCCGGAAGATAAACAGTTCTGCTAGACTGTCCTCCTATGAATGATTGATGTTTATTATTATTGCTGGGTCTCTGGTATGTGTGTGTCACCTCTCGGGCAGCATTGGGCTGTCGGGTTGATAACGGCATGACTATTAGAGATTGCCTCTAGCTCGCATGACGGAGGTGTCATAGAGGGTGAGGTTATTGGGGTACCCCGGGTGCGTGAGTTTATGGGAGTCACAAGAAGGCTGTTATGATCGTGATGGTGTTTGGAGCTACACCAACTAGAGTATCCTTTATTGAATGGTCATATAGTTATGTGATGATATTATTATTGTTGTTATTGTGTGTTTACTGACTCAAAGGATTATTCCAAGGAGTTTAGTAGACCTTGCTCGAGATCTATCGGATCCTCGCTGGGCTTATTTTATATAAGCTCACTCTCTATTATTGCATGCATACATGTGTACTTTCGCAGGATTACGGGTACGTGCCTCCTGAAGAGGAGAATGTGGAAAACGTGCCTTACGTGGATGAGTCCTATGTTCCAGAGTCTTATTCGTGATGTCGTACATGTTTTATTATCTTGTAAATTAACTTAGTAGACTTTTATCTGCTTTGTAGTTTATAATGTATAAGATGTTGATAAGTTAATGAATTAGTTGATGTTGTCTTAGTAGCCTTTCTTTTGTTTATGATTAGGTTGCTAGATTGGCTCAATATGTTTTTGTATTGTATATTAAGGTTTATGTATTATGTTGGAACGGAGGCATATAACGAGGAATGATTATTGTATAATATAGTTATGATGTATGTTGTATTTATTGAGGAGTTATTTGTTGTATGATTGTGGAGTTGATGTATGTTGTTCTATTGAGGTTGGTTTAGGACCTCGGTATCCTATTTACTGTCGTTATACTGCCGAAATTCCGTTGCGTCCTGACTGATTATAGGAGGGGTCGAGTTGGGGCGTGACAATATGTATCTTGAATATGCCCCTTTGTAAAACTGCTTAATTCCTTGTATAAATTGCTTCTATTCTAACTGCTTCGAGGTCAACCTACATTGTTGATCCTCCTATGTGTTATTGCTTATATTGTTGATATTGTCTTGCCATTGTTAAGTGCATTGCATAGTGGTTGCACAACCATAGTGTCAGGGGCAGATGTGTTGAATATCAGCTGGGCGGCAGAGGGCTTGCTGGTGGATATTCAAACTCCGTGTCGTAGTCCTTCATTCGTCTGGTCCAGAGATTGCTATGGGATGTTGGGTCATAGGATTATCGGGGTACATCTAGAGTACACCCACTGGAGTGATTGGGATTATGCCGGCACAGTGATCGTGGTTTGTGGATCGTGAACGAAGATCAAGTGAAGATTAGAGTGTTAGGGTTAAGTGAAATGTATCCTTTTTAATGTGTGGTATTGGATCTTTCACATTCTTGAATGGTTTTCATTGCTATTAATGGTTAACTATATTACTTGTTGCATTGCACGCCCTGGGAGACTTTATCCCTCACTGGGCAATAGTGGTTGCTCATACCTCGATATCATGCTTCAGGAAGTGCTGAGGTTGATCCCCAGCTAGTTGAGGTGGTAGTGGAAGAGGAAGAAATGCAGGCAGAGCCTTTGCCCAAGTACCTGTGTGTTTGTTGTCTGAGGTGGATGTGCTTTCTTGTTGCTATATGGCGCACTTGTATTTCTATATTGTGATCTATTTTGTGGCCTAAAGGCTATGTATATGCTTTGTAGTTGCAAGTTAAAGATGGTTGGTTGTTGTGGTAGATTTAGGAAACTATGACTTGTAATAACTCATGTTCTACTTCTAGCTTCTTGCATGCTTGGGTGTGTATACTCTATTGTATGTTTGGTTTCAACTTCTTCAAATGTTTCAATGTGTATAGAATGGCATGATAAGCGGTTTTATGAAGAAGTCAAGTTGGTTGCATGCTTGTGTGAATTTGAACTACTATATGCCTCAAGGCTTAGATGGCCTTGAACTTTTGAACTTTAGTTATAAAAGCTTGCCTTCTTATATTGTTGCTTTATTGAGTGTTTACAGGTTTTCAGAATGTCCACGGTACAGAGGAGACTCTGTCCGTTTGTCAGGTCCAGACTTAACCTTTAGCGTGGGGTTTCGTCGGGGCGTTACATTTTAGGTGGTATCAGAGCTTATAGAATGCATGAAGCCGGGTTAATTTTCTCGGTCTGTGGGTAGGAGTCTATTACGTTAAAGAATAATTGCATGAATAAATGTTTCTTGATTTGTTAAAGGAAGGATTGAATGGTTAAAGCACATGCTAGCATGAAAGCGATAATGTGAAAGGTCTTATTTGAGTTATTGTGTAAAAGTGAAAAGTTAAGAAGGAAAAGTATGAATTAATTGTGCTACTTGTGTCTTTAGTTTGCAATGTGATCTTATGTTAGCCTATTTGAACCTATTCTTATGTGATATAATTATGAATTATACATATGCTTGTCATAATACTTTGCATTCTAGCTGCTTGAGATGAGGAGAAGGGGCAGACCAGGGAGGGAGCGGAGGAAGCTCCTAGGCAGGATGTACCGGGAGAAGGTGAAGGTGTAGCAGAGAATGCACCACCGCAGGGACCAGAACCCAGCACTGCACAGATTCTGGCTACTATGGCTACTGCTATGAATACCATTGCCCAGTTCGTAACTCAACAGGGACAGACAGGGGATGCCAGAGGTAATCAGGCTGCCAGAGCCGAGGGTAGTGGTACTACAGGAGGTAATTTGTATAACAAGTTTTTACATCATAGGGCCTACAACTTCTTTGGAGAACCTGATGATATGAAGGCTGAATTGTGGTTGAGAAAGTTTGAAAGGATGGCTGCAATACTCGAGTACAGTGATGAGAGGAAAATTACCTATGCCACATTTCTTTTGGAGAGTCACGCCGAGGAATGGTGGCGTACTATTAGTGAGAAATGGGAAGCCGAGAGGGTTCAACATTCGTGGGCTGACTTCGTCCATGAATTCCGAGATAAATATATATCAATGGTTGCCCGTGAGAGATGTCAAGCAGAGTTCATAGCTTTGAAGAAAGGGAATATGACAGTAGATCAATATGAGGCAACTTTTACTAGGCTTTCCCGTTATGTGTCGTCTTTGGTACAGCCAGAGGACATAAAAATGCAGATATTCATTATGGGATTGAGAAATGATATGCTAAATCTGTCTGCGAATGATTACCTTAACAATGCTGTAGTGGTTAGAGCCGCCTCGAGGTATGAAAAACGCAAGGCAGACGTATTTGCAGAGACTAGTCAATCGAGTAAGTGGAAGTTCCAGTCTCAAAGTCAGGGGTACCAGAGACAGACTATTCCAGTTGGGCAGAGTCTACAGCCGAGGTAGACACAGAGTTATATAGGGCCTGTTCAGACTCAGTCGCGACCAGCTCAGAGTCAGATTCAAGGGCAGACCCGATCAGCAGTGGTTCGTTCTCAGCAAGGTAGTTCAGTTACCTCTTCTTACAGAGCTCCTACGGGAGGCACTGCTGCAAGATGTCACTAGCAGTGCAGCTTCTGTCAACGCCAGGGTCATACTGAGGAAAATTGTTGGAAAAGATTGGGCCGATGTACCGGATGTGGCAGTGATCAACACAGGGTTAGAGACTGCCTGAAATTCAAGAATACTAGGGGTCAGACATCTAGTCAAGGCAATCAGACCAGGGCGTCATCTGCAGCACCAGTACCACGGGGTCAGGCCTGAGTATTTGCCTTAGATGCAGAGGAGCTTTCGAATACGACCGCTGTTATAGAAGGTACTTTTCTTCTTAATGATCAATCAGTTAAAGTTTTAATTGATTCCGGGGCTTTGCATTCATTTATTACACCTATATGTGCACAAAATGCTAAGTTGAAACATGATAAACTATTGCATGATATTGTGGTTTATACACTTATGGGACCGAAGTTTGTCACCAAATCTATTTGCAAGGCATGTAATATCTTTATTGAAGGTTGTGTATTTCCTGCCGATTTAATTATTCTACATTTTCTCGACTTTGAAATTATATTGGGGATGGACTGGTTAGGTAGATATTATGAGGAACTTGATTGTAGAAAGAAGATTATGAAACTAGAAATGCCCGACCAGCCCGTACTTGAAATAGTTGGTAGTAGAAAATCTACGGGAACTCCTATCATATCTTCTATTAAAGCATCAAAAATGTTAGGTAAAGGTTGTGAGGCTTACTTTGCTTATTTGATTAATCAACCTGGTGATCAATTGAAACTGAATGATGTGCCTATCGTGAGAGAGTTTTCGGGGGTGTTTCCTGAGGAATTACCTGGTTTACCACCTGATAGAGAGATAGAGTTTGTGATCGACTTATTACCAGGGACTACACCTATCTCTAGGACTCCGTACAGAATGGCTCCACATGAGTTGCAAGAATTAAAAATTCATTTGCAGGGTTTACTTGAGAAGGGATTTATTCAGCCGAGTTCTTCACCTTGGGGTGCACCGGTCTTGTTTGTTGAAAAGAAAGACGGATCTCTTCGTTTATGCATTGATTACCGGGGTCTTAATAAGATAACTATCAACAACAAATATCCATTGCCTTTGATTGAGGAGTTATTTGATCAGCTGCAAGGTGCCAAGGTATTTTCTAAATTCGATCTGAGGCAGGGCTATTATCAGTTAAGGATTAAGTCTGATGATGTTCCTAAAACTACTTTCAGAACTCGGTATGGTCACTATGAGTTTGTTGTTCTGCCATTTGGGTTAACTAATGCTCCTATCGCATTTATGGATTTGATGCAAAGAGTGTTCTGTCCATATCTGGATCAGTTTGTGGTTATTTTCATTGATGATATCCTTGTATGCTCTAAATCTGAGGCTGAACATGAACAACATCTCAGGATTGTACTGTAGACTCTTCAAGAGCATAAACTGTTTGCGAAATTCAGTAAGTGTGAGTTCTGGTTAAGGCAAGTTACTTTTCTGGGCCACATTATTTCTCAAGATGGAATTTCTATTGATCCAGCAAAGATTGAGGTTGTCATGGCATGGAAACGGCCGGAGACTGTTACAGAAATTCACAGTTTTCTGAGTTTAGCGGGTTATTACATAAGGTTTGTCAAGGATTTCTCAAAAATTGTTGGACCTTTGACTTAGCTCACTCGGAAGAAGACTGTATTTGATTGGAATGAGAAATGTGAGGCTAGCTTCCAAGAATTGAAGAAGAGATTAACCACAGCTCATATTCTTGCTTTACCTAAGGGTACTAACAATCTGGTAATCTATAGTGATGCTTCTAAGGAAGGTTTAGGTTGTGTATTGATGCAGAATGTAAAAGTTATTGCCTACGCTTCCAGAAAATTGAAACCTTACGAACTTAACTACTCGACGCATGATCTTGAGCTTGCAACTATCATCTTTGCATTAAAAAAATGGCGTCACTATCTTTGGGGTAATAAATTTGAAATCTTTAGTGATCACAAGAGTCTGAAATTTCTCTTTTCTCAGAAAGAGTTGAATATGAGGCAGAGGCATTGGTTGGAGTTGCTTGAGGATTATAATTGTACTATCAATTATCTGCCAAGCAAGGCTAATATTGTTGCTGATGCTTTAAGCCGAAAGGCTACAGTTGCCAGTTTAATCATCAAAAATTGGAAGTTCATGGATGAATTATGTTTATGGAGGCCCAACACGTCAGATTCTGGTATTCAATTGGCAAGTTTGCATATTCAATCTCTTTTATTATCCAGGATTAGAGAGGCTCAGCAGGCTGATCTTCAATTGATGGAAATCTTAGAAAAGTCGAAAGGGGAAGAGTCGGATTTCAAATTGCATGATGATGGTCTTCTTAAATTCAAAGGCAGGATTTGTATTCCTTCTAAGCCAGCTTTAAAGAAAGAAATTCTTGCATAAGATCATAATTCTAAGTATACTATCCATCCTGGCAGTACTAAGATGTACAAAGATCTGAAACAGAACTACTGGTGGAACAACATGAAGACAGAGATTGCTGACTATGTTACTAGATGTCTTACATGTCCGAAAGTTAAAGCTGAACATCAGAGACCGACAAGGTTGTTGTAGCCGTTGGCCATTCCTGTTTGGAAATGGGACCACATTACCATGGATTTTGTGTCAGATTTACTGCGGTCTTCGAGAGGTCATGATTCAGTCTGGGTTGTTGTGGATAGATTGACTAAAACCACTCATTTTATTGCTACAAAGAAAACTGAATCTCTTGACAAGTTGGCTGAAATTTATGTCGAGAATATTGTTAGACTTCATGGGATTCCCAAAAGTATTGAGTCAGACAGAGATCCCAGATTCACATCTCAGTTCTGGCAGAAGATTCAGAAAGCTTTGGGCACGACATTGACTTTCAGTACTTCTTGTCATCCTCAAACTGATGGACAATCTAAAAGAACTATCCTAATACTTGAGGATATGCTTCGAGCGTGCATTCTAGACTTCGGTAAGAGTTTGGAGAAATACTTACCTCTTGCAGAATTTGCTTATAACAACAATTATCAAGCTACTATCGGTATGGCACTATATGAAGCTTTGTATGGGCGTAAATGTAGATCCCCTTTATATTGGGATGAAGTTGGAGAATTGAAATCTATTGATCCTACTGTATTCCCAGAGATGAACAGAATGATTGATAATGTTCAGCTTATCAGAAAAAGAATGCGTATAGCACAGAGTCGGCAAAAGAGTTATGCAGATAGACGCCGTCGTGATCTGGAATTTGTCGTAGGGGATCGAGTATTTCTAAAAATTTCTTCTCGCAAGGGCTTGATTCGGCATGGTAAGGGAGGTAAACTCAGTCCTCGTTATGTGGGGCCGTTTGAAGTAATTGAAACCATTTGTGAATTGGCTTACCGATTAGCTTTGCCTCCTATCCTGGGCAGGATCCATGATGTCTTCCATGTTTCTATGCTTCAAAAGTATCAACCAGATCCTTCTCATGTTCTTGAGCCGAGCCATTAGAGATCAGTGAAACTTTGACTTACACGGAGAAACCCCTTCGAATTGTTGATTATAAAGTTCAAGAGCTCAAAACTAAAAGCATTCTGATGGTTAAAGTTCTGCGGGATCATCATGGGTTGGAGGATGCTACTTGGGAAAGGGAGGATCAAATGCGAGATCGATATCCAGAGTTATTCGCCGAATCATGTAAGAATTGCGTGGGCGCAATTAGTTTAAGGGGGAGAGGATGTGACGCACTAGCTTTTTACCATACATTCACTTACTGTTGCATCCCTTAGTTGCACATTTCTTATGTGATCTATTTACTATTTTCTTTGATTACTATTCCTTTTGTTTTTCAACTTCATAATTATTTCGAGTTAGCATTTTTATTAAACCATATTAATCATAGTAGGAATGAGAAAGTGTGTCTTCGAGCGATTAGCGTGTAGAACCTTCATTTAGAAAATGCTTTATTGAACTTAGTGAATAGTATTACGTGACTTAACTTAGTGTTTTAATTAGCTAGCACCCTTGTTGCACCTTAGACTCATTTGTAAGCAACCTATGCTCATTTTAATAGCTCATTTATGCAAACAACTTGACCTCACTTAAGCTCACACAACATAAACTCTCACAACACCACCTACGCTCATAACATAACAAAGAAAAAAAAAAGCTGAAACTGCACTGTAGTAGGGTCGAAACCTGCAAGCAGCCTCAAGGAGGAAATTTTGATCTTCAACTCTTCAATCCAAGCCTCCCTAAGCCTAGAGCAAGTAGATTAGGGTGTGCGCAAGCCTTCTAGGTGTTCTTACGCGCTTTAAGTGAGGGTTTTCATGACTTTTTATGCATATTTAAAATGTTACACATTTCTTGATTTGTTAGAAATGCTATCAAATGTTAATGCAAAGCTTATCTATGCTATTATACATTGTATATAAGTGCTAGAGAACACATTTAAGCCATTGGTTCGCATTTTAAACGGTTGGAATCGTTACTTTGATTTTTTAGGTGAATATTGTTGTGCGTATTAGCTTGATCCATTGCTTCTAATAGGTGCCTTAGGTGCTAATGAAGGTAGTCCATTAGCCCCGTGCTCTTGAATTGCTCTAAACTTGCATAAAACGTGAAATAGTTGACTTTTTAATAGGGTTTCGGGGTTAATGCTAATCCGGGTAAAATTGAGCTTCATAATTGGTAATCTTAGGCTACCTAGGAGCTATAGAAGCTTTGATAACCCTTGTTTGAAGCCCGGTTAATGTATGTGTAGTTGAAAGCTATAAGAGGGAAATTGGGGCTTTTGGGGTAATTGCGGGTAATTGAACATGTTTGAGGGTTGTAAGGGTGCCTTAAGGGTTAATTAGAAGATTGGTATAGTTTTCCCTTGAATTTGAAACATTAACTTTGATTTGGAAGGAAAACAACTTGAATAACAAAGGGGTTTAAGTGCAAATTCAATTGTTTCACGCTTCTAAGACCATGGCATGACACCTTGTGTGTTTAAATGTGGTTTCAAGTTATTTTGGAGCTTTTGGTATAGTTCTATGTGTATTTTGAATATGCCCCTTTGTAAAACTGCTTAATTGGTTGTATAAATTGCTTCTATTCTAACTGCTTCAAGGTCAACCTATTTTATTGATCCTCCTATGTGTTATTGCTTGTATTGTTGATATTGTCTTGCCATTGTTAAGTGCATTGCATAGTGGTTGCGCAACCATAATGTCAAGGGCGGATGTGTTGAATATCGGCTAGGCGGCAGAGGGCTTGCCGGTGAATATTCAAACTTCGTGCCTTAGTCCCTCATTCGCCTGATCCGGAGATTGCCAAGGGATGTTGGGTCGTAAGATTATCGGGGTACATCCGGAGTACATCCACTGGAGTGATTGGGATTATACCGACACAGTGATTGTGGTTTATGGATCGTGAACAAAGATCAAGTAAAGATTGGAGTGTTAGGGTTAAGTGAAATGTGTCCTTTTTAATGTGTGGTATTGGATCTTTAACATTCTTGAATGGTTTTCATTGCTATTAATGTTAACTGTATTACTTGTTGCATTGCACGCCCCGAGAGACTTTATCCCTCACTGGGCAACAGTGGTTGTTCATACCTCGATATCATGTTTCAGGAAGTGCTGAGGGTGATCCCTAGCTAGTTAAGGTGGTAGTGGAAGAGGAAGAAGTGCAGGCAGAGCCTTTGCCCTAGTAGCTGTGTGTTTGTTGTATGAGGTGGATGTCCTTTCTTGTTGCTATATGGCGCACTTGTATTTCTATATTATGGTCTATTTTGTGGCCTAAAGGCTATGTATATGATTTGTAGTTGCAAGTTAAAGATAGTTGGTTGTAGTGGTAGATTTGGGAAACTATGACTTGTAATAACTCATGTTCTACTTCTAGCTTCTTGCATGCTTGGGTGTGTATACCCTGTTGTATGTTTGGCTTCAACTTCTTCAAATGTTTCAATGTTAACAAAGAATGGCATAATAAGCGGTTTTATGAAGAAGTCAAGTTGGCTGCATGCTTGTGTGAATTTGAACTACTATATGCCTCAAGGCTCGGATGGCCTTGAACTTTTGAACTTTAGTTATAAAAGCTTGCCTTCTTATATTGTGGCTTTATTGAACATTTACAGGTTTTCAGAATGTCTATGCTACAGAGGAGACTCTGTCTGTTTGTCGGGTCCAGACTTAACCTTTAGCGTGGGGTTGGGTCGGGGCGTTACAAGGAGTTTCCTAATACGACTGTAGTTGTCGAAGGTAATTTTCTTCTCAATAATTAATCAGTCACAGTTTTAATTGATTCCGGGGCTACACACTCATTTATCACACCTATGTACGCACAATTTTCTGGGTCATATAATCTCACAGGATGGTGTTTTTGTTGATCCGACGAAGATTGAGATTTTATTGGCATGGAAACGGCCTGAGACCGTTACCGAGATCCGCAGTTTTCTGGGTTTAGCATGTTATTATAGAAGATTTGTCAAGGACTTCTCTAAAATTGCTAGACATTTGACTTAGCTTACTCAAAAGAAAACTGTGTTTGACTGGAACGAGAAATGTGAGGCTAGTTTTCAGGAACTGAAAAAAAGACTTACCACGTCTTCTATTCTTGCACTGCCCGAGGGGACTGATAATCTAGTGATCTACAGTGATGCTTCAAAGGAAGGTTTGGGTTGTGTATTGATGCAGAATGGAAAAATTATTGCATATGCCTCCAGGAAACTGAAACCCTATGAACTCAACTATCTGACACACAATCTTGAGCTTGAAGCTATCATCTTTGCACTAAATAAATGGCGTCACTATCTTTGGGGTAACAAATTTGAAATTTTCACAGATCACAAGAGTCTGAAATATCTGTTTTCACAAAAAGAATCGAATATGAGGCAGAGTTGCTGGTTGGAATTACTTGAGGATTATAATTGCACTATTAATTATCTACTAGGTAAGGTCAATATTGTTGTTGTTGCTTTGAGCCGAAAGGCTATCGTTGCTAGTTCAATTATCAAAAATTGGGAGTTCATGGAAGAGCTATGTTTGTGCAAACCCAAGACTTCAAATTCTGGTATCCAATTTGCAAGTTTACAGATTCAATCTTTGTTGTTATCCAGGATCAGAGAAGCACAGCAAACTTGTAACAACTCGAACCCAACATATACATATTATATTTAATTGCATATACATTTGTGTCAGTTGAAGTGTTATATGTGTATATGTGCTTATTTTAGCATTTTGATTTATATAGTAGATTTATTTTTCTTCTACTATCCTTATTTTCTTTAAAAGGGGACACTACTATTTTTAAATTCAAATAAAATATTTTAGCTATTATTTTGTAATTTTAATTATATGGGATTGATCCTAAAACTTAGTAAACTTATTTTCATCATTTTAAAACGACCCCTGAGCCCGGGGTAAAAATTAAAGTATTTTATTTTATCGAATTTGTATTTTTCTCTTATTATACACTTATTGTTGGGCATACGTTCATAATTTTTAATTGTATAGCACATCGGGAGAATGCATTAGGAAAATAATTTTTATATCGTATAAATAGTAAAAACATTATTTTGGACTAGTTAGTTTGTAATTGAATTTTGGGCCATTTTAGCTAAACTTATATTAATTTTCTAAACTAACTAAAGCCCATATAGCCAACTTATACATTATATATCTATATATACATATAATACACTTAAGGAAAACAAATTAAAAACACAATACCACACAAAACACACACAACCCACGGTTCTTCACCAAACATACACACTCACACGCGTTGAAAACATACACACACACATGGCTGGAAAATGAAGAGAATAAGGGGAAAAGAGAAGAAAACAAGCCTATTCTAGCTAATTTGGTGAGGGATTTCACTCTTGTATGTCTTTTTAATTGTTAATTCTTGCTTCTTGAATGTTTGGTATGAAGTAGATATGTGATCTAATGTGTTAAAATACGTGGCTAGCTAAAGATTTAGGGTTCATTATGTTGTGGTAGTCCTCTTTTAACATGCTTTGCTAGTTTGGTGGTAGTTTTAATGTTAGATGTTAAAATTCTATACTCAAGCTAATGTTGTAGTTTAAATGTTTGTGTAAAGGCTTGAGTGAGTTATTGATAGCATATGCATGAATTTCTAGAGTTAAAGCATGTTAACAAGCAAGAAAATAGCCAAAATGAGAATTAGAACAAAAGTGCAATTTCGGACAGTCCACTGTCCCTGTGTTCTAGAGCCCTTTTAACATAGTAAACATGCTAGAAAATTAACAAAAGCTACGTAGAAGCTAGATTGGGCAGTTTAGAGAAAATTTGGATTTCTAGTGCTAAGCCAAATTTTAACGTTTTGACCGTCCAATTTAGCCATTTCCGAAATGTAGCCAGGAAAATCGCTGGTTCTGCCAACTTAGCGTAGTTGCACGGTAGAGGTCATAACTAATGCAATTCAACTCAGAATTGGACACCGTTTGAACCTAAATCCATCTACACTCGAAGAGATACATTTATACATAAAAATTAGTGAGTTTGAAGGGCAATAGAATAGGTAACTGAGTTGATTGAGTTAATCCTCTGTTAGAGAAATTGAAAAATGTTTTAGTGATATTTTAGGGTTTTGTGTAAAATTGATTCTAGGATTGATTTCATGTTATCTATAGGTGCTATAGGTTCTAATGAGAATATATTAGTGATTAGTTGTGATTGGCTTGATTGGAACTTTGGAAAATTTGCATAATTGGCTTAGAATTCAAAGGGGCTTTATCCGAAAAGTAAATCCAGGTGAAATCTAATGATGTAGATATTCTTTATTAGGCGTGGTAGTACTTAAAGTGCTTTTATGGCGCTAATTTGGGCATTGGTTTGGGTACCTGTAGTTCAAACAGACCTTGGGGCCTTCGAGGCTTTTGAGCTTAGCATAGTTAAAAATGGATTTTCTCGATATTAAATAGTGCCATAAAGTATCATTAGAGATGTAGTATAGTTAGTTTGGGGTTTATGTATTGTATGTTTTGATTGGAACCTAAATTGCCTTAGTAGACAAAGGGGTCTTTGAAAAGAAGTGTTAGCTATGGCCTGTTTGAGTATGTAGATAATTTTAGATGTGTTAGGAAGCCTTTAAAATGTAATTATGGCATGGTTTGGATAATTGAATTAGGTAGCTATAGTTTAAATCACCTAAAGGGCAGTGCGGAGTTTTCATGTTAACATGACTTAAAATGTGGTTTCATAGCATTTATGTGTATCATAATATGGCTATAGGTGATTAGTAAAGTTAGATTTGAGGTTCGTTATCTTGTGTGAAGTTAGAGCTTGTTTTGTAAGCATTTAGAAGGAGATTTATTGGATTTCTTGTGAATTACTTGAATTAGTTGCATTGGTAATTATTATATTGTTATATTTGCTCTAATTGATCATGATAGAGTTATATGTTATATAAGTGTGAAGTTTATGACCTAAATACCAAGCATGTGAAAAGTGTTTAATTGAATCTTATGTAAATTAGTTAAACTTATTGCATAAATAGCTATTTGAATTGTTATACTTGCAATAATTGCTATTTTTGTCTATTGATTGAGTTATAAAATGTAAATTGGGAAAATGAGTATAATAACTTAAATTATCTTGTAAGTAGCTAGAGTTTAGTTTAGACTAAGTGGTTAACTTGTTGAACATGTAAGTTGAAATGGGAACTAAAGGTGATTGGTTGCCATTTAGCTAATTAAATGAAATTGGGGCCTTATGCATTCTAATGCTAAAAAGCAAAGAATGCTTCTTGTCATATCCTCTAAGTTAGTTAAGATAATGCATGTCTAGAGATTTTAGAGTTTGATATTGTGATATGAACTTGCAGAACTAGCTAGTTAATTGCATGATTAGTGTTCTTAACTCATGTTATTTGTGTATGGTTAATCGGATGAATGTAGAATGATTTTATTGCATAACTACCTAACTAGGAATTGAAGGGAATTGATGTCATGAGAGAAGGTTCAAATGGGTGTTTGGCTAAGTTTTGTATGTTTGGCTTCCTAAAGGTGAGGGAGTTTTCATTCTTTTGTGCATATTAATTGTTCTATTGTTCATAAATTGTGCAATATCTTATAATTGCTTATAGTGATAAATACTTTGTAATAAATTGAGTAAACATGCACTTGTCTCTTGTGATCTTGCTATATTGCTTATTTATGGAACTTATGTGTGAGGGCAACCTACTTTGTTGTCCCTCAATTGTTTCATTGAATTGTATTGTCATTGTCATCATAAATACATTGCATCGTGGTTGCGCAACCATATTGTAGAGGCAGATGTATTGGGTATTCGCTGGGCGGCAACAAGCTTGCCAATGGATATTCAACCTCCGTGCTCTAGTCCCTCGCTCGCCTGGTCCGGAGATCGCCAGGGGGTGTTGGGTCGTAGGATATCGGGGTACATCTAGAGTACACCCACTGGAGTGTTTGGGGTTATGCCGGTACATTCATCGTGATCTTGGTTCATGGATCAAGGTTCGTGATCGAGATCTGGAATTTAGAGTGTTTGGGATTATTGATATCGTATCCTTTTAAAAGTGTCGTATTTAATCGTTTAATTGTTATTGGATTGTATTGTTATTGAAACTTGCGAAAAATTGTTGCATTGCATGAAAAGGTTTGTGAAAACACCCCGATTAATTGTACCCTCTCCCTCACTGAGCAATAGTTTTGCTCATTCCTCGTTTTAACATATTTCAGGAGGAGCTGGAGTTGGTTTGCTTGCTGTGTGGATTATTTGCTTCATCAGTGTGCAGGACGTAAAGGAACGTGATTATAATTAGTTTGTGCCCTATTTTGAGATCTCAAAGTCTTGTATGTTTTTGTGTGGTGTTAAAGGATTGTAATATAAAGTTTAAAAGTTTGTACGATTAGTTAGATAGTTGATGGCATGTAATAACTTCTAATGGTTTACTCTTTGACTAGATAGCTTGCATGCTTGTATAGTTATAGATAAGGTTGATTGCTGGATTTAAAATATAAGATAGTTAAATAGATAAGATTAGAGTGGTATGATAAGTGAAATCATTATAATAGAACTTCAACAAATAATGAAAATGCATGCTTGTGTGTTTGTTATGTCTTACTTAAGGCTTGGATGGCCTTGAAGTTGGGAGGAGTTGTGGAGCTGAAGTTGGAGTATGTTGTAGAATGTGGTTTGGAGTTTATGTTTTGTTTACAAGTAACCAGTTAGACCTAGAAATAGGGAAAACTCCGTCTATTTTTTCTCCTTTTTCGTGCCTTTGGGAAAGGGTTCGGGGACCTGATTCCGTGAGGGATCGGGCTGTTACAAAACTGACCCTCAACTGTTGAAAATCCTAGAAAAGTCTAAAGGGAGAGAGTCGGACTTCAAACTTCTTGGGAATGGCATTCTCAAATTCAAGGGCATAATTTGTATCCCGAGTGAGCCAGCCTTAAAGAAAGAAATACTTTGTCGAGGCACACAGTTCTAGATATACTATCCATCCAAGTAGTACAAAGATGTATAGATATTTGAAACAAAACTTCTGGTGGAATAACATGAAGAAAGAGATTGCTAATTATATTGCTAGATGCCTTACGTGTTAGAAAGTTAAAGCTGGGCATCAAAGACCTGCTAGGTTATTACAGCCTTTGGATATTCCTAACTGGAAATGGGACCATGTTACTATGGATTTCGTGTCAGACTTGCCAAGATCTTCGAAGGGTAATGATTCAGTATGGGTTGTTGTTGATAGATTGACCAAAACTTCTCACTTTATTACCACGAAGAAAACTAATTCTCTTGACAAGCAAGCAGAGTTTTATATTGAAAATGTTGTTAGACTTCACAGAACTCCAAAGAGTATTGTGTCGGACAGAGATCCCCGATTCACATCTCAGTTTTGGCAGAAGATTCAAAAAGCTTTGGGCACCACATTGCGCTTCAGTACTTCTTATCACCCTCAAACTAATGGTCAATCTGAGAATGATCCTAATACTCGAGGATATGCTGCGAGCTTGTATTCTGGACTTTGGTAAGAGTTGGGAGAGATATTTACCGCTTGCAGAATTCGCCTATAACAATAGTTACCGAGCTACTATTGGTATGACACCGTATGAGGCTCTATATGGGCGTAAGTGCAAGTCTTCTTTATATGGGAATAAGGTTGGTGAGATGAAGACTATTGACGCTACTTTATTGCCTGAGATGAACAGAATGATTGATAATGTGCAACTTATTAAAGAGAGAATGCTTACAGCACAGAGTTGGCAAAAGAGTTATGCAGATAGACGTCGTCGTGATTTAGAGTTTGCCTTGGGAAATCAAGTATTTTTTAAAATCTATTCTCGTAAAGGTTTGATTCGGCACGGTAAAGGGGGTAAACTCAGTCCAAGATATGTGGGACCGTTTGAAATAACTGAGAAAGTTGGGACATTGGCCTACATATTAGCTTTGCCTCCTAGTTTGAGCAGCTTTCATGATGTTTTCCACGTCTCTATGCTTCGGGAATATCAGCCAGATCCTTCCCATGTTCTTGAGCCAAAACCTTTAAAAATCAGTGAGACTCTAACTTATTCAGAGAAACCTCTTCGGGTTGTAAACTGGAAAGTTCAGGAGCTTAGAACTAAAAACATCCTGATGATTAAAATTATGTGGGATTATCACGGGTTAGAGGATGCTACATGGGAGAGAGAGGATCAGATGAGAGAAATATATCCAGAGTTATTCGCCGAATCATGTAACAATTGGGTGGACGCAATTAGTTTAAGGGGGGGAGGGTGTGACGCCCGAGAATATCACTGTACTTCTATTAACTATTGCATTCACTGTTTGTACATTTTAACTGTGCATTACATGTTCCTTTCCTTGGTTACTATTTATTACATTTTTCAAATACTTATTTTCTTCGAATTAGCATTTTTACTAAACTATATTGATTATTTTAGGAATGAGAAAAAATGAGCCTTTGAGCAATTAGTGTCAGGAAGGCTCATTTAGAAAATGTTTTAGCGGTTTGAGTGAATAGTGAATTGGTGAAGTTGTTACATGAATTAATTGGCTAGACTTTTAATTGCAATTCTAAGCTTAATTGAATTAGTTTTGAGCAATTATCAAGTGACCAAATCAGCCCCAATTGATTAATATACCACTTATACACCTCATAACACATATAACTTAGAAAAAAAAAATAGCAAAAGCCAAAATAATACCCCCCAAACCCGAGACCCTGCAACAGGAAAAAGAAGGACAAAAACCTCCATTTTCACTTGGAAATCTTCACTTTGAGCTCATATCAATCCACTCCAAGTACAACCAAACCATCTCCTAGCATCTACACTTCAATTTGTGATGGATTTTCACTTATCTTTGCATTTCTATGGTTTTTGTGTATGAGTTGAATTTCGCGATTTGCTTTTATATGTCAATATTATGCTTAATTCCTTTGTAAAGAGTAGTTTATATGTTCTAGGGACTTCTTTTGTGGTGCTTGATGCCTTGGTTATGGTTGTTTTGCAAATGGTGATGTGAGGAAGACAATGAATAGTGCACGTTTTTAGGGTTTGTGAAATTGTGCCTTATACCTTGATTCTATGCTTCAAATAGATGCTTTAGATGCTAAAGAGGATAGATTAATGGCCCCGTGTGGTTTAATTGCTCGGAATATAGTTAAAACATGAAATTGGCAACTTTTAGAAAGGGGTTTAAGTGTAATGTAAATCCGGGTTAATTTGGGCATCACATTTGGTGTTTTTAGTTTATATAGGTGCTAGATATGCTTTTCTAACTCTCAATTGAGTTCCGGTTAGGGTACGTGTAGTACAAACTCACAAAGGGGCAATCGGGCTTTTTATGGTAATTTCGGGTAATTGGATAGTTTCGAGGGTCATAGGGGTGCCATAAGGAGTAATTAGAAGTATGGTATAGCTCCTTCGTGAGATTGGAACATTATCTTTTAATTTGGGATCAAATGACTTAGGTTATAAAGGGAAAAAAGTGGGAAATCGATTGTTTTACACTTCCATGATCTTGTCAATGCTTGTTAGGTGTTTGGAGGTAGTTTTAAGTTAATTATGAGCTTTTGGTAATGTTTTGTGAAAAATATTTAATTTACCCCTTTATGTTCATTTAGTTGATTTCATGCTATTGATTGTATTTTAACTATTTTCGAGAGCAATCTACTTTGTTGTCCCTCCTAAAGTAATTGTTTTATAGTATTATTATATTGTCAATTGTTAAAGTACATTGCATAGTGGTTGTGCAACCATAGTGTTAGGGGCAGATGTATTAGGCATCGGCTGGGCGGCAGCGGGCTTGCCAGTAAATATTCGATCTTCGTGCTCTAGTCCCTCACTCGCGTGGTCTGGAGATTGTCAGGGGGTGTTGGATCATAGGATTCTTAGGGTACATCCGGAGTACACCCACTGGAGTGATTGGGGTTTATGTCGGCACATTGATCAAGTGAATTCTGGAGTGTTAGGGTTAAAGTGAATTGTATCCTTTTAATGTGTGGTAACTTGTCATTTCATTGTTCTTTTGTTGTTTAATTGCTTTAATTGTATTAATTGTTGCATTTCACGCCCCGTTAGACTATATCCCTCACTGGGCAATTGTAGTTGCTCATACCTCGCTAACATGTTTCAGGAGGTGCTGAGATTGATCCCCAACTTGTTGTGGTTGAGGGATAAGAGGTAAAGGTGCAGGCTAAGTAGTTGTCTTAGTTACTGTGTGCTATTTGCTTGAGGTGGATGTGTTTCTTGCTGGACTTTATGTGAAGGCTTGTTTGTATTATTTGATGTCCTATTTTCGAGCCTATGGGCTTATGTATATATTTGTGCAGTTCTAAGCTTGAAAGTTAGATAGATGTAGTATGAGATATGTAACTGTGGCATGTAATAACTTATATTTCTGCTTCTAGTTTTGTTGCATGCTTGGGTGTGAATGCAATGGTTGAACGGTTGGCTTTAATTCTTAAGTATGTTTAAATGATAACATAGAGTGGTATGATAAGCAGTCAAAAGATAAGATTCTAGGATTGTGAATTGCATGCTTGTATGTGTTTATAAGGTATTGTGTTTGTAATGCCTCGATCCCTCACGAGACCGGAGGCTGTAATAACCAAGTTATTCTCAACCCAATTCCAACCCGGTCTCAAAATTTTAGGGAAAAACGGATAGAGTCTCCCCTATAACGTGGACATTTTGAAAACCTGTAAGCATTCAATAAGCTATAGAACAACAATAAAGCCATTTCTAAAATAAAGATCTCAACTTTAAGGCCATCCGAGCCTTCAAACATACAAACAGTTTAGATACACACAAGCATGCATTCATAACTTAACTTCTTTACAAAACCGCTTATCATGCCACTCCATGATAGCTTTTAAGCATTTTTAGAAATTGAAAACAACTCGTCATTCACTCCCAAGCATGCAAAGAAGCTAAGAGCATAAATATAAGTTATTACATGCCATAGTTCATATCTCCTACTACAATCAACTAGCATTCAGCTTACAATCACTCAAACATGTACATAAGCACTTAGGCTACAAAATAGATCATAAGGTAGAGTAAACAAGATCTCCACATAACAGCAAGAACCATAAATCCACCTCACACAAGTATAACACAGCAACTAAGGCAACTCCTCCTCCAATTGCACCTCTTGAAATATGTTAGCGAGGTATGAGCAACCACAATTGCCCAGTAAGGGATAAAGACTACTCGGGACGTGCAATGCAACAATTATAGCAGTTAAGCAAGAAGGCAAGTAAAGTACATTTGAAACAGTAAATAACCACACATATCAAAGGATACGATACACTTAACCCCAAAACTCCAGAATTCTCTTATCTTGATCACGAACCACGATCCACGATCAATATGCCGGCATAACCCCAATCACTCCAGTGGGTGTACTCCGGATGTACCCCGATAATCCTACAACCCAACACCCCCTAGCAATCTTCGGACCAGGCGAGTGAGGGAATAGGGTACGGAGATCGAATATCCACTGGCAAACCCGCCGCCGCCTAGTCGATATTCAATACAACCATCCCTAACACTATGGTTGCGCAACCACTATGCAATACACTTATCAATGGCAAGACAATATCAACAATATAAGCAATAACACGTGGGAGGATCAACAAAGTAGGTTGACCTCGAAACAGTTAGAAAATAATTAGTTTCATATAAGCAATTAAGAGATTTACAAAGGGGAATATTCAAGATACACATAGAACTATACCAAAAGCTCCAAAACAACTTGAAACTACATTTAAACACACAAGAAGTCATGTCAAGGTCTTAGAAGTGTGAGACAATTGAATTTGCACTTAAACCCCTTTGTTATTCAATCCATTTTCCTTCCAAACTCATGTTGTGGTTCTAGATTAGCAAGCGGCCTATACCATGCTTCTAGTTAACCCCTTAGGCACCTATAGGACCCTCGAAATCTCGCAAACACCCGCATTTAGCCCGAAAGCCCCAAATTCTCTCTTTTGACTTTATACTACAAGTACCTCACCCGAAACTCAAATGAGGGCTAGCAAAGCATAATTAGGGTCTACTTAGCCTAGGAACACCAAAAATGAAGGCAAATTTTATCCGGATTCGCGATAACCCCGAAACCTCTTTCTAAAAGTCGATTATTTCATTCTTTTGCTTGGTTATGAGCAATTAAATGTTATGGGGCCTTTACACTACTTTCATTAACATCTAAAGCACCTATTAGGATCATTGATTCAACCTATAAAGTCCAATTTCACAAAACCTTAACATTCCCGTCACTATTCATGTCAAATATTCAACGAGCAATTTCAACCGATTAAACTATGAAACGATAGCATAAATTAGGTCTCTACTACTTATATATAACATACATAAGCATATTTGAGCATTGCATTAGCATTTAAGAGCAAAACAAGAAATTCAAGAAAGTTGTCACATTTTTTAAATGCAAAAATAGGTATGAAATCACTCACCTATTGCGTGTAGGAGCTCCCAGGAGGCTAGTAAACACCCTAAACCACTTGCACCTAGCTTGGCATGGCTTGGAATGAGTATTTGTTGAGCAAAAATCTATATTTCTCCTCCTATGCTATTTTTGGATTTGCTACAGTATTTTTTGCTTTTCTCTTCTTTTTTTTTGTTTTATGATCTTAATATGTGTGTGTGAGTATATATGCTAAGTGGTGTTGAGTTGGGTGAGTGTTAAGCCTATAAAAATGAGTCTAATTAGCTTAAAAACGAGTCTCAATGAGCGTAAATATGTTACTTAACTAAAACATAAAGTTTAACTGCGTAATACTATTCACTAGTTCAATAAAACATTTCCTAAACGAATGCTCTCAACACTAAATGCTCAAATGCACATTTTTCTCATTCCTAACATAACTAATGTGATTTAAGAAAAATGCTAATTTGAAGAAAATAGATAGTTGGAAAACGTAATGAATAGTAACCAAAGAAAGCAACAAGTAAATGGATAGTTAAAATGCACAAATAGTAGATGAAACAGTTAATGAATCATGGCAATGTTCTCGGGCGTCACAGTGTTGCTTAAGGCTCGGATGGCCTTGAAGCTAGGAATTAGTTAAAGGTGAAGTTGTTGAAGTTCTAGTTTTGCATTGTGGTTTTTGTGATGTTTACAGGTATCCAGAATGTCCACAGTACAGAGGAGACTGTGTCCGTTTGTCGAGTCCGGACTTAACCTTTTAACATGGGGTTGGGTCGGGGTGCGACTTTCATAATACTCAACTACTTATGTAACCACACATTTCGATCATCTCGGTTTCTCGATTAACACCACATTCCAATCAAGTTCATTAAACCACTCAATTAATCTAACCACATTCAAATGCCAACATTCAACTAACTTTCTTTCATTTAGCCCCTTTTGCTCCATTACTATAAAACTAGTCATTTACCATTAAAGGCATTACTATAAAACTAGTCATTTACCTTCAAAGGCATATTATAGGCACTCCAGACACCTCACAATCACTAATGAACCACAATCAAGCTCTATAAACACACACAACACTCACATGACCCAAAACCATACAAATTGCCCTTTATGCTCAATCAATCCACTCCAAGTCCTAGCCACATTCTAGCAATTTCAAGCATTAATTTAGTCATTCTAACACTTATGGCAACCACTACAAGCATCGAATCAAGCATTAACCATTAATTCAACAAAATACTATTCATTTTTCCAACTTTCCCAAGCCACCACATCCAAACGAGCTACGATACTTGAAATCTGATTTCACCACTCAAACCTAGACACTTTATGATCCACTTAAATGCAAAGAAAATCCATTTTAAACCACAACAACCACAAAACCCCGATTTGCCTCTTAGTCCGTTTGAACTACAACTACCTCAACCGATCACCCAATCAACGCTATAAACACTCCATAATCACTTTCTAGCCTATCTAAGACCTTACAACCACTCATAACATGCCTGGTCAATACTTCATTCAAACGATCCCTTTAAGCTCTAGTCAAAAATTCTCAATTCTAGCCATATTAACTAGCTAATAAGCCACGAGGGAATACTAGGAGCTTACTAGGCACTCCACAATCATCAACCAATCTCAACAAAGCTCTACAAACACTTGAATTATCCGAACGGCCCAATTGCACAAAATAACCACTTTATGTTCCAACCCAAATTTCTCAATTCTAGCAATGTTAAATCCGTTTAAATGATACATTTAGTCTTCTAAGCATTCATGTCACCTAACCAAAATGATAAAACGTAATTTAGATCAAAAACCCCAATTTTCAAAATTTACTATTCTAACACTATTCATCTTCTTCTCCAACTTGCATTTTCCATTTCTAGCCATAAAAATCTTCAAATAACTATAAACGAATGTTCTACGATCATAATAAAAGCTATTTCAAGCATAGATAGGCATGTAATAGCAATATATTACAAATCTAAGAATTTGAACATAATGCAAAAACTTATTAAAAATGCAAAGCAAGATGAAATCCCTCGCCAAATGAAGATGGAGAAGCTTTGGTGATGACCTAGGAAGGTTTTAGGGTCTTCAAATCCAAGCTCAAGTTCAAATTTGCAATGGTTGAGATTTTCCTTTTTCCTTTTCTTGGCCCTTGGCAGAATTTTTGAGCTTCTTTGTCTTCTTTTTTTTTTTTGCTTGTTTGGTTAGTTTTATAGGTGGTTGGGTGGATGGGTCAAATTGGTCATGGTTTAGGTTTGGGTTGAGAAAAAAAATGAGTTAAAATACTATTTTGGCTAAAAACATTGTGTTGAAGGTTACTATTCATACAATAGACAAAATAATTTTTAATTCACATTCCCGATATGCTATGAACATAATATTATTTTTCTCATGCCTCCTAAATGTCTAGTATTATGGAAAAAATGTAAAATCAAGGGAATAAAACAATAAACAAATGCTAGTGAATAGTAATTTCACTAAAAATGCTTGAAATTCAATGTAAACGCTCTAATTAGCACACAATCATATGCAACAGATGTAATGTACTATCTACTAGGTCCGGGGCATCATAGTAACATTAGTCATTAGTGATGAAGTTGTGTAATATGTATTATTTGAATTGATGTAATAGTTAGGTTATGTAAATAGGTCATTTCGAATTCGATAGACATAATGTAAATGTAATTTTGTAACTTGAATTTTAGTTTTGAGGTTTTGTAATGGCAGGACCGTATTGTTTTGTGATTAATAGTGCTCGGGCTAATGTAGTATGCCTTAGCGGACTTAGGAGGAGTGATCTTCTCAAACCCGCGGCATCATGATCCAAAGAATGTTTTGGATATAACTGTGGAATTAGAGAGTATATTAATGGTTGAAAAATGGGGTCGTGACAGCAATCGCAATAAACAGAATGGCCCAAGTATTAGAGGCTATGAGACCCTGTACCAAGCCAATATAGAGCCCATATGCATTTTATAGAATTTCATATATTTTTGCATCATTTAATATGCATTTATGTTAATTAATATGCATTTACATCGTTTTATGTGCACATGCATTGGTTAACGTGCAATTATGTGATTTAGATATCTTAGGACTTAATTAATTATTAATAAGTCAAGACAAGCAATTAAATACTTATGAAACAACTAGAATGACAAACTAGAAGATAGGCTTTTAGTTGGAGGGCACTCTGGTCATTTGGCAACCAAACAAAATATCCTACCTAACAAAACATACACACTACATTCTACACACACACAAAAATGCAGAACATACACACTCACACACGCACTAAACTACACGATTGAGAGAAGAAGAAAGGAAGAGAGAAAGAAAGAAGAAAGGAGAAAAAGAAGGAAGAAGAATAAGCAATTTCAACCATTTCTATGCCATCTTCAGGCTAGTTTCTTGCTCTTACAAGCTTGCTAAGCCATTGTCTTGCATTTTGATTTAAGATTGAGATGAGGGATGTTTTCAAAATGGTTTTTAAAGGTTACATAGTTCATGATTATGTTATATATATGTATCTTGGGCATGATAAAGTTGAATATAACCTTGCTTGGTGAATTTGAATTTGGGTATGTTTAATCTAGGGTTTGAAATTTGGTGTTGAGGTTAACTTAGCTTAGGCTCGTTTTTTATAGCTTGTGATCATCTTGAAGAGTTCTATATGAGTTGTATGAAGTATTACATGTGTCAAAATATGTTCACAGTGGTTTCAAGGAGATGAAAGGCAAAAATTGAACTTGAATGCTTAGGTTAAGTTGATGGTTGGGGAATGAATATGTTGAACTTGAGTTATGTGCTCTTAGGAGCTATAAAACATGGGGAATATTGTTGTTTAGCATTGAATTAAGTTGCATAATTGATTTGAGCTTGAAAGAATGAGTTTAGAGCAAGAAAAGAAGTCAAATGCTTGATTTTAACATGATCCGGTCAACGCAACACGCTAGTGCCTCACCCGGATGGTCTAGCCCGGATTAAAGGCAGTAGTTACTACTCTTGGTCCAGTCGAGGGGGTCCAGACGAGGCTCTCGTTCGGATGCCTCGACCGGATGGTTTTCAGCTTTGCGCAGTGTTTTTCCAGAGGTCATATCTTAGTCAATTCAACTCCGAATTGAGTTCTGTTTGATTCTAGAACTATCTAATTTTGATAGGATTCGATTATAGACTAAAATTAGAATAATTGGGGTTTGGGAAAGTAGGGAAATTAACTGTTTAATTTAGGCTAATGTAGAAGGGTTGAGGATGCTTCATAGTTTCATTCGTGCTTGCATTTTATTGTCGTTTTGAGTTGTTTTAAGGTGTTCTTACATCCTCTTTTGGTATATGGATATATTGAGTTCTTCTATATGGTATTAATATGGTCAAGCATGATGATTATTGGTTTCATGATTATCTAAATGATGCGCACATCTCTACATGTACGTATGAGGTCGCTACATGGTCAAACACATGCATGATAAAACAACTTTCCTTGTTGTCCTCCACTTTGTGTCTTATGAATTCCAAATGCAAGATGTTCACATGTTTACTTGCTTGACCATATGATAAGTATGCTTGATTAAGTTTGGATTATATATATACGTTCGAATGTTGGAGGTAACTTTCCTCGTTGACCTTCACTTGCATGTTATATGTTATATGAACTCTATTTGGATCATGATTATACTATTATGTTTTTTTATTAATGTTACTAATCGGTGACAACCTACTTTGTTACTTCCGAGCCTGTTTGCTTATTTGAATTCCTCTCTCACTTGGGGGGTTACCTGGAAAGATGGAAGGTATATATATTGACACAATTAAGCAATCTAATAAACCCCATGGTAGAAGTTCTGATTCTCCCCTGCAGCATTGGACCGTCAGGTATAGGTCTCGGCTACCATGACTTCCCGTAGATCATGCAATCTAATAAACCCCATGGTAGGAGTTCTAATTCTCCTCTACAGCATTGGACCATCAGGTATAGGTCTCAGCTACTGTGGAAATTTCGTATTGATAAAAATGATTTGACAAGAAAGCTCGAGACTGGCCATCTCCAACAAGTTCGAGATATGGTATTCTTTTATTATGAGAATCCTACTCTAACTTGATCCCTTGAGGTTCTTGGAGAGTTGAGATTAGTACGTTGTTTAATTCGTTCTTATGTACTTCTAATCCATGTTAACCTTGCTTCTCTTGTTGTATATGCATAGCACGATTCTTGAAAGAAGTTTACGAAAAGATAAAACTGATGCCCGGCTCCCAGTGCATGCATTTATGTGTGCAACTATTTGCTTAAATGCCTACTTTTCCTATAAAATGCTATTAAGTGTTTATCTGCTCTCTATGTGCTAATATTTGTTAAATTGCTTTTAAATATCAAACTTTTGAATTTATTTACTTTAGTAAATAATAAATGAGCATTCAAATTATTTTCATTATAGACTTTTTAGTAAAACTTGCATTTAAAGAGTTTTCAGTTAAATTGAGCCCGGACAAAAAATTTTATTATCTTATTTCTCGAATTTCATATTTTTCTATTATTACTTGACTTATAATTATCTTACGTTCACAAAAATTATATTCATTGCATATGTGACGAGTGATTTGCAAAAATATCTTGATATTATATGAATAGTAAAATTATGTATTATTTTGGGCTTAAAGAAGTTTTCTTACATTTATTCTAATACACCTAAGCTCAAACCTATTTTAACTCACAACCCAAACCCAATATCCAACCCATCAACTCATATAATCATCCTACACATATATATACTAAACAAAACACAATAAACACAAAAAAAAACCTCAAATAAGCCAAAAAAGGCCAAAAATAGCCAAAAAATCCTATTATGGGAATAGTGGTTTTCTTACAAATTTTGCTCAATTTGATCTTCCAAGATCTTCTAAAGGATTCCAAGCCATCAAAAAGCTTCTTCCTTGCTCCTACATCTCTAGTTTGGTGAGGGATTTAGCATTTTTGTGCATTTTTAATGTTTATGTCATAACTTTAAATTTCTAGATTTGTCAATATTAGCCAATGAAATGCTCAAATATGATCATAAATGTTTTCTACATGCTATAGAGATGTTTTTTTGTTAGTTTTATGGTTTGGTTTTAGAGCTTTAGCAAAGGGTGAGTTGGAGAAGATGATGAATAGTGCTTTTCTAGGGTTTTTTTTTATAAAATTTGCTATTGAGATTGATAGAATGCTTCCTATAGGTGCTAGAGATGTTTACTAACATAGAAATGTGATTGTTTGACCTTAGATTGCTCGAAACTTAGGAAAAATGCTAAAAACGGTTCGGTTTACAAAAGGATTTCAGGGTAAAAGTGAATCCGAGTTGAGTTGATTTGATCAGTATATCTAGTGTTCTTAGGGTATATAGGTGTTAGATGTGCTTTTTTAACGCTTGTTTGGACATCGGTTAGGGTATGTATAGTTCAAATGCATAAAGGGGTAAATCGGTGTTTTGTAGGAAATGCGGGCTATTGGGTAGACTTAAGGGTTTAAAGGGTACCATAATGTGAGGGTTGGAGGGTAGGATAGTTCGTTTGTGAATTGGGAACCTTGTCTTCCGGTTAGATGCTAAATAGCCTATGTTAACAAAGGGTAAAAAGGGGAGTTTGAGGGTTTTTAGCACTTACATTGCCTTGTAGTGGTTAAATGTAGTCCTAAGGTTTATGTGAGTTTTTGGTAAGGTTCCGTGAAAGATTATGATTTATATCTTTTTATGCTCAATTGGTTATTCTAATGTTATTGTTTGTAATTCATTGATTTCTGAGGGCGACCTACTTTGTTGTCCCTCATTTATTATTTTGCTTCATATCGCTTCATTTTTTTTGTCATATTGTCATTGTCTTTAAGTGCATTGCATAGTGGTTGCACAACCATAGTGTCAGAGGCGGATGTATTGGATATCAGCTGGGTTGCAGCGGGTTGCCAGTGGATATTCGATTTCCGTGCTCGAGTCCTTCACTCGCCTGGTCCAGAGATTACTAGGGGGTGTTAGGTCGTAGGATTTTCGGGGTACATCCAGAGTACATCCACTGGAGTGTTTAGGGTTTATGCCGGCACATTAATCGAGGTTCGTGGTTCGTGATTGAAGATCAAGTGAATTTTGGAGTATTTGGGGTTAAAGTGAATCGTATCCTTTTAAATGTGTGGTATCTTATTGCTTATGTGCATTTTAATTGCTTAAATTTCTTTATTTCAATATAACTAATTGTATTGCATGAATCCCCTTATAAATCCTTCCTGTATAATGTTTTCCCCTCCCTCATTAGGTATACATGATTGTATACTCACTCCTCATTATCCACCTTTCAAGAAATGTCGTGTTAGCAGGAAAGTTCGTGATTACGTGATAGTTCGTGCTTGAAGAGTTGCCTTATGTGTTATATGGCTTGAATTGAAAAACAAAAGTTGTAAAGTTGTTCTATTATGAGTTGTATGTATTCAATGAATAAAGAAATATAATTTAAGTTTAATTAGATCATTAGAGTCGTATGATAACCTAGTTTATGTAATAGGTTAGTATTATTTCATTTCAAAGCATGAGCGTGCTTGTCTAGAGGAAAATAGTTAGAATAGCCGTTGAATTTGCAAAATGTATAATTGCTTGTGTTTGTTTGCTGAGATCCAAGGTTCGGATGGCCTTGAGGAGTTGTTAAATGTGTTGGACACGGTACTGGTCCATTTATATTCTATTTGCAGGTTTTCGTTTGTCCTATAAATAGGGGAGACTCCATCCATTTTCCCTGAATTTTGTGTCCAGGTGTTACAAAAACCCTTCATTTTTTCATCTTCACTGAGCTATATGCAGGATTAGCTCACCCCTCTTTTGATCAATTACAGGTGAGGCAGTCCCTGAGCAGGCCCTCATGTGGTTGGGAAGTTTCATTGACATGTCGAGTTGGATTTCTGCTTTATTTGATCTGTGTGTCTGCTTGTGAAGACGTACTACTTGTTGTAACAGGATGATTTCATACAATTGATCAACTTATTATGATGTTTATTCTTTTGGTCCAATAGATACTTAGCTAAGTTGAATATTTTACTTACTAGACCAAGGTTTGGGATGATTGAATGGATGAATTTGAGTCTTATAATTATGTAACAGGATGTTGTAACCCTTTAAGGCCGATGTTTTGGGAGAATGTTGAAAGTCTTTTCAAACTACTCGTGGTATTCTTTTAATGGTTGTATAGGTTATTAATCTATAAATGACGGGTTTTAAAGCTATTAAGTTGTTAACTTCAAGAACAAGAGTTACAAACGACATGTTTTGGCCTTAGCCTAGCGGTAGGTCGGGGTCGGGGCGTGACACCTATTTAAGTGGTATCAGAGTTAGCTTTGGTTTGTGTAGAGCTAGCCTTAGTTAGCGTAGTCCGGGTTTCGAACGACGGTCCTTGGGTAGGAGTCTTGATGTGAATTGTCTTGAAAGTTATGTGCGCATGTATTATATGTTAAGTGAACCAAATGTGAATCTCATGTGCCTATCATGCTGTAAATGTTTCTTGTTTGTATGAAATCTATGTGTTGGATATAGTCATAATAGTTGCATGATTAGGAGTATTGATAGGACATGTATACTTGTTTCATATCATGCATATATGTCATATAATTCATATCTCACATGATGCATACATACCATATAACCATGAATGGCATCCATACCCATAGATGGCAGGTCATACCATTCGCGGCAACACTGGACCTCAAGAGACCGGGAATGTGAATCAAGCTAGCCAAGGAGCGGCAACGTTCAATTTGTTGGGAATATCAAGAAGTCGGCATTCTTCTTTGGTATCCTTTATCAGTTCTTATCGGGGAATTCTTATTTGGTATTCTTCTTCAGTATTTTCATATAGTATTCATATTCGGTGTTCTTATGACAGTCTTCTTATACGGGGAATTCTCAATGATATTGGTCTTCGGTATTCAACACTCCTATATGGAATTCTGATTCGATATACTAGTAGGGTATTCATGCTCGGGATTCTTATACGGTATTATCTGGAGCTCTTATCTGGGTTATTAATGGTATTCCCCCTCGGCGATCATTGGAATTCTTATAAGTAGTGCTGCATCCATAGTGCCTGGCTATTTTCATGGAACCAGATTCTTATTCGTTTGGTTAGGATTACTAGAATAGCTTTCAGCATTCAAGTTGTTTCGAGAATGAAGAAGGAATTGCGAGGGCGCAATTCTGTTAAGGATAGGAGGATGTGAGTGTAACGGCCCAAGTCAAGCAAGCTGCTCGGTACCGCGCTAGGACCAAGTGTTCAACACTTTTGAAAACCATTCGTGGAAACGTTTTAAAGGAACAATAAAAGTTTTTACGAAAATAGTAAGGATAATCTGATAAGTTAAGTAGTAAAACTAGATCAGTACTTCCGTTATTTTAGAAAAGTAATTTGTACAGACACCACCACCAAAATTGCACAGCACTTGTTACATGTACAACTGTGCTCACAAGGGAACCTACAACACAACCCACGCAACTACTACTACCCCTCCAACACTATCAAGTCCCGATCCTGATAGCCCCGGAAGTGAACATATACCAGGATCGTAGGTCGGCCACTTAAGACAATAGGCTGCCAATCCACGATCGTCTCATATCGGATTTTACGCAGGATAAGAATAGGCGATGCCGGAGGCGGTGAAAGATCGGCGTGCCTGTAGTAGCGTATTACCAGTATATCCATCTCAGGTGCAAAATACTGATCTATCTCATACAATCTACAAAATATCCACATGCCCTCTCTACACATGATGACCTGTCGTGATGGAAACATGATACAAACACAAGACAAGCATGCAGGGTGAGTCTATAACCCAGCAAGGAACGGGAAGGGGATGGTACATGCTAGAATAGATCAGGAGTACAAGATAGCATTACACACGCAATAGGGATACAAGTAAGGTACAGGAAGTACAAGTAGTACGAGACAAGCACGATACAGGTACAAAAGTGAGCGCAACAAATAGATAGGCTCAGGACAAGTACAGGTAAACAAGTACAAGTTGATGCTTCGCTCACCTTTTGGGTCAACAATCAGTCAAAAGGGTGAATGCGGAGGGTTACTCCGACTGATATCACCGCAACTGCCGAGAGCTTGTCGGGCTTATGTTGCACAATACAATCACAATTACAAGATGCAGCACATACTGGTGACTGACTTTCCAGGACAGTGGGTGCGCACTATATCATGGTACGAGCCACATTGGTAGAACCACTACCTGTTGTCAGAGTTGCAACTCATATACACACATTGTGCAGATTACCCAACTCCTCAGGCAATGATAAACGATAGGCAGCTTTGCCAATCCTTTTGGTAATTTGATACGGTCCAATACACCCAGGACTTAGCTTTCCACCTTTTCCATATCGTGCAAACCCTTTCCTAGGGTATAACTTCATAAATACCTTGTCTCCAACCTCGAATTCTATTAGGCTCAGGAAAAGTACAGGTAAACAAGTACAAGCTGATGCTTCGCGTACCTTTCGGGTCAAAAATCAGTCAAGAGGGTGAATGCGGAGGGCTACTCCGACTAATATCACCACAACTACTGAGAGCTTGTCGGGCTTACGTTGCACAATACAATCACAATTACAAGATGCAGCACATACTGATGACTGACTTTCCAGGACAGTGGGTACACATTATATCATGGTATGAGCCACATTGGTAGAACTACTGCCTGTTGTCAGAGTTGCAACTCGTATACACACATGCAAGTAACATGCAGCCCACGTCGAATAGTATAACGGCTTAACAACGTTCACAATAACAATACACAGGATCTAGATAAGCAATAACACATGTTCCGTGGTATTTCGGCAGAGTAACGACTATAATAAAAAAATTTCCAAGCATAAATTGGGCATTATGATGGCATGCAAATAACATGTATAACATTTCTAGAAATATTTGGGCAACATCTCTGCTTACCTTATGCTAAAACTACCAGATAAATCTGGCAATGTATATTAGAAATTAACCGGACAAATTTAAGCATAACCGGGATATAATAACATGTAGATACCATAAATAAGTAAAGCAATAAAACCCTTGCCTCAAAATGCCAAAAATTGGAGTAGACTCGAACCAATTTTGGAACTTTCAGAACGTTAACAAAACTGAATCGATATAATTTAGTAGAATCGGGCTAGAGAAAACTTGTCTGCAAGTTTGATTTCAAGGGGTCAAGTGACCCCCTTATATAGGCCCTCAAGGCCGACATAGGGGGGAACACGTGTCCCTCCCTTATTGGCCGACAAATCATGGTTGGCCACGTGGGAGACACATGTCCGTCCATGTGTCACGCATGCGTAGCACGTCCACGCGTGCGTGACATGTGTCCCGAGACACGTGTCACTCCCTGGGAGTGGCACCAATGTTGCATTTTTTGCCCGTTTCGTGCGCAGGTGCCCCCGATTTTCATATTTTCGAGGCGGGATGCAATTTTGCCAAATTTCGCCATTAAGTAGTACAAGTAAAAGAAACCCATTGGCGTATGCCCCTTTTTCGCAGTGGGGTCCCGATTTTCCTATAATCCGCCATGAAATGAAACTCATTTTCCAGATCAAAAACCCCTAAAATCGAGAAAATATCTGAAATGGCCTGAAAAGTTAAAGGAAATCACCCATACCCTTGTAAGCAGCTGAAAAGTTTTACCAGGTCACGATATGGGGCTTTACATCCTTTCCCCTTTACAAAAATTTCGGACTCGAAATTTATTGAAACAACATTGAATACTCGGTTTTCATGCATTTTCTATCTTCCCAAGTCACGTCCCCTGGGTCACATTGACTCCATAACACTTGGACCATTGGTATCTTCTTGTATCGTAGTTCCTTAATCTGCTCATCAACAACCTTGACAGGCTGCTTCACATAGGTAAGATCTTGGTTTAACTCCAAAGGTTCAGGCTCCAGTATGTGTGCAGGATCCGGGTAATATTTCCGAAGTACCAAAATATGAAACACATCGTGCAAATTACCTAACTCCTCAGGCAATGATAAACGATAGGCAGCTTTGCCAATCCTTTTGGTAATTTGATATGGTCCAATATACCCAAGACTTAGCTTTCCACCTTTTCCATATTATGCAAACCCTTTCCTACGGTGTAACTTCAGAAATACCTAGTCTCCAACCTCGAATTCTAGTAGGATCAGGACAAGTATAGGTAAACAAGTACAAGCTCATGCTTCACGTACCTTTCGGGTCAACAATCAGTCAAGAGGGTGAATGCGGAGGGCTACTCCGACTGATATCACCGCATCTGCTGAGAGCTTGTCGGGCTTACGTTGCACAATACAATCACAATTACAAGATTCAGTACATACTGGTGACTCACTTTCCAGGATAGTAGGTGCATACTACACCATGGTACGAGCTACATTGGTAGAACCACCGTAACACGTCGATCCCTCACGAGACCGGAGACTCTATTAACCATGCTATTTTCAATCCAATTCTAACCCGGTAATAAAATTTAAGAAAAACGGATAGAGTTTCTCCTATTTATAGGACGAACAGTTTACCTGCACACAACCTATAAATGGACCAGTACCGTGTCCAAACATACAACAATTCCTCAAGGCCATCTGATCCTTGGTTCGCAACAAAAGTTCACAATCAAAAGTACATTTCCGAATACAAAGACTAACCTACTCTTCCTTACAATAACTACATACATGCATTGAATATAAACTATGCTATCCTATTACATAAGCTATGAAATCAAACTACCCTAATGATCCAATTACTTGAATTACATTACTTATACTTTGAATACATACAACTCATCGAAAGAACATTTTTCCAACATTTTACAATCAACGCTACATAACACATTATGCATCCTTTCAAGCACAAACTATCATGAAACATGAACTTCAATTTCTTTGGCTATAACCTAAAAGATTCATGATGAGGAATGAGTATACAGATAATGTATACACCGTGAGGGAGGGGAACAGTTACGGGAAACATTTTTAAGGGAATTCGTGCAATGCAACATTTAAATACATATAAAGCAGTTAAGTAACTAAAGTATGAATAAATAATAAAATATCACACATTAGAAAGGATACGATTCACTTTAACCTCAAACACTCAAAAATTCACTTGTTCTTTAATCACGAACCATGAATCTCGATCACTGTGCCAGCATAAACCCTAAAAACTCCAGTGGGTGTACTCCAAATGTACCCAAAAAAATCTTATGACCCAACACCCCCTGGCAATCTCAAGACTAGGCGAGTGAGGGACTCGAGCACAGAGATCGAATATCCACTAGCAAAGCCGCTGTCGCCCATCCGATATCGAATACATCCGCCCCTAACACTATGGTTGCGCAACCAATATGCAATGCACTTAAAGACAATGACAATATGATAAAAATATGAAGCAAAATAATAAATGAGGGACAACAAAGTAGGTCACCCTCATAAATCAATGAATTACAAGCAATAACATTTAAATAACCGATTGAGCATAAAGAGATAGAAATCATAATATTTCACGAAACCTTACCAAAAACTCACATAAACGTTAGGACTACATTTAAGCATACTATAAACCACTACAAGGCAATGTAAGTGCTAAAAACCCTCAAATTTCATTTTTTTCCTTTGTTAACATAGGCTATTTAGCTTCTAACCAGAAGACAAGGTTTCCAGCCCCACATTATGGCACCCTTTTAACCCTTAAGTCCACCCGATAGCCCTCGTTCGTACAAAACACTGATTTTTCCTTTTATGCATTTAAACTACACATACCTTAACCGATGCCCAAACAAGCGTTAGAAAAGCACATCTAACACCTATATATCCTAATAACACTAGATATATCGATCAAATCAACCTGAATTCGCTTTTACCCCAAAACCCCTTTGTTACCTAAGCTAACATTGCACTTTTAACCAAGGTTTAAGCAAATTAAGTCCATACAACTACTTTGCTATGTTTATTAACATCTCTAGCATCTATAGGAAGCAAAATATCAATCTAATAAGCAACTTTTTATGAAAACCCCAATTTGATACTATTTATCGTCTTCTTTAACTTGTCATTTCAAAATCTAGCCATAAACTATGCCAATAGCTTGCAAAAGAATGTTCACTAATCATTTTAGAAGGTTTTTAGAAGCATAAGCATTTATATCACAATATACAACAATTGCAAAATTCAACATAAACCCTAACATTCAAAAAAATGCATATAAAATGATTCTCCCTCACCTAAGCAAGATGGAGAAGGCTTGAACATGCTCTATGGAGGCTCAAATATACTCCTATGCAAGCACCAAAGATCAAATTGCAAGATTTTAAAATTTTTCTTTTTTTTTCTTTTTCTTCATTTCCCATTTGCTCTCTGTCTCGATTTTCATTCTTTTCCTTTAGTTTGAGTGACTTTGTTATCATATAGTATAGAATATAATATAATATAATTGAATATAATATAAAATAATATAGATATATATATAAATATATATATATATATATATATATATATATATATATATATATATATATATATAATATGGGTAGATTAATATAGTTTTAATTAGTTTAACTAGTTTTCTACTATTTCTACGGTACCCAAAATATTTTTATAACTCACATTCTCGACATGCTACGCACATAAAATTTATAAACGTATGCCCATAAACATGTATATAGTGAAGGAAAAATACGAAGTTCACAAAATAAAATACTTTAATTTTTTTCCCGGGCTCAGGGTTTATTTTTAAATGATGAAAATAATTCATAAAATGTAAGAATATAATTTCATATATTGTAAATAATAAAATATTAGGTTTACCGTGTCATATAAATTAGTTGAACGTAGTCTATATATTTTTCAAAGAAAGATGAAATTATCATATATACATACAACTTTTAAGATGACACAAAATTATATGCAATTGAGTATGATGTGTTACATGATAGGTCCAGGTATGCTATACACAAAAGAAACATTGAACGAATTCACTAAATAAAATAATTTAGGCCAATATAAAAGCAGATAAAATAAATAAAATTAAACGAAACTCAATTTCGGGCTCGAAAAATACTAGTCAATTAAATGTATTCAACTAAACATAAGATAATTATTTATTCATGTAAACCATTTAGATGTAATTAAAGAAATAAAATTATTAAATGTAATTATTAAAAAAATAACTAGCCCGTTCAGTTTTGTGTCCGGCTTCTTATTCGAACAGTGAAATAAATTAGTTAAAAGACATGTAAAATAATTCAAGTAAATAAAATGACAAAGAAATTGTCCCTGGCAAGATATATAAATATAATTTAAATAAATACAAATAATGAAACAATAATTAATTATTTCTCGTAAATCAATTAAATACAATTTAAATAAATATAAGTGATGATAATAATAAGGTAATTATTTTTGGGTTCAGGTTTTATCTACGAACAGCAAGATAATTAATTTAAAGGCACATAAAAATGAATTTAAATAAATATAATGATAAGGTGATTATCCCGAAAGGTTATTTAAATTAAATTAAATAAATACCAATAGTGAAAATAGTGATTAATTATTACATGTAAATAATTAAATACAATTTAAATAAATATAAACGATAATAAAAAAAAAAGTATCTCAGGAACCGGGGCCTCACATACAAATAGTGAAATTAAATTAATTTAAAGGTTAGTAAAGTAAATTCTAGTTAATAAAATAATGAAGGAATTATTCTGGACAAGTCAAATAAATATAAATCGAATGAATGCAAACAATTATCGTTGCACGTTTTTCATTAATTATACAATTAATGAAATGAATATATATGTATATTAATAAAATGTCTATATGCTAGGTTGAGGTGCCACAACCACTACCTGTTATCAAAATTGCAACTCGTATACACACATGCAAGTAACATGCAGCCCACGTTGAATAGTATAACGGCTTAACAACGTTCACAATAACAATACACAGGATCTAGATAAGCAATAACACATGTTCCGTGGTATTTCGGCAGAGTAACGACTATAATAAAGCAATTTCCAAACAAAAATTAGGCATTATGACGGCATGCAAATAACATGTATAACATTTTTGAAAATATTTTGGGAGCATCTCTGCTTACCTTATGTTAAAACTACCAGATAAAGCGGGCAGTGTATATTAGCAATTAACTAGACAAATTTAAGTATAACAGGGATATACTAACAACATATAGATACCATAAATAAGTAAAGCAATAAAACTCTTACCTCAAAATGCCGAAAATTAGAGAAGACTCGGACCGATTTTGAAACTTTCGGAACGTTAACTAAATTGAATCGATATAATTTAGTAGAATCGGGCTAGAGAAAACTTGTCTGCAAGTTTGATTTCAAGGGGTCAAGTGACCCCCTCATAAAGGCCCTCAAGGCCGATATAGGGGGGAACACGTCTTCTTCCCTCGTTGGCCGACCAATCATGGTTGGCCACGTAGGGGACACGTGTCCCTCCACGTGTCATGCATGCGTGGCATGTGACGCCTGAGACCACTATCACATTTTTCATTAACTGTTACATTCACTATTTGTGCATTCTAATGTGCATTTATTTATTTTTGCAAATAGCTACTATTCAACATAAAATTTTACTGTCTAATTTCTCTGAATTAACATTTTTCCTATATTATATCACCCAATTGAGGAATGGGATAATTGAGCATTTGAAATTTGCGTGTTAGGAAGGCTCGTTTAGGAAATATTTTAGCGGATCGTGTGAATAATGAAATATATAGTTAGTAGGCTAAATGAAACTAATAGCATTGGAATTGAATTAAGTAGACTTTATAAGTCATTTTGGCTCATTTTTATTGTCAACACATACACATAAATATATTACATATATAGCATATATACATAATAACATATACATACAATATTAGCATCAAAACAAAACATAAAATACCCATTGTGGTCCCTCCTCCCCCCCCCAAACCCGATAGCCTTAAGGAGAAAGAAGAAGGAAATTTTGCACATCAAATCTTGGTTTCAAGCCCTATCAAGCTAGGATCAAGCATTTCCCCGAGTTTTCTAGCTTTCTACTAGCTCCTACGCACATTTGGTGAGGGATTTTGCACTCTTTTTGTGAATACAAAGTTTATGCTACAATATGTAATTTCTAGATTTGATGCTAATGGCTTGAAAGTTGGTTCAATCATGCTTTATATGTCACCTACATGTTGTAGAGACTATATTTATGCAATTGTTTAGCTTTTTAAACGGTTGAAATCGATTGTTTAATTGTAGGTCATGAATAGTATGAAATTTTAGGGTTTTGAGAAAATGTGCATTATAGCTTGATTCAATGCTTTAATTAGGTACTTTAGATGTTAATGAAGGTAGATTAATGACCCTGTGAGGTTTAATTGCTCGAAACTTAGCTAAAACGTGAAATTAACGACTGTTAGAAAGGGGTTTCGGGTGTAATGCAAATCCGGGTTGATTTGGGCATCACATTTGGTATTCTTAGGCTATGTAGGTGCTAGATATGCTTTTCTAACTCTTGGTTGAGTTCCGGTTAGGGTGTATGTAGTACAAGCTCACAAAGGGGCAATCGGGGCTTTTGTGGTAATCGCGGGTAATTGAGTAATTTGGAGGGTCCTAGGGGTGCCATAAGGAGTAATTAGAAGTATGAAATTGCTTACTTGTGAATCTAGAGCTTTTCCTTTTGTTTTGGAATCAAATAGCTTTAGTTACAAAGGGGAAAAAGTGGGCAATTGGTTGTTTTGTACATCAATGGTCTTGTAAATGCTTATTATGTGTTTAAATGTACTTCTAAGTGAATTGTGAGCTTTTAGTAAAGTTTCGTGAGAAATATGTAATTTACCCCTTTGTGCTCATATGGTTATTTTCATATTTAATGCTTATATCTTGTTCTAATGTTTATATTGCTTGTATTTTGTTATAGATCAAATTCTAATAGACATAGTATGTTAAGTGAGTAAAACTATAAGGATAGCTCATCTAGTTATATGATTATTGATTGTTGTAATTAAGAGTAACTGAAATTTATAACTTATAATCTTAACTTAATGGTATTTGATGCTTCTAATGTCTTCTATGTTGTCTAATGATATGGTAAGGTGAGCTTTGTAACTAATTGTATGTGGAATATGAATTTGTGTGAATAAGTGATTTGAAGAAAAAAATGAATTGTAACTTGATTAAAGAAATGTTTTAGAACTAATTATATGTTTACTTGGGTTATGTGATAATATATATATATATATATATATATATATATATATATATATATATATATATATATATAAATGTAGCTTCTATTGTTGTAGGTTTGAGCTAAGTAATAGTTAAGTTAGAATTGATATAGTTAATTGTTAAAGTGCTAAACTTATATGAACACCCTAGGGTTACATATTCGAGCTAATTCGGGAAAGTTGAAGTAAATCGGAGCTATTCGTTTCCATGCTGGGCTTAATCCAGGTGAGGGAGTCTTCATCCTTATGTACATAATAATTTATTTTCTTGTACATAGATTATGTGATTTAATATAATTGTTAAAGTAATGTGCACTTATTGTCCATATATTGTGTATAAGGGCAACGTACCTTGTTGTCCCTCGATCATGTGTTTATTGGTTTATCTTAATGTTATCATTTTGAGTGCATTGCATCGTGGTTGCGCAACTATTTGGGCATGTTAGTGTCATGGAAGCTGGGTGGCATCGGGCTTGCCGGTATACCTCGGCTACCATGGTTGCCCAGTCCCTCTCTCGCTTGGGATGCCGCCCAGGGAGAGTTAGGTCGTAGGATTTCAGGATACATCCAGAGTACACCCAACTTGGAATTATAAGGGAATGCCGACTTATCGTTCTCAGTGATATTATTCTTCGGGATTTATGTTCGTGGTTTGTGGATCGCAGTTCGAGAATTGGATTAATCAAGGTCATCGAGATATATCATTTTTATTGTGTGGTATTTTATTGGATTCTTGTGTTATTATTGTATACGACATGTATTTGTTGCATTGTACAAACCCCGATATATTGTTCTCGTTTTCCCTCCCTCGCTGGGCATACGTATTTGGTATGCTCACCCTCGTTGTTAACAATTTCAGGTGAGGCAGGTTCAGTTTCCCTTGAGCCTGCAGAGGACAAGACCCGTGGAACTCCATGATTACATGATACCTTGCTGCTAGTTTTTGTGGATGCTTGTATATGCTTCGTGAGCCTTAGTACCGAGAAGGTGATAGTGGATTATAGTCTATTTTGTGGCCTATAGTCTTGTATATATCCTCGGCCTTTTTGAATGTTCTAAAGTGTTGTAAATTTAGCCGATGCGGTTGGCATGATTGTAAACGGCTGTAATAACTTAAAGTACTTTCGTTACTTGTCTTTCATGCATGCTTGTGTGTGGTATGATAAGTTATTTAAACATAGTATTTCAATGGTTGAATCCCATGCATGCTTGTGTGCTTATTTTGTTGTTTTGTCTAAGGCCCAGATGGCCTTGAGACGGGGCATAGTTGGTTGATTGGAGTTGGAGTTGTAGGAGAATGTTAGATTATGGCTTTGTGATTGTATTATGTTGTTCACAGGTTTCGATTAGTCCTATAAACAGGGGAGAAACTCTGTCTGTTTTCTCTTATTTTTTCGTGACTTGGGATTTGGATCGGGTTGTATATAGTGGATTTATAGAGCTCCTGTTTCTGTGAGGGAATGGGGCGTTACATGGTACATCCACGCATGCGTGACACGTGTCTTGTGACACGTGTCTTGTGACACGTGTCACTCCCCGAGAGTGACTCCAACATGTCACACAAAAATGCAAAACACACACACACACACACGAAACTACACGATTGAGAGAAGAAGAGAGGAAGGGAGAAAGAAAAAGAGAAAACGAAGGAAGAAGAATAAGCAATTTCAACCATTTCTAAGCTATCTTCAAGCTAGTTTCATGCTCTTACAAACTTGCTAATCCATTGTCTTGCATTTTGATTTAAGATTGAGGTGAGGGGTGTTTTCAAAATGGTTTGTAAAGGTTACATGGTTCATGATTATGTTATATATATGTATCTTAAGCATGATGAAGTTGAATATAACCTTGCTTGGTGAATTTGAAATTTGGTATTGAGGTTACCTTTAGCTTAGACTTGTCTTTTATAGCTTGTGATCATCTTGAAGAGTTCTATATGAGTTGTACGAAGTATTACATGTGTGAAATATGTTCAAAGTGGTTTCAAGGAGATGAAAGGCAAAAATTGAACTTGAATGCTTAGGTTAAGTTGATGGTTGTGGAATGAATATGTTGAACTTGAGTTATGTGCTCTTAGGAGTGATAAAACATGTGGAATATTGTTGTTTAGCATTGAATTAAGTTGCGTAATTCATTTGAGCTTGAAAGAATGAGTTTGGAGCAAGAAAAGAAGTCAAATGCTTGATTTTAACATGATCCGTTCGAGGCAACACATTAGTGCCTCACCCGGATGGTCTAGCCCGGATGAAAGGTAGTAGTTATTACCCTTGGTCCGGTTGAGGGGGTTCGAACGAGGCTTTCGTCTAGATGCCTCAACCAAATGGTTTTTAGCGTTGCACAATGTTTTTCCGGAGGTCATATCTTTGTCAATTCAACTCTGAATTGAGTTCTGTATGATTCTAGAACAATCTAATTTTGATACGCTACGATTATAGACTAAAATTAGAGTAATTGGAGTTCGGAAAAGTAGGGAAAATAACTGTTTAAGTTAGGCTAATGTAGAAGGGTTGAGGATGCTTCATTGTTTCATTTGTGCTTGCATTTTATTGTTGTTTTGAGTTGTTTTAAGGTGTTCTTACACCCTCTTTTGGTATATGGCTATGTTGAGTTCTTTTATATGGTATTAATATGGTCAAGCATGATGCGAATTGGTTTCATGATTATCTAAACGATGTGCATATCTCTATATGTACATATGAGGTCGTTACATGGTTAAACACTTGCATGAGAAAGCAACTTTCCTTATTGTCATCCACTTTGTGTCTTATGAATTCCAAATGCAAGATGTTCACATGTTTATTTGCTTGACCATATGATAAGTATGCTTGATTAAGTTTGGATTATATATATACGTTCGAATGTTGGAGGTAACTTTCCTCGTTGACCTTCACTTGCATGTTATATGTTATATCAACTTTATTTGGATCATGATTATACTATTATGTTTTTTATTACTGTTACTAACCGGTGGCAACCTACTTTGTTACTTCCTAGCATGTTTGCTATTTTGAATTCTTCTCTCAATTAGGGTGTCACCTGGAGAGATGGAATGTATATATATTGACACAATTAAACAATGTAATAAACCCCATGGTAGAAGTTCCGATTCTCCCCTGCAACATTGGACTGTCAGGTGTAGGTCTCGACTACCATGACTTCCCGTAGATCATGCAATCTAATAAACCCCATGGTTGGAGTTCCGATTCTCCCCTGCGGCTTTGGACCGTTAGGTATAGGTCTCGGCTACCGTGGAAATTTCGTATTAATGAAGATGATTTGACAAGAAAGTTCAAGACTGGCCATCTCCAACAAGTTCGAGATATGGTATCCTTTTATTATGAGAATCCTACTCTCACTTGATCCCTAGAGGTTCTTGGAGAGTAGATATGCCTGATTACTACGTTGTTTAATTCGTTCTTGTGTACTTGTAATCCATGTTAACCTTGTTTCTCTTGTTGTATATGCATAGCATGATTCTTGAAAGAAGGTTACAAAAAAGATAAAACCTTTGTGAAAACCGTTCTTTTTTTCATCCTCACTGACCTATAGGTAGGGTTAGCTCACCCCTCTTTTGATCAATTACAAGTGAAGTAGTCCCTAAGCAGGCCCTCATGTGGTTGGGAAGTTTCATTGACATGTCGACTTGGATTTCTACTTTATTTGATCTGTGTGTTTGCCTGTGAAGACGTACTACCTGTTGTAATAGGAAGATTTCATACAATTGATCAACTTATTATGATGTTTATTCTTTTGGTCCAATAGATACTTAGCTAAGTTGAATATTTTACTTACTAGACCTAGGTTTGGGATGATTGAATGGATGAATTTGAGTCTTGTAATTTTGTAACAGGATGTTGTAACCCTTTAAGGTCGATGTTTTATGAGAATGTTGAAAGTCTTTTCAAACTACGCGTGGTATTCTTTTAATGGTTGTACAGGTTATTAATCTATAAATCACGAGTTTTAAAGCTATTAAGTTGTTAACTTCAAGAATAAGAGTTACAAATGACATGTTTCGGCCTTAGCCTAGTGATAGGTCGGGGTCGGGGCGTGACACCTATTTAAGTGGTATCAGAGTTAACTTTGGCTTATGTAGAGCTAGCCTTAGTTAGCGTAGTCCGGGTTTCGAATGACAGTCCCTGGGTAGGAATCTTGACGTGAATTGTCTTGAAAGTTATGTGTGCATGTATTATATGTTAAGTGAACCAAATGTAAATCTCATGTGCCTATCATGCTGTAAATGTTTCTTGCTTGTATGAAATCTATGTGTTTGATATAGTCATAATAGTTGCATGATTAGGAGTATTGATAGGACATGTATACTTGTTTCATATCATGTATACATGTCATATAATTCATATCTCACATGATACATACATACCATATAGATGGCAGGTCATAACATTCGCGGCAACATAGGACCTCAAGAGATCGGGAATATGAATCAAGCTAGCCAAGGAGCGGCAACGTTTAATTTGTTGGCAATATCAAGAAGTCAACATTCTTCTTTGGGATTATTAGTCGGGATTCTTCTTTGGTATCCTTCATCAGCAATCATGTTGGGCATTCCTATCGGGAAATTCTTATTTGGTATTCTTCTTCAGTATTTTCATATAGTATTCATATTCGATGTTCTTATGACAGTCTTCTTATACGGGAATTCTCATTGATATTGGTCTTCGGTATTCAACACTTCTATATGGAATTCTTATTTGATATACTTGTGGGGTATTCATGCACAGAATTCTTATACGGTATTATCTGGAGCTCTTATCTGGGCTTATTAATGGTATTCACCCTCAGCGATCATTAGAATTCTTATAAGCAGTGCTGCATCCGTAGTGGCTGGCTATTTTCATGGAACCAGATTCTTATTCGTTTGGTTGGGATTACTAGGATGGCTTTTAACATTTGAGTTCTTTCGAGAATGAAGAAGGAATTGTGAGGGCACAATTCTGTTAAGGAGGGGAAGATGTGAGACCCTGTACCGAGCCAATATAGAGACCATATGCATTTTATAGCATTTCATATATTTTTGCATCATTTAATATACATTTATGTTAATTAATATGCATTTACATCGTTTTACATGCACATGCATTGGTTAGCGTGTAATTATGTGATTTAGATATCATAGGACTTAATTAATTATTACTAAGTCAAGACAAGCAACTAAATACTTAGGAAGCAACTAGAATGGCAAACTAGAAGATGGGATTTGTCATGCCTTGAGACCAAGACCCGCAGAGGTTAAGGCCGGGACGCGACGTGTCGATCGCTTAACGCCTAAAAAATCATCAATTAGTAACCTAACATTAATTATCACCTCACAAGTAGCTTCAAAAGTATGCTCAAAGCATTTGACATTAAAAGGCCACATCAACTTGTTTCATAATTACAAGACCTAGACTATTTGTACATGCCTCATACGTAGCCAAGTGAAGACATCTAGGTCTCAAAAGAATAGACAATCAAACTTAATTACATATCCAAGTACCCCAAAAGAATATTACAAGATAAGTTTTCCAAAATATACTTCATAAGTTTCTATTATCGAGTTCATCTTCAACACAAGCATGAAGATCACATAAAACAGAAGTCGATCTCATCACATAGAGCCTCCTCGCCCTCTACCTGTACTGTTGACTCGGCCTCGGCCTCACCTGAAATGATTAAAAGAAAGGTGAGTTAATCCTGCATATAGCTCAGTGAGGATAAAAAACAAGGAAAGGTTTTTACAAGGTTTTTCTCTTTTCACAAACTTCTTTCTAAAACCGTGCTATGCATATACATCTCATAATAAGAGCGAAACCAACTCAATATGATTAATCAACTTAATATGCCTGATAAAGATATAACCAGATCGGATACGCATATAATATAAGCAAACAACTCTACTCTCTGAGGACCACTAGGATCCAAGCAAGAGTAGGAACCACGTAGTAAAAGAATACAATATCATGAACTTTGTTGGAGATGGCCAGTCTCGAGCTTTCATATCAAATCTTTCTTCAACACACCAAACAAGAATGAGTACTTCGGAGGCAACTCAACCATGGTAGCCGACAATGACCTGGCAAGCTCGATACTACCCAGGAGTACTCATTTAACAATTGAAGCAATTCATCCCAACTCTCTGAGGAAACACACCAAGCGAGAGTATGCACTAGTCAAGCATGAACATGTTTGGAGGACAACTAAGTAGGTTGCCTCCGTCAAGCAAGCATACTGAAGTAATGACATTCAATAAGTTCAAAGCAAGTCAATATCTCATGAAGCAAACTTAAAGTGCAATGCAAGACCATTAAATACATGTTTTACAATGCCCATATAATCACCACAATGTTCCTTGTTCATGTTAGCTAACTAAGCAAACAACTTCAACGCTTGGAGATTAGCCCAACTTAGGAAGTTAATTTCCCTATCTTCCCAAACCTCAATTGTTCTCACTTTAGTCTAGAATCGAAGCGTATCGAATGTAGTTAGTTCTAGAATCAAACGGAACTCAATTCGGAGTTGAATTGAGTGAGATATGGCTTCCCGAAAAAAAAAATTGCGCAAAGCTGTCTGCCGTCCAGTCGACTGATCCGGTCGACCAAATCCGACTTGACTCGCCTGGCAGTGACTTCCGGGTGACTGATCCGGTCGACTAGATCTGACTTTAGTCGCCCAGTAGTGACCTTAGGTCTGATCAGGTCGACTGGATCCGACTCCGATCGACCAGACCCGACAGCAAAATGCACGAATTTGCATTTTCTTGCTTCTTTTGCTCAACCTCTTAACTCTAAACCTTAGCCATTACTCCAAACACAAACTCTACAAATTTACAACCCCAAAATCATCACTTTTCAAGCTATAACATTATCCAATTGTTAATTCCATCAAGAACAAACAAAGCGCAAGACCCAATATGACAATTCAAGCTTAATCTTCTATTTCTTCTATCCACCAACAACACAAGCATACTCCACACATATAATACTTCATTTAACTTATATTACAACCTATCATAATCATCAAAAGCATAGGTGACAAGTTCAAGCCAAAGAAATCACTAAAGCATTTTGAAACCCTAGTTTGAACATACCAAGCTCAAATTCACTAAACAAGCTCATATATTCCATTATTATGCTCAATACACATACATAATTCATCAAACATGCTTCATATGTCTTTTACAAAGCTTTTCAAAAACATCCCTCACCTTTGTCTTGAGTTTAGAAGAAAATGGAGTAAGAGCAACCTTGAAGAATGCTTAAAAATGCAAGTAGAATGCTCAAGAATGGCTGAAAATGGCTTGTTCTTTGTCCTCTTCCTTCTCTCTTCTCCATTTTTCTTCTTTCTCTTCTTCTTTCTCTCTTCTCCATATGGTTCAGTCGTGTGGTGTGTGTGTGTGTCTGATCGTGTGTTTGTGTGTGTATTGTGTGAGTTTGGTGTGTTTTAGTTAGGTAGAATAGTGTTTATTAGATGAGATATTTTGTTAAGTTAACCAAATGACTAGTGTGCTCTTGAACTAAAGGCTTATTTTCTTGCTTGCCATATTGTCCAATTCTAATTATTTTAGTCCCAGTTTAATTATTCTAGTTAGCTATTATCACTTAATAAGACTTAATTATTTACCCAGTCATCTAAAATACTCAAATGCACGTAAAATGATGAAATGCACGTATATCGAGATAAATTGATACGAAAACATCTAAAATGATTTTATTATGTATTATATGATCTAAATGCACGTGATATGCACATGGGGTCTCGTATAGGGCTTCACAGGCTTTTAGTTGGAAGGCACTCTTGTCATTTGGCAACCAAACAAAATATACTACCTAACAAAACACACACACTACACTCTACACATACACAAAAATGCAGAACATACACACACAAACTAAACTACACGATTGAGAGAGGAAAAGAGGAAAAGAGAAAGAAAGAAGAAGAATGAGCAATTTCAACCATTTCTAAGCCATCTTCAAGCTAGTTTCTTGCTCTTACAAGCTTGCTAAGCCATTGTCTTGCATTCTGATTTAAGATTGAGGTGAGAGATGTTTTCAAAATGGTTTGTAACGGTTACATGGTTCATGATTATGTTATATATATGTATCTTGAGCATGATGAAGTTGAATATAACCTTGCTTGGTGAATTTGAATTTGGGTATGTTTAATCTAGGGTTTCAAATTTGGTGTTGAGGTTACCTTTAGCTTAGACTTGTCTTTTATAACTTGTGATCATCTTGAAGAGTTCTATATGAGTTGTATGAAGTATTACATGTGTGAAATATGTTCAAAGTGGTTTCAAGGAGATGAAAGGCAAAAATTGAACTTGCTTAGGTTAAGTTGATGGTTGTGGAATGAATATGTTGAACTTGAGTTATGTGCTCTTAGGACCAATAAAACGTGTGGAATATTGTTGTTTACCATTGAATTAAGCTGCATAATTGATTTGAGCTTGAAAGAACGAGTTTGGAGCAAGAAAAGAAATCAAATGCTTGATTTTAACATGATCTGGTCGAGGCAACAGGCTGGTGCCTTGGTCGGATGGTCTAGCCCGAACGAAAAGCAGTAGTTACTACCCTTGGTCCGGTCGAGGGGGTCCAGATGAGGCTCTCGTCCGGATGCCTCGATCGGATGGTTTTCAGCTTTGTGTAGTGTTTTTCCGGAGGTCATATCTTAGTCAATTTAACTCCGAATTGAGTTACGTTTGATTCTAAAACTATATAATTTTGATAAGCTTCAATTCTAGACCAAAATCAGAGTAATTGGAGTTTTGAATGTAGGGAAAGTAGCAGTTTAAGTTAGGCTAATGCAGAAGGGTTGAGGATGCTTCATAGATTCATTTGTGCTTGTATTTTATTGTCTTTTTGAGTTGTTTTAAGGTGTCCTTACACCTCCCTTTGGTATATGGCTATGTTGAGTTCTTCTATATGGTATTAATATGGTCAAGCATTGTGAGTATTGGTTTCATGATTGTCTAAACGATGCGCATATCTCTACATGTACGTATGAGGTCGCTACATGGTTAAACACTTGCATGATAAAGCAAATTTCCTTGTTGTCCTCTACTTTGTGTCTTATGAATTCTAAATGCAAGATGTTCACATGTTTACTTGTTTGAACATATGATAAGTACGCTTGATTAATTTTGGATTATATATATACGTTCGAATGTTGGAGGTAACTTTCCTCGTTGACCTTCACTTGCATGTTATATGTTATATCAACTCTATTTGGATCATGATTATACTATTATGTTTTTTATTACTGTTACTAACCGATGGCAACCAACTTTGTTGTTTCCGAGTCTGTTTGCTATTTTGAATTCCTCTCTCACTTGGGGTATCACTTGAAGAGATGGAAGGTATATATATTGACACAATTAAGCAATCTAATAAACCCCATGGTAGAAGTTCTAATTCTCCCCTGCAGCATTAGACCGCCAGGTATAGGTCTAGGCTACCATGACTTCACATAGATCATGCAATCTAATAAACCCCAAGGTAAAAGTTCTGATTCTCCCCTGCAGCGTTGGACCGTCAGGTATAGGTCTCGGCTACCGTGGAAATTTCATATTGATAAAGATGATTTGACAAGAAAGCTCGAGACTGGCCATCTCCAACAAGTTCGAGATATGGTATCCTTTTATTATGAGAATCCTACTCTCACTTGATCCCTAGAGGTTCTTGGAGAGTAGAGATGCCTGATTAGTATGTTGTTCAATTCGTTCTTGTGTACTTGTAATTCATGTTAACCTTGTTTCTCTTGTTGTATATGCAAAGCACGATTCATGAAAGAAGTTTACGAATAGATAAAACCTTTGTGAAAACCCTTCTTTTTTTCATCCTCACTGAGCTATATGCACGATTAGCTCACCCCTCTTTTGATCAATCACAGGTGAGGCAGTCCCTGAGCAGGCCCTTATGTGGTTGGGAAGTTTCATTGATATGTCGAGTTGGATTTCTGCTTTATTTGATTTGCGTGCTTGCTTGTGAAGACGTACTACTTGTTGTAATAGGATGATTTCATACAATTGATCAACTTATTATGATGTTTATTCTTTTGGTCCAATAGATACTTAGCTAAGTTGAATATTTTACTTACTAGACCTAGGTTTGGGATGATTGAATGGATGAATTTGAGTCTTGTAATTATGTAACAGGATGTTGTAACCCTTTAAGGCTGATGTTTTGGGATAATGTTAAATGTCTTTTCAAACTACTCGCGGTATTCTTTTAATGATTGTACATGTTATTAATATATAAATCACGGGTTTTAAAGCTATTAAGTTGTTAACTTTAAGAATAAAAGTTACAAACGACATGGTCGGGGTCGGGGCGTGACAAAGGCTCAGAGACAAGGGGGAACAAGTAATCCTAGCGGAAGTAATCATGGTAATGCAAGTAACAGTGGAGTTGGTAGTGGCAGTGGCAGTAATAATGACAATCAGTTGGAAAGGTTTTTAAAATATGAGCCTCCCAGATTTGTCGGGGAACTGGATGATGTGAAAGCGGAATTATGGCTTAGCCAAATTGAAAAGATCTACAATGCTTTAGAGTACTCAGATGTGAGAAAAGTTTTATTTGCTATCTTTCTGCTCAATGGTGATGCCAAGCAGTGGTGGAGAACTATCAAGTTGAGGTGGAAGACCCAGCGTACAAGTAACAACCTGATCCCTCACGAGACTGGAGCCCCGATCCAAATCCAAGGTTACGAAAAACGAGAAAAAATGGACAGAGTCTTTCCTGTTTATAGGACTATCCACAAACCTGCACGCAGAAGAAATGAACCACAACAACAATATACCAATGTCCATAATAGCCACAAGCTTCAATATCACAACCTTCTCAACTCCTTAAGGCCATCTGAGCCTTTCTATAATGACAAAATTAGGCATACAAGCATGCATTCCCATTAACTATTGAAATACTATAATCATGTTTTCGATTGTCATACCACTCTAATCTTATCTATTCCATTTTCTTAGGTTTTAAGTCTATCAACCAACTTCCATTTAAACCCACACAAGCATGCAAGATAACTAAGCTATAAGGTAAAGCATTGGAAATTATTACAGTCCACTATCACTAAGTGAGTCTTTCTTAGTTACATTCATTACTGCCAACTAATATAAACAGGGCACGCAGGTCTCAAAAGATTATACATAAACATTTACGAATTATACATGCAACATTAAAATCTAACTAGTAGCAAGGAATCAAGTAGACTCTCAAGCCTCCTCCTCCTCAGACTTTGGAGGAATGGAACCTGTCTTACCTGTAGAGTATTAGAAATAAGGGGTGAGCATACAATACATGTATACTCAGTGAGGGAAAGAAACAGCTAATCGGGGAGTTTTCGAAAATACTTTCATGTAATGCAAACAGGCAAACTAGACACAAACATTATAAGGTAACAGTTAAACAACAATTATAAGATGACAATTAAAGGCGATAAAGCTAGATTGCAAATTACATATAATCCAGAAGAGATAAGCAATACAATCACAAAGTGCCACATCAACTCGAAAGAATTAACTTAAAGCAAATCAACATTACAAATCAAGTAACACATATAAAAGAAAACGATCAACGGTAACTCTCCAAGGACAAAGGACCCAAACTAGAGTTACGCAAAAGGATACAATTCAATAGCCTTTATTACTCTAATTGCCGAATCACGAACCGCGAACTCACGAACCACAAACCACGAACTCGAATTCGATATGTCGGCATCCCAGACACCAATGGGTACTCTAGGTGTACCCGATACCTACTACCCAGCACCCCCTGACAATCTCCAAACCAGACGAATGTGGGAATAGCTACGGAGCTAGGGCAACCAACTCTGGCAAGCCCAATTCTACCTAGAGAAGCCCATCAAATTCGTGCAGACGATAAGGTTGCACAACCATCGAAACGATAACACAAATAACAATAACAAGAACCATATTACAACATAATTTGATAAACACATAATCGAGGGTCAACAAAGTAGGTTGACCTCGCACGAACATTAAGAAATAACAAGTATATAACTCAAGCAATTATACTAAATTATATAATTTATTAATAAGAAAATGAACCAGAATGCACAAAATGATGAAAATCCCTCACCTTTACCAAGCTCAAAGATGCAAGAACTGGCTTCAATCCACACTTAAACACCTTGAATAATCAACTGAAGATTCTTGTGGCTCTAAAATATTCCATAACTTCCTAGATGGCATTAACTATATTAACATTTAACAAGGTACCCTTTATAACAAGCTCAACTTCAATTAAACCACAAAAGAACTTCAAGTTAAGCAATCAATCAAAACAACTACACCTAAGCACTAAACATAGCTCAACTATAAAACATGCTCTAGGAATTATTACCATGCATTACATTTATCTTTCATGAGTTACATACATGGAACACTCTTTAACTTCATTTGTACTCAAAGCATTTGCAAGTAAACTACAATATAACACTTAGCACAAGTAATCGCATAGATTCCATTCATAGCCAATACAATAAAGTTCACATTAATGGCTCAACTAACAATTCCACATGATTAGATATCACTTAGTAACAATAGACATTAGCAAGAATTAGCAATTTTACCACTTAGTAATCCCAATTAAGAATATCAAATAATAATCCAACTAAGACATTTTCCAATTTCTCTAACAAAATCTTTATTTAATCAATTTGGTTAACTATTATATTGACCTCCAAACTGTCTTATTTTTACGTATAAACATAGATCTTCGAGTCTAGATGATTTTAGGCTCAAATGGTGCTTAATTACGAGTTATATTCCATAAGTTATGATTATTTTTGTGCAACTACACCTAGCATCCCCTACACAGCAATTTTCCAGACACGTTTTTAAAATGGCTAAATAGTTAGAATTAGCCTTAGCACCAGAAACTGCCAAATCTAGCTACTATATAAATTTTGTTCAATTATAAGCTCGTTTACTATGTCAAAAAGGTTCTAGAAGATGGCGGCAGTGTACTGCCCAGAGTTTCACTTGTTGCCTTCTTGCATTTTAGCTAGTTTTATATCATTGCTAAGGCATGAATTAAGCATATGAAATCAACTACCTTCACTTAGAACTTCTAACAAGCACCTAAACTACATACAATACTCTTGTTCAACCACCAACAACAACATCAACAAATTCACTAAAATGTTCAAGTTTAGCTAGCAACAACAACACAACTTCACATAATCTCCATCATAAACTAGTAAGCTAGCTAATCCAAGGCATAAAACAAATTTAATTAACATTTATACAAACTTTCCATTGTTAGAAATTCAAGAAAATACACAAAATACAAACCCCTCACCTTGATTTTTGGCTAGAAAAGCAAAGAAAAACATGAAATTGAGCTAAAATGGCTTCTTTTCTTTTCTTTTCCTTCTTCTTCTTCTTCTTCTTCTTCTTTCCTATTTTCAGCAGTGTATATGTGTGTATGTTTTCAGCATGTATTTGTGTGAATGTGTGTGTATAGACCGATTTTGTGTGTGTGTTGTGTTTGTTTTGTGTGTTTTATTTGTTTTTATTTTATGTCTTATGTGTATATATATGTGTTTTATTTGTTTTTATTTTGGGCTAAAAACATTAAATAGGTAGCTTAAAACAAGTCCAAAAGCTAATTAGTCTTCTAATGGCTAAAATGCAAGTCTAGATTTTACTATTCATGCGATACCTTTAGCAATTTTTCTACCTGTGTTCCCGAAGTGCTATGCAAATGAAATTTATGAACGTATGCCCAAAAACAAATATATAATGAGGAAAAATGTGAATTTTGCAAAATAAAATACTAAAATTTTCACTCCGGACTCATTTTAAAATGATTAAAACTAATTTATTAAATGTAAGAAAGTAATTCCACATAATACAAATATTAAAATAATAGGTTAATTATTTTATATAAATTAATTGAACTTAGTTTGTACATTTTCAAAAATAGAAAAATGAATGCTAATAAAAAAAATATAATTAATTCAAGTAAACATGTAATTATGCACAAACACTTAAATTAAGCACATAAACCTATGTAAATAAATATATTAACTATATGCTGGGTATGGGATGTCACAGTACACCTGTTCTATGGGACAATTTCATTAGTGAATTCCAGGGATAACTATATTTCTGAGGTTGCCCATGAGAGCCGAGAAGAAGAATTCATGATATTGAAACAAGGGAATATGACAGTCACTCAGTATGAGGCTACTTTTAATCAGTTGTCTCAGTATGTACCAGATCTTGTGCAGCCTACTAAGAGAAGAATACAGAGGTTTATCCAGGGTTTGAGGCCTGACATACAGCTTAGTTTGTCTCCATTGCACTTTGCTATCTACAGTGATGCCATAAATGCAAGAGCTAGATTTGAGAAACGAAAGGCCAAGATGAGAGTCGTGTCTAGTCCACCTAGCAAGAAATCCTATCAGTCATAGAGTCAGGAGTAACAAGGGTCAGTTCAGTCCCAATTTCAGTCGGAGGATCAACAAGCACCCTACCAAGCAAAGGGCCAACTGAATATGAGTTAGAGCCAACAAGAACAGAGTTATAATCAGATGTAGAACAGGCCGATTATTATGAAAACTCAGCAGGCCAGTGGAACTACGTCTTCTATTCCAGTTTTCTATAGGAGTAATGTAGATACCTAGACTCTACATTGTGCCTATTGTAAACGTAAGGATCATTTAGAGGCTAAATGTTGGATGAAAATGGGGAAATGTTTGGGTTGTGGTAGTGATCACCACAAAGTAAAAGACTGTCCGGGACGACTAAGTATCTAGGGACAGACGCCAGTCCAAGATGCACAAGTTGAGGGTAGACTTCTAGTCAATGCACTTCCTCAACAACGTGTATCGACCCAAGCCTATATCGTCTATGTCCAGGGATTGCCTCATGAAAAAGGTAAGAATTGCAAGGACGCAATTGTTTTAAGGGGGGAGAATATGACGCACAAGCCCGAGAGCATATCTATTTTATTTATGTGCATTTGCTCTTTGACTATAATTGCAAATATGTTATTATTAGGAAAATATCTCCAAATGTTGAAAGACCACCTTGTCCTTGTTTGGTCAAACTAGATGAAAAGTCAACTAAATGTTAATAAAATAAACTTTAAATGCACCTTTTGTCTTCCAATAACAAGTAAATCACCTAAATGCACATTTTTCTTTCAAATAACAATTAAAGGAAGTAAATACACTAAAATTCATGGTTGGGTCTCACAATCATAAATGGAATATTGACTTCCAAGACCCATTGAAAGATAAGCACCCCAGAAAAACAAACCCTGCATTATGTTCACGCTTAGGCAAATAACGTGGTCAGAGGAAGGTAAGTACACAGCCTAAAGCCAAATAAAACAGGCCTTGCCCTATGCCAAATTCTCTATTTACAGTCTAAGGAGGGCATTTGATTCGTGGAATCTTACATAATTTCTAAAAATATAAATGTTGGAATATGATATTTCCATGTGAGGGGTGAGAATCTCATTTTCCTAAGTTGTGAAAATATTTTGGAGAAAACAAAATAAAAAATACCCATCTTAAAAAAATGCAAAATTAAAATAAAATAACTCAAAAAATAAGATAAAAATAAAAATAATAAAATTAAATAAATTAAAAATAAAAATAAAAATAAAAAGGTAAAATAAAACAAAATGAAAAATGAAAATCAATAAATAAATAATATAAGAAATAAAAATATAAAATAAAATAAAACAAAATAAATAAGAATAAAAAATAAAAGAATAAAATAAAATATTTAGAAAAATTAAAATAATGGAAATAAAATAAAATAAAAATGAAAAAAATAAAAACTATTAATAATTATAGTTAAACTAAAATTTTATAATATTATATATGTAAAAAAAATTAATGATAAATATTAAATTTTTTAAAACTAAATTTCAAATAAAAATAAAAATAAAAAAAATTAAAATGATTATAAAATTTTTATGACAAAATAATATTTATAAGAATATTGAATTTAAACAAAATATAACAAAATAACCTTCATATGAATTTGAAAAAATATTTTGAAAAATATTTTTAATGTAACAAACAGATTTAATCACATTTTTGTGAGGGATATCATTTTAGAGAATAAACAATTAATTCGTCAACTAAACGAGTCAATGGTCTTGCTTGATATGAGGGACGTTTCTAAACACTATAAATACGAATAGAAAGTGACGTAAAAGAGTGCAAAACATAAGGAAAAAATATCAGGTCTTGGAAGCGTCATCACCAATACATTCATACTTATTCTCTCTCTCTCTCTCTCTCTCTCTCTCTTCTTCTTTTTCTTTTTTTTTTCTTTTTATTTTTTTTATTTTTGATTTTAATTTCAAGAATCTTCTTTCTTTTCTGTGTCACTTCTCTTCTCTTGAGTTGACTTTAGCATGGTGGTTCTTATGAGCATGAAGTTCAATGTACTCTCGGAAATTGATGAAGGCAACTTCTATTTTGCGGGAGCTTATGCTAACCTATACCCCATGCTTCCGGACCTAGCCCCTGCCGCCGCCGCCGCGGTACCCCCCACTACCCCTACCGTGGCTCCTGCCGCTGCCGCCGCCCCCCCCCCCCCCCCCCCCCCCTGCCGAGGCGCTCGTTGACGTTAATCACTTTCCTTCATTTGCTCCTGTTGTGCCACTTCCCAATAGCATTAGGCGTTTACAGTCTGGGGTCTCGCTGGAGAAATTGACTACTGATTATGGAATTCTCATTGAGCTGCTACATATTAGGGTTATCTATGATCGCGGCATGCCAAGGAGGCTATTGATTGTTCCAGTGGATCGACTTCAAGCTTACTATGGTGATGCAGTCTTTAAAGATTCAAGAGAAACGTGGCTATTCTAGAAGATTTCCAACTGGGCATTGATGCATAAAGCTGAAATCATTGTCGGTTTTGGCATAATGGCAGTGATATACCTCTTTGGCAATGACCCCTCAATACTCGAGGGGCTTTGAATAATTATCGGGGCATAGCGTCGATCACCAGGGGTTCTATCAATGTGACTAAAGAAATTGTGTCTACAATTAAAAAAAAATTGAATTAAAGGTAATTTTTTTAAAAACTTTTCGGGTTTTGAATTTTTTGTTTTTTGTTTTTAATTATTCAAATACTAATTAATTAGTACCTTTTAATCTTTACTGAATTGTGAATTTTTTGCTTATTCTTTATAATTGTTCTTCTTGATTGATATGTTAAATGTTCATTAAATAAATGATTGTGTCTGTTCGGACCTCGGGGCACAATAGCCATTTTCTTGAATTTTTGCATCATGGATGTAGTAGGTTGTATGAGTTCTTTAGTGAATCTGCATCTATATGTGGTGTAATACGTTAACTGCTAGTTAACTAAATGATTGTGTCTGCTCGGTCGGGGAACACTAGCCATTTTCTTGAATTTTTGCATCACGGATAGGGAGGCTTGATTCCACGGTAGACAAGTCTCTTTCCTGTCTTTTAACACTTTGTCCGCCTTCTTCTTTGGGCTCGAGAAAAGGGTTCAAGCGCTAATATTCTTTAGCATTCATCTTTGTGGGCAAAACCTGTAGAATATTCCAGTGAGATGCCTGTACAAAAAGTGGAAGAGAGATATTTGTTCTTTGGTAGACATTCATATTCTTAAATTGCTTACAATTTCTATGTTGTACACATTGTTTTTTCTGTATCTTAGTATTCATTAACATGATTCATGGTTCCGTGGCTTCAGTTGTGATCTGATTTTTCATTCTATACAAGCATCTCCTCCCGTATAGTTTGGATGGTTGCGATTTATGGGCTTAAGTATCTCTAGGATGATTTTTGTATTGGAAGTAAGTAACGAATAGCTAGACCTTTGGGAATACAGTGCATATGCTATGAATCATGAATCATTTATAGCCTGATCTTGAATCATTTTTAAAATACAACTTCAAATCAAGCAAAGTTGCTGCTTTTATAAATTTATGTATATATTGTTTTGATTAATTTATCGCCTTATGGTTCATCTATGTGAATAGAATGCCCAAGCTTCTATTTGAAATACACATGTGATGAACTGATCTTCTTTTTTTGATCTCAATCTCTCTTTCACTTTCCATTAGATGAGTTCTGTTTTATTCTTCTTCATCTAATTTCACTCTTCTTCATACTGCTCATGTTTTTAACCTCCTTATTGTTGAAGAAGATTGCATGCATCTCTTGGATTTTCATGTTTGCTAATTACACTGTTTTTTCCTGCAGGTTTTGGTGGAAGTAAGGCATCCATCTTTGTGAGCAAAAGGTGTAGAATATTCCAGTGAGATACCTCTACAAAAAGGGAAAGAGAGATATTGGTTTTGTGTTGACATTCATATTCTTTCAATTTCTATCTTGTAGCCATTGTTTTTTCTGTATCTTAGTATTCATTAACACTGAATCATGTTTCCTTCCCTTTAGTCACTTTAGTTGTGATCCCATTTTTCATACCATACAAGTATCTCCTCCTGTATAGTTGGATGGTTGCGATTTTTTCTTAGTCTGTTATGGGCTTGTTAAGACTCCAAAGATCTCGAGACCCTTGGTTCTTAAAGCTCTTGTTATGGGATTACAATGCATATGTGATAAATCATGAATCATTTGCAGGTTGTTTTGATTGATCTTGAATCATTTTTAAAATACAACTTCAAATCATGCAAAGTTGCTGCTTTTGTAAATATATGTATATATATATGCTTTGATTAATTTAATTGCTTTATGATTCATCTATGTGAATAGAATGCCCATGCTTCTATTTGAAATACACATGCTATGAACTGATCTTCTTTGTTTGATCTCTCCTATAATTGTGAAATAATCCAGATTGTTTACACGCCCTGAATTTCTTTCGTAACGTTATATATTATGAGGGGATTCAAACCATTATGTTGAACTTGAATCTTGTAATGTTGTTTTAAATTGATGATAGAGTTATGATAAAATGGTTTGGGAAGAGGGATGCAGATCCATTTACATTGTGGTCTTCGTGAGCTGGTGTACTTGCTAATAATTATAGTTATACTTTATAGTTTTGATATCTGTCAATTTGAATGGATTATAGTTATAGTTTATAGTTTTGATATATGTCAATTTGAATGGATTATGGTAATAATTTATAGTTCTGATTTATGTCAATTTGAATTGCCATTGATCGATTTCCTTGTTGTTTTTTTCGTCCCTAGAAAATGCCTATGCACATATTAATATTGCTATATATCACTCCTTTGTATAGTAGAAGTTTTATAGTTAAAGGTTACTCTTGACAATAATTTTTTCCATAAGCAAGTTAATTTACGGAAAACAAACGGAGCCTTAAGTATAGTTAACTCAAATAACAATAAGCTATACGACCATTCAAGAAAGGATACGTTGATATTTGTTGAATCCTCTGTTTCTCGGGTCATACCAACTTGTCAAATGTAGCCTCATACTGGACGACTATCATGTCACCCTGCTTCAACGTCACAAATTCTTCTTCTCTCTATTCTCGGGTCACCTTCAAAATATACTTGTCCCGAAACTCCCTCACGAAATTGGGCCAAGTATGTTGCATATTCTCGCCACCCCATCTCTGACTCACCGTCCACTACCACTGCTCGGCATCACCTTCGAGCAGGAACACAACATATGCAATTCTCCTCTCATCAACATACTCTAAAACAGTAAAAATCTTCTCAATCCGACTCAACCCAAACTCTGCCTCCTCATCATTTGGCCTTCCAAGAAATCTAGTCGGCTCGTGTTGCAAAAACTTCTTGAGCTGACTATTGCTACTGCTGCCACTACCCTCAGCCCTATAACCTGCATTTTCGAGATTGGCAGCTGGATTATTCCTCTCTTGCCTCTGCTCTACTAAGACATGCGTTATCCAGTTGATTGAAGTTGTCATTTGTTCATTAATAGCCTATTGATCCAGTTCTGTTGCCCCTGAATCTGAACTCTGCCCTCTAGTCCGACGACGAGGCCCCATACGGATTAACTAGAATGCAGACATGTTATGACAGGTAGACAAATAACTCACAGATATCCACATAAAGAATAGTAATCACATAAGTAGATTATGAGCAAGTAAAGTCATATGCACAACAACTAAGCAAATGAGCAAGTAAAGTATATTTAAGCACACAAGTTCATTAAACATATCATTTACATAAACACGTCATTCATATCTCATTCATTAGCACACGAGTCATATTAATCATACATGCACGTTAATCATATAACTCACATTAATCACATAAACACATTGAACACATAAGCACATCAAGCACATTAACCGCAACTAGTTCACTTAGCACATAAGACACGCAAACACTCTTCAAATCACGTCCACATTAATACTTTACCCGACAGTCCGAAGACCCTATCCTGGCCTATGAGCTATCTAAGCTCTGATCCCACTATATGTAACGCTCCAACTAGACCCCTCCTAGAATCCAAGTCGAGACGTGATGGAAAAATTCGTCATGGTATCGTCTGTTTCTAGACACTAGCCCGATAAAAACCTGCACACAAAAACTTGCCACAATAATATATAATCCACAACCATACATATATAACCCATTCACGAACATTCCAAGCACCATGTCGTTCGTCTCATTATACTATACCACTTATTACAAACCAAGGGTTCAAAATATAAACTTTACAATCCAAACTAAGATACATAACTAAAGGAAGGTAAACTATACAATCCTCTAAACTTTAATACAACTACTAGCAAAATATATTAAAGTCCTCAAACTATAAAAGAAACTATATAACATATATACAATCAAATCAACAACAAGAAATCACGCAACGGGCTTATCCACATTAACATCTGGCACATATTCCACGTAAGCTATGTCCGGAACACCTGAAATGTTAGAAAGAGAAGTGAGCTACTGTCACGCCCTGACCCCGATCCATCGCTAGACTAAGGTCGAAACATGACGTTCGTAACTCTTATTCCTGAGATTAACAACTTAATAGGTTTAAAACCTGTGAATAATAATTTAATAACATGTGCATCCGTTAAATTACCATGAGAAGTTACCGAAAGACCTCCAACATTTTCCCCAAAAACATCAGCCTTACAGGATTATAACGTCTGTTACAAATTGACAAGACCTGAATCCACCTGTTCAACATTTTCAAACCTAGGTCTCGAGAGAATAGTGTTCAGTCTTAACTAGGCATCCAATCTACCAAAATAATATTACAACATAATACTTGATCAATTTACAAAAATAACTTGTTACAACAATAAGCTAAAACTCCACGAGCAAGCACGTAGGCCAACTAGGGCAGAAATCCATCATAACACATCAATATTACTAGCAACCACATGGGAGCTTGCCCGGGCTAATCGTCACTTGAAACTTTTAGAAAGAGGGGTGAGCTAGATCATCGCGTATAGCTCAGTGAGGAGGAAAACAAGGAAGGGTTTTCACAAAGGTTTTATATTTTCGTAATCAGTTTGATAAATCATGCCATGCACCTATCCACGCAAAATATCCTTAACACAAGCCTTCAATCAACAATGAGAGGGTCGAGATATACCGGCAAACCCGGAGGTCCCGTCACTTCCTCTATTAATAATGGTTACAAGATATACAATCAAGATTTAGTAACACTAACAACCTAGCTCTTCCAAGATATCACTGGGTCCCGACCCGTAGGAGGATCAATGGGTCTTGAAAGAGAAGGGACGATAACATTTGGTAGGCGAGATATACCAACAAGCCCTACCTCTGACTGGAGGTCTCGTTACTACCTCGGTAGGCAAGATATACCGGTAAGCCCGTTGCTGCCAGGAGGTCTCGTTGCTACCGCATTCAGTAATGGTTGCAACCGACACGCGCATTTACGATTCATATATATATACATTTACATAAGTAAGAAAGTTTAGTCAATCATATAGCATATTCGAGTACATTCTATATTTCGCATCATGTAAACATGTCAAGCATTTATCATATACTCATATGGGTATGTAAGCTTCCTTAGTACCAACACATAATAAAAATAAATAACAAGAACTTGAAAACCTACTATTTAACATCAACTCCTACTAATAGCATACATTAGATACACCAAGCAAATCCAATGCTCCTACATTAGCCCAAATTAGGAGGTAAATTTGTCTACTTTTCCAAACTCCAATTAATCTAATCTCAGTCTAGAATCGAAGCTTATCTAAAGTAGATAGTTCTAGAATCAAACAGAACTCAATTCGGAGTTGAATTGAGTGAGATATGGCCTCCGGAAAATCACTGCGCAAATCTGTCAAAAATCCGGACGAGTAAATCCACCAATCAAGCCATGTAAATTCATCAATCAACACCACTTAAGTGAATAATTAACAAGGGCTTTATATACTTCTCTAACTACAAGATTAATCAACATGTAACCTCAATATCATCTCAAATCATACTTGTCTATATCATAACAAATCTGGACAGCCTGCTATATCCTTAGAAATCATCAAACAAACCAATCTAAAACATAAAATAGGCAACTATAGGGCATACAAGTTGTATATGGCTTCATAATCAAGTTCCTATACAAGATCTAGTAACATTTATCCATAAAATCTACTTAAAACATACAAAATCAAGCACTTAAATCTCTGTCTAGTTCTTATTTCAATCATATAGTGTGACGCCCGAGCCTGACCATGCATTTAATTTTATTCATTTACATTTATACATAATATCCATTTGCATTATTCTTAAGAAACGTGCCTTAAACCCTATTTTCTTTTATTTAATTTAAAATTATATAGGTTGCGCGGAACATTTATTCTATTAATTTAATTATTTAAAATTGTTTTACAAGTCTTAAAATTAAATTCTTTTACTGTTCGAACGGGAAGCTTGGGCCCGGACTTGAACGGGCTAGGAGATCATTTCAATTAATTATATTTATTTACTTAGTTGCTCCGAACTGAACGAACTATTCGATTAATTTTAATAATTACATTTATTTAAATTACATTCGAATGATTTACATGAAATAGATATCTTATTATTTTGTAATTATTTGTAATTATTCTATCTATGTTTAGTCGACTCATGTTCACAGTTGAATCATTAATTGTATTACATTAATTTCTTAGTACGTGCATTTTACCACCTAGTAAATTAGGAATTGGAAAAGTAGCATTTGATTTGTTGACTTTCTTTTTCGTACAACCACTCATTCTAACACACACTCACACACACACACAAAATGAAAGAAAAGGCACACACACGGCTACCACACAAAATAAATAAATATCAATCTCTCCCTCACCATACTCCACACACGATTTTATTCACATACACACACCAAACAAAACACTTCACTTTCTCTCTCTCTCACCCGTCGGACCAAACACAAAAAAAAAAGAGATCAGGCGCTGGTCCGAGAAAGAGAAGAAGAAGAAAGAGAAAAGAAACTAGGTGAGGGGTTGTTTTCAAAACTTTGAATTTGAAATTATACAAGCATACTAGTGATTTTATAGCTTCCTTTGATGATATATCTTGCTAGGCTATAAGTATTTGATGCTTCTAACATGTTAATTGTTCTAGCTACATTGTAGTGTTAGTTGGTTCTTGTTAATTAAAGCCTACTATGGATGGTATGTATATGGTCTATAGATGATGCTAAGTGTTTCCTTGAAGGATATAATGCTAGGGAGTGATGATAAGAAGCAACAACACACATAAAAGCCAAAAATAGAAAACTAGACAAATTTCTACACTCACGGTTTTGGGCTGTTTTGACATATTAAAAAGGCTTGAAAAATTATGAACAAATTGTGGTGGATAGCTTGGTCAATTAGCATCAAACTCTGTTTCTGGTGGAAAGTCAGATTCCTTCATTTAAGGCTTCGAAAAAAATTAAAAATCGTAAGGTGGCAGAAAAACGCTGCAAATTGGACAGTTAGCGCAGTCGCACAAAAATAGTCATAACTTAATGAATTTAACTCGCAATTGCATTCCGTTTGATTCTAGAGTTATCTATTTTCAAAGAGCTTCGCGTACATGTAAAAATAAGTTTAATAGGTAGTCATTTACTTAGCTAAATTTTCAGCCAAAGTTGAGTTACTACTGAAATTTTGGAACTGTTGAACTTGTTCATTTGTGCAATAGTTGATTATTGTTGTTTAATTATGTGCTATATGACTAAGATTGAGTATATAACATGTTATATCTAGATTTTTCTTGTTTTAAATGTTGTAGTATCTTGTTATTATGTTGTATATGAGTATATATGATGATTCATGTGTAGTAGAGCCTTAAAAATTTGTGTTTATAATGAAATAATTGCAAAAGCATGATTTATGTAAAATCTGGAAAGTTAGACAGATTTTCGTATCTGAGTTGCAGAACCAATTTTACCTAGCAAACATTGATGAAATGAACTGAATTTTGGATATGTTGTAGTAGACTCCTAGTAGAACAAAAGTGTATTTCGAAGGCTTGACCGAATTCCAACTCGAGGTACTCGTTTTTGGATGATTTCCGAGAGGCATGTGAGTAGGTGGGAACTGGACAGATTTCTATAATTGAATTCTAGGTTGTTTCTGACCTAGTAACTGGACTTGCAGCTGCCGTGGCTTTTCATCCCTTCCTCTTGTCCTTAAATTCTATGTAAATGTAATATGAAATGTTAAGTCGTGTTGGTTTTCACTAGTTAGCTTTGAATGAACTATTGATTTGATACAAGTCTTGTATTCTAATTTAAAAGTAGATGTAGTGGATTTTTAGTTTGGCTAGTTGAGGTTAGAATGGGTTTATTGTTGCAAATGAATTATTTGATAGACAAGTTGTTAACTATTCAATTTAAAGAGAGTTAGCAAGATATCTTATAAAACTGTCTTTTAGCCATTGATAGGTGAGGAAGCCTAAAGATTTAAGAAAGTCCATAATTTATAGAGAGTTGGAAGTTGATGCTTGTTGGAGATGAATTTAGAAGCTTAGTTGCTAAGATATGACTTATTACTTTGTTATAATGGTTTATAATTCATTTCCTAGTTATGTCCTTGTTTGAATGGAGTAATTAGATGGAATGTTTAGTCCTTTGAATAAAAAAATGAGTGACTGTAGCTAAAGTATAGTGTGTGCCTATATGAGAAAAATGCTTAACTATAAAATGAATGAGAAAAAGCTCCCTCGTTAAACTTAAACTTACATATAAAGCTATTTCCAAGTTGATAGTTGGTTACTACATGTAAATATGATTAGTAGTAGATCCTACTGGTGTTATGTTAGAATTTTAACTTGTAATATGGTCACTTAGTTAATGTTGCATATTAGTTATTAAGTAGTTATAGATAACTTTTCTATTAGTTGAAAAGACATTTCTTTTCTAAGTGCTAGTGGTGGACTATCAGTATTGGCTAATAAAATGTTTCTTTTAACTTGAAGTTCTATATGTAATTTTTATCTTGTATACTTGCTAGACAGTAAAAATGACTAGGTTGAAGAATGTTGGTTTGTTGATTGTTAACTGGATGTTTTTGGCTAGTAAGTAAATATGAATAGATTTAGTTAATTGCTAATTATACATTTCTAATCGGAGTGACTTTATGTTAAGTAAGATGCTTATTATGATTATGCTGGCTTACTTGCATAGTATTATGTTAGTTTTAATGTCTAAATGTTGCACTTGTATGAATAAGCTAGGGATTGCACATTGAGCTAGGTTGAGGAGGTTTGGTTTTTCAAAGGTGAGGGAGCCTTTATCCTTTCTTGTACATCTTAACTTATTTTATTGGTTATAGATTGTATGATTAGTAATTAAAATAGTTTATATGTAATATTTACTCGCTATCATGTGTTTTCTCGTGTTATTTGTGTTTAATTGCGAGAGCGGCCTACTTTGTCGTGCCACTTATGTGATCTTTGATATTCTTGATTCTCGTGATCTTGTCTCGGAGTTGCGCAATCTTTTCGGACATGGTAGCGTCGAGAAACACGAGAGGCGTCAGGCTTGCCATCCTCCCTCGACTACCATAGTGCCTATTCTATTTCTCGCTGAGTATACTTGTGACACCCGAGCTTTTTGCCTTGCATTAACTTACTGTTGCACCCATTATTTGCGCATTTCCTTCTATGCTTTATTAACTGTCTTCTTTAGCCACTATTCACTCCATTTTCAAACTGCATTAAATTAGTGAATTAGCAATTTTATTAAATCATATTAATTGTTAAAAGAATGGGAAAATGTGTCTTTGTGCGAGTAGCGTTCAGAACCCTCGTCTAGAAAATGTTTTAGCAAATTAGGAATAGTGTTACGTAACATAACTTAGTAATTAATTAGCTAGCCTACACTTTTCACCCTAGGCTCGTTTTAAGGTTAACAACGCTCATTTTAGTAGCCCATTTAAGCACCCAATTGAACCTCACCCAATATATACTCAACACATAACATTTAAGCTCATAAAAACACAAAAAAAAGCAAAGCCTGAAATCACTGTAGCTTACCCGACAACCCTTCTCTCTCTCTTGGGTGATTTTTGCTTCAACAATTCCTCAATCCAAGCCAAGCCAAGCGAGGAGCAAGTATTTTAGGGTGTTTGCAAGCCTCCCGAGAGCTCCTTTGCGTATTGGTGAGGGATTTCATGACTTTTTGTGCATTTTAAAATTGTTGCTATTTTCTTGATTTGTTAGAAATGTGTTCCAATGCTATTGTAATGCTTACCTATGCTATTATACGTTGTATATAAGTGCTAGAGAACATATTTGAGTCATTGGTTCGCATTTTAAACGGTTAGAATCGTTAATTTGATTTATGAGGTGAATAGTGACTTAGCCGACTTTAACAAAAGGGTTTCGGGGATAATGCGAATCTGGATGGATTCGGGCTTCACTTTTAGTATTCTTAGGCTACCTAGGTGCTATAGAAACTTTGCTAACCCTTGTTTGAAGCTTGGTTGATGTATGTGTAGTTCAAGGCTATAAGAGGGAAAATAGGGCTTTCTGGGTAATTGCGGGTAATTGGACAAAATTGTGGGTTGTAAGGGTACCTTAAGGGTTAATTAAAAGATTGGTATAGCCTTCCCTTGAATTGGAATCCTTAATATGAGTTTGGAAGAAAAACGGACAGGATTACAAAGGGGTTTAAGGGTAAATTTGACTGTTACTTGCATCCAAGACCTTGGCATGTCTCCATATGTGTTTAAATATGACTTCAAGTTATTTTGAAGCTTTTGGTAGGGTTCTAAATGTATCTTGGATTTTCCCCTTTGTAAACCTCTTATTTGCTTATTGAACTGCTTCTAATCTATCTGTTTCGAGGTCAACCTACTTTGTTGATCCTTCCACGTGTTATTTCTTATAATATTATTGATATCTTGTCATTGTTGAGTGCATTGCATAGTGGTTGCGCAACCATAGTGTCAGGGGCGGATGTGTCGAATATCAGCTGGGCGGTAGAGGGCTTGTCGGTGAATATTCAAACTCCGTGCCCTAGTCCCTCATTCGCCTGGTCCAGAGATTGCCAGGGGATGTTGGGTCGTAGGATTATCAGGGTACATCCGGAGTACACCCACTGGAGTGTTTGGGGTTATGCCGGCTTGTCGTGATCGTGATCGAGATCGTGGATCGTGAATGAAGACCAAGTGAAGATTGGAGTATAGGGGTTATGTGAATGTATCCTTTTTAATGTGTGGTTATTTAAGCTATTGTTATTTCTTGAATTGTTTAATTTCTATTATTGTTTAACTGTATTACCTGTTGCATTGCACGCCCCGGGACCTTATCCCTCACTAGGCAACAGTGTTTCTCATACCTCGATATCATGTTTCAGGAAGTGCTTAGGGTGATCCCCAGCTAGTTGAGGTGGTAGTGGAAGAAAAAGAAGTGCAGGCTGAGCCTTTGCCCTAGTAGCTGTGTGTTTGTTGTCTGAGGTGGATGTGCTTTCTTGTTGCTTTATGGCGTACTTGTATTATTATACTATGATCTATTTTGTGGCCTTAGGGCTACGTTTATGCTTTGTAGTGCAAGTTAAAGACAATTGGTTGTAGTGATAGCTTTGAGTTACTATGGCTTGTAATAATTTTTAATTCTTCTATTAGTTCTTGCATGCTTGGGGGTGTATGTATGGATGGATGTTTGGTTTCAACTTCTAAGACTTCTTCTAATGTTATCCTGGCATGGCATGTTAAAAAGGTTTAATGAAAAGTTAAGTTGGGTGCATGCTTATGTGAATCTGAGCTTTCGTTTGTCTCCTGGCTTGGATGGCCTTGAACCTTGGAATTTTAATTATAAAAGCTTGTTTTAGTATATTGTGGCTATTTTGAGCATTTACAGGTTTCCAAAATGTCCGCGGTATAGAGGAGACTCTGTCCATTTATCGGGTCCAGACTTAACCTTTAGCGTGGGGTTAGGTCGGGGTGTTACATTTTAGGTGGTATCAGAGCTATAGATTGCATGAAGCCGGGTTAAATTTCCCAGTTTGTGGGTAGGGGTCTGCTATGTGATTTTGTGATGGTATGAAACTGTAGTTCGTTAATTTGCCTAAGTGAAATTTGAATTGGGAATGGACGTGCTAGTATGACAATGGAATGCAAAAGGTTTTTAAGAGTTAATGTTTGAAAGTGAAAAGTCTAGAATGTCAAGCATGATTAAGTGACTATGAATCTCTTGTATGTGAACATTCTTCTAATGTAATATGTGACTTATGTGGATTTATTTGAACTTCTTCTTATGTGCTTTACTTGCAATTTATGTACATGCCTATCATAATACTTTGCATTCTAGCTGTTTGAGATGAGGAGAAGGGGTAGACCGGGGAGAAAGCCGGAAGAAGCTCCTAGGCAGGGTGTACCGGGAGAGGGTGAAGGTGTAGCTGAGAATGCACCACCACAGGGACCAGAACCCAGCACTGCACAGATTCTGGCTACTATGGCTACTGCTATGAATACCATTGCCTAGTTCGTAACCTAGCAGGGTCAGACAGGGGCTGCCAGAGGTAATCAGGCTGCCAGAGCCGAGGGTAGTGGTACTACTGGAGTTAATTTGTATGATAGATTTTTACATCATGGGGCCTACAGCTTCTTTGGAGAACCTGATGATATGAAGGCCAAATTGTGGTTGAGGAAATTTGAAGGGTGGCTGCAATTCTCGAGTGCAGCGATGAGAGAAAAATTACTTATGTCACATTTCTTCTGGAGGGTGACGCCGAGGAGTGGTGGCGTACTATTAATGAGAAATGGGAAGCTGAGACGGTTCAACATTCGTGGGCTGACTTCGTCTGAGAGTTCCGAGACAAATATATATCAGTGGTTGCCCGTGAGAGACGTCAGGCATAGTTCATAGCTTTGAAACAGGGAAATATGATAGTAGATCAATATGAGGCTACTTTTACTAGGCTTTCCCGTTATGTGCCGGCTTTGGTACAACCAGAGGACATGAAGATGCAGAGATTCATTATGGGATTGAGGAATGATATTATGCTTAATCTGTCTACGAATGATTACCCTAACTATGCTACAGTGGTCAGAGCCGCCTCGAGGTATGAAAAACGCAAGGTAGACGTGTTGGCAGAGACTAGTCAGTCGAGTAAGCGTCAGTTCCAGTCTCAGAGTCAGGGGTACCAGAGGTAGACTATTCCAATTGGGCAGAGTCCACAGCCAAGGCAGACGCAGAGTTATACAGGTCCTATTCAGACTCAGTCGCGACCAGCCTAGAGTCAAAGTCAGGGGCAGACCCGACCAGCAGTAGTTCATTCTCAGTAGGATAGTTCAGCTACCTCTACTTAAGAGCTCCTTCGGGAGGCACTGTTGCAAGATGTCACCAGCAGTGCAGCTTCTATCAACGCCAGGGTCATACTGAGGAGAACTGTTGAAAAAGATTGGGCCGATGTACCGAATGTGGCAGTGATCAACACAGGGTTAGAGACTGCAAGAAATTCAAGAATACCAGGGGTCAGACATCTGGTCAAGGCAATCAGACTAGGGGTTCAGTTGCAGCACCAATACCGCGGGGTCAGGCCCGAGTATTTGCCTTAGATGCAGAGGAGCTTTCGGATACGACCGTTGTAGTAGAAGGTACTTTTCTTCTTAATGATCAATCAGTTAAAGTTTTAATTGATTCTGGGGCTTCTTATTCATTTATTACACCTATATGTGCACAAAATGCTAAGTTGAAACATGATAAACTGTTGCATGATATTGTGGTTTATACTCCTATGGGGCCGAAGTTTGTCACCAAATCTATCTGCAAGGCATGTAATATTTTTATTCAAGGTCGTGTTTTTCCTGCCGATTTAATTATTTAACCTTTCCGCGACTTTGAAATTATATTGGGGATGGACTGGTTAGGTAAATATTATGCCCAACTTGATTGTAGAAAGAAGATTGTGAAACTAGAAATGCCCGACCAGCCCGTACTTGAAATAGTTGGTAGTAGAAAATCTACGGGAACTCCTATCATATCTTCTATTAAAGCATCAAAAATGTTAAATAAGAGTTGTGAGGCTTACTTTGCTTATTTGATTAATTAACCTGGTGATCAATTGAAACTGAATGATGTGCCTATCGTGAGAGAGTTTCCGGGGGTGTTTCCTGAGGAATTACCTGGTTTACAAGCTGATAGAGAGATAGAGTTTGTGATCGACTTATTACCAAGGGCTATACCTATCTCTAGGACTCCGCACAGAATGGCTCCACCTGAGTTGCAAGAATTGAAAATTCAGTTGCAGGGTTTACTTGAGAAGGGATTCATTCAGCCGAGTTCTTCACCTTGGGGTGCACCGGTCTTATTTGTTAAAAAGAAAGACGGATATCTTCAGTTATGCATTGATTATCGGGGTCTTAATTAGATAACTATCAAAAACAAATATCCATTGCCTTTGATTGAGGAATTATTTGATCAGCTACAAGGTGCCAGGGTATTTTCTAAATTCGATTTGAGGCAGGGCTATTACCAGTTAAGGATTAAGTTTGATGATGTTCCCAAAACTGCTTTCAGAACTCGGTATGGTCATTATGAGTTTGTTGTTCTGTCGTTTGGGTCAACTAATGCTCCCGCCGCATTTATGGATTTGATGCAGAATGTATTATGCCCATATCTGGATCAATTTGTAGTTATTTTCATTGATGATATTCTTGTCTATTTTAAATCTGAGGCGGAACATGAACAGCATCTTAGAATTGTGTTGCAGACTCTTCAGGAGCATCGGTTATTTGCAAAGTTTAGCAAATGTGAGTTCTGGTTAAGGCAAGTCACTTTTCTAGGCCACATTATTTCTCATGATGGAATTTCTGTTGATCTAGCAAAGATTGAGGTTGTCATGGCATGGAAATGGCCGGAGACTGTTACAGAAATTCGCAGTTTTCTGGATTTAGCGGGTTATTACAGAAGGTTTGTCAAGAATTTCTCTAAAATTGCTGGACCTTTGACTCAACTCACTCAAAAGAAGACTATATTTGACTGGAATGAGAAGTGTGAGGCTAGCTTCCAGGAATTAAAAAAGAGATTAACCACAGCTCCTATTCTCGCTCTACCTGAGGGTACCGATAATCTGGTAATCTATAGTGATGCTTCTAAGGAAGGTTTGGGTTGTGTATTATCACGCCCCAACTCGACCCCACCTACAATCAGTCAGGACGCAACAGAATTTCGACAGTATAACGACAGTAATTAAGACACCGAGGCTCTAAACCAACCTCTCAGTACATCATACAATCAAACTCCTCAACCAAACAATAATCAATTCCTCAATATCATTAACAACATACAACATAACCATATTATACATTAATCATTCTTAGTTATACGCCTCTGTTCCAACATAACCTTAACTTTAACATACATATCAAAATAGATTATAAACCAACTTAGCAACCTAGATCATAACAAAAGAAAGACTACTAAGTTAGCATCATTTAGTTCATTATCTTTACTACAACTTATACATCATAAATTAAAAAGTAAATAAAAGACAACTAGTTTAATATACAAGATAATAGAGTATACAATATCTCAAGCATCAAGGACAAGACTCTGGCACAAAGGACTCGTCCACATACGGCACATTCTCAGCTTCCTTAGGCACGTACCCGTAATCTTGCTCAATAACACCTGTATGCATGCAATAATAGTGAGTAAACTTATATAAACAAGCTCAGTGAGGATCCGATAGATCTCTAACAGTATTTACTATACTTCTTGGAAATGATCCTTTGAGCAGTAAATACACAATAAAACATCAATAACAATATAAATACATAACTATAATGACCAATCAATAAAGGATACTCTAGTTCGTGTAGCTCCAAACGCCATCACGATCTCAACCATTCTTCTTGAAACTCTCCATTACTCACGCACCCGAGGTACCTCACTAGCCCCTCCCTCCATGACACCTCCGTCGTGCGAGCTGGGGGTAGTCTCTGGTAGTCATGCCGTTATCAACCCGACAGTCCGATGCTGCCCGAGAGGTGGACACACATATCAAGACTCAGCAATAATAATAAACATCATTCACAGGAGGAAAATCTAGCAGAATTGCCTATCTCCTGGTTCATCAATCATCAATCAATAATCATCAATTATCATCAATATAACATTAAGTAATCAATTAAACAACAAATAACTAAGTTAGATGACAAAGTAGGCCATCCAACTTAACATGCATTAAACACGTAATCTAACCCTTCTCTCACCATCAACAACTTACAATTCAATCACTCAAACACCACCCAATCATCTAAAGGCTCAATTCAACAATTTAAAGAAAGACAACCTAAACTTCAAATAATCATATCTTACATTCTACTAATCCAAACAACTCCAAATCAGGTTCTAACACTCACCCATTCAATCAACTACATTAGCCCTCTCGGAAACCAACCAAGACACATCAAAATCAAGCCCAACAACCCTAAAACCTCAATGCACCTAGGCTGAAATTTCTGAATTTTCACCCAAACATCGCAATCAAAAATACGGCATTATAACGGCGTTACCACGCAGTTAACAAACTTTTAGAAATCGACAGCAATCGATTCCAACCTCAACAACTCAAGATAATCCTCAAATGGCTAATTAATCAACTTTTAATACCCGAAAATAAATAATTTCGCTACAATGGTTCAAATCTCGTAGTAATACACCTAAATGATCCTTAGCATGCACTGAGCATCAATATAACTTCAAATTAACATTCTAACGGTTCAAATTGCAATTATGAGCAAAAACATAAAAAATGACTTTTGAGATCTAGAATTTTTCTCTCACCTTTGATGCGATACAAGCCTAGATATGTGTACCCAACAAGCGGAATCCAACTCGGCACGAAATTCTACTGACAAAAATTAGGTTTTTCTATGAAAAATTACTTTGAAAACTTGAAGAAAATCTTTGTTTTATCTCTCTATGGCTCTCGGCCATGTATGTGTTTTTTGAGTGTGTTTTGTGTTGTGTTTTGTGTGTGTTGATGCAATATTATGCATATAAGGCTTGGTCAAATAAAATAAAAGAAAGTCAAAGTTAATTTTTAGTCCTTTAATTGTTTTTCTAGTCTTTTAATTCATTTCTTGAGTATTTCCTGCTCAACTATTAAATTAACACTTAAACTAATTCTAGACAATAAATTTTAGGTGACAAAGAGTGTTACTTTAAAACAATTTCATCCGAATCGGCTTAAAACTCATTTTCTTGTAAAAGAAAATGTAAAAATCTTTAAAATTCCAAAACTGATTCCAAATCCGTTTTAATCAAACACGGGTCTATTAATACCCGAGGACTAGGTTTTAAAATGTTTAAAACACCCCTGTAAAAATTTTAGCAGACAGGTGTTCAAAAACACTATTCACCAAAACCGACGATAAAATTTTTGATTCCATTTTTTATGAAAATTTCATGAATGCACACTTAGCATGTATTAGGAGTATTAATCACTTATTTAGCACATTCTAAGTCATATAGCACATAAACAGGTCAATTCACGCAAAACGAGGTAAAGCATACAAATCGAGATAAAGCAAAATATGGGGTCTCACATTCTCCCCCCCTTAAAGAAATTACATCCCCGAAATTCTAACTTGCTGAACGGAAAAGATCTGGGTACTGTTGCAGCATCTGATCTCGCCTCTCCCAAGTAGCTTCTTCGATACCGTGATGCTTCCACAACACCTTGACCATTGGAATCTTCTTCGACCTCAACTCTCGTTCCATCTGATCAAGAATACGAATCGGTCGCTCGTCATAAGTCAGATTCTCACGAAGCTGTAACGGCTCTGGCTCAAGAGTATGAGAAGGATCCGGATTATATTTCCGCAAATTAGACACGTGAAATACATCGTGGACATTAGAGAAATTCTCCGGTAAAGCCAACCTATATGCCAACTTGCCCACTCTGCCAGTAATCTCAAACGGCCCCACAAACCTCGGACTCAGCTTACCACCTTTACCATAACGAGCAAACCCCTTTCAAGGAGACAATCTCAAGAAAACCCGATCCCCGACTGCAAACTCCAAATCCCGACGACGCTTATCAGCATAACTCTTGAATCTACTCTGCGCCGTAAGCATTCTTTGCCTGATCAACTGAACATTCTCAATCTTCTATAGAAGCTCTGGCATAATAGTCGGATCAATAATCTTCATCTCCCCTACTTCATCCCAATACAAAGGTGAACGGCACTTACGACTGTAAAGAGCTGCAAAAGGTGCCATCCCAATAGTAGCTTGATAACTATTGTTATAGGCAAACTCGGCAAGTGGTAGATGTTTCTCCCAATTCTTCCCAAAGTCCAAAACACAATCCCTAAGCATATCTTCCAAAATCTGAATAGTTCTCTCAGATTGACCGTCGGTCTGTGGATGATACACTGTACTAAAATTCAGCTAAGTACCCAAAGTCTCCTGAAGTTTCTCCCACAAGCAAGAAGTAAATCGAGGATCTCGATCTGAGACAATACTAGATGGAATCCCATGAAGTCTAAAAATCTGATCCAAATAAAGACCCGTCAACTTTATAACTTCATCTCTCATCCGCATCGAAATAAAGTGAGTTGTCTTCGTCAAACGATCCACGACAACCCAAACTGCATCATTACCTCTCGGTGTTCTAGGCAAACTAGTGACGAAGTCCATCGTAATATGCTCCCATTTCCACTGTGGTATAGCTAACGGCTGAAGCAAACCTGTAGGTCGTTGATGCTCGACTTTCACTAGCTGACAAGTCAAACATCTAGACACGAATTGAGCAACTTCTCTCTTCATATTATTCCACCAGTAATGTTGCTTCAAGTCCCGATACATCTTGTTTCCACCAGGATGAATGGTATACTTAGAATTATGAGCCTCCTCTAGAATACCTCGCCTTAAGCCCGGTTCATCGGGAACACAAACCCTATTTCGAAACCGAAGAATACCATCCTCGTGTAATTTGAAATCAGACTGATCATCCGTGATCTGATCCTTGATCTTCTGAAGTTTAATATCAAGTTGCTGAGCTTCTCTAATCTGAGACAACAATAAAGGCTGAATACGGAGATGTGAACACAGCACCCCAACCTGAGTCAACTCCGGTCTCCAATAAGTGAATTCCTCAAGAGCCTCCCACTTCTTGACAACCAAACAAGAAACACTTGCCTTACGGCTAAAAGCGTCTGCCACGACATTTGCCTTTCCAGGTAGATAGCTGATAGAACAATTATAATCTCCAAGAAGTTCCATCCACCTCCGCTGACGCATATTCAACTCCTTCTGTGAGAATAAATACTTAAGACTCTTATGATCAGTGAAAATCTCGAACTTACTGCCCCACAGATCATGACGCCACTTTTTCAGTGAGAAAACAACAGCTGTCAACTCAAGATCATGAGTCGGATAGTTCACCTCATAAGGCTTCAACTTTCTAGAAGCATAGGCAATAACCCGACCATTCTGCATAAGAACACATCTTAAGCCCTCCTTGGATGCATTACTGTAAATAACCATATTATCGGTCCCCTCTGGTAGAGCAAGTACTGGAGCAGTAATCAATCTCTTTTTCAACTCCTGAAACCCACTCTCACACTTCTCATCCCAAACAAAACTAGTATGTTTCTGAGTTAACTTAGAAAGTGGCCCTGCAATCTTCGAAAAGTCCTTGACAAACCTAAGGTAATAACCCGCCAAGCCAAGAAAGCTACGAACCTCAGAAACATTCTCTGGACGTTTCCAAGACATCACCGATTCAATCTTAGTGGGATTTACAGAAATACCGCTCTGTGTGATAACATGACCAAGAAAAGATATGCGTTGCAGCCAAAATTCACATTTGCTGAATTTCGCAAACAACTGATGCTCCTGCAGCTTCTGTAAGACAAACCGTAGATATTGCCTGTGCTCCAATTCAGACTTAGAATAAACCAAGATATCATCAATAAAGATCACCATGAATTGGTCCAAGTACGGCTGAAAAACCAGATGCATAAGGTCCATAAATGCTACCAGTGCATTAGTTAATCCAAATGGCATAACTACAAACTCATAATGCCCGTACCGAGTCCTAAAGGCAGACTTCAGAACATCCTCCGTGCGAATCCGAAGCTGATAATACCCCTGCCTCAAGTCAAACTTAGAGTAGACTTTGGCTTCCTGAAGTTGATCAAACAACTCGTCAATCAGTGGCAAAGGATACTTATTCTTGATAGTCACCTGATTCAAACCACGATAGTCAATGCATAACCTCAAGATACCATCCTTCTTCTTCACAAATAAAATAGGAGCTCCCCAAGGTGAAGAACTCTGCTGAATGAAACCCTTCTCTATTAACTCTTGCAACTGAGTTTTCAACTCCTTCAACTCAGTTGGTGCCATTCGGTACGCTGATTTAGAAATAGGTTGAGTACTGGGAACAAGATTGATCACAAACTCCACATCTCTCTCTGGCGGTAACCCTGGCAACTCCTTGGGAAATACATTGGGATATTCCTGAATAATAGGTACTTCCTCCAGCTGTAGCTTATCAGATGGCTTGTTGATCAAATAAGCTAGATAACCCGAACACCTCTTACTCACCAACTTAACGGCTTTAGTTGTTAAGATAACAAAACTCGTCTTAGTACCCCGGTTCCCTACTACCTTAACTACTGGCTGATCTGGCAAACGAAACTGTACTACATTTGTTCTACAGTTCAACTGGGCATCATACTTAGATAGCCAATCCATACCCAAGATAATATCGTACCCCCAGATAGGAAATAAGATAAGGTCAGAAGGAAAATTATACCCCTTAACATGAATTATACAATCCTTACATACTAAGCCAGTAATATACTTATCAGTCAAAGAGGTACTAATCTCAACCACATAAGGCAGTCTTTCAGGTTGCACATTAACACATTGCATACAAGCAGGAGTAATGAAAGAATGCGTAGCACCAGAATCAATCAACACTTTAACAAGTTGATCAAGTATAAGGAAGTTACCTTCCACAACTGTAGTCTCCTCGGGCATCTCCTCCAAGTCAACTGCGTAGGCCTGAGCCTGAACCCGCTGCTGCTGAGGTGCACTGCCCGCCGGTCAACCCTGATAACCCTGAGTCGCTGCTCGACCCTCAGTCCTTTGATATCTAGGGCAATCCCTCGCCCTATGCTGATTGCTGCCGCAACCCAAACAAGCCCCTGACTTCACCATGTAGTCGGCCTCCACATGGCCCTGGCGCTTGTAGTAAGTACACTGCAGTGATGATGCACTGACACTGCCCCTGGAAGAACCAGAAGCTGAAGAAGCAGCTATACCAGCCTACTGCTGAGGTCTAACAAAACTAGGCATGTATTGACCCTAAGACTGAGCTGGCCTGTATTGGGACTGAACCTGATAGGACCCCTGCTGAAACTGAGGTCAATAATAACTCTGCTGACCCTGTGGCCTGAAAGAACCCTGCTGAGCTGGCGGCCTATACACACCCTGCTGTACGGAAGGCCTATACACTCCCTACTGACCCCGCGGCTGAAAGGGCCTCTTGCTAGGCTGACTAGATACAATTTGTTCCCCCTTTCTCTTCTCCAGTCTAGAAGCTGCATCAAAGGCCTCCGTAAGTATATCTTACCGATTCAGGGCCATCGCATCCTAAATCTCGGGCCTCAACCCCAACATGAACCTACAAGTCTTACGTTCCTCATCAGCCACATACTCTGGTGCATACCGGGACAACCTAGTGAAAGTGGCCTCATACTGAGCCACTGAAGCATCTCCCTGCACTAAGGCTAGAAACTCTTCCTCTCTCCGCTCCCTCGCGATCCTCAGGACATACTTTGCCCGAAAAGCTAACAGAAAGGTATCCCAAACATACGGAATACCCTAAGTCTCCTAGCTAGTTTTCACCGTGCGCCACCATTCCTCTGCCTCATCATCCAGCAAGTACACGGCAAAGGTGACCTTCCGCTCATCGGTATAATCAAGAGGGTCAAAAATCCTCTCCACCTTGCTAATCCACGCCTCAGCCTTCCTATCATCCGGCTCCCCATGAAACCGCGGTGGATAATACCCTAAAAACTCTTTCAGTGTACCACGACCGTGGTACCCACCTTGTGCATTCAATAACTGATTCTGCAATGCCTCATTTTGGGCAACCTGCCCTGCCAGTAACTGTGTCTGACTGGCCATGATCTCGTTCATCCTATCAAAAGCTGCACCTATACGATCATCATCCCTAACATGGCCTGGTGCCACAATTCTCGAAACCTCATCAGTCATCTCAGGCCTACCTCTGGTCCTTGGTCTACCTGTCATTCTACTAATCAAAGAGTTAGCACAGGTTATAGCACGTGAACAAGCTATAGACAATTATTAGCAAATAAGTAACAATTCACATAAACGCATAAATCACTTAAGTATCAATCACATAAACAAATTAATCACACAATCACATAATCACTTATTCACTTAACCATATTAACACATAGTTCACTTTTCTTTCACTTCATACATACTTTCATGCTAAGACCATTACCCACATTCCGAGAATACCCCGGCTGACAGCTAACATGCTCTCTGATACCACTTAGATGTCACGCCCCAACTCGACCCCACCAACAATCAGTCAGGACGCAACGGAATTTCAGCAGTATAACGATAGTAATTAAGACACCGAGGCTCTAAACCAACCTCTCAGTACATCATACAATCAAACTTCTCAACCAAACAATAATCAATTCCTCAATACCATTAACAACATACAACATAACCATATTATACAATAATCATTCTTAGTTATACGCCTCCGTTCCAACATAACCTTAACTTTAACATACATATCAAAATAGATTATAAACCAACTTAGCAACCTAGATCATAACAAAAGAAAGACTACTAAGTTAGCATCATTTAGTTCATTATCTTTACTACAACTTATACATCATAAACAACAAAGTAAATAAAAGACAACTAGTTTAATATACAAGATAATAGAGTATACAACATCTCGAGCATCAAGGACAAGACTCTGGCACATAGGACTCGTCCACATACGGCACATTCTCAGCTTCCTGAGGCACGTACCCGTAATCTTGCTCAATAACACCTGTATGCATGCAATAATAGAGAGTGAGCTTATATAAACAAGCTCAGTGAGAATCCGATAGATCTCTAACAGTATTTACTATACTCCTTGGAAATGATCATTTGAGCAGTAAACACACAATAAAACATCAATAACAATATAAACACATAACTATAATGACCAATCAATAAAGGATACTCTAGTTGGTGTAGTTCCAAACGCCATCACGATCTCAACCATTCTTCTTGAAACTCTCTATTACTCAAGCACCCGAGGTACCTCTGTGAGGCCCGGCCCCGAATTGCGTGCGATACCTCGTTTTGCGTGCCCTAAACTAGATTTGCATGCCATGACCTAGGTTTGAGAATTGTATTTAGTTTGTGTGCCTTGCATTGAATTTCGTGCATTCATATAGGGTTACGTGCGTTTACTTGAAAAACGTGTGTTCGTCTTGTAGTTCGTGTCCCACCTCGAAGTGCGTGCCCTAAACCTAGGAAAGCGTGTCTTCACGCTAATCAAGAAAGCATCTTACACGAAGCACTAGGCTATTAAACAATCCTACAAAATCCACTAACAATATAATAATCCAAATTCCTTTCACTAGAAGACAAAAATGCACCAAAAACAAAACATTCTTTATTCTTTTTGCATTATTCTTTTTTTTTTTTTTGCACTTCCAAGATACAATTAAATAATGCTTAAGTTGACAAAATTCAGCATTCTTTAATGCCTTGGCCGACCATATCAAGCTTTTTGCACAAGCTTTGAACAACATAAATTAAATTTGCATGCAAGGACAAAAAAAAAAAAAAAAATGACATAAGGCATTAAAATAATTGCTCAATTCCTCTCATTTCCTCACCATGCCCGACCAGCCTTTGCATGCCCATCCTAGCAATTTGAAAATAGCATATTGAAGACAAGAATGCAGAATTTGGACTGCCCAAGGACCGACCACAACCTCAAAAAAATTGCAAGGCCTTCATTTGTTGTCTTTCTTCATTTCTCTTTCGGTTCTCTCTCTCTTCCTCTCATTTCTCTCTTCTCTCGGCTTTAGCTGCACATTACCACTTCTATAGCTTCTCTTCATTATATCATAGTCAGCCAAGCAAGCCACAAGCAAAAGAAATTCGGCCAAGCAACTAGAAGCAAGAAGAACTCATACAAGCTCACAAATCTGTCCATTTCGGTCTTAGGTATGCTTTGCTAAGATTTCTTCCATTTCTTTTGGTTACAACCACATGCACACCCTCCTCACTAGCTAACTCAGTTGGGAATTAAAGGAAAACAAGCTATCTCTCTCGGCCAAAGCAAGAAAGAAGCTTCATTGGTGCATTTTCAAGAACATTCTACATCTACCTGGTTGTTTTGATAAGGTGAGGGTTCAAAACTTTTGGAAAACTCTTTAAAACTTCACATGCATGACCATGAATGTGTGTATTTGCTTCTGTGCTTGAGCTATGTGGTCGTTCATGAGTTTAAACAACCATGCATGGCAATAACTTGGCTTGAAAATGATACTAGACAAAGTCGAAATTTGAGACTGCTTCTGACCCGTCTGTTCGAGGCAATTTTTGGTTAAGCAAATGATGTTGAAATTGCGTGAAAATCCCTAGGTGACTAGTTTGGCCAATTTTGAACACGTTTCGCAGAAATAAGCAAAGTCAAATTTTGGCTCTAAGGCCCTCAAAATGGCAAAATCACGTAATATAGCTAAATCTAAAAAGTTTTGAGAAAAAGGAAGCAGTTTGGCAGATTTACTGCCCGTGTGGAACGAGATGATTTTGACATAACAAAAGACATCCAAAATGCGTGAAAATTTGTTTGCTGCTATATTTTTGAGTTGTGGACATTTTTTCCAGAAATAGGCTTAGGCTAAAAATGAACCTAAGGACCTCAAAATCATGCAATATCGAAAGATAGGCAAATCTGGACAGTTTTGAGCAGTTCCACCATTTTGGCTATAACTAACGATCCAGAACTCCAATTGATGCAAGGTTTGTTTCTGATTTTAGTTAACTTCTTAAGCTTTAATTTGATATATTATTCACTGAATTTGGAGTTCATTTTCCTGCCCAGTTGATTGTGAGAAAACAGCTTATTGCAGTTAGGGTTTCAATTGACTATGTGCTTGGGAAAACTTGTTGAACCTCTTTTGTGGTACTAATTGCTTGGAATGGTAGTATTGGAATATTGTGTGGACTGTATTGAATGTTGAGGATGTTGAATGAGACGATGCATGACTTTGGAATGATGATTGAGTTGATTTAGGGTTTTGATCGCACGATTTTGCATGAAAAGCGAACCCTAATGACTAGGAATTCTTGTTAAGTGTTAACCGGGGGTTATTGTGTGGAAAATGTACGTTGCGTGGGCTGCCCGTAAAATGTTTTATAGTTCCAAATGTGAGTAGGCCATTGCATGTTGACAAATAAGCTTTTCTTGCACCCAAACCCCTTTGATATCCTCGCCTGTTGCATAAACTTATCACTTGATCCCGTGAGCTTCTTAATGTGTTATATGGCCTGTTTTATATGTGTTACATGGATGCCCGATTAATGTTCATATGACTCTATTTGCCTTCATGTGAAATTATTTGCCTTATCGTGCTTCGTTTGACTACTTGTCAACATGCGATCTTATAACTGCTCGGAGGCAAACTACTTTGTTGTCCTCCTAATGTGATATGATAAATGTTATAAATGTGCATTGCATACGAGGTTGCAACCTTTCGTGTGGCGTGGTAGTGTTTCACGCACGCCGGGCGGCATCGGGCTTGCCGGTGTTACCGTGACTACCATGGTCCAATTCCCTCTCTCGCTTGGCATTTCACCCTCGGAGAGTTGGGTCGTAGGTTTCGGGGTACATCCGGAGTACACCCATTTGGGAGTGATAAGTGGATTATTGAAGTCGGCCGCACCAGATAATTCAAAATTGAAATTGAGAGCAAATGCTCACCGTATCCTTGAAATGATTGGTAATTGTATCCGTTTCTCGATTTGTTTCTTATAACTGCTTACCATATTATTTGTAATATGTGACATGTTTTATAAAGGGGTTTTCATAAAGTGAACCGGAAAATGAGTTTCAAAATTTATTTCTCGTTCCCCCTCGCTGAGTTCATAAGGACTCACCCTCTTTTATCATTTCAGGTGAAGAAGAACAGGTACAGGAACATGAGGATAATGTACCTAATGATGAACCCCTGGAGTGATTGCCTGTTATTGTTGTTTTGCATGAACGTGATTACTTGTGTATTTTGTGCTGCTTGAAGACCATTTATCTTATGTTGCTTGCTGTTGCTAATGTATAAGACCCCCGTTGTAATTTGGGGTCTAATTTTGATTTGTACTTATTTTAGGTAGACCGCTACTAGACATGACACTACTTTGATCGTTTTGCTTTTACTACCGCTAGTATCTATCGCAGGTTATGATGCTTGGTTAAGGAATAGGTAAATGAACTTATCCAATCTCAACAGGTACTCGCTAATAAGCTATGATAAACAGGCATATTTTGAAACGAGAATAAATGGACTAACGAGGCATAGTATTATGCTAGGTTATAAATCAAACGGGACGTCGAAATAACCAATAGGCAATTCAATTGATGATTAAGTAGTAAATTCTAGTCGGGAATGAACTTGAATTGAAAGTTTTGAGGCTGTTAGAAAATTTAGGTCAAAACAAATAGCCCAATTACAGTCGTTATGCTGCCGGATTTCTGGAAAAATTTTGAAGTCTAGAATAAAACGTTAAGTGTTAAACCTCCTAAAATGATTAAGAATGTGAAAGGACTTGAATGTTTAGATCACACCCTAGTCTAACCTTTATAGGCCGGGTTGGGGCGTGACAACCTCACTAGCCCCTCCCTCCATGACACCTCCGTCATGCGAGCTGGGGGTAGTCTCTGGTAGTCATGCCGTTATCAACCCGACAGCCCGATGCTGCCCGAGAGGTGGACACACATATCAAGACTCAGTAATAATAATAAACATCATTCACAGGAGGACAATCTAGCAGAATTGCCTATCTCCTGGTTCATCAATCATCAATTAATAATCATCAATTATCATCAATATAACATTAAGTAATCAATTAAACAACAAATAACTAAGTTAGATGACAAAGTAGGCCATTCAACTTAACATGCATTAAACACGTAATCTAACCCTACTCTAACCATCAACAACTCATAATTCAATCGGCGTTACCACGCAATTAACAAACTTTTAGAAATTGACGGCAATCAATTCCAACCTCAACAACTCAAGATAATCCTCAAATGGCAAATTAATCAACTTTTAATACCCGAAAATAAATAATTTTGCTACAATGGTTCAAATCCCGTAGTAATACACCTAAATGATCATTAGCATTCACTGAGCATTAATATAACTTCAAATTAACATTCTAACGGTTCAAAATGCAATTATGAGCAAAAACATAAAAAAAATAACTTTTGAGATCTAGAATTTTTCTCTCACCTTTAATGCGATACAAGCCTAGATATGCGTGCAATGCATGCCTAACAAGAGGAATCCAACTCGGCACAAAATTCTACGGACAAAAACTAAGTTTTTCTATGAAAAATTGCTTTGAAAACTTGAAGAAAAGCTTTGTTTTTTCTCTCTATGGCTTTCGGCCATGTATGTGTTTTTTAGTGTGTTTTTTGTTGTGTTTTGTGTGTGTTGATGCAATATTATGCATATAAGGCTTGCTTAAATAAAATAAAAGAAAGTCAAAGTTAGTTTTTAGTCCTTTAATTGTTTTTCTAGTCTTTTAATTCATTTCTTGAGTATTTCTTGCTCAACTATTAAATTAACACTTAAACTAATTCGAGACAATATATTTTAGGTGACAAAGAGTGTTACTTTAAAACAGTTTCACCCGAATCGGCTTAAAACTCATTTTTTTGCAAAAGAAAGTGTAAAAATCTTTAAACTTTCAAAACCGATTCCAAATCCGTTTTAATCAAACATGGGTCTATCAATACCCGAGGACTAAGTTTTAAAACGTTTAAAACACCCCTGTAAAAATTTTAGCGGACAGGTGTTCAAAAATACTATTTACCAAAACCGACGATAAAATTTTTAATTCCGTTTTTGATAAAAATTTCATGAATGCACACTTAGCATGTATTAGGAGTATTAATCACTTATTTAGCACATTCTAAGTCATATAGCACATAAACAGGTCAATTCACGCAAAACGAGGTAAAGCACGCAAATCGAGATAAAGTAAAATATGGGGTCTAACATGTATTGATGCAGAATGGAAAATTTATTGCCTATGCTTCCAGAAAATTGAATCCTTATGAGCTTAATTACCCAACGCGAGATCTTGAGCTAGCAGCTATCATCTTTGCATTAAAGAAATGGCGTCACTATCTTTGGGATAATAAATTTGAAATCTTTACTGATCACAAGAGTCTGAAATATCTCTTTTCTCAGAAAGAGTTGAATATGAGGCAGAGGCGTTGGTTGGAGTTGCTTGAGGATTATAATTGTACTATCAATTATCTGCCAGGTAAGGCTAATATTGTTGCTGATGCCTTAAGCCGAAAGGCTACAGTTTCTAGTCTAATCACCAAAAATTGGGAGTTCATGGGGGAATTATGTTTATGGAGGCCCAACACTTCAGATTTTGGTATTCAATTTGCAAGTTTGCATATTCAGTTTCTTTTATTATCCAGGATTAGAAAGGCTCAGCAAGTTGATCTGCAATTGATGGAAATCTTAGAAAAGTCGAAAGGGGGAGAGTCGGATTTCAAATTACATGATGATGGACTTCTTAAGTTCAAAGGCAGAATTTGTATTCCTTCTGAGCCTGCTTTAAAGAAAGAAATTCTTGCAGAGGCTCATAATTCTAAGTATACTATCCATCCAGGCAATACCAAGATGTACAGAGATCTGAAACAAAACTACTGGCGGAACAACATGAAGAGAGAGATTGCTGACTATGCTGTTAAATGTCTTACATGTCAAAAAGTTAAAGCTGAACATCAGAGACCGGCAGGGTTGTTGTAGCCGTTGGCCATTCCTGTTTGGAAATGAGACCACATTACGATGGATTTTGTGTCAGATTTACCGCGGTCTTCGAGAGGACATGATTCAGTCTGGGTTATCGTGGATAGATTGACCAAAACCTCTCATTTTATTGCTACAAAGAAAACTGAATCTCTTGATAGGTTGGCTGAAATTTATGTTGAGAATATTGTTAGACTTCATGGGATTCCCAAGAGTATTGTGTCAGATAGAGATCCCAGATTCACATCTCAGTTCTGGTAGAAGATTCAGAAAGCTTTGGGCACGACATTGACTTTCAGTACTTCTTATCATCCTCAAACATATGGGCAATCTGAAAGAACTATCTTAATATTATAGGATATGCTTCGAGCATGCATTCTGGACTTCGGTAAGAGTTAGGAGAAATACTTATCTCTTGCAGAATTTGCTTATAACAACAGTTATCAAGCTACTATCGGTATGGCACCGTATGAAGCTTTGTATGGGCAAAAATGCAGATCTCCTTTATATTGGGATGAAGTTGGAGAGTTGAAATCTATTGATCCTACTTTATTGCCAAAGATGAACAGAATGATTGATAATGTTCAGCTTATCAGAAAAAGAATGCTTACAGCACAGAGTCGGCAAAAGAGTTATGCAGATAGATGCCGTCGTGATCTGAAATTTTCCGTAGGAGATCGAGTATTTCTGAAAATTTCTTCTCGCAAGGGCTTGATTCGGCATGGCAAGGGAGGTAAACTCAGTCCTCGTTACATGGGACCATTTGAAGTAATTGAAACTGTTAGTGAATTGGCTTATCGACTAGTTTTGCCTCCTAGCCTGGGCAGAATTCATGATGTCTTCCATGTTTCTATGCTTCGGAAGTATCAGCCAAATCCTTCTCGTGTTCTTGAGCCCGAGCCACTAGAGATCAGTGAAACTTTAACCTACACAGAGAAACCTCTTCAGATTGTTGATCAGAAAGTTCAGGAGCTGAGGACTAAAAGCATTCCGATGGTTAAAGTTATGTGGGATCATCATGGGTTGGAGGATGCTACCTGGGAAAGAGAGGATCAGATGCGAGATCGATATCCAGAGTTATTCGCCGAATCATGTAAGAATTGCGTGGACGCAATTAGTTTAAGGGGGAGAGGATGTGACGCTCGAGCTTTTTGCCTTGCATTTACTTACTGTTGCACCCATTATTTGCGCATTTCCTTATGTGCTTTATTAATTGTCTTCTTTAGCCACTATTCACTCCATTTTCAAACTGCATTAAATTAGTGAATTATCAATTTTATTAAATCATATTAATTGTTAAAAGAATGGAAAAAATGTGTCTTTGTGCGAGTAGCGTTCAGAACCCTCGTCTAGAAAATGTTTTAGCAAACTAGGAATAGTGTTACGTAACATAACTTAGTAATTTAATTAGCTAGCCTACACTTTTGACCCTAGGCTCGTTTTAAGGTTAACAACGCTCATTTTAGTAGCCCATTTAAGCACCCAATTGAACCCCACCCAATATATAGTTAACACATAACATTTAAGCTCATAAAAACACCCCAAAAAAAAAAGCAAAGGCTGAAATCACTGTAGCTTACCCGACAGCCCTTCTCTCTCTCTTGGGTGATTTTTGCTTCAACAATTCCTCAATCCAAGCCAAGCCAAGCGAGGAGCAAGTAGTTTAGGGTGTTTGCAAGCCTCCTGAGAGATCTTTTGCGTATTGGTGAGGGATTTCATGACTTTTTGCGCATTTTAAAATTGTTGCTATTTTCTTGATTTGTTAGAAATGTGTTCCAATGCTATTGTAATGCTTACCTATGCTATTATACCTTGTATATAAGTGCTAGAGAACGTATTTGAGCCATTGGTTCGTATTTTAAACGGTTAGAATCGTTAATTTGATTTATGAGGTGAATAGTGATGAAATTCTAGGGTTTTGTGTAATTACGCGTATTAGCTTGATTCAATGCTTCTAATAGATGCCTTAGGTGCTAATGAAGGTAGTCTAATAGCCCCGTGCATTTGAATTGCTTTAAATTTGCATAGAACGTGAATTAGCCGACTTTAACAAAGGGGTTTCGGGGATAATGCGAATCCGGGTGGATTTGGGCTTCACTTTTAGTATTCTTAGGCTACCTAGGTGCTATAGAAACTTTATTAATCCTTGTTTGAAGCTTGGTTGATGTATGTGTAGTTCAAGGCTATAAGAGGAAAAATAGGGCTTTCTGGGTAATTGCGGGTAATTGGACGAAATTGTGGGTTGTAAGGGTACCTTAAGGGTTAATTAAAAGATTGGTATAGCCTTCCCTCCAATTGGAATCCTTAATATGAGTTTGGAAGAAAAACGGACGGGATTACAAAGGGGTTTAAGGGTAAATTCGACTGTCACTTGCATCCAAGACCTTGGCATGTCTCCATATGTGTTTAAATGTGACTTCAAGTTATTTTGAAGCTTTTGGTAGGGTTCTAAATGTATCTTGGATTTTCCCCTTTGTAAACCTCTTATTTGTTTATTGAACTGCTTCTAATCTATCTGTTTCGAGGTCAACCTACTTTGTTGATCCTCCCACGTGTTATTGCTTATAATATTATTGATATCTTGTCATTGTTAAGTTCATTGCATAGTGGTTGCGCAACCATAGTGTCAGGGGCGAATGTGTTGAATATCGGCTGGGCGACAGAGGGCTTGCCGGTGGATATTCAAACTCCGTGCCCTAGTCCCTCATTCGCCTGGTCCGGAGATTGCCAGGGGATGTTGGGTCATAGGATTATCAGGGTACATCCGTAGTACACCCACTGGAGTGTTTGGGGTTATGCCGGCTTGTCGTGATCGTGATCGAGATCGTGGATCGTGAATGAAAACCAAGTGAAGATTGGAGTATAGGGGTTATGTGAATGTATCCTTTTTAATGTGTGGTTATTTAAGCTATTGTTATTTCTTGAATTGTTTAATTGCTATTATTGTTTAACTGTATTACCTATTGCATTGCACTCCCCGGGACCTTATCCCTCAATGGGCAACAATGTTGCTCATACCTCGATATCATGTTTCAGGAAGTGTTGAGGGTGATCCCCAGCTAGTTGAGGTGGTAGTGGAAGAAGAAGATGTACAGGCTGAGCCTTTGCCCTTGTAGCTGTGTGTTTGTTGTCTAAGGTGGATGTGTTTTCTTGTTGCTTTATGGTGTACTTGTATTATTATACTATGATCTATTTTGCGGCCTTTGGGCTACATTTATGCTTTGTAGTGCAAGTTAAAGACAGTTGGTTGTAGTGATAGCTTTGAGTTACTGTGGCTTGTAATAATTTTTAATTCTTCTATTAGTTCTTGCATGCTTAGGGATGTATGTATGGATGTATGTTTGGTTTCAACTTCTAAGACTTCTTCTAATGTTATCCTCGCATGGCATGTTAAAAAGGTTTAATGAAAAGTTAAGTTGGGTGCATGCTTGTGTGAATCTGAGCTTTCGTTTGTCTCTTGGCTTGGATGGCCTTAAACCTTGGAATTTTAATTATAAAAGCTTGTTTTAGTATATTGTGGCTATTTTGAGCATTTACAGGTTTCCAAAATGTCCGCGGTACAGAGGAGACTCTATCCGTTTATCGGGTCCAGACTTAACCTTTAGCGTGGGGTTGGGTCGGGGCGTTACAATACTCCACTACCCCAGAGGCGTGGTTCACCTGCTGGGCATATGGTACTACCTCAGGAGAAAGGGTCATAGGATCGGTATATATCCGGAGTATCCCAACTTGTTGGAGTAAGAGTTTGTCGGCAGTTGCGTGAAGTTCGTGGTTCGTGGCTCGTGATTGAAGACAAAATGGAACCGTATCCTTTTTAATATGGTTAACTACTTGCTATTTGATCTTGTTGTTTATGTTATATATATATATATATATATATATGATTTCTTGTATCTGCATATTATTTTGCACGCCCCGGTATGTTTCATCACCTCCCTCGCTAGGCAACATTGTTGCTCACTCCTCATTTAAACATGTTTCAAGAGAAGCTGAGGAGAATCCCCAACTGATAGTAGTAGAGGAAGAAGAAGAAGTATACGCAGATCAGAATCTTTGATTCCTGTGTGATAAGGTTGATTATGTGTGCAATTTGTTTGAAGTTGTTGGTTGTTGTGCTTTTGAGACCTTGTGGTCTTATGTATAGTTGGTGAATGTAGTATCTTGAAATCTTATGTGATGGATGACTAAGTTAGATGGCATGTAATAATGAATCCTAGTTTACTTTCATTATTGCATGCTTGGGTGTTTGTTAACTTGATAAGAAACCTTGGTTATAGTCATATCCAACTACTTATAGTTAAAATTAATTTTGTCTTGCATGCTTGTGTGCTATAAGTAGATTTTGTTGTTCCAAGGCTCGGATGGCCTTGAGGAGCTGGGTTGGCTTTATGAATCTTGAAAGCTAGGTTGTATGAATGGTTGATTGTGATTCAGGACTTGTATGTGACTGTTGGTAGGTTTCTAGATAGACATATATATATGGGAAACTCCATCCGTTTTTTCCTAAATTTCATGCCCGAGGTTTGGATTTGGGTTGAGTATAGTTTGGTTAATAGAAGTCCCGGTTTCGTGAGGGATTGGGGTGTTACATATAGTCCCAATTGACGTAATATAAACACATAATATGCTTCAAAACAAAGTTACTAATAATCACCAACATAGTTCTTCATAAAATGACCTAACTTTCTTCATTCAGTTACCCTAGCAAATGATCTTGGAATTTAGTAAATCATATATCTAATTGAAGATCTATGAGTTCTTTAACTCTGGCCTTAAATTTCACTCAATTTCAACTTAAGATCTAAATGTTATGACTATTTCCGTAAGATTGCACAAAAATTGTCCAGCACCAGTGCCAATCCAGAATGACCTACGATTTTTTCCATTTGTGCGGGTCTTAAAGTCAAAATTAGCCTTAGCCTATTTCTGCAATATTTGTTCAAACCTGAAAAATCTAGTGAGCCTCCAAATTTCGGACTTTTTCGAGATTGTTTACTACCTTAAAAGTGCTCCGGACAGAAAGGTCAGTAGCTACCCGGGATTTTTCAGAAATGTTCAAACATGTGTTCTTGGCTTCTAAGCATGCAAGACTAAGCATACACATATACACACATACTCATGAGCTTAAAAACATTTAGAAAACAGTTTAAACGCTTACCTAGATGTGGAGTTGGATGCAAGAGGTGATGTTCAACATGCAAGTAGAAGCTTGAGATTGTAAGAAAAATGGTGGAAGATGGCTGCACTAGCTTGCTCTTTCCTTCTCCTCTTCTTCCTCATCTCTTAGTCAAAATTTGAGAGTGTGGTATGTGTTTTTCAGATTTGTGTGTGTGTGTAGAGATTTGGTGTGTGTTGTGAGGTGTAGTGTGTGTTTTAGTTGAGTAAGAATAGTGTAGGATATTTGTTAAATTACTTTAGGACAAGAATGCCCTCCAACTAGATTGTGTTTTACTAGTTTGCCATCTTAGTGTTAAATCTAATTGTTTTAGTTCTAGTTTAGTTACTCTAACTAGCTATTGAACTACGCTATATTAATTATTCAAATGCACGTTAACCAATGCAATGTGCGTAAATCAAGACAAATACACGTTAAATGTGTAAATATACATTAATTGATATAAATGCATATTAAATGATACTAAATTATATGAAATGTTATAAAATGCATATGGGCTCTATACTGGCTCGGTACGGGGTCTCCCAGCTACTCTGACAAATAGCTCAGTGAGGGAGGTAAATGAAGGGAGCTTTGAAAACCATTTTATCCTTTAGAAAACATGCAATGGATATAATACAATCAACATAAACTTATAATGTCATTCAAGATGTGCAAAAAGATTACATCCATGGCGTACACTTGAAACTACTATGAATGTGAACATTAAATATATTAGTAATCAGGTAAGAGTAATAATATTTATGACAACTCGAAGACATTAAAACATATCACGCTAATTAATTACAATAGAAGATGTAATCTCAAGTAACTCTCAGGACATAGGGCCTAAGCGAGAGCTGCACAAGAAAGGTTACCTCGATCACCTGATTATACCGTCCACGAACCTTTTCGCTTACTACTGACACATTCAGGAGGTATACTCCAGCATAATCAGGTGATTAACACCACACATTCAGGTGATTTAACACCGCACATACAATCCATAATTCCAACTAAGCCTGACTCAACACTCATCAACATTTTGAACTTCTATCTACTTGAACAAGACATGCCTTCATTCAACTTACAACTAGATGCACAACCATTAAAACTAGACTCAGTTATTCTACTTGACAAACAAATACTACAATTTCTATTTAGTCAATTAAACAATCTATAGACATGAAATATATGCAATCAATACAAACAACCACTTAACAATCAATGAACAATCCGATTTCTATCCAAACTATCTATCTAAAGGCTCAAGACATTTAAGGAAATAATCACAACACATTCATATGAGTAAGCTTAAAACAATAGTAAAAATTGCAACAATTTGGCTTTAAAACACAAGAAGTCCAAAATGTCACTACTCCAATGGTTGGTAATTAGGCTATATACTTCCCAAAAGGTATGAAACTCCCAATCTAACCATTCTAAGTCGATATACACACTTTATGACACCTCTCAACCACCCGAGATCACACTTTAACCCACGTCTACTACAAAACCCCGAATTGCCCATTTGTCCGTTTGAACTACAACTACCCAACTCAATCCTCAATTCATCGCCATAAACGTATCATAAACATTACCTAGCTATTGTCCCGTTAACTCTTCGCTCAAATGACCCATTTTATTCCCAATCAACAATTTTCAATTCTAGCTATTTTTAACCATATAGTCTTTACATTTAACATCTTAGACATTTATGGCACCTAATTCAATCATTAAACTAAACCTATAAGCCCTAATTGTGTTAGTTCCTTCACACACACACAAAGGGTTATAATTTTCAACGTTAACAAAATTTGATAAATACTATCGAATAACACTTTTAGCATCCCTAGAGCCTATATATACCATTAAAACGAGTATTGAAGTAAGAATTCTAAGCCCTGTGTGAATAGTGCCACCTATCAACTTTGTTAAATGCAATTCATACATACACTCCGTAATTACATGAAATAACCATAAAATATTGTTCTCCTAGTCCTATAGACACACTATATAGCATCAAAATGATTTATAGCAAACATATATAACATATTCAATATTTGGGCATAAATTAAAATTCAAACAAAAATACAATTTTAAAGAATTCCCTCACCAAATACAAGTTAAAAAGGCTTGAAGAAGTCTTGTGGATGGATGGAATCAACTTGGAAGGGCTTGGAAAGGATAATTGAATAAAACCCTAGCTTGAAAAATGTTTTTTTTCATCTTCTTTGCTTTGGTTGAAATTGGTCTAGTTTTTTTCTTTTTTGTTGGCTTTTTTTTATGTATTAAGTATGTATGTATATAAGCTTATAATATAGTTGGGCATCGGGTTGGGCTTGGAAAAAAAATGGTTTTGGGCTTGGTTAGTTTAAAAAAAATGCTAGAAAGCTTCTTTGGCCCAAAATGAAACATTGATTTTACTATTTTCACGGGACCAAAACATGTTTATAACTCACATACCCAATATGCTATGCTCCTAATTTTTTGTGAACTTATGCCTAAAAATAATGTATATTAAGGAAAAAATACGAATTTCAAAAAATAAAATACTTTAATTTTTACTCCAAGTTTAGGGTTCATTTTAAAATAATGAAAATAAGATTACTAGATGCATAAAATATTTCCACATAATTCAAATACTAAAATAATAGGTTAATTATTTTATTTTAGTTAGTTAAACATAGTTTAGTTATTTTCTGAATATATGCAAAGAAAACTAACAAATGAATGCAACTTCCTTTAAAAGCTTTTGTGAAAATAATATAAATGTACATTTATTATTTACTAAAACAAATAAATTCAAAATTTTAATATTAGAAGTTAGTTAACATGTAATTACACATAAAAAGACAAATAAGCACCTAGTTGCACATTTATAATAACTAAACATTTAAACAAGTAAATGCACAGAATATAGATGCAAATGAATGATATATGCATGTTTTAGGGTTCGGACGTCACATTCTCCCCTCTTAAACAAATTGCATCCACGCAATTCTTGCCCGCTTCACAGAACAATCCTGAAAGATCAACGGTATAAACTCTAGTCTGAACCAGTTACTACGGAGGTGCATTGCTCACAGGCCCGCCCTGAGTACCTCTGCCTGAAGTCCGCTTTCGAATACTTTGCCATTTCGGGTAGTGTAATAGCCCAGACCCAGCATATAGCATACAATACATATTTGCATATATATATGTGTTACTTTAAAAGTTATTTATAATTATATGAATAACTTAATACAATTCATTCATTAATTGCACTATTTATTATATTTTTAAAATACATGTGAATAGAGTTTAGTAAATTTAAATACGGTAACTATTTTAAAATTATAATTATTGGAAATTATTCTTTTGTGCTAAGTGCTAGATCCCATTATTTTTCATTAATTGTTTAAATAACCCAAGCTCGGAGACTAAAAATAATATGTTTCTTTTTCTGAATTACTTATTTTTCCTATATTCCATATCATTTATATAATCATTCGATCATCGTGCTATGTGCATAGCATATCTGGAGTGTCGGGAAATTAATTATTTTAGTGTCCCCGAGTGAATGGTGATAATTTTATTACTTTGGACCTTTAGTGTTTCTAATTGATTTTTGATAAATTCATATTTTTAGTAATTTTAACCAATTGAATCATGTATATTACATTATTATTTCAAGCTTAATTGTATTTTTTAAACAAATTTAGTGTAATATAGGTTCTGAAGAAGAAATATCAAAAATGGCCACAAAAGCCAACACTTGAACGAGAAATTCAGCACAATACTAATGGAGGAAGGTAGAGCAACCTTGACATGAGCAAATCGAGATTGAATTTGGCTAAACGGAGTGCGAAAATAAATTCAGGATGCTGAAAAATCTTGAAGAAACCTTGGTCAACGAATGAATAGTAAAAGTCAACGATCAATGAATGAATAGTAAAAGTCAACGGTCAATGAATGAATAGTAAAATTCAACAGTCAACGAATGAATACTAAAAGTCAACGGTCAATGCATGAATAGTAAAGTCAACGGTCAACGCATAAATAATAAAGTCAACGGTCAACACATGAAAAAAAATGAAAAAAAGTATTAAAAAAAAGGGGGGTCGGTCAAAAGAGTTTTTACCCTAATCATTCTTTCCCTCATTTTTTTTTCTCTTCACCGCTGACACCTCAATCTCTCTCACACAAAATCACAATTTTCTTTCCATCTCCCAAACTTGTTTCATCAACTCAAAATGACCGACCAATTTTTGCCTTTTATTGTGGCCATTTTTGCCTTTGTCTTCTTCTTTTACCTCTTCCTTATCCATCTTGTGATTAGGATAGGACGAATCCACGAAGGAAGAAAAGATTTTTAGTTTTTGGGCTTATGTAATAAGTTGTGTTATGATTTTTTTTTATTTTGTGAAAAAAAAGCGGCCGAAAGGTTTTAAAAACCCTAAACCTACCATTTTTTTTTCTTCATCTCCTCCTTTCTGCCGCCATCTCCTACCTTTCTCCCCACAAAACGTCTCCTTCTTCAGTTCCACGAAGACGGTGTTGTTTAAACGACTCACGACAGAGGAGTCGTTGCTTGTGGTTCTTGGTGTTATTATTGTGATTCTTCTTTATTTGGCTTGGTTGGTTCATGAACTGCCCAGTTCTTGGGAAACGAGAAAGAAGTAGGCTTATAATATAGGTTGTTTTGTTGTTGTACTTGTTAAGTTAATGTACCGTTTCCATTTCCATGAATAAAATTTGTGAGTTTTATTTTTATTATTTTTAGTATGGTAATCTGATTTTTATTGTGGTTATTTGCCTAGTATTTACACTAATTTTGTTTTGATGTTGAATTTGGTATATAAAAAAAAAACAAAAACAAAAACAAGCCGAACGGATTTAAAAAAAATGGAGTGTGCATGTTTGATAACGATTTGTTGAAACTAGGGATATAGATTTGGCCAAATGTCCGAACTCCCTCACATGCGGTTCGCAGGAAAAAAAAAACCTATTTGGAGCTAGTTCTCCTCAATATTAAATCTGGGGTTGCATATTTGATATGTCTCAAAAATGTCTTTAGTTAATCTTGCCTCTAAGGTCTTCTAACATCTTTGGTAATTTGGTGTGGCTTCAACCCTCTCTACATAATTTTCAACAACTGTTATGGTTATACATTCATTAGTGTATATATTCTGAGTCTCCTCCAATGCATTTGTTTCCTAACCGTTAAAGGAGATTTATTGTGTATATTTTAATTTGGTTTGTTAAATTTATCTCCCTTTAAAAAAAACTTTGAAAAAAAAGGTGTTTGTTCTATTTTGTGTGATTTAGATTTTGTTTTAAAAAAATAATTTAAGTTTTAAAAAGAAACATAAAAAAATTCCAAAAAAATTAGTCATTGCGAAACCAAATTGTATATATCATTGAGTTAAAAAAAATTATTACCTTTATTTTTATCCTCATAACTAACGTTGGTATTTGGAGCTTTCAATGACAAATCTTCTTTCAGAACCATTTGAGGAACAATGCTTGGAATTTTTATCATGTTGTATCTATCTTTTTAATTTGTAATGCATTGCATCACTTTCTTACATTGAGGGCAATGTAAGGTTCGGGCTTGAGGAGGTAGGAAAAAATAATCGATACCACCTGTTAAAAAATTTCTTGTTTCATTTATTTATGATAATTAAATTTGAGCAGTTAATTGTTGGAATATGTTGGATTTCGATAAAACACAAGAATTAATTGGGAGAATGGAACGGAAAAATGATTAACCACTAGAGTTGAGTTTGTATATAGAGATTTTTACTCTTGAAACCTTCTTAATTGTTATTTTATCTCGACAGCATCACATGATTCAATTAAAGGTTTTTGATTAATTATCAAAAGAGGAATTAGATTAAAGTATTTTCAATAAGAGATGTTATGTTTTATTAAAATTTGACTGATTTTTCTAGGTCGGTATACTCCCTTTCAAAAAAAAAGAAGAAAATAATTTTTTTTTTAAAAGATGTATATAAACAAAGAATATAAAAAATATATATTTTAGATGACTCGTGTAATTTTCAAAGTGTTGATTCAATAGAACAGAGGCAGAAAAAATCATAACGAGTGCTTTCTCTAACCATTTTTAGCACATTTGTTATGAAAAAATTATCAATTCAAAACCCTGCCAGACAAGTCTCTTTTCACCAAATACAATGCAATCAATGAAAGGCAACACTTCAAAGAAGTAGAGCAATCAACCATTATCCATTGATCGAGTCATCTATTCACAAAAACAAAACAAAAAAACAAAAAAAAAATCTGAGAGAGTACTACATGATTTGGAAAGTAGTTGATTTTTAACATTACATGACTATCCGTAAGAAATATTTTTAATTTAATAAATCTTGCGTAATTAATTTTTTTTAAACCTTGTGATTGAGTTACAAGTGCTTAAAAAGGCTTCAAGGATTTTTTGTAATTAAGATGTGTTTCTTTCCAGCTAGATACAAAAACAACTTTTTAGGCAAAATTGTTTGAAAGACAGACTCACCATTAATCTTGTATTTTATCGGATATAATTATATGGATACATTTACTATTCAAATTTATTATTTTTGAATTTATGAAGTACTTAATGCCTTTGCTTGAGGGCAACGAATGGGTTTGAGGAGGTTGATAAATCCATATTTTTAGTAATTTAAACCCGTTGAATCATGTATATTGCATTATTATTTCAAACTTAATTGTATTTTTTTACACAAATTTAGTACAATATAGATTCTGAAGAAGAAATAGCAAATATGGCCACAAAAGCCAACACTTGAACGAGAAATTCAGCACAATACTAAAGAAGGAAGGTAGAGCGACCTTGACATGAGCAAATCAAGATTGAATTTGGCCAAACGGAGTGCAAAAATGGATTCAGGACGCTGAAAAATCTTGAAGAAGCCTTGGTCAACTTTCGATCAATGAATGAATAGTAAACGTCAACGGTCAATGCATGAATAGTAAAATCAATAGTCAATGCATGAATAGTAACTTTTGCTGACGTCATGCTGACACAATGGTGACCTAGGCGCTGACATTATACTGACACAATGGTGACCTAGGAGCTAACATCATGCTGACACAGGCGCGACATCACTGTATGAATAGTAACTCCGAATAGTGCCCAATTGTTCCTATAAATACCCATTTGCCATTTCATTTGATGCATTCAATTTTTGTAGATTTTGTTCTTGTGTTTGAGTGTTTTAGTTGTTATTCTTAGTTGTATGCAAAGTTTTAATCCCGAGGGGAGGGTCTAGTCAGCCATCAACATACCGAAATCATACCGGTCTACCAAATTATGTTCAACACGATAAGTATTCTTTTATTTCAGTTTTCGTTATGATTTCTTGTACTTTAAAGTTTACCATGGCATACTAGACCCAAGATTTAGGGTGATACGTGTGAGGATATTCTTGTACATATGTTTTGATTCAGGTTTATTAAAGTCTCGTATTTTTACTCCTGAAGTATTATTTAATTAATTATACGTATACTTGTAGTTATATTTACTTAATTGAAAGTACATATACGCCCGGTTTTGTAAACCAGTGGCAATACGAGTCTACCTCGGATGGACTCTAGTCTGGTTGTACCAACACCTCCAGGTTACATAAGTGAAAGATTAATTGATAGATTGGATATCGTTAGGTTGTACCAACACATCCAGTCTTGTTAATCAATTAATCTTATCACTTACGTAACTAAAGGCTCATTTCAGTAGTGGGAGCTTGTAGCCCTATTTTTGAAAGACTTATCTTTTAATTTGAATCAATAACTTTGTACTTGCGTATACCGAGCTATAACCACCCTGAATCATTAACCCTTTGGATTTTCATTTTATTGTTGAGTGTTGTAATTCTTCAATTTAGTACATTTGTTCAATTCACATTTGGATCTCGTTACTACCGTATACTTGGACATTTCTTGGACTTTTGGACTTAATTTACCGTACCTTTAGACTTAATCAAACTTATCCGTGATGGGAGATAGTCAAACAAATCTAAATTAAAGATTGAACTTAATTTGATAACTCAATCTCTGTGGATTGACCATCTACTCGCTACAACTAAAGGAAATTCGAGGTAAGCAATATTTCAATCATCTAACCTCATTATTTTTTAGCGCAAAATGACGCGATCAATTTTCTACCTAGTATATAGCCCAATTACATTATATATTAAGCCCAAAAACTTGAAGCCCATTTATTTACTTATAATACATACATAGACATATATAATATAAGACATAACACAAAAAACAAAGAGCAAAAGAATAAAGAAAATCGGCAACCAAAGAGAAAAAAAAAACATGAGGCCATTGTAGCTTAGGGTTTGTGTTCTTCACCAAAATTCAGTCATTCTAGCTAGGATCTAAGGTGTTTTTGGCTCAATTCTTCCATTTCTTAGCATAACCAAGGTAAGGGTAGCATATATTTGTTCATTTTTCTTATTTTCTTTCAATGGTAAAATGTTGATCTTGCAATATAATGAGAATTTGATGCTTCTAATGCTCTCTACATTAGTTAATAATGTTGTAGAGTAAACTTTTGGACTTAGTCTACTTGTGTGGTTTGAGCTTGTGTGCATAGGTGAATTGAAAAATAATATGAATATTAACATGATTAAAGAATCTGAATTTGTTGTTAATTGTGTTGTAGTGCTTAAATAGGTTGCCTTAAGTGTTCGTTACGCTAGAGTTATGCTAAAAATATCTAAAGAGTGATCAAAATGCAAAGTGTGGATGTTTGGGCTTTCGGGCCGTTTGGGTTAGGATTCAGCCCAATGGGCCTTGGGCCAAGGCAGGCCTTTGTCATGTATGTTTGACCCCTCCCCGAGTTCCGAACATGCTTAGAATGTTAATTAGAAGTGTTATGAGAAAGTGTCATGTTTTTAGTATAAGATTGAAAGTGTTTTAACTAAGTGGTTTTAATGTTTTGCTAGTGTTAGTTAATATTTCTAGTCTTAGTGTTTGTAGAAATGCATGAAAGAGTAATGATTTAACTCAAATTAGTTAGCTTTCACTATATATATTGGAATTGCAAGTAAATGAACTAACTACACCATGTGTACGTATGTGTGTTCAATTGTGGCTGTCCAGTTTTTTCAGCAAAAATGAGGCAATTTCGGGCTTAAAACTGTATTAATTGGAGAAGGATTAGGGGTTGAATTATATACCGTTAGAAAGCCTTACGAGTCTAGTTTCTAATGCCTTTTGTGGTGCATTAATCGGAGTTTTCTAGAATAAGTTATGATCATTTTGGTGAGATGTGTCAGAACTACCCTATTACGTGAGAATCTGAATTGTGTTGTTATTTTGCTATAGTGATGATATATTTCAGTTCTAATTGGATGTATTTGATCAAGACCTTATTGTGTAGTATCCTTGGATGATTAGTAGCGTAATGGAGCTCTTATAGTTATGTTGTTTCCATGAATTGTAATTGAAATCTAATTGCTAGAAAAGTTAAATTAAATTGAAAGCTACTCTATTCATCTGTGAATGAGAAATGCTAGTAAAGTTGTGATGGTCACCACCTTTAGAGATGGGTAATGTTTCTATATATGCTAAACAATTCAATTGCTAGAATTAGGTGTTATCAATGTGCAACTAGTGAACACTTAGAAGGGTTAAGTAAGCTATGTGAAAGAATGTGTTTAATGCTCTTTGAACCCCCATGTAAGGTTAATTGTAAGTTGATAGCTGTCTATTATATGTTAAGTGTAATTAACTTAAGTTGATCCTACTAGTGATATGTTAGAATCTTAGCTTGAAGCATAGTTATTTTGCTAAAATGGTATGTTAGTTATTAAATAATTGATAGTTAACTTTTTATTTGTTGATAAATGCATTTTTTTCCCTATGTGCTAATGTTGGGCTTGTTCTTGTTCCTTGTATATATATATTTAGCTCTAAGGGGAATGGAAGCTAGATTCACTTCGAAAGCTAGCTAAATGTTCCATGATTTGTAGTGCGAAAACATGATTAAGAATGTCTTAAATGTTAAGTTGTTAATGAGTTAAATGTTAAATGTGTTGCTTGAGCTAGCTATGTGTTAGAATGTATGTTGAGTTAGACTGCCTTTATAAATAAAATTAGCTAGTTTAACTTGTTGATCTCATTTTAGTGTAAATCAATTATCAACTAAAAAGTTAAACCAAATAGAGGCATGCCTTTCAATAGTTTAGACCATGTTACACTAATTACACCTATTTATAGACTTCTAGTTGAGATTTACTTACATCTGTAGGGCTGACTGGTTAAGTAATGAACTATTGCAAGCTATAAGGTAAAAATAAGAGTAGAAGCTTAACAAGTAATGATTGACTTGAAAGTGCCATTGTTCTGGATTATATTGCCTGTACACTATTGAAACTTGGCTTACACTAATATAATTTCTAATTAAATTGCTCCTAACTTAAGTTACTTATTCCATAAATATGTTAAAATATTTTAAGTGGATAATTGAATGAAATTAATATAGTTAATTGATAAAGTGTTATGCTAGTTAAGTTAACTACGAAGTTCTTGTATTACTTGAACTATAATTGATTCTAGATTGTTCATAATTATAAATTCTAATCAAATTTCTTCTAGCTTGTATTTTTACTTCATGTACGTGCTAAGTAATGTTATATTTGCTAGATCCTTGAATATGTCCTAAGGTGCTTTAAGTGGTTAGTTGTTTAAAGGACATTACAAATAGTGATAAAGTTTGTAAAATATGTAATCTTTGTGTTAATGTGATATTTAGATGCTATACTATATGTATTTGTCGGATTGATTTAACCTTGGAGATAAAAGAATATATGAATTGATTAGAGTATGGTTAGAATTCATTGTAGGTGTTTAAGATTGAATTGGAGCCAAACTCTTGCATTTGGAGCGTGGTAGAGGTAAGTGAGTTTTCATCTCTTTTGTGCATCTTAGCTTATTTTTATTGCCCTTAATTGTATGATTTAGTTTAATTGATAGAGTTTATATGTACTTATCACTTGCTATTTTGTGATTGAGGGCAACCTACTTTGTTGTTCCTCGTTTATGTGGTTCTTGAATTATATTGTCATTGCTTGAGTTATCGTGATCGAATATTGGGTTGTGCAACCTTTCGAACATGGTAGTGTCGAGAAACTCCGGGCAGCATTGGGTTGTCGATCTAGCTCGGCTACCATGGGGCCTATTCCCTCTCTCGTTGGGGCATACTCCTATACCCCAGAGGCATGGTTCACCTCATTGGGGCATACAGACCTACCTTAGGAGAATGGGTCATAGGATCGGGGTACATCCAGAGGACCCCATTGGTGGTATAAAGTGGGTTGCCAGTATTTGTTATCGAAGATTGTGGTTCATGGTTCAAGATTAGAGACAATGAAGATGAATCATATCTTTTTAAATGTGTTTAGTATATTGCTTAATTAGATTGTTATGTTGAATTACTTGATTACTCATATTGTTGTTGCATTGCACGAAAAGTTTTGCGAAATCCCCGGTTAACTGTATCCCCTCACTCACTGAGTAACTTTGATTACTCATTCCTCTTTTCAACATATTTCAGGAAAATCTGGAGATTGGATTGCCTCTTGTGTGGCCTGCTCGCTCTATCAGTGCGTGACGCCCGAGCTTTTTGCCTGCATTCATTTACTGTTGCATCCATTATTTGCGCATTTAATTCTGTGTTTTACTTGTTGTCTTTCTTAATTACTATTCATTCCATTTTTCAAATACTTAATTACATTGAATTAGCATTTTTATTAAATCATATTAATTGCTAGAGGAATGGGAAAAATGTGCAATTGAGTTAGGAGCAATAGGAGCACTTGTTTAGAAAATGTTTTACCAAACTAGGAATAGTGTTACGTAACTTAACTTAGTGATTTAATTAGCTAACCTACATTTTACAACCTAGACTTGGTTTTAAGCTAACTAAGCTCATTTTAGAAGTCAACTTAAGCACCCAACTTAGCCCATTTATAATAAACTCAACACATAACACCACTTAACTCATTAGTTGACAAAAAAAAAAAAAAAGACTGCAGTGAACAGTGCTGAACCCGACAGCCCTCTTTGTGCTTTGGGAGGAATTTTTCTTCTTCAATTCATCACTTCAAGCCAAGCCAAGCTAGGAGCACATAGTTTAGGGTGTTTGCAAGTCTCCCAAGAGCTCTTGCGCGCATTAGTGAGGGTTTTCATGCTTATTTGTGCATTTTAGAAATGTTGCCTAATGTTATTGCAATGCTCAAATAAGCTTATATATGTTGTATACATGTAGTAGAAACCACATTTATGCTATTATTTCATGTTTTAAACGGTAGAAATCAATGGTTGATTCGTAGGCATGAATAGTGACAGGATTTCTAGGGTTTTGTGTAATTGTGCGTATTAGCTTGATTCAATGCTTCTAATAGATACCTTAAGTGCTAACGAAGGTAGTCTAATAGCCCCGTGCACTCGAATTGCTCTAAACTTGCATAAAATGTGAAATAGTCGACTTTATAAAAGGGGTTTCGGGGTTAATGCTAATCCGGGTGGATTCGGGCTTCTCATTTGGTATTCTTAGGCTACCTAGGTGCTATAGAAGCTTTGTTAACCCTTGTCTGAAGCCCGGTTGAAGTATGTGTAGTTCAAAGCTATAAGAGGAAAATTGGGACTTTCGGGGTAATTGCGGCTAATTGAATGTGTTTGAGGGTTATAGGGGTATCTTAAGGGTTAGCTAGAAGATTGGTATTGTTTTCCCTCGAATTTGGAAACATTAACTTGGGTTTGGAAGGAAAACAGATTGAATAACAAAGGGGTTTAAGGGTAAATTTGATTGTCTCTTGCATCTAAAACCTTGGCATGACTCTTTATGTGTTTAAATGTGGTTTCAAGTTGTATCGGAGCTTTTAACATAATTCTATGGATATTTTGAATATGTTCCTTTGTAAAATTGCTTAATTGCTTGTATAAACTGCTTCTATTCTAACTGTTCTGAGGTCAACCTACTTTGTTGATCCTCCTACGTGTTATTGATCATATTGTTGATATTGACTTGCCATTGTTAAGTGCATTGCATAGTGGTTGCGCAACCATAGTGTCAGGGGTGGTTGTGTTGAATATCGGCTGGGCGGCAGAGGGCTTGCCAGTGGATATTCAAACTCCGTACCTTATTCCCTCACTCGCCTGGTCCAGAGATTGTCAGGGGGTGTTGGATCATAGGATTATCGGGGTACATCCAGAGTACACCCACTGGAGTATTTGGGGTTATGCCGGCTTATCGTGATCGAGTTCGTGGTTCGTGAATCGTGAATGAAGATCAAGTGAAGATTTGGAGTGTTGGGGTTAAGTGTAATGTATCCTTTTAATGTGTGGTTACATAAGCTATTGTTATTTCTTGATTGGTTTAATTGTTATTATTGTTTAACTGTTTTATCTGCTGCATTGCACGCCCCGTGGGACTTCATCCCTCACTGGGTAACAGTGGTTGCTCATACCTCGATATATATATATGTTTCAAGAAGTGCTGAGGGTGATCCCCAGCTATTTGAGGTGATAGTGGAAGAGGAAGAAGTTCAGACAGACCCCTTGCCCTAGTTGCTGTATGTTTGTTGTCTGAGGTGGATGTGATTTCTTGTTACTACATGGCGTACTTGTATTACTATGTTATGATCTATTTTGTGGCAGGGCTATGTATATTCTTGTAGTTGCAAGTTGAAAGATAGTTGGTTGTAGTGATAGCTTCGAGAAACCATGGTTTGTAATAACTATGTTCTATTTTCTAGCTACTTGCATGCTTGGAAGTGTATGTTTTAAAGTATGCTTGGATTCAACTCCTAGGATTGTTCCAATGTTATTTTGGATGGTATGATAATCGGATTTATGAAGAAGTTAAGTTGGTTGCATGCTTGTGTGATTTTGAACTATTGTATGCTTCAAGGCTCGGATGGCCTTGAACCTTTGAACTTTAGTTATAAAAGTTTGTCTTGCTGTATTTTGGCTTTAATTGAGTGATTACAGGTTTTCAGAATGTCCACGGTACAGAGGAGACTATGTCCGTGTGTCGGGTCCAGACTTAACCTATAGCGTGGGGTTGGGTCGGGGCGAGACATTTAGGTGGTATCAGAGCTTATAGATGCATGAAGCTGGGTTAATTTTCTCGGTCTGTGGGTAGGAGTCTATTGAGTTAATGTGTGATTATGTGAATAAATGTTTCCTTGAATAGCTAAGAGAAAGATTGAATGATTGAGCACATGCTAGCATGAAAGCGAGAATGTGAAAGGTCTTATTTGAGTTATTGAGTAAAAGTGGAAAGTTAAGAATGAAAAGTATTACTAATCATTTTACTTGTATCTTTAATATGTAAAGTGTTGTATGACCCTATGTGCGATCTTATGTTAACTTATTTGAACTGGTTCCTATGTGATTTAACTGTGAATTATACAAATGCTTGTCATAATACTTTGCATTCTAGTTATCTGGAATGGGACCCCATCGTTGAACTGAGAATCAGAATGTTGATAGAGAACCGGAGGAGGTTCCCAGACAAGAAACAGGTGTAGCACAGAATGCACCACCACAGGGACCAGAACCCAGCACTGCACAGATTCTGGCTACTATGGTTACTGCTATGAATACCATTGTCCAGTTTGTAACTCAGCAGGGTCAGACAGGGGCTGCTAAAGGTAATCAGGCTGCCAGAGCTGAGGGTAGTAGTGCTACTAGAGTTTATTTGTATGATAGATTTTTACATCACGGGGCCTATAGCTTCTTTGGAGAACCTGATGATATGAAAGCCGAATTGTGGTTGAAGAAGTTTGAAAGGGTGGTTACAATTCTCGAGTGCAGTGATGAGAGAAAAATTACTTATGCCACATTTCTTCTGGAGGGTGACGCCAAAGAGTGGTGGCGTTCTATTAGCAAGAAATTGGAAGCCGAGAGGGTTCATCATTCATGGGCTGACTTCATTCATGAATTCCGAGACAAATATATATCAGTTGTTGCCCATTAGAGACGCCAAGCAGAGTTTATAGCTTTGAAGCAGGGAAATATGTCAGTGGACCAATATGAGGCTACTTTTACTAGGCTCTCCTGTTATGTATCGGCATTGGTGCAACCTGAGGATATGAAAATGCAGAGATTCATTATAGGGTTGAGAAATGATATTATGCTTAATTTGTCTGCAAATTATTACTCTAATTATGCTGCAGTGGTCAGAGCCACCTCGAGGTATGAAAAGTGCAAGGCAGACGTGTTAGCTTAGACTAGTCAATTGAGTAAGCGGCAGTTCCAGACTCAGAGTCAGGGGTACCAGAGACAGACTATTTTAGTTGGGTAGAGTCCACAGTCAAGGCAGACTCAGAGTTATACAGGGCCTACTCAGACTCAGGCACGGCCAGTTCAGAGTCAGACTCAGAGTCAATCTCGTCCAGCAGTGTCTCGTTCGCAGCAGGGTAGTTCAGCTACCTCTACTTTCAGAGCTCCTTCGTGAGGCACTGCTCTAAGACGTCACCAACAGCGCAGCTTCTGTCAGCATCAGGGTCATACTGAGGAGGTTTGTTGGAGGAAACAGAACAAGTGTACAGGTTGTGGGAGTGACCAACACAGAGTGAAGGATTGTCTGAAATACAAGAACACCAGGGGTCAGACATTAGCTCAAAATTCTCAGACCAGGGCACCAGATACAGCACCAGCACCGCGAGGTCAGGCCCGTGTATTTGCTTTGGATGCAGAGGAGCTTCAGATACGACTGCTGTGGTAAAGGGTACTTTTCTCCTTAATGATCAATCAGTTAAGGTTTTAATTGACTCCGGAGCCACTCATTCATTTATTACTCCTACTTGTGGACAAAATGCTAAACTGAAACATGATAAACTGTTGCATGAGATTGTTGTCTATACTCCTATGGGTCCAAAGTTTGTTACTAGATCTATTTGCAGAGCATGTAATATTTTTATTGAGGGTCGTATTTTTCCTGCTGACTTGATTATTCTACCCTTCAATGACTTTGAAATTATCTTGGGGATGGATTGGTTGGGGAGTTATTATGCACAGCTTGATTGTAGAAAGAAAATTGTGATATTAGAAATGCCTGACCAGCCTGTAATTGAAATAATTGGTAGTAGAAAATCAACTGGGACTCCTATTATTTCTTCTATTAGAGCATCTAAACTATTGAGCAAGGGTTGTAAGGCTTATCTTGCATATTTGATTAATCAACATGTGGATCAATTGAACTTGAATGATGTACCTGTCATGAGAGAGTTCCTGGGGGTCTTTCCTAAAGAACTACCTAGTTTACCGCCTGATAGAGAGATAGAGTTCATGATTGACTTATTACTAGGACTCCGTATAGAATGGCTCCACCCAAATTGCATGAATTAAAAGTTCAATTCCAGGGCTTGCTTGAGAAGGGATTCATTCAGCCGAGTTCGTCACCTTGGGGTGCACCGGTTCTATTTGTTAAGAAGAAAGACGGATCTCTTCGCTTATGCATTGATTATCGGGGTCTTAATCAGGTGACTGTCAAAAACAAATATCATTTGCCTTTAAATGAAGAGTTATTTGATCAATTGCAAGGTGCCAAGGTATTTTCCAAATTCGATCTGAGGCAGGGCTATTATCAGTTGAGGATTAAGAAAGATGATGTTCCTAAAACTGCTTTTAGAACTCGTTATGGCCATTATGAGTTTGTTGTCTTACCGTTTGGCCTAACTAATGCTCCCGCCGCATTCATGGATTTAATGCAGAAGGTATTCCGTCCTTATTTGGACCAATTTGTGGTTATCTTTATTGATGATATTCTTGTCTATTCTAACAGCATCTCAGAATTGTGTTACAGACTCTTCAAGAGCATCAGTTGTTTGCAAAATTCAGCAAATGTGAATTCTGGCTTAAGCAAGTTACTTTTCTTGGTAACATTATCTCGTGGGATGGTATTTCTGTTGATCCAACGAAGATTGAAGTTGTGTTATCTTGGAAACGGCCAGAAACAGTTAGAGAGATTCGTAGCTTCCTTGGTTTAGGTGGGTATTATCGGAGATTCGTCAAGGATTTCTCTAAAATTGCAGGGCCTTTAACTCAGCTTACCCAGAAGAAAACAGTATTTGACTGGAATGATAAATGTGAGGCCAGCTTCCAAGAATTGAAGAAGAAATTGACTACGGCTGTCATGCCCCGACCTAACCCCCAAACTAAAGGTTAAGTCCAGACCCGACATACGGACAGAGTCTCCCCTGTACCGTGAACATTTGAAAACCTGTAAACTTGCAAATAAGGTAACTACAAAGTAAACAAACTTTTCATGGCTATTTATAAAGATTCAAGGCCATCCGAGCCTTGAAGTAAACAACAATTCCAAAACCACACAAGCATGCAAGAACTTTGTTTACCACATAGTCTAGTAGCCATTATATTCTAGGATATCAATAAAACATAATTAAAAGATAAAACATTTCTACAATAAGCCATTCACTCCCAAGCATGCAATGAAATAAAAGCAGGAATAAAAGTTATTACAAGACATGGCTTCCAATTCGACACCACAATCTACTATCCTTCGATTTTACACAATAAGCATATACATAGCCCTTAGGCCACAAAATAGGACATAAGATAAACAGTTGAGCCTTCCACAAGGCAGCAAGAATTTAAACCACCTCAAGCTATCAGGCACAGCAACTAGGATAAAGGATCAGTCTGAACTTCCTCTTCCTCAACTAACTCAACAAGCTGGGGATCACCCTCAGCGTCTCCTGAAACATATATCGAGGTATGAGCAACCACTGTTGCCCAGTGAGGGATATAGTCCCGGGGCGTGCAATGCAACAGATAACACAATTATACAACAATAACACTTAGACAATTAAAGAAACAATGATAGCTTAAATAACCACACATTTAAAGGATACATTTCACAAAACCCCTATACACCAATCTTCACTGGTCTTCATTCACGATCCACGAACCACGAGCACGATCACGATAAGTCGGCATAATCCCCAAACACTCCAGTGGGTGTACTCCGGATGTACCCCGATAATCCTACGACCCAACATCCCCTGGAAATCTCCAGACTAGGAGAATGAGGCACTAGGGCACGGAGTTTGAATATCCACCGCCAAGCCCTCTGCCGCCCAACCGATATTCAACACATCCGCCCCTGATACTATGGTTGCGCAACCACTATGCAATGCACTTAACAATGGCAAGTTAATAGCAATAATATAAGCATTAACACATAGGAGGATCAACAAAGTAGGTTGACCTCGATGCAATTAGATTAGAACAATTATATAAGCAAATATGCAGTTTTACAAAGAGACATATGCAAGATAAGCATAGAATCATACCAAAAGCTCCAAATCAATTTGAAACCACATATAAACACTCAAGAAGTCATGCCATGGGTTTAGAAGTGTGAGTCAACCGAAATTGCACCTAAACCCCTTTATTTTTCAAACTATTTCTCTTCCAAACCAAAGTTAATGATTTCGTTTTCGAGGAAAACTCTCCCAACCTTCTAATTAACCCTCAAGGTACCCTCTCAACCCTCTAACTCATTCAAACGCCCGCGATTACCCCGAAAGCCCCAAATTCCCTCTTATGGCTTTAAACTACACGTACCTTATTCGGGCTTCGAACAAAGGTTATCAAAGCTTCTATAGCACCTAGGTAGCCTAAGAATACTAGAAGTGAAGCTCGAATCCACCCGGATTCTCATTAACCCCGAAATCCCTTTGTTAAAGTCGACTATTTTACGTTTTAAGCAATTCTAGAGCAATGTAAGTGTACGGGGCTATTAGACTACCTTCATTAACACCTAAGGTCTCTATTAGGAGTGTTGAATCAAGCCAATTCGAGCAATTACACAAAACCCTAGATAAAACGTCACTATTCACCTCATGAATTAAACTAGTGCTTCTAACCGTTTAAAATGCGAAACAATGGCTCAAATATATTCTATAGCATTCATATACAAGGTATAATAGCATAGGAAATCGTTACAATAGCATTTGAACACATTTTCAACAAATCAAGAAAACATCAACTATTTAGAAATGCGAAAATAAGCCGTGAAATCCCTCAACAATACGCGTATGGGCACCTAGGAAGCTTGCAAACACCCTACACTAGTTGCTCAAGGCTTGGCTTGGCTTGGATTGATGATTTGATGATGAAAAATTTCTCCCAAGGAGTAAGAAGGGCTGTCGAGTTCAGCACAGTGTTTTCAGCTTTTTATTTTTTTTTTCTTTGCTATGTTATGAGCTAATGTTGATATATAAGGTATATGGTTGGGTGGGGTCAAGTTTGGGTGTTTAAGTGGTCAATTATAATGCGCGTAGTAAGCTTAAAACGAGTCTAAAGTGAAACATGTGTGCTAGCTAATAAAATCTCTAAGTTAGTTACGTAACACTATTCATTCAACTACAAAAATTATTTTCTAAACGAGCTCTCCCAACGCCTCTAGCTCAATTGCACATTTTTCCCACTACTTTAACAATTAATATGATTTAATAAAAATGCTAATTAACTAATAGAATGCAGTTTAAAAAACGGAGTGAATAGTAACTTAAGAAGACAGTTAATAAGGCATAGAAAGATATGCGCAAACAAAGGATGCAACAGTAATTAAATGCATGGCTAAATCTCGGGCGTCACATCCTCTCCCCCTTAAACTAATTGCGTCCACGCAATTCTTACATGATTCGGCGAATAACTCTGGATATTGTTTCCGCATCTGATCCTCTCTCTCCCAAGTCGCATCCTCTACTCCGTGATGATTCCACAGAACTTTAACCATCGGAATGCTTTTAGTCCTCAGCTCCTGAACTTTCTGATCAACAATTCGAAGAGGTTTCTCTGTGTAGGTCAAAGTTTCACTGATCTCTAGCAGTTCCGGCTCAAGTATGTGAGATGGATCTGGCTGATACTTCCGAAGCATAGAAACATGGAATACATCATGAATTCTGCCCAGACTGGGAGGTAAAGCTAGACGGTAAGCCAATTCACCAACAGTTTCAGTTATCTCAAATGGTCCCACATATCGAGGACTGAGTTTACCTCATTTACCATGCCGAATCAAACCCTTGCGAGGAGAGATTTTCAGAAATACTCGATCCCCTACAGCAAATTTCAGATCATGACGGCGTCTATCTGCATAACTTTTTTGTCGGCTCTGTGCTGTAAGCATTCTTTTCCTGATAAGCTGCACATGATCAATCATTTTGTTCATTTCAGGTAAGAGAGTAGGGTCGACCGTCTTCATTTCACCAACATCATCCCAGTAGAGAGGAGACCGGCATTTACGCCCATAAAGTACCTCATAAGGTGCCATACCAATAGTAGCTTGATAACTATTGTTATAGGCGAACTCTGCGAGTGGCAAATACTTCTCCCAACTCTTACCGAAGTCCAGAATACAAGCCCGTAGCATATCCTCAAGGATTAAGATAGTTCTCTCGGATTGACCATCTGTCTGAGGATGATAAGCTGTACTGAAATTCAAAGTCGTGCCCAAAGCTTTCTGAATCTTCTGCCAGAACTGAGATGTGAATCTGGGATCTCTATCTGACACAATACTCTTTGGAATTCCATGAAGTCGGACAACATTCTCAATATACAACTCTACTAGCTTATCAAGAGAATCAGACTTCTTTTTAGCAATAAAGTGAGAAGTCTTGGTCAGTCTATCCACAATAACCCAAACTGAGTCATTACCCTTCGAAGACCTCGGTAAATCTGATACAAAATCCATGGTAATATGATCCCATTTCCAAACAGGAATAGCCAAAGGCTGCAACAACCCTGCAGGTCTCTGATGTTCTGCTTTAACTTTCTAACAAGTAAGACATCGAGCAACATAGTCAGCAATCTCTCTCTTCATATTATTCCACCAGAAATTCTGCTTCAAATCTTTATACAATTAAGTACTGCCTGGATGGATAGTATATCTAGAATTGTGTGCCTCAGGAAGAATATCCTTCTTCAGAGTTGGATCATTCGGAATACAAATTCTACCTTTGAATTTGAGAATACCATCGTCGTGTAGTTTGAAATCCGACTCTCCCCCTTTAGAATTCTCTAAGACTTTCAACAATTGAAGATCAGCCTGTTGAGCTTCCCGAATCCTGGATAATAATAGAGATTGAATCTGCAAACTTGCGAATTGAATACCAGAATTTGAAGTACTAGGCTTCCATAAGCATAATTCTTCCATGAATTCCCAATTCTTGATAATCAAGCTAGCAACAGTAGCCTTTCGGCTCAAAGCATCAGCAACAATATTAGCCTTACCCGGAAGATAGTTAATAGTGCAGTTATAGTCCTCAAGTAATTCCAGCCAATGCCTCTGCCTCATGTTCAACTCTTTTTGTGAAAATAGATATTTCAAACTCTTATGATCTGTAAAGATTTCAAATTTGTTGCCCTAGAGATAATGATGCCATTTCTTTAATGCAAGAATGATAGCTGCAAGCTCAAGATCATGAGTCGAATAGTTGAGTTCATAAGGCTTCAGTTTCCTGGAAGCATAAGCTATAACCCTGCCATTCTGCATCAATACACAACCCAGACCTTCCTTCGAAGCATCACTATAGATCACCAGATTATCATAACCCTCAGGTAAAGCAAGAATAGGAGCTGTAGTCAATCTCTTCTTCAATTCCTGGAAGCTGGCCTCGCATTTATTATTCCAGTCAAATACTGTTTTCTTCTGAGTAAGTTGAGTTAAAGGCCCTGCAATCTTAGAGAAATCCTTGACAAACCTCCGATAATACCCAGCTAAACCAAGGAAGCTACGAATCTCTGTTACAGTTTCAGGTCGTTTCCAAGATAACACCACTTCAATCTTCGCTGGATCAACAGAAATACCATCCTGCGAGATAATATGGCCAAGAAAAGCAACTTGCTTAAGCCAGAATTCACATTTGCTAAACTTTGCAAATAACTTATGCTCCTGGAGAGTCTGCAACACAATTATGAGATGATGTTCATGTTTCACCTCAGATTTAGAATAGACAAGAATATCATCAATGAATATGACCACAAATTGGTCCAGATAAGGACGGAATACCCTCTGCATTAAGTCCATGAATGCGGCGGGAGCATTAGTAAGACCAAACGGCAAGACAACAAACTCATAATGGCCATATCGAGTTCTGAAAGCAGTTTTAGGAACATCATCTTTCTTAATCCTCAGCTGATAATAGCCCTGTCTCAAATCAAATTCAGAGAATACCCGGGCGCCTTGCAAATGATCAAATAACTCTTCAATTAATGACAAAGGATATTTATTTTTGATGGTTACCTGATTAAGACCCCGATAATCAATGCATAGGCGAAGAGATCCGTCTTTCTTTTTAAAAAAATAGGACTGGCGTACCCCAAGGCGAAGAACTCGGCTACATGAATCCCTTCTCAAGCAAGCCCTGCAATTGAACTTTCAATTCTTGCAATTCGGGTGGAGCCATTCTATACGGAGTCCTAGAGATAGGTGAAGTCCCTGGCAATAAATCAATCATGAACTCTATCTCTCTATCAGGCAGTAACCCAGGTAATTCCTCCGGAAAGACCCCCGGAAACTCCTTCACGATAGGTACATCATTCAATTTCAATTGATCCCCAGGTTGATTAATCAAATATGCAAGATAAGCCTCACAACCCTTGCTCAATAATTTAGATGCTCTAATAGAAGAAATAATAGGAGTTCCCGTAGATTTTCTACTACCAACTATTTTAAGTACAGGCTGGTCAGGCATTTCTAGATACACAATCTTCTTTCTACAATCAAGCTGGGCATAATATTTACTTAACCAGTCCATTCCCAAAATAATTTCAAAGTCATTGAAGGGTAGGATAATCAAATCAGCAGGGAAAACTCGACCCTCAATAAATATACTACATGCTCTGCAAATAGATCTAGTAACAAACTTCGGACCCATAGGAGTATAAACCACAATCTCATGCAACAGTTTATCATGTTTCAGTTTAGCATTTTGTGCACAAGTAGGAGTAATAAAAGAATGCGAAGCCCCGGAATCAATTAAAACCTTAACTAATTGATCATTAAGAAGAAAAATACCTTCTACCATAGCGGTAGTATCCGGAAGCTCCTCAGCATCCAAAGCAAATACACGGGCCTGACCTCGTGGTGGTGGTGCTGCAGCTGGTGCCCTGTCTGAGAGTTCTGAGCTGACGTCTGACCCCTAGGGTTCTTAAATTTCTGACAGTCCTTAACCCTATGCTGATCACTATCACATCCTGTACACTTGTTCTGTTTCTTCCAACAAACATCCTCAGTGTGGCCCTGGCGCTAACAGAAGCTGCACTGCTAGTGACATCTTGTAATAGTGCCTCCCGAAGGAGCTCTGTAAGTAGAGGTAGCTGAACTACCCTGCAGCGATCGGGAAACTGCTGGACGGAATTGACTCTGAGTCTGACTCTGAACTGGTCGTGTCTGAGTCTGAGTAGGCCCTGTATAACTTTGAGTCTGCCTCGGCTGTATACTCTGCCCAATTGATATAGCCTGCCCCTGGTACCCTTGACTCTGAGACTGAAACTGTTTACTCGATTGACTGGTCTCGGCTAACACATCGGCCTTGCGTTTCTCATATCTTGAGGCGGCTCGGACTACTGCAGCATAATTAGGAAAATCATTTGCAGACAAATTCAGCATAATATCCCTCCTCAAACCTAGGATGAACCTCTGGATCTTCATGTCCTCCGGCTGTATCAAAGCTGGCGCATAACGGGAAAGCCGGGTAAAAGTAGCCTCATATTGATCTACTGTCATACTCTCCTGTTTCAAGTTTATGAATTCTGATTGACGCCTCTCGCGGGCAACCACCGATATGTACTTGTCTCGGAATTCTCGGACAAAGTCAGCCCACGAATGATGAACCCTCTCGGCTTCCCATTTCTCACTGACGGTACGCCACTAATCTTCAGCATCACCCTCGAGAAGGAAAGTGGCATAAGTAATCTTCCTGTCATCATGGCACTCGAGTATTGCTGACACTCTTTCAAACTTCCTCAGCCACATCTCAGCCTTCATATCGTCCGGTTCTCCAAAGAAAGTATAGGCCCCATGATGAATAAATCGGTCATACAGATTACCCTCGGTAGGGCCACTACCTCCGGCTCTCGCAGCCTGATTACCTCCAACGACCCCTGTCTGACCCTGCTGTGTCACAAACTGGGCGATGGTATTCATAGCAGTGGTCATCGTGGCCAAGATCTGTGCAGTGCTCGGCTCTTGAACCTGCGGTGCATTTTCTGCCACATCAGCTTCTTGCCCATGAACCCCCTCTGGTTCTCCACCAACATTCTGATTCTCAGTACGACGGCAGGGCCCCATCTCGAATAGCTAGAATGCAGAGTGTTATGATAGGTATACATATGTATATATGCAATTTATAAGTAAACACATAAAGAAAAGTCCAAATAGATTCACATAAAGTCAAGTACATAGAAATTCAAATAAATATTCCACATTCTTGAAGTACACATAAGTCACTAGATTATACTTGACATTCTAGACTCTTGATATTTTATTTCCATGCTAGCATGTTCATTCCTAATTCAAATTTCACTTAGGCAATTCAAAATCTAAGACTCATGCATTCACAAAGTCACATAACAAATCTCTACCCACAGACCGAGAAATTTAACCCGGCTTCATGCAATCTATAGCTCTGATACCACTTAAATGTCACGCCCCGACCCAACCCCCAAACTAAAGGTTAAGTCCGGACCCGACACACGGACAGAGTCTCCCTTGTACTGTGGACATTTAAAAACCTGTAAACTTGCAAATAAGGTAACTACAAAGTAAACAAACTTTTCATGGCTATTTATAAAGATTCAAGGCCATCTGAGCCTTGAAGTAAACAACAATTCCAAAACCACACAAGCATGCAAGAACTTTGTTTACCACATAGTCTAGTAGCCATGATATTCTAGGATATCAATAAAACATAATTAAAAGATAAAACATTTCTACCATAAGCCATTCACTCCCAAGCATGCAATGAAATAAAAGCAGGAATAAAAGTTATTACAAGACATGGCTTCCAATTCGACACCACAATCTACAATCTTTCAATTTTACACAATAAGCATATACATAGCTCTTAGGCCACAAAATAGGACATAAGATAAACAGTTGAGCCTTCCACAAAGTAGCAAGAATTTAAACCACCTCAAGCTATCAGGCACAGCAACTAGGGTAAAGGATCAGTCTGAACTTCCTCTTCCTCAACTAACTCAACAAGCTGGGGATCACCCTCAGCGTCTCCTGAAACATATATCGAGGTATGAGCAACCACTGTTGCCCAGTGAGGGATATAGTCCCAGGCGTGCAATGCAACAGATAACACAATTATACAACAATAACACTTAGACAATTAAAGAAACAATGATAGCTTAAATAACCACACATTTAAAGGATACATTTCACAAAACCCCTATACACCAATCTTCACTGGTCTTCATTCATGATCCACGAACCACGAGCACGATCACGATAAGCCGGCATAATCCCCAAACACTCCAGTGGGTGTACTCCGGATGTACCCCGATAATCCTACGACCCAACATTCCCTGGCAATCTCCGGACCAGGCAAATGAGGGACTAGGGCACGGAGTTTGAATATCCACCGGCAAGCCCTCTGCCGCCTAACCAATATTCAACACATCCGCCCCTGACACTATGGTTGCGCAACCACTATGCAATGCACTTAACAATGACAAGTTAATAGCAATAATATAAGCATTAACACATAGGAGGATCAACAAAGTAGGTTGACCTCGATGTAATTAGATTAGAACAATTATATAAGCAAATATGCAGTTTTACAAAGAGACATATGCAAGATAAGCATAGAATCATACCAAAAGCTCCAAATCAATTTGAAACCACATATAAACACTCAAGAAGTCATGCCATGGGTTTAGAAGTGTGAGTCAACCGAAATTGCACCTAAACCCCTTTATTTTTCAAACTATTTATCTTCCAAACCAAAGTTAATGATTTCATTTTTGAGGGAAACTCTTCCAACCTTCTAACTAACCCTCAAGGTACCCTCTCAACCCTCTAACTCATTCAAACACCCGCGATTACCCCGAAAGCCCCAAATTACCTCTTATGGCTTTAAACTACACGTACCTTATTCGGGCTTCGAACAAAGGTTATCAAAGCTTCTATAGCACCTAGGTAGCCTAAGAATACTAGAAGTGAAGCTCGAATCCACCCGGATTCACATTAACCCCGAAAGCCCTTTGTTAAAGTCGACTATTTTACGTTTTAAGCGATTCTAGAGCAATGTAAGTGTACGGGGTTATTAGACTACCTTCATTAACACCTAAGGCCTCTATTAGGAGTGTTGAATCAAGCCAATTCGAGCAATTACACAAAACCCTAGATAAAACGTCACTATTCACCTCAAGAATTAAACTAGCGCTTCTAACCGTTTAAAATGCGAAACGATGGCTCAAATATGTTCTATAGCATTCATATACAAGGTATAATAGCATAGGAAATCATTACAATAGCATTTGAACACATTTTCAACAAATCAAGAAAACATCAACTATTTAGAAATGCAAAAATAAGTCGTGAAATCCCTCACCAATACACGTAGGGGCACCTAGGAAGCTTGCAAACACCCTACACTAGTTGCTCAAGGCTTGGCTTGGCTTGGATTGATGATTTGATGATGAAAAATTTCTCCCAAGGAACAAGAAGGGTTGTCGGGTTCAGCACAGTGTTTTCAGCTTTTTATTTTTTTTTTCTTTGCTATGTTATGAGCTAATGTTGATATATAAGGTATATGGTTGGGTGGGGTCAAGTTTTGGTGTTTAAGTGGTCAATTATAATGCGCGTAGTAAGCTTAAAACGAGTCTAAAGTGAAACATGTGTGCTAGCTAATAAAATCTCTAAGTTAGTTACGTAATACTATTCATTCAACTACAAAAATCATTTTCTAAACGAGCTCTCCTAACGCCTCTAGCTCAATTGCACATTTTTTCCACTACTTTAACAATTAATATGATTTAATAAAAATGCTAATTAACTAATAGAATGTTGTCACGCCCCGACCCGACCCCACAAAAGGCCAAGCCCGGACCCGACACACGGACGGAGTCTCCTCTGTACCGCGGACGATCCGAAAACCCTAAAAACAATATAATACTTGCGAAAGCCATAAAATAATCAAAACAAGCCAACTTTCTAGAAAACATACATTCCTTATTATCCAACTTTCCAAACCAAAAATGCTATGCATACTACACAAGTACTTATGCCACTAAACCATTAGCCATTAGTATGCATTTCTTCACTAGTCATCAGGGCACAAGTTACAACATTACAACTTTAATCCATTACAACATAAGACCATTAAAGGTCTCAAAATAGGAAAATACATACAAGGCTACAAGCCTCAAAATTAAGCGTCCTTCACGCAATATACATAACAACAAGGTTTGCACAAAACTGGTAACCAACCACCAGCAAAGCAGGTAAGTGCTATCACGGAAACACCTCCACCTGCTCCTCCTCCTCAATTACCTCGAGAGGGTCTGCCTCAACTACTCCTGTAAAAACATAGTATAGAGAGGAATGAGCAAAAATTATTGCTCAGCGAGGGCAATTGGTCTCAAGGACGGAGATGAGAGGAGTATGCAATGCAATTAGCCAAGCAATACGTACAAAACATATAAAGATACATCCAAAGCCAACAATAAAGCAAGGCAAGTATTTAAAGCTGCAAATACTCAATCAAAGGATACGATACTCTTTTCACGAACCACTTTCAAACACGAATTCGATGACGACGCGCCGGCCCAAAACCACCTTATAACACCAGTTTGGAATACTCCGGAAGTATCCATCAATCCTACGACCCAAATCTCCCTGGGAGACAACCCAAGCGAGAAAGGGAATAGCAGCGGAGCTAGAGCAACCAACACTGGCAACCCAAGGCTACCCAGAGAGGCCCATCACTCACGCGCGAGACACTATGCAATGTAAGACTCGATACAAGACGATAAACAAGCGATAAAGCCACACGTGGGAGAATAACAAAGTAGGTTACTCTCGCATGCAATAGCAGCAATTTGATAAGCAATTCAATCCAAAACAACTCAAACAAGTAATTCAAGTAATTCTATAAGCATAAAGACAAGTAAACACACAAAAACACAAATCGGCCCCAACTATCAAAATGCTACCATTTCCAAACGAGCCACGAGTTCTGGAAACCGACTTCGCCAACCCTCCTAGGTCACCATAAGGCACGTCTAAAGACCCCGAAACCTTACTTTACCCTAGAACTCGCGCAAAGCCCCGATTTCCCCCTTTCTCGTTTGAACTACAACTACAACAACCAAACACCCAACCAACGCCATAATCGCACCAAAAGTGCTTCCATGGCCTCCTGAAGCAATGCCAACACGCAAAACGAGAAAACACAAAAGTCGACCTAAACGACCCCGACTTTCCCAAAGGCTTAATTCTCGTTTTTTTCCTCTACGCAACCCAAACAAACCCCACATTTTAGCATTCTAGCATACCTAGCACGTTTCTACATCAACGGAAAGCATAACAGCGCAACTTCAACGTTTCAAGGTTTAACTATTCATAAAATACTATTCATTCCACAATTCAAGTTGCAATCACAACATTTAACCGCAGAAAATGTTACAAAGCCATAAATACATGTTCTACAAATGCTAAGGAACATTCTAGAAGCATCAAATCGCTTTAAATAATGATCTACGGATAAATCTAAAAATTGACAAAGTTAACTAACACAACGTATAAATGCGCAAATAACATGCTTCCCTCACCTTAGGTACTCCTAGTCGCTAGGAAAACAATGTTGGTTGCCTCGGAAATCACCCCGCACGAGCACACGCGAAGATTGATCGTATAGAAGTTGAAAGGTTTTTTTTTTTCCTCTCTAAAGCTCTCGGCCTGCTGCTCTTATTTGCTGCTGTTTTTTTTTATTTTGCTTAATATTTTAGCTTATAAGGTGTCAAATGGTCAAAGGTCAAAGGTCCAAGGTCAAACCACTTAAAACTTGGTCAAATGGCCCTATTTCGCGCGTTTTAAAGCCGTTTCAGCTATGGTAAGTTCAATTAAAGCTAGCAATATTTAAAATATAAAATTTAAGTCATCTAATTACTAGTTTCACTATTTGTTGAGGACTGGAAATCGTTCTCTAGCTATCGCTCCTTAAATGCAATGCACGTTGCGTCGGCGAGAAATTAACAGTTAATTCACAAGGAATTTAAGGAATATAAAATTTTCAAAATAATAAACAAAGAAAATTCACATTCCGGGCTCGGGTATTACAAATGCAGTTTAAAAAACGGAGTGAATAGTAACTTAAGAAGACAGTTAATAAGGCATAAAAAGAGATGCGCAAACAAAAGATGCAACAGTAATTAAATGCATGGCTAAATCTCGGGCGTCACAACGGCTCCTATTCTTGCTTTACCTGAGGGTTATGATAATCTGGTGATCTATAGTGATGCTTCGAATATGGGTCTGGGTTGCGTTTTAATGCATAATGGAAAAGTTATTGCTTATGCTTCCACGAAACTGAAACCTTATGAACTCAATTATCCGACGCACGATCTTGAGCTCACAGCTATCATTCTTGCATTAAAGAAATGGCATCATTATCTCTAGGGCAACAAGTTTGAAATATTTACAGATCATAAGAGCTTGAAATATCTCTTTTCTCAGAAAGAGTTAAATATAAGGCAGAGGCGTTGGTTAGAGTTGCTTGAGGATTATAATTGCACTATCAATTATCTGCCAGGTAAGGCTAATATTGTTGCTAATGCTTTAAGCCGAAAGGCTACAGTTTCCAGTTTAATCATAAAAAATTGGGAATTCATGGAGGAACTATGCTTATAGAAGCCTAATACTTCAAATTCTGGTATTCAATTCGCAAGTCTGCAGATTCAATCTCTATTATTATCCAGGATTCGAGAAGCTCAGCAGGCTAATCCTTAATTGTTAAAAGTCTTAGAGAAGTCTAAAGGGGGAGAGTCGGATTTCAATTTGCATGATGATGGCATTCTCAAATTCAAAGGTAGAATCTGTATTCCGAGTGAACCAACTCTGAAGAAGGATATTCTTGCTGAGGCACACAATTCTAAGTATACCATTCATCCAGGCAGTACAAAGATGTATAAAGATTTGAAGCAGAACTTCTAGTGGAACAATATGAAGAGAGAAATTGCAGACTATGTGGCTAGATGTCTTACTTGTCAGAAGGTTAAAGCTGAACATCAGAGACCGACAGGGTTGTTGCAGCCGTTGGCCATTCCTATTTGGAAATAGGATCACATTACCATGGATTTCGTCTCTGATTTGCCGAGGTCTTCGAAGGGTAATGACTCAATTTGGGTTGTTGTTGATAGATTGACCAAGACTTCTCATTTCATTGCTAAAAAGAAGACTGAATCTCTTGATAAGCTAGCATAGTTGTATATTGAGAATGTTGTCAGACTTCATGGGATTCTAAAGAGTATTGTGTCAGATAGAGATCCCCGATTTACATCTCAGTTCTGGCAGAAGATTCAGAAAGCTTTGGGCACGACTTTGAGTTTCAGTACAGGTTATCATCCTCAGACAAATGGTCAATCTGAGAGAACTATCTTAATCCTCGAGGATATGTTACGAGCTTGTATTCTAGACTTCGGTAAGAGTTGGGAGAAGTATCTGGCACTCGCAGAGTTCGCCTACAACAATAGTTATCAAGCTACTATTGGTATGGCACCTTATGAGGCACTTTATGGGCGTAAATGCCAGTTACCTCTGTACTGGGATGAGGTTGGTGAGATGAAGACTATCGACCCTACTCTTTTACCTGAGATGAACAGAATGATTGATCATGTGCAACTTATCAGAAAAAGAATGCTTACAGCACAGAGTTGACAAAAGAGTTATGCAGATAGACGCCGTCGTGATCTGAAATTTGCCGTAGGTTATCGGGTATTTCTAAAAATTTCTCCTCGCAAGGGTTTGATTCGGCATGATAAGGGAGGTAAGCTCAGTCCTCGTTTTGTGGGACCGTTTGAAATAACTGAAACCATTGGTGAATTGACTTATCGTCTAGCTTTGCCTCCTATCCTAGGCAGAATTCATGATGTCTTCCATGTTTCTATGCTTCGGAAGTATCAGCCAGATCATTCTCATGTTCTTGAGCTCGAGCCTTTAGAGATCAGTGAAACTTTGACATACATGAAGAAACCTCTTGAGATTGTGGATCAGAAAGTTCAAGAGCTGACGACTAAATGCATTTCGATGGTTAAAGTTATGTGGAATCATCATGGGGTAGAGGACGCTAAATGGGAGAGAGAGGATCAGATGCAAGATCGTTATCCAGAGTTATTCGTCGGATCATGTAAGAATTGCGTGGGCGCAATTAGTTTAAGGGGGAGACGATGTGACGCCCGAGCTTTTTGCCTGCATTCATTTACTGTTGCATCCATTATTTGCGCATTTAATTCTGTGTTTACTTATTGTCTTAGTTACTATTCATTCTATTTTTTAAATACTTAATTACATTGAATTAGAATTTTTATTAAATCATATTAATTGCTAGAGGAATGGGAAAAATGTGCAATTGAGCTAGGAGCGATAGGAGTACTTGTTTAGCAAATGTTTTAGCAAACTAGGAATAGTGTTACGTAACTTAACTTAGTGATTTAATTAGCTAGCCTACATTTTACAACCTAGACTCGGTTTTAAGTTAACTAAGCTCATTTTAGAAGTCAACTTAAGCACCCAACTTAGCCCATTTATTATAAACTCAACACAAAACACCACATAACACCACTTAACCCATTAGTTGACAAAAACAAAAACAAAAAAAGTGCAGTGAACAGTGCTGAACCCGACAGCCCTCTTTGTGCTTTCGGAGGAATTTTTCTTCTTCAATTCACCACTTCAAGCCAAGCCAAGCTAGGAACACATAGTTTAGGGTGTTTGCAAGTCTCCCGAGAACTCTTGCGCGCATTGGTGAGGGTTTTCATGCTTATTTATGCATTTTAGAAATGTTGCTATTTTCTTGATTTGTTAAAAATGTTGTCTAATGCTATTGCAATGCTCAAATAAGCTTATATATGTTGTATACATGTAGTAGAGACCACATTTATGCTATTATTTCATGTTTTAAACGGTAGAAATCGATGGTTGATTTGTAGGGGTGAATAGTGACGGGATTTCTAGGGTTTTGTGTAATTGTGCGTATTAGCTTGATTCAATGCTTCTAATAGATGCCTTAGATGCTAATGAAAGTATTCTAATATCCCCGTGCACTCGAATTGCTCTAAACTTGCATAAAATGTGAAATAGCCGACTTTATAAAAGGGGTTTTGGGGTTAATGCTAATTCGGGTGGATTCGGGCTTTACATTTGGTATTCTTAGGCTACCTAAGTGCTATAGAAGCTTTGCTAACCCTTGTTTGAAGCCCGGTTGAAGTATATGTAGTTCAAAGCTATAAGAGAGAAATTGGGACTTTCGGGGTAATTGCGGGTAATTGAATGTGTTTGAGGGTCATAGGGGTACCTTAAGGGTTAGTTAGAAGATTGGCATTGCTTCCCCTCGAATTTGGAAACATTAACTTGGGTTTGGAAGGAAAACGGATTGAATAACAAAGGGGTTTAAGGGTAAATTCGATTGTCTCTTGCATCTAAAACCTTGGCATGATTCTTTATGTGTTTAAATGTGGTTTCAAGTTGTATCGGAGCTTTTGACATAATTCTATGGATATCTTGAATATGCTCCTTTGTAAAATTGTTTAATTGCTTGTATAAACTGCTTCTATTCTAACTGTTCCGAGGTCAACCTACTTTGTTGATCCTCCTACGTGTTATTGATCACATTGTTGATATTGACTTGCCATTGTTAAGTGCATTGCATAGTGGTTGCGCAACCATAGTGTTAGGGGCGGTTGTGTTGAATATCGACTGGGCGGCAGAAGGCTTGCCAGTGGATATTCAAACTCCGTACCCTATTCCCTCACTCGCCTAGTTCGGAGATTGCCAGGGGCTGTTGGGTCGTAGGATTATTGGGGTACATCCGGAGTACACCCACTGGAGTGTTTGGGTTATGTCGGCTTATCGTGATCGAGTTCGTGGTTCATGGATCGTAAATGAAGATCAAGTGAAGATTTGGAGTGTTGGGGTTAAGTGTAATGTATCCTTTTAATGTGTGGTTACAGAAGCTATTGTTATTTCTTGATTGGTTTAATTGTTATTATTGTTTAACTGTTTTATCTGTTGCATTGCACGCCCTGGGAGACTTCATCCCTCACTGGATAACAGTGGTTGCTCATACCTCGATATATATATGTTTCCGGAAGTGCTGAGGGTGATCCCCAGCTATTTGAGGTGATAGTGGAAGAGGAAGAAGTTCAGACAGACCTCTTGCCCTAGTTGTTGTGTGTTTGTTGTCTGAGGTGAATGTGATTTCTTGTTACTATATGGCGTACTTGTATTACTATGTTATGATCTATTTGTTGGCCTTAGGGCTATGTATATTCTTGTAGTTGCAAGTTGAAAGATAGTTGGTTGTAGTGATAGCTTCGAGAAACCATGGTTTGTAATAACTATGTTCTATTTTCTAGCTACTTGCATGATTGGGAGTGTATGTTTTAAAGTATGCTTGGTTTCAGCACCTCGGATTGTTCCAATGTTATTTTGGATGGTATGATAATCGGATTTATGAAGAAGTTAAGTTGGTTGCATGCTTGTGTGATTTTGAACTATTGTATGCTTCAAGGCTCGGATGGCCTTGAACCTTTAAACTTTAGTTATAAAAGCTTGTCTTGTTGTATTTTGGCTTTAATTGAGTGATTACAGGTTTTTAGAATATCCACGGTATAGAGGAGACTATGTCCGTGTGTCGGGTCTAGACTTAACCTATAGCGTGGGGTTGGGTCGGGGCGTGACACAGTGTGTAGAACATGGAAGAATGTGATCACGATATACTTGTATTCTATTTGAGACTTTATGATCATGTATGTATTTGTGTTATCTTAAGGAGTGTAATATTAAAGTTTTGGTCTTGTATGATGGTTAGGTAATAGTAGGCTTGTAATAACTTTTATTACTTTACTTTATTGCTTAGTAGTTTGCATGCTTGTATGGTTTGATGAAAGTGGGTTGAAAGACTTAAAATATAAAAAGGTTAAGTAAATAATATTAGAGTGGTATGATAAGTGAAATTATAAACATAAAATTTCAACAGTTAATGAATGGATAGGGAAAACTTGCTGAGTGAATTGTACGATGTTGTGGTATCGAAAGATGGGATTGATTGAGGATGTCGGACTATGGTTGGGTGGTTATACTTGTTGTGTGTAGGTTTTCGGTTCGTCCTATAAATAGGAAAAACTCTATCCGTTTTTCTCTAAAATTTTATGCCCAGGTTTGGAGTTGGGTTGATGATAGCATGATTAATAGAAGTCCCGGTTCCGTGAGGGATTGAGGTGTTACAGGCAGTCCTTCACTTTGTGACGATCAGTACCACAACCGGTAAACTTTTCAGATTTCTTCCAGCAATCAGTCTTAGAATGACCCTTATGCTTGCAAAAAGCACAATATTGAACTTGATCAATAGAACCCTGTTAGAGATATGCCTAATGCCATATATTTAGATGACCTATTTTAGGGTATTTTGGCATTAACATGTACATATGGCATTTACGTCTATATGTTTGTTTACATATTGACTTGTTTATGACGTTCATATTCTTCGCCATTCCTATTATATGAATGTGTCCTTAATGTTTTTCAAAGAGAAAATATATTCTAAAAGTGTTTAGAATACATTGGTATATTTCTTCGATATGATAAACATTCAAACTAATTCATAGCCCTTAGATTATTCAACCGGGACTAGAATAATCAAGTACGGGCTATCATATGTAGTTACCTTTGATTGACATAGGGATATTAATGATAAAGGGTGGCGAGTCTTGTGCCATAACAGTATAGGGATGCGATTAACTTACATATGAGTGATTGTTAGTAGAACGAATTATTGAATGTGACCAGAATGACAAACTACATGATTTTGGATTAATAGTTTGTTATTCGTTGCGACTTGTGCAAATTAACCCTTTGACTTGAGAAATTACGGCTACCGGATATATCAGGGGCTAAATCTTGTATTTGGACAAAACTCACCTTATTCAAGGTGAGCAGCGGCCTCTCGCTGTTTAGTCTTGTGATATAGAGACCAACATATAATTGTCAAGATATGATCCGTTAACCTCCGACATGAGTCGATGCCCTATGCGATCTGTTTTCGGTTGATTGAATGTGGAAGTCCTCGGTTGGGGCATAAAAGATGGAATGATGGAAAGGAGTTTTTCCATATGTATCATCTCGCATTCCACCGAATAAGATCTATGCATAGAATCGTTTAGTGGACTTAATCGTATCATGGTCCCCACAATGATCGGGACATATTTAATGGAAGGATCGGACTGCACACTAATTTGCGACTATAAATAGATTCATAAAAGTTGGACTTCATTACCGTATAAATTGTCATGATGCGCGCATGTTGCTAGACATAACTCTTGAACGTGAGGGTATTCTGGGGAATGACGGAGACATTCCCGGAATAAATTAAAAGCGTTTAATAATCCCCCATCGCTATACAGTTATGAATCTAGAAAGTCACACAGAGAAGAACATCAAGAATAAGGCAATTAACGAGCTAGATATTAAGTTAGAAACACGTTAAAGAGTTAACGTTATTTATTTTGGACGTTAATTGTTAGGCAAGCCAAAGTACAAATACTGAAAGTTTAGGGCCAAAGTATAAATACTGAAAGTATTGGGGTCAAATTATAAATACTGAAAATATTGAGGCCAAAGTATAAATACTAAAAGTATTGGGATGAAAGTACAAATACTGAAAATATTGAGGTCAAAGTGCAAATACTGAAAGTATTAAGGTCTAAGTGCAAATATTAGTCTTCACTAGAAGACAAACAACAAGTTGCACTGGACGACAAACAACAAGTTGCACTAAAAGACGAAACACTAAAAGACGAAGAACAAGTTGGCAAAATGTCTTGAGTGAATGCATGCTTGACACTTGGCAAAAGGAAGATGTCTTGAGAAGACATGACATGCCATTTGTCACAAACCTACACAACTCAAGACTCTATATAAAGGCCATATTCTCTTCTTTGTAGTTGTTGATTTTTGGCCAACATAAGAGAAGAAAAGAAGATAAAATCCTATCCTTTCTTGCTATTTTCGGCCATAGTAAAGATAGGGTGGTAGGATTTTTCTCTTGTCTTCTAACTTTATACAAGCTTAGATCTATCACCGAGAAGCTAGCACATATACTTGGTTGGTGGTGTTCGCTTTTGAATGCTCGTGTGTTTCGATCTATGACCTTTACACTTTTGAATAAGGCTAGTCCACGCCATCTACGAGATGAGAACTATATCTTCTTCCTTGATGCTCTCAGCCAAAGCACGAAAAAAGATAAGTGTTATTTTTTTTTGCTTTCTAATTATATGCAAGCTCTAATCTACTACTAAATAGCTAGCACATTAACTTAATTTGTAGAAATAACCTTTGGATGATTGTGTATTTTTATCTAGAGCCTTTGCACGTGTGAATGAGGCTTGTCCATACCGTAGCATCTCCATCGTGATTCTACATTCTCTTGGCTATAAACGGGAGGTATACCGTTTTATCTCTCGTTTGCTTTATAGTATATCTGATATATTATATGTTTCACATGTTGATTATCTTGGAATTTACATTAGAAATGTATGTGATTACAAATGATGATGTTGAAATTTTAAAATGCTCAATGCTTCAGCTTTAACTTTGATATGTTGTGAATCACACGTTTTCGAGAAATGATCCTTACAAGTGGTATTAGAGCCACAATTTCTAAAGTCCATGAAATCACATGTATAGGCGTAGATCTAACCTTTAAAGTATGTAAAATGGCATTGTCTTATGATTCTAAGCATGTGCATGTAAAGATCTATGATTGTTTAGGATGGTTCGAGAAACGAGCAAGTAGAATACTTTTCCCTTAGCATAGCCGAGAGACACTAGGCTTTTGGATGGTTGAAAAACGTGTCATTTCTGTGCATTGTACATCGTATATGATGAAACATAGAACATGTGGGTAAAGCCTTTTCTTCTAGCCTTGGCCGTTTCTTTTTGGTCATAAGGTTGGGTTTTGAGAAATGTGCCGCTCTATGTGCATTGTAGTCATATATGATGAAACATGGAACATGAATGAAGAGCATTTTTCCCTTGCCATGACCAGGGGTCTTCTTGGGATTGTAAAGGTTGAAAAGTTGTTGCTATTTTGTTTGTACTTGCCATGATGATCAATCTTGACTTGCACAAGCGATATAAAGTGTTATAATCACGAAATCTATTGGTTTACATACAGATTGGCAAGGTGTTAATAATGGATGTTAAAGATTATATGGTTGTGTTGTCCTTTGTATGTGATACATAAGATATTTGCTAGTTTACTTGTCTAGCAAGGATTGCATGTTGATATTCATGATCTTAGCTTTTTTAGTTTGATTGATTGACTGGTGAACTAGATCACGGACTTGGTATTTTGAATGGTTTGTAATCGAGACATAAGTCTCACTCTAATTTCTTGCAATTGAGAGAATCTTGTAGTGAGAATTATTTGTAATCGCCTGAGAGATTTGCAAGAAAACCCATGGAGGCATCCATGGAGTTGGAAGTCCTATGAAGAACACAAGGAAGTAGAAGATCTTGAAGGCATTTGATGTGTTTTGAGATAGTCTAGTTTTTCCTTGAATGTGTTCTAGGTCCAAGTCCATGATCCACCGTTCGTTTGTCTTGCATGCATGATTGCTTTATGAGACAATAGCCTATAAGTAGCCTTGTGTGCATGATAAGACCTTAATGTATGATTCATGCATATATGTTTATTCGTTTGCTTATATGTGATATTCCCTTATAAATGAACTAATATGTAAAGTGAGACCTTAACAAATTCAAAACCTCCCTATGTGCAAACTAATATTAGATCTGTAGTCCTCCGCTATCCTAGAACTTAATAAACCCAAAGTGATCATATCCGGTCTTACCAAAAGATAGAGGGACATGATTCGTAATAAGTTTAATTAAGTCGCTAGTAGAACATAGTGATGTAGTTATCTTCCAAAAATCTAACGGCCAATTATAGCCATAAAGGCTTGAGGTTATTGATTCAATTTGTTGGATAACTATGTGATAGCGGGTCGGATCTAACTGAATCACTTAATCAATTATAGCCACAAAGGTTTGAGACGAAAATGATTTGGGGACTGGATATGACCATTGTAAGGCCCAACACGAGACCACATATGCATATATATCATATCATACATAATTAAATTATTTTATTTGTGTTTATTATGTTTTATATACATTAATGGTATTTTACATGTGTTTGCATCGTTTTACATGCAAATATTTTCACTACGTGCATTTTGATGTTTTAGACACCGTAGGAAATTAATTGAACACTATTGAGCAAAGACTTCTAACTAATTAGTTAGGATTTGACCAAAAGGGCAAACTAGCAATATATAAGTAAGTTGTAGGGCAAAGATTAGGCTTGTAGGATATTTTAGCACTATTATTTGCCTACAACAAAACACACAAACACACACTAAAACATACTCCCACCACACGACACAAACACACACACATACAATCTGAACACACACATACACACACTACACGATTTTGCCAAGGAAAAGGGAGAAAGAAGAAGAAGAAGAATAAGAAAGGAAAGAAGAGGAAACTAGAAGCCAGCCATTTATAAGCTCTTCAACCATTTTTAATCAATTTTCTTCCATTTCTAACTCTTGCAAAGGTGAGGAATGTTTCGAAAAGCTTTACAAATGACATATATAGCATACTTGATGAACTAAGTATGTGTATTGAGTACAATGAAGATGTTTATATGCTTGTATTATGAATCTGAGTTTGGTATGAATTAACTAGGGTTTCAAATATTGTGTTGGAGTTATTTATAGCTTAAACATGTTCTTTGTAGCTTTTGATGATCTTGAAGAGTAGTGTATATGTTGGGTAATGCATTACATGTATTAAGTGTGTTGAAATTTGGTTGCAAGGAGAGAAAAGGCAAAATTGAACTTGAATGCTTAGGTGAAGTTATTGGTTGTGGAATGAATTTGTTGTACTTGAGTTAGGTGCTTTTAGGAGCTATAAAACGTGTGGAATATTGTTGTTTAACATTGAATTAAGTTGCATAATTGATTTGAGCTTGAATTTGGAGCAAGAAAAGAAGTCAAATGCTTGATTTTAACATGATCCGATCGAGGCAACACGCTGGTGCCTCACCTGGATGGTCTAGTCCGGATGAAAGGTAGTAACAGTCCAGTCGAGGCTCTCGTTCGGATGCCTCGACCAGATGATTTTCAGCTTTGCGCAATGTTTTTTCGGAGGCTAAATCTTAGTCAATTCAACTCCGAATTGAATTCCGCTTGATTCTAGAACTATCTACTTTCGATAAGATTTAATTCTATACCAAAATCAGATTATTTAAATCTTGGGAAGATAGGTAAAATAACTTGTTAATTTAGGCTAATGCGAAGGCGTTGAGGTTGCAACATGTTATGTTCCAATCTTGGAGGCAACCTACCTCGTTGACTTCCACTTGCATGATTATGTGTTATATGAACTCTATTTGGACCATGATTATATTATTATGTCTTTTATTACTATTATTAACATGAGGCAACCTACTTTGTTGCCTCCGAGCTTGTTTTACATTTGAAATCCACTCTCGCTCGGTGAATTCTCCTGAGAAAAATGGAAGGTGAATAATGATACGGATAAGTTAATAAACCCCACGGTAGAATTTCTAAGCCGCCTGGGCGGCGTTGGGCTTGCCAGGACGAATTTGGGCTACTATGGTTTGGGTTATCTCTGGGGTACCCCTCTTAACTGGTGTGATGATGATTTGACAAGAAAGCTCGAGACTGGCCATCTCCAACAAAGTCCATGATATTGTATCCTTTTACTACGTGGTTCTAACTCTCGATGGGTCCCTCGAGGTCTTCGGAGAGTAGAGTTGCTTGGTTAAGATTGAGATTATCTCGTACTTGTTATTCTTGTTATACATGATACATGAAATATAAGCATAGCATGATTTTATAAAGATAATTTTGAAATGATAAAATGTTTGTGAAAATCCTTCATCTTTCATCCTCACTGAGCTATATGCAGGATTAGCTCACCCCTCTTTCAACAAATTCAGGTGAGGCCGAGGCTGAGCCAACTGTACAGGTAGAGGGCGATGAGACCCTATGTGACGAGGCTGACTTCTATTTCACATGACCTATGTGCTTATGATGAAAATATAACTTGTTGATAGAGATTTATGAAGTACATTTTGAACAACACTAAACTATGTAATATTCTTTTGGATTACTAACTGTGTATTAAGTTGGATTACTATTCTTTTGGAGACCTAGTTGTTATACTTGGCCACATATGAAGTACAAATAGTAGTGCTAAGTCTTGTAATTATTAAACAGGTTGATGAGGCCTTTTAATGTCAAATGCTATGAGCATACTTTTGAGGCTACTTGTGAAACTTAATGAATGTTTAGGATGTTAAATAGTGATCTTACATGTATTAAGCTGGTTGACGCATCGCGCTCCAACCTTAACCTCCGCGGGTCTTGGTCCCAAGGCGTGACACCTATTAAAGTGGTATTAAAGCTAGCTTTAGTTAGCATTGAGCTAGCCTTAGTTAGCGTAGTCCGGGTTTTGAATAGTGGTCCCTGGGGAAGAGTCTAACTTGAATAATGTCTTAGGTGATGATCATATGTGCTTATGTGTAACCATATATGCCTATCGTGCTATAATTGCTTCTTGTTTATGTTTAACTTACATGTTAGATATAACTATAATATATGCATGTTAGGAGTGTTAGAAGTGTACGTGTTTATTACTCACATAATGCATGCGTAACCTATAACTGTGGCTGGTGTATGTTCTATATCTATAGATGGCAAGTCATAACACTCATAGTAATACTGGATCTCAAGAGCCTGAGAATACGAATCAAGCCAATCCTGGAGTAGCGATGTTTAATTTGATGGCAATTGCTATTGATCGGATGAGCAGGGCTATGTAATAGCAAGTAGCAACTGTAGCAGCCATAGCAGCGGGTAACAATAACAACAACAACAATCATGGTGCTGGTAGCAGTGATGGAAACGGAGATCATATGGGAGGTGATAACCTCAAGGATTTCCTATGCTACAGCTCTCCGAAGTTTAAGGGCCAGCCGAATAATGAAGAGGTAAAATATTGGCTATCTCGGATGGAGAAGATTTATGTTGCACAGGACTATGCAGAGGAGAAAAAGGTCACCTATGCAGTCTTTCAATTAGAAAGTGATGCTGAGACATGGTGGGATACAGTGAGAGATTAATGGGCTGTTCAACACACTCCCTTTACATGGAAGAACTTTGTTAGAGCATTCAAGAGTAAATACATATATGAGGTCTCTCGGGATAGGAAGATAAAGAAGTTTATGTACTTGAAGCAAGGAAGCATGACGATGGCGGAGTGTGGGGAGAAATTTGATAGACTTTCCTAGTATGCACCGCATATGGTCTAGACCCCGGCCACCTAGATATGGAAATTAATTTGATAGACTTTCCTAGTATGCACCGCATATGGTCTAGACCCCGGCCACCTAGATATGGAAATTTAACCAATGGCTGAAACTCTAGATTCAGGATGGGCTGGCAGTAGCAGAGTTCGACACTTATAATGCTATCTTTGCGACTACATCGAGGGTTGAGGAGATGAAATTAGCAGTGAAGGTTGGTCTATCTCAGCAGAACAAGAGGCCCTTTCAGACTCAGGGTCAATCTAGAGCATTCCAGACCCAGAAGACCCAAGATCAGGGCAGACCAGCAGTTGCTAAGCCTCAGCCTAATATCCCAGCCACTCAGGTAGCTCGTGGAGCTCCGGGAGGTGCAACTACAGCTCGAAATGCTATGTGCAATTATTGTTAAAAGAAATGGCATTTTGAAGCCTAATATTGGAGGAAGAATGGCAAATGTATTAGGTGTGGGAGTGATCATGACCTAGCCAGAGATTGCCCAAAGTGGCTAAGTAAGGATGCTCAAGCTCAACCCGCGAAGAATGCACTAGTGCAGAGAGTTCAAGCTCAAGCCTATGCCATGCACCAAGCAGAACTCCCAGATGACGCAACAGGTGTTGAAGGTACCTTCGTGATTCAAAATCAATGTGTTAAGCTGCTTATTGACACGGGAGCCACGCATTCATTTATAACTCCCAAATGTGCATATCGCACTAAGTTGCCAGTGGAAAACTTACCATATCATGTAGAGGTTAGTACTCCAATGGGATCCAAATGTGCTAATAGATTGGCGTGTAAAGCATGTAAGATTCAAGTTGGGGATCGAGAGTTCTTGGCCGATCTTATAGTACTTATCTTTCGGGATTATAAAGTTATTTTGGAGAAGGACTGGCTGTCACGACATCATGCACGATTGGATTGTCGGACGAGATTGTACAGTTCTAGGTACTGGGACAGCTTGTGGTTAAGGTGAGAGAAAAGCGTGACTTGCTAGGAAAGGTCATGATATCCTCAGTCAAAGTTGTGAAGCACTTGTGAAGAGGTTGTAGTGGGTATTTGGCTTACTTAATCAACAAGTCAACAAATCAAGTCAAATTGGCAGAGATGGTAGTTGTTAGAGAGTATGTTGATGTATTCCCAGAAGAGTTGTCTGGATTACCACCACCAAGGGAGATTGAGTTCGTGATTGAAACGTTGTTAGGTACACAGCCAATCTCTAAAGCTCCATACTGTATGGCTCCAGCTGAGTTGCAAAAATTGAATGTTCAACTACAAGGTTTGCTAGAGAAGGGTTTTATTCAACCTAGTTCGTCTCCATGGGGTGCACCGTTTTTGTTTGTGAAGAAGGACGGAACATTAAGGCTTTGTATTGATTATAGGGGGTTGAACCAGGTGACCATAAAGAACAAGTACCCGTTGTCATTGATTGATGAATTATTCAATCAACATCAAAGAGCCAAGGTCTATTCAAAATTTGACTTAAGGCAAGAATATTATCAAACTTCTTGAACCTTGAACCCCAAAACCCTTAAACCCTAAACGCAAGGAAAAAGTGTAAACAAAGGCCAAATTTCATATTCCAAGGATGTTAGGTTTCTTTTTCCTTTGTTTACACTTTTTCCTTGCAGTATATTTTTTGTGTTCCCTTTTTTGTGTCTATTTGGGTTGGAATTTGGCACAAATCCTAAGGAACTCATCAAATGTTTCAGTTTATTTTGTCCTTATGTGCTCTGGATTGCATAGCTGCTTTGTTATGAAGGGGCGATTTGTGCCTTCTTCTAGTTTAGAAAGGACGAAAGAGCAGGTAGGTTCCCCATCCTCCACTGGAGGTCAGGTTTGTATCCCCCTCCAACTGTGTATTTTGTTTTTTAATTAATAAAATCCCTGAGGGAAGTCCCCCCCTTCAAACCAAAAAAATACCCTAAACCCTTTAAATTGTTAGTTGAAGTTTTAGGGTTATTTTTAAATAGGTAAATATCACTCCGACTCCTGTGATATACGAAACTAACACGTTATCCCCTGCGTTTAATAAACTATCACAAATCCCCCTGTATTATTTAAAAAATCTCACACTACCTCCTCTATGACATTTTTACCCTTTTATAATTTATATTTCTTTTTTCTTTTTTCTCTTTCTTTTCACATATTTTTTATTTCTACTAAAAAAATTTAAAACTTTTCATCTTTTAAAAGTATATATAATTTAATAAAGCTTAAATTTAGATTAATTTAAGATTTAATAAGCTTCAGTTTAAAGATTACCTTTATGTGTTACAAGATTTACGTTTAATGTTTAAGTTTTATTCAAAGGTTTAGGGTAAGTTTGAAGTTTATGTTTAAGGTTTATGTAGATTATTAGATTAATAAGTTTATTAGTTTAGTTCATGTAAAAAATAATGATTAATTGTACGTTTTAAGGTGTAAGTTTTAGGTTTATGAGATTTATAAATTTAGTTTTATTTATTACATGCTTATAGGTTTACATTGTTTAAGATTTAAATTTTTAGTTGAAGTTTTAGGTTTATTTTAAAATTGTTAGTTGACGTTTGAGATTTATTTTTTAAATGGTTTATAGTTTAAGGTTTATGCTTAGGATTAAGTTTAGGGTTTAAGTCAAAAAAAAAAAAATCTTACTAGTTAAACTAATCAAACAAGTCCCTTCCTCCTTTATCCGGGCTTAGGACCAACAATGTCAGGGATCAACCCTTGACACAAGCAGAGTTAAACCTGCGTGAAAAAATTAGTTAAATAATTCAAAATAAGCCAAAATAAGAAAAAATAGAATCAAATCAAGTCAAAATAAAGTCAAATAAAATAAATTAGAATCAAATAGTCACAAAGTCACATAAAATCACATAGTCACATAGTCACATAGTCATATAAGTCAAAGAAATTGCATAAAATCAGAGTCACATAAGTCAAAGAAGTTGCATAAAATCACAAAAAGTCACAAGTCACAAGTCACGGCCCTCGGCCCTAAATCTTAAATCCTAAATCCTAAATCCTAAAACATACTAACCCGTAACTCCTAACCCCTAAATCCTAACCCCCAACCCCAATGATGCCAACAATACTTTATCTCAATGACTTGTTTCTATAATGACGACAGTTGATGAGATCTCTGCTGATTTACCGTGACCTCTTTCGCATCTTCATCTTCAAAACCTTGAACCCTATCCATGTAAAAGAAACTTAAAAGTATTTATAAAAATAACACTCACCTCATCCTTGGAGAAGCTACTCCAATCTTTCTTTCAATCTTTCATCCTAAAACTATACCCAGTCAGTAAAAAGCAAAAATATAAAAATACACAAAAAAATTACACTCAAACACGAATCATACTTATGAGAAGCGGAGATCTTAACTGAATTGCCGCAACCTCCTTTCCATCTTCTTCTTCAAAACCTTGAACCATATCATTGTAAAAGAAATTTAAAAGTATGTATGAAAATAATACTCACCTCATCCTTGCACTGCATGTTATGTAAGAGGTCTTTAGCAAAGCTGCTCCAAGCTTTCCTTTAATCTTTCATCCTAAAACTCTCCCTATCAACAAAGCAAAAGTATAAAAGTATACGAAAAATGACTAACTCTAAAATACGCACAATATATCTCATGCAAAATAAAACCATATAACTCACGAAAATTATTAGCTCCATAACCAACTATAATAAGTCATGTTAGATATAAATATCTGGCAAAGAGTAAATAACCCATTAATTCCAGCTTAATATCAGCATTGCAAGCTTGACCACTGAAACCTTTTGTTCTCATCACAGCAACAACAAAAGCAGTCTATAATAAGTTAGGTTAGATATCAATACATGGCAAGTAGTAAATAACCCACTCATTGTTGCTTATTATCTGCATTGCAAACTTGACCACTGAAATCATCTGTTCCCATCCAAGCAACAACAAAAGCAATCTGCAATAAAAGATAATACTACAAAAGCTCTCTGCAAGACCTAAAGGTTTCTCTTAAAGCTAGCTAACTAATTAGTCTAACTAATAACTAATATAAGGCTAACTAATTAACTAACTAATCTTCATAAGACTAACTATCTAATAAGACTAACTAATTAATTACTAAAAACTAATAACTAATATAAGGCTCACTAAAAACTAATACAAGGCTAATTAACAAACCCATACAAAGTCCAAATAAAGCCAAATAAAGTCCACACAAGTGCACATATGTCCACGTAAAATCACATAAGCCAAATAAAGTCCACACAAAGTGCACATAAGTCCACGTAAAATCAAAACATAAGTCCACATAAGCCAAACAAAGTGCACATACGTCCACATAAAATCACATAAGCCAAATAAAGTCCACACAAGTGTACATAAGTCCACATAAAATCAAATAAATCCACGTAAAATCAAATAAGTCCACGTAATTCCAAATAAAGACCACACAAGTGCACATAAGTTCACGTAAGCATAAACACTAAACGCTAAACAAATACAAGTATATCAACGCATCTATTTAAAGGACTGAATTTTATTAGGTTTGGCTTGTCCAAATTTTATTATCATGAATGCACCATAAATTATTAATGCATAGGCCATACAAATATATAGTCGTTTATTCATCAATGCATATCCATTATATACAACTACTGTATAGTGGTGCTTATATATAATAAATAAATATATGATGAATATATATATTTACTATATATATAATAATACTACAATAGTTATGGAGCTTTAACCCTATAATGCATGCAAAATTAAACATAGTTTAGTGAAAACGTTTCCAATTGTTCTGAAACCGATAAGAATTATTCGACCTCTTTTGATCAACCTGCTCCAAGCTTCCCTTCAATGCTGGCCTTCGAACAAATGTTATGGATAATAATGTTATTCGTAATAGGGATAAGTTTATTCCTATTCCTTGGCCTTTTTTGGCAGGTTACAAGCCCATAATCAAAAGTCCAAACTTAAAAATCAGAATTGGGTATTTTGTATATTTGTATTCTATGGCAACAAGGGACCAACACAAGGTAAAAAATCCAATAAGTTGTATTTATAAATAAAATTAATCATTTTTAATTTGTTCCAAATATCATTTGTATACCTTGTAGTATAGTGCCTAAGATGTGTTTGGTTTGAGGACATTAGAAGGAAATGAAATGAGACAAACAGTTTAATATAATCGTGTTTGATTATCATGAAGGAAGAAAGGAAAAGAATGAGAAAGCTTAGGAAAATTTTACAATATTCTAAGTTCACATTGTAATCAGATAATAATAAAATAATCTATTTTATCAAAAGATTATTTTATTAAAAATTGATATAACTAGTTTTATATTCGAAGGTGAAAAGTTATATGTGATAATTATTATATTAGGTTGTGGTGCTACTTATGTTCTTTTACCTCTTGTTTGGATTGTTAATAAGATATAATATATATAAGACTATATTTTGAGAAAAATTGTGTAAGAGTTAACAGAAATCGTACTTAAAATAATTATTGAGATTGGATGAAGACGATTTATGGGGTAGTAAAATTATAATTATAGAAAATATATATAAATTTGAATGAATATTTAAAAGATAAATAATTTGGCTTTAAACTCAACACTACAATTGAGAAGTCATTATAAACATAATCACATAATATTTATATTGTTATATGTATTATATTTCAAGTCAAAATAATATTAAAGTATCTTGATATTTTTAATGTTATTTTATAGGTGGTTTACTATAAATATTTTCTTTAATACTAGACATAAGTCGCAATTTTTTGCAAAAAAACTATTGAAAGTTTAGTGAAAAATATAAAAAAAAAATTAAATTTTATACTTGTCAAAGAGCCAACTAAAAAATTAAAAAAAACAAGAATTAATTACATGTTAACCGCCGCCTAGAGTACAATAGAAAAATAAAAATATATTTTATCCTTCACATATATATGAAAGTTTCAATAAAACGCATCTTAATTCATTTGCAAATAAAATAAATAAATTATACTACTCCTCATAAGCGGCAGTGCAAGAAAACCGCCACCTATAACTAAAGGAAAATTGAAGAAATTTTAAGGCGGCAACTTATCCCATGCACCTATTCTTGCCTTTCGTGCCGCAAAAAAGTGTCCCACTTTTAGCGATAGTCCACTATCAAAACCGTCGCTAAAAGTGTGCCATTTTTACGGCGGTTGGTCAGATTTTACGATGGTTTTGTGAACCGCCGCAAAAAATTAATCAAAATGAACTTTTCGCGCCAATTCACTAAATTGCCACAAAAAACGTGTCTCTAATGTGCCTTTGTTTTGTAGTGGATTAGGTAATATTCTCTATGTTTGGATCATGTTCATGAGAGGTTAGTTTTTCGTAGAGTCATAATCCTTGAAAATGGGCAACAATGCTTATCTTAGTGTATCTATTTCAATTGAGCAAAATATGAAATTTGGTAACTTTTAATATCTATCAAGTTAGGGAAAAAAAAAGATGATGTAAAAGAAGAAAATGAAATACCAACACTAAAACAAGATTATCTTATTGAAATCTCCAAAAACGTTCTCGTAGCTGTACACGGTGCCAGCATTGGCCTTGATGAGGGTATTTATATGTAGGGGGTCGAGGATTATGTATATTTCAACTATTCTCAATGGCCAACATAATTTTCATCTTCTTAATCTCATAACTCTTCTATGGTCAATCACATTTTCCTCATATAACACCAAATATTCATGATATATTTGGCTCACAATAATATAGATACAATGTAATCCACAATTTTGGCTTAAAATGATATACACATTTAATGCACAAAAGCTAATAAATGTATATTTAAGATTATAGACATATTTTATTTCACATACTTGAAAAATTCAGTTATTTATACTTGCATTTTATTTTATCAATACCATTCTCTTCTCCATGTAATCTAATTCCAATATTTGGCAACTCGATATGCATATTTTAATTTCGTGATCCGTAAGTGTTAGTTTAATTATATAAATATATAAATGCAATCACACTTGATAAATCTAATTTTTCTTGATTTATTATCATCAAAATTGTATATTTAGGTATAATGCCAACAATCTCTCCCTTTTTTATGATGATAAATCATCATTTGCTATGACAACAATAACATACCATTTAATCGCATTATAGCAAGAATATTGATTTTTTGAGACATGACTCCCCTTCATATTATGCATTTTATACACTATGTGCCAAGTGAGTAGCATTTAAACAATAAAACACGTGTGGAGTCTTTGAAAACTCCCCCTCAAATAAAGCATATAAGTTCATAATATATAGAAAGATGTTCAATCTCACGTATTAATATGTTTGTTGTCATCAAAATCTTGCAAATACCCTTGGTATGAAACCTTAGGATTATATTTGGGTAGTGAAAAATTACAAAATCTTAAGACATATTAGGCAAAGCTTTATTTATTTAATTAAGTATTTTTTCAAACTAATACCTTAATGAAAATGGTCAAATATTTTAGCTTGTGAAAAGAAAAAAATGTTAAGTTCATTGTACTAAAAACTCTACATTCTACATTATATTGTTTGGTTGAAAAGGGTATATTATGAAGTTATTCCTCAAAGAAATCTAATGAAAATGTTTCAATTTGTTATTTGTTCAATTTGTTACATTTTAGATAAAAATTTGTAACTATATAAATTTCTATGAAATGAATATTAACTTTTTGGTAGACTATTTTGAAAATTAATCCCATGTTGATCATTTTCGTCTATGTAGATAAATCATTGATGTGTAAAACATTATATATAGTACTAGTGATTGCAAATTAGGTAGATTAAGAAAAAATGAAGCAATCAAATGAAGAAACTATTAGTATAAAATATTATCAAATGAATCAAATGAATGTGGATCAACTTAAAACTCTAACACTTGATCTCCAAGAGCTCAAATGGTTGACTCTAACACTTGATCTCCAAGAGCTCATATGGTTGGTTGAGGCGATGAATCGCTAAAATCATTACACTTGTAAAATCAACTATAAAAAATATTGTCTTTCAATATGACTTGTTACTATAATGACCTCAACCCCAACAAGGAAACACGATCCCTCATCCCGAACCACATTCATCGAACCCTAAACCCTCAATTCCTCGAAAACCCAAACCCCAAAACATAATTGACTAAAGATCCATTCTGACATGTGTAAATATTGCAATAATTCAATATAAATTCAACTAAAAGTTTAGAAGAATACCTGATATATCCTACATCATTGACTAGGATATAAATCCTATTACCCAGCATAATGTATTGAGGTTGTTTCATGAACAATCCTCACTCAATTGTCTACTAAAACATAAGAGGGACAAACAAAGTACAACTGGAAAGAGGTTTCAAAATAAGATTTTACATATTTAATCTGTAAAAGATTAGGAAAATAGCTTCAACTACACGTTTTCTACTGCAAACTTCTAATCGAAGATGTGACCCAATTTCTTCACTATTTAAATATATTCTGATTTTTCAGAATGGCATTACCATTCTTTTTTTTTCCTAGAAAAATCCATTTGTAGAACAAAATGATGTTAAGAAAATGTTAAGAATAAAAAACAGAGGGTGATATCATATATATACCAGACCTACAATCTTCTCCAATTTTGCAGGGAAAAGAAAAAGGAGATGGAAAATCGGAGGGTAAAGAGACTGTAACATGATAGAAAAGTAGGTTAGGCACCCTCCCTAAAGAAGCCCCTTACTCAGCAACGCTCAATATGTGGTATAGATTTTAGCAAAAGCTTTGGCAGCAAGAAAGGAGATCAGAGAGAGCAAGTAAGTTGATGTGTGTGAAAGCTGAGAGGTTGTGTTCAATATTTAAGAAATTTTTTTGCTTTTTTATTGTGCTTCTATATCATTGAAGAATTAAAATTAATTCTTACGTCTTTCCATAAAACCATCAACTAAATGGAAAACGGGTGATTTTTACATCTTTCGGTGATAATGTTGCTAAATTATTTGTGTGGTTTTTTTTTTTTTTGTTATTGCGATTTTTCTTTCTCCTAGAAATTAGCTAGTTTAAAGAAATTGTTCTAAGTACCAGTATCAAAATCAGACGATTCAGAAAATTTTGTTCATTTTCCAACTGCAGTGATTATCTTAATCCTAGAGGAAAGAATTTGCATCCAATAGACGGCAATAAAGAAAAAAAAAATGAACAAGACTAATCCTTTTCTTTTGGACTATTAATTTATTTTTCTTTCTCTAATATTTGGGTTTCATATTTTTTTTATCAGTCAAAAAGTCTGATATAATTAAACAAAGAAAAAAAAACTTTTAATAAATTTTAATTAAGAGAGAGAAAATAAGCAAAAGAAGAAGGAGAAATAAAAAACAGTAGTTTTTCTTTTTTGTCATTAATAAAAATAGTAGTTGGCTTTCAAATAAAATTATACAAAGTGATGATAAAAGAAAAAAATTATATATAAAATTATTCTTTTTAATTCTTTTATGGTATCAAAAGGCATAGCCTAACGTAGCTGGTCTTCTATTCTTATTTAACTTACCTGGTCTTCCATTCTTATTTGCCTCACGCGCCTTAGGCCACCATAATTTTTTTTTCCCGGCTTTCGCTCTCTTCACTGGTCTTTTCTGTCCCAACGTAGCTTGTCCAATACAAAACCTTCATTATTTTCTTTCTTCCTCGTTTTCTTCTGTATCGGACACGACTCCCAATTTTTCTCTTGCCAAATCTTCCATTCCAAAATCTACAGCAAGCCTCGTATGCCTTCTTTATTCTTTCTTTCTTTCACATAAGACAGGCTACAAACCTTAGCCCGTCTTTTCTTTAGACTTATTTTCTTCCATAAGCAGACTGGAGACACGACTCACGATTCCCAATTCCTTTCAATTTCCTTTTATTTCCTTTTTTCTATGGAATTATTTGTCTTCTTCTTTATTACTTAATCAGGTATACATATATATATTTATTTACAATTTTACGCAATACTCATTTTGATTAATATTACATATTATTAAATATAATATACAGATTATATTAATCTTACTAAACTAGATTTTCAACTATAGTTAGGCTGTCTTTAGTAGAGTCTTTAAAATTGAGACTCTAGTATCGTATAATTATTACGTAATATAGTTCATTTGGTGCAACAAAAATTCATAAAGTAGAGATTAAAATCATCAAAAGTGGGCCCGGGTCTCTAAAAAGTACAGAGTCTCTAAAAATGTTAACAAATTATCCTTAGTAGAGTCTCTAAAATAGAGACTCTAGTATCGTATAATTATTACGTAATATAGTTCATTTGGTGCAACAAAAATTCATAAAGTAGAGATTAAAATCATCAAAAGTAGGCCCGGGTCTCTAAAAAGTACAGAGTCTCTAAAAATGTTAACATTGTTAACATTTTTAGAGACTCTGTACTTTTTAGAGACCCGGGCCTACTTTTGATGATTTTAATCTCTACTTTATGAATTTTTGTTGCACCAAATGAACTATATTACGTAATAATTATACGATAGTAGAGTCTCTAAAATAGAGACTCTACTAAGGATACCCTTAGAAAGCATTTAATATCAAAATCTAACTACCATATTTAATTAGTAAAATCTAATACAATCTCTTCTCAAATTAATGACTTGCTGCATCATACTTTCCAACTCATACGTTTTTTGTGCCAAGAATTTTTAGTTGTCCACTTTTTCTGAAAATTAGTTTAGTGTCTAGAGTGAAATAAAAATAAAGTCACGTTTTAGGACAATAGTCTTTAAAATCTCAAGAAAGTTGGACAAAATAAAAAATGTAGCCATTAGAATTTTGCTCTAACAGAAAAAAAAAAAAAAAAAATTAGACATATGATATTTGCTCCAACTTATCTAATGAAGCTTCAAAAAGCCTTACGATTCCGACTATTATTTCAGAGAGAAAGTAATAAAAATTAAAAAAATATATATATATTTATATATCATTTAACCATTAACGTTATTTTTTATTTTTTTAATTAGAACACACTTAAACACTATAAAGTAGTTTTTTTTGCTCTTGCTTGGTGAAGTTGGAGTAGAAAAGTAGTACGTGTTGCTCTTATTTTTTTTTCTTTTTGGAATCGTTCTTCTTGTGCAAGAATAGTTTTTTTTTTTTTTTTTTTAAATCATGTACTTCTATATTTGTTTTGCTAACTAAATACGGTAGTTAAATTTTGGTATTTAATGTTTTTTAATCATAGTTAAAAATCTAGTTTAGCAAGATTAATATAATCCATAGATCATATTTAGTAACATGTGGCCTTAATCAGAATGGGTATTATGTGAAATTGTAGAGAAAAGAATTGTAGAGGAACCAAGTTTTACATACACACATGCACATGGATGCATGTACGTGAACCCAATTTGTGTTGCCAAGGCTTCGTTTATTTGCCGTAAAATAACTTACTTGTATAAAATATTTTTTGTAGAAAATAAAATATTTTACGGAGCTCAGTTTATCTGTCGTAAAATAACTTGTTGAGCAAAAATATTTTTATGAAAAATAGAATATTGAAAAATATTTTCTGATGTTTGGATGTACCATGAGTTCCGTAAAATATTTTTTTCTCCCAAAGAAAATGAAAACATTTTACAGAATTTTGTACTAGTCGCAATTGTTGACCATAAAATATTTTACAGTTAGACTAATTTTTTAGTATTACTAAACACCGTAAAATTAAGTAAAAGCAGCCGTAATTTTCGACCGAAAAATATTTTACAGTTAACTAATTTTTCAATATTACTAAATATCGTAAAATTAAAAAAATATTTTTCAAAAAAATATTTTACGGTAAACAAATGGAGCCTTAGGCTCCGTTTGTTTGCTGTAAAATATTTTACTGGAAAACATTTTCCGGATTTTACGGTGTTTGGTAACACTGGAAAATTAATCAACCGTAAAATGTTTTTCAATCAAAAATTGCGGCTGCTTTTTCTTAATTTTACGGTGTTTGGTAACACCGAAAAATTGGTCAACCGTAAAATATTTTCCAGTCAACAATTGCGGCTAGTACAAAATTATGTAAAATGTTTTTATGTCCTTTGAGATAAGAAAACATTTTACCGAACTTACGATATATCCAAACACCAGAAAATATTTTTCAGTATTCTATTTTTCAGTAAAATATTTTACATAAATAAGTTATTTTACGGCAAACAAACAGCGCCATGTAAAATATTTTATTTTTCAGAAAAATACTTTTCACGAAAAATATTTTACACAAGTAAATTATTTTACGGCAAACAAACGGAGCCTTAGTGTGTCGTCTATTTCGTCAAAAAAAAAAATGTCTAGTCTATTGATTACAAGGTCGTCGGCTGATATACCGGAAGAAATAATAGGGCAAATAAAAAACATAATTAAGTGTAAAATTATCTCTTACTTCATTTATTATCCCAACCCTACAGTACAAAAATTACCTTACTTAAAATCCAATATCAATTTGCATTTGTCTTTTTTGGTTTGCTAAACCATGGAAGGAACCTCTGGTTATACTTCACCATTCAGACATTTCAACAAACATTTTGGAATGCAAATAAAAATTATAAATTTAAAAAAATAAATTACAATAAATTTAAAATATAAAAAATAAAAATTTAAATAAGAAATTAAATAAATCAATAAAATTTAAACAATAAAATAAAACAAAAAAAAATAAAGGGAAAAAAAAAAAAATAAATAAATTAATTAAATTAAAAATAAATAAAAGAAACTTAAATAAATATTAAAAAAATAAAATAAAATAAAATTTAGAAAACAATTAAATTAAAAACATTGAAAAAATAAGAGACTACAAAGTTTATGAATGGAATACCCATATCATTAACATTAGAAGTTTTGCACATTACATCTCATGCGTGAAAATTGGTTCCTGATTCACGCTATGCTGACTCCGTCGTCATCCCTCAGTCTTCGGCTCCAACCATAAATATGTCGTTACATTCTCACACTGCATCAACTTCACGTATTCCTGCGGACCTGCCTGCCAGCATGCCAACGTCACATGTGCTTGAAACGTATAACCATTTTTATGCTCCATTCAAAAAACCGCTAATCACATACAGAAAAGGATTTGCCCAGTCATAAAAAATAAACATATGTCATAATATGTGTATAATATCTAAGCAAATAAACATATACATAAATCAATTTTTTACAGTATCAAAGTGCAAGATCAAAATCCCTCTCCGAGAAGCATTGCCTTAATCGTTGCAACACACGTGGGGCCAACCTTTCTATTTGGAGACCGCACACAAGCAAAATCCCTTGCCGAATAGCATTGCCTTACAGTTTGTTGGATTGAAGGGGAGAAACTTAATAAAGAAGAAGAAGGGAGGAAATTAAAAAGAAAAAGAAGTGAAAAGATTAAATTATGTTTGGATTAAATAATTTTATAAATGAAAAGATTGCAAAGTAATATGAGTGTCCTTTGTTTGGATTAGAAAAAAAATAAAAAAGAGAGGTTTAAATTTTGTGTATAATAACTTTTATGTCCTTCTCTTATTTTATTTTGAATTTTTATATAATTGATATAGTTGTAATTAACATAAAAATAAATGACAAAATTGTCCTCACAAGAAATAAAATTTTTCTCTCCTTCTATTTTATTCCAAATTAGAGTGCTTATTTTTTAGGGGTATAAAAGAGTTAAGCTCATTCCTTCTATACTTCAACCACTTAATCTCTTCCAAGAGTAAGTCTTTTATCAACCATGACTGATGATCAGTCAAAAAATAAATAGATAGGATTGTGACACGTCATCATCGTAAGGCTAGCATTTAAAAATTTTTAATGACTGAAATAATCAATAAATTATTTCAATGACTGAGATCACTAAGAATTTTCCCTCTTCCAAACCATTACTACCCATCCCCTTTCTTTCCCCCCATTTCACCCAATTTAAACACACGCTTAATCGTTGCAACAGTTGGTGAGAGGCTATAAAAGAAAAAAATAAATAGAGTTGGTAATTAATAATCTGATAAAAGATGGTGACTGAAAAGGTTACAGAAAAGTCCTTTCGTAGAATCATTTCTGAGATGTTGCGTATAATTGAAGGCATTGACATAGAAAAATTATGGTAATTAAAGGCTTTTCATTCTGTAAGAATCATTGTATTGGTGAAGATCGTAAAAAACTAACTCGCGAATGTTCTACCATTATCTTTTGGAAAATTCTTTTATGGCTTTTAAAAAGATTGGAGTTTGCCTCGAGTAAAGCTTAAACCTGCTCCCAGAACAATCAACGATGTAGAACCTCGCGAATGTTCTACCATTATCTTAGAAGGCTACCTCGGGTAAAGCTAAAGCTGTAGAACCTATTTTTGTTCAAATAATTTAGATTTTGATATAATTACATAATTTGAGACTTTAAATTAATGCAATTATAAATTTTATTATTAGATTAAATTTCCGATTATTTAAATTTATTAATCTTCTTCATCAAGTTTTGTTACATATAAATAGACTATTTTATTATATTTCGTAAAAATTAAATACTATATAATGTAGTCGTTTTATTTATTCAGAGCCAAATAATCAAAAACTTAATGTTGCTTCACATATGTTTTCAGTCATGATGCTTCACATATGTTCTCAGTCTTTTGTTTTATTCAGAGTCATCATTAGTAGTAGCTCTTTCTATTGTTGCTTATCATGTGTTCTCAATCTTTTGTTTTATTTTGGAAAAAATGGTTCAATTAACTCAAAATATTTGCTTATTTCAATATTTTCATCTCAAATATTTTAAATCGGACACATAGTCACAAATCTTGAAATTAATTGAATCATTTTCTCTTTATTTTGTTTAACAATCTTTGGACCAATGGTTAGTGGGAGGAAGCATAAATCCAACACCAAAAACCATACTGCTCTTAAGCAAAAATCATAGTAGCAACTAGCAAGAGGGGTTTCACAAAAAACAAAAAAAAAAATGAAATAGCAATAGGGGTGGTAATGATACAACGAGTTTCTTATTAAAACGGGAAGTTATGTTGCATATATGTACAATTGATTTGTTGTAATCTTCATTTAGACAAGGCTAACATTTATCCCTCGAGGAGCATTACTGTGTGGGACTCTTCTTGGAGACGCACCTCTTTTTTTTTTTTTTTACTCCTGGATACGCAAACAAAATTTTTGGATACACACTTCGTACTCTGTACATATAATACATATTTCATAAAAGAAAAATCCCATACCAAAAACATAATCCAGTACTTACATGATATCAGATGTAAAATTCGCTGCATCCTTTCCCATCACAGACCTTTATTGCTTGTCAGCCTTAGAAACTCACGTCAGTCATCAAAGCACTTGCTTGTCATCTGAAAAGTGAGTAAAAGAAAGGGCCATAGAGCAAGGCGTGATACAATAGCGACAAATTGATGGGCTTTAATGATCGGCAATATTCGTAGTTTTCAATGCAATATTCTTTATATATTTAGCAGTACTAAGCCAAATACACTTGAGGGTAATAATTGTGTGATTTCTAGGAAACAAACGATCGGCATGTGTTAAAATCAATTTAGTCTTTGAAATTTGTCTTAAACATCATACGGGTCCTTGAAATGTATAAAAAGTTTAATTTAATCTCTGCTGTTAATTGTCTGCTGTTAGAATTAACTATTTAAAAAATAATAATGTCATTTTGCATTTAAAAAAGAAAACTGAAATAATTACCCATGGAATGGATAGGTGAGTGTTTTTAGCAGGAAAAGGGGGTGGGATTTGACTTTCTTTTCTTTCTTTTGATCCTTATTCTAACACCCACCACTCCCTGTTCTTCTTCTTTCTCTTTTGACACACACACACAAAGAGATGGCAATGGATGATCAGACATAAAAAAAAATTAAAAAAAATAAATAAATAAATATATATATATATATATATATATATAAGAAATATTCTAGACGCATGTGAGTGCTTCTTCGCATTTAAATCATGCTGATTGGTTTTTTCGCCTCCGAAATTACTTAAAAAATTAAAAGGTTAGTAGGGTTTTTTCTTTAGTTTTTTCTCAAACAATTTTAATAATAATGTAGTATATTATGTTATGGTTTACAGTTTATTTTAGACATATTATGTTTGATTACGTTGTTTATAGCTTTGCATATATGATATTTTTGATAAACCAAACTCATTCATTATCCTCTCACGCGTCTACTTTAAGACTCTTATGATAGTTGAAAGTCTTGCATGAAAATGGCATTTTATCATAACAATTTTTTAAGCTCATTTTTTGGGGAATTAAACTACTAACTATGTGTACGGGATGTAATATAGTTAGAGTTTAATTCTCTTTTCATATTTTGCGTGTACGCAATGATGGTAGTAGACTATTAAGTTGAAATAGATGCACATTTTGTAAATGAAACAATACTACATATGAATTGAAATATTTTTGACTAGTACATTATATTATCATATGATATCTCTTGTCAATCCAGGATATCTTTCAAATGATATCTCTTCTTCGTTGGGTTTCCAAAATGTGCAAAATCAACATTTTGATCTTGAGCAATATAAATATAGTTTGAATGAATTTTCTTTTGATTCAAATATACGAATGCTTGCTTTGTATCCACAATAACATCTCCTATTTTTTAACTTGATTAAATTTTTATTTATATCTTCCCGGACAATTCTTGATGATGATGATGATGAAGACATGATTTGGTGTAGCTAAATAGCAAAAATTTGTAGTTGTTGTTGTTGTGTTTTTTTTTTTTGGGAATTTTTACAAATTTGTAGTTGTTGTGGTTTTTTTTGGGGGGATTTTTGCATCTGTTAGCTAAGAATGAAAGGAGAAAGAAAAAGAGAGAGAGAGAGAGAGAGAGAGAGAGTTAAGGGGGGGGGGGGGGGGGGGAGGGGTGGAGGCGTATTCCCGTGGGTTGGGATTTTGTTTTTTGTTTTTTGTTTTTTTGGCGTATGGTAACAGATGTGAGAATGAAAGAAACAAATGTTTGGGAGGCATCTTATATAGAGTCCGTGGGATTTTGTTTTTTTGTTTTTTTTTGGTTGGCCATGCATGGCAGACCAAAAGATGTGGCATGTGGCAACTTATATAGAGTCTGTGGGATTTGTGGTGTGGCAGGTTTCCAATGGCTATTATGCATTTTTTTTTGTTTAACACATAAGTAAGAATTTAAAAAGCAGGGGCATGAGCGTCATTTCATACAGTCAATGGGTTGACCGTTAACAAAGAACTAACGGCAGGGATTAAATTGAGCTTTTTGCACACCTCAAAAACTAATTTGATGTTTAAGACAAACCTCAGTGACTAAAATAGTTTTAACCCATTACAAAACTAAAGCATTCACATATTTTTGTCTTGATGTTTAATTACTATGTACAAGTCATGTCAGAATTGCTTATGTCATGCAGATATTGAAAGAATTTGCTTCAAAACGTTAATAATTTTTGAATATCTAGGTACAAAAGCGGATGAGAGTTATGGGATTTTGAAAACTCACAAAGTCCCAATGCACAGATAACATATCAGTGCTTTTAGAGTATAAAGTTTTTTCACTAGCAGAAATTACATGGGGAAGATAACTATATAAAGGAGAGGTTCATCGATAAGTGTAAATATTCGAGTCCTACAATGTAACGATTAAACCTTGCCATAGTTGATCTCAGTCTAGATATGTAATTCAGCGTTTGAATTTGATGCCAATCTTGTTACAATTTTTATTATCTCTAACAGTGATGTTCTGCGTGTCTGCACTGAGTAGTAGAACAATCAAAATCCTAAAAAAGACACCCAAAAATTAGATAAAATACCCAAATAATTACACAATGTGATTAGAGGTTCCTGGTTCAAATAATAGATTTGTTCTCTATTGTACTCCCGAAAAAAGAAAAAAAAAACCCCGAAAAGTAACGAGTGGCATTGTTATCCAATCCCTCTTACATCGAAGTCTTGTTTGAGTAGGGAAGTAGAGGGCAACTAGAAACAAAATGTACACACAGCAATACCAACCTCACTCTTCATACAATATGTTAAATCAACCGAGTAAATAATGAATAATATGTCACAAAAAACTAATTTTGATACTGATAACGTGAACCTAATAATGATACAAAACCACCCTTCACAGGAACTCAAGAATGGAAGCACTGGGAATATGTACAAATCTCAATTATATGGTGAGGAGACGATATGTCACTATATGTGACGCAGATCAAGGCAGCTTGAGAAACACCTTTACAAAAATTTGATTTGTCTTCAATGTTCACATGATTGACTTAGATATTAACTTGGGCCATTTGAAAATTAGTATTTTTTATTGAGACTCATTCAGCAAAAGATAAGTGTAACTCAAACCTACATTTTTTTTAAAAGTGAGAGACAAGCCCCTTATGTTAGGGGTTTGTCTAATTTTATGTTAAAGTAGTGTAAAAAGTCCATTACGCCCTTCGTTTGTTTTCTTTTTTCCTTTATTGTCCTTCTCCCTTTTTCTCTTTCGTTTTTCTATTCTTTGGCAGCATCTGTGGTGAAGAACCTGCAGATTCAAAGAGACTTGATGGTTAACAACCACTTGTAGATTCAAAAGACTTGAGCTTCAGCATAACAGAATGAAAGCAAAAATAAATGGAGAGTTCTGTGCATTTTGCGTGGCAAAATTGCTGATTTGTGGATAGTTGCTTGTTAAACTCTATGTTGTAAACTTCTAGTATTTGTGGAGAGATTTGGTGTGAAGATACGGTGTGTAGTAGTAAGTTATTGTTAAATTAAAAAAAAAAAAAACTTAAGCGAAAGCCTTCATTGTCCCAGAGAATGCACAATAGCAACAAAAACAAATCAATAATGAATAGATCAAGACTCTGACAAAAAAAAAATGGTGAATAGCCCCGGACTCCCCTATAGTCAAGCGAACCTACTTATAACCCTTTTGTGGTTCAAAAAATATTGTTAAACCCCCCTATGGTCCTACTCGAGGTGCATACAACCATCCTCCATCAACTTTTATGTCCAAACTAATAGAGAGTGCTAACCACGCGCGAGTAATGCAACTATTGATGATTTTTAACAATAATATTAATAAAATTACAATAAAAACTGACCAAAATACCCTCAATTTATCCTCAACCTTCCTCTTCCTATTTTTTAATATTTTCTTCTTCCTTAACCTTCGTCTTCAACGTTCATGTTGCTAAACCCAAAAAGCCACCACCACTAACCCCCAGCAACAACCACCACCATCAAACCAGCCGTTGCAGCCACCAATTAAGCACCCAAAAACTCTAAAAATCCGTCACTATCAACAACATTAAACGGCCACTAATTACACAAATAAAAAATAAAAAAGACCTAAACAACCTTTGTATGAGGAAGCACAACCATTAGAGTTGCTCAAAGGATCTGGAAGCAGCTCATTGATCTCGTTGACTTTCACTTTTTTTTTCTCAAGAAAAATTAATATATATATATATATAATGTTGTAATATATGTATGTATATTTGAAAAAGTTTAATGATATATAGGTATATATGTTGTATGTATGTATGTCTATATAAAAAATGGATCGGTGATGATGCAAATATTATACGATGCGACTATGGATGAAATTGATGATGATGATGATGATGATGATGCTCGATCGGTGATGATGCAGATATTATGCTAATTGTATTTTTTAATAGATCTAGGGTTTACAATCTCATAGATTTATCAAATTAGGGTTCAAGTATTCTGCATTTTAGGATTTGTTAAGTGTTGGTGAAATTTGAGCATATATATATATATATATATATATATATATATATATATATATATATATATATATATATATATAATGGTAGTTAACTGAAATTGGGTTGATAAATGATAGGTATTAATATGTGTTTATTAGTGATAATAGCTAGTGAGATGGTGGCGTTAGGTTGGTAGTGGTGTCAGCTGGTGATGCTTTTGTTGGTGATGAAGACGAAAGAAATCGTGGAGATACAAGGTGAGGAGGAAGAAGAAGAATAAAGAAATATATAAAAGAACAAAATTACCCCTCTAAACTAAGGGTATATTGGTCAATTAACTGTTGTCGTTGGTTTTTTTAACGGAGATTAACAAAAGTGGTGTATGCACCTCGGGTAGGACTACATGAGGGTATGACTATATTTTTTGGACCAGAAGAGGTTATAGCTAATTTCGCTTAACTACAAGAAAGTTCAGAACTATTCACCCAAAAAAAAAAGATAAAGACAAAATGCAAGCAAACCCCAAACAACAAAGAAATCAAGAGACCCTAAACAGTGGTCAAACAACCAACAATGGCTTGTACAATTTTACATCCGCATATCACTCTAGTTTCTTGTGGATCTTTTATCTAACTAGAAATCATATTTTGTGTGGACACTCTTGAAAGATTCACGTTTGGAAAGAGCTTGTACAAAAGGAATTGAATTATATTTATGCATTTCAAGAAGTAATCCGAAAAACTAATGGATGTTTAATTATTAAATATTATATACACACACATATATATATATATATATATATTATTTATTATGTGTAATTGTTATGAATGAATCTTATTTTTTCTCTGCATCATTTGAATTTTTAAATCCACAGTTTTATTTTATCATTGACAGATTCATAGACACAAAATTCGTGTGTGATAAATTAAATGCATTGTCACGATTCATTGATTAAGATATTTTGGAGCAAGTTACATGTAATGTGCATATCTCAACTCAAGCTAAATATCCGACAAAAAAAAAAAAAAACACAAGCTAAATATATATTGTACTCAAAATATACAAAATAATGATATTATAAATGCGATAAACTATAATAAAATGTGTGATAAAATCAAATAACAATTTATATAAGTGTAATAAATTTTCGGGACCTGCCAATTTGCATAGTGAATTTCAACTTTTGGGATCAGCCGCCAATTTGCAAAGACCAATTCAAAAATTTGGGTGTTGAGTCATATGTGGGCCCGCTGCAAAATTGGTTTAAACATTTCAATTTTGCATGAGTCGAGGACCACTCAAATACTTCTCATATTTCGACAAACAAACAAAAATTACTCCTCAAATTGAGCATGATCCATCCGTCTCTAAAATAGACCTAAATGACCATATATATTCAATTTAAATTAGATTTTGTGTTTCTAATAAATTAGATTTGTCCATATAATTGAATTAGTAAGTTTGTTATCATATTCATGACTCTCATTTAGGTAAGAGTCAGACAATTGGTAACAAAATAATTTAATTACATAATAATTATAATTAAACGGAAAAAATAATGGAGAGAAGATGATTTAATTTTTTTTTAACAAGTAAATGCCATTTTACCCGTGAGTTTTTTGGTAAATCCTAAGGTTCCCCATCAAGTTTTGAGTTTATCCAAAGTCTCCCATGAGTATTAACATTATTAAAATTCCGTTAAACATTCAAGGGTGTATTTGTCTTTTTATATTTTTCAAATAACAAAAAAAATTGGTACATAAAGTGAGCCTATCGTATTTTGTCATAGGAGAAAAACAAATTGAGTTTTAACATAAGTTTTTATATATAAAAAAAAAAATACGGGTGGGAAAATGAAGATAAAATTAATACCCCATGGTGCCAGAGGCATTAGAGCCGCCGTAGAAGGAATGCCAAGGGATGTCGTATAGACATTGGGAATTTTAGCAGTGACGGTTGTGAAAAAAAAAAAAAAAAGAGCTAGCAATGTAGAGCAGCCCATTTTACCCATGCTTTTGAATTTCTTAACATCTGACTGTATATGGTGTTTGCATGTAGTTATGGACTTACAATTGTAGACATAAAGGTGCAAAAAAGAAAGTAATGGAAGCATAATGATGAGAAGAAGAAACCATCATTATTATTAGGGCAAGGCTCCAGTGCGCCTGCCGCTGGTGCAGTCAGATATTTATGAGCCATCAACTTATTCTATTTAATATCAGCCGTTGACCATCAACAGTATTTAAATTGTAATGACTCAAATGACCCTGACTGCAACAAATATTTGTAGGACCCAACAAAACACAATAATAACACGCGGGGCCCATCGTTGAGTTAGGGTCAACCTATTGATTTTCATAATATTTTTTGCATGTCTAGTTACTTTATTACCCCTAGCTTAATTAATACGATGTGGGATCACAGCATACAACAATACCAATCTAAAAATATTTGAAATGTCTATTACGCCCTCTAATATTTCAATTACAAAGTTACCCTTGACACTTGAATCAGAATTCATTAGTGCAAAATTATTTTTATACCTTTATTTGTATTCCATCATCATCCTTGGTCATAATCTTTAATTCAAAGAGGAAAAAAATAGTACAAATTAACTTGAAACAACAAAGACTGGTAGCGAGAAGAGCAGTACTGGGCTTCAACTTTGAAGAATTCAAAAGAATCACCTTGGAGATCGATGACCTCTGGCAGCGAGAAGAGCAGTATTGGGCTGCTAGATCACGCCTTAAATGGCTCAAATCAGGTGATAAAAACACTAAGTTTTTTCACTCAACCACTAGATTGAGACGCACCCAGAACAAGATCTTCAGACTCCAACTGGATGATGGATCATGGACTGAAAATCAAAGACTATTCGGAGTGAAGTCAACTCCTACTTCTTAGGGCTTTATGAATATGTTGGTCAAAGGAATCTTCAACCGGTGCTTGACTGTATCAACTCGGTAGTTGCTGATGAGGACAATAATCTCCTTACAAAACCGTTCACTCGTGAAGAAATTTGGACTGCTACAAAAGATCTGAATGAGGCTAAGGCCCCTGGGCCAGATGGTTTCAATGGCCTTCTGTTCCACCTCTTCTGGCCGATCATCGCCGAAGATATCATCCAGGCATTCCAAGCTTTTCAAAGGGGAGAATCTCACCTCAAAGCCATCAACCAAACCTCCATCACTCTGATCCCAAAAGTTAAACACCCCCAAAAAGTGTCAGATTTTCGCCCAATCAGCTGTTGCAACTTTGTTTACAAAATCCTGGCTAAAGTGATGGTCAATAGACTTCAGCCTTTGATGAACAAAATTGTTGCCCCTACACAATCCGCTTTTGTCCCTGGTAGATCTATCCAAGATAACACTATTATTGCCCAGGAGGCCTCTTATTGGATCCATAAAAAGAAGAAATCCAAAAAAGGTCATGTCATCCTTAAGGCCGACATGAGCAAAGCCTATGACAGGATTGAATGGGATTTCTTGGAAGGCATTCTTGCTAAGCTTGGGTTTCACCCCATGTGGATTAATTGGATCATGGAATGTGTTTCATCGGTCTCATTCTTTGTTCTCCTCAATGGCTTGCCACTTGAGACCTTCACCTCTTCAAGAGGCATTAGGCAAGGAGACCCCCTGTCTCCTTACCTCTTCGCCATCACAACCCAAGCACTCTCTTCTTTGTTCGACAGTTACCTTAGTAACAGACTCATAAAGGGATACAAAATTACTAGAAACTCCCCCCCACTGACTCACCTCATGTTTGCTGATGACTCAATCTTCTTCTTTGAAGCTAATTACCAAGAAGCATTGATTGTTCAGGAGATCTTGTATAGGTATTGTTTTGTTTCAGGACAATGTCTGAACCTTAACAAATCCTCTATCATTTTCAGTCAAAACACCCTTGAAGGATTAAAAAAGGGAATTGCTGAGCTCCTTAGAGTTCAACGCTCTAACAAGATTGGATCCTACCTTGGGCTACCAACCGAATGGGAAAGGTCAAAAACCTCAGCATTGAATTGGGTACACGAAAAGTGTGTCTCCAAATTGGATGGGTGGAAGAACCTTCTCTTGTCGGAATGAGGAAAAGATGTTCTTCTTAAAGCAGTTTTTCAAGCAGTTCCCTCCTATGTTATGTCTTCCGTCCTCTTCCCAAAATCCTTCTGCAAGAAGCTTGAAGCATTATCCGTTGAATTCTGGTGGAAGAGAGATGGTAGAAAGGGCATTCATTGGATCAATTGGCGAACTTTAACCAAGGCAAAAACTGAAGGAGGTATGGGGTTCAAGGATCTCTACTGCTTCAACCAAGCTCTTATTGCGAAACATGCATGGAAAATGCTTACCGAGCCCGGTAACCTTGCCAACAACATTCTACATCATATCTATTGCACCAAGGATCCATTTTGGAATGTCAAGAAGAAAAATCAATCATCTTGGTCATGGAATAGTATCCTCAAAGGAAGAGAGTTGATCAAATCAAAGGTTATCTGGTCAATCGGAAATGGAAGGAGGGTGGAAGTTTGGGATGACCCTTGGGTCCCCAACACTGACCTTTCTCATTTCCGGACCAACTCAGCCACCATTGTCCGTGACCTTATGGATTGCCAATTGGGAAAATGGAACACCACAAAGCTTCATTCAATCTTTCCATCGCATGTTGCAAAAAACATCAAATCCATTGTACTCCCTATCTCAGAGGTGGAGGATAAGCTTGTCTGTCACAAAAAAATGGATCCTATTTGGTCAAAACAGGGTATCACATTGCTCGATTAATTCAAGACGAAACACTGAGGATATCAGAAGGTGTAGCTGGCACATCAAACCCGCTGTCAACCTCCATTTGGAAACTCAATTGGAATGCTAAGATCCCCCCCAAGATTAAAATCTTTTTTTGGAAAGCATGCATTAATGCACTTCCAACCTTGAAAAACCTTTTCAAAAAAAAGTGCAAAGAGTCTCCAATGTGCACCATTTGCAACACAAATGTGGAAACTATTGAACATCTCTTCCTCATTTGTCCATGGACAAGAAGATTCTGGTGTGCCTCAATCCTCCAATGTGCTATCAATCCAAACCTCATCACTAGATTCGGAGACTGGCTCATATCCATGACTGACTGATGTGCGAATGCGGGCTATGGTAAGAAAGAAGCCTTTGATCTTATTGCAATTTGTTGTTGGCAGGTCTGGAAGGAAAAAAGCTCAGCGAGTATAGAGAATAGACCTATCGACTTGGAGAGGGCCATCACCAAAACTCGATTTTGCATTTTGGATGCCGACATATCCCTTTCTCAACCCAGAAGCTCTGGTACTAGTCAGATTCAAAGCGATACCGCCACCCCAATGACTTGGACTCCACCCCCAACAAACTTCTTCAAGATAAATGTCGATGCATCAGTCCTCCCAAATTCTAACAAAGCAAGTTGTGCTTTCATCTGTCGGGACTGGCATGGAAATTAATCCACGGTCAAGCTATCTCCTTATGGTGTGAGTCTGCATTCGAAGCAGAAGCTGTCGCCTGCTGCAACGCCTGCCTCTTCGTCTCTCAGTCTCCACTTCCTATCGTCACTATGTTGGAAAATTTCAACATGTGGGGCCACACATGTAAATATTTAAATGTGTTGTGCTATCTATTAATTAAGCCTAATTAAAGTGATCTAATTAAGAATTAAGTTTAGGCTTGTGGGTATAATTATCATGGAATTAATGTGTAGATACCTAAGTGATATTTCTAATTTGATGAGGGGCCATACTAGAAATATCTAAAACTTATAAGTTATATTAGGGTTATGGTCCCCAAATTGTACGTACGTTGTTTTTCTCTGCATCCCCATCAACAGAGAAAAGAGGCTACACCTTTGGCAAAAGTTCGCACCAATTCGGAAGATCACAACTCGTTTATCTATCTCCAACAATGGATTCAGGTACGCTTCCGCTTTCTATAACTCATTATTCTTTTGAATTGAAGTGGGTAGTAACATATAATTTTAGGGTTTGTTAAAGAAGTTCTTGAAAACATGTTAGATTATTTTTGACAAATCCTAACAAGTGGCCACCATATTGGTATTCTTGTTTTATAGATTACTGTGCATCAGATTCTATTTAAAAAAAAAAATTGTAAACTCTGTTAAAGTGCCAAGCTTTGAAACACAAGACCTCTCAATTGATTTGATGTTGTATTGCCACAAAGCTGAATCACTAAATTGGTTTTAAAACACAGACATCTTTTATATATATCTAATAGTTTGTGGATATGATTATGTCGTCTGTCACTTGTGCTTGAGAGTTGCTGCAATTAATTAGATCACATTAATTCCTTTTGTGACATGTGGCGACTGGTTTAATAATAATCAAAAGAAAAAAAAATATGCTGTGTAAAATTCGCTGCTGCAAAGTTTCAAACCTGTGACCTATTATTAAATGTTTGATTAGCTTTTCTGCCACTAGGCTGGGAACATCCCTTGGTAACAATTTGAGATGCATATATATTTATTGGATTCAAACAAGCTTATGAAGATAAAGCATCTAATTTGTTTTCTTCATGATTCCTTTTATTTTATATCTGAAAGTTTGAATATGCTGCCATAATATATATTTGGAATATATACGGTCTAGTGCAAATTGAAATTATTTTCTATTGCATAAATTCAAATATTTTGGTACGTCAATTATGACCTTTTAAGGTTGTCTAACATTCTAAGTGAACTAATCGAAATAAGATATCACCAAAGTGACCTCTCTTATGTAGATTATTCATGAAGGATGTTGGATGTTTGTGTGTGTGTATATTCATGTGAATATTAGTCGGCCCAAAAGAAGATTAATATTTGGCCGAATTGCACACATACCTGTGGTGGTAAACATGTGACGATTATAAGGTTTTACATGTGAATAATAAATAGATCCAAAGATAGATTTATTATTTGACATGATTTATTATCAATGTTTGATCACTACAACAAGAGTACCACTTACTATTAATATTATTGTCCAAAGACTTGATATTAATGTTGTGCTAGGTATCTTGAGATGGGGTTTACCATTATTTGAATTTGTTGATTATTTTGTTTTATTATTAATTTGAGCATATTTGGTTGGTTGTTCTGTTCTTTATACAGCTAGTGTTTCTACAATATCTGCTAATATCAACTCGATCCCCATTCTTAATGGGACAAACTTTAAGGATTGGAAGGAGAACATACTCATTGTTCTCGGCTGCATGGATCTGGACCTTGCGCTTCGGATTGAGAAACCCGCTTCTCTTACAAATGCAAGTTCTCCTGATGACAGGAGGAACTTTGAGAAGTGGGATCGCTCAAATCGCATGAGTCTCATGATCATTAAGCGCGGCATTCCAGAGGCATTTAGGGGTGCGGTGTCCGAAGGGATAACCAGTGCCAAAGATTTCCTAGCCGAAATTGAGAAGCGTTTTGCAAAAAACGATAAGGCGAAAACAAGCACGCTTCTACAAAGCTTGATTTCCGTGAAGTATAAAGGCAAAGGAAATATCAGGGAGTACATTATGGAAATGTCTCATATTGCTTCAAAACTTAAGGCTCTTAAGCTCGAGCTGTCTGATGACTTACTCGTGCATCTAGTATTGATCTCTCTTCCTGCACAGTTCAGTCAGTTTAAGGTCAGTTACAACTGTCAGAAAGATAAATGGACTCTCAATGAGCTCATTTCTTATTGTGTGCAAGAAGAAGAAAGATTGAAGCAAGATAAGACAGAAAGTGCTCATTTGGATAGCACCTCTAAGGACAAGGGCAAAAAGAGGAAGAATAATGAAGTTGCTAAGGGTCCAGAACCAAAGAAACAACAAAAAGACAATGAGGGATGTTTCTTTTGTGGCAAGCCTGGACATGTGAAGAAGGATTGTACCAAGTATCACGCGTGGCGTGCAAAGAAAGGTACTTTTCTTAATTTGGTCTGTTCTGAGGTAAATTTAGCTTCAGTACCTAGAAACACATGGTGGTTAGATTCTGGTGCAACTACTCACATCAGTGTTTCTATGCAGGGTTGCTTGAGCTACCGAAAGCCAAGTGATGCTGAAAGACACATCTTTGTGGGCGATGGCAAGTCGGTGGAAGTAGAGGCAATAGGGCATTTTAGGTTATTGTTAGGAACTGGTTTTTATTTGGATTTGATAGATACTTTTGTTGTACCGTCTTTTAGACGGAATTTGGTTTCAGTTTCTTTATTGGACAAATCTGGTTATTATTGTTCATTTGGAAACAATCAGTTTACTTTATCTATAAATTCAAATGTTGTTGGAACTGGTGCTCTTAACATTTATGACAACCTATATTTGCTAGATACTATTGCGTCATATAATGAAACCTTGCATGTGGAATCACGTGGTACTAAACGCAAAATTAATAAAGAAAATTCAGCCTCATTATGGCACAAACGCTTAGGTCACATCTCTAGAACTAGAGTTGAGCGACTTGTGTCTTATGGGATTCTAGATTCTCTTGACTTTACAGACTTTGCTATTTGTATTGAATGCATCAAGGGAAAACATACCAAATCAAAGAAATTAGGTGCCAACAGAACTACGGACGTCTTAGAACTGATTCACACAGACATTTGTGGACCATTCCCTACGGCATCTTGGAATGGTCAACAATATTTTATATCATTCATAGACGATTACTTAAGATATGGGTACCTATTTCTTATACATGAGAAATCAGAGTCTTTGGACGTGTTCAAATCATTTAAGGCTGGAGTTGAGAATTAACTCAACAAAAGTATCAAGAGCGTCAGGTCTGACCGTGGTGGTGAATACTACGGCAGTTATGACGGTTCGGGTGAACAACGTCCTAGACCATTTGCTAAATTCCTAGAGGAATGTGGAATCGTCCCACAGTACACCATGCCAGGATCACCTAGCATGAATGGTGTAGCTGAAAGGCGAAATCGGACTCTTAAGGATATGGTAAGGAGTATGATTAGTCATTCGACCTTACCAGAGTCACTCTGGGGTGAAGCACTAAAAACAACAGCTTACATTCTGAACCGAGTGCCAACTAAAGCAGCTGCAAAAACACCTTATGAGCTTTGGACAGGCAGGAAACCTAGTCTAAAGCACTTTCATGTTTAGAGATGTCCAGCTGAAGCAATGCCATATAGGCCACATGAAAAGAAATTGGACTCCAAAACTGTAAGCAGCTACTTTATTGGCTATGCTGAGCGATCTAGGGACTATAAGTTTTATGATCCCAAACTTAGGACAATTTTTTAGACGGGAACTGCAACATTTTTTGAGGATGTTGAGTTTGAGGGGAGAAATAAAGTCAGAGACATTGTCTTTGAGGATGAAGAGGAATCAATTTCAATTCCTACTATCGCTTTTGACAATGTGCAGGTTTTTATACCTGTCATTGAAGAAGAAGCAAATCCAGACCTTTAACCAGACAATATTGAACAACCCCTAATTCATGATGAGATAATTGTTCCTGAGGAACAAACTCAACAACCTCAAGAACCAGTGACATTAAGGCGATCCATTAGAGAAAGGAGAAATGCAATTCCAGATGATTTTATCGTATTTCTCCAGGAACATGAGGAAGACAATGGCATGGTGGAAGATGATCCTATCAACTTCCATCAAGCCATGCAAGGTTCCAACTCTCAAAAGTGGATTGAAGCTATGAATGAAGAGTACAAGTCCATGCAAGACAATAAGGTTTGGGAACTTGTCCCATTACCAGAAGGTACAAAGCCCATTGGTTGTAAATGGATATTTAAAACCAAGAGGGATTCGAGGGGTAATGTGGAGAGGTATAAGGCTCGTCTTGTAGCTAAGGGCTTTACACAAAAGGAAGGGATTGACTTTAAAGAGACTTTCTCTCCAGTTTCAACGAAGGACTCTTTCAGGACAATCATGGCACTTGTTGCACATTTTGACCTTGAGCTTCATCAAATGGATGTCAAAACAGCGTTCCTCAATGGTGACATTGAGGAAACGATCTATATGGTGCAACCAGAAAATTTTGTGTTGGGAGATCCAAAGAATATGGTTTGCAAATTGACAAAATCTATTTATGGGCTCAAGCAAGCTTCACGTCAGTGGTACTACAAATTTCATCAAGTGATTATCTCGTTTGGTTTTGAGATAAACGCTGTTGATGATTGTGTGTATCACAAGTTCAGTGGGAGTAAACACATATTCTTGGTTTTGTATGTCGATGACATACTGCTTGCCACAAATGACATAGATATGCTACATGACACCAAGAGATTTTTATCAAAGAATTTTGAGATGAAAGATCTTGGTGACGCCTCTTTTGTCTTAGGGATCCAAATACATCGAGATCGCTCACGAGGTATTCTTGGATTATCACAAAGGGGCTATATTGATAAAGTGCTCAAAAGATTTGGCATGCAGGACAGCAAACCAGGTGACACCCCCGTCGCTAAGGGAGACAAGTTCAGTCTCAGCCAATGCCCGAAAAATAGCCTTGAAGTTAAGGAAATGCAGAAGATTCCCTATGCATCAGCTGTAGGGAGTCTAATGTATGCTCAGGTGTGTACGCGTCCGGATATTGCGTACATTGTTGGTATGTTAGGCAGATATTTAAGTAACCCTGGGATGGATCATTAGAAAGCAGCCAAACGGGTTATGAGGTATTTGCAGAGAACAAAGGATTACATGCTCACATATAGGAGATCGGATAAGTTGGAGATCATAGGGTATTCCGACTCCGATTATGCTGGATGCCAAGACAGTAGGAGATCCACATCAGGTTACATTTACCTGTTGGCTGGTGGAGCTATATCTTGGAGGAGTGCCAAGCAGACACTCGTAGCTTCTTCCACCATGGCAGCAGAGTTTGTAGCGTGTTATGAGGCATCAAACCATGGAATATGGCTGCGGAATTTTGTCACTAGGCTGCTCATTTTGGAGGGTATTGAAAGACCACTCAAACTATATTGTGACAATAAGTCAGCAGTGCTATATTCCAACAACAATAGGAGCTCATCTAGGTCAAAACATATTGACATCAAGTTCCTAGTTGTGAAGGAAAGAGTGCAGAGTGGACAAATATCCATAGAGCACATTGGAACAAATTCCATGATAGCGGATCCGCTTACAAAGGCATTACCACCCAAGGTCTTTCATGAGCACACTGCTCATATAGGTGTTGTGTTGTATGAGGATATTGTGTTTTAGTGGGAGTTTGTGCATTTATTTGCTTTATGTTTGATTTTGGACATATTTATGTATTTGGTTATTTTTCTGATCAGAAATATAGACATTTAGTTCATGTCACTCTGTTACATTATGTTCAGTTTTGATCTCACTAAAGTAGGACCAGTTGGAAATAGACATGTCTGGATCACATTTCATGTTGTTTTCCATGCTACGCATCCATGATTGATCTATGTCATTTGGTTATATTGGTATACGTGATCATTGATGGGTTTAGTTACGCTAAATGTGACGAAGACTGCTTTGATCCTATATTGATATAATCAATGGACGAGATTGTCCAGATATACCCTAAGGTTGTGATAGCAAAATTTGGAGCTCATAAAGTTAAACACATTTATAAGGTTACATATGTGACCCAGTGGGAGATTGTTGGAAAATTTCAACATGTGGGGCCACACATGTAAATATTTAAATGTGTTGTGCTATCTATTAATTAAGCCTAATTAAAGTGATCTAATTAAGAATTAAGTTTAGGCTTGTGGGTATAATTATCATGGAATTAATGTGTAGATACCTAAGTGATATTTCTAATTTGATGAGGGGCCAAACTAGAAATATCTAAAACTTATAAGTTATATTAGGGTTATGGTCCCCAAATTGTACGTACGTTGTTTTTCTCTGCATCCCCATCAACAGAGAAAAGAGGCTACACCTTTGGCAAAAGTTCGTACCAATTCGGAAGATCACAACTCGTTTATCTATCTCCAACAATGGATTCAGGTACGCTTCCGCTTTCTATAACTCATTATTCTTTTGAATTGAAGTGGGTAGTAACATATAATTTTAGGGTTTGTTAAAGAAGTTCTTGAAAACATGTTGGATTATTTTTGACAAATCCTAACACACTATTGAAAGTGATGCTGAAATGATTCTCAAAGCAATCGATTCTCCGAAACTTGCTCCTTGGAAGGCAAGACCAGTATTGGAGGACATCCGAAAGATTGTTGCTGATAGCCCAGTCATTAGGTTATCGTGCATTAGGAGATTTGCTAACAAGGTGACCGATTGGGTCGCAAAATGTTGTATTCGAGATAGTTTGCCTTTGGATTGGTTTACATGTGTCCCCAACCAACTTTCCAACTTGTTGTACTCAGACATCCACCCAACTGGTGTTGGGTAAAACTTTTGTAATTCTTGTTTTGCAATATAATTTGTTTTTTTGACCAAAAAAAAACAAAGACTGGTAGCAGACAGAACTCGACCCATTTGTTCATTTTGCAAACCATATCATCCGTTGGAGGCGGCATGTTGAGATCGAAAGGCAAGGGTTTTTTGATGGCCGAGGAAGAGGAGATGTCGCACTCGTCGTCGTCTATCACGGAGAAGGATGAATAACAGTCACTATGGCAATCATCGGGAACGACGGGTGGCAACCGAGGGTGACGCCATGAAGACAAGGCAGCAGATGACGACTGCAGAGGCGGAGACGGCCTGCTATCATTACTAATCACCCAATCTTTTCTCTCACACCCAAACCATTTTTTATTTTGTTCACACCTGTCTCTCTCTCTATTATTTGGTCATTACCGAACAAAAGATGCCCAAAAAATACTTGGCATTTGTCGTTTGTCTCCTTTAGTTGACTATCACCATTTATGTTCTTGTCATATTGTTCAGATCTTCCATTTCACATCAAAAAAATTGAGTTGATTTTTTTTAGAATTTTGTTGTTATCTTTGTTTTTTGATGATTTTCATTTTTATTTCTTGTTAATTTTTCACTTATTTCTAGTTATTTCTAGTGTTTCTTTGAATGGGTTGTTAGACCATCCCCAAGAGCCTCTCTAAAGTGGCTCCTTAGCTATTTTAGAGAGGCAAAAAAATAAAATCTCTTCCAACAAGCTCCCTATGCATAGTTCCTTAAAATGTGGAGCTTCTCTTTTCTTTATTATGCTCCCTAAATGTAGAGAGTCAAATTGGCTCTCTATATCCAAAAAACAACATGATTTAGTAAAAAAAAATAAGGATAGATTAAAAGTAGGGAGGTTGTTGGAGTGAAACTGGAATATGGAGTCCCTAAAGATAAGGAAGTAAACCTAAACTCTCTATATGTAGAGAAAAAAATAAAGAAGTTGTTGGAGTTAGTCTTATAAATTAGCTACCATTTCAACTCATCTACCCAATCTCTGTCGATGCCACTCTCTCACACCCCAAAAACCCTCACACCAAAAAAAAAAAAAAAACAACAACAAACAAAACAAAAAGAAAATGAGAAAGGTCATCATGATTTTTGGCGATACTTGCACTAAAGGTTGCAGGTCAATTTTTTATTTTATTTTATTATATTTTTTAATATAAATTATTTATATTTGTTGGATCACTTATGATAGAAATGATTGATAATTTTGAAAGGGAAAATTGTTTTATTGGATAAATGTGATTTTTTTTTTTGGGTAAAAAATTTGTCTATTTTTACTCCATGGATGTTGATTAGGATGAATGATTGAAAATTGTGAAGGGTAAAATTGGGTATTGGTTTGCAGAGAAAATTATCAATTTTGACGATCGGAACTTGGATAGTTTTCTATATCAATGTGCGTGTTAAAATGTTGTACAAGGTCTCGCAAATAGTAGAATGTGTAAGGTAGATTTATCTTACTCTTACCTTGTTACCACGGGGGGCGAGGCTTGTCCTAGTATTATAGATTATCGAGAAACAAAAAGATTTTGCATTAGATGTTTTAGCTATTCACTTTGGTAATTTCACATTAATTTTATCTTTGTGCACACTATAGATTAGCGAATAATAATAATTTTGCATGATAATAAGAATATTTGATCATACTATATATTAGTCATTTGGTGAATAATTATAGTTACTTAATATCGTATATTCATACTACTTAAGATAAAATTAGTTTCTTTTATGTTGAGTGCAATTAAAATGATTATTAAGTTTAATTTCATAATTATTTACTTTAATATTGTTGTAATTTAAGGTACATACTCAATTTTTTACTTTGAAAGTAATTTTTTTTTATTTGCAATGATTAGTTTATCGAACCGTGAGTACTACGGAATAGAAGATCGATCCCTTTACAAGGTGATAAATATATCTTTGATTTGAGAGTTTATTGAACTCATTTGTTTTAATCGGATTTTTGTTTCCTCTTAAATTGTATTTGGGTGCAGCGCAGTAGAAGGTAGATACGGCGAGTTGGTTATGGATGCCGCATGTGCAGTAGGTTGTTTCTCGATACTCAGATCCAATGCATCCCACAAAAGCGTTCGCTACTCTGTCTTTCCTCAAAATCAAAATCATTCTCTCTGCGTCGTCAGAAATCGTTCTACTGGGCACCGCAACATGAAAACCTATTGCAACTCCACCAACGATACCAATAACAATAGGGTGAATTGCACCGAAGCCCTTTGTAGTTATTTGTAAATGCACACGATCCTTTGTAATCCAAAAATTGCCAGCAGTCCGCCGTGATCATATAAAAGTGCATAGGATCTCCTACCGTCAAATTTATGTAACGAAAAATGCAAAATGATTTTTATACTCTTCGGGTGGGGGTGGGATGACGATCTTTGTTTTATTGGAAGGCGGAATAAAAGATGGAATTTTTTGTTTTATTTTTATTTTTTAAATTTTATTTATTTATTTTTTAATAAAAAAGATAATTTAGTCAATTATTATAATTATTTTATTATAAATTAATTAAAAATCAATAAAAATCTCACTTTTATTAAGTTTGATGCATTATGTTTGTCACTAGTCAATTATGTTCATGATCTTTTTACTACTTGTTTTTGTCGCAATAAGGTCTGTGATTGTTTGTAAATGATCCGAAATGCTAGTTATGCTTAGGCATGACGAAATGGGAACCGTGTAGTGATGTAATGATGTTCACTGTGGTGTTTGTTGAGATAATGTTATTTTGATGATTGGCCTATATATACAACCAAACATTTAGGGGTGGTGATTCGAGACATGCCAACCATTGGTTCTTGCGGTGGTGATGTACCTGGTATATTTCTTTTTACTGTGAGGAGAATTATGTCAAGAAATCTTCATATATGAATTTAAGGATCTGAATCAGAAGCGACCCTCAAAATGACACACAACGTCTTATCTAATAATTTCAAGATTTGGATTATTTCCGTTGTTATTTGGGCATAATCTTGTTTATTTAAGATTTGGATTATTTCAGTTGTTATCTCGGCATAATCTTGTTTATTTACAGCATGCATCTACTTATATTTCGTCATGCTTCATCTCCAGATTGCTCACAGAGACTGCAAAGCGATCACAAGCTTTTTGGGGTAGTTCAGGAGACCGGTGTGAAGTTGAGGTGCTCTCTCAGTTCCCCTATCTATTACTGCAGAATTACTATCAGTTTTGGTGTTGCAGTGAAGCAAATAATTCTTTTTTTATCAGCATACGTAGTCCACTCTATATTTAGGGCTAAAGACTAAGATTTAGAAAATGATAAATGATCTTCTTATGTTGTGAACAAGGATAAGAAGATAGATACAGGGTAAAGGAGGCTACAAGAGGGTAAGCCCTTACCGCAGATTCTTTTACGAAGCTTTAGAAGCAAAAACAGTGTCTAGGCAGTTCAGAAAATGTCATCTCTTAGCAAGAATACGGAATAAACAGATAGATTTGGAGAAAAAAGAATAATTAGGGATTTTATTATCTTCGGGGATGCTGCTCTTATCATCTTCTATCTTGCGCCTAGGATAGGTAGAGGTAAGGTTTAAGAGGAAATAAAAAGAAAGAGAGGCGTACAACAAAGAATTCTTAGGTAGCTTCCGTTCTTTGTAATCTCCAGCTTCTAATTTTAGGATTGGGAATATGGAGCATATATAAGAAGCAAGTTATGACCTGATCCCTTAACGTTTTTTTTTTTCGAAATTCATCTTCCTACAATTCTATATTAGGCAACTAAAAATCCCAAATGTAAATCTGACGGTTCCTAGCTGAGCTACTTCAATTGTGAGCCCTTCATTATTTTTTCCAGAGATGAGATGCCATATAAATAATACTCGTCTTACGCACCGTTTGTTTCCTTAAAATAATTTGTTTGTAAAAAATATTTTTCACTATTTTTTTTGAAAAATAAAATATTTTTTTGAGTTCCGTTTGTTTATCATAAAATAATTTGTTAGTAAAAAATATTTTTCTGAAGTTTAAAATATTAAAAAATATTTTCTGGTGTTTGGATGTATAGTAAGAACCGTAAAATGTTTTCTTCTTTGAAAGGGCATGAAAATATTTTTTTCAAAATTTGTATTAGTTGTAATTGTTGTCTGGAAAATATTTTTTAGTTGATCAATTTTTCAATATCACCAAACATAAAAAAATTAAGCAAAAGCAACTGCAATTATTGGCTAAAAAATGTTTTTCAGTTAATCAATTTTTCAGTGTCATCAAACACTGAAAAATTAAAAAAATATTTTACGGCAAACAACCGGAGCCTTACTATTTGACACAGATAGCAACATATTCTGAATTTCTGATTATAATGCTAAAACAACTGTTGCAAACTCTCTCAGGTAGCATGGGTATTGAGGCCAAGAAACGTAAAACCGATTTCTGTTGGCGGTATATTTGTTGGAGCTGCACCGCAGTTGACCTATCAAATTTAAATAAATGATACCTGGGGCGTAAAAGCTCAACATCGCGAAGCTAAAGAAATATGTCTCATTTACAAACAAAAACAAAAATAAACGGTAGCTGAAGCTCAATTGGAATAAAAAACAACAAAAGCCCTCAGTATAGTGAGTATAACAAAGAAAAAAAAAAAAGGGAAAAAGGACATTCTGGTCCCTGTCTTTCTCCCCTTTTCTCACTTATGTTCCATACTACTTGAAAATATCCTTCAAATCTAACGTCGTTTAGTGGATGTGGATGAAAAAGTATCTTTTGGTGTGAAAGGACCAATTCACCCTTGAATAAAACAAAAAATATTTGGAACACAAAAATCCAACCAACCTACACGCATCTCACCGACCCACATCACGCCTACAGCGCCTCCCCTAGAATCCCACGCAATTCCCCACTGCCCCCACCCTCAAAGCAGCCATGGTAGCCAATACTTTCTCATGTTTTTTTTTTTTTTTTTGGCTAATCATACTTTCTCATGTTTTTACAACACTAATTGCTTTATGTAAATGTTCTTGATCATATAAGCCATATTTAAATGAAATTGCCATAAATATGTATTGCCTGAACCATAATCATCAGATTTGTAGAGACTTACCACAAGTTTCACGATCAGTCACAATCACCATAACTCCATAAGCAGTGTCACTGATTGTTTGTGATGTGGAGGATGAGAGATCTGAGCTTGCAGAGAGAGTGCGCGGGGGAGGGGGAGGGGGTGTGGGAGGGAAAGAGACGGGTGTAATGGGTTGAACCTTGCTGAGAGTTCAAGAGAGTAGGGGAGAGATGGAGAAAGGGGGACAAAATGAGTGTTATGTCAAAAGTCTGTTTTGCCCAAAAAGCATCAACATGTATTAACGTTGTTAAATTTAAAAGACCTGATCAGACAGTTTCAAATACTCAGGGATCTAAGTGAGAGAAGGGGTAAGGTCAATTTCAACAGTTTCTCTATATTTTTCTCTATATATAGAGAATTTGGACAATTTCTTTACATTTAGAGATTTAATATTTTAGTTTCACTCCAACAGTTTCTTTATATTTAGTAAATCATTTATTTCAAGGAATTCTTATTTCACTTTCACTCCAACAGTTTTCCTATTGTAAAAACTCTCTATTTTTATTTACTCTACATGTGGAGATGTAAAGATAAGTTTAGGGATTTATTATTGCATCTCTACATGTAGAGATAGTATGGTTTGGATGTAGAGATTCTCTACATGTAGAGATAAGTGTTAGGCAATTAAATTACTTGAGATTTGATTGACTATGTTTTAGCAAAACTTTTGTTATTTCCATTCTTGTGTTTTTACCTTTTATATTGTGCAAGAAAAATCTTATGGTAACTTATCATATGAGAAGAAGATTTGTGTTGATTGAGGAATGACATTTATTGCATATTCACAAGGAAATGAAGAATAGGGTTTGTGAGATGAGGTTTTTCTTACAGCCCAAGACGTGTTGATATGAAGGCAGTTGGGTATAAATATAAAGCAGAGGTTGTAGCAAAAAGAGGAGGCAGACAGAGTGCAACGAGATAAAAAATACAAGAGAATTTTATGTCCAGTGTTCCAAGTGATGTTGCAACACGATCTGTGTTTCAGTCTTTGATTATATTAAGTGTTGCAACTTTGTTTGTTTTGACAGTGAGTCGTGAGCGAATTATATGAGTCTTTGAGTGATTAGATTATTATCTTATTTATTCATTCGTTGGGAGAAGAAGGTGTTGTTCTCGGGAGAAAACGTTGCAAGTCGAGGGGAGCTCACCAAACCGAAGTTCATTGAAGAGTTCACCATCAAGGCGTCAAAGGTTAAGAGTGAGTCTTTACTTGTGTAAGTCCGTTGATATTGTAACTTATTAGATTGCTTAATAAATAGGTTTGTTGGACCAAGGGAGGTCCTGTGGACGTAGACCGCACGGTTGAACCACGTTAAATCTTGGTGTCTTTGTTTCTTTTACAAGCTTTATCTTTCCGCTGCTGTTTACTATTATTACTTATGTTGGAACATTAAGTGGAACAAACTGACCAAACAAGAAACAAATTGCTAACAGTCTGTGATTGAATTAATATTTCAGTTAATGTTGCAACATCACATGTAACAAAGTTGTTTTTCACCAAATAGTTACATCAGTCATTTTCATTTGTCACAGAGTTTTGTCAATTGAACAACTTTGCTATTTTACCTTGAAACTAATTCATACTTAAGATGCACAACTTCTAACAAGTGGCATCAGAGCCGGTCACTGAAAATTACTCGGTAAGATATTTGTGAGGTTTAAGTTTTTTTTGTAGGAATAGGTATGGACACTTTGCAAGATAGAGGTTCAATTACCAAACTACCATTATTGAATGACTCAAACTACTCATACTGAAAGGCACACATGAGAGCGTTTATCAAGTCCATTGATGAGAAAGCTTGGAAAGCAGTTATAACAGGTTGGGTGCATCCTACAATTACTGATACACAAGGCAATATTGCACCAAAACTTGAAGCACAATGGACCAAAGCACAAGATCTATTGATAAATTACAATTCCCAAGCATTGAATGCCATCTTCAATGCCGTTGACATAAACCAATTCAAATTGATTTCAACGTGTGAATCAACAAAAGATGCATGGGTGATATTGGAGACGACATATGAAGGCACTGCAGCTGTAAAGGTATCAAAACTTCAAATTCTTGCGACAAGATTTGAAGAATTAAAGATGAAGGAAGATGAAACTATCATGGAGTTCAATGTCAGGCTGTGTGATATTACTAATGAGGCCTTTGCTTTGGGGGAGAAATATTCAGATTCGAAGTTGGTGAGAAAAATAGTAAGATCACTTCCAGACAGGTTTGCTATCAAAGTTGCAGCAATAGAAGAGTCCAAAAATGTTGATGAAATCAAGATTGATGGGTTAATGGGCTCTCTTCAGACGTTTGAAATGAAGTTCAAACAAAAGAAGAAAGAAAATAGCATTGCCTTAAAAACAGGTTTCAAAAATCAAGATGATCAATACTCTTCTGATGGTGTCAATGAATCTTTAGCCTCACTCACAAAAAATGTCAACAAAGTGCTGAAAATATTAGAAAAGCAGAATGTCTCGTCAAATTCTGAAATATTGAAGAAGAAAAAAAGAATACACTGTCATGAATGTGAAGGATTTGGACATATGCAATCTGAATGCAGAAACATTATAAAGAATAATAAAAAACGTCACATCGACTGATGAAGACTTGGAGGAATATACAAACAGTGATGAAGAGTACACTAACAACATTGTTGCATAAATGTTGCAACAGTCCAACGTGATGATAAAGTAAACATAGAAGATGGTGTAAACAATGTTGCAACAGATGGAGAAAACGTGCAGCTTAGAGTCAGAAAGTGATGATGATTTGGATGTAGAAGACATCTTGAAAGCCTACAAAGAGATGTACAAAAATTGGTTGATCGTGTGCAAGAAAAATTGTGACATGGAGGTGAGGATCACAGAACTCTCGATGCAAAAATATGATATGGAAAAGACATCAAAAATTTATCAAGATCTGGCTGCTAAAAGACTGCATGAAACTCAAATGTTGCAACAAGAGCTGAAACAAATTCAGCGAAATGTAAAAATGCTAAATTGTGGGACTGAGAATCTTCATTACGTGCTATCAATCCAAAAATTAAGCGGTGCTCACACGGGACTTGAATTTTATAGAGGTGAACCATCTGGAAAAACAACCTTTGTCAGAGAAAATGGAGGGCCAAAGCTAGAATCAAATGTTGCAACAAAACAAAATGACATGACTACTGATGTCGCAACTGATGTTACAACAAAAGCTGTAGCATAGAGTAAAATTTCAAAATTTAAGAAAAAGAAGTTTGTGCCAGTTTGTCATTTTTGCCATACTCCTAGATACATCAAATCACGATGCTATAGGTACATTGACATGCTAAAAAGAGATAAGTTTGTTAAACCCTTTGTTCATGATAAGTTTAGGAGGCCACTTCAAATGAAAGCGAATTTGTCGCAACAAAAAGTGAAACAAATTTGGGTAAGAAAATCAGTTTTACTTTGTCCAGTAGAGCATAAATAGGTTGTTTCAAACTATGTTGTAACAAAAAATCAACTAACAGATATTGTTACTAAGGCACCAAATTCTATGAGATATGAGACTTTGAGAAAAAATTTAAAAATTTATAGTTTTTTAATGTTGTATCATAAACTGAAACATGATTGCGAAGAGACTCAAGAGATGTGAAAGTTTAATAGTAAAATCAACTTGTGATTTATTTCTTAAACCATATTAGCTGAGCACACTATATTTTGATCTAATTGAGAAACTGATTTTAATGGTTTGCAAGTGCAGAAATTTGAACTTCCTAGTACTTTGGATATAAAGAGAAGTATCTTTATCCATTCCTGTACTCTATTCACTCATGAAAAGAGAAAAAAAAAACGAGAAAAAAAAGAAAAAAAGGAAAAAAAACAAAAGCACAAAAAAAAGAGAAAGGAAAGTGGAGACTGGAAAAAGCTACATAAACCAAATTGAAGGTTCTAGAGTAAAAGCTACCAAGTCTAATATTCTTTTAAAAATAAAAATTTTGCAATGTGATTAGATGATCAGGTTGTTTGAACAGGTTGCTTTGAATTCATAAAATCTTGCAAATCCTGATTCTGAGGAATTTCAAGAAAGATCTTTATATAGTTTTTCACACACACACATATGGTTTAAATTATAAATCCTTATTTGGTTTAACTATTGAATGAGTAATTTTTCTTGATGTTGACTTCGTGAATCATGTTCATATCATGCACTTTTTTTCTTTTCTACTTACGAAAAAAAAAGTTTTTATTTTTTTTTAGTCACAAATTTCTGAGAGAATGGGTGCTAAAGTTAAAATACTTTGGTTAGTTGAATTGTGTTGCAACAGTCATTTGAAACAATCATGTCTATCATAATTTTTTCTCATAACATTGTGTTGACACTTCATGATACAAAAGTTAATCTGAATTGTTATGATAATTTTTCAAACGGTTGACTAAAGTTCTTGCAGGGAGAGCACAAAGTAGATTTTCAGGGGGAGAACATTATCACTAGTTCCAATGATGTGCAACAACTCAGAGGCAAGAAAAAGAGATGAAATTTTTTCACTATGAACTAGTGATTATTGTTATTGATGTTGCTTCCGTTATTTCTGATTTAATTGTGTGTTGAGATAAATACTGGAACAGATCCAGGGGCTGAATTGTTGGAACAAATGCCAGAACTTCAGATTCGTACTTTGGTTTATTTTGGAAAAAAATGGGGAGATAACTTATGTTGTGCTGTTGTTCTGCTACCTTGTTCTTTACCTACTGCTCTGGTACTACTGTACTTGTGTTACTCCTACTGTTGCAACAGAAACTACAGGAAGCTCAGTGCCGGAACGTGTCTTCTGCACTTGTGCAGTAAAAGGTTTTCATTCTTGTGCTAAAAGGGTTTTGCCAAAACAAAGCCAAAGGGGGAGATTGTTAGGCAATTAAATTACTTGAGATTTGATTGGCTATATTTTAGCGAAACTTTTGTTATTTCCATTCTTGTGTTTTTACCTTTTATATTGTGCAAGAAAAATCTTATGGTAACTTACCATATGAGAAGAAGATTTGTGTTGATTAAGGAATGATATTTATTGTATATTCACAAGGAAATAAAGAATAGGGCTTGCGAGATGAGGTTTTTCTTACAGCTCAAGACGTGTTGATATGAAGGCAGTTGGGTATAAATATAAAGCAGATGTTGTAGCATAAATAGGAGGCAGACAGAGTGTAACGAGAGAAAAAATACAAGTGAATTTTATGTCCAGTGTTTCAAGTGATGTTGCGACACGATCTGTGTTTCAGTCTTTGATTGTATTAAGTGTTGCAACTTTGTTTGTTTTGACAATGAGCCATGAGCGAATTATATGAGTCTTTAAGTGATTAGATTATTGTCTTATTTATTCATTCATCGGGAGAAGAAGGTGTTGTTCTCGGGAGTAAATGTCGCAAGTCGAGGGGAGCTCGCCAAATCGAAGTTCATTGAAGAGTTCACCATCAAGGCGTCAAAGGTGAAGAGGCAGTCTTTACTTATGTAAGTCTGTTGATGTTGTAACTTATTATATTGCTTAATAAACAGGTTTGTTGGACCAAGGGAGGTCCCGTGGACGTAGACCGCACGGTTGAACCACGTTAAATCTTGGTGTCTTTGTTTCTTTTACAAGCTTTATCTTTCCGCTGCTGTTTACTGTTACTACTTATGTTGGAATATTAAGTGGAACAAACTGACCAAACAAGAAACAGATTGCTAACGGTCTATGATTGAATTAATATTTCAGTTAATGTTGAAACATCACATGTAACAGAGTTGTTTTTCACCAAATAGTTACATCAGTCGTTTTCATTTGTCACAGAGTTCTGTGAATTGAATAACTTTGCTATTTTACCTTGAAATTAATTCATACTTAAGATGCACAACTTCTAACAATAAGTGTAAGGAAACTGTTGAAGGCCAAAATCTCTAACACCATCCCTACATGTAGAGAATACAGTGATTTAGAGCACTCGTTGAAGATGGCCTAAGAGCAAGTCTAACAAACTAACTATATCACTTTATTAGCTACAACCTCTTCATCTCACTCTCTATCCTAACCCTCCTTGCCACTTCTTTTTTTTGGCTCTTCACATATGGCGAGCAAAAAAGAACTCGTCAAATGCTCTTTGGTTGTGTTGCTGCTGCGGAGTTGCAGAAACTATTGGAGCAAAAAGGCGGTTGTCCAATTCTATTTTCTTTTGTATAATTCTTCTAATTCATTCAATGTGATGGCATGATTTTCTTTGAAGCAAAAAGACTGTTGGAGCCAGGCAACTACCAAAAAAAAAAAAATCTTAACATGGTGTTTTCCAACTAATTATACCAAGAAGGCTTATGTACAGATGACTGGGCGGTTGTGATAAAAAAAAAAAGAATTTGGGGTTTTTTTTGTAGATGAATTTAAAAATAGAGAGTTTAAATAGAGAGTATTGTTAGAGTAAAATTTAAATAGAGAGTTTATAAAAGTAAATAATTATTAATTTTGCTCCCTATTATAAAAAAAAAATTGTTAGACTTGCTTAAAAGGCAGGAACCTTGTCCTTTTTCCAAAAAAAAAGTCAACGAATATGTTCAACTCGATGCAATGATAATTATCCCTATCGCAAGCACTTATTTAATTAAAAAGAATAAAAGAACCTTACTATAGAAAAGACAAAAAGTATGGCCGTATTAATGATGAAAGAGTGAAAAGTTTACTTGGACATGTCCAAGAATTGATGACGTTGTTGTATTTTTTTTCTTTTTTGGGTAAAAAATGCATATTGATATTAAAATACCAAAAAAAAGGTTACGTCGGCCAATTTTAACAAGTGTTTTAACTGAATTAACCATGTTGTTATATCTTCATTCTATCCTATTGTTGGATTTTTGCCAGCACTCATACCATTCAGTAAGTTATATGAATAGTAATATTGACAATGGTAGATTAATTTTTTTTTGTGCGACATCTGAGGTTCATAACCACTTGTAAAGTCAAAAAATATTAATTCTATTAATATTAATTAAAATTCTTAAGTCACAAATTGTTGCAATTCACAAGTAAAATTTAAAAGTATACCACGATTATCTAAATAGATTGGCCAAGGACTTTTTAATTCATTATTAAATCAAATAGGACTCCAATTAAATAAATTTAAATTTAAAAATGATAGTTCAAAAATTTCAATATGTCGCCAATTTGTAAAATATGCATTCTAATTTTTTAGTAGAGCCTACCACTAACAATCAAGCTTGGAATCAATGTTTCATCTGCTCCTCAAGTTCAATTGACCCAATTGTGGGACCCGCCACTAATTTTGTATGATTTATTCTCTTAATACAAGAGTTTTAGTTCTATGAAGGAAAAAAACAAAAGAAAGAGTTAAAAGTCATTTAGCCCAATGATTTTATGGTTAAAACTTAAATTTCCCCATAAAGTCTTAACAGTACCCACTTTCCCCATGAAGTCTAACAGAGTTAAAAAATCGTCACTTTTAGGGGTAATTTTGTCCTTCTATTTCTTTCTTCTATGCTTCTTCTTCCTCACCTATTCGCTTCCTTACACAGACATTCTTCACCCACAAACCCAACTTCACAAAATCACACACACCATGTGTTACAAACTTGTAAAGCACACACATACCTCACACTCCATACCATAGACTACAAAACATACATGCACCACAATCTTTCATATACGCATGCACCCACACACACATCATATGCGCAACATTCTTAGCTACACCGTCCCATCGACACCTATTCTTTTACATTCTCAAAGTACTGATCATAAAAAAGTTACTTGAAATCAACTAGTACTAGAACTCTACGGAGATCCAAAAGTTGCAGCACTGGGTTACTGATCTGAGGTTCCAAAGTTCACTGGAGTAGCTCTCCGGGATGAGGCATATATGGTGGGGGGTGGTTATGCCTACGGACCTTCAGCTTGCTAGTTGTAATTTTTTAATAGATCTAGGGTTTTCAATTTCATAGATGTATTAATTTGGGGTTGGTCAAATAATCTGTATTTTGATTTGGGGTTTGTTAGGCGTTGATGAAATTTGAGTTTCTTGGGCTCATTTTATATATATATATATATATATATATATATATATATATAAAGAATTGGGTTTAATTCAATATAATGGTATTAATTGAACAAAAAAGGTTAAGAATTGGGCCTAATGGTAGGTGTTGCTGATGTTTATAGCTGGCTGTTAGTTTTTGTAAATGATTGTGTTGCTTTGTCGTTAGGTTTATTGGACGGATAGAGTGAGTGGGCAAAGTGGCTATGGAAGTGACTACAACAGTGGAAGAGGAGGTTGAAGAAGAAGAAAATATGAAGAAAAAAAAAAAGAAACGAAAGAAGAAAAAGAAAGGATAAACTAAAAAGACAAATATAACCTTACAAACTAACAGATTTTTAGATCAGTTAAGTCTTGTGGGGAAAGTGAGTAATGTTAAGACTTCAGGGGAGAATTTGGGTTTTAACCATAAACTCATGGCTAAATGACTTTAACTCAAAAAACAAAGTTACTAACCTTATCATATAACAAAGGAACCTGATAAATATTTTAGTGAGACTCCAACTTTGGAAGTTCATTTTGAGAAAACCTTTTTTTGAATTCAAAACTAGAAATTTTTTTAATCCTCACACCTATCTTTTGTTGCCCTAAGGAGATTTACAAAAGTGGGAGTGTCTTCTTTCAATAAAGTTTAAATCATATGTCCGTAAATGAAAGCTTGTTGAAGTTGGTAAAAGCCAGTGTGTCACTGATCAAAAGAAGATTAGTGCAATCCTTAAAAAATATGATGTTGTGACTTTTACAGCTTGTTTGGATTGAGTGATTTAGATGGAAGGGATTGGTTTTGGGGTGATTATTTAATAGCACCTCTTGTTTGGATTGGAAGGTTTAAGGGTGGAAAAGATTTGAGAAGATTTTTAAAATCACTCATTCCCTTATATTTCAAATCACCCCAAATTGGGGTCAAAAGAGAGGAATGGAAAATCTTGTGTATTTTAATGGCAACATTACCCTTAGCAAATTTAAAAAATTACACCACTGCCACTAATAACAAAAATCCCTACTGATCTTTTTCTTCTTCTTTGTCGTTCCACTCTAGACCAGGTCACAAAAAAAAAAAAACTGTCAGATCACGCACCAAAGCTTAGTATTTGATGTTGTTTACAGTTTCCACAAAAGAAAAATATATTGTTATATACATATGTATATATGTATATGTATATGTATTATCATATGTAGATTGCTTTTTTTTTTCTTTTTCCCGTCGAATCAGATTGCTTTGTTTTGCTTTACAATATGCAAATTGCTTTCCTTTTTTATTTTTTTGGTTGAAGTAGATTGCTTCGTTTTATTTACTCTATATTATGATATATATGGAGATTGCTTTGCTTGTATAAGGTTTGGACAAATTTGTCAATTTATTTATAAAGTTTATCCTTTCCTTTCATTTTCTTTCATATCCAAACAGAGAATACACATAATCATTTATAAATGTTTCATTTATAATTTTACCCAATTCAAACAAGAGTTAATCATTTCCTTTCTTTTCTTTTATTATTAAATCCTCTCATTTCCTTTATTACTTTTTCCTCCCTGAATCCAAACAGACCCTTAGGCATTGTTTGGATTGAGGGATTTAGGGCGAAGTGATTAGTTTTAGAGTGATTTTTAAATCAATTTCTTTGTTTGAATTGGGGAGGTTTAGGAGAAAATTAATTTAGGAAGAAAAGTAAAATCACTCATTCTGTTAAATTTGAAATCACCTTTCCTTTATTATTTTTTTCCTTCCGAATCCAAACAATACCTTATGCTATATAGTTCAATAGTTTTTGGTGAAATTTCTTAAGTGAAACTATTCAAGTATTTAACTCCTTATTTATTATTGTGATAATAATATTTAATTATTAGTTTAGAGGTAGAGATTAATAATTAGAAATAAGCATGATCAGTTAGTTGGGAAAGGAAAAAGAAAAAGGAAGAAAATGTGAACTATTATTCCAACTATCACAAGTTTTATTCTTTGTCACGAACTATCACAAGTTAAAATACTTGAATCTCACCATGCTTTTCCATTGATCATGGGGATTTCCTATAAATAAATAAAAAAAGAAGAAATTTTCTACCTACCAATTACCTACGTTTCTGTTTCAGCCACTTTTTTTGTTTTTGTGTTTTTCTTTAAATAATTTCTGTCTATATATGTTACACCTTGCTTCTGGGCTTTTGTCTTGCAACCTTCCACCACATGAGCAAGATTGTCCCCGTGTATCTGCACAAGAAAAATGAGAGCGCACGCAGCATATATTTATGCATATCAATGGCAGGTTCTGGGCTTGGACTTGTCCAAAATGGACCACATCACCTGGCCATCCTCATAGCCACAAGCCATCACTTCCCCATGTAGATCCATGATACGGTTCTCGTGGCCTGCAATATATTGGTAAGATATGAGTGATATAGACTGGTAACATCAAACAGATCAGATTGGAGGAAACGAAAATATGGATGGTACAGAACATGTACCTTGCTAGGACTTATTGTCTCTACTAGGTTGGTGATTGAAAAAAGTGCAAGCCTTTATGAATGGAGAGGTGATTGTTCGAACCCAGGAAGTCATATCGATCTTTGTGTGTGTTTTAATTGTTGTCTTTTATGATAGTACACTTGGATGTTGGAAAGCTCTGCTTCTCTCAGCTCAGCTCTCAAAATGCCTGAGTCGCCATTAAGTTTGTAGTACATGTATATATATATATATTGATAAGAAAGAGAGTGGCAGGAAGATATGCGGGGGAAAGAGAAGGCAAGCTCCGTGGAATGAGCTTTGTTCGATTTGTTTGGGGAGGGGGGTGTTATCCCTTACTCCACACCTCCCTGTTCTTTAAAAAGCAAAAAGGAAATGGTTAAAACTATTTTAGTCTCTGAGGTTTGTCTTAAATACTAAATTGGTCCCTCAGATTTGCAAAAAGACCAAACAAGTCCCTCCGTTAACTTGTTGGCATTAGATTTAACAGCAAGAAGGGCGTAAGTGTCATTTTTCTCTCATTATAAAAAATAAAAAAAAAGAATCAAAACCCTTCTTCTTTCTCTCTATCGTCCCTTTGTCTTCCCTCTTTTGTATCACCATTCCCCTCCCACACACGCACACCGCACACACATCAACACAAACTCACGGTGCACACAACAACACACACCTGCGACACACACAACAACACACATCGTGACACACACAAAGCCACAGAGGTATGTTTGGATCTTTTTTAATATCATTTATTTATTTTATTTGTTTATTTGATGCTTATTATTTGTTTGTTTTTGTTGTTGTTGTGTCGTTCTTAATTTTTTTGTGGTGGTGTTGTGTTGTATTTAATTTTTTTGTGTTGTTGTGTGTGTGTATCATGGATGAATCTGTGTGTGCCGTCTGTGGGGTGTGTGTGCCGTGGACCGTGGTGTGTAGGTGAGCGTGTGTGTGTATGGGTGCCTTGGGTGAGTATGTTTGTAGGTGTCATGGGTGAGTGTGTGTGTAGGTGCCATGGGTGGTGGTGAGTGGTGTAGGTCCCGTGGGCGAGTGTGTGTGGGTGTCGTGGGTGGTCGTGAGTGGTGTGTGGTGTCAGTACCATGGGTGAATATGTGTGTGGGAGTAGCATGGGTAGTGGTGAGTAGTTTAGGTGCCCTGGGTGAGTGTGTGTGTAGGGGGAAGGGGGGGGGGGGGAGGGTGTGTTGTGTGTCACGCCCCAACTCGACCCCTCCTATGATCAGTCAGGACGCAACGGAATTTCGGCAGTATAACGACAGTAACATGAACATCAGGGCTCTAAACCAACCCTTAAGAACAACATACATCAGACTCCATAAATCACCAACTAACTCCACAATCAAATTAACAACATACAACACAACCACTTCATACATTAAACATTCCTTCATCAACTCTTTCATAGTTACGCGCCTCCGTTCCAACATAATACATAGGCTATACATTCATTTCAAAATAGATTATAACCAACTTAGTAATCTAGTCATGATCAAAATAAAGACTACTAAATCAACATACATATGTCTTTATATTAAGATAGGTTATACAACACATTGTTTTACAACAACTAAGACAATCTAATGGCAATGACTCCTGCACATAAAACTCATTCACATATGGCACATTTCCCTCTTCAAGAGGCACGTACCCATAGTAAAGCTCAGTAACACCGGCATGCATGCAATAATTGAGAGTGAGCTTATATAAAACAAGCCCAGTGAGGATCCAATATATCTTTAACATTATTTACTATACTCCTTGGAAATCATCATTTGAGCAATAAACAAACAATGAACATCAACAATCATTATAAATGCAACAATAGTAATAACTGTAAACACACAATAAGGATACGATACATTTGTTGATGAAGCTCCATACACCAATTCCATGCTCAACAACTCCTCCAAACTCAATGACACAATCCTGAGATATGTTGACCTAGACCCACACCCCATGGCCTCTCCACCCATGCAAGATAGGGATTAGCCATGATAACTGTGCCCATAGCCCAGGATGCCTCCCAAGGTGACACAAAATTATCAAAGCTCACAACAATGGGACTCAATTCCAGAAGTAAACAACATTGGTTGCCCGACTCTCGACTCATAATAACAATAACAATAACAATTCGAGAAGTCAACAACATTGGTTGCCCGACTCTCGACTCATAATAACAATAACAATAACAATTCGAGAAGTCAACAACATTGGCTGCCCGAATCTCGACTCATAATAACAATAACAATCAGTTAATAATGTAACACCCTGGATTAACCACGAGCGTGTTCCTCACGGTTTTGTAACAATAATCAATAATCAATCAATCCGTATTTTAACAATCAATTAAACAACATTTAACAATCAACAACTATATAATCATAAAATAATTAAGTTAGATGACAAAGTAGGCCATCCAACTCAACAGGCATTAAATACACCACCAAACCCTAGTCTAACCATCAACAACGCACAATTCAATCACTCAAACACCACCCGATCATCTAAAGGCATATAACAATATTTCAAAGAAAGACAACCTAATCTTCTAATAATCATAACTTACATTCTACTAATCCAAACAACTCCAAACCAGTTTCTATCACTCACCCACTCAATCAACAACATTACCCTTCTCGAAAACCAACCATAATCTATCCAAATCAAGCCCAACAACCCTAAAACCCGAATGCACCTTGGCTGAAATTTTCGGACTTTCACACTAACATCACAATCAAAATTTCGGTATTACAACGGCACTACCCCGTATTTAACAAACTTTTACAAATTGACGGCAATCGATTTCAACCACTACAACTCAAAATAATCACCAAATAGCTAATAACTCAATTTTAATACCCGAAAAATAAAAATTTATGCTACAACGGTTCAAATCTTATAAGAATACATATAAACGATCTTTAGCATGCACTGAGCAATAATATAACATCAATTCAACTTTCTAACGGTTCAAAATTCAATTATATGCATAAAACATAAAAATGACATTTTGAGATCTAGAATTTTTCTCTCACCTTTGATGTATTTTGATGCAAGAAAGATGTAGAATGGATGCCCAACAAACAAAATCAAGCTTTGAATGAAGTGATTTGGACTTGAATTGCAAAATCTATGAGAAAAATACTTTGAAAAGCCTTGAAAATGCCTTATTCCTCCTCCTCCTTGAACTCACAGTTTTGTGTGTATTTTTGGGGTGTTTTTGGCTTGTTTTAATGTGTGTTGATGATATAAACTCAAAGTCAACAAAAATATTAAAAGTCACAGTTGATTTCTAGTCTTTTAATTAATATTTTTAGTCTTTTAAGTAGTTTTTCTTGACTATTTTGCTTGCTCAAGAAAAAAATACTATAGTTAGTAGTTTCAGAATAGGTGACAACATTACACATGCATACTCATACACCCGCTCGGGTAAAAACTCGATTTTTGCAAAAGAAGGTGAAAAGTTATATTTATTTGTTTTCAAATGTCTTTTAAATACATTTTTCAATTGTGCCATTTTATAAATATTTGAAATGAAATATAATTTGTATTTAATATATACTAGGCCAATGAAAGTCAACACAAGAATCGTTTTGAGCAAAAATTACTATTTTAGCTTAAAAACGTACTTTTTCGCCTGTAAAATCTATTTAAATTTCTATTCCGTTTCAAAATGAATTTTTATCAAACATGGGTCTATTAATAATATAGGACTAGGTTTTCAAACCCTAAAAACACCCGTGTCAAAATTTTAGCGGACGTGCGTTTAAAATACTATTCACAAAAATCAACGATAAAATTTTCGATGCCGATTTTGATAAAAATTTCATGAATGCACACATAGCATGTATTAGGAATATAAATAACATATTTAGCACATTCGAACTCATATAACACATAAAACAGGTCAAAGCACGCAAAACGAAGCAAAATACGCAAATCGATGTTAAGATAAAAAGTGGGGTTTCACATCGTGGGTGGTGGTGTATGTGAGCCGTGGGTGGGTAAGTGTGTGTGTGCCGTGGGTGGGTGAGTGTGTGTGTACTGTGGGTGGTAGTGGTAGGGTGTATATGCCGTGGGTGACAGGCAGGGTCCTACTTTGCCTCTTCTGGTTGGACTGCGTTACGTAATGCTCATGATGTGAAAATAGGCTATAAGTGTGTGTTTGAAGAAATGGGTGAAAGACAGTTTAGATTCCGAGTAATTAGCAATAAGGATACCAACCAGAGAAGATGATGAATCATAATTATTCATTTTTTAACGATATATTACTGACTTTAATTTGTTTATGTTTGAACGAATATTTTTTATTATTCTTTTTTTTCTTTGCGAATGATGTGAATTATGTTTCTTTTGGACTGATTTGGACTTTTATTATAATTTTTTTTATAATATATGTTGCCTAAGGGTATAATAATCTTTTAACTCAGTCAACCATTTGACCATTATCATTTGGCTAACATAAGTTAACTAGGGGGGGCTCTTTGGTCTTTTTGCAAACCTGAGGGAACAATTTGGTCTTTAGGCCAAACCTCATGGACTAAAATGGTTTTTGTCCAAAAAGGAAATATATACAGTATTGTATTTGTTATCTCAGTTCTAAAGGCATCCTCAATGGAGTCTCTAAATAGTAATGATTGCTATTTTAGAGACTCCATTGATCAAAATTCATAACCAATGGGGGTCTCTAAAACACTATTTGATAGTTTTTGGCAAAATCATGACATCACTCAAGCTTTGAGTCTCCAAAATAGCACCTAGTCTCCATTTTCTTCAATAAATTTATTGAAGAAAATAGAGACTATACAAGAAGACAAAAATGAGTCTCCAAAAAAAATAATATCAGATCTAACGATGTCAGATTTGTCTGACATCGTCAGATTTTTTTAAAAAAAAGTACAAAAAAGAGCACAAACAGCAACAAAAAAAATAGCACAAACAGTAAAAGAGCACAGCGGGGAAGGTGGGGAGTAGGGTGCAGCGGGGAAGGGAGGGTGGGTGGGGCCAGGGGGGGGGGGGTGCAGCGAAGAGAAAGGGAAAGGGAAAGAGGGGAGGGGGGTGGGTGCGTGGGGGGGAAGGGGTTGCAGCGAGGAAGGGGGGCCTTTGTATTGCTACTTTTTTTTTTTTTTTTACTCTCATCCCCATTTGAAATCCCCTATTGTCTATTTGTTAAATTTGAATGAAAAATTACCACAATTACGTTTACACGCGTGAAATCACCTTTCAAAATTTCAACTTGACTTCTCTAATATTTATTATGTTTGAAAGTTAACGATAGTATTATTTTGAACACTTGGAACTTATAATACGAGTTTTGAATTAATTAGAACTAATTAAAAAATTAGAATAAATAATTAAATTTTTTAATTAAGGTAGTGTATTTAGGGTTTTTTAATTAGAGTTTTTTTTTTAATTATGGTTTTGTTTTTTATTTTTTTAGTTTAGTTTTTTTGCTTTGGTAAACTTTTTTAATTTTTTTATTTTATGTTTTTTGTTTATGTTTTTTTAGTTTAGGTAATTTTTTAATTGTAATTAAGTTTTTTTTTAATTAGAGATTTTTAATTACCTTTTTTCATTCAATTATATAATTAAACGTAATCTTAATTTTTTAAATGTTATATTTGTCGCAATTTATTTATTTTTTGATTAAAATATTCGTTCAAAAAGTTGAGATAATCTAAATAATAATTAATTTAAAAAAGTAACACACGGCAAAAAATAACACATAATTAAATTATTATGTAAAATTTAAATTAACACAATATAGAGATTCGATTTTATAGAGATCGTCACCAGGGACATTTTTTTTATCTTGGTATCTAAATAGGTCTCTAAAATAGTTTTTTTGCCTTGGTCTCTAAGTGAGTCTCTAAAATTGATCTTGGTCTTTATATGAGTCTCTAATATAATGGATAGAGACCCATTATAAAGACTCTATTGAGAATAATCTAAGCGAATATCGCTTCCGACCGTCTATGGTGCACGTGGAACCCCCATCCTCACTTATCGTCAATGTCACGTCTCTTAAGACCAAAGATATATGGAATTGGTCTAAAGCCCCACTTTGTTTTTTCTTTCATGTAGAAAAGGTATTGGAGAAAATAATCTCTAACAGTTTCTTTATAGATTATTTTAGAGCCAATTTCAGCATATTTACGTGATAATTCTTTGAACCCATTCCAAAACTCATTTGCCTTTTCAAAAAAAAAAATCTAATTAGAAATAGAATTTGTCATAAAAAATAAACAAATACAAACAAAAACATATAATTAGAAAAGTTTTAAACTAAATTATTATCAAAAAATTGTTAGTAATTAAAAATAAAAAAATTATCATAAAAATTAACATATATAAATAAAAATTTTAAAATTATTGATAATTTTTTAAAATTAAAATAAAGAGAGATTTTGAAGTGAAAAAATAAAATTATTAAAATAAAAAAGTTATTAGAATGAAACTTAAATGTAAAATCCTTTAGTATAAAAAATTATGCAAATTCTATATGTAAAAAAAATATATAAAGAATATGTTGAAGTTAGCCTAACATGATAAGATATAAAATAATAACAAACTCAGTTATCTAGAACCACGTTAATTATTACTTCGAAACATTCCAACCCAAAATATGTCTCGACTAAGCACTATTGTGGAGGACATGTTCGCTCCACATGGGTTGTATTGGAACTTCTCAGACCGCCAACCCAAAAGTAACAGGATTATGTTTTCTTAGCTTATCATTTACCAAAATGAACCATCATATATATTTTACATGTGACTTCAAGTCAACTCGATTATCGATACTAGCCAGCCCTACGTCTAAACTCTTTCTACTTCGCAAAAAATCTCTTACCTCTAAAACTCACTGAAATCACTCTTAACTGTGTTAGGTTTCTTTGATAAAATTAGAGTCAGTCACTAATCAAACTGAGAGTTAAATGTCGTACAAGAGAAGGTCTTGAGCCTATACGAGTTTTTTAGAGTCCTGCACCATTTAGTTAGTTTTAAATAATTTGTATGCCTCTAACATCCTTAATGAGATGTGGTTATAATGACTCACATTAGGGAGAAGTGATAAACAAGTGGATTTATAAATGGGGTTGTTGATTTAATTGATAATTTGAATTAATCATTTGGAGTTACTGTAATTGTGAAAAAAAATATACGCCTTGAAACAAGAAATAAAAGCTAATGCATTTTAGAAAACGCTTCAATACGGAAAAAAAAATATATATATATATATATAGAAAAAGCTCTAGAATGAGAAAGTGAAATAAGAACTCTGGAAAAAATAATGTCAATTATGTAATAAATAGCTAAAGAGCCACTTATTTATGTTGCTAACCGATGTAGGATAAAATACTATTTATACTTACTAATTTAGACCAATCCTAAGTTCTCAAGTAGAGTGAGACAATACTGAAATCATAACATGAGAGTGATTCGGTAAATTTGGATTCATTTACATATTTCTCCATGCAGGGGCGGAGCCAGAAATTTTTGTTAGTAGGGGCTAAAATTTATAATTTTTGAACTATACAAGTATTTTTTTCAAAAAATACATAGAATTTTAACGTTTTTATGGGCCAGTGGCGGCTAAAATCCATAATTTTTGAATTGTACGAGTACTTTTATTTTTCAGTGGGGGTTAATTAATTTTTTTTAACTAAAAATACATAGATATCTAATTTTTTTTTCAAAAAATACATAAAAATTTTAACGTTTTTATAGGTCAGTGGGGGCTAAAATTTATAATTTTTGAATTATACTAGTACTTTTATTTTTCAGTGGGGGCTAATTAATTTTTTTTAACTAAAAATGCATAAATATCTAATTTTTTTAAAAAAAATACATAGAAATTTTAACAATTTTTATGGGTCAGTGGGGGCTGCAGCCCCCACTGGCCCCAATATAGCTCCGCCAGTGCCTCCATGTGATACTTCATCATAGTGTTACGGAAAAAATCTCAATATTGTATTTGCCTAGAAAAAAAAAACAAAAATTGCATTTTCATTATGGTCTTAGATAACGAAAATTACTTAAATATGTTCATATCACCAAAAAGGCCAAAAAATTAACAAATCAAGTTTTTAATACAATTACTTGAAATGCATTTGGATAATATGCCTACGTTTGTAATGCGTTAATTGTTCCATAATAGGTCTATTTTTTTTACCCTTTTCCGAAAGTCGATTATTATCCATAACTATTAACTTTATTATTCTTCCATTTATGTTTGACTAAATGCATGAAAAAGTCAAAACCTTCTCAAAATTGACTTTTTTAAAATAAAAAAAAAAGCACAAAAAATTATCTTAAAAGGTTTTAAACTTGACAAAATACTATATAAAAAAAAAGACACACACTCTCTCTCAGAGTCATATCCACAACCCCCACGTGGGTGTAATCTCTCGTGACAAGAAATTACAAAATAAAAAATCATCATAGAAACCTCTTCCTAAACCTCATCATAGCTCAGTTGGTACCCGGGCAGCAGATTGGGTACTAGGTCTCTGGTTCGAGTCATGGCAGCCGCAGTGTGGAGGTTTCAACCTCTCCTTGTTGGGGGGTGGCTCCTTGTGGGCACTATGCACTGGACCTCCTGTCTAAGGGGCCGCTGAGTCATCCGTGGTTTACCTCCTCCGTTGTATCTTTCGGGCTGGGTGGCGGGCAGGGGTAGAGCCAGGAATTTTTGTCAGTGGGGGCTAAAATTTATAATTTTTGAACTATACAAGTATTTTTTTCAAAAAATACATAGAATTTTAACGTTTTTATGGGCCAGTGGAGGCTAAAATTCATAATTTTTGAATTGTACGAGTACTTTTATTTTTCAATGGGGGCTAATTAATTTTTTTTAACTAAAAATACATAGATATCTAATTTTTTTTCAAAAAATACATAAAAATTTTAACATTTTTATGGGTCAGTGGGAGCTAAAATTCATAATTTTTGAACTATACTAGTACTTTTATTTTTCAGTGGGGACTAATTAATTTTTTTTAACTAAAAATGCATAAATATCTAATTTTTTTAAAAAAAGTACATAAAAATTTTAACGATTTTTATAGATCAGCCCCCACTGGCCCCAATATAGCTCCGCCAGTGGTGACGGGGTCCCTGGAACGAGGGTATTTCGCCTTTTGGGTACTAGAATTGGATTTCTACCTATTTGCATAACCGACTTGGGAACTTGAACAAAAACCCAACACTTATCATCAACCTTCCACGACTTCTTCCATTATATTAGGCAACTCAGATTCTTCTAACATAGTGGACAGAACTACGACTGTGACTTGTCTCAATTGCATTTGAACCATTCTATCAAGGTTTTATGTTCTCACAAAGTGCTCCATTGGTCCAGAAAAATATTTTAAAAAATTCATTAATTAAATGAGAATACTTGGGTTCTTCCAAGTACAAAAAAATTTAGATTAAAAAAATATATATTTTTTCTTTTTCAACAATGTCTTTGTCATTAAATCCACATCGCCCCTAATTGGACATTTTTCTTCTGGTAAGACTATTTCTGCAAGCCTTCCATAGAAAGGATCAGATATTCCAGAGAGTCTTCCAAAGGAAGATGGAGATTGGCAGGATGGTTCAGCTAATTGAAATGCTTTTTTTCTATTTTTTACCCTTTTCCCTCCAACCCCCCACACCCCTGAGAATTGAAACCTGGACCTCCAAATCCAAGGTGATAACCCTTACCACTGAACTATCACTCAATTCTCCAACTAATTGAAATGTTGTGAGGAGAAAGATACAATTCGTGCATATTGGGGGAGAGAATAATCTTTTCTGTGCCCTACAAATTAATGGGAGGTTAATCAAAATCTTTAACCATGACAAAGCCAATCAACATCCCTACCTAAGCTAACGGAGCAAGAACAGAAAATATTGCGGTACACAGCAACTAAGTTCGTAGAGATTAAGCAGAAATTCCTCAGTTATGGTTGATTTTGGAAGTGGAGTCACTGCCATGCCCAAGTTAAGAGAATCCACAAAGGTTAGCAGCAACAAATTCTGCTGAGCATGGACATAAAGTAATCCCCCTTACCCCCTCTCATCCCATGGCCCAGAGAAAAACAGAGAGAGAGAGCTGCCCCCTTCAACGCATCGCTATTATTTTCTTCCCTCCGCGAATTACCCCTCCCACCCTGGGACCAGGGGTGGCTTCCCCCACAAATGGCAAAAGATGAGAAACAAAAGGAGAAAGAAAAATGACCAATATCACGTCAAAGGAAATCCAATAACTCATCTCTATCTCCAATTAAAGATACAGATTCAATTTGGAAATATAGGGAAACAGATAATGATGATGAAAGGAAATAAAGAAATATTAATATAATAGCACGGCGTTCTAAAATTCAAGGCCCTGTTCACGAGCTGCATCAGCAAGGGCTTCAATGCGGCCATGGTAAGGGTATCCACCTCGGTCAAAGGCCACCTTTGTTATCCCTTTCTCGATACAGGACTTTGCAATAACTTCGCCCACTCTCCTTGCCACATCCTAACACCAAAATTGAGTTTTGTTAACATCAGCGCCTCCATTTCACATCTTCCAAATCACGGTCAATGAGGAAATATAAAGTAGAGAAACACGGCGAAAGTAGAGCACATAAAAGCATTATATCTTCTTTGTTAGTTCAACAATGCTTTTTTGTTTTTTATCCGGGTTTGCTTTCCGTTGTGTCCACATCTAACTTGAGATACAGCATTAATCATCAATTACATTTCATCCAAGCATAATAAGGCCTTTGAAAACAATAAAATTTAGTCAATAATATATTTTGTGCCTTTTTCAGGCTCAACATACTTGTTTTGCTTTTATATCATTTTGAATACCATTACCATATCTATCTTGTGATGAAAATTAACTTCCACAACATTTGATCTAGTCATCCAAGTCCTTGATGAGTTGCTATCAAAATAACATGGATAGAGTTGGTGAGAAGGATTTAGGATGGATATGTTCCGAGGTAAAAGTCTAAATAAGCTGAGAAATATTCATTCCACTATCTCCTACTCTGATACAACATACGATAGGTAGAGGTGTGCTGAGCACAACGGATTGGGAAAGGAGCAGTTCAATGTGGGTCACTACACCAAAGGGATTACCAAAAAAGTGTCATCATCTTACATTGATATAGGAATATAGAGAAATGCTCTAGGATTTAGGAAGTGCGATTGAATGGATCAAAAAACAACTATTCCTCAAAAATGACAAGTATTACTCATAAATTGGCAAACCCTTGAGAAGCTACTTTTATCCAATCTATCTATCTATCTATCTATCTATCTATCTATCTCAAAATTCAAATCAATAAAATCCAAAAATCAGCCATCCTTAATATAAATATAAATAAAAAGAAAAGAAAAGAAAAGAAAAAGGCTAAAACTCACAATGGTAGGACCAGCAGTGTAGTCAAACTCTTCGGAAATGGGTTTCTGCATAGTGGAAGCAGAAGCAAGAGTATGCATCTTTGTGTCGTCAATGACTTGGACATAGAGATGTTTGTTGGAGCGGAACACACACAACCTTGGTCTTTCTGGCGTCCCTTCCACCTGAGGCACAACATACCAAGATGTTTTTTTATTTTTTTTTATTTTAAGAGAAGCAGTTTTAATTGAAGGGTTGCTAACCTTCTTACGGATACGGGAATGGCGAGCAGTCCTGTTCTCTCTTCTGGTTGTGGATTGGGCTTCCACCTTGAGAGGCCGATGCTGTGTTGTTACTACTCCCAACTTGGGACGGAAACTATGGCCGCCGAGGCTTTGAAGGAATGAAACTGAGAAACTAGACATTTTTTTTTTTTTTTTTACTTACACTTTTGGAGGATAAAGATAAGATTGATATGACTCTGAGGAGACAGAAGTCATATATACACCAGATTGCAGACTAGGGGCCACGTAGTTGCACAATGTACACCTACGCTCCCTCACTGCGTGTTTTTACTACGGAAACTATAACTCTTCCAAATTTTTGGACAAAAATGTCCCTACAATTAAACCCACACACATTCCACTCCAAACACACATTTTCCTACATCATCATCATCATCATCATCAACAGCAACACATCATCATCATCAACAGCAACACACATTAAAAACACACACACACACACACCAGCCACACTAATATACACACACCAGCCACACTAAAATACACACACCAGACACGCAATAAAACACACACACACCAGAGACACTAAAATAGGGTTGGAAAAATCACGAGATTTACAAATTTTTTTGGCATTTTTTCCGCATTAAGAAAGTAATGGTTCCTGTAATGTCAACTTGGAGCTCGGAGGAATGAAGAGTTTACATGATGACTAATACTAGACATTAGTCATGGAGCTTTCAACTTGACAATTGTGATAGTGTAAGAGAGGAGCGGTGCCAGGAATTATTATTTGTGGGGTTAAAATTCATAATTTTTTAATTATATGAGTATTTTTTTTTTCAGTGGGGCTAATTAATTTTTTTAATTAAAAATACATAAATATTTAATTTTTTTTCCAAAAATACATATAAATTTTAACATTTTTATGGGTCAGTGGAGGTTAAAATTTATAATTTTTGAACTATACGAGTACTTTTATTTTTCAGTGGGGGCTAATTAATTTTTTTTAACTAAAAATATATAAATATCTAATTTTTTTTCAAAAAATACATAGAAATTTTAACATTTTTATGAGCCAATGAAGGCTAAAATCTATAATTTTTGAACTATACGAGTACTTTTATTTTTCAGTGGGGGCTAATTAATTTTTTTAACTAAAAATACATATAAATCTAATTTTTTTTAAAAAAATACATAGAAATTTTAACGATTTTTATGGGTTAATGGGGGCTGCAGCCACTACTCGTCCTAGTGTGCCTCCGCCAGTGGTGTAAGATGACTAGTTAAGTAGAAAGCACCAAATGAAAAACTGGAAATTAGAGTTCCGTATTCAAATTCTATGCAAAAACACTCACACACTCACACTTATTAAACACGCACAGATCCACACTAAAATATACACACCGATACATACTAAACACACACACAGATCCACACTAAAATATACACATCAACACATACTAAACACACACACAAATCCACACTAAAACACATAGAGACACCAATACACAAAGAGACACACAAAACACACATATATACATCACGAGCAGACACGCACCACACCTAACGCGTGAGCACACATGAACACTGTAAAAAGAGGTGGTGGTCAACGGCGAGGTGCGGGCTGGGTTGGTAGTGTTCGCGTGGTGGGAAGTTGGATGGTGACAGCGTCGGGTGGGGGTGGAGATCTGCTGTAGGAGGGTTTGCCGTGAGCATGGGGGCTTGTGGTTAAGTTGGTGGGGGGTCAACACTAGCACGGGGTAGGTGGGTCGGGTGGCGGTGGTGGTTTTCCGATGGGGTGTTTGCCAAGTATGGTTGGGGTGTCGCGGGCATGGGGGTGGGGTTTGAGGTTGTAAGATTGTTTTTGAGATGGAGATGTTTTTTTCTTTAAAGGGTAATTTTGTCTTAAAATTAATTTGTAAGGTAGTTTATAAATTAAAACTTTTGTTTTAGAGTATCTCTAGTAGAGTCTCTAAAATCAAGGTCTCTATATCTAAATATAGAGACCTTGAGTATATTATGTTATTCTTATTAGGGGTGTTAAAATGTAAAATATACTAAATTTGAAAAATTTTCGAAGTCTAATCTTTAAAAAATATTATTAATGATTTAAATATATATGGGACCCACCATTTTTTACAATTTTTTAGATAAAATGGGTCTCTAAATTACAATTGGGGTGTTAATTTTACATTTTAGCACCCCTGATAAGGTCATCCTCAATGTAGTCTCTAAATTTAGAGATTTTTTAAATTTGGGTGTTCCAAGCCTGTTTTTAAAGCCCACAAACCTAAAAAGTAATATTATTCATGACAAAAGTACGTGGAGTCCATCACTTTTGGCTTAAAAGATACCAAAATAGAGTCTGGGCTCTATTTTGTTCAACAAATTTAGAGCCCAAAATTTAGATTGGGACTCTATTTTGGCATCTTTTAAGTCAAAAGTTGTGGATCCCACGTACTTTTGTCATGAATAGTGTTGCTTTTTAGGCTTGGGGCTTTAAAAACAGGCTTGGAACACTCAAATTTGGAAAGTCTCTAAATTTAGATATTACATTGAGCTTGCCCTAAGGATAGCCTAAAAATTTACAAATTTAGAGACTCTAGTTAAACCTCATGTGTTTTTTTGAGTCTCTAAAAAAAAGTTAACTCTAATGAATGTCTTAACTAAGTTGAGTCTCTATATTATGTTTAATTTAATTTTGTATACTAATTTGATTACTCATTATTTTTTGATGTGGTTATTATTTTTTATATATATAAATATTATTTATATTATCATAATTTTTTTTACGAATATTTCGACTAAAAAATAAATTAATTCCGACAACGGTAGAATTTTTGACATGGATGATGTTTAATTACATTCGATTACATATTATGAATATAACAAAAATAATTAATGAATAAAAAAAATTAGGTGACATATTATGAATATAACTAAAATAATTAATGAATAAAAAAAGTATCATATTATGAATAAAAAAAAGTACAATATATTATGAATAAATAAAATTAGATGATGAATAAAAAAAAGGTGACATATTAATTTGTGGATCTAACTTACCTCTTTTTTTTTTTTTTGGAAATTTGTTGTCAAATCGTCAGATCGTCGGATCTGACGATCTGACACCTTGGGTCTAACCCAAAATGGAGACCCATTTGTCTTCTTGTTGAGTCTCTATTTTGGGTCTCCATTTTTGTTGAAGAAAATTTAGATGGGGCTTCATTTTTACACAAAGTCTCTAAATTTTTTTTAAAAACTATTTTTTGGGTCTCTATTTTTGTCATTGGTGTTGAAATTTTATTGCCAAAGTCTCTAAAAAGGACAATCATTGCATTTTACTCATACCATTGGAGATACCCTTAGGCTCCATTTGTTTGCCGTAAAAGGGTAGTTTAATAGTAGTTTATTTTTGTTAGAATTGACCCAAGTCAAGGGTTAGTAAAATGATTTTTTTAAGATAAGGAGTAATGAGTGTCAAATTATGTAAATGATAGGAGTATAAAGTAGAAATAACCCTATTTTATATGGGTCTTGTTTCATACTTGTTACCCTTTTATCACCATTAGCAATTTGGCCTAGTAGTATATTTCTTGCTTTAAGCGCGAGAAATACCGATATCATTTTAAATCATGTAATATTAGTTTGTAAGTCTTTCTTAAATAAAAAATAAAAATAAAAAATAAGGAGGAGGAAAAAAAAAAGGAGAGGAAATGAAATTGATTATTTTGTTTGGATTGCACAAAATAATAACATAAAATAAATAAAAGGATTTTGTGATTTTTTGTTTGGATTGTTTATCTAAAACAAAATTGATTTTTTATTTGGATTGAAAAAATAATAATAATAATAATTTTAAATAAAAAATACTTAAGTACTACTTTTACTTTTATAACCATAAGATGGGGAGGATCCTATCCTTTTTCTTCCTTTAAAATTTGTAATCCAAACAAGGTGTAAGTAAATGATATTTAGATCTTGTTGTCCCTTAATTAAATCTAAGGGGGGGGGGGGGGGGTGTTGAATTAGGTTATATAAGCAATAATACTACTTTTTCGATTAGGCAGTATACTAGAAATGATTAATCAAAAACAATTCTAAATAGATATGCACTCTAGCAATATAAAATGTAAGTGAGGCAATTTATCAAACACTTGGTGAGCAGAAAATAATGCAAAGAGAGAGTTGAGAGAAAGAGATTGCAAATCGCGATTTTAGCGTGGTTCGGCCCTCGCCTAAGTCCACGACCTAAGCTTCCTGCTTAGGATTTCAACAATCTTCACTATGGTGACTCTTCAAATGTTGGTGAGTCCACAAACCAACTACAATGGTAGTTCAAACTTTTACAATAGAAAACAACAATTCTCAATACAAAGCTTTAACTCCAACACCTTTGACAAGGAAATCCTTCATGTCAAAGTGTTCAACTCTCTCTTTTGATAAGTGTTTCAGATTTACAATAAAAGCCTTCTTTTAGGGTAGATGAATACAATGAATGTTTTTCTCTCAATATTGCTCACAAATTCTTGCAGTATAGCTCAAAGATGATTCAAAGATGAGATTAAGGAAAGAACTCAAGAGTAATTGCTTTGAATCAATGCCTTAAGATTTTGCAGTCGAGAGAGATTAATAGAGCTGAAAAATGGTATAATTAATGTTTCCAACGTTCACAAACGGCTATATTTTGAATCAGTATTTTGGCCCAACCAGTCGACCGGTCGAGAGACCCTCGTCCGGTGGACAAATCTCGGGCGGATGACCTTTTGACCACCGGTCGACCGGTAGCCATGGGGTCGTCCGGTGGCACCAAAACTGGTAGGGTTGGGTTTTAGAAAGTGTTTCTTTTGAGCACTTCTTGTTAGACATTTTTCAAATATTTTAAAATAATATTTGAGAATCATTATTAAGCATATACCATTTGCAAAACCCAAAACCCCAGTCAGGTCCCAACCGGTACCCCTTATGACTTCCGTCTCCATCCTTATAACTCCATCTTCATTCTTTGAATTTTCTCCTTGAGTTGATGGATATTCTTCTTCTTTCTTTAGCTTGATGATCTTGGAATCAGAGTTAATCTTGATTCATCTTTACTTATGCACACTTAACAAACTCATTAAATATATTTATGGTTTGTAATCATCAAAACCAATATTTAGAATCCCTTTAGGCTAACAGATCTTATACCTTTTTAAATATGAAGCCATATTTAGCTATGATATACTTTATGAAAATAAGGAAGGAGGAAAAACAGAGGAAATAAAAAGATGAAAGGAAAAAAAAAACAAATTAAGGTTAAATGAGATCATAAACAGTGCCATGCGTTTATTCACTACTCATAATTCATGTTTTTCTTATTTTTGACAAAAAAAAAAGGAAAGATCCTCAATAATAGTGATCCGTCTCGCCTTCTAAATAAAGTTTAGAGCCTATATTTTCTTGTATTAACAACTTGTTTGGATTGGGGGAAATGAGGAGAAAGGGAGGGAGGGAAGGAAGGAAGGGGTTAATACCATCATTTCCCTTGTTTGTTTTCAAAGTTTTTTTAAGGAGAGAGAAATGAAGGTAAAGAGGCAATACTTTAATGAGCACTTTTTCACTCCCTCCAAATCGGGGTAAAAGCAAGGGGAAGGAAATCCAACAAATTATCTTACCCATTTTGTCCTTATCATTTTAATCTAATACCAACTTTACCATTGCACTCAAAAGAATTTGCAGACAAGAAATAGCACCGGCCAAGCTTCAACACCTTCTCCACCATTACCATCATACATCTTATTGTCTTTTCTTTGCTAGGTTCTGCTTGTTTTTTTTTTTTCTTTCTTTTGTGATTGTTAATATAAAATAAAAAGGGCATAAAAGTCATTTTACACATAAAATTTATCCTTCCTTCCCATTTTTTCTCTAGTCCAAACAAATGACATTCATCATCCTTTCTGATACTTTCATTTCCTCAAAGTATCCAATCTAAATATGATTTAATTATCTCCTCTCCTTTCCTTTATAATTCTCTTCCTCCTTTACTAAACCTCTTCCCTTCAATCCAAACACACTGTAAAAGTACAAGGGATTGAATCAAAATTATGCAATAGTTGTCTCTTTGTTTCTATTTTTTTGTTTAAATTAAAAAAAGGTCAAAGTGAACTCACTGTTCTTACATCCAAACAGAGAACAAGCAACTTCTGGTTTTTTTGGAGGTATTGAAAATTTAATATAGTATGTAATTATCTTTATTATTTTTATAAAAGTTTAATCTACCATCAACATTGTTAAAGGTAGATGGAAATTGTGGCACATGACTAGGTTTTGATGGGTAAGATAGTCATTGTATCATATGTTTTTTCTTCTTTTTTCTTACCCACCCCAAACCCATCATTCATTCGTACTCAGCAAAAAAAACCCATCATTCAAACTTACCCACTTACTCAACCAAGCCACCCCCTACTCCCTCATTCACATAAATTTCACACAAAACACGAATACACACACACAAGCAGCGCACACCCAACCATAAATAAAAGTACACATTCTCACACCCATGTATGAAAAAATCTTCATTTAATCCGTACTAATATCAGTCTTTAAGATAGAGTAAGACCCATGTGTATGTAGGACCTACTCCATATGAGATGACTAATATTAGTTCAGATTGATTGAAAAGTTTATCCCTATGTGTACAAATAAACCAATAGGTGTAATAGGGGTGATGCATAGGGTTGGTTTAGGGGGTGCTGGGGGGAAAGGGGGAAGAAAAGAGGAAAACAAAATATAGAAGGCACAAAATATAAAGGATGTAATAGTTATTTTAAATGCATATGAAATAGCATGATGGTCATTTTATATAAAGAGTAAAATTTTCAATTCATTTTTAATGGTCATCTAACAGGAGGGATTATTTAGACCACTTTTTACAAATATTATGATTACTTGTGTCACTTTTGTAATATTATAGACTAATTTAAAAATTCGAACCAATATTTGAGACTATTGATTAGTCTAATATGACAAATCAAAATGTTGCAAATTAATAAGAGAAGAATTTTGATCGATATAAGGTTGAATTACAACTTTTTTGGGTTAATGTTAATTTAACCAATTTTTTGAGGTAGTACTTTAAATTTGGTAATTTAGATTAATTTTGCAAGGACGATTTGTCATTTTATATATTTTTGTCAAATATTTTACAAATTTGTAAAATATTGAGGATCAAATTTGAGACATAGTTAGGAATAAAAAAAATTCCCCAAAGGTTTTGGTACTTGAGCCATAAAAGCATAGAAAATTCACTAGTTTGTTTGGAATGACAATATTAAAGGAAATGTAAGGTTATAGAGGGATTTTTCAATCATTTATCTTGCTTAGATTGTAAATTTAGAAGAAGGAAAGATTATGGAATATTCTTTTAATTTTTTTTAATGAGAATGATTTTGCAATTCTTCTAAATTGAGGTGTTTTAGAGAAAAAGAAAAAGTTGTGTAAAAAGTCTCTTTTGTCTTTACATATCTCATGATTATAAAAATAAAAAAAATACTTAAATAATTTTATATTTAATTTCTTTTTCTTTCCAGTCCTTCTCCAATCCAAACAAAAATCATAAAATCATTTCATTTACTTTTTGTTATTATTTTTTTACAATCCAAAACAAAGTAATTTCTTTTAAATTTCTTCCTCTCATTTCCTTCCCTTTGTAGTTTGTACAATCTAAATAGGGGATTACCACTTGTTTGGATTGAACTTTTTAAAAGAAAGGAAAGTATGGGGAATGAATAAGGAATCATTTCTCTTGTTTGGATTAAAATTTTAAAGGAGGAAAAGGTTATGGAGGGGTTTTAAAATCCCTTCATTTTTTAAAGGGTTAAATCCACTTTGTATCCCGTAACTTTAAGGTTGCTGACACTTATTAACCCTGATCAATAATTTTTGCCACTTATTAACCTTCTGTGAAGATGACATTAGAAAAACACCGTTTGTGTACTAATCACTAGGCTGTTTCATTTTTTCGGACAAAAATACCCCTGAACTGACTTTGAAAACAATCAGATTCTTGTTCTTTCTCTCTCTTGACCTTTACGTGTCATTGAGCCTCAAACAATCTTGAACCCCCCAAAACAAGGCCTAGAACAACCAAAAAAATATGAAGAAAAACACTAGATTACAACCACCAACGAAAATTACAATGAATTTCTTTGCTATTTCAATATAAAATCCATAGCAACAAATGGAAAACAAATTGAAATCCACTACTATTTAAACCAACAACTACATGAAAACAATCATTCAAGAGCCTGCTAATACATATATATTGTAAGTTGTTCCTCCATACAACAGATTTAGTTTGGAGGGTTCTTTTGCCATCCAACACTATCCAAATCATCTAACAAAAAAACCATCCAAACCATCTCAAAAATTCAACCATAGCAAAAAAGATAGGTCTATGAGTTGGTAGCAAAAAAGATGGACTGTCCTAAACTAATATAACTGCACAAGTCTTTCCCAAAAAATTATCATTCAACCAACCATAGCAAAAAGAATAGAGGAACTCTCAAACTTGAAAGGTAGCAATACTATGAAGATTTGCCCTTGTCTTGGTTGACATGGGCACCTGAAGATGATCCTTGGCTAAACAAGAAGACTTCCCCAAACCTGGTTTCATGTCTTTGAAAATGTGGTCGTTGATGAGTGCTATTTGGACCAGTTACCACACTTGAACTTGAACTTAGATTGCCTTGACTTGTAGAGAACAACTGGTACCAAAACACACACAAAAAAGTAAGGAAAAAACCAAAAGAATGTCAATAAATAACTATAAATTTTTCTTGCATACCACTGAACCAGGGGTGAAAATTGACATCCCTTGACCATTCCAATTGCCAATGCCACAAGATGGACCATAGTTTTGGCCTCTTGTTCTACCTTTTCTACTACCATTATAGCCTTGTCCTCTCACTCCTATGCCCCTTCCTCTACTTGCCCTAGTCCTTCCTCTACCTGTAGATGTAGCAGCCACATTCACACTTCTACTGGATATATTTTCAGTCCTAGTTTCTAACCTACCCCTTCTGTGACGCTCGAGAATTTCATCGTACACCTTTTAGTTGTTGCATCCACTATTTGCGCATTTCTTCTGTGCATTACTTGTTACTTTATGTAATTACTATTCATTGCGTTTTTCAACTTCATAATTACTTCGAGTTAGCATTTTTCTTAAATCATATTAATTATAGTAGGAATGAGAAAATTGTGCATTCGAGCGATTAGCGTGCGGAGCGTCCATTTAGAAAATGCTTTATTGAAACTAGTGAATAGTGTTACATAGTTAAACTTCATATTTTAGTCAGCTAGCACATTAATTACACCTTAGGATTTATTTTAAGATAGCTAGACTTATTATAGAGTCAATATATACACATAACTTAACACACCCACATATATACTTATACAATACACACAATAGCTCATTAGTTGACAAAAAAAAGAATGCAGTGAATAGTGGCAGCGGGAACCCGACAGCCCTTGTGAGGATGGAGAATGAATTTTTGCTCATCAAATCTTCAATCCAGGCCTCTCCAAGCCTAGAGCAAGTAGTTTAGGGTGTGTACAAGTCTTCTAGGTGCTCCTACGTGCTTTAGGTGAGGGATTTCATGGCTCTTTTTGCATATTAAAAATGTTACACTTTTTTTGAATTGTTAGAAATGCTACCAAATGCTATTGCAATGCTTATCCATGCTATTGTACATTGTATATAAGTGCTAGAGAACACATTTAAGCTATTGGTTCGTATTTTAAACGGTTGGAATCGTTACTTTGATTATATGAGGTGAATAGTGATAAATTTTTAGGGTTTTGTGTAATTGTGCGTACTGGTTTGCTTCATTGCTTCTAATAGATGCCTTAGGTGCCAATGAAGGTAGTCCAATCTCCCTGTGCCCTTGAATTGCTCTAACTTGTATAAAACATGAAATAACCGACTTTTTAAAAGGGGTTTCGGGGTTAATGCTAATCCGGGTTAATTTGAGCTTCACATTTGGTATTCTTAAGCTACCTAGGTGCTATAGAAGCTTTGTTAAACCTCGTTTGAATCCTGGTTAAGGTATGTGTAGTTCAAAGCCATAAGAGGGAAATTGGGGCTTTTGTGGTAATTGCGAGTATTTGAATGTGTTTGAGGGTTATAAGGGTGCCTTAAGGGTTAATTAGAAGAATGATATAGCTTCCCCATGAATTCGAAACATTAACTTTTATTTGGAAGGAAAAATGGCTTAGGATGAAATGGGGATGATCGAGAAATGAATGATTTTTCACTTATATAACCTTGTAAGTGTTTATTAAGTGTTTAATTGCAATTATAAGATGTTTATGAGCTTTTGGTATTGGTTTATTGGAAAATGTGCAACTTTTCCCTTTATGCTCTTTTAATTAGTTTGTATTATTACTTATATTAAGAACTGTCTCGAGGGCAACCTCTTTTGTTGACCCTCCTAAGTGTTACTGTTCTTCATCGATTATCTTATTAGTGTTGACGTGCATTGCATAGTGGTTGCGCAACCATAGTGTCAGGGGCAGATGTGTTGAATATCGGCTGGGCGGCAGAGGGCTTGCCAGTGGATATTCAAACTCTGTACCCTAGTCCCTCATTCACCTGATCTGGAGATTGCCAGGGGATGTTGGGTTGTAGAATTATCGGGGTACATCCGGAGTACACCCACTGGAGTGATTGGGATTATGCCAGCACAGTGATCGTGGTTCGTGGATCATGAGTGAAGATCAAGTGAAGATTGGAGTGTTGGGGTTAAGTGTAATGTATCCTTTTTAATGTGTGGTTACTTAATCTTTTGTCGTTCTTGAACGGTTTTAATTGCTATCAATGTTTAACTGTATTACTTGTTGCATTGCACGCCCCGGGAGACTTGATCCCTCATTGGGCAACAGTGGTTGCTCATACCTCGCTATCATGTTTCAGGAAGTGCTGAGGGTGATCCCCAGCTAGTTGAGGTGGTAGTGGAAGATGAAGAAGTGCAAGCAAAGCCTTTGCCCTAGTAGCTGTGTGATTGTTGTCTGAGGTGGATATGTTTTCTTGTTGCTATGTAGAGAACTTGTTATTCTATGTTATGATCTATTTTGGGGCCTAAAGGCTCATGTATATATTTGTGTAATATATAAGCTGGAAGCCAAATGACTATAGTAGGAATAGTAATTCTATGACTTGTAATAACTTTTAATTCTTCTTTTATTTCTTTGCATGCTTGGGAATGATGAAAAGAAGTATGTTTGAATGTTTGACTTTAATTTCTAAGAATGTTTAATGGCTATCACAGAGTGTTTGATAAGCGAGTATACGACAATGTACCCAGTAATGCCGATGCATGCTTGTGTGATTACTGTCTTGAGTTGCTTATGGCTCAGATGGCTCTGAAGCTGGATTTTGTTGAATCAAATTTCTATTTTTTGATTGTGTAGCCTTATTGTTATGTTTTCAGGTTCTCAGAATGGTCGCGGTACAGATGAGACTCTGTCCGTGTGCGAGGTCCGGACTTAACCTTTAGTGTGGGGTTGGGTCGGGGCGTTACACCTTCCTCTACCTGTAGATTCAACACCAACATCCACACTTACACCAGGTATATTGCAAGTCCTTGTTCTCTTGGCTGGACTTGTTACTTCACACGTAGCTCTATTTCAACCCTACAAATGCAATAATAATTAGGTTTAAACAATGTAATTAAGAAGTTCATTAAATATGAAATAACATATTCAAAGATCACCTAGTTTGAGGATGCTTTTCTCTTTGCTATGACAGGTCATTTACATGTTCTAGAGTTGTGCCCAGTTGATTTACACTTAGAGCATTGTCCCTTATACCTTTTCCTGCTGATTGTATGGGGATTCTTGGGCTCATCTGGGCCTCTTTTTCGAAGCTTTTTGGGCCTACTAGGTTGTATGTGGACTGTAGGTGGCATGATAGTTTCTGAATTTGTCTTTACCCATTGGCTTTGATCTAGTATGGGAAAAATTTTGCTACCGTAAGCCATTTTATAAGTCTGAACCCTATAAAAAGCTGCCACTTAATTAGTTGGTTCTCTCATTTCTGATATGATTGCAGTTAACGCATGCACACAAGGGATTCCAGTCACATCAAACTCTCTACATGTGCATGAAACAACCGGTAAATTAACTACACGGGTCTTATACAAATCCTTCACTTCCCAAATACTATCACCTGCTAGTATGGCCTCTACATTCTTAATCTTCTCTAGCTTTTCATTTAACCTTGCTTCAATCTTAGGGCATAAAGGACCTGTAACTTTCTCAATCCAAGCTCTCTTTTGTTGATATCTACCCATGAGCTGCCTCATAATGGTTTCCATCATAGTCAAGATAGGTTGATGCCTTGCCGCCTTGACCCACTGATTAAAGGATTCACAAATATTGTTGCACAAAAGATCACACTTCAATCTAGTTGACATCATTGACTTAGTCCATTGCTCAGGTGGTATCCTCATAAGCCATACATATGCTTGTTCATTCCTACTCTTTAACTCATCCATTTTCTTGTTAAAACCTTCCTCAGTATATGATCTTGCAGCATCCCACATGATATCCCTCAATTCTTTGTCTTTGAATTGCAACTTAAAATTGGCATAAAGGTGTCTGACACAGAACCTATGCTCAACATCAGGCATTTTCTCCCCAAATGCCTGCACCAGTCCCTGTCAAAGAACAAATAATTAGTGCATTTACATATAGCTTAATAAATGTGAAATAACATATTGAAAGAAAAATTTTACCTTTTGTATGTCAGAAATAAATAGCCAACCACTGACTGCAGCATATTCAAATTGATTTTCTAGTAACTCAAGAAACCAACACCAGTTATCCTTGCACTCAGCCTCAACCACTGCTATTGCAATGGGGTACATCTGATTATTAGGATCCCTTGGCACAGCTGTCATAAGTTGGCCACCAAATATGCCTTCAAATGGCAAGCATCCAAACCAATCACAGGTCTGCAGCTTGTTAATAAACCCTTTTTTTGTGCCTCAAACATCACAAACATCCTTTTGAACATAGGTGACTGATACAAAGGAGGAGTTTCAACAAGTAACATGGCAACAGATCCTGGATTTGTCTCCAATATTGATTGGCAATAGTCTCTAAGTCTCCAATACTGTTTTGGCCATTCACCAGTGATTTATTGGCCTTATCTCTTGCCCTATATGCCTGTATGTCAGAGATAATGAGTTTTTTCGTTTGTTTGACATTTTTTTGAAATTTTCAAGTTCCCATTTTTCATTGTTAGCCGACTCCAGTAAAAATATCTTGGCTAACCAAGTAGAATCTGCACTAGAGTTATTGAATACCCGCGGACACTTATGATTTGCAGGACCCTTCAAGCTCTAAATCTGAAATGCACTAGTTTTTCTGAAGTAGCTTGCATGTATCCTCCATCCACATTCATTATCACACTTTGTTGTTACCCTATTGATTTGATTTGTTATGTATTTCAATTGAAACCCTTCATTGATAGAGTATTCTTTCAGTGCAGCTCTAAAGATAGACTTGGAAGAAAATATGAGTCCCTTAAAAAGCTTAGGTTTCTCCATGTCCCTCTCCTCATTAAATTCCAGAAACTCTACACTATCCTCATTAGATTGAGATTTGGGGTTGTCAATTATATCAGGGTCACTTAGAACTTCATCCTCCAAAACTATATCTTTTCCGTCAACCCCAGTCTCTAAGTTGGGGGTATCATCATGAACTTGGTTAACTTCAAGTTCACCACTATCAAGCATCTCATCGTTATCACTTAATGCATCACCATCCAAAAAGTAAGTCAAGTCCTCTTTACTTATGCTGCTTTCACTCTCATGCCCATTAGGTATACAGTCACTATCATCCATAATGCTTGAGTGCAATAAACATAAACAATGAAATTAAATCAATATTTAAACTAACACTATAACTGATGTGAAATAATAATTAATCCAAATAGTACAAGACTTACCAATTAAAAATAAGATTAGTTAATGGGGTACTAATTATTTATTAAGGTACTAATTAAATATTAATCCAAATAGTACAGATTCATTAATTTAAGCGATACGAGACACGTGCACAAAAAAGCCCTAAACTTTTGCCTCAATCAGATCATTAATCATCTCGAATTATGACAAAAAATCAGCCAAGTTTAGAATCACGCATACAATAATTGCTTGATTATATGATATCGCAACAAGAGTTAATATTGTTGTATTATCTCACGATAATAGTATTGGAAGGAACACAACAATGAAAATAATCACAACAGAGATGAAAAAAAAAAACAATGAGTTAATGCTTCTTATACCACCGAAACCAGGAAACATTGGCACAATCAATAGTTTTTGTGTTTTGTTTAGTGTGCATTTTTCAAGTTTATTGTACATCACACTTTAACAAGAAATAAGAATGTCTCAATCAAAATACCACACCATGCATAACGTATTAGCATAAGCAAAAGCCCTATAACAATTACAGAATAATCAAAAACCTAATTAAAACCCTAAGCTATTGTTCAACGTAACTGGTGCTAATCAAACAATCATCAGGCACAAATCCTATGTTTTAGAAATCAGTTTCATGATTAAACTACACAAAATAGCCACAAAGTCCTATACATACTTACATAACACAAACTATATGTGATTATAGACATAGATACACATATATGAACACATGCAGCGAAAACTAAGCAAAAAGAACTGAAAATTTTAAACTAAAACATAAGAAAATGAAGAAAGACCAACTCACAGATCTTATAGATTGGAAGTACTCGTTGATTGCTTCGTCAAATCAGGATTTTGATGTTAAAAATTAACTTAACATGAATGATTTTTTAGGCAAAGACATAGAGATAGATAGAGAGAAGAAAGAGAGAGAGACTCATGGTCTAGAAAATAAAAGGACATGAAGTGATAAGCCGTATAATGGAGTTGCATAGGGAAGCAGGATTTTTCCCTCCAAGTGAATGGGCAAATATGTCTTTTAATTTTTATTAGAAGGTTATTTTAGTAATTAAATTTAGCCTGTTAACAGAAGTGTCTTTCCGTTAAAATTAACTGATGTTAAAGGTTAATAAGTGGCAAAAATTATTCGTTAAGGTTAATAAGTGTCAGCGACCTTAAAATTAAGGGATGCAAAGTGGATTTAACCTTTTTTTTAATGAAATTTTTTTTGTAATCCTTCTAAATTGGGGTATTTGGGAAGAAAATGAAAAGTTTTGTTATAAAATGTTTTTTTTGTCTCTACATATCTCATGATTATAAAAATAAAAAAAGATACTTAAATAATTTTACATTTAAAATTATCATTTTTCTTTTCTTTTCTTCTCCAATCCAAACAAAATATCATAAAATCCTTTTATTTCTTTTTTTTTTATTATTTTTTTACAATCCAAACAAAGTAATTCATTTTCTTTCCTTTTTTTTTTTCTTCCACTTTACTTTCCTTTGTGCAATCCAAACACTATGTTAAGGTATTAACAGTAACAACTTGTTTGGATTGGCAATATTAAAGGAAATGAAAGGTTAGGAAGGGATTTTTTAATTATTTTCCTTGTTTGGATTGCAATTTTAGAGGAAGGAAATATTATTGAGGGGTTTCAAATTCTCTCCATTTCTTTTAATGAGAAGGATTTTACAATCCTTCCAATTTGTGATTTTTTTGAGAGAAATAAAAATAAAATTATAAAAAATCTCTTTTGTCCTTACATATTTTATTATTAAAATAATAAAAATGGGTACTTAAATAGTTTTTCATTTAAAATTAACCTTTTATTTCCTTCCCTTCTCCAATCCAAACAAAAAATTATAAAATATTTTTTCTTCATTTTCATTATTATTTTTTTATAATCTAAATAAAATAATTCATTTCCTTTATTTTTTTTCCTTCACTTTACTTTACTTTCCTTTCCCTCTTGCAATCCAAACAGGGGCTAAGTGAACAATAGGGTTAATATGTGAAATTTGTAAATGTAAGAGATAAGAAGTGTCAAAAAAAAAATGTAAAAAATAGGCGTACAGAATGAATTTAACCCTATAAAATATAATAATTGAGGGTTGAAACCTTCTCTTCAATTGGGTCTTGGGGCTGTTAGAATTCAACAAAATTGTCTCACCTACCAAACCTCCACCTTTTTTCTCGTGGCCTTCGCCTCATCATCCTGTCTAACCTTATTGATAGTCTTATCCCAGGGGTACGATCCTCCACCAGCAGAAGAGAAGAGACTATAGAGATTAAGGATGGATTCACCACAACAGCCTGGAGGTTCTTCATCTTCCTCAAACTCTCCGTCAAAGACACAGATTTTAGATGCTCCACTCCATGTACTTGGCTTTGAGATAGAAGAACTTACACCCCATAAAGTAACTGGACGGCTTTTAGTTAACGAGAAGTGCCTTCAGGTTGTCTTTGATTCAAGATTACGAATTCGAAATTTATTTCCTTTTTTGTACAGTGAATTTCCGATTATTTTTTCTTGAATAGGGGACAAGCAATAGAAGAAGAGCTTTTTATTGTCCAAACAAACAAACAAATGAGTAAAAATATTTTCCACAAGAAAAAGGAGCATAATAATAGTGTTTAAATGTTATTTGGCAGCCATTCAGGGTTTTACACGGAGGGGTGTCAGCAATGATAGCGGAAGGGCTTGCGAGCATGGGAGCCCACATCGCATCAGGGTGGAAGAGGGTGGCCGGAATTCACCTCAGCATTAACCATATCAGGAGCGCACAGCTCGGCGACCTTATTCTTGCTGAGGCAACCCCTGTTAATGTTGGCAAAACCATTCAGGTTCTTTCCCTCAGCAAGTTGCTTGCCATGTTATATTCTTTTTTAATCATATACATAGGTTACTTCATTCGGATGGACAATTAATTACAATTTATCAACAACAGCAAACACCAAATGCGCCAATATCTGTTTTATTTCACTGGGAGACTCTGAATCGTGCTCTATTCTTTCAGATAAAAATAGATAAAGGGGAACAGTAGCTTTACTTCCACTACTAACTGCATTTCCCATTGCAGATCTTTTTGAGAAAATTTACTCGATGCTGAAATTTGACCTATTTCATCATCGTTTTGCATTGCTTGTAACCCACCAAATTGCTAGTTAGAGATAGCCTTTCACTCATATTTTACATTATAGACTTTGCACAAGTGATTTTCAATACCTAGCCATATTCTTGATGTAACCGACCGGATTTAAGGTTCCAGTTAATAAAAACCTCAAAAGCTGAAGACACTAGCATTTCATATCTTTTGGAGAAGAAAGAATAATATTCAACTTCACAACAGGACTAGGGTTTCTTGTTTTACCATCTTTGATGGACGAGTACTCATCTTGAGGAACTAAGAAAGCGACTCGAATCTGAACTTCAATTTAGGTTCAGTCTTGAGAAATTTGAAATATTCCAAGCAGTCAATTTCCATTCAGTCTTCGCCTTATGGTGTTATTGAAAGAAATCTTTTCTGTGAGGCATGATTATTTGATTCCTTATTGTCTCATATATCTAGCCATTCTCTTATGTTAATGCTTATTGTTCAATCTCTGTACATATGATCCAGATTCTTCCTTCACTTTCTTAGCTTCTAGCAGCAATTAAACTTTTCTGTTAATGCGTGTCATCTTCTCAAAAAGATGACAAAGTATTTCCAAATAGGAATCCTAAAATGTCCTTTTTGTGGCATCATTGAGCAGGTGTGGGAGGTGCGGCTCTGGAAGACTGATCCATCCAACTTAGGGAGCAGATCATTGCTATCATCGTCAAGGGTTACCATTCTATCCAATATGGCTGTGCCAGAAAACAGTGATGCTGCCCCTAACCTCAAAAAGTATGCAAAATTATGAATGTGTGCTACTGAGTCTACCACCCGCCTCGTGATATTATTAACTGCACAATCAACTTGCTTAGCAAAATATAGCTGCTATGCTCCTGTAACAGGCCTGGTCAACAAATGTATTTTGGGAATCACCCATAATCTGTAGAACAGTTTCGTCCTTTGGGTTGTTGAAAATGTCACTCTAGATTTTGTGACCTTTTCTTTCCATGTTTTAGTGCGATTTTTTCATGCTTCAATTTGTGGGTGTAAGTTAATTTCATTCTATATAAACTGTATATCGAATTTCAGAATCAATGATAAATTCATAATGTTCGAGTCTTTAATATTTGCTTAATCCAAGTGGAATCGAGTCTCTGAACTATCCACTCAGCTTTTGACAACAGCTTCTGATGGCGCTCTTGCATAAATTCTTCTTGTTGTTTTTCTTGGTAGAGTGTGACAGATAACTTTGATTTCAGCATATTAAATGCCTGAGCAATGTTGGAGATATTGTGAAAATCCTTTGTTTCTGTGTTGCTTGGACGATAGCCACTGAAATGATTAATAATTCTGGGTAAGACCTTCCATTGTCAAAGAGGACAATTCATCATAGCTTAAGAACATGAACATGTACTTGGGTGGATTTGTTGATATGCAGGGCTCTTAACTTCCTGTGTTACAGTTTAGAGAGCCAAAGGACCATTCCGAAGGAGACAAGACGGTCTTACGATTGCTAGAAAACCCTTTTTTGCTCAAAAATCGAAAATCCCATAGTTCAGTAATTTGTCCTTTTATTGATATACTCTTCTGCCTGGAGAATGCAAAAATAATTATCAATCAGCGCTATTGCTGCTAGCGGCTAGCGTGCATTTCTTCAGTTTTCTCATGGCTGACAAGTCTTGAAATTGGGATTTCTTCAACCAAGCATGATGACATGTTTACCGATGATGGAAAGTCCGCTCTTGTCCAAGCGAAAGGTAATTTACGTGTCGCGCCATTGGCAGTTGCAAGCACCAAAGGGAAATGCAGAAGCAATGGGTGATAACGGTGGTGTTGTTGGTGCAGTGGCAGCCGACCACACGAGTTACGCAGCATTTTCTGGACTTACCTTGATCGATCACGCTGTGTTCCAGTCCACATCAGTCAGTGATCCCGGTTTGATATCTGATCTTTTTATCTATTCCTTTTTCCTCTTTATTTCTTTACATTAACATCTTTTGATGGTATTGGCCACTTAATTGGCCCTTGATTGTGAATAACATCGGTGTTTTGGATGGCAAACACGCGACGCAATGCAATCTGGATTGGTGAGTCTGAGGATAAGATCTGACTAAATAGCATTTTACTAGTCTCTAACATTTTCTTGCCATTTGATACCGTCATACGTTCAATGGTAAATCTCCAAGTCTCTCAATTACATGCATGTCTTTTTTGTGTTTTTATCTTAAATTTTTCCTTGGATGCTGGCTGCATAATCTCTTCTTTTAACTATATGACTTCTCATACAGAAAAAGGCATAAGCTATGTGCATTTCTACTCCTGCGAAATTTGTCCATTTCACCTTCACATTTTATACAAGAATGTTCCAAATCACTCATATAAGACGTTAGTACAAATATTTACTGGTCCGTTCAAGGCACTTATTTTCCTAAAAAATACTAGCAAGTTTCCTTTGGTCTGGATTAAGCACTTTCCGCAAATCCTACGCGTAGATCACCAAAGTCAAAAACAGTGTGGTATGCTCCCAAGAATATATCTCCAAGAACCCTGCACGGAATCAGCTACCATAATTATCTTGTCTACATGTAAAATTGTAAATTATGTAAATTGACCAACTCATCTAAAAGTTTAAACTGATAAAAAGAGTCTTATTTTATTTATTTAATTGTCTTCAACAAATATGATGATCCAAAAGATCTGAACCTGCTTGTTCACAATAATGAGATGAGAATTTCCTTTCACATACCAGAGGGGACCTTGTGGAGGAGGCACATCAAAAGGAGCAAACCCACTCAGACATACAGCAGTTTGGTTTTCTTCAAATCTCATAATGTACTAAAAAGCACCCAGAAAAGAAAGAAGTTAGCATATTGCACAAGAAGATACGAAACAAAAGGACAAAATTACAACTTTCCTCATAGAATCATGAATTCTGATGGAAATAGCTTAACTACCGTTGAAAAGAAAATGACATGAACCCTATCTAGCTAGGTAATTGTGTTTGGCCAAAATAATCAGTCCGAAGCATGTTAATCTGCATACTCTCCACGTTCTTATTACTGCAGAAGAAATCACTGATTGATGAAGAGAAGGTGAAATGCACCTGATTTGGAGAGAGGGGAAAAGATTTATTCCCGATGGTAACAGAAACATATGGCAAGGAATTTATGTGATCACAATTGACAAACGTTCTCCCTCCAGGATTTGGAAGCTTCTCACACAGCTACAACACAATACTGATATAGTTATACACTTTACAAATTGTCTAAATATATATTTCTGTATATTTTCTGCGCAAAAAAAAATTTGGTATACTCGAGGAGATTTACCTCATTCACATATTTGAAGGCTTTGTCTTTCGTTTTTTGTTTCTTTAACTCCACTTGCATCCAGAAAACTGTCATCTCACAGAAAGTGCATAAAGCATTCTCATCCATACCTAATTTCTCCATCTTCTGAATTTTAATTCTCATTTGTATACCGGGGCTGTTTTTGAGGTTTGATAAGTTAATAGGATTAGAACCAGCTGATAGTAGATATGTTTTCTTTTTTAGAAAAAATGCAAGGAAACAAAATACGGAAGAAGAGACTCTAACCTTACACTTTGAGAGCTATTGTATAAACAGAGTCCAATAGTGAAACATACTTTATCAGGTTGCAACTGGAGGGACAAGAAGTAAAATGTATTGAAGCAAAAGCTTTCTTTTCATACAATTTCAAGGTAGATATGGAAAAGCATTATCAAAAGGTATGGAACCAACAAAACAAGCAGGATGAGGTGGAAGCAGAGCTGACCCCTGATATTAAGAGATCCCATATCTTATTCCCATACATGGACACAATATGTTTGCATTCCAAGCTCACTATCCCATCTCCTCCAATAGCATGGTTTATTTGGGTCACAATACTCTGAAACAGAACAAATAGCAAAGATAAGAAAAATTGCACGTCTAGAACGTCGAGACGAAAAGGGAATGGATCAGATTGCATACTGTTGGACCCGCTAAAAGTGATGTTCCAGAATCCACAATGGCAGCACAGCCACTGTCACAAATGCCTGATAATGAATATTGGTCAGTTGGAAATGTTTTATTGCTACACGAGAGCTATGTAAATAAAACGTTCCGCATCATAGATATATTCCTCTAAAGTTTATTTCATCAGGTGGGCTAACACTCGTACTGCTATTGCAACACGTTTTTGAAACTAGGCCCTGTCTTGGAACACAACGATATTTTCATTTCCCATTGTAGAGAAACAATAGAAAGAAAAACTCCTCCAAATACAGGATGCAAAATAGCAAAACCCATCATTGTTGTCCAAATGCATATCCTAATGTTATAGTCAAAAGACCCAACAAATACGAGAAATGCTCTCAGTCATACATGTCTCTCATACGGTTTCCTTGGTGGAACTAAATGAAATGAAGTAAAACACAAGGTTTAGTTTGTGGATTTCATCACCTGTTGAAATATTTCCAATAAGAATATCCCCCACCTCAATCTGCCACATGTTCATGGAATTAAGAAGAATTCTCTGACAGATCAAGAACACATAATGTAGTAATTCGAGAATAATATATCAAGTATTTGTAACATGACTTACCTGCCAGTACCCATTGTTTGCAACTGGGACAAAAGTATGTTCGCCCTTGAAGTGTGCCCAATCAACACCTCCAAAGAGAATCTCACCTCCCATCTTTGCCTTGGGGTCACTATTTATCCAGAAAGAGAATACTTTCTTACTTACAAGACCCTGTAGCAACATATTGTACCTGCACGCAAGACACAAATCTGTAATCAGTAGATCCAGATGAAAGGAATTTTGTAGCCCATAGTTGTGCATTTAACTATATAACAGAAAACGTAGCTATGTTAGAACCATTTCAAAGGAAATGAAGTGAGAAATAATTGTATGACAGCTGGTGAATGTAGCATACCAAACTGGTGTTACTAGACCCACAGCAATGTCCTGAAACCCAAGCCCGAGTATGCCATCAAATTTTGCAAGCAAGAATGAGAAAAAGCTTTCCCTTGTCACCTCAATGAACACCTGGTAGGTTAAAAAAGCACTAATTTTTTTTTAATGTTTCTATAACAGAGAAAAATTATCAAGTGTCTGCTACAAAGTTAGGAGGTTGCACCTGTTCCTTGATAACCGTATCTCCAACTTGAGTATTATCTTGACTGAAGAAGCCATGTATTGATCCAGAGCCATAATGAATTTTGCAAGATTTTCCTGCGTTGAGAAACTGTATGTATGACTATGACTATGACTATGATTATGTGTGAAGTGAAGCTACATTGAGGCGCATGGATGTCGGTTATATGAAGATAAAAAGCAGAGGCTAATTTACCCATTTTTGTGTAGGTACTGGAGAGGCGTGATCTATATTTAGAATGTAAATAGCAAGAAATCTGCACGGTAGTTAGTTACTGGTTAGATTGTACTATACATATATAATGCATACTATGGTGATATTTTTAAGTCTTGTGCAGAAAAAAAAAAACTTACAGAAAGAAAGCATTTAGAAGACGGGATCCAAAGATTGGAACTGCCGGTATCAAACACAACAGAAAAGTGTTGAGGGGGTGATCCAATTCCAATTTCCCCATAATATTGAGTGTCCATGTAGTTCTTGAGATAGATGATTTGGTGATTGTTGGGTGTGTCAACATTGATGATATCGGTAGGACGAGGCTTGGGATAGATGATAGTTGCAGCATTGAGGGTTTGAAGGTTCAAAGGGCGCCTTTTGAGACCAATCCTGACAATCCCGCCCTCCCCTTGAGAAGACAGGTTGAGAGAAGAGGTGGAAAAGAGGTGGCATGCTAGTCCTAGCAGCAGGAGGACTTGAAACAAACTCTTCATTATTGCTGGTTTCACAAGTTGAACAAGTTATATATATAAGAAAGAATAATAGTGAAAAGGAGTTGGAGATGTTAGAATGTATGTATGTATGTATTTATGTGGATGATACAGAAAGCAAAGCCGGAAATTACAAAGAGTGATGATCAGTAGCAGAAGCGCTTACCAGTGTATTAGTAGGTCTGGAGAAAGTGGAAAGAGGGGTTGAGAGTAGAAGCCTCCCATTCCATGGAATATATATGTATATATATACATAGGCAGCAGTGCAGTGGGAAGTAGAGAGTAGTAAGAAAGGAGTAGCTAAAAGGTGTGGGGGGGAAATCACCAAGCAATTTCGCGGGAACTGCTAAATATTGTCCGTTTGTCTGAAGAGATACATGTTTGTAAGGACGTGCTAAAAGGGCAGTGCAGCATACTGACCTGTTGAATGCAATTACATCAAATTTAAAAGGGCTTAATAGTACTTTCACAATATCTTTACATATTTTTCTTTCTTTTTTTATTCTTTAAAAAAAATATATATATATATATATATTTTCTTGCATTGGTTAATGTTTTGTGTCTTTTGGTGCATTCGTTGATGAGAGAGTAATAAAGTAGTAGTAAAGTACAAAAGGAGGCCGGGCGAGCGCGCAAATTCGAAAACCCTAATAAATAAGGCTGAAATAAAGAAAGAAGCAAATAAGAGAAATAGAGGAATGGGGATGGAGGATGATGATTTTGATTGGGGAATGAGCGCTGAGGAATTAGATTCCCTGGAAAGAGATGCCATCACTCAAATTGCACTCCGCAATACCACCATCGCTAAACCACCACCACCCTCCTCCACCACCACCACCATTACTAATAACAAGGTGAAATTTTCTCTTTCTTTGCACAAACGAAACAACAACTACTCAGTATTATTATGTTTCTCCAAGATTACATTTTCTCAACAACTCATTCTTTTACTTAATCAAAAAGTTTCCGTCTTTTCTTTCCTTGCCCATTTGCGCTCGCCTTCTTCGCTGCCATGCATTCATCTTCATAAAATATGATATTCTTTTACCACAGCTTTACCAATGCTAAGTTTCTAAACTAACTATCTCGAAAAATATGACCATTTTTTACAGCTTTTTTTCTTCTTCTCCTTGGAAACAGATACTTGATGCTTCACCCACTACATCTGCAAGTTTGCTGACTTCAGGGCCACCTAAACTAAGTGCTGGTGAGTTGTTCCCTCCCATTGAAATTACTATTTTGCTTTCCTCCCTCTGCCTTTTTTCTTTTTCATTTCTTCTGCATATCCTCATCCTATATTCTATACCTTTTTCATCCCCCCCCCCCCCCCCCCAAGAAGATGATTCCTCCAAGCAACATCAGCCCAAACTCTCTATTAAATTTTCTCTCCACGCTACTGGCAACATTGCTGCTAGATTTCCATACGATCAGGTACTATCTTCTTACTCTTTTTATTGCTTAATATATTTTTTTGTTTTCCCTTTTTTGCTTATGCACCAGTCTTTATCTCCTGCCAGCTACTTGTTACAGCTTTCCGCAACATTCCTAGAGCCAGTTGGAATGCAAAAGAAAGGTCTCTCTCTCTCTCAACATCGTTGATCAGAGCGTTTCCTTGCTCACAGTCAACGGATTTGCGAGACAACCCTATGTTTTGCCTTCACTCTCTGCTGATTCAGTGCATTTATGAACATCACGTCCTGTTTTAAGATGGATTATATTGTAAAATCCATTGACTTTTGCAGATTGTGGATGTTCCCTGTCTCATCATTGTCATCTGCTGAAAAACTTCTATCTGATCTTTCTGGGCCCAACATTGAGGTCTTAAATCTTACATGTTTATGATGATATGATAATTCTCCCTTCGTTCTTTATTGGATATCCACTTTGACTGTCACTGGTCAACCAACTGGTTTTTTGAAGCATAACTTTCGGATTGTTTTAATCAAATCTTATACATTCTAAAAGTTCCATATTATAGTATTTTCCATGAATTTTATTGGTATGATTTCAATTTTGTGAAAAATCAAATGAATCAACATGAAAGTTTGCTTGGTAAAACTCCTGTTTTTTACCAAAACAATGTCAAAGTGGACAATCAATTTGGAATGGAGGGAGTATATTATGATACCATGAGTGCTTCATGGTTTAAGTGATTCTCTGAATTGCATGTCATTTTTTATTAGATTTGGAAGTTCTCTTTTGAATATGCTGATGTTGGGTTTGATGTTTTGGGATTTCTACCTTTTTTATGCTTTTATGTTGCTTCCTCTTGATGTCTTAGGTAGAGAACTTAGATCCTCTGGTACGCCGTGCTCTCACTGCTGCCTCTGCAGTTCCAGATCTTCAAGGTAAAATAGGAGTATGCTCTGCTTTTATATACTCATGCTGGGCTCTCATTTAACCATCTTCCGACTAATTTAAGTCGGCTATTGCATTGAGGGAAGTTGACAGATTACAGAAATACCTATGATAAGAAGCAATAATCTGACAACACGACTCAAAATAGAAAATAGCCCTACCTTATATTTTCTGTCTTTCTCCTCAAGTTGAGCATCAATGCTCATCATACACAGCTTGCCTTTCAGGAACTGCTTTTCCTAAGGTGATAAAAAATGCCTTTAGCTTCCAGTGATTAATTTTTGTGACGTATAGACCTCATCTTAAGGTATTATGGTTCTTGGAAAACAATGCTTTGACTAAAATTGCTTAATAACTCTTTTGAAGCTCGTTCACTTTATTACCATCTTAAACCTAAGAATATAATGATCTGATGATCTGATCTAGGAAAGCCCGTACAGAACCTATTTTCTTGGAAAAAGAGCCTCTAATGTTAAAAACTTTCCTGACTTGTCGGGATGGTAAGCATTTATTCTAATTTTGATGTCATATGCGGACGTTTTGTCTATGATGCTGATCATGCGACTTGCATGAATTTTTTATAAAAATAAAATCAGATTTCCTCATGGTTGTTTGAAGACCAATTGTGGAAGATATTACTTTTTGAATACTCGGTCGTATCCGTCTGCATTCTCTTTTCATCCTATTCTTCTATTCTGATGGAAGTAGTTTGTTTGACGTCCTTCACCAGATCGGTATGATCTCATTCCAAGTAATATTGAAGCAAAGCTTCTTCCTTTTCAGCGTGATGGAGTTAGGTATGTTTGATGCTTTAAGTGCTTTTGGACTTCTGTTTGTTGCCATATTATGTGACGGTAGCAGTAGTCATGTCCTCCTCAGTGGCCTTCAGTGAAGTTGCTGTTTTATTTACTGGGTTCCGAGAATTATTAATGTTGGTAATTTCAGATTCACACTGCAGCATGGTGGGCGTGTTCTACTGGCTGATGAAATGGGACTTGGAAAGACTCTTCAGGTATTGTGTCCATTCCCTTAAGTGGTTCCATATATTATTCTGCAACTGCCTGTGGGAGTTTAATGGCCTGCAAAGCAACACCGGAGGATAATATGATTTGAGATGTGGAAAGGCCGTTAGTTGTTATAGGATATTGATTTCTTTTGAAGAATCTCTGGGCTACATTTTGCTATTGATACTTCACTTGCCAACAATGAAATTGGTGATTTGTCTGTGTTTAGGAAATGCTTTATTGGAAGCGATAGTATATTTAAATTCTCACACTAAAAGGAGGTAAGTGTTTGGAATGAGATGGATGTGCATTTAGGAAATACATGTTTGACTATGTTGTTTTGTGCTTTGACATTGACACCTAACTGTAATTGCTGCCTATCTTGCTTTTTATTGAGGCAACAATAACTTCCTGCTACAACATTATTGTTGGCCAGGATCACCAACTTTATTGTACGTCCTCCTTAGAGTAACTAGCCATGTAGAGTCTTTCAAATCGAAGCAAACAAAATGAATTCTTATCCCACCAAGTGGGGTCGATTATATGGACTTGACGATGCTACTTATTCCTGTTGAGAGCTATCCCTGTTGTCAACTCAAAGCATGTTGGATCTTGTTTGAGGTTCTCCATCCAATTCCTCGTAGGTCCCTTTTTCTATCTTATGCTGGCAACCACCATACCTTCATGATTTCTGAAATATGTCACCACAGGTATCCTCCTAGTATCATCCGAACTATCCCAGATGCTTCTCTCACGTCTAGTCTTGCCTTCACTTTTTTTTTTTTCCCCCCCCCTTCTTCCCTGGGATCACATTACATCATTTTTATGAAGATAATATATAGGCTTATGAGATTCTAAGAGTGCCAAACAGTTATGAATTTTGTTCAAACTGCAGATTAAAACATGTTAGTTTTAGTTGAATGTTAATAAGAGGCTACACCTATGAAATCATAAGACCAACTCATCAAAAAGAAAAGAGTGATAACACAAATGCTGCCGAACGAGAACACCTGAAAGGACAATTTGTTGGGACATATATTTGTTTAACACATTAGAAGATTGACTCGAAAATCATCTGAGGAGAAAAGGTTACTGCAGCACTTGAAGTAAGATATGACACATCCTTTAACCATTACATAAATGGAAAAAGAGGCTCAATATTGGCCATACAGCTTTTGTAAATCATTTTGCATCTACTTGTTAAAAATTCAAGCAAGTACTTTGATGCTCTACTGATTCCATTGCCATTTTCTTTTGAGGAATCTCAGAGGACGATGTAAGGCGTGTATTGCTCTATCAAAATGTTTTACTTTTGACTTCGTCATATGCTAGTGAATTAGGTGTCCTTGTTTCTCGTTCAGATTAGGCTGCATTTGAGGGAAGCCATGCTTGGTCACATGGTCTCATGGTCTCACTGAAAATTGTTTCTTAGTATCAATATAATCAACATCTGGAGGCTTACCCTTGCGATTGGAACATAACTTTTCCCTGGATGAAATGGAGCGAAGACATGTTATGGTTTAAACTAATTCTGTTTTCATGTTTCTTATTCACATCTATCTTTCACTTGTAAATAGCCATGGCGAGCAGTTGGGTTTCCTAACGATTTTATATTTTATCTCTCTGTCACTGCTTTTTCCTCCATTGACAATGGCCACCCTTGCTTAGATCAATTCTGCTAATTTTGGGTATTAGCTGACGTTGATTGATTGAGTTTGGTGGAAAAGAAAGTATTGAATTTTGTAGTTCAAATATAGTACTTATTTGGTCCTTTTCTCTAAGAAGAGGTCGGCATTTTACTTTCAGCGGAAAGAAATTCTTTTGTTTTAGATCTCAGATATTTTCTTTAGATATCAAGTCTAATTGTGTAGTTAATCAGCCGTACTAATTCTATTTTATAATGTTAAGATTTGTGCCACGATGGTTAATATAGACATTCTGTTCCGTTACTCGAAATTACTGAATCGATAATGATTCTTTCTTTTCGTTTTCTTTGAAAGTTTTAATTAGCAACAATTATCAGTATATGAAATTAAAACTAATCTTCATTAATATTTGGAGAATAGTATATATCTTTCATAATTGCACTGCTTTCTTATTGTCCTTATTAGTTGATGACTGATACTCAATGTTTTCTTTTGTCTGCAAACGTATTGGTATTTTAGTTTGCTGTGCATTCTTTTGGTGTGAGTGTTCGAATTGTTGGATCTTCTAAACATTTGTAGGTCTGCAATTATGCACTGCATCTCTTCGATCAAAAAAGAAGAAGTCAGTGTTAATAGCCTATATTGATTGATTTTCAGTTATGTATATAGGCTATTGCTGTTACCACATGCATTCGTGAATCATGGCCGGTTCTAATTCTTACTCCATCTTCCTTACGTCTTCACTGGGCATCTGTGAGTCTTGCCTATAAATATCTCTTCCTATTGAGTTATGCCCATTTTCTTTAGTCAAGTCAACATATCTCTGTCTCCTGTGGATTATACCCATTGTTCACTTCTTGATGCTTCATTACAGATGATCCAACAATGGCTGGATATACAATCATCAGATATACTTGTATGCTTCTTATATCTTATTTTCTCCTGCTAATTCTCTTTCTTCCTTTTCCAGTTCATCACCAAAAGTGATGCTTCTTTCACTTCATGTTCCTGGCATATACAGATCTACTAGTGAAGTAGCAATTACGAATAGAATTTGTTTGCTTTTCGACAGTATAGATCTCATGTTGATGGGAACTCATGAACAGGTTGTTTTATCTCAATGGGGTGGTTCAAACAGGAATGGATTTAATATAGTACCTTCAAATACAAAGAAGACTATCAGACTTGATGGCTTATTCAACATAATATCCTACGATATCGTCCCAAAGTTACAGGATACCCTAATGACATCAGAATTCAAGGTTAGTGCAACTGACAGTTAAGCCTTTCCGTTTGTTTTATTTTAGAAACAAGTTTGATCTTATGAGGTAAATGTTTGTTTTACCTATCCTTTATTTATTGCTAGACCTCTGTGTCACTTTGATCATCTGGATGGATTCATTGTGTCTGTATGTGACACTTTTACATACAGACAATGTGCAAGTTCCTTCCTTGATCATGTACTTTTTTGCTGCCTTTAGTTTTGCCTCTTTCACTCTTAAATTGATCCCACCGAGTAGTACGTTTCAAAGAACATGTTTTCCACGCCTTAAAATATATATGTGTAAAAGCAATATTTAATTGCTAGTTCCTCTTGCTTTATTTAGGATATCAAATCAGATGCATCAAATCTCACTGGTGTGAAGTTGGATGGTTTGAAAAGATTTGCCCTTGGTGATAAATTTTATTGATAGAAGGCACAAAGTAGAGAACTTTAGGACAAGAAATCCACAGTTACATGATCCAGTAAATAGAAATCTAAAAAGGTAAAGAAGACATTTTACTAAAAAAATCCTTCAATGACATGATACAAGTTCTTTAGGCTATCTTTCATTTTTTGTCTTAAGCATTCCTTGTATATGCATGTCTTATTTAATGTATTAAGTTTGAAGTATGTACATACCACTGATGTGGATTCCCTTCCATCATGGATTCCAGACACATTTGCTTCCCTGAAAGCTGAAATGCACAAACTCAACCTTCAGCTAAACATGTAATTATTGAATGAGTTACGTGTTCTTGTTACTCTTTACTAATTTACTTTTTAGTGGCTTCTGTTGCCATTTACTATTCCCTACATGAAGAAGTTTTTAATGTGTCCCCAAAATAGAACAACTAGGTCAATGAGTACATTATCAACCATGCATATCTATAATAGTATTTCCTCAACCAATTCATGTTCTTAGTCTTTGCTTCTGCATCCTATTTCTTTATAAATTAAATTTTGTTAAATTGCACTCAATCTCTGAAGCTTTGAATTTAATGACTTTATCGTATAGGCAGTCCTTTGTCTTTTTTCTCTGTAGTAATCACTTTTATTTTTATTTGTAATGCGTGATATACAGGTTGTGATAGCAGATGAATCACATTTCTTGAAGAACGGTCAAGCAAAACGAACAAATGCTTCCCTTCCCATATTACAGGTTCCTCCTTCTCTCAGCCCTCTTTCTTGGCCTGATGCCTATATACTAGATGTCTGGTAGCAAGTTATATGAATATAGCTGAAAATGAAATAAAGTAGGGCTCAGTCCTATCTTTTGATTATGTCAACAAGTCTCCAACTGTAGTCTAAACCTGTATTCTACATCAAAATATGGAGTGACTGCAGAAATAAAAGTTAAAATCTAGTCATGACAATTATTGTGGGATAAATCCCTCCTCATGTTTTAGAGAGAGAATGTTGTTTCTTCCCTATGTATGATAAACTAATCTGTATTCTAAAGCGATATTGTTTGATGGGTGTGCTATTTCCTCTCCTCATTGTAATACTAAAACATTTATTACTGTAGAAAGCTCGATATGTCATCTTGCTTAGTGGAACTCCGGCTTTATCCCGACCAATTGAGCTATTCAAGCAGGTTTGTTTCAATGACCCTCGAGTATATTAGGCACACATGTATTTTCAAATTTAATCTACTTTTTTCATAGTAAATTGAATTTGTGTGGCAGCTGGAAGCTTTACACCCTGATGTTTATAAGAATGTCCATGAATATGGAAACCGCTATTGCAAGGGTGTAAGTTGAAATTCTAGTGGATTATATACCTTTGCTTACAATTGCCTTCACAAGTTGAAGTTAACAATTCTACTGATAACTTTAAGGGCATATTTGGAGTTTATCAAGGTGCAAGTAATCATGAAGAGCTGCACAATTTGATGAAAGCAACAGTGATGATACGCAGACTGAAAAAGGATGTTCTTTCTGAGCTTCCCACGAAGCGCAGGCAACAGGTAGACATCAATTTTGCAATTGCTTCATATCTTGTATATTCTTTAAGGCCTTTGCCATCATGGCATTTAAGTGAATGTTGTGTTGAGCATATGTTTCTGGAGATCTGTGCATGTCTGTAATGTTATTAGAGATATAGATGCGACATTGTCATCGCAGGTTTTCCCTAGCATCAAACTAGTGTTTAAGTGGCAGCAGAATGATATGCAATTACATTTCTAAATTCTAATTCATTTTTGAGGTGATAAATTTGTATAATTTGCAATCTGATTCTAGAATTTATCGGACCTCATTTTGGATGTCTTTTTCTACTACCTTTTAGCATATTGTTGTTTTGATCAGCATTGATTCTTCTATCTTCTTTTGGGATGGTACTTTTCTCAGATTCACACTTTATCAGGTTTTCTTGGACTTGGGAGAAAAGGAGATGAGAAATATCAATGCTTTATTTCGTGAGGTAATCCAAGTTTCTTAAATTATTTCTTGCTTGAACATTCTTTTTTCTTTTATCCTTGGAAAAGAACTTTTGGTAGATATAGCTTTTGGCAGGTTCATTAAGGTGATACTTAAATACTACACTTGTCTTTTTAGTATCTAGGGATGTTAACAACGATTGTCCAACTCGGGTAACATCCATATTTGATTATTAGGGTTTCATACTAAGGACTTTTTTGCATGTGGCTGTTGGCAATACAGTTGGCCTCATTTGTAGTGTTTTCGTATCTTCCCTGCCCTGCAGATCATTATTATGCCCTTTAACTGCTTTATGTCTTCTACTGTTAGGAAAAAATCTTCCTGCATTAAGCATTGCGTTTATTTCCATGTTATATGATTTACAAATTTTCCATTTCAATTTATGTCATTGTTCCTTGCCTTCCCCCTTTCCACTTCTCTGTCCCACAGCAAAAGAATAAGGTAGAAAGAAGGGGAAAACCCGATTTTGTGCTTTCCTTTCTTTCGGTCTTCATGGTATCCAAATGGTATGCTTTCTTTCAAAGACTTCAGAGAACTGCACTTGATTGCTCATGTCATTTTGGATTTTGTAGTTGGAGATCATAAAAGGAAAAATTAAGTCAAGCCAATCGAAAGAGGAAGCTGAAGCACTTAAGTTTAAAGAGAAGAACCTTATCAATAAGGTAAGCGTGTGATTTCAGGGAAAGGGTTTTTTATCTGTTGCTTTGCTTTCAGATGCTGAAGATGATATATGGGAAGAAATCACCTACGGCTTTTAATTGCTGTTTCCTTTTCTTTCTTTAACATTTATTCTCTTCCCTTTTTCCTTTGGAGGGGGGAAGCTCGGGTGGGAGAAAGTGCCCCTATGACTCTAGTTCTATTGAAAGCAATTCCTTGGCTCACGAGGTGGCTTAAAGTGAGGATATCAAAGATCACTCATCGCCATAAGTTGCCAACATAACCCATAAATCATAATGTAGTCCACTGATCTGTGTAGCTGATGTACGACTTCAGCCATGCATGATACCTGGTTGATAATATTACAGATCTAAGAATCAACACTTCCATGACTCCATATATGTCCTGCCGTTTATGCCTAATCCCCTCCTTAGTAGAGGGTTAATGTATACCCTCAAAAAGTGCCAAAAATTAAACAAAGGAAAAAAAGAGTAAGATAAGACTAATGACCAAAGGACATATCAATTATCTTACGTGAGAGTTGAGCGAATGATACTACCAGGCAAAGCCTCTGCCCTCAAGTTGCTTCATTAAATTATTTTTGTTATTGGATATTATAGCGGGAATTGCATCCTCTTCAAGTCCATTACTTATTTCTATTCCTTAAAATTTTTAAAATAGCAAAAAGCTCTTTCTGAGATTTTCCACTCTATATTTCCGTGATCTCATCTCAACTTAATATAAGAGATACAGATAATGCATTTATATTGCATACTTTCCCAACGTAAAATTTTTTTTAAAAAAATTGTTAGATCTCTTTGACACTATAAGGTATATATTGTGGTTTTGATTACTGAAACTTCTATACTTAAGCCAGTATCTTTCAGGGTTGACTTCTCAATTTAAATTTGTTTCATGCAAGTTTTGGAAAAAAATGACATTTTTGTTTTCAAAATACATCACATCATGAATACAGTTTCGGTACAAATTTTAAGTATGTGCTGTTTTTTATCTACTTTGAGTAATTTGATGAACAGATGCGATTTTTAGCCATTCCATCTCTAATGGCTTCTTGAACTCCAGATTTACACTGATTCTGCAGAAGCAAAGATCCCTGCAGTGCTAGATTACTTGGGAACTGTGATTGAGGTATATAAACCTTTTCCCTCATATTCTTCTGTGAGTTCTCTGCTACACATTAATTTCATACTATCAAATTTAGCAGTCACAGATGTAAACTTGTAGGTTGTCTCTGAAGGCTGTTCATTAATTTGTAGGTAAGTTTGGATCTTTATGTTATGCTTTTTACCTTTATGACATTCCTTAATTACTAAATGTGCAGGCAGGCTGCAAGTTTCTAATATTTGCTCATCATCAGCCAATGATTGATTCAATACATCAATTTCTTCTTGTAAGGGTCTTACTTTCGGCGAAGTCTCTTAAAATCCTCAATATGCCAAAAAATATTTTGAAATTGTTTTATTTTCATAAGTCTCTGCCAAAATTGTAGAAGAAAAAAGTTGGTTGCATCCGCATTGATGGGAGTACCCCAGCGGCATCAAGGCAATCCTTGGTCACAGATTTTCAGGAAAAGGAGTTTATAAAAGCAGGAGTGGTATGGCAGTTTGTTTCATATTGTAGTTTGTCTAATCTGTATCATCATTCTCTCTTTTTTTTTAGGTCCCATGTATCTTGCGTATTGAGAACTCTAGTTTGGAACCAATATACGTTTTTATTTGTTTACTCTTGTGAATAGTATCTAACTTTTTTTCTTTTTGCCTTTCCAGCTATCCATCAAGGCAGGAGGAATTGGATTAACATTGACAGCAGCAAGCACAGTAATTTTTGCAGAGTTATCTTGGACACCTGGTGACCTGATCCAAGCAGAAGATCGTGCTCATAGGATCGGTCAGGTTGCTACAAGCTAATAACCTTTGTTTTCTCTTTTTTCATACTATTCTAGTGCCATGCTCCTTAAATGGGGGCTCAAGTTTTTGCTTTGTTGGAACTATCTCATCCACTAATGTAGTGAGCAGGAATTTTCTCATTTTAAAGCACTTTTAAACTCACCCTCACTGAACGAAACGGAGAAAGAGAACCGAGGGGAATATGAACTAGTATGCTTCTTCCCTGTGGATTTGTAACAGTGTAACAAAGACGCTTACTAGGCAAATATCAGGTTGTCAAGATTATGGAGTTCTGATTTTAATTTTGATGTTGCATAGTTACGGTTAAAATTAAATTAACCGATATATCGCGAAAGAAGAAAATGCAGTAGAGGAAATGAAAATTCTTAATATCGCATTAAACTATCCTACGACTATTTTCTGAATTACATTTTGCGTTGAATGCCAAACTAAAGATTAAAATGAAAACACTATATTGCTCTTGGTTAATTGGAAATGTTATGTAGATATTCATAACAGTTTGACCATGTTACCATGTTACCATGTTATGTAGTTTCTGCAATCCTTAATGACGAAGTAGATGCTCTTGTAGCTGACTTTACAAATTTGTCTTCAATTTCTTTGTAACCAGTGGATATAAAACTCCTAACATGTTGAGATTGAGGACTTTGCTGAAACCTGTTCTAGTTTAAACGCAATTCAGATCATCTGTTCTTAATGATTCCAGAACCATTGTTACCCTTATTCAATTACTTGGATGACACTCATTATGTAAAATATGTTGAACACAAGTTTGAACAAACATGTAATTTTTAGCAAGGTAGGAAATTTTTAGCCATCTTTAGAATTTTTGACTGCGTCTTTGATAAGTTTGTTTGGATCTCTAGGTGTCATCAGTCAATATACACTATCTGCTGGCTAACGACACAGTTGATGACATCATATGGTGAGTTATGTATTTAATTGGTATGGTTGACGATACTGCTCAAGTTGAAAGAATTGTATATTTTGCAGCATTCATGCAATGTAGTGATATATGGTTTGAGTGAGCTGGATATTGGGGTCTATAACCGGATGTGTGACTTGAATATTTCTCTTTCAGGGATGTCGTCCAGAGCAAGTTGGAAAATTTAGGACAGGTTCTCTCTCTCTCTCTCTCTCTCTCTTTGGCTTTTATTTAATATCAATTCTTCTTGCAAGATGCTCTAAACTTGAAGTAATCGTGCACCTAGTAATGGATTGCTGCGTTCCAGCCCCGATAATTTATGCTTTACATGGATTCTAAACCGATTTATATATTTATATATATATATAAATGTAGATGCTCGATGGGCATGAACATTTCTTGGAAGTTTCAGTGAATCAGGCAAGCAGCAGCCCCGCAAAACAGAAAACGCTCGACTCCTTCATGAAGCGATGCAAGAACTCCAATGAAAGTGAACCCAAGTTTAAGTGTCCCAGGCATTGAGCTTTACCTCTTACCATGTATTGTGACATATTATAGCACCCGTGTACAGATTAAGAAGTCCAATTGTAAATTTCACATTGCTGAACTGATACAGTTACACACAACTTAGAATGTATTTTTATCGGTAATGTGAAATATGTAACTTTAGCTTCTATTTTTTTGAATCGGAATTTTAGCTTTCAAAAAAAATGATAAAAATACTCCTAAGCAACTCGGTGTTCGACCAAAACTGCAACAAAATGAGCAAATCTGAGGGAAACTGATCAGTGGTAGAAGGAAGAAGTTAAATAAACAAAATCATTTCTGATAATATGTTTGTTTACATCCAAGTGATATATTACACACACACTGAGTCAGACTCAGTCCCTGCACGTTTTGATGTTACATACAATCAGAGCAGGTTAGTAACAAGGCTGGCCATTGTGAATTCAGAAACTGTCCACGATAACGCCTTGTGCTTCTTGATTTCATTACCCTATCAATACCTCAATTCATATTGTGAGTCTTGTCTATGTAATAAAAGTTATAAACTTTCATTCGGCAATTTTACCTTGGTATGTACCAAACCTCTTGAAGTAATTTATACGGATGTATGGGGGCCAGCGCCTATTACTTCCTTTGATCATTTTCGTTTTTACATCATTTTTGTTGATTATTTTACTAAATACACATGGTTTTTCCCACTCAAAGCAAAATCTTTTGTACCTTTAATTTTTGAGCAATTTAAAAAATTGGTGAAAATTTTTTTCAACTCCAATATTCAAACAATTTATTCAGATGGAGGTGGCGAATACACTAGTTTATCTCATTCTCTTTCTCGATATGGCATTCAACATCTAAAATCACCACCTTATACCCCTGAACATGTTGGTTCTGCTGAACGCAAACATCGACATGTTGTTGAAACATGACTTACCCTACTTCATCAAGCCTCTCTACCTTTTCGATTTTGGACAACTGCTTTTCAAACTGCCACTTATTTAATAAATCGAATGATCACTCCTACATTGCACTCTCAATCTCCCTTTGAAAAAATCTTTCACCAAAAACCAAACTTTCAAAAATTAAAGGTTTTCGGATGTTTATGCTTTACTTGGCTACGACCATACTCAAATCACAAATTAAAACCTCGTTGACGACCATGTGTCTTTCTCGAATATTCTTTACAACATCATGCATTCCAATGCTATGATCCTCAATCACAAAAACTTTTTCTCTCTCGACATGTTCAATTCATTGAGTCAATTTTTCCATTTAAACATATGTCTCCAACTGATCTACGTGTTAATCACACCACACTTCAAGCATGGCAAAAGTTGAACTCTACATCTCATTCCACAACAAAATTTGAGTCGGATCTCCCTTTCGCAAATACTAGCAATATTCTGCCTCCTAATTCTTTTCCCATTGATCTAGCCACCATACATCTCTCTCATCCTCACTAGAAATCTTCTCACTTGACTAGCTCCCCACACGTCATTCCCTAACCTTTTCCTCAAAATCATGAAAATGACACATTTTGCCCCATCTTAGACTCCTCATGTGGTGCACCACTCTCACATAACAGTGACGACAATGGTCATCCAAACACAACATCTTCTACTTCTCCTCCAACGAAGGATACCACTGATAATTCTTCACAGGTATGCATCCCATTATCATCTCACATTCCCTCACCATCTCTCACCAAATCACCCTCTCCACCCCCTCAAATTATCACCCGCTCAAAACATAATATCTTCAAACCACGCAAAATGCTTAACCTTAACACCACTCTTCATAACAAGTCTTCTTCCTTTGAACCCACTAGTGTATCTCAAGCACAAAAATTCCCACACTGGCGCAAAGCTATGTGTGAAGAATATGATGCACTCATTCATAACCAAACCTGGACCCTTGTTCCACCAAATCGCACACAAAATGTTATAGGCTGTAAGTGGATCTTTCGGGTCAAACAAAACCCAGATGGAACTATTGCGCGTTACAACGCGCGCCTTGTTGCAAAGGGATTTCATCAAAGACCAGGCGTGGACTTCACTGAGACTTTCAGCCTAGTTGTAAAGCCAACAACAATTCGATTAGTTTTGACTCTTGCAGTCACTTCTGGATGGCTACTCCGACAATTAAACATTAATAATGCACTTTTGCAGGGTTCTCTAACAGACAATGTTTTTATGCAACAACCTGCAGGCTTCACCCATCCTCAATTTTCCAACCATGTGTGCAAATTGAACAAAGCCATATATGGCGTTCGACAAGCACCCCGGGCGTGGTACCATGAACTCCGGACATTTTCACTCTCTGTTAATTTTCAGAACTCACAATCTGACAATTCTCTTTTCTTTAGAACAGGAAATGGCCACATCATTTACCTTCTTGTCTATGTTGATGACATCATCCTCACCGGCAACAACACTTCTCTCGCACAAACTTTCATAGGCCAACTTGCTTGTCGATTCTCTTTAATTGATTTGAGCACCTTGCATTATTTCTTGGGAGTTGAAGCTACACACACAAAAACTGGCCTATTTCTTTCACAAAGGAAATACATCACAGATCTCTTGCTCAAGACCAAAATGATGGATGCCTAAGCATTCACTACACCATTATTCTCTGCTGAAACACTCCAACTTCATGATGATAGCCCCTCCACCAATGCCACAACTTATCGCCAAGTTCTCGGCTCCATGCAATATCTCTCCTTGACTAGGCCCGATATTTCATTTGCAGTAAACAAACTCTCTCAATTCATGCACAAACCTACAATGAATCATTGGGCAGCAGTAAAACGTGTTCTCCGTTATCTCAAAGGAACTAGCAATCACGGCATCCTCATCCGCAAACACTCACCAATGACTGTTCATGCCTTTGCTGATGCTGATTGGGCTGGAAACCCCGATGATCGCACCTCAACTACTGCATATGTGGTCTTCATTGGAGCCAATCCTATCAGTTGGTCATCAAAGAAACAAAAAATAGTTGCAAGATCATCTACCGAGGCAGAGTATCCAGCCATCGCAACCACTGCGGCTGAGTTGAATTGGATTACCAACTTATTACAAGAACTTGGTGTTACACAATCAACTGTTCCGACTATATATTGTGACAATGTTGGTGCCACTTATCTTTCCACTCATCCGGTCTTTCACTCGCGAATGAAACACATAGCCATTGACTTTCATTTTGTGCGTGATCAAGTTAACATGCGTCAACTTCGAGTGTCTCATGTTCATACAACTGATCAACTTGCAGACTCTCTGACGAAGGCACTTGCTCGCAAACAATTCCTCACTCATCGGTCCAAGATTGGCATCCATGACGGAAGCTCAATCTTGCGGGGGCATGATAGAACGTAGTTGAAGGATTGATTACTAGTGTACAGCTGCATGATTTCTTTCCACTATACCCACTGATCTGTATGACTCTCCTCATGATTGTATACTTGATTCTCTCCATAATTGTAGGCAAAGACGTTGAATGTATATGCTATAAATTGTACCACTTCATATCAATGAAAAATACACAATTATTATCAAAAGCTTTTAGTTCCCTACAACCGGATAATAACGTTTGTTTCCATCAGGCTTTGATAATGACTGGTACAATTGTACAACCACGGAAGGCTTTCTAACGGTGCTTGATCGAGGTGGTAATGGGGGTGGAGGTGGTGAAGCAGAGGGACACTCTGGAATCATTTTCTGCATATCTGCCTTATTGTTTGTAAGACTAGGTACTGCAGTAGATTGAGACGTTGTGGTACTGCTATCACCGATTGCGTGTTTTTTGGCTTCCGCAACGAAATTTTCCTACCAAGGAAATGGAAGAAAACATATCAAAATAGGAGAGGAGAGAGAGTGTAATATGATTTAAGTAATTAGGTATAAATGAGCTAAGATGGAGTGCAAAAGCATATTGAAATCGAAGCCCACAAGAGCAGTGTATGAATGTGCAGAAAAAGATTGGTTTTTTATTTTTATTTTTTTTTATTTTTCCAAATTGTCACCTGGTTAGTAGCAGTAGTAAGAAGAGCAATTTTTGAATGAGCAGCAGCAAGGTCCTGAGAGAGCTTATTGTTTTGAGAGTGGAGCCAGGTGATTAATGAAGCTGTGGGCTTTATCCAATTCAGACTTGAGCTGCACTAGCTCAGACTGCAAACTCGTAATCAGAGTTTGATTGTTGTTTAAGCTCCTAACAGGACGAGAAGAGATTCCAGGGCGGTTCTTGGAGGGCCCGAAGGCCTTATGATCGTCGGAGACCACCGTCTTTTTAAGAGATCCAAGAAGAGGTACATCTTGTCCAGATTTGTATTTGTTAAGAAGAAGAAGAAGAGAGCTGTTGGGCTTTGGTTTTGGTGGTGGTGTTGGTTGGGTGGGGGACGGTGACGGTGATGGTGATGGTGATGGTGATGGTGATGATAAAGCAGCAGCAGCATAAACCTTTTCTGGCTGTGGGGAGGCTTTCCCTTTGGTTGTTAGCCGAGAATGTGTAACAGACTGTTGCTGTTGTGATTTTACCTTGTTGTTGTTGTTGTTGTTGTTGTTGTTGTTTCTTGCTTCATCGCTTGCTTATTCAATCGGGCCTTGTAACTAGAGTCTAGAGATGATGACTGATAAGAAAGAAAGTAATGGTGGTGCAGCCTGCAAATACGTACGAGCATATTTATCTATTTATAATTATATATAAAATGAAAACTTATATATATATATATATAATGAAATGAAAGCCACCACACTGGGAACAGCAGGAGTATGTTGTTTTCATGCCACCACATACGGGATTTAATTAGCCAAAAATAAAAACAAAAACAAAAACAAAAATTTAATTAGGACCCTTGATTCATTCTCAATTTGAATTAATAAAGCGGATCGGAGCGATATTTCAATTCACCTTGATGTTATATGAATGAGCATATCTGAATTATCTTAATTCCTTTGAAAGGACAGGAGATATGTTGTATAATTAATATATAAATAACACTGAAATATATTTTAATTAATAATAGATCATCAATGTATGTTGTATGTTGTATGTTGTATGTTGTTGGTTCAAACTTAAGAATCGTGATTTCTTGTTATAGATCAGATATATATATATATATAATACTATGACGTTAAGTTCACGCCTCTTTCTAACTTAGTTGCAAACTCTTAACGCAATTGCAAATTTAATTTTCTAATCCTCATCACTAAATAAAGAGGTAATATGAGTATTAGTTATATTTATAAGAGTAAAATATTTTAACTAAATAAAGAGGTAATAAGCATAATTTTAACTATTGTGAACTATTACGTAAACAAACAGAGTGTCACCACTATTTTAATCTTTTTAATTTTACGGTTAAGTGAGTTATATTTATAAGGGTAAAATATTTTCATGGTCACTAAATTATCTTTTCAATCTTGTTTTGATCCCACAGTCAGCACTTTCACTTCCTTTTTTGACCCAAAAAAAAAAAGTCTTATTTTAGCCATCTAATTATTTTTTGTCCTAATTTTGTCATTCAACTACTAATTGAGTTTTTTTTAATCATTCTATCAATTTTTCTATTAAAATAAACTAACTATTATAAATAAATTATATTTTTACCATAAAATTAAATTTATTTAACTAATTTTACGATTTTAATATTAACACAAATTATAAAAACAAAAAGGTCCAAATAAATAACCAAAATCATTATGGCCAATGTTTTTTTTTTTTTTTTTTGTTCGAAGAAACCAATACCATTGACTGCGACAAAAAGTAAAACAAAAGGCGTTGGTATTGGTGAGGTGTTAGAAACAGTGAGGAGGTAGAGGCAGCAGGGGGTTGACTTAAGATGTTTATTACACAAAACAGGAAAATTGGAAAATGATTGACTGACTGACTGACTGACTGCACCCTATTAGATATCTATAATTCACCACCAAAAAGCTAAAAGCTGAGCTAAATCCATTTCCTCCTCTTTATATTCGTCTTTGAATTAACTGCTGCTGATTGATTACGCAGACCAAGTGTTTGATTGAATGAATGGCTGCCTTAACGATCTGTTGCGTCAGGAACCCTTTGTTGCCCACATCCCTGGTGGTTGCCAAGAACGACATCGTCCTCCCCGATGTCACTGTTGCTACTACTACTAATAATAATAATAACAACAGTAGCAAGAAGAAGAGCAAGCAATGGAGGTTGTGCAGCAGCAGCAGCAGCAGCGGCGGCAGCAGGGTGGAGTCAAATGCAGACGTATTCTCAGTGACGTCCTCCAACAAGTCGGACGTGGACTACTTGGGGCAGAGCACCAAAGGAGACTTGAACGTACAAATGGACGGCCAAGCTGCTGCCGCTGCCGCCTTGGATATACCAAAGGGTCCAATTCAGCAAGTGGCTAGGATCGAAGCTCAAGAGGCTCGACACTTGCTCAACCACCTCGGCATTCCTGTCTGCTCTCTCTCTCTCTCTCTCTCTCTCTCTCTCTCTCTCATAAGTTGTTTGATTGACTGACTTTAGTTTCTTTTATTCCATCATAACTCTGCAGACACCCTTCTCTGCTAGACATTCACCCCGTGGTATATTTTGTAGTCGCACTTTGAATCTACGATCAATTAGTGTCATTGGATATGACATGGACTACACTTTGATGCACTATAACGTCATGGTAATACTCTTTTCCCGTCTTTCATCATCTAATGTTCTGCCCTAAAAACTTGGAGGATTTCTCATGCATTTTCTTACTTACAGGCCTGGGAGGGAAGAGCTTATGATTATTGTTTGGAAAATCTAAGAAATATGGGATTTCCTGTTGATGGACTTGCATTTGATCCTCAACTGGTATATATATATATATATATATATATATATATCTCATTCATACACATTTCAGCATTGTACCATTCATGCCCAAACTTTGACCGACCCCCGTTCTTTTCTAACTAATAGGTCATCAGAGGCCTCGTAATAGATAAAGAGAAAGGCAACCTGGTTAAAGCTGATCGATTTGGATATATCAAGAGAGCAATGCATGGCACACGAATGCTTTCTACTCGTCAAGTCAGGTGTGCTTCAAGTCTTTCTATCTTGCTTCTCAAGAGGCGTGGCTCAATGATCTCACGCATTAGCTCCATCAATTATAACATAACAAATACAAATGAATATCCTATTTCTGGGACAAGCCTTTTCCATTAATATGTTATATGTTTTTCTTTTTCTTTTTCTTTTTCATTTCCTGCTTTCATTCTTTCCTGACAGCACAACTTCGGATTTGTACTTCAGATTTTCTTCATATTTCTATTAGGACATATGCCATGCCACAAATTTCTGTAGTATCTTCTAGACTGCCTTTTAACTTTCTGTACATGAAGTGAGATGTACGGGAGGGAACTGGTGGATCTGAAGCAAAGTCGATGGGAATTCCTCAATACGCTATTCTCAGTTTCAGAAGCAGTGGCTTACATGCAGGTAGATTACATCCTTCTCCTTGCCCCTGTCTCGTCTCCGATTGCTATCACATGACAATTTGCAATAGATGTGCCCGAATTATTATCATTTTTTTCCCGAGGGTTTTTTTGTTTTCTTTTTCCCCTCAAACTCACAAGGTTTAATTTTTATATGGAGTTAAATCATTCAAAAATCCTTCTGCAAAGGATTTCTATTTATGCCAATGGATATCAACTCACATACATGTTCTAGCCTTTAACTTTTCGTCCCTTTTGCTTGGATAATATCTTTGATTTTTTTGAGTTGTATGTAACATACATTTTTGCATTCTCAGATGGTTGACAGATTAGACGAAGGTGCTATATCAGCAGATCTCAGTCCACTTGATTATAAAGGGCTTTTCAAGGTTTGTTGCTGAAAACTTTGTCATGTGCTGTTATTAAGCTTTATTTTCTGACTTTCTGCACTGCTTTCAGGCTGTTGGGAAGGCACTCTTCAGAGCACACGTGGAGGGTCAGCTGAAGGTACAAGGCAATGTCTTAACTCTTTCTATTTTGTGCTTTGCAAGTATCAACTAATTGATTGCAAACATACAGAGCGAGATAATGTCCAAGCCCGAACTCTTTGTAGAGCCTGATCCTGACTTGCCATTGGCTCTGTTGGATCAAAAAGAAGTATGCTCTCATTTCTACTATTTCATATACCTACTACAAATCATTGTCATTTTGTTGTCTTTATATCTGATCATTTCTTCTGCATCAGGCTGGCAAAAGGCTCTTGCTCATTACCAACTCAGACTATCAATACACAGACAAAATGATGCAGCATTCATTCAATAGATTTCTTCCCAATGATATGAACTGGCGGGATCTGTTTGAGTTGGTGGGTAGATGTCGCTAAATGATTCAACTGAGAACTAGCTGATTGTAATTTCTTGTATATGTCTATTTGTTGGGAAAAAGTGGAAGAACCTAATTCTTTTTATAACATGCCCAAAACTCTTTTCCAATTACTAGCTGTTATTAAAACTTTTAGCTAGCTTGATTCATACTTATTGGAGATCAATTCTAGAGATAACTTGTTTTTCTTTCACATCATTAAATATGGAAATTCTGTGCTTTCCAAAGAAAAAGTGAACAGCATCCTAACATTTAATGTACTTTTAGTTTTTTAGAAGGCCCCTCAAGTGCCAATATTTATGATTATGCTAATATCTGTTTTCTGATGTTCCATGTAGGTCATCGTCTCATCAAGAAAGCCAGAATTCTTCCAAACATCACACCCGATGTATGAAGTGGTGACTGGCGAAGGTCTGATGCGACCATGTTTCAAGGCTCATCCAGGTGATTCATGCTAAATGGTCTAGTGTTCATTATATCTTTATTTGAAGAGAGTGCCAGGAAATGTTTTCCTATTCTTCTTGATATCATCCTTGCCTTGGGAGTTGCATTGGTTGGTAGTTTGGTACACAATATGCTAATGTCCAAAAAAAATGGTTTTGTATGCATGTATCTACAATGATATGATCATATTACTGAGAGGATTTAAAGTTAAGGGGACAGATAATTGTATAGCACCTACATATCCTCATAGTTGACAACATTAACCAAGACACAGAAAAAAATTAATCCTTAAATCTTTTTCTTTGTGTGCTATATGATCATAACTTATTACTAGGGTTTTCCATGACAACTTGATAAAAATGGCACCATAGTATATCAATAGATCAAGATATGATATCCAATACTTCTTTCTCTCTTCAAAATAGTTTTATGAATAGTTTATTATGCAAGCTACTGCACAGCTTCCTTACTGAATTTCCGTAAGGATCCTTGATATGACATATTATTTGAGGACTCATTGTACATTATGATCAGCCTTTAATTGACAGTAGCTGCATTAGGGCCTCATATTGGCATACAAGTGTCATTACATTTTAGATAATTGCAGGTGGTCATTCTTTTTGCTTTAGAAGACAACCATGTCATGTTAATGATTTCCCATCTTGCCATGGCTTAACAATTATTTTTTTATTGTTCTTTTGTTATTTTAAATTTTATCATCTCTTTCAGGTGGCCTTTACTCTGGAGGAAGTGCTCAGATGGTTGAGAGTTCACTGAATGTTCACGGGGATGAGATCTTATATGTGGGTGACCATATATATACAGATGTAAGTCAATCCAAAGTGCATCTTCGGTGGAGGACAGCATTGATTTGTCGAGAACTAGAGGAGGAGGTAAGTATAATTTTCTTAAACTCTTCATGGTGTCATATGATTAGGCAACTGCTCGGAAATTCCTGCTTTATTTGTCCTCGAGGGTAGAAATTTTCACCAGTTTTCTAATATTAGTCATGTTTTGTATTCATATGGACTTGTACATATCGATTTTATCAAGTGTAATTTTTTTTCTCTCTCTACTCATTTTCTTCTTTTTCTAATGCTTTTTCTGTTATCTAAATATAATGAGCAGTATAGTGCTTTAATAGACAGTCGAGGTCATCGAGCTACACTGATAGAACTTATAAATCAGAAGGAAGTTGTGGGTGATCTCTTCAACCAACTTCGTCTTGCTTTGCAAAGGAAAACCAAGGGGCGTCCTGCTCAAGTAATTTTATTAGCACTTGACATACTTCTTTTGATAACTATCATGTGAAATTCTTGCTTCTTGTGATGCTTGGTCCAGTAGGGATTTACATATTTTATCTTCATATGAGTACGGGTAATTTTCATTTATTAAGTGGGTTTTGATGACACTTCATGTTCTTATTTGCTAATGTGTTGCTACGGATCAGACAATTGCTGCTACTCATATGGATGATAAGGAACTGACAGAAACTATGCAGAAGCTACTTATAGTAATGCAACGACTGGACGAGAAAATTGCTCCAATGCTGGATGCGGATGGTGAACTATTTAACAAAAGGTGAGTTGGAAAAATTTATGAAGTTGAGTGAGTTTTCTCTTTTCATTCACAGACTGTTTTCTGACTGTTGGACTAGATCATTGCTTGTCATATGAGTTGGTTAATTTCATGTAAGTTGGCCTCTAATGTACAATAGTGAATCAATCAAGTTCAGCCTTAGTAATGTTGGATCAGAAAGGTGTTTTGTTATATGTGGTTGGTGCATGCACAAGTCCGCAGCAACATCTCTCTGTGGCAATGTTTTTGGGGGTTAATCAGCTGGCCGTTTTTTTATTTTTCAGGTGGGGTTTTCTTTCACGTGCAGGGTTGTGGGACAAAAGCCATTTAATGAGACAAATCGAGAAGTATGTGAATCTAGTTTGACATTTTATATTAACCTTTTAATATATAGTGGTAAAAGCTGAAAACTTTTGGATGCTCATGCGTAAGCATTAATATGAAACTGCAGGTATGCTGATATATATACCTCGAGGGTCTCAAATTTTCTCCACTACACGCCCTTCATGTACTTCCGAGCCCAAGAACAGGTACACTGTATAGGTTTTTTTTTTTTTAAATTTATTTATTTGATAAAGGCTGATTTTATTTTAGGTGTGTTTTTTTTCCTTCTTTTACTGGTAAAAGATATGCATGACATGACTTGAGCATGGTATGAATTTAAGAAATCTGTACTACCAATTCCACTGACTGGCTTTAGTAGAAAAAATGGTGTATAAAATCATTTCTTTCTTTCTAGGATTGGCCATTGAGCAGGTTTACTGATGATTATGAAAGCAAAAAGAAAATCCAGAATGTGTGATTTATGTAGTCAACTTGTCTTGTGTTGTTTGTAGTATGTTTGGGCTTTGATTGATGATCTGATGAGATTAAATGTTTTACTGATGCAGTCTCTTGCTCATGATGCATATTCTTTCGATCATCTGCGGCTTGAGAGATGAGCTGATGACGAGCCTCAGAGAGGAGGTTCTCTATAGCATAAGCCTACTGATCAAAGTCGTACAATAATTTTTTTCATACACCAAGTGATGACTGTCCTCCACACAAGGACATATCCTTGTGGTGGTGTTGTATGAAATTAAGCAGGGAATTTCCATGTACAATTGTACGATAAACTAGTAGTGTTTAATACATGTGGAGGGCTCCCCAGGGCTTGGCTTACGATACAGTTTGACAATGGCCCTTTGTATGACATTTTTTTTTTTTTTTTTGTGTTAATTGTAATGATAAAATGAATGGGCTTCATATGTGTCTTGAACCATATTGTCTGTCCCAGAAGGTTATAAAAAGACAATTGGAAATAGAGAATGTGAAAAGCCATATGGATCAAATGTATGCAGAAAGCTTTTTAGTTACAAAGGAGAATGCGAAAAGCCATATGGATCAAATGTATGCAGAAAGCTTTTTAGTTACAAAGGAGAAACTTACTACTTTTTATAAGGCGGATTGTTATGGAAAGACCTTGCTTGCCACAAAGGCCGGATACTCTGCCATTTGTATTACTAAACGGCTAGAAGAATATTCAACTCGGTAAATAATAAGTAGTAACCATGGGAAATGTGAAAGGAAAAAGAAAGAAAAATGCTTTAGATAAAGAGTCAAAATAAGGCTATAATCTCCACAAGACTTTTCTAACATTTAATAAGAAGATGAATCAGCCCATTTTTTTCCCTTCCCCCTTTTAAATTTTTATATATTATAGGTTTCATGCGACCCGCTCACCTCTTATCTCCCCTAAAAAAATGCAACAACAACAACAACAACAGTAGTGTACCCAACTGGGAGGAGAAGAAGAAGAAGAAAGGAGAAATTAAAACGAAAAGGGCAAAAAAAAAAAAAGCAGTGAAAAGATGAAGAAGCTGAGATGGGCTATGGACGGAGGAGGGTTCTGGGACCTGGACTTGTCGACGCCGGTGACACTGGATGGAGTGGCCAGACCGGTGCCGGGAGACCCACTTCCATTGGGACTCAGCCGAGGGGTGAGGCTGTCGAGGCACAAGCAGGTTGACTTCTTCCAGAGGTTTATGGCAATGCCATTCGTGCCATCATTCTCCCAAAAGGGATTCTCTATACAAAGACTACTCTCTCTACCACCACCTTTTTTACCCTTCTTCTTCCTCTCCCAACGCTGGTTTGCAGCTGTTCTTGGTGAGTTGAATGTGCAAGAGTTGGTGAAATCTTTCCGAAAGAATCGATCACTGCAACCTCACTCCTCCTCCTGGCTCCAAACACTCAAGACAAACCTTTCTGACAAATCACTTTATGCCCTCAATTTCTGCTCTGAGCTTCTCTTTACTCCGGATGATCTTCTTCTTCTAAGTCTTGAAGCATATGGCGATGCCAAGATTCCCCGAAACAAAGCACTTCTTCATCACAAGGTAACCCCACTTCACTAAAAGTCTTGTTTCATTATCCCCTCTGCTGCTTTTTTACTTCAAATGCTCCACTCCTATCACAAGTTTCCACTCCACGTTAACTATCTTACAAATTTTTGCTTCCAGTTTCCACATCATGATCTTATTGTTGAGGCAGCTTGGCCAGGGCTTTTCGTTGATCACCGGGGTTGTTACTGGGACGTTCCTTTCACTCTGGCTGTTGATCTTGCATCCGTTTCTTCTGATTCTGGTGCAAGCTATCATCTTTGCCTTCACAATTCTGCTGGTTCCCCCACACAACTTCACGGTCAGCCTACCACTCCAGTGCCTGCTACTTTACTTCCAGGTCTATGTGCCAAATGTGCTGTTTCCTTCAAGAAAAATATTGACATATGGAAAAGTGACGCACCCAAGTTGAAGATGGTTCAACCATATGATATATTTCTGTCTAATCCACACATTTCAGCATCAGGAATCATCGGTAAGGACAGCACCAACATTATTTCACTTTCTCTTCTTCCATTGGTCTCAGCAGCTGCTCAAACTTAGGTCTCTTGATTAGAAGAATACCATTAATGTTTGTTACTTTGCTGCGGGTTTTGAGGAGCTAAAATTCTCAACCATGTCTTCTTGGTCAAATTGTCTAGTTTTCTCTTTTTATTTTATTTCTAGTTTGCTTTTAATATTTTTAGTTGATAGTTTAGCTGACTGTGGTAGCATCAAAGTCTCTTGCCTGCTGATGTTTTTGCACATCTTTGACGGCAAAGCAAAAAACATTTGAGCCGTGACTCCCAAACTTCCAGAAATTTGCGTTTGATCAAAGTAAATGAGTGAGAAACATGTAGCTTTGAGATATAAAAGACTTATACCTTTCATATGTAATCAAAAAATCATTTATGCTTGGCATATTTTGAAGCTATATCACGATGTGAGAAATAATAGTAGTTGATTGCTCCTTCAGTCGAGGGTAATTCTATTTGTTAATGACTGTAGGTGCTGTTGTGAGTGCATCTCTTGGGGATAATTCAATTAGAGCACGAGGAGAAAGCGGATCACCGAGCCGGAAAGGTTTAAATTTCAGATCCCAGGGAGTGAACTCTGCCATTTTAACTGATTTGTTCGCATCAGTGTCACTCTCTGCACAGCATGGGAATTTCCAAAGGCTGTTCCTCGATCTTACTCGGATTTGTGCACACCTGGATTTTCCTTCTGGATCCAAATTTCTTTCTGGAGCCAGTCGTGTAGCATATGATCTTTACAATGGCCAAGTGCCTAGAATTGATGCAGTTCAGGCAATTTGTCCCAATGCCACCGTTTCGTTTCAGCAGCAGGTGTGTAACTTTTTTAATTGGGAACCCCTTGTTCCATAGATTGATGAAGTGCTTCATCATCATGCTTGAATCCATGTGAAGGTTCATAAGATGAAAAGGCAAAATAGTTAACTATGCTACCTAATAACCATGATCTTTGGTCATTGCTTATAAGTTGAATTTCACAAGTTGTCAATTTTGCTTTCAATTGTTGGTGGCTGCCCGCTGCTGTTTAAAGTTGTAGGAGTAACACATATGCTTCTTCAACATTCACGTTGTATGTGAATCGCAACATCTTGCGTCAAGGCATCATGTCTTTGCTTTTGAATCGACAAAACATAAAGTTCCAAATTAATCTGTGCACAAACAAAATTTAGAAAATTCAGCGCGAAGTGTCAGTTTTCATAACCTTGTGGTTGTTTGGCTCTTAATTTTTCTTCAGATTGAAACATCTAAAGATTTTTTTGCTTATATGCAGATTGCTGGACCTTTCAGCTTCAGAATTGATTCTGGAGTAGCACTTGATTTGAAGAAAAGAGACTGGTTCTTGAGTGTGAATAATCCTGTGTTTGCAATAGAATATGCTTTGCAAGTTCTTGGGTCAGCGAAGGCTGTTGCTTGGTATTCGCCAAAGCAGAAAGAATTCATGATAGAACTACGCTTTTTCGAGACTTGATATGTATACATGGGTTTCATTGTATTATTTTTTTCCTTGTCGTCATCACTTGACTATACATTGACACCCCCAATTAAATCTATTCATTTGGTTTAGCTGTATAAAATTTTCTACAATCATGGTTGGGAGAAGTTATTTTTATTTTATGCTTTTTCTTTTGATCAGTTGATATTTTATTCTGTGGTGAACATGAGATGTTTCTGAATATGTCAAATATTCTATCAAAATGGTATACTTTGGAATGCATCTTTAAAATAGGGAGTGTTGGTGGTGTTGGCCGGGTATAAGAACAGAACTTGGCAAAACACGAATGCACTGCAATGGAATGGATCAAAATGGTCTTTGTTACTCCAAGTCCAGCGGATGACTAAAGCAATTGGAGATACTTTCTACATCTACTTGTTTTCATGGAACTTTTAGAGCATTTGAGAATAGCTACTTGTTTTAGTATTTGAAATGTTTTTCACCCATTTTCCATTTCATGTAACAAGATAATAGTCAAAAGGTACAACATAAAACTTCCAAGCATGGATGGAAGGCGGCCATCCGCCCTTGGATAGAGTAGAGTTTGAATAGATGGTTGTTAATCGGTTGCGTACAAAGCCATTGTTTGAAGGAAGAAGACAGGAATCACTGACATTGGCAAGTGATGGCCGGAGGATGTGTTATGAACCTGATAATTGTAGACTGCTCTAATTGTGCTAATGACCTAATCCAAACGATAGAGCCCAATTCAATTGATCAACCAAACCCAGCTATTGGAAGGACTACGTGGCTAGTTAGTTAGAGTAACGAATATTTTATTAGCTGAGTGGTGTATTTAGGAGAAGGTGGGCAGTAGCTTGGTTAAGCAGAATTGATCTTGTTATTCTTGTTATTTTATTTTCAGTCTTTTTCTCTCTTCTTCCTCTCCTGGTAATTTCTCTGTTAGCAATGAAGGTTCCCAAGCTCTATTGAGCTCTTCGACAATTACTGTTTCTTAGCTCCTTAATATCCAAAACAAATCATAACAGGATGATGAGGATGCTGCTGCCGCTGCTGTATAACTCATGCTCCTGCTCCAATACTCATCTTACTGGTGAATAATCAGTCAGTTTGATTATTTTACTGTCTGCTTGTCAGCTCAAACTCTTCTTGCTTTGTCTGGAGAGATTCCGATTCTATTTCTCAGTTCCAAAACAATCAGTTCAATTACAATCGAGCCAATCCAATCCTGTAAGTCTGTACATAACTGATAACTAACTGTAATCGAAAGTGTTTGTGCCGTCGCTCTGTTCACTGTTCACTGTTCACTGTTCACTGTTCACTGTGATACATTGGAATGGATACAAATTTATTGAAAGTCTTATCTATCCTACCACAACAATCTAAGCCTGGCTTCAATCAATTTCTCAGATCATAAGGTACAGCAAGATATCTAGCATGCGAGTATGCACCAAAGTTCATATCCCCTTATCATATGATATAATAAAAAGCTTAGAATCCCACATCAATCCATCGTACATTATGAGACTTCTCACAGAAAAAGTCAGACTACTGAAACTTTAAACTGTGCCCACATCCTAATCTATGCCATCTATCAACAAATTTATCCATGAAATGCTACCTAGCATCTGAAAGATTCTTAATAGACTGACTGACATCTCAAAGCTATTTTTCTCCTTCGAGACCCACCAGAACCCTCCATTGCGTGGAGAGCTGGCAGGATTTCAGAAAGGAGAGATGGGGGGCACTCAACTTTGGTCCAGTCCTTTGACCATACGCATAAGAGCTCCTAAACACACTCTTGGAGCACAATCCGCATAGATGTGGCTGAAAGTTATATCCCTGTAAATGATCAAAGTTTAGAATTAATTTTCAATTAGAAAATCCAGGCCCACAGCTCCTTTCTCCACATAAGAGCAATACGTTGAATCCAGAAGGAACAAGTCTGCATGTTCAATTGCGTACACTGTTGAGAAAGCCTTGTTATGCAACTATGTGAGCCTCCTCACTTTCGGGGACCACAATGTCCAGCCTCATCATAGGCTTGTATTTGTCAGGTATTCGAGCACCTGCCTGCATACACAGTTCAACCACAGCTGGAGCTTTCCCGTAGAACCTCCTGAGTGCACTTCTCAACGGGGGCCCTTTTGGATCCTGAACATGCCAAACATAATTTGCTGGAAACACTTCCTCCACTGTGGCGTCTTGCCAACCATGCTTCCCATCCCTCCACTGGTGCTTAAATGCACCACAAAGCTTGGCATTGTGGCCCCAGGGCCCCACATGAACTTCTGAACAGTAACCACAAGCCTTGACAGTATACTTCTTCATCAACTTCGTAACACCCCGTTTCACTTTCTCATATGCATTAACAGTCTCCTGAGCAATCCTAGGCACATCTGCCTCGGCAGGAGGAGGAAAACGCTCCATCGCATGATGAGTGTCAAGGTCCACAATTGATGATCCCCTATCTATTGAACCATGGGGTTCAGGCTCGTCAACAAATCCCCCAATGTCAATCACTTTCTTCCCAATCATGCGGATAGGTTCTGTCCTCCTCCGAGAAGGATATTCAGGTATGTCTACACCAGCTTGGATGCAAAGTTCCACAACAGCTGGAATTCTGTCATAATTAAATCGTGTCTCATGCTTAATGCGGCGGCCAAAAGGATCATACATGTGGTAGGATTCAATTGGGAGAAGCACATCGTTAATGGAACCTTTCACCCACGAGTGAGAGCTTCTACGGCTTCCACTAGTTGGGCCGTGACAATCTTGAATATTGTGACCAGTTTGGGCCACATGAATCTCTGGACACTCACTGCAGGAAAAGTCCTAGAATTCAATTTCAGGGAAAACTATAAACTCACCGAGTAAGTTACCGAAATCTTAAACAAAGCAGCTGTCATGTCGCAATGTTTCCAAAAATTACCTACAAGCATGGACAGGAATAACATGAAGGAGCTCCGCAAGTCCTCTAATTAGAACTTTCCAAGCATCCAAGACATCATATGCAACAGGAATCAACTGGGGAACAAGAAGCCCATTTTTTGGAAGGTCGAGATGCTTCTCTATCCCCATTTCTGCAAGCTTCTTATCAGCTCTGGCAGCTTGCTGAATCTTTTTTAAGGGTATGGGGTAGGGCTTTTTCTTTTTCTTGGGCAGCACAGGGGGGAGATCCGCATTCTGAGGAACGACCTCTTGTTTCTTGGTTTTACGACCATAACCGTGCTTTCTATCAAAACAAACAAAGCTCCGAGAACTTACGGAGCTGTTGGTGTGATGACATCCCAGGGAAAACTGCAACTAAAAGAAGCAATGTCGGGCTTTGGATGAGAAGTTGAACTAAAAGAAAAACTATGAATACCAAACTTAGTACAAAGTGATGAGACTTAAATACGCAGAAAATCTAATCATTATAAAGAAACAAATAGAGAGAATAGAGGGCAGGAAAGAGAGAAAAATAAAACCTTAATCCCGAGAGGTGAATATGAAGTAACAAGTGGTAAGTGAGGCTTCATACATCCTGGCATCACAAAATAACACAACCGCCAAGTCCATCAACAATTTATATTATGTAGTAGTAAATATCCTACTAATAGTAATAATAATCCATAGGTAGTAAAAAGAAGAATTGATATATTGTTATTTTCATTATTATCAATATTAATTAATCGGCGATTAATTACCATTGTGAAACGGAGTCCCCGGAGCAAAAGCAGGTATTGCAGGTGAGTGATGAAGCATTGTTTGTCTCTTGGCTTGAAGAGAAATTAAAGAAGCAAGAATTAAGTGGTGAAGCATTTATTTAGTTATTAAGCAGAAGAAGAAATTTAAATGTATACTTAAACAACACCATACCCACCAAAAGGAATTGGCTTTGATTGATGGGTTTGCTATCTCCAGTATCAGTGTTGGTTACTACCGGAATTAGGGAGGAAGCAGCGCCTCCGCCTCCAAGGAGAAGACGCACAGACCGTACTACGGGATGGTTTTTGCCTTTTGCCTTGTGCCTTGTGCCTTGTGCCTTTGAGGGTGAGAGATATATATGGGACTACCCATTCGTTTACCCGAAACTCGTGTCCTACTACTGTATTTTTTTGTAAGAAAAATCTTTGCCATAAAAAATGGCATAAGCATAAAGATATTTAAAATAAAAATGATAGACCATCATGATAATTCCCATAGCGTTAAACAAATCTATTGATTTTTTTTTTTTTTGGGTCAAATAGAATAATATTAAAAAAACAACAAAACAAGAAGTCATCGTATACCAGTAGAATGAAGATCAAAGTTCAGCAAATACAATAAGTGAGAAGGGACATTTGCAACCCAATTTAAAGGCAGATTATTCCTAAGTTTATATTTAGAGACTTAATCACAAGGTTGGTTCGCAGTTTTCCTGATGCATTAGAACTTCACATGTGAAGTATTTGTCACAATCTTTTGAATATCCTCAATAATGTGCCTTTAATGTCAGTCGCACGCAAAAGCCGAGGATTCGATTACTTTAAGAACCGTTTCTGCATCACACTCAATTATGATGCTATTACAACAAACCTGTTTGGCGAACAGGCACGCGTTCAAGAGAGCCAAGGCTTCTTCTTCAAACACGGAGGAGCAGTAAACAAAGGAAGTTTGCCTAGATTGGAGAACACATTTCCAATCTCTGCAAATGAAAGCGATAGCTGCTTTTCCTTTCCTAACAAAAGAAGCATCCGAGTTAATCTTCCATGAATTATAAGGAGGTGGTACCCATATCAAGACAGCATCAACATTAACTCCCTGCGGTATACGAAGACTGTGATTTCTTCCAATGCATGACTCTTACAGACTCGTGATAAGGCATTGAGCCTGGACCACAGCTCTATCAATATCCAGCTTTCCTTTATCAATGCTCACATTGCATCTCTCTTTCCAAATAGTCCAACAACAAATTGCAACAACTTTTGATGCTTCAAATCTCTAGTAGCCAGCGTCAACACATTTTTGCACGATAGATATCAACCAATCACCAAATCTAACAATTGTGCCTGAGTCGATGGCACATTGAAGTGGAGATGCAAACCAAAACCGATGTACCCATAGGCAACCAAAGAACAAATGCTCAATAGACTCAACCTGTTCGCAACACACCGAACATAAGGGGCTAGATGCACATTTCCTTTTCCATCTATTCTCCTGCGTGGGAAGCGCATTATGGCACACCTTCCAAATAAAAATCTGAATTTTTGGGGGGACCTTACAACTCCAATAATCTTCCAAAGTGCACTAGGAGCCTGGTACGAAGGACCTGCTTTACACGCCAAAACCTTTGCTTTATGAACATTTTATTTTTTTGCTTCAAAGTACCCTGTTTTAACAGTATAGTATCCATCTCTACACAAGGGCCAGACAATACAATCATCCCTAACAGGGTGCGGCAAATAAGTTGCAAGAATATCCTCTGCAATATCTTTTCTAAACAATCCTCGAACAATAGCTTCATTCCACTTTCCTCTAGTTGTATCAATCAACTCTGAAACTAACTGTGGACCTTCCATGGTGCTCCTCTGAATCTGCTTTTGGTTTATGAGCCACGCATCATTCCAAATATTAATGTTTTTTCTATCACCAACAGCCCAAATAGCCTTCTTCTTAAGAAAATCTCTTCCTTTAATAATACTCTACCATGACCATGAAGAAATCCTTCCCCTTTTTGCATCCTAAAAGTTTCCTTTTGGAAAGTAAATTCCTTTCAACAGCTCAGCTGACATGTTGTTTGGATTGATTTGAATTCACCAAGCTTGCTTTGCAATTAAAGCCATATTAAAACTGTGCAGATCCCGGAATCCCAATCCTCCTTGTTGCTTCTACTCCATCAGCTTCTCCCAACTAAGCCAGTGAATACCGTTCATACCATTTTTTCCCCACCAAAAGTTAACCTCCTAAGTAGTAATTTTTTGACAAACAACTTTAGGCAACAACAGGGTTGACATCACATATGAAGGAATAGCATGGACAACCGTTTTGATTAAAATATCTTTTCATCCATCCGAGAGAAGAAGACTCTTCCAGCCTCGAAGTTTTTCCACATGTCTTTCTTGAATCCAACTAGTGGCTTCAGTTTTTGATCTTCCCCACTCAGACGGGAGACCAAGATATTTTCCCAAATTATTAGAGCATTTAACTCTCAAAATGTCAGCAATACCTTTCTTTAACCCATCAGGAGTGTTTGGACTAAACACAATCAAGGATTTGTTAACATTAATGCATTGTCCTGAGGCAAAGTAGTACCTGTAAATAACATCATGCAGGGCCAATGTTTCACGATAGTTGGCTTTCAAGAAGAAAATTGAATCATTCGCAAACAACAGATGAATAAGGGGGGGCAAGCTTTCGTAATATGGAATCTTGACATGAAGTTCCTACGAAGCTGCCAATCAATCAGACTTGAAAGAACTTGAGTAAGGATTGAGAATAAATAAGGGGAGAGAGGGTCTCCTTGTCGGATCCCTCTAGATGGCAGGATGGTATCCTGATGAGCACCTTTGATAACAACATTAAATGAAACAAATGAAATACATCTCATAATCCAATCAATCCACAAAGAGTGAAATCCCATTCCATTCATTACTGCACTCAGAAAATCCCACTCAACCCTATCATAAGCCTTACTCATATCTGCTTTAAGGACAACATGAAATTGTTTTGAATTTTTCCTTTTCCTTTTAAGCCAAAAGGCAGCTTGCTGTACAATGAGAATATTATCTTGAATGATTCTTCCAGGAATAAAAGCTGATTGGGTTTGTGAAACAATCTTGTTCATAAGGGGTTTCAATCTTATCACCAAAACTTTAGACAAAATTTTATAAATGAAATTCGAACAACTAATTGGTCTAAAGTCACTCACACATTGGGGATGCTTGATTTTGGGGATCAAAACAATGTTAGTTTGATTAGTACAATTCAAATCATTACATCCATGCAAGAAGCTTTGATATAACAGAAAAACATCATTTTCAATGACATGCCAAAACTTATGAAAGAATGCACCTGAGAAACCATTTGGCCCCGGCACTTAAACAAATCTATTGATGAATGCTTACAATTTTACACTAGAATCAAAGGATGTGATTATGACAAATTTTAGAGATATATGGACGAATAAGCGTTACTCGATATTGAAAATATGATAGAAAAACTATGATATACAAGATGATTTTTGTGGTAGATAATGAATTTATTGTAAGTGGGAAATTAAAGTGTTTACATTAGAGCAGTTATGGTTGTTGACAAATTAGCATGATTTTTTAGACAAATATATTAAACGTGCCTCGTGGAGCATCAATTTTCTTCTTCTAAAGGTTTAGATTTTGATTTTTTTTTTGCTAAAAACAAGCGGTTGTATTAATTACCAAAAATATTTACATACATTTAGTGTACCCTACCAAAAAGCATGATCGTCAATACTTCAGGCTTTACAAATCGTCTGGTTCAACAGAGAATATTTGACTTTTTTAACCTTATACAATTTTATTCTAACATCAAAGCAAATATTCCCAAAAATCTCCTCATCAATAAATGCTTCATTACTGTGTAATCTTCTGTTTCTTTCTTTCCATAGATAAAAGATAAAAGCTCCAAAGAACAACTTCATAGCAATTGATTGGAATGTGTCAAAGGGAACAATGAACCGAAACCACTCTTCAATCTTTGCCCAATTGTTGCCCACTCTTCATCCTTTCTTCCATAATTTACGTGCAAATGAGCAATGGCCGAAAAGGTCTTCCCTATCTTCAATGCAAATTCGACAGAGAAAACAACAGGGGTCAATTGACATACCCTATGATAAAAGTCTTCTTTTGGTGGGTAGTCTATTTAACCAACAGAGTCATGTGCAAAATGAGTGTTTTGAAATAGCTTGTTTGAATCAAATAGAACTATACCAGGTGGCATCAGGATATCTTGGTTTTAATAGCTCAAGAACCCAACGCATTCTGTAGGATCTTGAAGGTGAGTTAATCTAGAAAATGCCATCACTTCGGTTAGGATCAGGAACAACATTACCAATATGATGAGCAATATTCTGGAAGATAGGACTATTATCCAACCATATCCACTGACCTTTAGCGATATAGTCCTCCACGAAAGAATTGATATTGTGCCCAGCTTCAAGAATTGTATTCTTGCCGAAAGTGTCAATAAGAATCCTCAAGGGATGTCAATGATCTTTTCAGAAAAGTGTATTACAACCGTTTTCAATACTATGGACCATGAAAGTTTTTGCTAAATGTTGAAGTTGTAGAATTTTTCTCCATGCCCAAGCAAGATTGGAAGCCCCAGACCCCCCCCCCCCCCCCCCCCTGTAGTCAAGAGAAACTAGCTATAACTCCTTGTGGTCTAACTGTTAGAGATATGCCCTAATGCTACATATTTGGATGACATATATTGCGGCATTTTGACATTTACTTATGGCATTAGTGTTTATATGTTCGTTTATATATTGACATAATTAGGACATTCATATTCTCCTTCTTTACGTATATGAATGAGTCCCTAGTATTTTCATTAGAGGAATGTATTCTAAAAGCATTTAGAATATGTTGGCGTATTTCCTTAATATGATAAATACTTAAAGTGTTCATAGTCCTTAGATTATTTGATCGGGACTTTAATAATCAATTGCGGACTATCACATGTGTTGTTACATTTGATTAACATAGAGATGTTAATGATAAAGGATGGTGAGCCATGTGCCATAACAGCATAGCGATGCGACTAACAAACATGTAGATGACTATTAGTTGAATAGATAATTGAATGTGACGTGAATAACAAATTACATGACTTTGGATTAATAATATGTTATTCGTTGCGATTGTACATGTAATCCTTAGACTTGAGACATTACGGCTGTCATATGTATTGGGGTTTGATTCAAGCATTTGGATAATGCCTGTCTCGACAAACGAGATGAGATACGTCATCTCGCAGTTTCATTCGTCTGGTATAGTGATTGACAGGTAGTGGTCAAAATATGATCCATTAACCTCCGGCGTGAGGCGATATCCTATGCGATCCAAGTTTGGTTGTTGAATGAGGAAGTCCTTGGCCAAGGCATGAATGATGGAAATGGATTTTTCTATGTGTCATCTCTCATTCCACCATTTGGATCTATGTATCGTTTCGAGTCTATGAACTTAATCGAATCATGGTTCTTGCTCGACGGGACAATTAATGGAAGGATTGGATTGTACGATAATCGGCGACTATAAATAGATTCACTTGAATAAGACTTCATTGCTTTATAAACTGTTTTGATACGTTGGTAACTAGAACGTCACTCAAGAACTTTGAAGGTGTTTTGAGAATGACGGGAGATATTCTCTAAACAAATCAAATAGTTTGATTAATATTGAAAGTGTTCAATGTTTCTTCAATGCTATATAGCGGTGAATTTAGAAAGTCACACACAATAGAGCATAGTGAATGTTTTTCCTATTGAACTTGATTTAGTTTCTCTTAAATTGTTAAAGTGTTAACAATTGTGTTTATTTTCTCTTGAATTGTTAAAGTGTTAACAATTGCGTTTAGTTTCTCTTAAGTTGTTAAAGTGTTGACAATTATATTTTGTTTCTCTTATATTGTTAATGAGTTAACAATTGTGTAATTGTTAATAAGTTAACAATGATGTAATTGACCTTTTAAAAGTTATTGGGATTAATATACAATTATTATTAAGTGTTGGGGCTAATGTGAAAATATGAAAAAGTTGTTTTCATAATTTCAACTAATTGTGATTATGTTGAATATTTAAATACATTAGTGAAAAAATACTATAATAAAAGAAACAAAAGATGACAAAGTTGTCATCTTTTCTTTTCTAACAAAAAGACAACACAACCAAGAATTAATAAATGTTGTCTTTTCTTTTGTTTAAAAGTTGGGACAACAATGAGGAAAGTAAGAAAAAAAGATGACAAGGCTTGTCATCTTTCTCTTATCTCTACACGTTGGAGACTACTTTTCAAGAGAGAAAAATTGTCTTCTTCTTTGCTTGGCTAAGCCTCCATGGCTGAAATGAATAAAAGAAAAACACAGCAATGAAGAAGCCTTCTCTTCTTCATCATACATGGCTGAAAAATAAAGTACATAGAGAAGAAGTAGTCTTCTCTTCTTCTTCTTCATAAAAAACGCAGCCATGAAGAACACAAGAAGGAGGAAATGGTTTTGCTATATTCTTCACAATCAAGCTCATAAATCTTCCATGGTAGATCTATCACAAAAACAACCATGAAGGTGGAGAAGCGATTCTTTGCTCGTGTGGACGGACTAGAGCTCTTGTGCTTTTAAGAGGAGGTGTCTTCCATCAAGTGAGTAAAAATTTCAGATTCATACTTCCATGAGTTTTCTACAAGAGGTATACTCTTCTACTATCTCTTGTCAATATATATACTTGCTATATATATGTTTAGCATATGTTAATTACATGATATCAAGATTAGAGTTTCATATGAACATCATGCTTTGAATTCCAGAAATTTTTGAATGTTATGTTTCGTTTCCACTCGATTCTTAGCTAGATGATGTTCATAGCTCTAAATATATGAGATCTTTCACTAACAAATATAGCCGGACCCCCCTATGGTCCACCTATTGATACACACCACCCCACTCCGTCAAATTTTTTGTCATTTTTTATGGAAAGTGTGACAAACGCGCGTGAAATGCGATTTTTATTATTTTTTAACGTATTTAATAATAAAATAATATTAGTAATTAAAAAAAATTATTTGTTTCTTTTTTGTTTTCATTTTCATCTATTTTTTATTTATTTATTACTAAATTAAAAAAAAAATCATCTTCTTCCACCCCACCCTCACCCCTACCCCTACCCCTACCCCTACCCCTACCCCATTTCTTGTTGCTGCCGTCGACGCAGCAGCAGCAAGATCTTGTTGCTACTGTCTACGCCGACGGCGAACTAGCTGCTGCTGCCGTCGGCGCAGCAGCAGCGAATGGGTGGGGGTGGGGAGAGGAGGGCGCGATAAGGGTGGGTGGGATGCGTGAAGGGGTGGGTGGAAGAAGATGATTTTTTTTTTTAATTTAGTAATAAAAAAAATAGGTGAAAATGAAAAGAAAAAATATATATATTTTTAATTATTAATATTATTTTATTATTAAATATGTTAAAAATCAATAAAAATCGTATTTTATTTGTATGTGATACATATTCTGTCAGTTTTAACTTAAAATTTGACGGAAGGGGCTAGTGTGCATCAATGGATGAACTATAAGGGGTCCGATTATATTTGTTAGAGTACAAAAAATTATAGTAAATTTTGTTTGACCCCAAAGAGTTTGGGGCTATTCATCCAACAAAAAAAAGTAAAATGAAAAAACAAAGTGTTGGTAGTATAGAACTAGAAGAGTAAGCAGCATCAACGGCCCAAACCAAACACGAGTTGAGGGTAAGTTACATGCTGATACAACAAATCACCACTCCGGAGTCTCAATTCCATGCAGATTGCAGAGCGCCCACAGATGTAGCACCAAAAACACTTTGAATATATATATGTATGTATATTTTTCTCATAAATGAGCCAAAACAGCTTATTTTTTCAAGTTTTTAACAACAACAACAGCATCCTTACGCCTTAGGACCTTTGCTCCGCCCTCTTTTTCTTTTCTTTCTTTTTTTCTTTTCTGGTTTTCTTAAAAAATTATACAAGAGTACATGATATATTACATGACAAAGTTGTAATCTTTTCAAGGAATCGGTTGTGGGGTTTTTTTTTTTTTTTTTTATCTCTTCAGTATTTCATCTTACTTTGCTAATCCAATTTGGGAATTATTAAGTCTATTGCTGCTATTAGGGCTTCCGTGGTCAATTTCTTCCATTAATTCTTATCTGATTCTGTTATTTTGTTTTTACTGCATTTTTGGACCCTAAAATGTTTCAATACTTTCTACTTTTTCCCTTTTTATATGTGAATGTAGGTTGGTTTTCCTGATTTAATTACCTACCTTTCCAATTACACACTAGTGCTTTTTTTTTTTTTGTGTGTATGGTATCTCCATTTGCCTTGCAATGGCCTCCAAAAAAATCATAGCAATATGTCAATCTGGGGGCAAATTTGTGACGAATAAAGATGATGGGTCTTTGTCATATACTGGTGGGGAGGCCTACGCTTTGGACCTTGATCAGCAGACTCAATTGAATGATTTCAAGCAAGAGCTGGCCGAGACCTTTCAGTGTAGTGTACATGGAATGACTATCAAGTATTTTCTTCCCGGGAATAACAAGACCCTCATTACAATATCCAAAGATAAGGACCTCAAACGCATGGTCAATTTCTTCAAGGACTCTGACCAATTCGAGATCTTTGTTATTGGTGAAGAAGCTGCTGCTCGAAATGTATCTAACATGCCTGCCAGTAGGTACTTACCATTCTCTCCACCTTAACTTACACTTGTATTTCAGTTATTTAAAACACTACTTCAGCTTTCAAATTTGTCTGGAGTTGCAAGGATTCCTAGCATGTTGAAACTTTAACTATCTTTTCATATTTAAAGTGATATGCTATGAGCTTCGATTGCATAATATACTATTTGCTTTTGATGCACTGAGATATTGGATATTGCCTAAATTCTAAACTTATGTGCAAAAGTGGACATAAGATGCTCTTGTGGACCCGTTGGAAACATTTATTGCTTGCTTCATTATTCAGGTCAAGCAGGACAACTGTGTCAGAGGCAATGATTCCTCCGGCTACCCCTGTGGACATAATGCATATTGATGATCAAATTAATTTGGAGACAGTTATTGACACCATCCCTCTTGGTGTTATTCCCCCTTCACCCATCGAGGAGAAGCATTGTAGAGCAGCAACCCAGTGGGAGAATACAATCACTGGTGTTGACCAAAGATTTAATAGTTTCACTGAATTTCGGGAAGCTCTGCATAAATACTCGATTGCCCATGGATTTACTTACAAATATAAGAAGAACGACAGCCACCGTGTAACTGTCAAATGCAAAGGCGAAGGTTGTCCATGGCGGATATATGCGTCAAGGTTGGCTACTACCCAACTTATATGTATTAAGAAAATGAATGACAAGCATACATGTGAAGGGGCTGCAGTAAAAGCCGGGTATCGAGCGACTCAGGGATGGGTGGGAAGTATTATAAAGGAGAAATTGAAAGTTTCTCCAAATTACAAGCCCAAGGATATTGCTGATGACATCAAGCGCGAGTATGGCATCCAACTGAACTATTCGCAGGCATGGCGCGCTAAGGAAATTGCAAGGGAGCAGCTTCAAGGTTCATATAAGGAGGCATACAATCAGTTACCTTTGTTATGCGAGAAGATAGTTGAGACTAATCCAGGTAGTCTTGCTTCCTTTGCCACAAAGGAGGACTCAAGCTTTCATCGTCTATTTGTGTCATTTAATGCCTCAATATTGGGTTTTCAACGAGGTTGCCGTCCGCTTCTTTTCCTTGATAGTACTCTTCTTTACTCAAAATATCAAGGAACATTATTGGCTGCAACAGCTGCCGATGGGAATGACGGTGTCTTTCCAGTTGCCTTTGCTGTCGTGGATGAAGAGACTGATGATAATTGGCATTGGTTTCTCTCGGAATTAAAATCTGCTACATCAACATCTGAGCAAATTACGTTTATTGCCGATTTCCAAAGAGGCATAAGGGAGTCTTTGCATGATATATTTGGGAAAGATTGCTACCATGGTTACTGTCTGCGCTATCTAATTGAGAAACTTAACAAAGATTTGAAAGGGCAGTTTTCTCATGAAGCTAGGCGTCTCATGGTTCAGGACCTTTATGCTGCTGCTTACGCTTCAAAGCTTGAGGCTTTTGAACGGTGTGCTGACAATATAAAAGCTATCTCAGCTGAGGCTTACAATTGGGTTATACAAAGTGAGCCTGATCACTGGGCGAATGCATTTTTTGGTGGTGCTAGATATAACCATATGACATCCAACTTTGGACAACTGTTCTATGATTGGGTATCAGAGGTCAATGAGTTGCCAATAACTCAGATGGTTGATGTATTGAGAGGTAAAATGATGGAACTGATGTACTCACGGCGGGTTGATTCCAGTCAGTGGGTAACGAGGCTGACACCTCTGATGGAGGAAAAGCTTCAGAACGAGATTTTAAAAGCAAGATCACTTCAAGTATTACTTTCACATGGTAGCACATTTGAAGTACGAAGTGAATCTGTTGACACGGTTGACATAGATCACTGGGATTGTAGTTGCAAAGGATGGCAGCTCAATGGACTACCTTGCTGCCATGCTATTGCTGTCTTTGAATGCCTTGGTCGGAGCCCTTATGATTATTGCTCTAGGTACTTGACAACTGAGAGTTACCGCTTAACGTATGCAGAGTCAATTCATCCAATTCCAAATGTAGACAAACCGGCAAAAGGTGAACCACAGACGGTGGTGGTTGTAACTCCTCCACCAACTAAACGTCCCCCAGGGCGACCAAAAATGAAACAGGCCGACTCTGTTGACATTATTAAACGCCAGCTCCAGTGTAGCAAGTGCAAGGGGCTAGGCCATAATAAGAAGACATGCGAGTAGGTTTTTGTAACAACTTGCTCTTGTTTTGACTTGTCAGATCTATTTTTGTAGTTTAGGCTTGTATGGTTGTGTTACTTTTGTTTGCTTGCTTGCTTGCAGTTTCTTGGCTTGTGTGTATATTATATAACGAATTAAGCCTGCCTTGCCCTGCCCTAGAATTCTGTTCTCTTTTGCAAAATGTGAAACGACTTTTCTCTTAAGGTACACAAAGAAACAGAAAAAGAAGTTTCTTAACTGACATGTGAATGCAGCTCGTTGCGTTTGATATAAGAGATAATTTAATAGATAGATATTAAACGCCAAAGCCTGAATATGTTTAGGCGTTTGTTAGAGCAAGCACATTGAAGAGTAGAATCGAATGCAGAAACTTGGAAAGAGGGCTCTTGGAATTATTCATGGTATTTGGTGGGGGCTTAAAGAAAGTTTTAGGTGTACTACCTACCTGCTTGCTGGCATGTAAAACAATTGTATATAAAAATAATTACTTGCTGGATGTGTAGTTTGAAGAGCTTTGTTCTCGAGGGTGTATTGATGCTATATATTTATATTATATATGTCATGGTTGAGATGGTAGAACCTTGGGAGATGAATTTATATAAATTATAACTTTGAATTTTGCTTCTTTATGATAATTTCCATGGTCCTTGCTGTGTTTTGTAGTTAGTTGTTAGTGAATTTAACATTTTTCCATCCTTATTGATCAGAAGGCACAACAGGATTGATGCAGCAGCGGATACATTACTATTGTCAGAGCTGGCGAGTGAAGAACCGCAGGATAGCACATAATTATTTGGTATATTCTGTTCCAATTAATAATTGTATTGGCCGCATGCAATTTTATTAATTATTAATGTTGTCTCTAGGCAGATATAGATATAGATATATGATATGATATGATATGATATGATATGATGATGGTTTCCTGTGAAACAAAAAAGGTTTAGATACATATATGGAATTTTTTCAGGCTGGTGGTCTCTCTCTTTTCTCTCTTTTTTCTCTGGCATGTATGTATGTGTATACTGTGTATGGCTTCCCAGTTTTAGGTAGTGGCTAATGGCCTGATATGTATGATGTATGAAATACTCCTCAAATTCATATTCAACAAGACAAAAGAGGGAAAAAAAAAAAGAAAAAAAAAAGGAAGAAAGAATATTTCGCGGGGTGGATTCCAGAATCATAATATGTAGCCAGCATCCTTGTAGCTAGAGAGCAATTTGTCACAAACCAGTATGTAATGTACTGTAATGTAATTGTATCATCCAAAGAGTTTAATTAACTCCAGATATATCATTTCAGTTAGTTTTATTATATTTGGTTGATTTTGTGAATTATCAATGGAGTTGTCACTCACTATCCTCCTCCTCCTGCTGCATTTGGCAAAAAGAAAGAAAGAAAGAAAGAAAATGAGCATGCAGCAATATTAATTAATTAATTAATTATTAACACCTATCAACACAGGCAACTTAAAAAATTGTTCAATTCCAAACACAGGATGTAGAATTATTCTTGCAACACTCTACTACATGCCGATATTAATTAATTAATATTATTATTATTATTATTTAGCGTTTTCCTCTTTGTGATGCAAGCAAAACAAATTGGCACAATGGGAATTGAATATGTTGGATATTGGATAGGATAGAGAGCCGACAAAAAAAAAAAAAGAAGAAAGATAGGATAGAGAGGTGTTTTAGCTTTTTTTTTCGTCGGTAGAGAGGTGTTCAGTAGAAGCGTCTTTAATTTGTCTACAAACTTAGGAAGCGATGGATAGGCATAGAGGGTGTGCATTGTCATCGGTCTGCGCCCTACAAAAAGACCACACCTCACTCTTCCTCATTGACGCCTGATTTGCTAGCACTTGACACTTGTACGTCAAATAAAACCAACATGCCTTACATGTTTGCCACGTCTCATTGATCAACACCTCCTCCCTCAACCCTTTTCTAGACACTTACAAAATCCCAACAACACCAATCCTATACAATAGTTGCTAGCGTTCATCGTTATCATCATCCATCTCAACTGCACACCTGTTACATATTTACATATTCATTGCTCAAAAATTAGTATATACAAATATTATAGCTAGCTAGCTAGCTATCTGGCATCAGTCGTCGTCGTCGTCACCAATGGCTTCAATGATGTTTAGGCGGCCTTTAATAATTAGATGGAACATGCTTCTAATTGCATTACTCGCTATAGTGATGCTACTGAATACGCTTGCTATAAGTAGTTGCCTGGCAATCGGCGGGGGTGATCATGATCAACATCATGCAGACAACTATGAAGAGGCCAATAAGGAAATGGCTGAGCATGCTAAGGAGAAGGCTTCCCAAACTGGCAAGGAGGCTAAAGAGTCTTCAGAGTCTTGGACTGAATGGGCTAAGGAGAAGCTCTCCGAAGGTCTAGCTACTTTCAAAGATGATCATGATGCTGATGCTGATGCTGATGCTGATGCTGCAAAGGATACTACTGCAAAACAGGCTTCTGAATCAGCCATGGATGCCGCTAAGAATACCACACACAAGATCAGTACTCATGACACTGCTACTGGTTAGTACTGCATGTCGTCTATATAATTATACTTGCTAGTTTTAGTTAATTGATACATGTAGCTGATGCATGCATGCATTCATTTTCAGTATGATCAATTGATTGAAATTACTTAATTGGCCGGTGATCAATAAGTTGATTGAGCGTTGATCATCTATGTATATATCATCTCATAATTTATGTCCTTATAATAATAATTATATCAAATTAAATGTCGTGATCAGGAGTTGGACAATATACTGCGGATAAGGCTGGAGTTATAAAGGATGCAGCAACTGACAAGGCCAAGTCCGCCAAGGATACAACATCCCAAAAGGTTGAGGAGGAGAAAGAAAAGGCATATGAGGCAGCAGAAGAAGCAAAGGATGGAGCAGCGCGTGCAGCTGAAGAAGCGGAGGAACATCTAGGATGGGCAAAAGAGAAAGCCAAAGAGGGGTACGAGGCTGCGAAAAGCAAAGCTGGGGAAACTCTGGAGTCGGCAAAAGATACCATTGCATCCAAAATCGAAGCAGCCAAGGAGAAATCAAGAGAAATAAAGGAAAATATAGCTGGTCCATCCCGGGATGAGGAGCTTTGAGCAGCATATGATCTTTATTATATAGTGTTTTGATCATGTCTGTCGTCTGAATAATTAATTTTCATACTACCTTTTGGATCCATGGCATGCACGTGTGTGTGTGTTTTTTGTTTGTTTTTGGTGTTCAGTTTATGGTTTTAATTCCAGTGTCCACATGTAGCGTTCCTTGGAATTAACCTAGCTAGTGAGTTTGGAATACGTACTATAGTAGTCTACGATGTTGGCTTATAATATCACGGTACAGACATACCAAACCATAATACATATATTAGCCTTGGGTAGCTCTCTGATGTTTGTTTGTTGCTTCTTTCTTGCCTTGGATGATGGATCTGATAGTGTGTTTATATGCAGCAGGCAATAGCAAGCTGTGTGGTTTCTCAAGACTACTTACTACCTACTGGTGTGGGGAGTAGACAATTACCCCAAATACCAGAAATAAGTTGCATTAATTGTAGGGCCTAGGTGGTTCTGGAAACAGGTTGGGCCTCTCTTTTTTTATTTTATTTTTAATAAGATTATGTGGAATGGTAAGCCTGTATAGAGTGAGAGCTTAGAGTGCTTTTCGAATTTAATTAAGAAAAGATGAAATGACGAATGCATCCTGCATGCAAATGGGGGGTGATATGAGGCCTTGGTTGGGCTCTGGCCCTGTTAATCGAGATTTTGGGCAAATCTCTCGAATCTTGAACGTCAGCTGCATATTATCAAAATTATGCCCACCTGCCATTAATTTTAATTCTGGACAAAATAGATTAGAATGGCATGTAAATTATTTAACACTACTATTTGACAAAATGGATTAGAATGCTAAGTTGTAATTTTTTTTTGTTGGTGGGGGTTGGTAAATTAGATATACTCAATAGTAGGGAATTTAACATTGCTTTAAAGTCTTTTCATAGGAATTAAATAAAATTGTTAGAATTAATTAATAACCAATTAATTATGGTATTTGGAAAGGAAGCATCAAAAGAAAAAAGAAAAGTAAGTAGTAGAAGGCAACAATAAGATTGATGATGGTCAGTACGTAGTTATATATTCTCACAAGTTTCATTCCACCTGCAACATGTGCTGGTGATTGAAAAGAAGCTAGGAAAGGTGGTCGGTCCGTGGTCAGATTTTTATTTAAGGATGGATGTGTGGTTTAGCCTTAATTAGCCTCCACCATCACAATAATTAAGATTTGCCCACGCATTGGTCTTTTCAGAAATTAATTAAAATCCCTCACCACCCGGCTCCCAACTCTAATTACTTACTTAGTTACCAACTTATTACGCCATGTGATGATCATGTACAATTGTTAATTAATTAATCTAATTTGATAATTAAAGACGTGTGCAATCATCAACGTACAAGATGCATGTGGAGTAGTTTTTCATTAGTTGCTTTAATTTCCAGTAACTGATCTCTAAGCCAATTCACATTATATAATTAAAGAACATTGAACACTACTTTGCTGACCAACCGTGATATATATATATATATATCAAAGTTGAAACTAATCTACGTACTCTTTATTTTTAAAGATATATAAGAATGGAAGAGGTAGGAGGAGGTGGGTGGACATAGCTAGGGGCCATACGTACGTCCCTCCCAAAGACCCATAAACAAATATCAGCCGCGGAAGCATATGTAAGAGCATGATCAATTAAACAGACCACGACGTTACTTAATTTGCAAATTATACAATATATGATTGTACCTGTATCAGATCAGTAGAACAAGAACAAATATATATATATATATAATTAAATTATTTATTACGTGGTCATGTGCAAACTAACGCATTGATCGATCACAAGTTGAAAAATTAAGAAAACCGTGTTTGAAGTTTGAAAGTGTCCACACTCCACACATATGTTATAATGTTTGTATAGTAAGATTGGGGTGGCTTTGAAAGATAGAGAGGTAAATGCGGAGAAAATAATAATTAAAACTATTGTAGGATAGAAAAATCAAAGTCGTCTAATTATCAAGGAAAATTCTTGGGCAAAAAGTAGAGGCATTAATTATTGATTGGCGTGAGTCGTGACATGTTGGTCAGGGTCGTGTTTCGTGTTTCGTGTGGGCAAAAAGTAGAGGCATCGTTGGCGTGTATTGATAGAGATACTTTGTGTAATGCATGGTTTAGAAGCAAAAGCTGAGGAGGTGGGGTCAGGCTCAAGCTATATATATATATATATATATATATATTATTTTTCAATTCATATAATTATTTATTATTGTCGTGGCATAACATTTTACACATTATATATAGGGAGGAGTATTATATATTGTATATATAAAAGGCCTTGTGTACGTTGTTATTGGCTGATGAATGTAATATCCTCGGAGCCAATTAATTATTTATTGGAATATCGTTTCATGGATGTACTGTGAGACAAAGAGAGATAGAGTAATAAATCTAGAAGAAGAAGAAGTGGATAAAAAGGAGTCAGAAAAATCAGGCGAGCGATCTTAGCTCGCCAGCAAGTATATCTACGTACCGTACGTATGTGTTTCAAGTTTTGAAAGCCTTTTTTAAGATAAGGAGTAAACCCATTGATCAATTATAAGATCCTAAATTTTTGTAACGTTAACAATTTTCATATTGTATTGTTTTGTGGGATGGTGTTGATACGAGGAGGTGAGGAAAGAGAAAGAGAAAGAGAAAGAGAGCAGAAGGGATTATTAATGCGACTTGGAAAATACGAGATAGGAAGGACACTGGGTGAAGGCAATTTCGGAAAAGTGAAGTACGCTAACAACCTCGATTCTGGTCAGTCTTTTGCCATCAAGATTCTCGAGAAAAACAGGATTCTTCATCTCAACATAACTGATCAGGTAACAACAATAACAATAATTCTTCTTCTTCTTCTTCTTCTTCTTCTTCTTCTGGCAAGGGTATATATATATATATATATATATATATATGATCATATATATATATATTTCTTCTTCCTTCTCAACAGTACCAGTACTTCTCCGATCATTCCATCTGTTACCATTTTTTCTTCTGGCAAGGATATATAAGATAACTATATATAACTGATCATCATCATGATGGAGGAGGTTTGCAGATAAAGAGGGAAATTGGGACCTTAAAACTCCTCAAACATCCTAACGTTGTCAGATTATACGAGGTATGTTATCCCTCCATTTCATTTATATTTTAACTAATTATTATTAATTTATTAGATCAGCTAAGCTAATATATGAACAAGCTCGCTCTATCTATCTCTTTCTCTCTCTCTCTCTCTCTCTCTCCTCCTATATATATATATATATATATATGTCCTATGGCAGTTTTTGCTACACCAATACGTATTTTATGTGCACATCTCATCTCAGATAAAAGAAAATTAGACAAATTAGTTCTGCGTCACCCACGAAACTTGTCCTAAATTAAATTAAAAGCAATTTTAGCTCCTCATTATTAATTTGTTTGGCTAATGCCAGAACGTAAAACGCAACTTCCATTAATATCCACATCAGGATCGATCATGTCTCTCTGTGTTAATCCAGATTATATTTTTATTCTTTCTTTGAGGATTAAGTTTACATATTTGAAAGCCTCTTAATTAGTTAAGCAAACGATAATATTTTTATTCTTTATTGGTTCAACTGCCGTACCAAAGAAAAACACTACCTTTGCTTTTTTGACTAATTTTAAGATGAACACAATAAATTCCAACTTGGGTTTAACTCATTCACGAAGCCTAATTTTATTCCACATCGATAAATGATAATACCACTGCATGGAATATAATAATATGCAATATTACTCTAATAATAATAATAGATATTAATAATTTCTCTATCATTGTTAAAATACAATAATGATTGTATAAAATTACTTAATTAATTGGCGGCAGCAGTATCTTTCAGATGGGTGACTAGTCGTTGATGCATGTGGTTGTTGGTCCTAGGTGGACCGGACCTCACGGTTTGTGGGGTTGAATTAATTTTCCAGTAGCAATAAAGCTACCTGTCACCTTCTGTTTTATTATCCTTGACAAGGGTTTTTTTTTTTTTTTTTTTTTTCTTGGTTGAAATTATAAGAAAATTTATCATTGTGGTTGGCCATCATTTTCGAGCTTTAAATTTGTTATAAGAAAAAAGTGCATATACCATATACATACATATATTCAGGATCATCTTGATATATTCTTCCTTTCCTGGTTGGAAATAACTTAGGCATTCATTGTATTACAAAGAAGTGATCATGCTCGTACGTACATTTTAGCCAGGGGTAATTAATTTGTTAAGTACTAGAGGACGATGGTTCTTAAATAATATATAATTATTGAGGTCGACTTTCAAATTCACTCGTGTCTTCTAATTTATAATTAATTGGGTAAATAGTACTACAATCCCCTATACTTTAGCAAAAGTGCACATAACTCTCCTGTGATTTAAAAAGTACACCGGAATCCCTTATGATTTCAAAAAGTGCACACGCACCCCTTCCTTAATTTTCCGTCAACAAATTTAACTGAATTGTATAAAAAGACTAAAATGTCCTTCAATTTTTTATTTTTTATTTCTCTTTTTCTTTTCTTTTTTGTTCACACACACAGACACAGACACAGACACAGACACACAGACGCGCACACATACACAGACACACACACACACACACATACATACACATACACACACAGAGACACACACATACACACACAGAGACACACACACACACATATATATATACACACGCACACACGTATGTATATAATATACACACGCATACACATATATATATAATATACACACGCACACACATGCACACACACACACACACATATATATATATATGTGTGTGTGTGTATGTGTGTCTGTGTGGGGTGACGGGGTGGGGGTGGGGGTGGGGGTGGTTTGAGGAAGATGGGTTTTTTTTTTTTTTTTTTTGTGAAAATTGCATTGGGAGAAAAAAAAAGAAAAGAAAAAAAAATATATAAGGGCATTTTTGTCCAATTGAGTAATAATTTAAGCCTAGAAACATAAAAAATCGCACCAAACGCGCGTGTAACACACTCTCCGTTAAAAGTAACAGTTTTTTTAACGGAAGGGTCTGTAGTGCTACACTTTTGAAACTACAAGGGGTTCCGGTGCACTTTTTAAACCACAGGGGGGTCATGTGCACTTTTGCTAAAATATAGGAGGTTGTAGTGCTATTTACCCTAAATATATGTTATAATCAAGCTTTAGGTATGGTTTGGTAGCGTGTCATGTTAATTGTATCTTTTGCCATTGGTAACATAAGACATTTCAAGTGTTAAGTAGAGGATTCTTTTCCACACAAACAAGAACAAAAGGACACGGAGGTGGGACAAGCAAATTAAAAGATCAAATTATAAGCAGCCATTAATTTATATTCCATGAATTATGATAATATATAGAAAACAATGAGTTTTTTCATCATGACATTATTGTGTGTACTGTGTGGTGGTCAGGGAGGGGGGAGGGAGGCATGTACGCGCATGTATGTTATGACTAGAGATGCTGCTACTGCTCCTATATATGCTAATTTTCTTTCTTCTAATTACTGATGAATATATATATATATATATATATATACCTCCTAGGTCTTAGCAAGCAAAACCAAGATTTACATGGTGTTGGAATATGTTGATGGTGGTGAATTGTTTGACAGAATTGTAAGTAACTTTCTTTCACCTACCTTATTAAATGAACTTTTTATTGATTTGTTGTTTAATTTTTTTTTCTTTTCATCAATTTTACAATATTAGTTATATAAATGCTATATATTACGGTTTACAGGCATCGAAAGGGAGACTATCAGAGGCAGCGGGTAGGAAGCTTTTCCAACAGCTAATAGATGGTGTTAGTTACTGTCACGACAAAGGGGTTTTTCATAGAGATCTCAAGGTACGTCATATATGTGTATATATATATATATATATATATATATATATATATATTCATCAGGAAAATTAGTATAATTATAGTTTATTATAAATAGTTGTAGCAGTAGTAGTGTCAATTAATTAATTAATTAAATTAGTTCTGTGAAGAATAATTAAATTTTTGGTTTGTGATTAATGCGCAGCTAGAAAACGTTCTTGTTGATGCAAAAGGAAACATAAAGATAACAGATTTTGGGCTGAGTGCATTACCTCAACATTTCAGGGATGATGGATTACTGCATACAACATGTGGAAGTCCAAATTATGTTGCACCTGAAATCCTCTCTACCAGAGGCTACGACGGCGCTACCGCAGATACATGGTCCTGCGGCGTTATATTATACGTTATTCTCACTGGACATCTACCTTTTGATGATCGCAACCTTGCAGTGCTTTATCACAAGATATTCAAGGCCGATGCTCAGATTCCCAAGTGGCTATCCCCTGCAGCTCAAAACCTAATAACAAGGATTCTTAATCCAAATCCTCGTACTAGGATAACAATGGCAGAAATAAAAGAAGATGAATGGTTCAAACAAGGTTATTCTCCCGCATGTCCAGATGATGATGATGATGATGAAGAAGAAGACACATGCACAGACGATGAAGTCTTGACAGTACATGATGCAGTTAGGACTTAATTTGAGCTTTCTTTATAATTATTTACATCCTCCCTTTCCTTAGCTTTTTAATTACTAATTACATGCATGGAAGATGGAAGTCATGATAATCTCATTCTAACGTACATCTGTGGTGCAGCAGCAGCAGCCATCAGAAGCAGACTCCCCCTCCCCCACCCTTATTAATGCCTTTCAGCTGATTGGGATGTCTTCATGTCTAGATCTTTCTGGTTTCTTCGAGAAGGAGGTGAGATTGATGAAATACACAAGTACCAAGTACCAAGTACCAAGTACATTTTGGATGCGTTTTCCTTCCTGCATTATGCTAGCTCCTTAATTCACTTTAGAAACTCAATACTGAATTTCAGGATGTTTCTGAGAGGAAGATAAGATTTACATCACACCACTCTCCCAAAGAGCTGCTTGAGCGGATAGACAATACAGTGACAGAAATGGGGTTTTTTGTTCACAAGAAAAATGGAAAAGTCAGTATCCTCACAAACTCAGCATTTCTTCTATACAATCATGAAACAATGAATACATGTGATGTTTTTAATGTAGATAGAGTATTAGTACAGTTAAGTGCCAATTTCCCTGATGTTTAATTATATGTGTGTGAACTGATGACCAGCTGAAAGTGACACAAGGGCATAAGGGTCAAAGAAGCCCCGGTAGTCTCTCAGTAGCAGCAGAAGTAAGTAATAATAGTAATACTACTCTCAGAAATCAAATATTTACAACTCCATTGTCACACACTAATTTGAAACTGCCATCATCTCATCTCAAATACTTCTATAAACTATATATGGCAGGTTTTTGAGATTAGCCCTTCCTTGTATGTAGTCGAATTACGCAAATATTACGGAGATCCCACAGTATATAGACAGGTAGGTGGTATTCACTGTCTTTTTTTTTTACCCCATATCTACAAAGCTAGAACTTGAGGGTTTTCTCAATTTCTCAACTGCCATGCTATCCCTGACATTAGAGTAAATAATAATAATAATATTTCCCACAGTTGTGCAACAAGCTAGCTGGTGATTTGGGTGTTTCTCAAAGACAAGGCCTTATAGCAGCTGATTGTTGAAAAGCTAAGGCTTCTGAATTGGAAGGCACTGCTGAGCCTACAAGGAAGGGATTCCATTTTACAGAACATGCTCCTCAACACAGAATGAGATGCTTATGATTAATCCAATTTTATGGCTATATATTCTTTTTCATTTTTTGGTTTAGTTTAGCTTTCCTAGTGCCCGATACAATGCTGGAGGTCTCTTCGTGGGTTTTGCAACAAGTTATTTATACTATTTAATTGTTTCACCAGGCAACAAACAGAAAATGCTCAAAACCAGTAAGTGACGTCATGCCAGATGTAAAAAGTGTATGTTAATAGAAGCTGTAATTAGAAACAGATTGGATCAACAATTCTACTTTAATTCACCTTAAGTTGGTTTACCTTTTGTTGCTTGTTAGGTAGATATCTTAGTAAATGCAAAGATCGATCATTTTATAAAAGTAGACATGGATGCAACATGTCTGCAAGGCTTTTGGATATGACATATCTCTCTCTGTCTCACTCACACACAACTTAATTCATGAGGCAATTGTTAGCTTGACTCTCCACTCTTGCATAATCAAAGACGAAAAAGGAAATACAAAATACATTGAGGGGGAAAATGCATATCATTCTTCTTCAAAATACAATAGAAACGAAAATATGTAATCTAACTCTATTTACAGTTAGTGGTGGACTACACTCATTGCTGTTCGCTATCTTTGTAAATTGATCATTTAGTTTTCTGTCAATTTTGATATTATTTGAGTCCATACAGAAAAATCAGTACTAACATACAAACAACCTTTAATAATAAGTGTTAATATACAAGCAAACTTTAATAATATTCAAGAGAAATAGACTATGTACAACTATGTAGAGGGGATTTACACTTTATCAAATATTGTTACCTCTGTGTTTACAAGATTAATTTATTGCAAGCCTGTCTCCATGCTCTTTGCTATATGCCTGAATGAAACCGCTGCTATCTTCCATTTGAAGTTTTTCATTTAAAAGGGTCTTGTATTGATCATCTCTGTCATCTAAATCACGCATCAATTCGACCTACATAAAGAATAATAATCTTCAGCGCAGGATGTCGAAAAGAAATGAACATGCTCAAGTTTAGTTATGCCACAATGACTGGGAAAACTGTTTCATTAAGTTTGTTGAGAAGTATTAGAAGCAAGTCCTTTCATCAAGCCAGGTGAAAATGGGCGAAGAAAAAGAACACTAAGTGCTTCATACATGTTTCAGAAGACAGCCTCAATTTCCCTATATATGGTACTTAAGTTGATAGGAACTTCAATAAGTACAAACAATGCAGACATGCGGGGTGCTTACACCCTCCTTTCATTCTTCAAAGGAGGATCACTAATATGATATCTCCAGATCCGGACAAACGTATCATATACAAAATGTCAATATGAGTAGTAGAAAAATTCTCTTTTGCTTCTATATATGCTAGTTTACTCATTAATTTGTGAGACATGAATCATCCATGAGCAAGAAATAGTTGAAGAAATATCACTTATAAATTTTGTTTTCATGATTATTTGTCCTAGAGTTTTAGTAGATACCTGCTTCTGAAACAAATCGAACTCATCAGAGCTCAGAGAACCATCTCTGTTGGAATCAAGCAGCTGCATCATCTCCCTCGCATCTTCTCCTTGGGCACCAAGCTCTTCCATTACTTCCATAAGTTCCTCAATGCTAATCTTACCGTCTCCGTTCTTATCAAGTAGGCGGAACACTCTACCTCTATGATCTATCTCAAGACCTCTGTGATTTGTGGAAGGAAGATCTTTGAGCCGTAGTGCAGCAAGTTCAGCTGCAGCCATCATGATTGCTTTCAGACGCTTTGCCTGTGTATCATGGCATTAAGTAATTATCCCATTGAACAACACTAAATGCTCAGATCTTCCCCATCTCTTCCCCTTGCCCCCTCAACAAATACAAGAAGAAATATATTTCTTTTGTAACTGGGAAAATAGTCATTGAAAGATTTTTTTAAAGCTAAAATAAAAGAAAGATAAAGAAACAAGAAAGAAAGAATGCAGAGGACGCAACTTAGAAGAGAAGATACATAGTCTCCCATTTAAATTTAAAATATTTACTACAAGTAGTGCAAATATTTAACTTCACAATGATTTGGTATTAGAGCTACCTTAATCAAATTCTAACTTCAACAATTGTCAAAAAGCAAACATCAAGAATTTTGATGTCTTAACATGACTGAAGTTTAGGCATTAAAAGACCCCAGAATTTGTTCGTTCAGAAACCCAAGCTTTCTGGGGAAAGAAAAAGGGGGGAAAACAGACATCTTACCTCTTCTGGATCAGTAAGACCACCTTTGTACAATGCATGGGATGCCGTTCCACCAGCTGCCAACATATCCATGCCGGCTGTCCGTATTTGTATTTCCATGAGCGGCCTAGGCCTGCCATTTTCACTGATATCAACCGCCATGTGCAGACTTCTGTATCCATTTGGCTTGGGCCGAGCAATATAGTCTTTTGACCTATTGGGAACCTCCTTCCACAAAGACCGAATAATTTCCCGCACCCTGTAGCAAGCTTTCTCTCCAACTTCTGGCGTATTCTCTGTGGAAGCAGGAGTCAATACAACTCTTAATCCCAAGATGTCATTGACCTCTTCAGGCTTGCGTCCGTCTCTCAAGAGTTTCTTCATGGTGCTATAACGACTTTTATAACGACCTTCAACAGAGATATCATCCACCATTTCGGCTAATAATGGATCAGATCTGAAGGATTGAAGCAGCTGGTCTTTGTATATATCGATCAGAGGCTTACTGCCAGTCTCATGGCTCCTCAACCACGTATCAACATAGAGATAGGAATAGGGGAACAAGTATCGAAATGATAGATCCTCCAGTTCGAGAGATAGAAGGTTGGTTCCAATGGCATGGGCTAAAGGAGCATGAATCTTCAACACCTCAAGAGAGAGAATTTGTTGCTGGTACCTAGGAAGATAGTGAAGGTGCCTCATCATGTCGAGCTTGATAGCCAGGTCTAGAATCAAAGCCCTGACATCATAGTAGGTTAGGCAATATTTCCTCAAAGCAGATGCAGTATCATCATCCAGTAGTTCCACCTTGGTAGAAATGTTGCTGACGCGTAAACTCTCATGCAGTAAATGAGCGGTGCTGGTACCAATTTGAGCCCTGACTTGGTACAAGTTTAAGGCACCAGCCTCGAGAAGTTGTCTGAGTAGAGCTGCAGATATAACTTCTGCATCCATCTGCAGCCAAATTTACCATGTTGTGTTTCTAAATAATGTTAAGATAAAAAAAGCATGAAAAGAAGAGTGAAAGAAGAGTGATTGTGGGTACAAACTAATGCATAGAATCATAATTAATAATAATAATAATAATAATAGTTGATTGTTCTCCAATTGAGTCTTAAAAAATTGATAATAGCGGGGTTGGCCTAGGTTACAAGGATTGGAGTTATACAGTACCTGAAGATCGGCGAGGATGAGGGCGAGGGAGAGGGCACGGGAGAGAGGAGAGCGAGAGAGATGAGGGAGAGAGTGAAGAATGGGAATAGAGAGTTTGAGAGATTTGAAGAGCAAGCGAGAAGAACTGGTTGAAAGCACGGTGGTGTTCATCCTCTCAGTGAGTTGGTTGAAAGCACCTACTAGCTCCACTACCATCTTCCCTCCAGGCTGCTCCAGCGTCATCGCAACCACCACCTTCCCAACTCTGCTCCTCCGACGTCGCCGCAAACTACTACTACTACTAGTATTTCCATTTCCATTTCCATTTCTTGGGAAATTGATGACTGGAGGCAGCAGTCCATGTTGTTGTTGTTGTTGTTTAAGTAGTTTAGGAAATGATGATGATGATCGGAGAGCGCAATAAAGGTCTGAGATGTGGAGCTCCATTCTTGTTTTGTTTGACTCACTACCTTACTATTATTCTCCCTTCAACCTTCCACAACATAATCTAATAAAGCTTCTCCTTATGGTTACTAGCTACTCCACGTCGGATTTTTATTTTACTACTTCTTTCATATGCCTCATCAACCCCATTAATCACGACCAAAAAAAAAAAAGACATTAATTAATTTTCTCAATTCTAATAATTGATTTTGGACAACATCTTTTTTCATTAGAATATGTATTTTCATTGAATAAATTAAGATTTGTCTACATATCATACAATATGATATGGATTCTAATTATTATTACTTTTTTTTTGTAAAAATATTATTTTCATTTGAATCAAATGATTCATTTTAAAAAACAGGTAAACCTTTTGAGTAATATTATTTTTAAAGTGGGACAGTAAAATAGTCAAGCATTTTAAACTATCTTATATTTTAATTTAAACAAATAAAAACCCTTATTTTGGATTGGCAGGCACTTGTGTATCTTCGTCTTTCCTATAATTTAAAAAAGAAATTTCTTAGTTTTCTTTTCCCTTCACAACAAAAGGAAAAGAAAAGCCTGAACACGTGTCAGCAAATAAGATGGGTTCCACGAGGAGCACTAGAGAACGGAACGTAGAGAATCAGTCGTCAGCTCTAAAACCCTACACACACCCACACACACACACACACACACTGTATTCTTAAACCTCAGTTTCTGGATCCGTTCGCTCAACCGAGCAATCAAAAGTTGGAGGCGTGAATGATGTCGGCGGCATCAAGAGGTCTGATTTCTCGACTCCGCCTCCTCTCTATCGGCCCCAGAACAACCACCACTACCCACACCCAGTTGAGAACATTCGCTAGCTCCGAGGCGGCTCCTCTAACAGACGAAATCAATAGCCGAATCATCGAAGCAAAACCTCGTATCATGACCCCAAACTCAAAGCGACCAGGTGCCATCGCCATCAAGTGTGGAATGAGTGCATTATGGGACAAATGGGGAGAAAGAGTGCCCATAACCATCCTATGGTTAGACGACAACGTAGTATCGCAAGTCAAAACTCCCGAAAAAGAAGGCATCTCTGCTCTCCAACTTGGGTGTGGCCACAAAAAGGAGAAGCATTTGACTAAGCCTGAAGTTGGTCATTTCAGAGCTCAAGGTGTCCCCATGAAGAGGAAGTTGAAGGAGTTCCCTGTCTCCGAGGATGCCCTTCTTCCTATCGGAACTTCCATTGGCGTCCGCCATTTTGTTCCTGGCCAGTATGTTGATGTCACTGGCATCACTAGAGGCAAAGGTTTTCAGGTATTCCTTTTTTTTCTGCTAATAAACTTTACAGCTTCGCCATTAAATTTGCACCTGCTTTACTCTGTAATTTTATGCTTAGTTTCCTATACTTTTATTTCTCTATTTCAGTTTTTGTTGATAAAGTTTCCAACTTGGTCATTTACAAATTACAGCTCCTTTTCTCCGTATATTTCTTTGTTTCCTTTTTGTGTTTAGTTAGTATGATGTTACCCATTGGCAGGTTACATTATATGAATATGATTTATAAGTTAGTGTCACGAGTTTAAGTACTAACCATAATTGACTATTTCTGGCTTTAGTGGTATGCTAGCTAGTCACGGTGCATCGTTGCTTTTGTTGTAATCCAGTTTACATTTTGCTCATTTGCTTGATAAAAGTTAAAAACAAACATATTTTGATTTCTCTAGTTCAAGTAATTTGAATTTTTACTTGGCAATGGTGTTCTTCCTTGCATGAAACGTTTGCTTTATAGTATTACATTTATTCTTGGTCAAGACAGAACTGGATTTCATGTTCCTTGCCCTTTGTAAAAGCTATGATCAGTGCATCACAGACATATAATTTGGTTTTTGTGTTCAGTTATAACAAATATTGTTTCTGATTTTCCCTTTGTAGGGTGGAATGAAAAGACATGGTTTCAGTGGTATGCCTGCTTCTCATGGTGCATCATTATCACACCGAAGTATTGGTTCTACCGGTCAGAGGGATGCTCCTGGAAGGGTTTGTCTTAATTCATTTTACATTTGCTTCTCATTCTTAATTCTTGTTCCAGTTGTCTTGTTCTGTCTTTTCTCTTGTGATGAACTTGCTAGGTTCAGTTATAATATAAGCTGATTTAATGGACTCATGGATTCTAATAGCACTTGCCTTTACCACCACCAAACCCCCCCCCCCCCCCCCAAAAAAAAAAAAAACATCCCCATCAAAAAGAAGAAAAAAAGAAAAAAGAAAACCAACAAAAAGAAAAAAAGAGAAAAATATAGGGAACACAATGAACATGTAGAACACTGCTTTATGAGAAGGTCTGCTTAAAAGTCAAGCTTATCAGGGCGTTTAGCGCGGTATAAGTTATTCAGAAGTGTTTATTCTTATAATCAACTTCATGAGAACTGTTGCATATCCTTTTTCCAAAGGTGAAAGGGTTCATGAAGTGGGTAAACTTGCACGTTATTCTATTGGTATAGAAATGGAGAAGAACAACTTTTGTAGTATAATTGAGTAGAAGTATCTGAAAATACACAATAAATCATGGGGGGAAGGAATGGGTGAGGTTATGCAGCTTTTGACATTTGGAACAATAGCCGTTTTATGCCCGGTGGCTTGTGTTTCTTTTGTCCAAACTTTTTGACTTCATTATTTGTTACAGGAGTTGCAAACATGCTTCGACTCTAAACTAACTTCTTTAGTTGAACCTATTCTGTGTATTATTTCAATTGATCTCTGTACAAGTCATTGGTGTGAAATATTCAATTATACTCAAGTTTACAACCAATTAGAATAAAGGGAGCTTGTATTTGATTCTTTCTTTGCCTTTCTTTATGTTTTTATATGTGAAAAATACTTGAAGCCATATCCTTCTTTTTCCTCTTGGAATATTGTAAATATAATTGCTGAAGTTTTCGTGCAAAATACTATTTGTTCAGGCTTAAATTTGAATACAGAGAGTGAAGTTGGCATTCAGTATAAAAAGAAAAACTTTGGTTAAGAAGTTTCACAACTAGATTTTCTGTGTGATGAATCCTTGTATTTTGCAAGATGCTCCTGTCCTTGCATCTTACTTTCAATTCTGAATATGGCTTGTATTAGTGAGGAGAAATAAGGATGAACTTGTTATAGTATGATTGCAAATAAGATTCTGTGTGAAATTATGGAAATTGACTGAATTACGTTATCTTAAAAAATAGCTTTCTTTGTGCTAACTTGTAACGACTCACATTCTTCAGTTTTTAACGTGAACAGGTATTTAAAGGCAAAAAGATGCCTGGGCGCATGGGTGGGAAACAGAGAACTGTGAAAAATGTCTGGGTCTACAAGATAGATCCTGCAAGAAACTTGATGTGGGTGAGGGGCCAGGTGAAGCTCATTGTCCTTTGCTTTTGCTCCTTAGTTTTAGTGCTTAAGGAGTCATGAAGTTGGAGAATGTGATGCTTGTCAGATATGCTCGTGTTATTTTTAATTGTGCCTTGATCAATCTTTTAATCCTTTTGAATGTTAATTTTCTCTCTCTGAAAGGTGCAACTTTTGTTGATTTTGGAAAACAATCAGTCCATTCTATAAGTTGTGCATACCCTCTTCATTACTGGAAGCTTTATACAGCAACTAGAATGTTGATTTTCATCTTAAAGCTTAATTAAAATGCGGCTTTAAATCGATCTACAATTTTCCAGTCCAATTTGTGCTTGTTAGATGTGTAGGGTGTGTACATATAGCCATGTTCTTGGTGTACAGTGCTTTTCCCATGCTTAGATACCCTGAGGTTAGTGATCTAGATGTATTTTTCCTAGCTTGACATACATTAATGTGACTGGTTTTCAGGTTCCAGGTGCTACGGGAAACTTTGTGTTCATAAAAGATGCGGTATACAAGAAGCCTGATCCATCACTGCTTCCCTTTCCAACATATTTTGCCCCTGAAGATGAAGATCTGTCAGAATTGGAACCTATAGTAGCTGATCTGGGTGAAACAGATCCATTCATGGCTGCAGACTAATCAGAATCTAGCTTGTCGTATCTATTGTTCCCCCCTCACCCCCAGCCTTGTGTTTGCTTGCTTTCTACAATCTTTTATATTTTCTCTTTACTGGGGTAATGAGAATGTGTATTGTGTGGGGTGAGTTCATTTTCATGTTGAACTTTACTGCTGATATTGAAGGCGGCTGAATGCGTTGTAGGGGATGATCAAATCTTTTCTTGGTTAGATGATTATAGAGAATAGCAAAGAGGCAGGGATGTTAATTCTCTTAATACCATATGTTTTAAAGAATAGATGGATGAAGAAGAAGCATTTTTTGCTGCTAAGAGTTGGGTTAATAAATGAGACTTTTGAACGAGACTAATTGTCTACTCTTATGGAATGATGTAGATATTTGTGAGATTTATATTTTATGTAGTTTAACAAATATCTGAAATCTTCTCCAGCTTGCTTCTTTTAGTTTCAATTCACCCAAACATGCCAATAATTTTATACAGTGATTTGTGTATGTAAGCCTTATTTTTTTTTTTCTTTCTTAATATCAATAAATAGAAGTTTAATTTTGTACATCCTATTTTCTTTCTTTATTTCCATGTCCAATCATAATAATCTTAAGTCCTCCACTAAGGTAATTAAATCCACAACCAAGTGTGGGGAATTTTGACTCCTCACATGATTAATGAAGCTCACTTGGAATGTTCAATGTTATCTGTATCAACCATATATGTGCTAGTCTTTTATGATATGGGCAAAAGGATGGTCTTGGCAACCCATGATTTTATATAAATCTTTTCTAACAAAAAGGTTTTAATTAATAATGTACTTTTTAAACATTTATAGTTTGGCCATGATTCTCCCAAGTATTTTATTTGTTTGCAAATATTTGGGGAGTGAATTGAGAAATAATATGTTTTATGATCACCGTTGGTATGTGACAGTTTTCAAGCATTACAGAAAGACATCATGGTTATTAAGCAAGCATAAGGATGGCAAAAATAAGTGTGACAATATAAATGTAGTATGATGGAGTTAATTTGTTTTCCAAAAAAAAAATTAATTGAATAGAAATAACACCGAAGAAGATACACGAAACAAATTAAGAAAGTCCAATCATATCCCAGATGAATGGTGGGGGATGGCAATTTGGTCCATCCTCTCGTGCCCATCCATGCTATATGGAGCTATAGATATATTCTTTTGTTTGTGTTTTTAATTGTGTTAGTTACTAAGACCAAGGAAGTATGGTGAACCAGTGAATTTCAGCCATTGATCGCTTTGAATGAATGGTCCAATAGTGAATTGAAGCGCTTCATTGCTATTTGTTATCACCTTGAAGCCCTTCCAATTGACCCTCTTAGCGGTATTAGCACCAGGGCCACGATTTGCATACTCGGCATAGTAGCACGTATCAAGAGCAAAGTTTCCAGCCCACGGCAACCATCCTGCTGGTTGGATAAAATCTGCAAGAGTTGATTCCATGATAACTGTTCTTGAGTACGTCTTCCACGGCCGTCCCAAGAATGTTGGAATTTTGAACCTGTCAGGTTCCAGCTTCTGTTCAGGTACAATGCGGCAATTTTGGATAACGATTCCGGTGGTCTCACGGCTGTTGGTTCGTCCCTGAGCTGTCACCGTGTTCTGTTGGTTGTCCATAGGCCTCCTTGCTATAATCAAGCAATTCTGCAGAACTACAGACGAGTCTCCGAAGATAAAATCAACCGTGCCAGAAATGACGCAGTTACGATAAAATTGACGATGTGCTTGAGCGTATAATGTGTCCTGGTACCCATCCATTCTGCAGTTGTAGAAGACAGCCGAGTCAGCCTGGACTCGAAGAGCCACCGCTTGGTGTCCTTGAGGGCCGGCTGTGTTTTGAAATCCCATTGACTTGCCTATAAATCCATTTCCAATCACACCTGTATAATGAAAATGTGCAATGTTTTTTTTTTTTTTTTTTTTTTTTATGTTTTCAGGTTTGCGGAGGGGAGAGAAAGAGAGAGAGGAAGAGAAAAAAAAAAAAAAAAAAAACTCACTGAAGGTGGCACTTTGATAGGTGGAGACACCATCTCGATTGCATTTATGTCCGGTAACAATAGTCTTTCGTGGTCCATCCCCGTACATGAACACATTCACCTGTTTGTTTGTTACAGTTATATACTCATTGTAGATTCCTGCCTTTACGTATATAACATACCTCCCCTGTAAGTTGTTAGGATATGCAGCCAGGGCATCAGCAATTGTCCTATACCGTCCGGTACCATCTTGCGCAACCACTGCATTAGGCGTTGGTTGTCCCTGGCTAATTTGACGACTAGCGAGTAAGTTCCTGTCTGCACTTGGAAACCAGGCTGGAAAGCCATGATGATGATGATGATCATCATCATAATAATCAACTTGGCCGCCGTTGGTATCAAGCAATCTTCTAGAAGCTGCTGCAGTTTTGTTAACAGGAGGAATATTGAATGCAGTTAGAATTTCAGAAATTGCAGAAACGATGGCTAAAGCATTGTCTGTAAGCTGAGTGGCATTGAGGAGCCCATCTGATATGGAAGTTTTCAAATCTTGGTGAGTGAAGCCGTCAATGCATGATTGCTGGTAAGATATTACCGCGCTTAACCAAATTTTTAACTGAGTTTCCCTGTGAGTGATTGAGTGGGAGTCAGTGTGGGCAACCATTGAAAAGGAGGCTTGAAGCTCATCGATTGCATATTGCAGTAAATCTTTGCAATCGTCCACAGCCATTTTATTCAGAGAATCATTGGCTGATTTGCCAAGTTGTGCAGATTTGTCCATTGCAGCTTTGAGCTCTTGGATAGCGGCATTAAGGGCAACCTGGAGGTAGTCGGTTGGAGATGCAGTTTGATTATATGCAACCGAGTCAAGGGTGTCAACACATGTTTTCTTGTGATCGGTTTGGGAACACACAGATGCCACAGCCTTGGAGGTGGAAGAAAGAGCATCATCATCATCATCATCATCATCATCATCATTTCGGCTATTTGAGCGATAATGATGTACACCGGTAATGACACCAATTAATACCCCAACCACAAGGATAACAGAAACTCCTATGAAAATAGGCTTCCTCCCATTCTTCATCTTTTTTTTTTATTTATAGTAGAATTAACACTTCAATATCGATCATCAAAGTAACTAGCTAGGATAAGGAAATTCATTCTAAATCCTGTTTTTTTTTTTTAAAGAAAAGCTAATTATAATATTAATTAAGGATCAACAATTGATAAGACATGCATGGCAGTCCCTTAATATAGGTACGTAGGTGACTTAACGTTCACAAAAATTGATCACTGGTGTTGGTGTGGGTGTGGGTGTGGGAAATTCTCATATAACAATTAATGGTTGAGGAGTCTGATCAAAGATGATAAGATAGAGAGGATGGCTGACGGTTGTTAAAACAAAAAGTATTATTTGTAGCTATATCCTCTCTTTTAACACTTAGGCGTATTTAGTCTCCTAGTTATGAGCTATATACTGCTCAAGGAACAAATGTAGATCTTCGCCTTTTCTTTTGGACTAGTTGATATAAATAATTCTTTCTTTCACAACTAAACAATATACTCATTCTACTTACTTTTTTACTTTAGATTGACTTGACAATAATAAATCCCAAAAATGTTTAATCAATAGAGAAAAATGTTTGATTGGTCTTTTAATACAAACAAGTTGAGACTTGAGAGCTTAGCTAGCACATAAAAAGATCAAAAAAAAAAAAAAAAAGAGAGAGTTTTAATTAGTGTTTTTGTATTGCCAAATTAAGTATACAACAAGTTAAACAGTATGATACCATCTGTTTTACAATACCAATCAGCCAATCCTACTCAATGTAACTCGCCGAGTCAATGCACCATAAATGTCCAATTCCACTCCACACCTTTCTTGATAATAAAATCGACTACATATTTTAGATTTCCTTTCTGCTCTTTTTTCTTTCCTCTCTCTCTTTTGTAATTAATTTCATTTATACGTAATTTGTCTAAATTCATACACCAATAAAAGCTTATTGATCTCTTGACCCATATTTCCACTTTATAGATTAAGAAAAACATAAAACCATAAAGAATTAAATAAAAAGTGATAATGGGGAAAATGTAACATGAAAGTAAGTAGTTGAAAAAAATTAGTGACAAAAGAAATAGGCATAATACTATTATTATTTATTGTTGTTATAAAAAAAAAAAAAAAAAAAAAAAAAAAAAAGAGAAACAAAACCCTAAAACGAGGCTGCCCCAAATCCAACCCAGCCCCTTCACTCACAGAGTCACGATTCAATTCCCAGCCCATCTCTAAACTCAACTCGGTGAATTCCTCTCCTCTTTCCCCATACTCAAACCCAACCACACCCCCACAAACACATGTAATAATCTCATTTTTGTTAATTAAATTACCTTCACAAATACATACAGATACAATTCCTCTAATTGCTAAATCAAAAGCTGAATTTTCAAATTTATTATTATTCAATCTTTATTTTAGCTGGAAATTTTTTTTTTTTTTTTTTTTTAAAAGTTTTGGCTAAAGTTTTTTTTTTTTTTTTTTGGCTAAAGTTAATTGATTTTGTTCTACTGGTATATGCAGAACATGAAAGATCTCATTTTTTTAGCCCATTTTACAATGTTTAAGATAATGGGTGTTGAATTTTATCTCCAAGATTGAATCTTTAGATCCACAATTGAGGTTCGAGTGTTAAACAGTCTGATCCTGCTCTTGGATTTTGCTTGTAGTTGGTTGGCTTCTTCAATTTTATGGTCTATTTTTAGTTTTACTAGTATTTTTCTATATACAAATGACTTATTTTTCACTTCAGGCTTTTGTGATGATTTGATTAACTAGCTCTACATATGGAAATGTAGACCATTAAGTTTACTGAAACAGTGTGCATTGATGCTTGTGTATTTCTAGCAGTTATATGTATAATCTGGCGGTAGCATAGCTGGTCTGTCTAGTTGATTTAGTTGAGTGCGTAAACGGATGGGGAAGAATTGTGATTTTCTTTCTCTTTGATGATAGGAAGTCCAAGCTCTTGTCCTCGTGCAGTCAGATGTTTGGAAGCTTTTTAAGGAGGATATGCAGCTGTGATCATGCTCAAAACTGGCTTTTAGAGCATCAGATAGTTTAAGTATGTGATGAAACTGAGGTTTGTTTCTTTTCCCTGGAGCATCGATTATGCTCAAGTTGTTAGTTTATAATTGAAGATTTCTTGCTGCCTCCAGAATTATTATACCAAAGAATTCGAATTTTTTGCAAAAGCGAGATATGAGGATTTTTTTTTTTTTGGTTTTAAAATCGTCAAATATTTGCTCCATTAATCTCCATTTGAACATATTGGAAATAGACTGACATTGTATTCTACATATTAATTTAATAGTGCAATTGTTGATGCACCAAAAAGAGGTATTGCATTTCTTCCTATATGTATATGTTCTTGTAACTCAGGATCTGGATAAGATGAAATTAAGAAAAGCTGAGCGATAGCCCTACAAATGGTCAAAGATATGGCATCACTTCGCTCTACTGGATACATAGACCCTGGATGGGAGCATGGTGTTGCGCAAGATGAGAGAAAAAAGAAGGTAAGATGCAATTATTGTGGTAAGGTAGTTAGTGGTGGAATATATAGGTTGAAGCAACATTTGGCTCGACTTTCTGGCGAAGTAACCTACTGTGACAAGGCACCAGAGGAGGTATGCTTAAAAATGAGAGAGAATTTAGAAGGTTGTCGTTTTAGTAAGAAACCAAGGCAAGTCGAATATGAGGATCAATCGTACTTGAATTTTCATTCCAATGATGATGCAGAGGAGGAGGATCATGTCGGATATAAGAACAAAGGGAAACAGTTAGTGAATGACAAGGGTTTGGTGATAAATTTGACTCCTCTTCGATCATTGGGATATGTTGATCCTGGTTGGGAACATGGTGTTCCTCAGGATGAGAGGAAGAAGAAGGTGAAATGCAATTACTGTGAGAAAATAGTTAGTGGCGGTATTAACCGCTTTAAGCAACATCTAGCCAGAATACCTGGAGAAGTTGCACCATGCAAGAATGCTCCAGAGGAAGTATACCTCAAAATAAAAGAAAACATGAAATGGCATCGTACAGGAAGGAGGCATAGACGACCTGAGACCAAGGAGCTGTCAACCTTTTATATGAACTCAGAGAATGAAGAGGAAGAGCAAGAGCAAGAGCAAGAAGAAGAAGCCACACATTATATGAGCAATGAAAAACTGTTACTTGGAGATAAAAAATTGAGCAGAGATCTAAGTAGAACTTCTAAAGGCATGCCTTCAGGTAGTGGGTCAACACTGCTATTTAAAAGACCAAGATTAGATCCAATTGTTATAAAGACCCCAAAGATTCATTCACAATCATCTAGCAAACAAGGTAAAGCAGGCTCCAGTAGAAAATCTCGCAAGGAAGTCCTATCTGCCATCTGCAAATTTTTTTATCATGCTGGAGTACCTGCTCATGCTGCGGACTCTCCATATTTCCATAAAATGCTGGAATTGGTTGGTGATTATGGAGAAGACTTAGTGGGCCCTTCAAGCCGTGTAATATCTGGTCGGTTTCTACAGGATGAAATTATGACCATAAAGAACTACCTTACTGAGTATAAAGCTTCCTGGGCAGTCACGGGTAGTTCTATCTTGGCAGATAGTTGGCGAGATGCCAATGATAGGGTATTGATTAATATTTTGGTCTCTTGCCCCCGTGGTGTGTACTTCGTTCATTCAGTTGATGCCACTGATTTTGTCGAAGATGCGACATATTTATTTAAATTGCTCGACAAGGTGGTGGAAGAGATGGGCGAGGAAAATGTCGTGCAGGTACCTTAATTTTCTCTCATGCTGTAAATTACTTTTTTGTGTGTGTGTGTTTAGATTGGATATTCATGTTCCATTAGCTGAAGTGCTGAACTAGCTCTCTGCTGCTCTCACCTTCCTGTATCTTTATGGTATCTTCCCTTCGGGAATGTGTTTGTAGGTAATCACTGATAATACACCCAGTTATCAGGCTGCTGGGAAGATGCTTGAAGAAAGAAGACGAAATTTATTCTGGACACCATGTGCTGCTTACTGTATTGATCGCATGCTTGAAGATTTTATGAAAATAAAATGGGTGGCAGAATGCATGGAAAAGGCTCAAAAAATCACAAAGTTTATATACAATCGAGTGGGACTGTTAAATCTTATGAAGAAAGAATTCACTGGGGGACAAGATCTTTTGAGACCATCCTTTACACGGAATGCTTCAAGTTTTACAACAATGCAGAGTTTGGTGGACCATAGGGTTGGTCTTAAAAGGTTGTTCCAATCAAACAAATGGCTTTCATCTAGATTTTCAAAATTAGATGAAGGTAAAGATGTGGAGAAAATTGTGTTGAATGCTACATTTTGGAAGAAGATGCATTATGTTAGGAAATCGATTGACCCTATAGTTGAAGTGCTTCAAAAGATAAATTGTGATGAAAGCCTTTCAATGCCATTCATCTACAATGACATGTGCAGGGCAAAGCTCGCAATCAAAGATAATCATGCTGATGATGCGCGTAAATATCCACACTTTTGGAGTGTAATAGACAATCATTGGAATTCATTATTTCACCACCCGCTTTATCTGGCTGCTTACTTCCTAAATCCATCATACCGTTATCGTCCTGATTTTGTTCCTGTAAGAAATTATGCTTTCTTTGGAATTCTTTTGTACGGACTGGCCCAAATCAATTTTCTCTTTTTCAAACATGTGTCTGTCATTGTAGCACCCAGATGTTGTTCGTGGGCTGAATGCATGCATTGTTAGACTGGAACCAGACAATGGAAGAAGGATTTCTGCATCCATGCAGGTGGGAATTTCCCGACTGGGATTTACCTTTTTCTTTTTATGGGTGTTTAGTAAAGTTTTTCTTACCTTTTCTTTTTTTTTTTCCTTCTTTTGGGTGGTGTTCTTCCCAATATGTTAACAAACCATGCAGATTTCTGACTTTGGTTCTGCTAAAGCTGACTTTGGAACTGACTTGGCAATCAGTACTAGAACAGAGCTTAACCCGGGTACACCATCAGAATGCTCACAACTCACATCCTTTTAAAAGGATACTTCCACTGTCATGTAGATATTAATATACTTCATCCCGTTTTTGTCTTCTGTACTGATCATCAATTGCACTAACTTTAAAGTTTTCTTCTCTAGCCGCATGGTGGCAACAGCATGGAATAAATTGCTTGGAGCTCCAACGAATCGCTGTACGAATACTGAGTCAAACTTGCTCATCTTTTGGATGCGAGCATAATTGGAGTATATATGATCAGATCCATAACCAGAGGCACAATCGTGCAGCACAAAAGAGATTGAATGACATTCTCTATGTTCATTACAACTTGCGTCTCAGAGAAAGACAGATAAGGAAAAGATGTAACGATACAATCTTGCTCGATAGTGTTCTGCAAGAAAATCTGTTGCATGACTGGATTGTGGAGATGGAGAAACAAGCCTTTCAAGATGATGAGGTACCATATCAGCGCACATATTCTTCTACTTGGAATTATGACTATCACTTTTTCTTACTTATTAAAGACGGAGTTCTTTTCTCACTCTTTCTTTCTGATGGTTCTGTTACTGTTCTTTGTTTTCTTTTCTCCTTTCCCATGAAGGGAACCTGCATTAATAAATGGTGCTTAAACATGCATTTCCTGAGATAGAAAGAGTGGTGACCTCATAAAATGTTGACTACATATATTATGTCTATGGTTTGAAGTAGTTCTTTTGGCTGTCCAGATAATATTAGGAAAAAAATGCCGTATTACATGTAACAGGAGGCAGCTCATCTCTTTCTGAGTTCAGCTAGCTTTAGTAGTTTTGTCCCATATTTTGCATGTTCTGATGACCTCAAGAATGTCACTATGCAGGAAATACTATATAGTGAGACTGAGCATGCTGATGCATACGAGAATGATATAATGGGGTATGAAGATAGAAATGTAGGTTCGAGGAAAGGATCTCTGGAGATGGTGACGTTGGCCGAGGTAGTGGAACCCCTGGAAGCTAATCCTGGTCATGCTGGTGCAGCCACAGAGGATGAGGGTGATCTCAATTTTCTTGATGATAATATGAGCGATTAAATGACTAGATTAACCCCAATGAATTGATGTTATCTGAATAATTCGCAGCATAGCTGGATTATAGATTACTGGTGCTGTGGGTTGAATTTTGTAGGTAAGACCACTGCACCGACCTTGTAAATGTATATCAATTCTCAATTTTGTAAATTTGAAGTTGATAACACACTAATCTTGATCCTATTTTGCCACCCCTTCCCTCTTTCTTATTCTTTTGTCCTACAATATATATTTACGTGTTCCCAAAATTGACCTCAACAAATGGGATAGTTGACCCCCCGACAGAATAAGACTTGGTTTGGTTAGATTTGGTTACGTATTTACAAAGGAGAATCTCTCTTTTTTATTTGAAGATGCATATTACTGTCGATACTTTTAAAACTCTGGAGGAAGTAAAACTTATTTGATAGAGATGTCTCATTTTATACATTTTTAACCTTCATGTTTTACACGGGGGATTTTGGGTAGTATAATTACCATTTTTATCTTCAAAATAATTCTAGAATTCATGTAAATTATATTTGAATATAAAAATTAGTTGAACTATTCAGTCCCTGATTTAAATTAAGACAAAATAAAATATAAGATCAAAATATCATGTTGTAAATATAAATAAATAAATAAAATCAAGAAACAATTTACGGAATTCACCCTTTTATAACGACTCCTTAACAAAAGAATAGTTGAACGAGATTTATACAATTGAACTTATGTTTTCCTCATTGTTTTTTCTTTGGAAACTCCAATTATTTAAGATTTTTATTCAATTATTCGGTGAAATAAAATTTAAGTTTAGCAATCTCAAAACACGAAACAAAATAATGAAATCAAAATGATTAGTGTATCATCTATACGAAGTAAGGGTCGAAACTCGCCTATCCTAATAATTGAGACATAGTCAAATTAAAATTATTTAACTGTTTCCAAAAGTTGTTAAAGTAAATAATTAAATTTCTTTCAAAAACTTTAGTTAGCAAAACACGATATTGAAATACACTTTCATGCTCATAAAGAAAAGTTGGTCCAATGTTTTAATTCAAGTTCTTAGAGAATCTCGCACTAGGAAAAAATCTAAAATTTGGTTTCAATGAGAACTAAAATAATAATGTTTTTTTTAATAAGAATTAATATTTTTTTTTCATACTAAAAAGTTCCCATATTTTAATAAAATTTTAAAACGGGCTTCAGTGACTGCCGACCAAAAGAAAAAAAGAAAATATGTGTATGTATATATATGTATATGTATACATCCACCCATGGCCTTCTCTTCCCCAACAAAACCCTAACGCCCTCCACATACAGAAACAAAACAAAACTCACTCAATCTTTCCTCTTTCTTCTCTCTTCAAGCAATTAATTGCCTTACTGTAACTATAACAAAGGCTTGATTAGTTTTTTTATTTCTGATAGCAGCAAAAGTAAATCAATCAATCAATCAATCAAAAAATGACAGATCACAAAGCAGTAATAGGGCTAACATGGGAACCAAAGCTACCTGCTTTTACAACTTCAACCCTTAAGCTTCCGCAAGTGGCCGAGACCACCGCTGTCTACAAGCCCAACTCAGAGCTCGTTGATGGTCTCTTTGTTCCCCCCAACAACCCAAAAAAGCTTAACAAGTTGTTGAAGAAGCAAGTCAAAGATTCTGCTGGCAAGAATTGGTATATATATATATTTTTTTTTTTCTTTCTATTATTATTATTTTTACTTTTTTTATTGGGTGAGATGATTATTGTGAAAAGTATAGTTTTTGTGATGTGGGTTTGTGGTGTTGTGGAATTTTGTGTAGGTTTGATATGCCTGCACCAACCATTACGCCTGAGCTCAAGAAGGATCTTCAGCTATTAAAGGTATTTTTCTTCTTTTGTTCATAGAACTTTGATTCTTCCCATATTATTATCTTATTGAGTCAATCATTGGATCTGTGTATTGGTGTCTGGGTTTTGGAGACTGAAAAATATTCTTTCTAATATAAAGGCACTAGACAACCCATATATCAGACTTGAATATATAGTTAAGAGTATTAGTGAACTTGTTGCTAGTGCTCTCTTTTAGTTCTATTTCAGCTTAATGTAATGGTGAATAATAATTTAATTTAGTAGATTGTGAATGACCACATTCATTTGATGATTATTGCTGCTAAATTGCTTAAGTGGCGTGTAAATTCCTAATATTGCTGCTGTTAATAATCTCCGAATATTGACTACAATTTAATGTAGTAAATAGTGAATGACCATATTCATGTGATGTTAAGTGGTCGGGATGTTTCATGGTTGCAGTTAAGAAGTGCCATTGATCCAAAGAGACACTATAAGAAGGGTGGTTCAAAATCCAAAACTCTTCCCAAGTATTTCCAGGCAAGTTCAACCTTACTTGTACCACGTTTGATGCTATTGTTAACTAGCCAATCGGCTGTCCATCTATGCTTTGCTTGTTCTTCTGGTTAAAGAGATGCATGTTTTCTGGTTTTTTATCTCATTAGGTGGGCACTGTGATAGAGCCAGCAACTGAGTTTTACACTGCTAGACTTACAAAGAAGGAGAGGAAGGCGAGCCTTGCTGATGAGCTACTTTCTGATCGTGCCCTTGGTCAATATAGGTAAGGCAGAATATCTCTATTTTTATTCGGTGACATAAGAATATAAAGAACTAATGCTTAGACAGCTCATGTAGCAGATCACCTTGACAAACTTCAGAAGATGTCAACCTAATCTAATTCTTAAAACTCATTTATTTGTTAGATGCTGAAAGAAACAAAAATAAATAGGTTGTGCCACTGTCAATGTGACCGATTCAACAACTTTCTGCTATGGTGTCTTTCCTTGTTGATTTGGTATCCAAAACGGAGAAATAAGCACTGCATTTACATCTTTCGTCCTGCTATTGGTGGTTCTCTAATATACCAATCTTTTACAGGAAGCGTAAGGTTCAAGAGATTGAAGAACAAAACCGGCCAGCTGGGGTGGACAAGTGGAAGATAAGAGGCCGGGAGTCGTGGAAACGTGCAAAGGAAAGAAGACATTGATTGAAGATCAATCTGTCCTTTTCTTTCTGCAGAAATTTTAATTTATTCCCATCTCACCCTGCTGAGAAGCTTATCAAGTTGACAGGGTTATCGAGTCCTGAGAAAGAGTTTTAAGAACATCTGTTTTGGTGTTTTTCACTGAAGATCCAACAACTACGAGGGGCCTCATGGACTACTCTTGCGGGATAGATCTATTTAGCTTGATGGAGGGAACATTTGACAAAGTTACTGATTCTAGTAGCCTCTAAATTCAAATGTCGCAGAGTTTTGTTTGGATTTGTAAAGATTTGTTGGAAACCCTGACCTACACATTTAGTTGTACCAATTCACAGGCTGATGCATGGATAAAAGATTGATGACTGGAAGGGAAAACAGTGTGTTATTAAAACGTTGTTTTATACGTTCAGTCTTGATGGTGTTCTCTCATAATTTCGTTATCTCCTTTGCCATTCTTACTACTTGCTACTTTCTTTTTCTTGTGTGCATTCCTGCGAATGGATAGGGCGTGGCAAAAAGACCATCAGCATCATCTCTATGGATCTGTTAACATTCGCTTGGTTTGTGTGTATGTGCTTTTTGGAGAATTTACTAAGATAAGAAATTAAACTGCCTTGTATAATCATGGCAGTCCCCTGTTCTTGTGAAGGATGATGTGCGGCTCTCTGACACGTATTTTATAGTTTTCTTAAGGTATACCAAAAACTTGAGAGCAGAGTATATCAGACTCGGACAAATTATTCAGACCAATGCCTTTAATACCAACACGTAGATACAACACAGATCATTAAGATTACTTGTTGAATGTTATACGATAGTCACTAAATAGGGTGTTATTGACAGCAAGACCACAATTCTACTGCCATAAACTCATTGCGATGCTTCAGAAGGCAACCCACACCCCCTGCGCATGAACGCTAGAGGAAGACCCCAGGAATATACGGAGCTGTTCAAGGAGGAAGACTAGGAAGATGCAGTCTCTAGCATGCAAGATCACCCAGAACTCAACCATTACAAGGAGGTGATATTTCTTATTAGTCTAGTCCTTTCTTTCAGAAGACTTGGATGTCCTGAAAAGGAGTCAATTATATCATTGAATGTCGCAATACCAAAATGGATAGTATATCAAGAATGACTTAGAATTAGATAATCATGTAATTGACAGCAATATGTCCCTCCATCAGTGAGGATCCAGATTTCCTGGATTCAAGAATTTACAGACTTCGATACTACTTCATGACATGTTTGAAATCTGAGCCACAACCTAATTCAAGGCAACGGCTCTTGTGAATCTCCCAGTCGAGACAAGTGAAGGTAAGCATCTGTCCCTGCAAAAACAACATTATCGTGTGAAAAACTCTAGTAAAAATCCAAAGTACTGTGAGCACAGCAAAACATTAGAATATTTCCTATTTTCCCGGCCAGCCCTAAACACTATCAAAAGTCAATTACTCCATCCTGCTAGAGTTTCCACTGGTTACATGAGGAGACGTTTATGCTTCCTGAGGTGCAGTCTCAAACATCTATATTTATGTGATGTATCCTAGAAACCCCGCTGAAGTTGATCGGTATCTTACTTTCTGATCACCCGCCAAGATTTCAAATGAAACACAGGAGCAACAAAACGCTCTTACTATGGCAACTGTATCATATACAATGGCCATTGCAATCATTATGGATTAATTGCAAATGTAAAGTTTGATCGAGAAACCAAAAGTTCAGTGTAATTCCTTGGATCTCCACCAATAAAGACAAACAAATTAGCGTTATACAGCGGCAAATACAGATTCTGAAACATCATATAATGAAAACTAGCAGATTATCCGACATTCTATGACTGATTGATCCAAAGGTTGACAACTAGCTGGCTATAAAGAACAAAGATTCGAGATGTGTGACATACCATATCCTTCCATAGAGATGATTTGCAGATCCCCTCCAAAATATCGAGCATACAAGCGACTTATTGGAAGTCCATATCCATAACCAGCCATGGTTGCCATATTGGCTGTTGCAATATCTGACTGCTCATCAAGGGGATTCCTTGCGGTACTGTACAGATATGTAAAAATCTTCGGCAGGCCACTTCTTGCAATCCCACCCCCTTCATCAGAGACCTGTATAACAAATAGACGTATATCCTTCAGACAACATAAAGGGAAGAAATAGTGTACAACAAGAGGATCTTTATCACAATTTTCTCATTGAAATCATATAACAGAACTTATGGATACAGAAATACACTTTTTAAACATGAATGATGAAAACAGTGCAACATGCCTTAATGGTAACATCCTCTAGACCATCTGCAACTATAATCCGAATAGGAGGTGCAATTTTGTCTGAGTCCATGAACCGTTCTTGTACGGCACGCAAGGAATTCTTAACCAATTCGAAAACCATCAAATGCAGATGCGGCAGTACATACCTGTCATCACATAATGAAGTAAGTAAATATGGGACAAAAAACAACACCAGGTGACTTAATCAACATTTATTTTGCTTACCCCGGAGTATTAGTCTACTCAGATTTTAGAAACTTAAGATCCTCTGAAACAATAGCGTACGTATGGTGTTGGGATAAAGGGCAATGAGAATTTCCATTGAAGACCCAGACCAAATGACAATGTAGATAAGAAAATATGTTTGATACATCACTTAACATCTTGGTAAGTTGAGGTCTTCGTGAGTACTGGAATGTAATTCATTGAATCCTTTTCTGTTTGTGGTGTGGCGGTTGTGTTTCGTGCAACAAATGAGAATGTATTTAAGGAAATAAGTTGCAATGAATTGCCTAATGAACAGGGTAAACACTCAAATGCAAAATGAAAGATGAAGAAATAGACAGAGATTCTAGTAAGGGCAAAAGCTTTTCTTTCCTAAGTCGAAGGTGAGGGGAAGATGGAGAATAATGAACTGGAAGCATTTAACTTACGGGAATGTAAAATTATGGTCTCCATAAATGTTAACTTCAGGTGCACTGCCATATTCACGCATGCAAATGCAACGGGCATCTTCACTGGCACTTCGTGCAACTTCAAGAGGAGACATTTTGGTGTGTATATAGCCTACGACATCAGGAGGGGGATTTGGCTCGTGCAATGCGACATGCTGCCCTGAGTTTGGCACAAAATTATACAAAATAAACCATTATTTAGCATACACTGCAGCTGATGTTGACTAACTGATGATATCAGATGGGCACAGAAAAGCACTTAAACGAACAGGGAGGAAGATAAGAAAGGTTATGACTAACCAATGAGCATTCGGATGCCGATTCTTGACATATAAAAGCGATCAAGAAATTGGTGAATTTCATCAAGGTCCTCATAGTCAACCTTAGGATTGAGATCTTTTTTCAATTGTTGAACTCCCAAAGCCATTGTAGGAACAACATTGTTGTGTCTCACCTTAATCATCTTAATCATTTTAGTAAACTCAAATTCGTCATTCTTGTCCTTTATCTCCGGGAAGGACCTAAGGTCGCGAAAAGAATCCAAATACCAATCTCGCACCTAACAAGAGGGAAACAAATGTAGTCATATATGAGTTCCAATAATGCTTAACTTCACTTGTTTCTACCACCAACAACAAACACTAATTCGGAGCAGATGCATCACAATTCAATTTACAATGCCACTGGAGGTTACCAAATCCAAGCGTTAACAAACAAGCAGAGCTTCACTCTAGATCATAACCCAACTCAGATCATGAGCAGTAAAAGTCTAATACCCAAAGATCGAAACTTGATGAACATTGATGAAGAAAGACTCCTGAAAATGCTTACATCATCCTCTCCCAAAGTTTGCAAATTCGGAAAGGGGGGAAAAAGAAAAAAAAAAAAAAAAAAGAAAAGAGGAAAATGAAACATAAAGATGCACCAATTTTTAAGTAGGCAAAGTGGGCAAGAATAAAGCTAATTTGTCTTGCAAAAAAAAACAAATTAAGATCCCCGCACAAGGAATCTTCTTAATTCTCGTACAAAATAAATAAGAAATTAGCATCATTTTGACGATACTCTTTTAAGATTATCCAAGTACACAATTATCATCCACACAAAGCATGCAGTGGTCAGAAAAATCACATGCATGCGCTGATTCTTATCCAATAACCCATCAATACTGTCAAAAAGCATAAAACATATGAAATTATTTTTAAAAAAAAAAAAAAGAAAAAGAAAGAAAGACCCTATTCTTGAACCAAGATCCAGTTTCAAAAGAAAAGACAAGAAAAAAAGATAGAAAGTTGTTGATACCGTTAAGATGGCAGGCTTATGAGATAAGCCATAGGGAAGAGACTCAAGCTCAATAGCTCTACGAGCAATCCTAATTGGAAGCTCCTTGTGAAGAAATTGTGCTGCTATCATCAAATTCCTGTCAGTAGGTTTTGACCCAAACTCCATCATGTAACGGAGGCTCACACCTGTCTGCTTCATGGAACCCCATTTCTGCACCTCCTCAATTACCCTCTTTGTCACCGTTTCACAAGCCTTCTTGGCAGCCATGATAATTCTACAAAATAAATTTGTTTGTAGATTTTATCAAGGACATGTATGTGCGTGTGCTCAAAAGGCAAATCAAGAAAGAAGAAAGTGGAAGCGATTTTTACAAAGACAGAAAGTGAGGCTTATATAGATAGACAAGGAAATGAATCATTTCTACACACACACACACTTCCGACTCATTTGTCACACATAACTAATACATAATCAATGTGGTTAAATGAAAGCTTTTATGGGACCATTTCTGGGAAAAAAAATTTCACTTGTAGGATTACTATTGCTTTGGGAAAAGTGGAGCTAGGATCCTGGTTGATAGTTATAAGTAACTAAGCTATAATCTTTTTAAATTGATGGTCTTCATTCACCTAAATTTTATTAGTTTAATGAGATTTTAATTTATTGATAAATTTATAATTGTTAACTTATAAAAATATTTTTATTTTTTGGTTTGTAAGTAATTAAACACAAGGTTCTTTTCCTTTTTCTGGTGAACACCAAAGGTTGGGCTCTAGGCATACGATTGTATAGCCTCCTTTTTTGGTTCCAAGATTGGATGCTATTAATTCGTGAATTATTTTCTAGCTGCAGTACAATGCATAGATATTTTATTTTATTTTATCACTTTATAAAATTCTTATTATATATTGAATTTTTAAAAAAAAATAAGGGATTCATTTTTGAGTTTCACTTTAAAATTAGATCTATGCCGAAATTTTAAGAAATAAATTGAGGTATAATTTACCTATTTCTTTCAAGGTAGAGGTTTTTTTTTTCTCCTCCTATTATATTCACAATACCCCTATCCTAAAGTTAATTCCTAAATCAACTGATCATTCTTCTAATGATTACATAAAGCTTAATTAGTTTATTAACAAATTAAAAATATTTTCGTGGATACAACGAAGAGGGCTTAATTAAATAGCACACATAAATTTAATTATATAAATTTAATATTTTAAATTTAAAACGTGATAATAATATTCCTAACACTAGGCAGGCAGAATCCGTGGGCTGCCCGCTGATTGAATTTTCGGCTTGGCAGACAGGGGCTCATGCCAGAGGCTGCCAAGTGGAGGTAGTAATCACTAATGAATCTGCATGCCTATAGTTTTTTTGACATTTAATCTTTAGTCCCTCTGTCCATCTCTATATAAGTCGTATAATAAATTAAACTTTATAGCAAGTTGATTAATATATTTCGAAGCGTGATTTGTCTTTTTGTTGTACGTAGTTTATTCTTAAGATAGATGACATGATAGGGCTATCTATATAGTCTTTTATATAAATTTTTTTGCGATCGCTTGGATTCTGGAAAAAAAGTGTCTTTAAATATTTATTTAATCTACTACATGCACCATTGGCATATTTTTTAAGATGATAAGCGCGAAGAATATATACTCTTTAATTTCTCCCTCAACTTAATTCTACTAGAGTTTTGCTTACCTAATTATTATTCTTTTTAAGTATGACATTTGTCGTGCATTCTCTTTATTCCTTCTGACAATGAAATCAATGATTAATATCTTCATGTGTTTAGAATTATTAATATTATGCTATCATGCTTTCTAATGTCAAGTTACAAACCTAAACTTAACAAGTGTCACACCATCATTCTTTTAAGTAATAGTTAATTTTCTATTGATTTAAAAGAAAAAAGAAAAAGACAAACAACCATAAAACGTAACTCAATTAGTGAAGTTTTGAAATTAAAATTAGATGTTTAGTACAAACTCTTAAAAGTAAACAATACTTATTGTCTTTTTAAAAAATTTATAATTACGAAGTATTAGTAGAAATTTATGAATAATACCTCTATAAAAAAAAAAATTGTTTTAGGAAAGAAAACTACGTGATATTCAATTTTGGAAAAGCAAAGGTCGACAATAAATTTGTGAGAAGTTAATGATGCTTTGGAATGGAGGAGAATTTGTTACTGCTAATTTTGGTAGATACCATGTGATTAGATAGCGTGCTCACTTGGTGAAGGATATAGATAACTATAAGCTTACGTAATTACCATGATGTTAGGCTCAATCAAATGCCCTTTTCCTATTACAAATTATTTCTTTGCCGTATTGGACTCTTGAGTTATCAAACAACAAATAGGACATGCAGAAAATGCAAAAAATAAAAAACAAAGAATATTGCCCTTGGTAGCATTTGGTTCACAAAATTAATTTTCATAACCATGACCATAGGAATGTAATTTTTGAAAATGTGATTAAAATCGTTTGGTATAAAAAATATTTTATCAAATTTTTAGGAATGTTATATTATTATATTTAGTTTTTAACTCAATATTTTTATAATTTTTGAGCAATATTTAAAAAATTTCCTTAACTTAAAAAGATAAAAATATTGAAGGAGGTAGAGGTAGTGGTAGTGGTGGTGGTGGTGGTGATGAGATCTAATGTTAGAGTAATGATTAATGTTGTATGTGTATCTTTTTTAGTATATGTATTATATGGGTGTATGGGTAGTTTTGTCCTTTTATTTTTTATAAAACATTTTCATAATTTAAGAATGTTAGTTTATCACCCCCTTGTAAAGGAATAAAAATTAAAGAATTCGTGAGGATATTGTATTTCTAAAAATATAATATATTTATGAATAATTTTTTATTGTGCAAACCAAACATAAAATATCAACAATTTTTTGTTTTACTTCAAAATTTTATAAGATACCGTGAAACACCCAAATAAATAAGACTAGCAGCATCCTTGTGTTTGTGTAACTGTAACAACTATGAGTTTGAAATACTTTGACCTCTCTTCCTAAACTTTGACTTTTGATTTCAATCATGGATGCATAAAAAATGAAAACCATCTGACAAAAAAAAAAAAAAAAAAAAAACCCACAGACTCCAAGTTATCATGGCCCAGCAAACCTCAATCATTCACCCAAACCCAAGGCAAGGACCACCACTACAAAATATGGCAAACAATTTTCACCCACAAATGAATACGGATCACTTCTATGAACACACGTTCACTGAAATTAGCTACCTTTCATCAAACTGGAGATTTCTCATTCTCAATTATTTCAAACTTAATGATTTATGTATCATTGCAGTTTTTGTCTAAAGTTTGTATATAGCGAGAACTTCATTTAACGAATTACTTTTTTGGTGAAATTGTGATCTCTTGCAATACTACATAGTATGGGTTGGCCATATTATTTGATATTTCTAGTCAGTAGCATTGATTGCTAGTGTACACACAACTAAATAGCTTTCACTTGATGAATTAAAAACTTTGATGATTTGTTAAAGACGTCTAAATCTCTCACTATATGTAACCGTTTTAAATGATACAATGATCCTTATAGTTGAAGAGTCCCTTAGGACCACCACCACCAATGAATTACAGATATTATCGAGACGAGACAATTGACAATATCGCCTGATACTTATAAGGTAAGTTTTCAGTAAATCTCAAGTGAAATATCCAACTTATTGTATAATATGTTGGAACCTAATACCTACGCACTGTCAAAAGATACAATTATAAGGCTTTGAAAGGCCTATTCATATATATACCAATCTAATTTGTGTGTGAATGCTTTTTCTCCAAAAAGTACTCAATCAGTCTCATTTTTACCGGTTTGCAAAATCATTTACTCTGTGACGACATCGACTAATGCCTGAAATCACACATGTAACTAAATTTGGATTCTCTCTTATTATGAGAGCGTTACAAGAGAGATTTTATAATGATGATAAGTTTATGTAATTATGATAACATAATCGAGCAAAAAAAAAATAATTAAGATAATTCATCATCGTTAATTTTTTCATAAGGATATATAATATGGGAGGATCTAAATCCCAATAAACTTCCCCTAACACTCGAAACACCTAATTCATTAAGTGTTAACGACCGAAAACAAAATCAATTTCCGCATCATTAGTGTATATGTTGGAAGGGCTATCCAAATTGGTAGAAATTTGCATTTCTTCTATCTCTTGTCCCCTTCCATGACAAATGTCAAAAGGGTTAGGTTATATGCTATAAAAGTCAATTAATTTTAGAATATAATAATTATATTATTTAATGTAGACAATTTATTTAAATTATTATTTAATGCGATTAATTATTTAAATAAAAGTCTTTAGAATAATATTTATAGATTTTATCCTTAAAGGTAAGGATATGACTGATAAAATCTATGTTCATAAATATATTCTAAAAATTGTCCTCGACCGTAGGATAAATTAATTGAGCGTTAGTTTATCCAGAAAGATTGAATTACAATATACTATTCAAATAATATGAGATATTAATTTGGGTGATTAGTCTCATATCGTAAGAATAGATGTGTAAGTGCTTGTTGTGAATAAGTAACTAGACATGACCGCTAGTACAACGAATTACATAGACTAGTCAATAATTCGTTGTACAATGTAATAGTGCAATTAGTCCTTAGACTTGAGACGCCACGATTATCTTGTATTAAGGATACTGTAATTTACTAGTGCAATTAAGCTAGTGCTAATCAAGGATTAGATAGTGTATTCAGTAATTATGATTTATGCATGAAAATAGGTGTGTGTATATACATAATTTGTCAATTAAGGATCATATACGATCTATTAATCGAGTAACTAAAAATTCTTAGCCAATGTATAATAGTGGAAGTCGTTCCACGGATAATTCATAAGTTACCGATTAAATAGATTTAAGCATATGATTGAGTAATAGAGTTTGATAACCCTATCCATGACTCTGGCTCAATCCGGATAATTTAAACAAAATAAATTGATTGTACGGTAATTACTTATTAAAAGGGTTCATATACTTGTACTTCATCATTAGTTGGATAGTCGTGATATACTTGTAGGTGTCATTCACGACTTGCGAAAACTGAATTAGAAGAGTTATAATTAAGTATTAATTGGATTAATATTATTTCGCTACTAAGTAATTATAACCCGAGAGGTTACACACAAAAGAGATTCGAAAATTAGTGAACAAGAAAAGTGAATTAAATATTGGAGGGGTCCGAAATTTAATTGGACTTAAGACTGATTAAATTATAATTTTTAGTCCAATCAATTTATCAGTCCAAATTTAGTGTTTAGGATTGTACCAAGAGATAGTCTTAATATGTCCAGTATTTTCTATAAATAGGAAACTATGACAGATAGAAAATGTTAGCACAAATCTTATTTTTCATAACTGTCGAGGTCGGGAATCTCGCAGTTGAGGTTGTACGGCTACTCCTGCCGAGCTGAATTTATGGGTCGGCTTCTTGACCTGGATTTTCAGGTCGGCTGCTTGACCTACACAAAGAAAAGGCGGGGTGATGACCCTGATTTTCCCCTCGGACGTGCGAATGATTAGTATGTCCGAGCCGGCAAGGTAGTTGAGGGTATAAATGACGAGTTACCTCTGAAATGAGGGGGTAGAGCTCTATTTATACTATATTCAGTTTTGACAGCATTTAATGCGATGTAGCTTTATGTCCCATCAAGACTTTATGTCCCATCAGAACAGTTGGCGCAGAGGTCGGGGATTATCGTGGGTCAAAGTGAGGTAGGCTGGTATCCGGGTAGGGCATTGGTTGATTGATTCAGGCTTGGCTAGGGGTTGGTTTACCTCAGCTCAGGATCTCTCTCGTCAATTCCCTCCCCCCAAGTCGAGATTGAGAGGGCGAGATCTGGATTGGAAAGTTGTTCTAGAGCTAGAGGTTGCCGACACGTCATCCGATAATTATGACAAGACGTGACCTTTGAGTTCCCGAGGCGGTTACTATGGTCGCTTATAAATAGGGCCCTAATGTTCGAAACTCATTTCACACTTTGCTTACAAAATTTTAAGAGCTTTCAGGTCGGCAACCAGAGTGGTCGGACATACTAGCTCGGTAAGCGATCTGTTCGGGGTGTTCAGCTCGGAATCCACTAGCTCAGGTCACCTTATACAGCTAGAGGCGTAGGTATGTTCCGACTCCCTTTAGATATTCCTGTACATATATTTTTAATCTGTAGACAGGATGGGGAGGTCGGAGTCGGGGTCCGAGGATTCCTAGGTAATAGAAGTGAGATCCTATGGCAGGAACAAGAGTCTGTCGAGCTCGGAGTCCTCCTCAGATAGTGGTCAAGGTGATGACAGCACCAACGTATCTCTAGGGTCAGTCCAGTGACTCGAGCCTAGGGAAAGCGATGACGATTACCAAGTCATCGAGGTCAGGCATGTGCAAGAAGAGGTCGATGAGGACCCTTTGGCCGTCCTGGGAGACTTGGGAGATAAAGAGGATAATGAGCTGCTGAATTGGTTGGAGGGAGTCGAGTTGCCATAGGAGTACTTAGCCAGAGCCTCAACAGCAGAGCCAATTGAGGCAGTTCCGATAAGGATGGTCCGACCCCGGAGTTTTGCCACAGCCAGTAGTTTATCAGGTCGGAGGAAGAGGATTGAGCAACTATTCGCCTATTGTAGGTGGGAATGCTAGTCTACGGTGGAGATGACGAACGCCAGGATAAGAAACTGGTCGATAGATGGGGATTACAAGTTGAAGGTCCTGGGTCGGCACGATGTTGCCTGATATCCTCCACCTAACCACTTTACCATTTATGACCTCGTCTTCGACGTCATCCGGCTTCCACTCCCGGGCTTTATTGTCAGGATTCTGAACTACTTCGAGCTCAGCCCGGGTCAGATGTCACCCAATGGTTGGGTTGTAGTGGTGGGGTTCTATGTGTTTTGCCTCGAGAAAGAAGTAGAGCCGACCCTGAGCCGGTTCAGACAGTTTTTTGTGTGTAAGCCCAACCCAAAGCAGCTTGGGTGGTTCCATTTCGCAGCTCGGGTAGGTAATGCCATATTCACCAAGTAGCACTCCTCCAACAAGGGTTGACACAACTACTACTACTGGGTAGAGCCAACTGTGAACCCAAGGTACAGGAGGGATTGGAATCCCGCCCTGAAGAAGAATGTGAACAATGATCCCAAGTTTTCGGACGAAGAACTGGAGGAAGTCGCGGTGTTGAGACCCGAGCCGGGAATGTTGATAAATATTGATAACGTGCTCAAATGGGAGAGGATCTGGGAATCCAAGTTATTCAGGAGAGAACCCAACCTGAGAAAGAAACATCCCCATCTACTTCCCGAGCCCAAGGAAGATGAGGAATCTAACTCAGAAGAGGGTTAGTTCGAGAGATCAGTGCCCGACCTTCCCATCTCCTCGTCTACCGTTGTTCTTTTTAGTTGGTATTTGGTCATTTCTCACCTCTTTTTCCATTTTTTTTTGCAGACATGTCGAAGGCCGGGAAACTTGCTTATATTAAGAAAAAGAAGACAGCCGCCAGTGCCGAAGGCTCGGCTCGGTCTAGTCACGGCCCTGTTCCTCAAGGACAAAAGCAGTGATCCAACTGCAAAGTTCGAGAGGTCGGCGCTGAGGTGACCTCCAGGGGGACCTCGGAGTCTCCATTGTCTAAGAGACCGAGCTCGGTCGTGTCGATCCAGGAGCGTTCGGCAACCCATCCTGACAATAGAAAACGGCCTCAAACAGAATACTCCGGAAAAAGCAAGGCCTCAGAGGTGATTCCCCCCAGCAAGGATTTTATGGAGGCAGCTAAGGTCGGTCGCGACCCCAAGTTGGCAAAGGTCCCAGCAGAGCAGCTCTCACTCGACTTCAGGATAGTCGTGGTCACGGTGAGTTGTACTTGATTATGTAGGTATGGTTATGTTCTTTAGCTCAGCTGATTACCCTGTTATTCTCTATGCAGGCCGAGTCCCACATCCTCTCGGTGCCCAGCTTCCTTGCCAAGGCCCAGGCTTATTACGTCGAGCTTGAGCATCGGTGCATCGATGCCCGAGCCGAGCTTGAAGCCCAGAGAAAGGAGGCCTCCCAAAGGTACAATGTGGATGCAACGGAGATTGATCGGTTGAAGAAGGAGCTCGAGGCGAAGAAAGCCCGACGTCAAGCGGTGGCCAAGGACGTGGAGCGCTATAAGTTGGAGCAGCGCGAGACCAAGGCAAAGCTCCAAGAGCTCCTGGATCGGGTCAGGCCCCAGGGTGAGAAGGCGATGGAAGCCTACAAGTCCAGTGAGGCGGCTATCGATTGGGTGGCAGCGGAAGGTGGGGTAATGGCCAGGTATGCCGAGCTGGAGTACTACTTCCGAGGCTAGGTTACAGCTCGGAAGCGAGCAAAGACCTTCTTTCCGTCCTCCAAGAATGACTACATCGAAGTCCTTAAGGCTCCGCCGCCAGAGTTCCGGGAAGTTCCCGAGCTGCCCGCCGATCTCAAGTCCCAAGCATTGGCGGAGCCACAATGGGGACAGTGGAGGCTACAGCCCACACTGACTCCGCGAATTTTTTAATACATATATGTAATTTTGAGTAAAAAAATAAGTTAGCCCCCACTGAACGTTTAATTAATTTTAGTTTTTAAAATTATTTAATTTTTATAAATTTTAAGAATTTAATTTACTTATTTTTCGTTCAAGATTTTACGAATCAACAACAAATATAAGATAAAAAAATTAAAAATAAAAAGAAAAAAGATATTAAAGTCAACCTCTTACTTTTTGCATTAATATATAATATATAATATATAATTTATTACATATCAAACTTTTTTTTTTTTGCGGTCAGAATAGCATTTCAACTTGACAAGACAAGTAGACAACCCAATACCCATTACCATTCTTTCTTACCAATTACCATTTACCAAAAGTTCAAAACCGTGGATTCTTCATGCTTAAACCATCAGGTAAGGAAAAGTGAAAAAGTGGAAAACCTTTTCTGCTTCATGCTTGCCCTTGGACCGTGAATGCTTATGTTTCATGCTTGCCTGCTTGGAGCGTTGGAGTCTTGGACCGTGGATGAGGTTCTGCTTCATGCTTGCCTGCTGCTTGGACCGTCAGGTAAGCAATGCGATAGTTTGCTCTTTTTCTTTTTCCCCTGTTAGATGCTAGTTCGCTAAGTAAATATTAAAACTTTATATAATTTACATTTTAGCCAAGAGAAATCAAGATTCAAGAGTAAATGCAAGTGAGATAGGTGCTTCCCTTTTTCAATCTTCAATCTTCACATCCCAAATATTGGTATAGTCCAACTGTCCAAGCTTTCAAGGTACTTTAATCTACATTGATAATTTATATTCTTTATAATTCTTATCTAAGTTCGTTTATAGTTTATTTGTTAATTTTTAACCTATTTCATATGTCACAACTATTAGATTGTGTTCTATTATTTAGGTGATTATTTCTTCATGAATCATGCTTGATTTCATATATGAATAGATAAATTTTGATTTCATATAATATGAATATGGTGATTGGTGCATATTTGATTTTTTTTTGTATACATTAGATTGGCATTATTGACAACATATGTTTAACTGAAATTTTTGTTAATACGTAATTAATTTTTTTTTACTCATTCAGTAAGTAAGTAACTAAGACTTATTTATTATTCATTAGATGGAAAGATATTTCAAAAGGAAGATCATTGTAGAAGAATGTGCTACTAGTGAAGGGGTTTGTATCGAATCTACTAATGATTTGCAAAACTCTATAAAAGAAAGGTGAATAGACATAAACGTAGACGAACTTCCTTCAAATCCCGGGTTAAGGTGAATAGACATAAACGTAGATGAACTTCATTCAGATCCCGGGTTAAGAAAAAAAAGATCAGATTTTCATCCTAATGAGCAAGATAAAATTCGAAGAGCCTATTTGTTGTAAGGTCCATTCCAACCTCATGACCATAATTTTCCGAAAAGAAAATTTGGTAATCAATGGCGCCACTTTTCGACAAATTGGTACAAGAACTACAAAATTGGTTGGAGTATAGTATTGTGAAAGATGCAGTTTTTTGTTTGTGTTGTTATCTTTATAGACCGGATTTTGGAGAGCAAGCAGGCGGGGATTGCTTTGTTATGGAAGGATTTACAAATTGGAAAAAGAGAGAAAGGCTTGATGTTCATGTTGAGAATGTTAGTAGTGCCCACAATGAAGCTTTTAGAAAGTGCAAAAATTTGATGAAACAAAGTCATCACATTGAGAGTGTATTTGTTAAACAATGTGATCAAGCTTGAAAGGATTATCGTATTCGTCTATATGCATCAGTGGATTGTATTACTTTTCTTCTACATCAAGGATGGGCTTTTTGTGGACATGATGAGTCTGAGAAATCAAACAATCAAGGAAACTATCTTGAGATTCTACACTTTGTAGCCGATCATGACAAGGAAATAGAAAAGGTAGTTTTGGACAATGCTCCCAGAAATAACGAGGTTACATCACCTGATATACAAAAAAAAATTGCAAATTCTTTGGCTAGTGAAACCACTAGTGTCATCATCAATGATCTTGGAGATAAATTGTTTGCTATTATAGTAGATGAGTCACGAGATGTATCAATGAAAGAACAAATGGCACTTGCTATTCGCTATGTAGACAACCATGGAAGTGTTATTGAGTGTTTTCTTGGAATAACACATGTCAAAGATACCTCAGCTTTAACACTCAAAAGTGTTATTGAAGCTTTATTATCAACACATGGACTGAGCATATCACGTGTGCGTGGTCAAGGATATGATGGAGCCAGTAATATGAAAGGTGAGTTCAATGTTTGATTATGAAAGAAAATGGGTCGGCTTATTATATTCATTGTTTTGCTCATCAACTTCAATTAGCACTTGTTGCTGTGGCTAATAAACATGCTCAAATATCTTCCTTTTTCAATACTACTTCAACTTTGATAAATGTTGTTGGGGGCTCATGCAAAAGATGTGAAATTCTTAAAGAGAAACAACTTGATAAAGTTATTGAAGAATTAACAAGAGGGGAAATTCTAAGTGGCCGAGGTTTGCTTCAAGAAACTAGCCTCCAAAGAGCCGGTGATACACGTTGGGGTTCACATTATGGCACATTGATGAGATTGATTGCAATGTTTCGTTCCGTAATTGATGTTCTTGAATTTATTGTGGAGGACGGTACAAGTACGCAACAAATAGGTGAAGCATATCGTCTTCGTGGTTGTATACAATCATTTGAATTTGTATTCATCTTACATTTAATGAAAAATATTTTGGGGATTATAAATGAGTTGTGCATTGCAGTGGAAAGATCAAGACATAGTTAATGCTATGAATTTGGTTAAAATGTCCAAGCAACGTTTGCAACAAATGAGAGATGATGGGTGGAATTATTTGCTTGAAGAGGTTTCTTCGTTTTGTGAAAAAAATGAAATTAGGATTCTACATATGGATGACATTTTCACAATTGAAGGTCGGCCTCGGCGTAATGCTCCTCAAATACAAAATTTGCATCATTATCGAGTTGAGCTCTTTTACACAGTTATTGATATGCAACTTCAAGAACTTAATCATTGTTTCAATGAGGTGAATATGGAGTTGCTTCTTTGTGTTGCATGCTTGAATCCCGCTGATTCTTTTTTTGCATTTGATAAACGAAAGTTGATTCGCCTTGCTGAACTTTATCCTTATGACTTCTCAGAAGTGGAGCGTCTTGCACTTGACAATCAACTTGAGACTTTTATTGTTGACGTAAAATCTGACATCGAATTCTTGAAACTTAAAGGGATTGAAGATCTTGCAAAGAAAATGATGGAAACAAAAAGGAATCTTGTGTATCCCTTAGTTTATATGCTTTTAACCTTGGCTTTGACATTACCCATTGCTACAGCTATAGTTGAAAGGGCATTTTCTTCAATGAATATTGTGAAAAGTCGACTACGGAGCCGAATGGTGGATTCTTGGATGAATGATTGTCTAGTAACATATATATAGAAAGATGTACTTCGAAGTGTTGATAGAGAAAAAGTTCTGCAACACTTTCAAAATATGAAGACTCGTAGAGAGCAGTTATAGTCATGAAAAACATTATTTTTGTAAAGAGAATTATGACATGTATATAACTATTTTTGAACTTTTTATGATATATCATTTTATTATTATATGTTGTTTATTAAAAATTATTCGCATAGTTTCGACTTGTTAAATTGTCTGCTACAGCCCCCACTGAAGAAAATTCCTAGCTCCGCCCCTGGTCCCAAGCCCAGGAGGTGTTAGACTTTGTCCAAAAGGGCATGGACCAGGTCGGGGAAGAAGCCGATGCTCCTGTCTCTGCCCCTGTACCAAAATTATTTTTGTAATCTCGCCCAGGTCGGGCTTTTGTAATCTGTTTTTTCAATTTAATGAAATGAATGCTTTTAGATTTATTTGCGTTTTGTCCGAGTCCGTACATATGTACCTTTCTCTTCGCAAATTTTCTCAAGTAAGTGGGGTCGGACCAACAGAATGGACCTTTCAAACTTAAGTACTTGATTTAAATATAAAGAACCGAGTTGAACGCAATTAATGAACTGTTATTCTAATCCGAGCTAGTTAACTGGACAACTATTATTGTTGCTGACCTGGACTTGTCAGTCCGATTTAAAATTGGTCAAACTAATGTTGACTAATGTTGAGTTCGAGCTTAGACTCAAACTAACATTCCGACCCGAGGCCGGCTAGTACTAAGTTAGACTTTGGCCCAAACTAGTAAAACGAATCAAATTATTATTGATTAGAACCGAGCTGATTTACTTCATAATTAAGCATGGCCGCTACGTTAATTAGAGTTTTTTAAAACTGAATAGCTAAGGTGTTTGGGCTCAGGTCGGGCTTCACACAGTCATACAAAATACATTGTATTAAAGTTATGTACAGGGCGTACTTGGCTCGGGGCCTTTACAAAATATTCCGGCTCGGGGGCCGTTAGACAAAATATATCTTCAGGTGTTCTACGTGTCATGCATTCTTCAGTTGTTTCCTATGTTTGTCGCTGAGGTAGAAGGTCCCAGGTTGGACTTCTTTCACGACTTCGTACTGTCCCTCCCAGGTCAGGGAGAACTTGTTATCCGAGCGCGGCAAAAAGATGACATTTCTGAGGACGAGGTCACCAATCTTAATAGGCTTCGGCTTGACCTGCTTGGCATAGGCTCTTTGCATAGCAGCTTTGCTAGCTAACATCCTGATTTGATCTTTAGCTTGGAGCTTTTCAGCGAGGTCGAGCTCCTCACGAATCAGGGCTCCGTTTATTCCTGGGTCATAGTGGAGGGTTCTACTAGTAGGAGACTCGATCTCCACTGGCAGTACCGCTTGAGTACCGAAGGTCAGCTCGAAGGGAGATTCTCCCGTTGCCGAGCTATTGGTGGTTCGCTGAGCCCACAGTACCTCGGGGAGAATCGACGCCCATTGGCCTTCTGCTACTTCCAGCTTGGTTTTCAGACCCTGCAAAATGATTTGGTTAGTCCATTCAACTTGGCCATTACTTTGAGGATGAGTAATAGATGAGAATCTGAGGTCGATCCCAATCTCAGCACATTTGCCTCGAAAGTATGCACTGTCGAATTGCTTGCCATGGACGGTAATGATGACCTTTGGCACCCCAAATTGGCAAATGATATTCTTCCTAACGAAATCCCAAGCTGTCTTTTCTGTTATTCTAACAACACCTTCAGCCTAGGGCCATTTGGTGAAGTAGTCTACAGCCACGAAGGTATGCTTCTTCTGGCTAATACTGGTTGGCAATGGGCCGATAATATCTAGACCCCATTGATAGAATGGCCATGGGCTTCTCATCACCGTCAGGTCTACTGCTGGCTTCCTCTGTACATTGGCGAACCTCTAGCAGGTGTCACACTTTTTTATATACTCTTTGGCATCTTGTTCTAAAGTTGGTCAAAAATAGCCTTACCTTAATGATTTCCGAGCCAGAGCCTTACCACCCAAGTGGTTTCTACATACCACTTCATGGATCTCTTGGAATACATAGTTTCCCTCCTCGGGCCCAACACACTTCAAGAGAGGCCAAGTGTAGGCTATTTTGTAGAGTTGTCCAACTATTATGACAAACCTTGAGGCTTGTTTCATGAGTTTTCGAGCTGCCTTTTCATCCTCCGGGATCATTTCCCCCTCCAAATAGTCCACGATTGGTTTGGTCCAATCTGGGCTTAAATTAAGCTCGGCTACGGCTTGCCTTCCCAACTGAATACTTGGTTCGGAGACTTCTTCCACATGGACCAGTGCAGGTCGGCTCTCGCCCAAGGTTAACCTGGACAGAGCGTCAACCTTCATATTCTCCTCCTTCAGAATTTGCTGTATCGTAAACCTCTTGAGCCCTGAGGTCAAATCCTTAACTCTGTTGAGGTAGGCCAGCATAACATTGTCCTTGGCTTCGAATTCACCTGATATTTGACTGGCGTCCAATTGAGAGTCTGTACTCAGATCAACTGTTTGTGCCCCGAGCTGAGCTACAATTTTTAACCCCGCGGTCACTGCTTTGTACTCAGTCTCATTGTTGGACGTCAGAAAGGTGAACTTGAGGGAATATTGGTGCTCATGCTGGGTCGGGTCGAGGATGACCACCCCGGCTCCGCTTCCTGACTTCCCCGATACTCCATCCACATTTACATTCCACACATCCTCCGGGTTATGCTCAGATCGTCCAGTGTATTCCACCACAAAGTCTGCGATGACTTAGGCTTTGATGGCTATTCTAGGCTGGTAGGTGATGCCAAATTGGCTCAACTCCACTACCTATTTTAATAGCCTGCCCGACGACTCCGGCTTGTGCATGATGGACTTAAGTGGGGCATCCATCATGACCTTAATTAGGTGGGCATCAAAGTATGGCTTCAGCTTCCTTGCTGCCGTGATGAGTGCAAGGGCGAATTTTTCCAAGGAGGAGTACCTCATCTTCGCCCCTTGCAAGGTTTTGCTGACATAATAGACCGGCTTCTATTCCTTCCCTTCTTCGCGAACTAATGCCGCCGCCACTGCTGTCCTCGAGCATGCCAAGTATAATATCAGCTCCTCACCCATCTCAGATCGGGATAGTAGGGGTGGCGAAGCTAGATACCTTTTCAGCTCTTGGAAGACGCTTTGGCATTCCGTAGTCCATTCAAAATTTTTAGGATTCCTCAATATTTTGAATAGATAAGCACACCTATTGGCCGACTTGGACATGAATCTGTTCAACGTTGCAACCTTGCCCGTGAGCACCTGGACGTCCTTCACGCAGGTCGACGGTGCCAGGTCAAGTATCGCCTGAACGTTCTCCAGGTTGGCCTCTACTTCCCGAGCTGTGACCATGAATCCCAAAATTTTTCCTGCCTTGACGCCGAATGCGCACTTTTTTGGGTTTAGCTTTATCCCGAAGTGCTCCATTACGGCCAAGGCTTCTGCCAGGTCGGTCGCATGGTCTTCCGCGCTCTTATTCTTGACCAACATGTCATCTATATAGATCTTCATATTTTGACCAATCTGCTTTTTGAAGGCCTTGTTCACCATCCGAGTATAGGTAGCTCCAACATTCTTGATGCCAAAAGGCATGACCTCATAGTAGTAGAGACCTTTATCGGTGGTGAAAGCAGTTTTCTCCTTGTCTCCGGGAGCCATCTTGATCTGATTATAGCCTTTGAAGGCAACCATGAAGGAGAGTAGCTCGAACCCGGAGATGACATCCATCATCTGATCAATCCATGGTAGGGGAAAGCAGTCCTTGGGGCAGGCCTTATTGAGGTCGGTGAAGTCAATATACAATCTGCACTTGCCTGAGGACTTGGCCACTAGTACCACATTGGATAACCAGGTTGGGTATTGGATTTCCCTTATGTGGTCGTCGTCCACCAACTTATCAACCTCTTCTGCTATGATCTGTTGCTTATCATAATGGAAGTGCATGCGCTTCTGCTTTATCGGATAGTGATTTGGGTCGGCATTCAGGTGATGCTCAATCACACTCGGGTTGATACCTGTCATGTTAGAAGCAGACCATGCAAATATATGTTCATTTTTCAGAAGAAATTGGCTTATACATTTTTTGAGGTCATCAGAGAGTTCACTCCCGATCTTCGCTCTTTTTGTTTCATCGGAGAGCTCCACCTCTTGAAGGTCTTCAACCATGCTTCCTCTCTTGGTATCCCTCTTCTCCTCGGGAAAATCTGGTCCCCAGCCAACCTGATATTTGGGACAGATAGAGTTTTCGTAACATTCCCGAGCCGAGAGCTGGGCTCCTCGGATGGTGATCGTGCCGCCCGGGGTCAGAAATTTCAAGGCTTGGTGGTAAGTTAAAGGAATGACTCTAAAATGATTGAGCGCCACTTGTCCCAAGATCCCATTGTAAGTAGAGTTGCAATCCATTACAATGAAGTTGGCCTATATTGAAACCCACTTGTCCCCGTCTTCCAGCCTCAGTGGGAGGTTAATGACCCCTTCGACTCGGTGGGCATGTTCGGTGAAACCAGCCAAGGTGCCCCTCAAAGGTCTGAGTCAGCTCCTGTCCAACCCCATTTGCTCAAATGCTCTTAGGAATAGGACCTCTGCCGAGCTCTCGGTGTCTACCATCAGCCTCTTCACAATGAAGTTGGCTATTTCAGCACTGATCACCAACGGGTTGTCATGGGGCAGTATCACCCCCTCCAAGTCTTCTGAGGAGAAAGTGAGCTCCTTCAACTCCAGGGTCGGACCCTGCACCGGCCCTTACTCTCTTCCAGCCAGTACAGAACCGTTTAAGGTCTCACCACCCGATGCCAGTCCTCCCGCGAAGGCCTCAATCATAGCCAAACGTCCGCCCCCGACCTGGAACCTGGGTGGACTTCTCTCTCTCTCTCTCTCTGATCCTGATTCCGGGCTGGTTGTTGATCTACGTACCTCCGGAGATGACCTCGGGCTATCAATGTCTCGATCTCCTGTTTCAAATCTTTGCACTCCTTGGTGGTATGACCGTAATCCATATGGTAGCGGCAATACTTGGACTTATTGCGCTTCTCAGGTTGGCCTTTCATCCTCGGCACTGGAGGTAGGTGGTTCTGGTACTGGATCTCCATCAGGATCTGCTCCCTTGAGGTGTTAAGGGGAGTAAACATGGTGAACCGGGGGTTCTGCTTTGGCTGCTAAGGCTGTTTGCCTCGGTCATTTTGTGCCTTTCCTCCAGCTTGGCCTCGGGAGACCTCCCCTTTTTTACCGGCTTCTTTCTCCTTGTCGTCATTCCTTTTCGCTTGATGGATTTCTTCCGAGTGTATGTACCCTTCTGCCTGTACCATCAGCTCGGCTACAGTATCCACAAGGTCGATGGCCAAGGAGGATGTGAGGGGGTCCGACTTGAGACTACTTTGGTAAGCCATCAATGCCATGGAGTCCTCCAGGTTGGGGATTCTAAGGGACACTTCATTAATCGGGCTGTATAAGCCCTCAAACTTTCTCCTCTATGCTGCTTCACTAATAGCAGTGATGACGTATGACGGGTTGCACGTCGGCTCCCCGCGAAGAGGGACAAGAAAGCCTCTACCAGCTGGTGAAAACTTGCGATAGAGCCGGGACGAAGCTTTTGGAACCAGTCCAAGGCATTGCAAACCAGTGTGGTCGGGAATGTCTTCGTCTTCATGAGGTCGGTCATGTCATGCAGAGTCATGTGGTGATCAAAGTTGAGTAGGTAGCTGGAGGGGTCTTCGTCCCCGTTATAGACTGCCAGGTTGGGCATCCGATTTCCAGTGGGCAACGGCGTGGCCAGTACCTTGGGAGAGAGCGGGCTTACACCAAGCTAGTTGATGACCATGGCTATGGCAGCCATGGTCTTGGCCTGCTCAGGGTTGGCATGTGCCGCCCTCTTGCCTCTCGCCTCTGCGGGTCTTGCCACCGGCTCCAAGAAGCCTTCTCCGTCTTGCATTCGGGTTTGCCCCTGGGCTAGAATGCAGAACTGTGGATGCGTAGGCCGAGGCGTAGCTGCTTGCGGAGCCGGAGAATCCGCGGCTAGCCGGGCTACTTGCTCCTTAAGTTCCTCAAATATCCCGAGGATCATCCTCATCTCTGGTGACAGGTTGGAGTCGAGGTCTCCATCTGTAGAGGGTTGGTTTGTGAGGCTAAGTGTATACGTTGACTCGTTCCAACGTCGGTTTGGGTTAGGTTTTAGTTAGGCACCTGCGCGGTTTTGAGGTTCCCGTATGGGTTAAGCGAGTCCTCTACCGGTGCGCTGTGGCTTCTAGTTTGTACCATGATGGTTTCTCAATGGGTAGTGAGAAGAGTGATAGAAGGAACTTTGTTTCCCACAAACGGCGCCAAACTGTCGAGGTTGGGAATCTCGCAGTTGAGGTTGTATGGCTACTCCTGCTGAGCTGAATTTCTGGGTCGGCTTCCTGACCTGGATTTTCGGGTCGGCTGCTTGACCTGCACAAGGAAAATGAAGGAAAATGTGGGGTGATGACTTGGATTTTCCCCTCGGGCGTGCAAATGATTAGTATGTCCGAGTTGGCAAGGTAGCTGAGGATATAAATGACGAGTTACCTCTGAAATGAGGGGGTAGAGCTCTATTTATACTAAATTCAGTTCTGACAGCATTTAATGTGACACAGCTTTATGTCCCATTAGGACTTTATGTCCCATCAGAACAGCTGGCGCAGAGGTCGGGGGTTATCCTGGGTTGGAGTGAGGTTGGCTGGCATCCGAGTTGGACATTGATTGATTGATTCGGGCTTGGCTCGGGGTTGGCTTACCTCATCTCGGGATCTCCCTCGTCAATAACAAACAAGTTTTTCTCTAAAACTCGTAGTGGGAGTTTTGCTGACTTAAAGTTCGAATCTCGTGTGGATACTTTCGAAAGTTTTACAATTAAGGAACTTTGGATCGATCAAATCCTAAATCGGATTCGGCATCATAAAGGTAATTTTGAAATCCTTATATATGTATTTAATGTTGATTATTTATGCATGATTATAATCTACATAATTAGCTATGAACGTAATATATGAGTATTATTTTTTGCTGCGTTTGCAAAAAAAAAAAAAAAAAGCAGATGTGGATTCGGCACAAAGGCTGGCTGTTTGGGGTTTTTTTTTTTTCGGCACAAAGGCTGTTGACAGTGCATGACTGTAGAGCGTGATTGTTCCCATTGTCCAGTGACACCGCATTCCGCCTTGCCATGAGAAAGTCCAATGTTTGGTGAAGTGGACCACACTTGGACTTTTTTCAAGTTATTTATTTCCCGTAAATATCTCAAAATTTGCCCCTTTTGTTTGTTGGAACCATTCGAAAAAAAAAAACTTAATTAGTGTTAAATATTTGTTTATTTTGATATTTTAGTATCAAACGTTTTAAATCGAATACTTTAATTTTAAACATTTTACATAAGGGATACGGTTAGTGTATTAGTTCATTTTTGTTAAATTTATTCCGTTAAGGTCACGTAATTCACACACCGCGTGTAAAAAAAAATATACAAAGTTAAATTGAGAATCGGGTGATATTTTGTGAGAATAAGTTATAAGTTAAACGACGAATTTAACTCTGTACATATTTTTTTTTATGCGTGACGTGCGAATCATGTGATTTTAACAGAGCAAATTTAACAAAAATGAGCTAATAGACTAACGGTGTCTCTTATGTAAAATATTTAGAATTAAAGTGTCTGATCTAAAATATTTGAAACTAAAATGTTAACACAAGTAAACGTTTAAGACTAATTAAACTATTTTTTCCCAAAAAAAAAAAGGTTTGTTGGAACCATGTTCGTTCATTTCCTATCTACACTAATTCTATGATACTTAACAATTTGTGCTATTATGGTTAATTTCCCATAAATGAAGTCTCGAGCTACACTGCAATCTTTCTTCTTCTAAGTGATAATTTATAAAGTGATCAACATATACTTGGGAAATCATAAAGTTACTCTTAAGCCATATAATATTAATCTTGATTATTGAATTCAATTCATAAAACTTGGCAAAAGTTATCTTTCCTCATGAATAGTATGCTTGGAGTTATAATTTTGTTTTTAAGTAAATGAAAGGTAAAACAAAATTATATTAAAGTAAATATTTGGTATTGATTACATATAACGATTTTATTCATACACAAAATATTAAAAAAAATATACGATGCAGATATAAAACATAAAAAAAGAGACAATATTGAAGGATCATACATAAAAGACAACATCTTAATCAAAGCTTCTTGTAACTATAATAACTTTAGCAATACCCAAGCAAATATCCCCTGGCATTGAGAATCATCTATTTCCTCTATCACTATGATAACATTATTTATTTAGCGACTCCACCAAACCCCCAATAATTATTTGATTTAAATAAAAGAACTAAGTAATAAACATAATTAATAACAAATAAAACAGTTTTTTTTTTTTTTTTAAAGCAGAGTGTAATACACAAAGAAACAACCTGTACGCAAGACGATAGATAATTAATTACTTTTGTTATTACCAAACATCCTCTCTGTCTCTCCCCCTATTTCTTCCTTTTCGCCTTGGGGCATCATCATCATCATAATCATCAACCAACGAGAACAAGAACCCTAAACCATCCCAAATTCCATTCCTTCTCTCTCTCTCTCTCTCTCCAATTTCATCTTCCTTTTCAAATTTCAAAAATTAAAAAAAAAATATCCCCTTTTCTTTCCATCATCGGAAAACCCAACCGCTTTCTGCAATTCACAAAATTATTCTCATTCTTTTCCATTCTCCCAAAACCAAAACCTTCTAAAGATTTAATTTTTTCTCAATATTCACAAGAAAAAAACCAAAAATGGTGTCAAGTTTGCAAAAGGGTGCTTTCATTTCTTAAGGAAAATTTTCCGGTCGGGGTGGTTTCTGACCGGCGGTGAAGGGAACTAGGGAGAGAGAGAGAGAAGGGAGAGACAAAAAAAAGGGGGGGGAAATAGCAAATATGGCTAATTTGGACTTGCAAATGAGCCCTCAAATGGAGCAGATCCATGGTGAAATCCGCGACAATTTTCGTGCCCTTGCGTAATTATTCTCCTTCTCCTCAAGCTTTTACCTATATATAGATATCGACAATGTACATGTTTTGCTAACAAATTGCTTTAACCATTTAGAGATGAGATCTGACTATTGAATTGCTGATATTGGCCTTGTATGCAAATATCTAATGTCTAGGATGAGATATGTTTCTTGATTGTTTTCGTTTTATTGCCCTTATGTTGCTTTGTTAATGTAGGTTGATCTTAAAATGTGTGGATACCTTGTAATTGGAAAAACAATGGTATATTTGCTAAGTTAAGCTTACGTATGCCGTGAACTCTTGCCTAGCATGTGAGGGTAGCTTGTAGTATGGAAATGGCTTTTCAAATGTGCTAAGCTAATCTTTAGTTTGTGAATGGAGCTATAGAGGTTATTAGTTCCTATAAGTGAACTTTAGTTTGCATCTTTTTTTTGCGGGATCAAGGCTACAAATATGCCCTAACTAAACTTTATCTTCATTATGTTGAGGATAAGTATTACCCAGTGATGTTTGCTTTGGTACGGCTTACTTAAGCTATTATTTCTGCTTGATCTTTAAGAGAAAACCTTTTCATAGTAAAAGCCATGTTTTTGTGACTAAATTTGTGCTTCTGTTGAATGAAGATACTCTTCCATGGAACTGACATGATTGTCCAAAGAATATTGATTGCTTTGCAAGAATTGAAAAGAATATAATGCAGACAAAAATTCAACAAGTAAAATGACCAAGTGGACATTCACTTTCCCTATGCTTAGCAATATACAGGTGAAACTTTGGGGAGAGGGATGGTTGAAAATTTTAGATTCTAAATAACATGTCTCAAATTAAACCCATTATTCATTACTGTTATGCTGACTGTTTCCCCAAAGAGAAACTGCCAAATAGTGTTGGTCTGCTGTCTATATGCTACACGGTTATAGTGTGGCATACATCAGTTTAAACTTGACCTTATTTCTTTAGTGCATTTGGGCGTCGAACAATGGGCTTTTCTTTGCTTATTTTAATTTTGCATTCTACTAATTCCTGCATTTAGATGTTGTTTCTCAAATTTTCTTCTCTTTGTATTTTCCCTCGTACTCCGCTAGAGACCACTTCCAGTTTGCCCCATGCTCTTGTGTATGTATATCTTCTTCGATTATTGTCATTTTATACTGAGGAGTTTGTTTTCTGTTTGTTTCAGAAATGGCTTTCAGAAGCTGGATAAGATGAAAGACTCCAATAGACAAAGTAAACAGCTGGAGGATCTTACAGGGAAGATGAGGGAATGTAAAAGGTATGTGTGCTCCTACTAGTTATCTGGTGGTTCCCCTTATCTACTTAGTTGTCCCTTAGAATGTTATGTTATAAAGTGGAATTTATAAATGGAAAAGTCATGATTTTTGTGTTTTATACTTGAGGAAAGTAAGAAGTTTTATTACGATGTAACCATCCTGCTCCGAGGAACCCATCTTTGTGAGAGGTTTGCAAGAATAATTGGAAATGCTTTGCACATCCCTGCTTTAGTAGAAGTGAGGATCCTGACGTGATATTTGAAATTCAAAATATTGTGTAATGACTCTGAAGGCTATCCATTTTAGGGTGAATTATTTATTTCTAATTTTGAAAATTAATGAATATATGTTTCATTACATGAAACATAAAGTCAATTCCACAACTTAGAAAAGATATTTTACTGGACCTAAAGCAAAAGCTTTTTACTAGAATTTTGTGAATTAATAGAAGTCAGCTGCTTCATACTTGTCATGCATTAACCTTGGATGAAATATTATTTTAGTTTTTTTTAGTGGTGCATGTTAAGTATCATTTGAGCGGTTAAATGAAATGTTTATTCCTATAGGTTAATCAAAGAGTTTGATCGTGAAATTAAAGACGAGGAGAGTAGAAATAGTCCTGAGGTTACCAAGCAACTCAATGACGAGAAGCAGTCCACGGTAAGTTTGTTGTACAACCTCCGTACAACGTTGATTATCAAAGTTCATCCTATTTCTCATTCTTTATGTTTCCTGTAGGCCCACATCGTTGGAATATCCCAGTATGAACTAGGGGAATTCTATAATATCTTTTGGATTATTACTATATCAAATGCGTAGACATGTCACTCATGCAGATGGTCATGCTGCTATGAAATTAACTGAGTTGTATTTTTCCTTTTTCACAGATTAAAGAGCTGAATTCATATGTGGCCTTGAGAAAAACGTAAGTTCTATTATTTTTCTCATTTCCATTGTTCAGTTCCACAAATTGTGCTTTGTATCTCATTATTTGTTTAATTTTTCCTAGAAAATGCTGGCTTGGTAATGTGAGAGATACAATACTTCATCAAGTTGTTGTGGAGATGATAGTTTTTATTAATGAGGGGATTGTGTGGGGGTTCACATTCTTTTAATTTCTCTCTTCATTTCTCTTAGCTTGGCCATGATAGAAGTCTACTTTTCAAAGAGAATCAAAGCCTCGCTTTTTATCTCTATATTAAAATTCTATTTTCAGCCATAACTTCATTTGTATGTGAGAGTGTAAATGTGTACCCGGTAACGGTGATAAGATCTCTGAACAGAAACAATTGCACCGTAGTGATGTATTTATTTTGCAGCTACTTATTTCTTTTGTATTTGTATGTTCCATAATTCCCTGATTATGTTCACATTTCTTAGACTTGCAACCTTCAATAACTAAGAAATACAAAGGACCGGCTCAGTGTTACTTGATTATTTTGAAATTGGTGGAATAACTAGGATTTTGCATAAATGCCGAGCTTAGTGTTACTTGGTTATTCTGTAACAATTGGTATCAAATCAAACTAATATATATGGGGTTAACTAAGGATTCACAGAAAGTTATCTGTGCAACTTTGTTATTAACGAACCATGTTGCTGGTTAGGATAATGTCCTCTTTATGTACTCTATTTTCTTTCATTTTTTGTTATAGTTGTTTACTTATCATTTGTCCTTTTCGATTAAATTTTGCAGGTATATGAGTACTCTTGGCAATAAAAGGGTTGAACTTTTTGATATGGGAGCAGGAGCTAGTGAACCTGTAGCAGAAGATAACGTTCAATTGGCATCTGGTAATGCAAATACCTAATGTAGCTGGACTTTTACTAATTTAATATGATGAGTTGGTAAAGATGAAGATAGAGGTTTTGGAATGATGAAACGAGCTGTCACATTAGTATGTGAATGCTGCATTGATGTGATGGATGCCTTTCATATTCGAAGGTGAATTAGTTTCTGTGTAGCATTGATGGGAACATGAGTTCCCATTCTGATCAATCAGAGAAGGTGGTGTACTATGTACAGGACTTTTGACTTGGAGGATAGAGTATTAGATTATGAACTACCTTTCAGTATTTTTTGTTGCATTCTCTGAAAGATGCTGCTGCCGCAAAGTATCATCTTTAGATCACACCTACCGACCTATCTTGGTGGCAGTTTACAGTCAATGATCTGGCTTAACTTTTTGTCTATACAGTGGTGACAGACCTTAATCTTGGTAATATTGACCCTGTGAGCCTTTGGGATAGCTGGACATGGTTGAACTATACTAGGCCTTGGGGGACTTGATCCAATTTTGCTTAAAGATCCACATCTGAGTCTGATCTTAGAATTTCAATATTCTTCTGCTCTTCCTTTTCTCTGCACATTTTACACGTGCCTTTAATTTTTTATAAAAGCAGTTATGATGGTGAAAAACTACCCTAAATTTCGGTTGTGTAAATTATAATCTCGAAGCCTTCAGTAAATGCCTGTATCTATTTCCTAATTCCTTGACTTGCTGGCTACCGCATCTATCGAGCTGATGTGTATATCTATTATATACCTTTCTGTAAAGGTTTACCAGAAAAAGGAAGAATAGGAACTTATAATCTTATGATTACTGTTGAATAGTGGATATCATGCTGCTGGTTGAAAATTTTGTATGGATCTTAGAGAAACTCTTGCCTGTTTATCACTTTCACATGGAGAGATACTAGAGAACTAGAAAAATATTGAAAGGGAAAAATTGTTGTCTATATACATTGGCTATTCGATTACTAGAACTAGCAAAGAGTTCCTAATTTTTTGTGTCTTTTTCCGTAGAAATGTCAAATCAAGAGCTTGTTGATGCTGGAAGGAAGAACATGGATGAAACTGATCAAGCCATTGAAAGATCCAAACAGGTAAATGAGGGATTCAGATGTAACTTTATGTGTAGAATCTTTTCATCCTGACTTCATTGATTGATTTATAGGTAGTGCATCAAACAATTGAAGTAGGAACCCAAACTGCCACTACCTTGAAGGGCCAAGTAAGTGCCACCCAACTGTTCATCCCTATCTTTTGATGTCTCAAGTTGTCTAAGTGTCTAATACCTGTAATTTCTTTTATCCAAACTTTGGCAGACTGAGCAAATGGGTCGAATTGTAAATGAATTGGATACGATTCAGTTCTCTATTAAGAAGGCATCACAACTTGTTAAGGAGATTGGGAGGCAGGTATGATAACGTCCTTCCCCAAATGCCTGTGTTTTGTTTAGGAGATATCTCCTTGTTTTATAATGGAACTCTGCTTGCTGTCCAGGTGGCTACGGATAAATGTATCATGTTTTTCCTTTTTCTGATCGTCTGTGGTGTAATTGCTATTATTGTTGTGAAGGTACTTTTCCTTATAGGTTTCTATATTTCTCTGCGTAATCATATCTTAGCCTTTTTTTTTTTTTTTTTCCTTTCCATCTTTTAATGCTTAAGTAGACTGTGATTGCAGTTATGCATACATAAATCTTTTATCATAACTGCTGGAGTACTTGATATGTTTGTTATTTTGTTTTTCTAAGATATTTTTGTCAATATAGAACACATATCTCTCCTATGTGCAAGAATGCACATGCATAATACATGTGATTGTGTGTTTGACAACTGTAGGAACGGTAATAAACTTTTATGCGGGAGTTGATACAACAGGGCATCTAGATAGAAGGATTTATACTGCTTTTATCCATAACTGAACTTACTGTTGCATTAGTTTTTGGCTGAAAAAGATTATATTGTAACAGTGTGGTTGACCAAAATCACATATCCAGAGTATAAATTGTGTTTATTACATGCCAATAATGTCTAATTTTGTTGTGTGCATTTACCAGATTGTGAATCCGAACAACAAAGACATCAGAGATATTCCCGGATTGGCTCCGCCTGCTCCTGCTTCTAGGAGACTGTTGTACCTCAAACCTGGGCAACCTTATATGTAAATTTGTTGTCAGAACGGGAGGATCATTATTCCATCCGAGTTAGCATGAGTTGAAAGTAGATACAAGGAATGCTATGTGTGGGTCATCTGTTGTTCGTTTTTCAACATCGATTGATTCTTGGCTGCGATGTGCATATATTGTTTGTGGTTTATGTAAATCTCATGTGAGGGATTCTCTTCACATCCCCATTTGCTTTGTCTTGAATACCATGCTCTTCCTGTAACCTTTTTTTTCCAGAGTATATTACTGCAAGAAGAAAATGATACACCTTTAGTTTATAGTGATTTCATTATTATATCTTCATTCAAAGAATTCCGTTAGACAGGAGGGAGTAATAACGTTAAAACATTATGAGAGAGGTTAAGATAGAACAATACGAGGTATCTAATTCAGGAAGGGAACGATACGATGGTGTGGTTGGTTTTGCCTGTTGCGTGTCTGTGCCAACTACCCCACGTTGCAATAACCCAAAAGTAGAGTTTTGAGGAATTGGTATCCTCGTACTTTTTTTCCTCTGTGACTTGCTTCTCTGCAAAACAAGGAATTTGATCAACTTCTCCATCTTACCACACGGCGCACACGCACACTACGACTACTACTACTACAACAGTGAGAGGACTTTACCTAATAATGTTGGACACACTTTTCAAATTCTAACATTAGCCTGCCAGATTTCTACCCATAAAGCCGCAAGTTATATTCATATATATATATATATATTTATATCATAACAAACAATGAGGCAAAAGAAGTGGTTGACGAGGTAGACTCAGACTATCTGAGGACTTGTTACGTTATATCAGAATCGAATCTGTTGTTATGCTGTTGTGAGCTGTGACAAGGTGGTGGGAGCAGTGATTCAAATGCAACAAAGTCGATTGGGGCCCCATTAAGCTGTAACACGCATTTACCTGTTAGCAATATACATAGACTTGTAATAATTAAATAAAATCCATTAGGTGGGGTTAGTTGTACTCGTTTCAGTCAAGAATTGTATCATTTATTAACTCCGTGCATATAAGATATCGACTGAGCGTTTCCATCTAACTCATTTTAAATTTTTATATGTCCTTTTCTAGGTATATGATTTCTACACTTTCTAACAAGTATCTCCACTTATTGTTTTCTAACACGTTCAAATCATTTCAAATAATTCTATTTCATTTTATCTTTAATTATCGGGACCACCCTAAATAGTATGTGATGATGTTGGTATAGCGACCTTTGGAAGTACTACCTAAATACGGTTAATAACCCGTAGGGCACATTTGTCAAAAGAAACCAATGAGGTTTGGCCTAATTAACCATATACTCATTTGGATTGGTAGCGCATGCAATTGAGCAGAGATTGAAGTGGCACATACACATACACATACATTGTGAACATATCAATTGGAAATAAGACGCGCGTGATAGGTAGCGTATTTGGTTCATTCAATTTTTGTTGCTTAAATTGTGTGTGTGTTGGGTGTGTGGGGGGGGGGGGGGGGGGGTGGGCGGGCGCAGTCGCGCGCGGTGGAGGTGCATTAACCGTCAAAATAGATCCTACACGCTAAGATAATTAGGTATACAATATGAATAAAAGCTAAATCTCATCATCCACTGTGAAGGACTAAACATACTCATATACTTTAATGAGGTGGAAAATTATATTCGTTTAGACCTTATAATATTATCACAAATTAATTATATCAAACCACAAAAAGATAATATATGCACCAACCACCACAAGTCAAATAATTATCGCTCCTACAACAAATGAGTTTATAAGTTAGGAGCACGCAAACATTGCATACATGAACATATAGCATTTCTCATTGTATCGTTACTTTACCACTATTATACTACAATATAATAGTGGATGTATACCGTTATAAGAGAAATGAAATTCGATTAGGAAGCAGAGTGAGTAATGCAGGTTTCTTCTTTGAAACACGGCCTAGGCTCTTCCCCCAACTAATTCCAACAACATATATAGACGATATATATATAATATTCCAGCGCATTGATCATTGATGCATGCTAACAAAACAGTTAATAATATATACATTTGGAACTTGGAAGCAAATCTTTGCCGATAGCTAGCAAGCATATATATAATCCAATTTATAGTATTTGTTATTGCATGGTTTAATTGCATAGTCTCTAATCCTTATTTTAATCGAAACTTGGTCCCATTTGAATGTTTGCCCAGGAGACAAAAGTGCAGTTGAGGTCTCTTCGCAGAAATTAAAGTGAAAGCAAAAGACGAATTTAGCAAGAAAATATATATATAGATATATGCATATATGCATGCATGCAATATGCATCTCCAGTTCAAATCGTATAATGGGTATTATATATTATAATACATATAAAAGAATCTTTTTATTCCATCTATCTGCTTCTTGTTAAATTAACATCGTAAAGAGATAAGAAATGAGCTAGAAATGTGTATAAATTATAATTCCTATAACGGTCCACGGTAGACAAGAATATATCATGACTTTTTTTTTTAATGTATTCTAAATCACACCTCTATTATTAATTTTAATTTAATTTATAAAAGAGAAAGGCTTGTGGCTGGTGTCGTACTTAACTCATGCATGTCTCTATGCTTGCTGCATGTGAATTTTTTCTATGTCTGTTGTTATGTGTTTATATATCTGTCGTCCAAGTAATTTTTAAATATTGTTTAGGTTTTGGCCATTGCGTCGCTTGTTAATTTTGCCTGGTTGTATATATTCGATGGAGATGATCGATGATGAAGGAGAATTAAAATTAAATATGTAATCAAGATGGTGTAAATAATTAGATCGACGTTCACAATCATCTATATTATATTGACTATAATGGCAATCACTAGGGACCAATGTCAACAAAGATGATCAAAACCTGTCCATATCATGATTTTGATGTAGACACTGCGTGCCCTCATATTCATATTCTTCTTATAAGACAATTGTTGTACTAAATCAAATTTGTTGAGGTAACTAAGATGAGTTGAAAAAGATTGTGGAGCTAATATTGGTACATTATGAAATTCAACTTTGACAAAATTTACAAAAAGTCTTATTATAATTGGATTTTAGTCCAAGGGCGGAAGTTTTTTTTTTTTTTTTTTTTTGTCTGCCATGCACCTCCTAGAGTTGCGCCTTACGCAATGATTTTAATAGCTCATTTTCTTTTAATGACGAAAAATTCATCTTAGTGAGGATCTTTTGGATTCATTCAAAGACATTGTACAAATTAATATTGTTAAACGTCTTAATACATGATTCAAGTAAATCAAATGTGATAGAAGGATAGAAGTCTTAAACTAAAAGCTATAATCAAAATAAACTACTGTCTTGTCTCTCCACTAAACCTTTAGAAGCGTGTATCTATTTTATGATTTTAAATTTTACCTAAGAGCATATTTATCAATCTCCAATGCCTCAATTGCCCTTTAAGTCTGCAGCATTCTATCCCATTTGTCAAACAACAAGTAGGATCTGTCTCACTTGTCAAATTCTGTAAAATTCCCACTCCAACTGCTACACCCTCAAGACAGCACCCAAGACCCAAAAAAAAAAAAAAATGTGTATGGAAATGGAAAAGCAGTATAAACATGGAGTTGCCATTTCTCTACTTGTCAATTTCTGCTTGTGAATAAAGTAATCATTTTACCCTACGGCTACACTACAATGATATGATTCCACCCCTGGGTCTTACTTGTCAATATTACAATAATTGCAGCCCCATTCATTCATTTGTTAAAAAATTCATGATTGTCTCCTGCAAAAGTGTTGGAGCTATTCATGACACATATATGTCTTGGTTGGTATAATGGTATTAGTAAGTAGTATTGCAACCATTTTTTCTAATCATGCTGCTCATACACCTCTGGATGACACCTTCCCAACAAATAAATATTAAACAAAGAAGCGCCCCCCCCCCCCCCCCCCCCCCACCAAAAAAAAAAAAAAAAAACAGAAGGTTAAAATAAAGAAAATTTGTATTACTATATCATTTGAAGAAATACAAATACAAGGGTAATTAATTAAGTCCATATACAAAGCTGGTAAAGTGTCCAGTCTGTTCTCTTTGACTTCCAACCCACTAAATTACACGTCCCAATCTATCCATTGAATATTGAAAACCAAAATTTGCAAAACTCGAGAAAGGTAATAAATCACTTTCCCAATATTCTTCTTCAAATTCAAAATGCCAATTAATAAGGGGCCTAAAGGTATCTCCAATGACAAAAAAAAATATTATACTATTTACAAAAACTTTTTATTTTTAGTAATTTTTAGATATTCGGATATCTATTTTAACTCAAATCTCCAATAAAGTCCACAACTTTTTAAAGATTTGAATTAATATAGAGACTCAATTTACTTTTTTGGCAACAAATTTAGAGACTCAAAAAGTGATTGGATCTCTATTTTGGTATAAATCTCTAAAAAGTGGTGGATCCCATTAGAGATTTGAGCTAAAATAAAAAATCGAGTATCTAAAAATTATCAAAAATAATAAATTTTTATAAATAGTTCTCATCATTGAAGATACCTTAACAAGTTTGGTTCTAGTTTTGCCCCCCACAACTCAAAAAGATAATCACTAAACAAGCTATTTCACATTTGCCTCGCAAATGTTTTTACAAAAGAGGTGGTTAAACTATCACTATTTGACCCAAAAAAATAAAAAAAAAATATCACTAAATGCACACAAAATTAGTCTATGCTCTAACTAGCGGTCTTTAAGACTGTTGTCGTCTGTATATATACTAAAAAATCTTATAGCAGAGGTAACCCAACAATTTGATGGGATGTTGATTACCATATTTTAACCAAGTTTACCATATAATCATCCTTTCCGGTCATTATTTAAGGTCACATGTAAAATATAAAAATGAAGAAAAGAACAGAAAATTCCTTAAAAAAAAAAAAAAAAAGGCATATTTGATGCTTTCTCTTTTACTGAGCGTACAGCATTACCTACCAGTGTGAAAAGACCATATGTACCAAGTATGTGAATGCCTTGTTATTATCCCCCACACCCCAATTTCCACCATTCCACATTTGCATCACAGAATTCCATGTGCATTCTTGGTGAGCTTCTCAGACCATTCCCTTTAACTTCAAAACAAGTCTTTTTTTTTTTGGCTTATATAGAGATACCCATTTGGCCAATAAACTAGCAAAACCAAAGGAAAAAAGTTTGATTTTTGGCAATGGGGCTGATCTGTGAGCATCTTTTGGTCTCATTTCCATCTGGGTTTTAGCTTTTCTTCAAGAGATCTAAGCTTCTTACTACACTTCGTTGCTTCAACAAGCAATAAAAGACTCTACTTTGTTTCTCAATTCTTATTTGATTAAGGTAAAGTTTGAATCTTTGCATACTAATTGATATGCTTTCATGTCAAAATGTAGACTTTTATTTGATATGCAATGTATTCAGTTGACTCATATGCTGGCCTGCTAGTGATTTTTATAAGTAATCAGCTGCATATTTTTTCTTTTTTTTCTTTTCAATTATGATTTATAGTAGTATTTCTGAGTTTTTGTGAATTGCGTGGTGTATGTATTTGCTTAGTGTAATGAGGAAAATAATTGGGTCTACTATGGATATCACCTTTGCAAAACCACAGGATGATGCATTTGATCTTTGTTTAAGTTTCAGAACAAAAGGAAAAATCTTTCTATTAAGTGATGCTACATATTTGTGCTGTTAGTTTATGGTAAAAATGGGGTTATACTCAGCTAAATTGTAGATCTTAGAGAGACAACAAACTCATGAAATTAATTTGCTTGTTGCATATATGGAATCTGCTTTTGATCTTTGACCATTATCTTGCAGGAAGCTCTGATTGACATAAATGGCATCTGGCCTTAATTTTGAATTGTCAAAGAAAACTCACCTCTTTCATCTCAAGGTGTGGGTCTTGATAGCCATCTTCGTAGGCATCTTCATAGTACTTATTCTTTTGATGCTGCCATTTTGTCTCTGGCGCAAAAGATCACGGAAGGCTAATGAAACACTTCCCATCGTTGAAATTCCTAATGTATCTAAAGAGATTAAAGAGATAAGGGTTGATCAGAATTCAGCAAACAACAATGTTGGCCATGATCGGGACTTCCTTGCGTTTCAGGAAAACTTCAGTGACAAAGACTCAGACAAGCTGTTGGCACATTTGAATACTGAAAAGAACAAGAATGTGGATGTCTACAGTCAATCAGATTCTTTTACCGACATAGAGAAAGAAATAGTCGCAATTGAATCAGGAGAAAAAGGGAGTGCTCGTGGAGTTCACCGACCTTCACAACCTGTCTCTGCCCCTTCTCCTCTTTCTGGTCTGCCTGAATTCTCACACCTTGGTTGGGGTCACTGGTTTACGCTGAGAGATCTAGAAATTGCAACAAAAAGGTTTTCAAAAGAAAATGTTATTGGCGAGGGTGGATATGGCATTGTCTATCGGGGCCAACTTATCAATGGAAATCCTGTGGCTGTTAAAAGGCTTCTTAACAATTTGTGAGTTTTCAGAGAGTATCTACTCGTACTTTTTGTTCTCTTCTCTGAGGGTCCAGTTATGTAATTCTTTTTACTTATCACATGCAGAGGGCAAGCAGAGAAGGAATTTAGGGTGGAAGTTGAGGCTATTGGACATGTCCGGCATAAAAATTTGGTTCGGCTTTTGGGTTACTGCATTGAAGGAACTCAGAGGTAATATATTTCTTGCATACTCCTTGTTGAGTTTTGCATCATATATCATGGGGATGTATCCAGAAAATGATGGATGGGAGGGATGATGGACTCCCCTTCCTGTGTTTAAGTTCCCAAAACCTCTGATCACTCCATTCTAGAAAAATGGCATTGTGTGCTACAAAACTAAAAACTGCATTAAATGACCATTTCTTGTCAATTTACCTATCATACAGTCTGACACATGAATTTCCTTCACAATTCAGGTTATTGGTGTATGAGTATGTTAACAATGGGAACTTAGAGCAATGGCTTCATGGAGCTATGCGACACCATGGGTACCTTACTTGGGAGGCTCGTATGAAAATTCTTCTTGGCACTGCAAAGGCGTGAGTTTATCTATTACCTATCTTATGTTTTTCTTTGATACGAGATTGCGAATTTTTAGTTAAACTTTGTATTCTCCTTGCAGTCTGGCATATTTGCATGAGGCAATAGAACCGAAAGTTGTTCATCGTGACATCAAGTCAAGCAACATACTGATTGATGATGACTTTAATGCTAAGATCTCAGATTTTGGTCTGGCCAAGTTGCTGGGAGCAGGAAAGAGTCATATTACAACCAGAGTCATGGGTACTTTCGGGTGAGTTATATGTGTGAAGGCTGCGTTGCAATATTTTGGACTCTCTGTTATTCATTACTTAGCTTAAATCTTTTGAAGCTAATTAAATTTGTATTTATTGGTCAAAACTCATCTTTCCTTATTTTGTCATGGCACTTAACAGATATGTAGCTCCTGAATATGCAAACAGTGGCTTACTAAACGAGAAGAGTGATGTGTATAGTTTTGGGGTTGTGCTCTTGGAAGCTATCACTGGAAGAGATCCGGTAGATTATGGACGTCCTGCAGCTGAGGTAGGCTTGTAGTACTCTAGACATTAGATGCTTAAGCTTTATGTTCGTTTGCCATGTTATTTACTTCCATATTTGCTGTTTTAGTGTCCAATCTTAACTTATATATCTTGGTACTTGATACATTTGCATGAAAGTGACTTCACATGCTATTTGGCTTCTTATGCTTTGTATTCAGGCTAAGAATTCTTTATTTTTTAGTGTATGTTGTACGTTTTAGTTGATTCAATTCAAATCAAATTACAATTCTGAGATAGATCCCAGATATTAATTGGAAAAAGAAAGAGACAGACGTGGAAAATGTTAAGGACATAATTTGGTTCGGTTGTTCCTTCAGGTCAATCTGGTCGACTGGCTCAAAATGATGGTTGGGGCCAGACGTTCAGAAGAAGTTGTGGACCCAGCGATTGAAGCTAGGCCATCAACAACTGCCCTTAAAAGAGCTCTCTTGACTGCTTTAAGATGTGTTGATCCAGATGCTGACAAGAGACCAACTATGGGTCAAGTTGTTCGCATGCTTGAATCAGAAGAATATCCTGTACCGCGAGAGGTTTGATTCTTAAGAGACTTCATTATTTATTTTCGAGTAGGACATTTTGATCAGGAGCTTGACTTGTATACTTGCAGACATTTTCAAACTATTATTATTCTCAATTACTGCTAAATTTCGTGTCTTGACATTAAACTGGTTGCGCCATCAGGGTCGAAGACGGAGAAAGACTCAGGCAGGTGCCTCAGAAGCTGAATCTCGTAGAGAAAATTCTGACACAGATAAGAGTGATAACGCAATGCTGAAGTCAGAAAGTGAAAGGACCTTCTGAGCATATCAGGAGGTGTTGAGAAAAGCGTTTCAAAAGCTACATGGTCATTCAAATTTTAGAAGTATTGATCTGCCGCAGTTGTGAGAACTGAAGGGCAGGCAGAAGAACAAAAAAGCATTGTGGTATAGCATACTTTATATATATATATATATATATTTTTTTTTTCCTTGTAGATGTTGGAGAGCATTATTTTGTGCATCAAAGTTACAGACGCTGTCTGGGACGGCATTGATTTGTACAGGAGGTGGTTATATGTAATTTTCATTTTTTTTCTCTTCCAACTTGGGTCCCTAGATGTCAATGTAATCTAATCTTTCTCTCTTCTTTCTATTATAGGTTTTTCTTCCTTTCCACATTTCCCACCCTCATCAAAATATAAGATACAATGTATTGTGTTTAGCTCGCACGAGCATCATGGACGTATAGACAGACAACCTCTGAAGAAGAAGAAGAAGAAGAATAATCATCATACGAGTAGAAATTTCTTTCGTGTAGTATATTCATCATCCAGTTTCTTCATGACCCTTTTATTTGTGCAGTGCAGTTCCTCCTCGTTCGATCTAAAGAATGTGCAGGCAAAACAGAAAGATTCTAGTGTTCGAAAATCAGACAAATCTTTTGGCTTGGTTTCATTCCATAGCTCTTTTAGTCTGTCTGTATGTCCCAAAAAATGATGCTATATGGACGGATGGATAAAGAACCAAGATAGTTAGTAATGTCAAATTGAAAGATTAGTTGTACTTGGAAAAGTATGACAAGACTAAAAGAAGGATAATACAGGCATCATTGAATTTATTTACATATGAAATAAAGAAAACTGGGACGGGTCCATTTAGTACTAAGAAAACGTGTAAGACCAAGTTGTTTGAATATGACTACTACAATTACAATTAAGGGAGCATTGCCGGGGAACTATTTAGTTTGATAACCGATAAGATTTACAAGTGTGAATCTTGTTAATTATGAAAAATTAATGAATCAGTCTAAATTGAATCGAGAATTGTCCGCATTTTTTGTTGAACTGCACAAATCCCTAGTTTCAACGCATCATGTGGCAAGCATTTTGGTCAAATAATGACAACGTTGTCTAATCAGTTTTTCAATGTTGCTTTGTTGACTGTCACAAGCTTCTCCTATACAAAATAATTGCTCACGACAAACGTTACAAATTTTCTCCAGGAATCACATTAATGAAGACATTTGAAGAATGCTACACCACTTTTTGGAAAATTGAAAAGCAATAGAGGGTTGTTTTTCCATGGAAAAAGTAACATATTTTTTAAGCCAATAAACAATAAAATCCTCTAAACACAGTTTACCAAGATCAAATGTTGATATAATACAATTTTCTACACTATTTGATCACTTGTATAGACATTTGGAACGACGAAGAATGTTTGCAGAGGGAACTCAAAACACGGAAACAACGGGCCGAAATTACAGTCTATGCTCATGCCACAGACTTAGCAAACTTGTTGAATGATCCAATCTGTTGTTACATTTGAAGGGAGGAATGTCCTGTCAGTACAGGAGAAGGATTTTCAATAACCTGGAACAAAATGATCTCGCTCTCAAATTCTTCTTTCGGGTAGCAGACGTCATTAAGGAGAGAGTGAAGTCACATGTTCGCATTTTCTGTAGGAGGTCCAGTTCGAGCGTTCAACAAAGGCTGGAGGGCTTTTACCACAATGCTCATGTTTGGACGGAAATCAGCTTCATACTGCACACACAAGGCAGCAACTGCAGCCATCTATTTCAAATAGATGGCACAAACAGAAAGGAAAACAAATTAGAGTGAGATGCAACAACATATAAATTTTGAGTTTATGAAAATTAATTGGATGTATGCTCAGTCGAGCATTAACTTGTAATTAGACCAAAAGCCATTCATTTTCCCCAATAACAACTGGATATAAGAAAAAGCGTTTAGGACTATTACTGAATTACCTTTGCAACTGCCTTCGGAGGGTACTCTCCGTTCAGTCTGGCATCAACACATTGCTTCACCTTATCTTCACTAAGTCTTGGTGTTGCCTGATTCCAGTTTGCATGTCATACAGTTTTAAATTCAAAGCAATTAAGAAAATAAATGCAGTTTCAAGCAAAATCACATGAAGTTCATTAAGAAAATGATCACCAAATAAACTGCTCAGTGCTCACCCATGTCACAAGACTCTGCTGTCCACGTGGCAGTGTGTGATCAACAGGTTTCCGGCCAGTCAATAGTTCTAGGAGAACCACACCGAAACTGTAAACATCACTCTTTGAGCTCAGCTGGCCAGTCATTGCATATCTGCCACGCAATGTGAGAAGATCTCAGACAAACAGTAAAATCATGTACACAAATTAACTGTTCAAAATGTTTTAGGCAACTTTTTAATCCACAACTATATTGTCTGTGTGTGCGCTAACTACTGTTAAAACACATCTGCAGTACACTTTATGACATTTAGAATACACTTCTTTACCAAGCAATAAATGCTAAGTGGTCAATCTGGCTATGAATACTCCATTAGTTTTTGGAAAAGGAACTTACTCTGGAGCATGATAACCAAAAGTCCCAAGGACACGAGTGGAGTGAAGACGTGCTGCCATATCAGGTGCTTGATTCGATAAGTCAAAATCTGCAATCTTGGCAACATCATCATCAAAGATCAAGACGTTACTAGACTTAATATCGCGATGGATAACATGAGGTTGAGCCTTTTCATGTAGGTATTCTAGTCCTTTTGCAGCCCCAACAGCAATTTTCACTCTCTGTGCCCATGACAACACTGGACCTGGCTGAGCACCCTTTACACCTTTTCTTCCTATATAAAGAATTTAAAGTTTAACATGCGACCCAAGGATATCAACTATAACCGTACTCCGAGAAAAGCAGCAACATCAAACAGTTGAACAATGCAAGGAGAGTATATGTCCATATTGTTACATTTCATAAGGCATTGATCAAGTCATGCTGCCAATATGCAAAACAGCAAAGGAAAATCAAAGCAAGCATTTTCTGCAGTCACAAACTTATTTCTATGTGCTAGACATATATCAATACAGACATAGAAATAGAGCTCTAGCTCCAAAAATATACTACAAATACTTTCTGATATTTTAATTTCTGAAGCATCTATCAGATTCTAATACTATGTGCATCACCAATCCAACGAGAATGGAGGACAAGAAGCTGTCGGTATATTCTTAAGATGGAAAAATTGAAGTCACTAGATTTCTCAAAACCAGAAATCTGATTAAACAAAAGCTAACAATTGAAGTTTTTTTTTTAAGATGCCCACAAATTCTACGTGAGCATCTTGCTTGATGTTCTGTAAACCACAATAGGATTCATTTTCAGCAAAAACAACTATCAAAATATTAACATTACTCACCATGAAGGATATCATGAAGAGATCCATTTGAAGCATACTCGTAGGCTAGTACACGAAGACCACCATCCACACAATAACCCAGTAGCTCAACGACATTCTCATGTTTTAGTCTTGATACCATTGAAACCTGCCATGGATGCATAAATGAAGAAAATCTTAATGGAAGTTCTATGTGATAAACTTGTTAAGATGGAATGCTGTGATTAAACCAACCTGTGCTAAAAATTCTTGGTCTGGTTGCTTACTTGAGTCCAACTTCTTTATAGCTGCAGCCTTACCATTCTTGAGAACACCATAGTATACCCTCCCATAGGATCCCTCGCCAATCAAAGAATTTGAACCAAAGTTATCTGTTACATCCTTCAACTCATCAACCGGAATAGCAGGGACAGCAATGGGCTGGACGGTCACCGTTTGTGTGTCCTTCGGAGCTGTTTCTGTGGTACGATAACCTGCATTCTTACCTGAAAAGAATTCTTCAGTGAGCTTCAGTATAATGAAATAATAAACATTTGAAATTAATAAAAAATACTAAAGATACAATTGCTTGGTGCTGAACCGTGGTTTTATGCTACTCCACTAATTTAATGAATGGTAACTAAGCATAAAGGAGGATTAAGCAGCAATAAACCAAAGAACTGATCACCTAAGGTTTTACTTTCCATCATAAGTTGTACACCCTCATTCCCAAAATAATGGTCCTTCATTGAAAAGAGAAGTTCAGACAAAGCACCATCAATCCACATAACCCTACTAACTGTTGTGCATCTCAGCCCATATTGTTTGTGCATTCTTGTCTTTTCCATATCCTCAAACCAAAAGAAAATTTCAGAAGGGGAAAACAACCAAGTTGTTTGTAATCTTCAGAGACTTTGGACATGCAAAAGTAGAAAGGAGGATAGTAAATATGGAAATGAACAAGGTATAGGCGATCATCAGACCATATGCATTTCCATCTCTTTTATATGCCAGATCCAAACTTAGAGATGTCAATTATGAATTTCAGGTTACTCCATAAATATCCAAGATCTATTCACTCCAATCCAACAATAAACATTATTTCACTTGGTGTACGACAAAGTTTACTCAAAGGAGCTTAATATTGATCATGAAGAATTTACCTGCCGCATTATTTGCCATGAATGGTCCATGATCAGCAGCCTTTTGTATGTCATCCTCCGCACAACAGCCAAAGCAGCTCATGATTAATTGTCCTCAGGTAAATACCTAGACAACAAAAAGGAAGGCCATTAGTAGCCAATTACAATTCTTTTATAGGAACCCTTTGCTACATGAGACAATTGTGCAAGACACTTAGACAACCAACGTTAGTGAGATTTAGACAACTAAATGATGCTTTTCTCATCTTGATCGAGCACCTCTTCCAATTAATTTCTCTAACTTCTTCCAGTTTCTCTGCATCCGGTCGGAGAGTAACAGCAATATATTTAACTATAGCAAAGATTAGCAGATATTTGACTTAGTTAGCACTCTTGATCCTTTAGACTTCGAATGAAATTTTATGTCCAAATTAAGCTGAAAGCTACACCCTTTTAATGGATACCTAAACAATTACATACCGATTAACTCAGGGCATAGAATCTCAAAGTACACAGTGACAGTAACATCACTCATTTATAGCATCTACTTGATCTAGATAGCGAACCACTCAAATCAGATCAACCCAATAAACTAACAAGAACACGACATAACACAATCCCATCAAACCAAATTATCACACCAACAATAAGATCATAGCAAACACACAAAAGTGTAAATCTTTTGAATAGAAAAATACAGAAAACAACAACTTTTGCTAAAAAAAACGATAACAGTACTAAAAATTTCGAACCTTTGAAACATAATTACCTTTTTTCAGATACAAATCAGAAAACCCAGTATTTAAAATTAGATTATACAAGCAAATTTTACAGAGCAGACAAGCAAGACCCCAGATTTTTTTATATATGTCAACGAAAAGAATCAAAGTAAAGAAGTTTTTTCAAGAAAACAAAAAAAAAAAAAAATTTTGGGTCAAGAGAAAGCTCTCACCTTTATTTTGTTTTTTAACTGAAAATGAGTTTCCTGACAGATGCTTGGAAAAATTGTGGGACTAGGGGAGGTTTTACAGTGAGGACTGGTGAGTTGTGTGTGTGAATCCAAGGGCTAAAATGTGCCGGATGAGCTAAGCGCGTAACTTATAAATTTTCTAATGAATGGAAAAAAAAAAAAAAAAAAAACTAAAATGGGCAGTATTACAAGTGTTTTGTGGGAACGTAATTTTACTTTAGTAGATTTGCTTGCCTGCCCGCTTGCCTAGGTGCTCTGTCCTTGTCTGCTTTGACTTTTACATCCTTTGCTTTTGCTATAAATTACTACCTCCATTGTCTATTTTCATTCTTAAACATTTTATTTTCAATTTATTTTTATTTAACGTCACATTTCAAGTCTAAAATTTTAAAATTGCAACGAAAGGCATTTCATAGATTTGAGAATAATGCCTATTAAATTCAAAATGGTTAGACTGAATTATTATTTAAATATAGAATAGTAACTTATAAACTAATGATCCAATCTCAAATCACATAACTCGCCAACAAAGAATATCAATGCAATATAAGTTAGTAACAACTAAACAGTGTACGTTTTTACAAGTGATTAGTACAATCTCAAGAGGTAACTTCCATTACCTTCACACTATGTAATTTTGCTGAAAATTTCTTAATTGGCCTATGTTCTAATACAATATTTACCTTGCCCCCACAAACAATATGACGCCTTGAGTTAATATCAATTAAACCAAAATAAGATAATTTAAATTTATAACACTAATTTATAGACTACACTTAACATGTTTTCTCCCAATAATGCTGGACTCCACGCTTCATTTTTATTGTTAGTCTTTTTTCATACATGAATTGTATATTTATATTAGTTGGTTTACGTGGAAGCATGTGAGATTCACAATGTTGTGCAATCACAAGTATAATTTCATGTGAATATTATAAGTTTAAGTACATGGTGACTGTATTTGTATAAATAGAATTAGTAGCACATTTTACGAAGTTTTAGAGGGTAGTCAACTCATTAAACAATTTCACAAAAAAAAAACTCATTAAACAAAGTTCAAGGAGGCGTAAAGACTATATAAGGAGGGCATTTCACCCATTATTAAGGTTTGAGGCATGACACTTGATATACCATTTCTTTCATTCGTATCAAGTTTTATTCGACTGAAACTATGGATAAGAGTTGGCCTTACTTGGGATGTGCATAAAAACCTTAGTCGAGTCTCAATTTTGAATCAGTCAATAAGTTTATTATTATTATTTTTTAGGTCAGTTTTTATAAATATATTTAACTCATTTGAATCATATCTTTTATATAATTAAGTTATATATCTCAAAATTTAAATTATAATAAGAATTTAAACGAATGTTTTACGTGGGTAAAAAAAAAAAAAATAGTGGAAATTTCAATCACTAGAGTTTGGGGCGGCTCTTGGCCAACTAATCCATATGTCCCTTTGTATACCGACCATTTATATCATTAATACGCGTTTGCTTTTAATCATTGCATGTGAGTACAGATGCTTTTCTCTTTATTAATATATTTTCTTCTGGATCTTTTAGAAATCTTTAGGATTTTGCATTGCCGAGAATCTAAACCATTCTCGCTTAGAAGCCCACTTCCATTATCTCTTGGGAATAAAATGGGAAGTAGGCCAATCTGGTCTGATCAAATTATGGATCGGACTAGTTGAACTCCCCGTTTACATGGATCAAGAATTTTGGCTTCGACCCAAGGCTGAACTAGCCCATTTTCAGGCCACTACTTGTTTGAACATGGCATTTTTTTTTATATAATAATTAAGATTGTGAAGAAAGCACCTAATTAATTTTCATGTTTATTAACTATTATTACTTTTGCAAGTGGGTCTTTCTTACTCTAATCCTGCGAGAATATAATATTGTTCTACTTTATCAACTCAAGTAGCAGACTTCAATTTTAATAGGCCATACACGGGGGAATTTTGCTAGCCAATATATATACTACTAATTAATTGTGTTAGTATTGAAGATCGAATAACAAACCAAACCAAATCAAATCATGTTTTAGAGAAATTTTGGTCATTTGTTCACATAATTTTTTAAAAAGATAGGACACAAAGTCTTTAAGTCAAACAAAAAGTAATTTAAAAAAGTATATATATATATATATATATATATTAATTATATCAATAATATATTACCGTTAAATTTCACTAATGTTACAAGCAAATTAATCAATTTATACCATGGTCCACACCATACGTCATATATACAAGTTGATTTGGTGTGTCGTGGCTTGTCCTATGTTTTGTTACGATGTTTGACCGCATTTATCCCCATGTGCAGATTGTTTGTTCCCTGCATATATGTGGTGCATGCACCATGATCAGGTTCAATTCATGTATATGATCTTTATTCTAATTGCTTTACATAAAACAAGATAAAGTAAGCTAACAAAAATTAATAAGAGAGATTGGAGACGAAGATCATCACCATATTCATAGGATGGCCGTTGAGTACTTTATTGCTTGCTTAGCTTAATTAACAAGCTTCCATCGTCATCTACGTCATTCACATGACTTGTTCTCTTTACCCAACTGATCATAAGAATGTTTATCTATATTTTTACTTTTTACAATCCATATGCGTGTACGATGTGTGTATATATTTGGCACTTCATAATTTAGAGAACTGAAAGCCCACACGTCGACGTGTTCTTCCTAAGTCTTTGCCAAACAAACAACTCTCGATCTAAATTCTAAGATTAACATAAGATTTTGAATTAATTGCAGGAGAACTTTTAGCGCATGTCATGTCCAAGAATATTTTGCATTACATTTTTTCTCGGTTGCCTTTACTGATAAGGTTGGTCAGTGGTAGCTTTAGGACCAACTTTCAAGACGTCCTTTTCGCTTTTAAAGATCCAATAAATAAGTGGGTAAAAAATCATTGTACGCGTGATTGGATTGGTTATCATAGAAAATAAAACAGATAATCCCACACCATTTGTAATCTATATATATATATATATATATATATACATGAAACTATATATGTTTATATATATATACAAACTCGAACTATGAAAAACATACAACATATGAATCGATGATGATGATGATGTTGAAAGAAGTACAGATCGATGATTATGACGACAAGACAAAGGTAGTGATAGGAAGTAGTACACAGTGATCTCCATTTGCAGGAAATGAACATTGAGCAATGCCAAAATACTATTATTCACATGCAATATGTCTTCACCATCAACTTGCTACAAATGATTTTATTTATTTTTTCCTTGATAATTGGATTATGTGTCAATTGTAAGTAACGCAATATCATATTTCTGTTATCAAATTAGAGAAAAATTAGAAGAGATAAATTAGAGAAAAACTAAAAAAGATAATAAAATTAAAAAGAAATATAATAGATGAAGGGAGAGAAAAAAATGAAAAATAATTAAGTACATACGATCGACCATTATATTTATTGTAATGATCTACAAATATTATCAAGGCTACAAATTATTATCTTTGTTATTCATTTGGACAAGAGAATTCTTAACCAAGAAGTGTCAATAGTACAATCACTATATTCCCAAGTTAAGGAAACAAAAAGCATCATACATTGTAGGAAAAATGAAACACTTAAGACGACGCAAACAATATGCACCATATAATATCATATATGTCACTATATCACATGGTCCTCCCTCCCCCTCAATATCCATTTTCATCTAATTTCTTTTTCCACTAATAAGTTGTGTACGATAATAAATTTTTTTCAACACTGAAAACACACATATTTTTTACTTTTCACATTTACTATGACTTTGTAATAAGAAGTACCGAGAAACACGGAGTCAGTGGGGCCAATGAAGATGACATAAACAATATTTAACATCAATTAATAAAAGTGTACTATGTACTTTACATTAATTGCATTTTATGGCTCACAAGTACCCTGAGACTTTTTCATTTTCACCCCTTCATTTTTTCCTCATCACTTATTTTATATTTTTTCTCTCTCCTCTGACAACCAAAATAAAATTAATCTTTTCTCTTTTTTTTTTCATTTTTTGTTGCTTTCTCTTTCTAAATCGCCGGCGATCTTTCGCATAGGAGAGTTGATCAAATCACAACGCCGACTTTTCCGGCAAGTTTTAGTCCTTTATTCTTATCTCTCTCTCTTTTTTTTTTTTTTATCCAAATTTTTTAATATTTATCTATTTTTACTGTTATTGTTCAGTTACAGTTAACTGTGTGCTTATGCGTTTGCAAAAAGTTGCCATTTTTAGTATTAAAGTTGGAAGCTTTTTGGTGATGGCATATAAATTGTGAGGTTTGTTTGATTGAAGAGATGTAGTTGAACTGACCTATAGGTGTTTAAGCGTTGTGGGTATCTCTTGTTTGGGTCCATGGATGTGTCGGTTGGGTATTTTTGGAGTTGTACAGTAGCTAATCTCTGTGGTAATTGGTGTTAGATGTGATATCTTTCATGGGTTTGTAATAAAAAAATTGATCTTTTTCATCTCTGTAGTCTTTTGGAGTGGTTTTTAATTTTTAAATTTATCTTCTTCTTTTTTTCAATTTTGTTTTTTTTGGGTTTTGAGCTTTTTGGTACTTTGAATTTTGATCCATGGAGGCTAAGGTAGGGGGAAATGCTCCTCATTTCTACGGTCCAGTGGTATCTGACGTGAAGGCAGTTGGGAAAAAGAGTATGGAGTGGGACTTGAATGATTGGAAGTGGGATGGTGATTTATTTGCAGCTGCTCCATTGAATACACTGGCATCTGATTGTAGAAGTAGGCAGTTTTTTCCTGTGGGGTCTGAAATTCCTGGAGATGTCGGTGTGTCAAATAATTTATCTTCCATGTCGGATGAATTAGTGTTGGGGGATGGGAAAGGGAAGAGGGAATTGGATAAACGGAGGAGGGTTGTTGTTGTTGAAGAGGAAGAATTGAATAATGAAGATGGATCACTTAATCTGAAGCTTGGTGGGCAAGAGTACGCTATCACGGAGGGGGAGATGGAAAAATGGGAGGGGAAGAGTGGCAAGAAGAGCAAAACTGTTGGGGCTTCGTCTAATCGTGCAGTCTGTCAAGTTGAGGATTGTCGAGTGGATTTGAGCAATGCTAAAGATTATCACCGACGTCATAAAGTGTGCGATGTGCATTCTAAGGCCACAAGAGCATTGGTGGGAAATGTTATGCAACGGTTTTGTCAGCAATGCAGCAGGTCAGTTTTTATGTGGAGGCTACATTTTCAAGTTTAAGAAATCATTAATTTTTTCACTGAATCTTATCCCAAAAACAGGAGAGAATTTTTATTTTTTCTTTCCTTGGAAGGAAAATCCTCATCTTTCAGGAAGCACAGTTGCCAACCATGTTATTAGTTACTTTCTTTTGCAGTATCGCGTAAGCAATTACTTTGGATCACAAGCTAAAATGTTCAGCATCCTTCCTGTTTTTTGGCGTATTGCAGTTTCTGACTTCTGCATATTTTGGGTCTTGTCTTGTAGACATAGCTGTAGTCAAAATGATAACCATTCCAATCAGATGTTAACTCGATCACTTCTGAGCAGGTTTCATGCTCTACAAGAGTTTGATGAAGGGAAGCGGAGCTGTCGTAGGCGTTTAGCAGGGCACAATAGGCGCAGAAGAAAGACACATCCAGAAAATGTAGCTACTGGAGCCTCCTCAAATGATGAGCGGGGTAGTAACTATTTGTTGATCAGTCTGCTCAGAATACTCTCCAACATACACTGTACGTAATCCTCTTTTGAGTAACCATTCTACTCAATGAATTGCACTCATTGAGGAAATTAGCAAATAACAGATATTCTTAAAAATAATTTTGTTCCTTCTAATGTCTGACATTTATTTGGATTTAATTTTTTTGTTATTTATTTTTTATTTTTATGTTTATGCCTGTTGTAATCATGTAGTTTAATGAGAATCAAACCATCAATAGTGAAAGTGGACCAATGCAGATAGACATACAAGATGCGTCTTACATTACCTGCTAGTGTCACCATTCTCAGATGCAAGTCACATTATGTAGACCATTTTGGTTTACTTGACAGGCTGTATTCGTCGTTGATGATTACACTCTGAGGATGGAAAATAGGAGTGGTACTTTGGCAGTTGTTTTGTATTGTGGAAAATTAATGACTTAGAATCTGATTGTCACTACCCAATACACATGTTGCTGAACTCTCAGTACCCAGTTTAAACGGTGCTTTAATCTGACTTGTTGTGATGAAACAATATAAAAGGCTGCTGAATTGCTTAGAGATGAAGGGTACTATCTGGTTTTGCAATACTTAGGTAGCGTGTCAATGATGTCACAAGTGGAAATATACATGCTATTTGCAACTTGAACGACAGCTAAGAAACAAACAATTTGGCATCCGATGTTTCTGAAAAGATGAAAAACAGCCGTGCTCAAGCTCCATGTGATACTGACATAAAAGAAGAGAGACAATAATTTATACTTTTGCTGGATGAATCCAAGCCATTTATAGATACATACAGATCAGATTTACTGATGTAACTATGCTGTGATTTCAACAAAAAATTTCATTTTTTTTCCATCATGATATGTATTAGAGAAGGTACCAGTTCTGCAATTTTACACTCATTCATTTTTTTTCCATCATGATATGTATTAGAGAAGGTACCAGTTCTGCAATTTTACACTCATACCTGTCGGGGAAAAGATTTCAAGGTTGTAGAGCTGTGGGACTATACTTTATCTTTTTGCATAATGAGCAATTATGCTTGTCACAAGTTCCAAGCTTAGGCACCAAGTACAAGAGGTTTTAATGGGGGATGATATAATCATTGAGACATCACATGCAGGAAAATTCAATTTTGTTTACTTGGAAGGGGATTATTCATAATGTTGTCGGTCATGGGAACCCAAATTCTGACAGATTCCTAGTATTCCTTCAGAGTAGAAGGGTCAAGTGAATTTTATGTAGGCGTTTTATTTTGTATTTAATGCTAGCAATAATAAAAATGTAAATCCCTCATCATTCTCTTTAGATATGAATCAGTGTTTAATAGTTAGACATTAAGCCATGTATAATGAAGAAAATATAAGGAGTGAATATTGACGCACATTGAGCATTTGTGGAATGATTGATAATGAACATGATCGGAGGATGTGTCTGAAGTGAATCTGCATAAATGGAAATTTGAAGTTCAGGTGTACCGTGTGTGATAATGCTGACAATTTTTCCCTATTGTTTCTTCCTCCTCCTTTTCTTTCAAAGAATTGTCTGTTCTCCACTTCCTATAATCATGAAGTTGAGTACTTATACCTTACAGCTTCCCCTCTGTATGAATTGCAGCCAATAGCTCAGATCAATCCAAGGATCAAGATCTACTCTCCCATTTATTGAGAAACCTTGCAAATCTTGCTGGCGCAGTCAATGAGAAGAACCTAACTAAATTGCTACCTGGATCTCAAGATATGCAGAATGTTGGGACATTAGCGGTGACTCCGGCAAAGGTGCCAATTTTGACAGCAGGTCCTAAACTAGCTTTCAATTTGGTTCAGCTTCTGATTCTATTTATCTGCAGGATCCTGGGTCTAATGAGCAATATGGAGCTGCACCTACATCTGAAGTGAGACATAATAGAATGTTGAGAGATGATGGGCAAGGCATTAATGTACAAAATCCATCTGCTTCAGGATCTGCTCTTCTGTTGCCTAGTAGAGTAGGCAACTCAGGGAGTGCTCAGGATACTACAGCTGGAAAGACAAAAATAAATGACATTGACTTGAATAGTGCTTATGATGAATCTCAAGACTGCATGGAAAACTTTCAATTTACTAATGCCCCCATAAATGAGGGAAATGTGTCTTCTTCTTGGCCTTTAGTGTTATACCAAGACCCTTACAAGTCAAGCCCACCTCAGACAAGTGGAAATTCTGCTTCCACGTCTTCGCTGTCACCATCTAGTTCAAGTGGGGAAGCTCAGGTATTATTTGATGCATCTTTTGTTTCCATCTGCCAATTGAGTTATCACAATTTGCAAGTTGAAATTTGCATTTGAAAATGTCTGGAATGAATTGATGCTCTTGAGTCATGTTTTTTCTTCATATAGGCATGCATGCGTGCATCTTCAAAATGCTCCATCTAATAATTTATTGGACTGGGTGCATATTTTCTGATATGGGGAGCTTAGCTTTCATCTTGTCTTTTGTGTTTGTTTCGTCCCTCATTCAGTAACATTGTTTTCAGCTCTCACATCATTTCAGTTAGTTTGAATATTGATAGGCAGAAGGTGTAGCTACTACGATAATCAAGCGGTTTTGTTTCCATTTACCATCAGTCAATTGCTATTTGACCCAAAAGACCTATCTATTAACTAAAACTTTCTAAATAATTGTCAGAGTCGGACAGATCGAATTGTTTTTAAACTCTTTGGAAAAGATCCTAGTGACTTTCCTCATGTCCTGCGTAATCAGGTATTTAACTATTTTGCAGCCTTTTTTTTTTTTTTCTTTCAAATTTCTTATGTTTTTTGCCATTTGAATTTAATTTATCAAACATTATATGTTTGCAGATTCTCGACTGGTTGTCGCACAGTCCTACTGACATTGAAAGCTACATTAGACCTGGTTGCATTGTATTAACTATATACATACGAATGGAAAAATCCATTTGGAAGGAGGTAAGTTTTGCTTCATTATTTGTATTGGAGATTGCTAATTAGGGAGAACATTTACTGAGCTGTACTCTGCATTTATTTCAACAAAAAAGGATGCTCAAACTCGGATTTGGCTCAAGTAGAGCTCAAAAGCAAGAGCGAGACGTAACCTGCCAGTTATTTTAACTTGGGCCTTGAGCTATTTATTTGCACTCTACAATGAGCCCATATGGACTGATTTTCACACTTGTTTGAACTCATATTTGTGTCTTTAAGAAGATAAGCTTCAACACTCCCTGTTATTGTGCTGTGCAGCTCTGCTGTGATATGGGCTCCAGTTTGAGGAGGCTTCTTAGTTTGTCAACTGACTCATTCTGGAGAACAGGATGGATCTATACTCGAGTGCGAAATCGTGTTGCATTTATATATAATGGTTGGTATTTGTTCATATCTTTATTTTGCTTCAGCTGCTATTTTGACCGTCCAATGTTATGCAAGACGGTAAAAAGTACTGACTGCTATAAGGAGGGGTGGGGTTTATTGCAGGTCAGGTGGTTCTGGACACATTCTTACCACATAACAGTCATGGAAGTTGCAGGATATCGAGTATCAAACCGATTGCTGTTTCCCACTCCGAGGGAGTTCGGTTTTCAGTTAAAGGCTTCCATTTGTCTCGGTCTACAGTAAGGTATCTCTTTGAGTGCACATCAACACCTTGATCCTAATAATGGTGGTTTGCGATTCTATACCTGCCACCTTTGAATTAGTTCAACCAGTGTGCGAAAGTTGGATTTTTTTATCTTTCAGGTTACTATGTGCACTACAAGGAAAATACCTAGTCCAGGAAAGTTGTGCTGAGATGATGGAAGAAGCTGATTCCTCCATTGAACATAGTCAGATCCAGTCATTGAGCTTCCCATGTGCCATACCAAATGTTATTGGAAGGGGATTTATTGAGGTGAGTTGTTTCCCTTTTGCTTGTTGTCTCATGTTTTACAGTGATCAGTAACCATAAATTGGCTTTACCTAGAGTACTTGTTCGGTCTATGGCTATTTATGAAGTCCTTTCTTTAGCTACTTTGTTGCAATGTCTTATATACAGCCACTTGGTGTGGCCGAAGTTGTGAGTTTCGTTTACTGTATGACTATTCCGTCCTGGAACAATGCTCAAACATTAAATTACTCTCGACAAATTGCTTAAAATTTGAAATGGGACTTTCTGCATCATAACTAGCAATTAGTGTTAATTTCTTACTTCGAGTCTTTTCTTACTAGGTTGAGGACCATGGTCTTAGCAGCAGCTTCTTTCCATTTATAGTAGCAGAAAAAGATGTTTGCTTGGAGATTTGCACTCTTGAAAGTATGATCGACATTGCCGAAAATGCTGATGGCATCCAGGGTGGTAGAGAAGCACTAGAAGCCAGAAGTCGAGCTTTGTATTTTATACATGAGATGGGTTGGCTTCTTCACAGAAGTCAATTGAAGCTTAGATTGGGGGAAACTGGCTTTCATTATGACCTCTTCCCTTTTGAGAGATTCAGGTGGGTTGTGGAGTTCTCCATTGACCATGAATGGTGTGCTGTTGTTAAGAAACTTCTGGACATTCTGTTCAATGGGAGTATAGATATTGGACAGCATACATCTGCTGAACTTGCATTGCTGGAGATTGGCCTGCTCCACAGAGCAGTTCGGCAGAATTGTAAGCCCATGGTAGAATTCCTCTTGAGATACCACCCAGATGGAGTTCCAGAAAAATTTGGATCAGAGCGGAAGCAAAAGCAACACAACCATGAGAGCTACTACTTATTTAGACCTGATGTAACAGGCCCTGGAGGTTTGACTCCTCTGCACATAGCTGCCAGTAAGGATGGCTCTGAGGATGTATTGGATGCATTAACTAATGATCCTGGACTGGTAATACTAACATCTAATGTTCTACTTCTATACTTTTATTTATTTTTAATGTGAAAAGGAGAACTAGGTGTGGTAGAGACGTAGAGTTCTGACAACTACATTCTTCAGGTGGGAATTGAAGCATGGAGGACTGCCCTTGATAGTACTGGATTGACGCCCAATGATTATGCATCTTTGCGTGGCTATTACTTGTACATCAACCTAGTCCAAAAGAAAATCAACAAAAAATCAGGGAGTGGCCATGTTGTTCTTGACATACCTGATAATCTTTTAGACAGCAACATTAAGCAGAAGTTGACTGATGCTCATTTACCGGTTAAAGTCGCAAGCTTCCAAACGGAGAAGGTTGCAGGTAGACCTCTCCAGAGGCATTGCAGGCAGTGTGAGCAAACATTGGCTTATGGAAGCACCGGAACATCTTTGGCTATGTATAAACCAGCAATGCTTTCCATGGTTGCGATTGCTGCTGTCTGCGTTTGTGTAGCTTTGCTATTCAAGAGTTCGCCGGAGGTACTGTATGTGTTCCGGCCATTCAGGTGGGAACTATTGGAGTATGGATCGATGTAATGTAGGCAGGCGTATCCTCCAACAGGCGATTGTTGGCGAGAAGAGAATGTAGAGACACCATTATTTGTACCTTCTAGATATTAATGGAAGCTGAAATAATATGAGATGTATATCTATGTTATGCTAGTTAGTTTCAAATTACAGAGGAAGGTTAATTACATAAAGCAAATGTGTCGATTATTGAGAAATGCTTAAATCATTTTACCTTAAACAATTTATAAATACAATGTATGTGCTAATAATCTTCGCTTGAGACTGCAAAAAATGGATGGAATTTTAAGGTGATGCAGATGAACATTGGTTGGTAGAGTCATATGCAGATGTTTAGTGAGGGAAATGAGAAGAATGGCTTGTACATTTTCATCTCCACAACCTTCAAGTTTATGGTTGGCCTCTATATGATACTATTTCACATAATACCCTTCATATTTTGTCAAAAAGAGTCAAAATGCAAGATTACATATTTTTGACACTACTATATTTTGTCGAAACAATCTAGTATATCAAAGTTAAGTGCTTTCTTGATTTTTGCATATTAAAAATTTCGTGTATTATACATAATTTTGAATATATAAAGATTTATATATATATTTTTTATAGAAAGATTTATATATTAACTACCATAAAATAGGTACGATCCTTTTTCGCACCTTAGATATCGGGGACCATCCATTTTCGTAAAAGAGTTTGCGAAAAAGATTATTGAAATTCATGGGGGTGCTACACCTACATGGGAAAAGGGTAAAGAGGTCACTACACAAATACAAGTATGAGTATATAGTAAGTATATCTAATAGTCAAAGAACGAGCTTCTTCCTCTTCAGTTGATAAAACCATTACCATAATAAACCTCTCTCTGCTTCTTGGGTAGCTGCTCCAATGACGACGTCGTTTGGTGTCTCCTTGTCATCCTCATTCCTCCCCTCTTATCTTCCCACCAAGACAACCGCCACCATCTTCTTCATCACCACCACAAAGCTCAACAACAATAATAATAACAAAAAGCTCGTTCACTGCTCATCAACAACAGCGACTACTACTACAAAGAAGAAGAAGGTTTGGAAAGAAGGAGAATACCCAGGTGTAAGCATAAATGATAACTATGAACAATACAGGAATAAGCAGCAGAAGATAAGAACACCCATCAAGAATATTAAGAAGAAATTGGATAGAAAGAACAATGCTAAGGCATGGGTCAACACCGTTACTGAAGCTCTTTCTGACTCCATTGCTAAAAAGCAATGGCTCCATGCCCTTGAGGTACTATGCTATTCTTTCTCTCTCTCTCTCTCTCTCTCTCATAATTTTTTTGCTCTTTATGTTGTTTATAGCTTGAAGTTGCTTTTTCTTATTATTTTTGGGTCATGGGGGAGATTAAAGATAAGATTTTTATCTTTTTTTGATTTATAATCTATCAAATTTTCTGCGATTAAGCTCTACCAGTCAATGCAATTAGATGGTTTGTAACAAAAGTAAAAAAGAACCCTTTTTTCCCTTGTGTTGTTCATAGCTGAAGAAGCTTCTTCTTCTTCTTCTTACTTTATTATTATTATTATTTTTAAGGCAAGGGGGAGAAAAAGATAAGATTTTTAGGCATTTTCCAATCCAATGATGATTAAAGAAACAAGTCTTCTATTAATATGTCTGAACTTGATTACGTTATTTGAAGAACTGGTCTTGATTTTACTTGCTAAGTCTCAAAATCTAAAACTAGTGTCGCTTAGGGATACTTAATGCTCCTATTACTTATAATGCATAAAGGAAAAGAGTGAAAATTATATTTTTTTTCAATGTCTCAATGGACATCATTTGGTTTTCACCTCATGCTTCTTGTGGAGAAACCAATTTCATGGAAACTTTGGTCATTTCTATAGTGTTTAGTTGAATGTTAAGAGTCCTTGTTGAATATTTTAGGTATTTGAGATGCTAAAGGAACAGCCCTTTTATTCACCAAAAGAAGGGACTTACATGAAGCTGCTTGTTCTTCTTGGAAAGTCTGGGAAACCCGAACGAGCCCGTCAACTTTTTGATGAAATGGTTGAAGAAGGATTGGAGCCAACGAGAGAACTTTACACTGCCTTGCTTGCTGCCTATTGTAGAAGCAATAGGATTAATGAGGCATTCACAGTTCTTGACCAAATGAAGGCCTTGCCTCTATGTCAGCCTGATGTATATACGTTCAGTATATTGATTAAGGCTTGTGTTGATGCTTGTCAATTTGATCTGGTTGAGTCCCTCTATGAACAGATGGCTGAAAGATTGATAACACCAAATACTGTCACTCAGAACATAGTATTGAGTGGTTATGGGAAGGCGGGGAAATATGAACAAATGGAGAAAGTGCTCTCTGGGATGCTTGTGAGTACCACATGCAAACCTGATATATGGACAATGAATACTATTCTCAGCTTGTTTGGTAACAAGGGTCAGATTGAAATGATGGAGAGATGGTATGAGAAATTCCGTAATTTTGGAATTGAGCCGGAGACTCGCACCTTTAACATCCTTATTGGTGCTTATGGGAAGAAGCGGATGTATGACAAGATGTCTTCAGTGATGGAGTACATGCGTAAACTTTCATTTCCCTGGACGACATCTACTTACAACAATGTTATTGAGGCATTCTCAGATGCAGGTGATGTAAAGCACATGGAGTACACATTTTCTCAAATGCGTACTGAGGGCATGAAGGCAGACACTAAAACCCTCTGCTGTCTCATTAAAGGGTATGCCAATGCAGGCCTTTTTCACAAGGTAATCAACACTGTTCAGTTAGCTGGGAAATTGGAGATTCCTGAGAATACCTCATTTTATAATGCCGTCATTTATGCCTGTGCAAAAGCGGAGGATTTAATGGAGATGGAGAGAGTGTTTTCGAGAATGAAGGATAAGCAGTGCCAACCAGACTCCATGACATACTCTATCATGATTGAAGCATATAGGAAGGAAGGTATGAATGATAAGGTATATGATTTAGAGCAAGAGAAAAACATGGTTGCTGCTGATGGTTTGAAAGATGACGTTTATCCCCAGAGAGAGACTTTCGATTCTTGCTGAGACATGGGCTGTTTGTGCCCATCTTTTGCTGTCCAATATACAGGCATCTAAGATGGATGCTATTTGAATGGAAGTGATGATTGATATGTCATTGAGTTGTCTGTTTGGAACTGAATAGTCTGCAGCTCTACCTCAGCATGCTCATGCCAAGTACACATGCAACCTTACCCGAGGAATTAACCAAATGCTTATCATCTTTGATGTACATATAATGTTTATCTCTAAGTGAAGGTGATGTCTTTCTTTTCTTAACGTTGTTTTCTTTTCTTTTTTTTTTAATTTTTTTTTAATTTTTTGTTTATAGTTTTTTGGTAGTGATGAGCTTTTGTGGAGTTGATTTATCTTTCTTGTAAATTCATTTTTCGAGTAATTGAAACAAAATTCCGTCTTTCCCCAGAGAAATGCTACATTGTAGTTATTTCCTTTTCTACCTTGATATATGCAAACCAAACCAAACCAAACTAAACTCATATCTTAATTAGGTGAGGACAGCTGTATGAATTTGACAACGATACTCATTCCTATTGAGAGTCGTCTCCTCTATTAGTTCCATGCAAGCAAGTTCTCATTTGAGAGTTCTAACTCCTTTCACTCCTCTTGCAATGGGAAACCTCTATGCATTCAAACCTTCTGTTAGGTGCCTCCACAAGTTTCCTCCTAAAATATTTGAACTTTCTCAAGCAGTTTTTCCTTGTCTTGTACTCAATCAGAGCCCACTTTAACTCAAAACATATCGTTTCTTATCTTGTCCTTTCTGCTAGTGCCATTAATTCATCTTAGCTTTCATCTCAACCATTGGCATCTCTTGGACATGTTGGTATTCCATTGTCCCTCACTCCTATCCATACATCAATGTAGGCCTTATGAATATCTTATAATACTTATTTTTGAACTTCTAAGTGGTATTTTTTTGTCAAACAAACTCTTGACGCGCTTCTCCATTTTGTCCATCCCGCCTTGACTCAGTATGGGAGAGAATTTTTTCCTTGGCACGCTGCCAAGGTGTTGAAAGTTGGATGACTTACATGTACCTCAAACTATCAACCTCCCGGGCCTACGGAGCTCGCCTCAGGGGCATGGGCAATGTTTTTCTTTGAATTGAAAAGATTCGCGTTGTATTTAGAGCCATAAGTCTTTGTGTCTAACTTAAATTAGGTTAATCCACCATTAATAAGATTATGAGTACTGCTGAAAAGCTGTATCTATAGCTTCTATTGATAATTTACTGTCAACAAATCATAGTTTGAGTAGGCCAATGGACCATGTCTAATACACAGGAAAGCTCAAGCCTTGTTACTCCCATAGATATTATAGAAGCCTTAAATATGGTATATCCATAGTTGGTACAAACCTATACAATAGTTCTGGCAGAAAGATTAGCAAATATCCTGCTGCTTTATCTCTATTTTTACCCCCTTTGGAAATTTAATTTACCCATGCAATATGCAAAAAGAGAGGCAAAAATGACGGGATAAGCCACTAGAACAATGGCCACAAGGCCTAAGCGATCATGACTGAAGCCAAAATAGTCCTCCAGAAAGTAGCTGACGGATTTCAGCTCGCCAAACATCAGTGCCTGTTTATCCAAGTCTCCATATTGTGAAGTCAGGAGACCGTTTAGGGACCAGGAGGTGGGGCAAATCCAGTAGCACCAGATCTATCATTTTGGAATTTCCTGCATTCATTAATTTATTGCTTTTATATTTGCTGACACAAAGTCCAGCCATATGAAGCAAACTCTTATGTATTTGAGTGTTAAAAGAGAAGATGGAAGCTTACTGGTCCGGGAATAAGGAAGCCTGAGAAAAGAGACAAAATGGTATAGACTGCTGCAGCCAATATGGAGGCTACTTGGAGGCTTGGGCTCAGTGAAACAATCAGCATCCCAAGGTACACAAAGTAGAGAAATGTAGAGAATGTTGCATAGAAATACCAGAATACTTTATAAGCTCACCAATAATACCCTATTGATGGATATGTGATTGCCGCAAACAAAAATGCTTGTAATAATATATAAGGGATTTCAACTGTAACCTGCAATTTTGAGAAAAAAGAGCTTTGTTAGATTTTATATAGTGTGAATATGATTTCGTACCATAAATTGGTGACATTAATAACACTTAACCTGTGCAAATGAATAAGCCCACGGAGAATACATCCCAGCAAACTTTTCCCGATATAATACATTGCGCTCAATTGTAACATATGGTAGTATTGCTGAACAATTGTTTATGCCAAGGAACAAAACAGCAATATACATTGATCCAAATATGTTCAAGAAGTCCTGCTCATTGTTCCTTGGAAAAGTAGGAAAAAAAATTTCCTCAGACAGTGATTTGTTGAATAATAGCAATCAATAATCATTTAGGTGAAAAGTCGATCAAAAAGAAAATTAGCTCAAAACATTAATTGCTTATACAATATATATTTCAGTAATGTTATATACTCAGCTATATGATGCTTTTTAAGTTTGTACCAAATATGTAAATTTAGAACCTCCACGCATGCATAGTGTGACCATTTGTGTAGAATCTTAAAATACAAAATAATTATGTGCTTTTCAAATACTGACATGCACATACACACAAACACACACATATCTATCTATCTATCTATCTGTATATATATACAGAGACTTATGCATAGCTGAGGAGTTATACAGCTGCATATACCTATGTGTATTTAAAGACACACAGGTATAAGATTTTGGTTACAAGTAAACAAAATCAATTGTTCACAATTCTTTTGACTAAACTGGTCTCTAACTTAAATTGAGGATGAAGATTGTGCTATGCGGGTATGCAAATTGTTTATTGGCTTCTTCATCATCACGAAGGTAAGTTTGTAATCTGGCATGAGATCTTGCAGAGCAAGGTAAAGATTATTCATGGAGCGATCTCAAGTGGTTGGGTAAAGTTTTAGTTGCATGAGCTGAATCTGTACATGTCAAAAGAACTGAATACCAACTTCCGTAACTCAGTGATTTCCTCATAGAATGAATAAGAACTAACTCTTGCACCATTTTTTCTGATCTGGAAGTGAGGTAGAGCATAGGCGTCAATTTGTATATTCCAGAGAATCAGAGATGAAAGATAATAATAGGATTTGCATCTTGAACCAAAATGTTTTATCTACTACGCTTGACTCATAAACAAAGGAGAGGACTTACAGATCTTTCCCTTTCTGCCAAAAGACTGCCCCAAATAGTAATGCTGCAACGATCATGAACAGGAAACGTACGAAGTTGTAGTCTGGATTTCTCCAATAGGATAAATGTTGTTTCCATAGACATGCCTTAAACTGTTCCCAACTATTTTGTGGATATGGAGTAGGAAAATTCAGGTCTGTCGTATTTTGTGGTGGTTCACTAAGCTGTCTTACCATCTCCATGGTTTCCCTAGGGCCAGAATATGAACTTATTGTTAGCACACTGCTCTATTTGCATGAATCTAAAAGTTAGAAGCGTTATTCGTCAACATCTGTTGGAACAGAGGAGGGGACATATACGATGCTACACCTGTCTAATCTAGAGATAAATGACCAGAGCTTAAGAACTGGCAAAAACACGTCTAAAATAAACCTGAATAATTTACATATTATTCAACTTACTCATAGAGTGTTGAATTCTTGTATATCTTGGCGAAATCTAAACCAAGCTCTGCTTCTACTGATTCAGAGGTGACTTCTAACATCCATGTTGCTGGGTTATAATAGTCTCTGATTTTTGGCAAACCAGGAATACTCTGTTCAACAAGCAAAAGTATCAAATCAGCACAGTATGTAATATGCTTCACTGCCCAGAAAAAAGAGTTATCTTGGCAAAAGAAAAGTTGTGGTAAGGGGTGTCAAACTTTTACAAAGTTTAATATTATCTTCTTTCTTTTTTTGGATGTATCAACGGAAGTAGGAGATAAGGTCTTTAAAATGTTCCCAAGCTTCTATTGGTGTCATTTTCCATCAGATTTGTTTTGCTTTGAATAATATAAGATTACAGGCACACTCGGCACTAGGCTGGAAATTCCAGGTCCAGAGGCTTAACGACAGGAATACTAAGAGATGAACATTATTGTGAACTGGTCACTAGAATTAATAAACAGCAACTGAAACAGGTACATTGTCGGTTCAGTCACAAGCTTTTTGCCTGCTTGAATGGACCTCAGTTGATTTAAAGCACAATAGTGGTTGAAATTATTGAATTGTGGTTCCTATATTAGCTAAGTAATTATCAGTTGTTTTATGTTGAAATGTTGCTTGTGATGCTGTCATGTATTGATTCTTGTTAGATATATTAAGTTAGCTGCGTAATCATGCTTTCATATGGTTGATGTTAACTAACTACTAGATACTATATATATGTATGAATATACACACATGCACACACTCACATATATGTAGATGGCAAATGATTTCAGTTTCAGATTGCCTAGGCTCTATATCAGTTCCATATGCTCTATTTGTTATGCATCTTCTGTAGGACCATTCCAATTATGTTACTTTTGCATAAATGTGATGCTTATTAAGTTCAACTCTTGCATTTTAACATATAAAGCATAACACTGCTATTATATTCATCCCTCAAGATGTGGATAAGTGTTCATACCTCAAGATATTCAATAAGTTTGCATGAATGACGACCCAGCATACCAGAGTAGATAATCTTTCCTCCCCTTTTCATTAAAATCAACTGCATAGTAATAAGAGCTTGTTACAAACCTGAATCCTTAGTATGCTTGTCATATTGTTACACACATAACTTGAGCTTACAATATGAACCTGTGATCTACACAGACAGTGATACATGTATAGGAGATACAAATGTGATGTGGACATATACTATATACATCTTAGATACGTTATGTATATTTGCGCACTTAATTAACCATCACACATCAAACTTTTCACTCGTGCAGGTCTATTTGAGTTTCAAGTGGAATGGACAAAATTCTATTGATCTTAAAGTGACATATTGTACAAACTTAATATTTACGAAAAATAAGACATTAGTAAAAAGTGGTGCAGATTGCTTCTTACCTGATCAAAAGCCTCAAAAATATCAATGCTTGGTTGGTGAATGGTACAAACAGTTGTCCTTCCTGTGGCAGCTATATTTTTCACAGTGCGCATGACAATAGCTGCTGCTCTGGCATCTAAACCTGATGTAGGCTCATCCATGAATATTATTGATGGATTGGACACAAGTTCCACTGCAATTGTTAGTCTTTTACGCTGCTCTGTAGAAAGACCGCTTTGACCAGGAATGCCAACTAAGGAATCTTTAATATCTTCAAGCTCAATTATGTTAATGACTTCTTCAACAAATGTCTGCATAACAGGTATGGTGAAGGTTTGTTACTGACAAGAATATGTACATAATTGAGCTGCACATCAACTAATACTATTTTATCCACCTGTACAAACGTCAATATGCTGCTCAATAGTAATTTTAAAAGTACTTATTTTGCTTTCTGGAGCAAAGTTATTGATGATTCCATCATTGAGGTCTCTCTTATACACGACCTTAATGCAGTGGATAGGCTTAATTCATTCTGTGGAAATTCTTCTGATTTTTGCATTAGAATGTACGTGATCTGAAATCTCAGGAAATTTTTGTTACCACACCTTTTGTTTGTCTAGATGTTATGCCCCTCAATTAGAAGCTATGTCATCTAAAATGTAAGCAAATCTTAGATTCCAGTAAATGTTACTGGTTTTGGTGATGACATGAAGAGTATGCATCTATATGTCTTCATACTCCAATCCAGAATGAATTATGAAAACCTAATATGAATGTGAGGATGCAAGTAATATCAAGAATGGCAGTGGATTTTAAGAAAGTCGATGCATTGTGCAACCATATCTAAATAGTCATGAAGAACTGTGTAGTGAAAAACATACAGCTTTTGTCTGAGCATCGATCTGGGGTGGCAGGTGCAACCAAGCAGAAAAGGTAATTGATTCTTCCACAGTTATTTGTGGAGAATGTATGTCATTCTGCTCACAGTAAGCTGATATTCTTTCAAACGTTTTCTGAACTTTGGGATACCCTCCAATTCTTATATCTCCTTCAATTTTACCACCAGTTTTTCTTCCAGATAGAACATCCATGAGAGTTGTTTTACCGGCCCCACTAACACCCATTAATGCAGTTAAAATACCTGGCCTAAATGCACCTGTTACATTATGAAGCAGCTGGAGTTGCCTCTGATTGAAACCGTGTTCTTTCATTTCCTGTTTGAAGGGCATGTTTCACATATCAGCATCTTTCTTTGATATTAAAATGTTATATGGGATATATAGCATGAATGGCTGTCTATGAATACCCGGGGGGGGGGGGGGGGGGGGGGGGGGGGGGTTATTAACAAAATATTGCACATCTTTAAACACAATTGTCAGTGGCTCGAATGCAAAAGACAATTCTCCCTGCAAAATAAGACATAGTCTTGCGTGATTGTTAAAATTAACATGATCTTTATCAACTCATGCAGATATTGTGGTCATAATATGCCACCTCTTGTCTGTGCTTTTGCAGAGGTTTCAGCAGCAGCAACTTCACTTGTGATATTCTCCAGGTTGGTACCATCTTGGAAATGGTCTGCTTTTACATCAGATACTTTTTCTTTGGAAACCATAGCTCGAGACCTTCCTGGAGCTGCATAAATTGCATTTCTTGTGGGTGAATTTATAGGGATTAGTGGTTAATCATTTGGTATACCAATAAATTGACTGACTTACGTGGCAAGTAGGTTAAAGCCAAGATAAATCCAAAATCAAAGAGTATCATGAATCCAATCAATGCCCCTACCGATAACCAGTAGTAATTTTCAGGGAAATCCAATCCATGGTCAGACAAAATAGTCTGCCCCAATGTTCTGTTCCCCGTTGAGATCTGCAGTTGACAATAGATCATGTTAATTTCATACTCACACTGATTATAAAGATCAACAACTTGTGTTACTTAGAGTTTCACCTTCTGCCAGCGTGGAGCAAGGAATTCATTCAATGAAATTCCTATTTCTCCATAAGTCATGGGGGAAAGCCAGAATCCCCACCTTAACCAAGGTGGTAGAGAGGCTGCATGGAACATAACAGACATTAGAAATTTGATTGTAATTAATTAAGCATGAGAATCAGATGACATACATCTTGGCATGATAAAGCCTCCAAACAAGAACATAAGTACTAAGGTCAGTGAACCAAAAGTTGATGCCACAACCATAGTTCGGAAAATTGAGGCGATGAAGCGACAAAGAGATGTCGATGTTCCATGTAGAGCAAAGAGTAAGAGCATTTGGCCAAAGAACCTGAAAGATGACAGTGGTATGGGTTATATAAGTAATAGAGAATGTTGTCATCGGAAATCTAGTTTGCATTTGTACCAATTTAAGTTCAATGTTGCTTACCTTTTAACTTCCGGGGCATACCCAATAACATAGTATGTAATTGATGTCCAAAGAAGGGACTCGACAATTGAGAAAGGAACCTTTAGTATAGAAGCAGGAATGGCATAGGCCCAGGCAGGGTAAAGGTAAAAGGCTTTCTGTTTATAGAACACTGGAAGTCTAGAAACAGTAAAGGAAAGCTCCGCAACTCCATTAGTCAAGAGTCTGACTAGTGTATAAAACAAAGATCCCATTAAATAGTTTGCGTTCTGTAAGTCAACAGACATCCTAGTGCGTATGAAGATTGTCATTGTTCTGAAGGCAATGATGATAAGCTGTGAAATGGATATCGAAACAATTGATGGTTAGAATAGTTTATATGAGAAAGAAAGCAAAATACCCCCTTGTTATAGCATAAGTACCTGTGCAGTTTTGAAAACATAAACAGAAGAGTTTCGCTTCATGAGAAGCAACTCTCTGGCCATGCAAGCTTTAAATAATTCCCAGTTGCTCAAGGAGTAACTGCTGGATGCTCAAGCGCTTTTGTGGCCCTGAGATTTATCATATGGTTGCAAAAGCTCCTTATCCAACTTCTCCCCTAAATTACTTTTCTTGAACATGTCACAAAATTGATTCACTGTTACATATTTATAGGGTTGATCGGATCGACTCCAGTACTGTGCTTGATCCTTTTTTGACATCACCTGCAAAGGATCAAAACATTAGATCAGAATCATCTTCTGGAGAGTCTGGACCACATGCAATGGGAGATTCAGAGTTTCGTGCGTGCCTCCTGGATGAAGTCAGCTTCACCCTTCCGCTTGGGGCATTTGAATCCACAGTCCTCAAAATATTGAAGCACATGAGCGCGTGGACCATGGTAGAGAATCTTTCCTTCTGCCATCAATATTAAATCGTCAAATAGTTCAAAGGTTTCAGGAGATGGCTGAAGCAGAGAGATCAAAACAGTAGCATCAGTTATGTGGACAAGTTGCTGCAGACAGGTCACAATCTGAAAGGTTGTGGAACTATCTAATCCGGTTGATATTTCATCCATAAATAGAGCTTTGATTGGACCAACAATAGTTTCTCCTGAGAAAAAAAAATTGAAGGGAAAATATTCGGTTAGCTATCATGTCTCTTCTCTTTAGCAAAAATGTTTTGGAATTCCGAAGCATCATATCATGATTACTGCCAATTTATGTTGCAGCTATTTTTGTTATTAAAAGACTATTATAGAACTGAATGTAAATGGTGTCTCATTTTTTATTCTTCACCTGTAGTTAGTCTTTTCTTCTGTCCACCTGATATTCCTCTTCTCATTGCATCTCCAACAATTACATCAGCACATATGTCCAGACCAAGAATCTAAGAGGCCATGAAATTCAGCATACATATCAGAATCTGTGACATCTGATCAGTGTACTGAATATCGAAATATTAAGTGAACAATGACACAAGTTTACCTTGAGAATGTAATCCGTCTGAATACTTCTCTTTTGTCCCTCAACTGAAATTGCCTGTTGACAAGTCAAGATTTCAGAAATGTTTTTCCTTCACTATCTTAAGTGACATAGTCGTCCAGTCCCACATATTACCTTCATGTAAGCATCAATATCTGGGTCATGTATAATCCCAGCTGCTTTCTCTCTTCTGCTGATTTCTGCCATAATTTCTTCATAACCAAATGCGACCGAAAGTTAGTTCATCTTAGCACATGGGTTTCTAGCTTTTGGGTCAGGAAGGCCGAAAACAAATCATATGAGCTAATGTCATGATCACTACATGTAAAGAAGCAAAGGATGAAAGAAACTTGCCTGCTCTATTTCCAACACCCTGGCATTGTGCTGAAAAGTCAATTGTTTCCCTTACAGTCATCTCAGGTATATGCAAGTCATACTGACTTGTGTAAGCGGATGTTTTCTCAGGGACGAACTCATCTAGTCCACAACCATTATAAGAGATTTCTCCTGTAACCTGGAACGTTTCAAAAAGTAATATTAACCTTATGATCATGGTAGGGAGGACTGACCCAAATTCATGTACATAATCTGTCTCTGAAAAAGACTTATAAACCTGACTTATATGTCAAATACATAGAAAAGACCATAAGACTATTTCTTTGAAGTTACACTTTTTGTTTTAAAGGAAAAGGACTATTTCTTTGTTTATTTGCATCTGGATAGAGAATGTCAGCATAGGTCGTGTTGCATAAATAAATCAGACAATGCTTCTTTCGACAGATAGCATGCTGGAACACTAACCCTGAGAGGCTGGTTTAAGTTTCCTGCAAGAGCCGATAGCAAGGTGGTTTTTCCACAGGCTGGGGGACCAAGAAGGAGCACGAACCTGCATTCATTAATTCATTGATGGATAAACTTATTCTCCTTGCTTTATAACATAGTTTGAACAGTTATAATTATTTTCTTTTCTGTGATTAATATTTTATAATATAACAGAATCAGATGTACATGTATCAGTTCACTTACAGCCAATTACACATATTATGATACTTCATGGAGAAAGTGTTACAATTATTTGTACAGTTGAAAAGAAAGAAAGAATGAGATGAATTCTCTTGTTGTATACTTAACTCCTATGATGCCTCTCTCTTTATGAAATGCATTTTCAGATTGTCATATCAGCCTGACTCCTGCATTATTATCGAGATTCATGGGATAGTTTAAGGACATCTGAGATTATTTGCAGGGCTACTTAGACTGTTGGAGAAAGTCCTCTTTCTTGTGAGAGCGGAGATACTATTTTTAGATGTTATCTATTATCTGAACTCTGTATATGATTCGTAGATCACTTTGATTCACCTCCCGTTTTCTAGTTATGTGACATCAATCAGAAGGTAAATGAATTTTTTAGGGAAAAAATCTGACAAGAAATTCATGATGCTATCATTATGTCCATGAAAGAACTAGTATACATGCAGTCAGGAGGCAAATTACCTTGATGGTTTAATGATACCACTTACTTCTTCCAAAATTCGTATCTTGGCTTTCGGAGACTTCCATCCAATTACCTTTTTCAGCTGTATGAATAAAACACTCATCAAGGTTAAGAAAGTGGCTGCTGAAGTTCCTATGAGATACTGGTCCTTTGAGGACACAAATTTCTTGTGCATGTCCATTTATTTTCGAAAAATGTGATGCTTTCAAATGAAAATTTGGTACTTGAATCGCAATTATATAAGAAGCCAACTTACAGAAAACATGCTAGCTAGACTGTTCCTTAGAGTTGGCAGTGGCTTTCCTTGAACTACCTCACAATCCGCTTCCACTGTCAAATTTCTAAATCGGACCTCAATTGTGGGTAATTTGACGTCAGCTCTGGAAAATAGAAAATCTTGTGTTAGTCGAAAAAGTAATGTTCTTGCAGATACCTATGAAAAGTTCATCGACATGGTTATAAAAGGACCCACAGAATGTTAGTGAATATAGTGTTGTTAATATTATGTAGGATCATCAAGGTGATCACTTGGATCCACTGATAGCACCTTAAATTGTAAAACTTGAATCAGTTATGTCACCATTAACTGTTCGAACAAGTTTTAGTAAGATTGGGGATGGCCAAGGAAACTTAACTTTTTGGAAAAAGTTAGTTGTAGTATATACCTGTCTATCCTTTCTCTTATCCTTTGCAGTAACCTCAAATTATCATTCTTAATCTGCTTTATGAGCTTTTCTATGAGCAGGTGCCGTTCAAGTGCTCCAAGCTTAGTCACGTCCACTATTCTCTTCCCTTCAGTTTTTGTTGTGTTTCCAGCCTCTTGGCTGCTCTCAACAAATGATGTCTTCAGCCGCCTGAAAGTAGGTAATCTCTCAATAGCTGCCCACTGCAATTGAAATTCTTCATCTTCCTCTCTTATTGAATCTGTACGACTGCTTGTAAAGCTTGAAGAGTGGTGTCTAAATGACTTTTCGGTGTTCTTTCTCATAGTAGTTAGTTCCATTTTCCTAGAAGTTTGCTTCTTGTTCTTGGGGCGGAGAGTTTTCAGAAGCTTGCCTGAAAGCTCTTAATTTTCTGTACTTCCATGAACTACAGAGAAAAGTAATACTGAGCACTAATTGGAAGATGCTGGAATCTTCTAAGATGGAAGTTGCATAAGAGAAGGGTGGAATGGTGGATTGGTATATACGAAAGTGTGATTGTCAGGAGCTTTAAGAAAGCAATCTGCATTTAAGGGGCGTCTTATACTGCTTGATGCATTTTGGCTATTTAAAAGAACTCTAAGAGCCTATTTAGCTGATGTGAATGCTTTACATAATTCTGAACCAGGTTTTCCATTTCGTTTGAGTGCCACAGATTCTTTCAGCTGGTAAAGGTTAATCTTTTCCCTTGTTTTTTTACTTTTTCCTTAGCTTTCATTTGGATAATCTATTGGACTATATATCTAGATAATACTAAGAGAACTAACAATATTTTTAACATCCAGAGTGTAACTGATGTTTTCAAAATCGCTCGTTCAAAATTCTAAGACAGTCCGGTACATGAAGTACCTACTATGCGCAGAGTCCAGAAGAAATCAGTTTTCGTTAAGTTGGCTACACTGGTGATATGTGAGAGAACAACTCCTACTCAAATTCAATGAGGAATTCGCAAGGATAACAGTCTTCTTTTTCTTTAATCGCAATAATATTTTATTGCTTCCTCTTTCTATACAGATTGGATACGTATTACTAGTTTAGACTAAACAAATTGCATATGTTGATTGTCGTCTTCACTCTCTTAACTATCTAGAAGTATCAGTCTTTGAGGTTTGGAATAGTATTGCTGATGTATACTTTCATACGTGTTAGATAATATTTCTGCTGTCATAAAACTTGCTTGGGGGAGAATAGATAGGCAAACTCTAGTGGAATGTCTCAAATTGTGTCCTCCTTTCATCGTGCCCCAAGAAAAAATGCTATCGTTGTTAGACAAGAGCCACGTTGTGAAACATAGGTAGTACAGTCTTTGAATCAATAGAGAACATTTTCTTCTGTATGAATCGATATTATTCCATTTCAATTCCTTCTCATCCTATTGATTGTAGCTTTCTCCAGACCTCCGGAAAAAAAGAACCGTGTGTTGATTGTCCTCTAAATGTACGGTTTCTTCTTTCATATGTAAAAAAGAAATAAATAAATAAATCAAATTCCGAGAAGTCATCTTTTTCTTTTCCATAAGGGCCTTTTTTGTTTCATACTTCTGCTACTTTTGCTTTTTTCAATTGTCTCCCTTGCCACTACACCTACTAGATATTTCTATCATTTTGGCAAGAGATTCCCTCCATGAAATGTTAATATGAGTGTAACCAATTTACAAAAAATAATAATAATAAATATGAGTGTAACCCCAGTTAGATGATATTTTATCATTTTGCAAGATCCTCACTTTGTGAGAGGCAAAAGCCACTGTTGAGTTCTGAGTTTGTGCAGAGTCAAAGCAGTAACACCTTGTGCAGGTAGTTAAGATGGGCATTAGACATTGGTTCTAACTTATAGATATTTTTTCAGAACGTGATTTTCTTATTTTATAAGACACATAAAGATTTAGCTAAGTTTATGTTTTTATGCTTAAAGTCATGTTAGCGTATATTTAAGAGTTGGATAAAATAGTCAAATAGCGATCTGTTATAATCTTTTGACCTACACTATATTAAAAAAAGAAAGAAAAAAAAAGTTACGGCCTCGTAAGTTGACATCTCAGAGGTATTTGCACGCATTATAGGTATGTTTGATTGATGTCTGGTCACAGAAAAGTGAACAAGAAAAGGATAGGCTGCCCGTTGATGTGTTTACACTGGCAGCAATAATTCAGCTCACTAAAAAAGAGGACCATCCACACAAAACAAATAACTTTTTTTAAGTTATAAAAACACGAAAAGCTTTTATTTCCATCATATCTTTAAGGGTTAGTGTTTCAAAACGTTAAATATTTTAAAGTACTCTTATTATTAGAGAGACACATTCAAAATGTTTAGAAGTGAATCCCTATCTTTAATCCTAAAGTTTGCAGTCTGAAAGAAGCAAGAAAAACTACATCCAATGAGAAGAAAAGTTTTTGAAATTACGGATAAGAAAGTTGGTAAACCTTGTAGACCCATTAATGTGTGTGAAACAGATTAATCTTGGGGAAACTAAGGAAGTAATTATTTGATTTACTTAATTATGAAATGTGAGATATGTATATTAGAAAAGACCATGTCTTTGATGATGATCGATGTCCAGTGGCCAAAACTTGGCCCAACATGACTTGTTTTCAGTTTCTTGAAATTCAATTGGAGTCAATGACCTCTCCTACATTTGATATTTCCCTTCCAAACTGGATGGAACCACGAGTCAATGACACCCCTTTGCATGCTTAGCGGAAGAGGAAAAGAATAGTAACGTGCCACCCACTACAACACATTAAAAAGGAAATGGCATAATAAATGCTTTTGCACTGTGATATTGCACATGCAGGATTTCTTCATGCACAAGTAAAAGTGGATTTATTCTTTTAAGAATTGAGTAGAATAATTAGGTAACGATTTGCTGTAATAAGAGGTTATAAGTTCGAACAACAATTCCAACATCATTGTAAAAAGAATGTGGATTGTGGAGTTTTCTTCCTGCAATAAAAACTTGTTCGTTTGGCCAAGATTTTCAAAAGGGTAGTTCCCTTTCTTAGGTATGAAAGCATGCAGTGAAGAGGTCTTTCCATCTGTGTGATATGGAAAAGCGCTTTAATGTTTACTGCCTATATATTGCTGTGATCTCTGAAGATCACAATAAATCAGGTTGAATTGTTTGTCTCTATCAGTTGAGTAACATATGCCTATATATAGCAAGCTGGTACAATAGTCAAAAGCCAAAACTCTTTGAAATACTAGTTTAATTAATTTTTTTTGCATAAAATTGAACCATGCATGTAACAACAACTGAACACTTAGCTCTCTTTTTTTGACAACCCCCTTAGGCCTCACCTTTGTGTGTTTCTTGTAGTACTTTTATTGTTTTAAAAAGCCGAGAGCATTTATATTCCTTATTAATAGTTGTAGAAATCACTTTCTGGTGTCTTAATTATAAAAGTATTAGCTAGCTAGACTCTCCGTTATTTAAGCAAGCAATCACTTGTTACAATTCCTTGCAGCTAGCAAATCTGTCTCAACAAGTTCACGTGTGTGCTGAAATTAAGTCTGCTAGAGATGGCTATGGTGATCAAACAAAGTTGTGTCATCACTGCATTTGCTTTCCTCTCTCTTCTGTGCCTCAGCATTAGCACAGGTATGCTATGCTACCTAGACTTGCATCATGCATTTCTTGAGAGGGTGTCTGAACTAATTATTCACATCTCTGTGTCAAATATTATATATGCAGAATCCAGGGCTATTGCTGCTGAAGGGAAGCAGCAGGTGGTAATTCACATAATATTTCTATATACGTTTCTTAGTTCACATGTCGATATATATATATATATATGCTTTTGCATGATCATGAATCATCATCAAACTACACTAAAATGTGCAGGTTAGGCCACTTTCTCTTCTTGAGATGGCAAATGATCACATGCCAGCTGCAAAGCTCCTGATGAGTCAAAATAATGTTCACATGCCTGCAAGGTAATATCTACCAATATAATGCTCTCTGTAAATTAGTTAGTTGTCCTCCTAAACCATGCATGGTGGTTGTCATTTATGATTTCTGTTTGACATATTCCAAAACAATGATCCAGAAACGAAGATCAGAGGGAGCTTCTCAATTTGGAGAATACAACTGCTTTATCATCTTTACCAGAAAAGGTAACTGATGACTAGTTATGCAATATTATTATTCATATAATTCTTGCCTATTTCTTGATTTGTGACCATGCTAATATTCTTCTCTGTATCGTTCCAATTTTATCGAATGTCCCCGAAGGGGCTATGTAATTATTGCCTGATCCTCAAAGCCTTCTAAACTTTCTTTTTCATATGTATATATGCAGGTGGACTTAAATGGTGCAACATGGTGCGTAGTGAAGCCATCAACTGGTCTAGCTGCTCTTGATGAAATCATTCAATACTGTTGCACTGAGAGTGGTGTTGATTGCGGAGTCATCAATCTGGGTGGCGCTTGTTATAGTCCTTCCAATAAAGTTTCTGATGCATCTGTTGTGATGAATACTTACTACCACTTCAATGGAAGATTTCCTCATAACTGCTATTTTAATGGATATGGCATGATTATCAACCAGGATCCTTGTAAGTACTTTCTTCCATGCACTATAATTAGTAGGTACGATAAATCGATTAATTCTTGGCATGAGAATAGAATTCTGATGCAGCCTTTATGATTGTCTGCAGCTGTTGGTGCTTGCAAATACTAGGCCTGAAGAATTAGTAGAAGAAGAAAGTGCAGATATCTGGAAAGAAATAAAATAGAACTGAAAGCAAATTATCAAAAATGTCATGTAATATTATTCCCAGAGTTATCTGGAATGAAAAATCATATACTAAATTGAATCAATACCCTACTTTAAACCTTATGGTTAATTAATTGGCATATACATATATATATTTAAGTGGATGAATCATGTATATACTTTTGAGGCTGCACTTTGCATGCAGATGATTGCTTCTTCCACTAATTTCTCCCCCTCTTCCTCCATTAATTATATATATATATCATTGATCTTGTGAATGTATACGTACTGATCTCAAATTCCTCCTCAGAATGTCTGCTTGGTTTTACATTTATGGCAATCCACTATAAATATGTATGTATTAATTCAGTAGCAGAAAGTGACTTGATCATATTATTGGATCTTACAGTACTGAAACAACGTCAAAGTACTTAATATTCTCCAATATTATCGTCTAGAATTCAGATTATATATCTTATAACGCCTATTATATATATATATATATATATATTAATGTCTCATAATTAAGACTATAAAAGATCCTCTAGCCATTAGTCTGTCCAGTGAAAGTACTATTAGAATTCTTAAAACCCATCCTGAAATTTAGATTATATCTCATAACGTCTCTTTAAATTATAAGAGATTCGTTAGTCATTAATTAGTTCATCTAGTCAATCCGGTCAAATTACTTAATATTTAGCATTCTTCATTCCCGGAAATCAGATATGGGACAATATTACAAAATTGAGATATACATACATGTAATATTATAAAATTTATACCGTATATAGAGAAGGATATATCTGTACATGATTACATAATTAAATATATTATTGTAATCCATGGAGAGAATCTGTTTATGATTGTAGATATATGTTATTTGTCAAGTCTGTATAAAAATAAAGGTGAATAGTACCAGACTCCCCTGTGGTCTAACGTAAGTGCACACTACCCTCCTGTGGTCTCAAAACTTCCTCCATACCCCCCTGTGGTTAACCCGTTGGTGCACACTCACCCAAAACGTTAGTATCCGTCAAAATAAGTAACGGAAGATGTTGATTGACGGATTTGCCCTTATTTTTAACAATAATTTGTTTAACTCTTTAGTCTTCTTAAATCAGACAAAAGGCAGACCTTTAAAAAAAAAGGGTTTCGACTCTCTCACACGCACGATTTGAAGTCGCTATCACAGAAGCTTGGTTGGTGATTTTTCTCACACGCACACTCATACATCACAATCACAGAAGAAGCTTAGTTGGCTCTTTATCTCAAACATCACTTTCATATCAGTTGGCGATTTCAGGTTTCATTCATTTCTCGTACACTTATCTTACAAGCAGAAGCATAGTTACACCATTTTGAAATCGCATCTACAGTTGAAATCGAAGTTATTTTCCAAAATATCGCATATGTTTACTGTTATTAGGGCTTTATAAGTAGATCATCTATTGTAAATGTAAATAAAATTAGGGTTTATAGTTAGTAAATAGATCAGGGGTTTGGGTAAATAAATTAGTGCTTTATAATTTGGATAAAAATTAGGGATTTCGGAAAAAAAAAATTAGGGCTTTAGGTAAATTATTTAGGGCTTTACATATATTCTCCTAATTTAGGGATTTTGGTAAATAAATAAGGGCTTTAGAATGAATCTAACCAACTGAAACTCATTCGGCTTGTTTGATTGCTTATTTATGTTGTTAATTGCGTATATTGTAAAGTGAAACTCATTCTGAAATAGCTTATTTATGTGTACTGAAACTGAAATTTATTTACATTGTAAATTTATTAGTTATTTATGTTGTCAATTGCTTATTTCAGAATGAGTGATGATAATGTTGATGTTAGTGATGATGATTTTGGAATGGTAGATGGGTGTTGTGAGATTGAATTATGGATAGGTGGTAGCTTTGTTTGTGACCCTAAGCTTAGGTATGATGGAGGGAGGAAAAAGAAGTTCCAAAATTTGGAGATTGATACTTTGAATGAGTATAAGTTTAGAAAGATGTATGAAAATGCTGGTGGGCATAAAAGCAACATATCAATCTATTACGCTAGGCCAGGTAGATCATTGCATGATGATATAAGGGAGATTGATGGGGATGCTAGTGTGACGGAGTTCCAAAGTGTTTGTACAGAGTATTATTTTGTAACAGTGTATGTAGTAGAAGAATATGAACCATTTGCTGCAATTGATGCTAATGGAAAGATACTTAGTTCTAGTGCACTAGTATTGTATGACAGAGGTATGACAAGGGCTTCAAGTAGTGTTTTAGGTGTAGTAGGAGAATCTACACAAGCACATGAACATGTAAAAGTGCATGATACAGTGGATGCAACTAATGGTTCAGGGGTACAGAGGAGACTCATTTTGACTGGAGTGAACTAATAATTGACAATGATTATGGAGATGAAAATGAAGTTCAGGAAGATGATGTGGCAGGAAAAGTCTCTGAAGATGATGTGGCAGGAAAAACAAATGAAGGGTCTGAAGATGATGTAGCAGAAAAAACAAATGAAGTGCTTGATGATGATGTGGCTGAAAAAACTAATGAAGTGCTTGAAGATTCAAATTCTGATGATGAGGATTATGTTGCAGAAACAGATGCATCAGTTTCAAATATAGATTCTGACGCACCTAGCTTGGTGTATGAGGATGTTGAGGGATTAAGTGAGGATGATATTTTTAATGAGACTGATGAGGGACATAATAAAATAGCAATGTACATTGCATTGAAAGAAAAACTTAGAATGAGAAATCATTAAAGAAGAAAAATAGTGAAAATGGCAATGAGGAAAATGCAAGTAGTCATCAACAGTGGGGCAGTGATGTGGAAGATGATAACTTAAATTTCAATGATTGTCATCCAGAGTTTTCTGATGATATTGACATGGTTAAACAATTGGAGTTTAAGTCAATTGATGAATTTAGGAGGGTTCTGAAGGATTGGTCTATTAGAAAGGGCATCGACTACAAATTGGTGAAAAATGAGAAAGCGAAAATTAGAGCAAAATGTACTCATGCTGAAACTCACGGTTGCACATGGGTATTACATGCATCTCCAGTCATAGGTGGTCCAACATTTATGGTTAAAACTCTTGAAGGTTCTCATAAGTGTGGACATAGGTTTGATAACAGATTGGCTGATTATAAGTATATTGGAAATAGAATGGTTGGGGCTGTTAGGGATAACCCAACCCGGCCCACTGTAAAAATGCAAAAAAAGATTCATGAGGATGTGAAAGTGACAGTTGGCAAATACAAGGCAATAAGAGCTAAACAAATGGCTAAAAAGCTAATAGAAGGGGATTTTGAGGAACAATTTGCTAGATTGAGGGATTATTGTGCAACGATCATTCATTATAATGAAGGAAGCACAGTGTTGTTGAGGGTTGATAGGAGTCTACCTGATCCAGTGTTTGAGATGTTGTTTTTCTCAATGGCTGCGATGAATGATGGTTTTCTAGCTGGGTGTAGGCCAATAATAGGCATAAATGGGTGTTTTCTAAAGACTTTATATGGGGTCCAGTTGTTAGCAGCGATAGGCAGAGATGAGAATGACAATAGTTCCCAATTGCAATTGCATTGGTTCCAATTGAAAACAGAGAGACATGGTGTTGGTTTCTGCATGAACTACACAACTTAATTGGTGATCCGTATAGAAATGGTTGGTCCTACATTTCTGACAGGCAAAAAGGGTTATGTGATGTATTTGAAAATGACTATCCAGGTGTATACCACAGATTCTGTGTTTGTCAAATGTATCAGAATTTCAAGAAAAAGTTTTAGGTTTGATACTCAAAGCTTGGTTTTGGAAGGCTGCATCAACAAGTAACATTAGAGAATTTGAAAGATGTATGAAAAGCATTGAGAAGGCAGACTGAAATGCAGTTGAGTGGTTAAGAAAAATACCTCTACATATTCCATTAACTTCAAGGTGTGACATATTGGTGAACAATCTCTACGAGTCTTTCAATAATTATATTATAGATGCCAGAGATAAACCGATTATAACAATGCTTGAAATGATCAGAGGCAAATTGATGAGTAGGATGCAAGTGAAAAGACAGGGAATGGAAAAATATACATGCAAAGTTTGTCCAAATATATTGAAGAGGATTTCCAAATTATACAATGAATTAAATGGTTGGTATGTTAACTGGTCCGGAAATGAAGAATATGAGGTTGCTCAAGATTGGAACAAACAAGTTGTCAATTTAGCCTCCAGGACATGTACATGTGGCATGTTTCAATTAAGAGGATATCCTTGTTGTCATGCTTTGGCTTGCATACACCGATATAGTAAGACTATGGAGGATTATGTGGATCATTGCTACTCCAAAGAAGTTTACATGAGTGTATATGCCTATATGATTCATCCGGTACCTGGTCCACTTGATTATGCTGACAGTGGAGGTGAGGCATTGAAGCCACCATTGGTGCACAAAAGAACTGGCAGGCCTCCAAAGGCAAGGAAAAAAAATCCTGATGAGTCGAGAAAGCAAAAGGAGCCTGCCACTGTTTCTACAAGGAAGGGCTTGACCATAAGTTGTCAAAAATGTCTACAACAAGGACATAACAAGGCATATTGTAAGAACCAATTCCATCCAAAATCAAAGTGATTGAAGGTAAAGAAAATTCTTCAATTGTTATTTTGTTATCATTCACAATTTAAACTAACACTAATCAATGTTTCTGTGCAGGCAATGAAGAATCAAGATGAGTCCAATGTGGTGGAGTTGTTACCAGAGGTGGTGGAGCTGTTACCAGAGGTGGTGGATCTGTTACTAGAGGTGGTGGAGCTGTTACTAGAGGTGGTAGAGTTATAAACCGTGGTGGTGGATCTGTTATTAGAGGTGGTGGAACTGCCACTAGAGGTGATGGAGCCACCGCTAGAGGTGGTGGAGCTACTAATATTGGATCTGAACACAGTGAGGCTGGTTTTAGCAGTCAAGGAGCCCAGGCAAAGTGTACACAAGCTTCCAGGGTGAAGCTCTCAGAGGTGGAACAGTTGCAAAAAGAGGGCGTGTTGCAAGCATTAGTGAAGTGCTAGATAACATCAAGAAAAGGAAAAGAATATGCCAGCCTTGACATTTTATATTGACACTTGCTGAAGTTTTAGCATACTTTTTGTCTTTTTGTTTACTTTATTGGCCATTGTCTCCTTTGGTCTAGACATGCACATGGTGGGGTACTTTAGTTGGCATTATTTGGTTGTTAACTTTTGGCAGTATGGACGCATTTTTTTTTGACAGATTTATATTGGTTGGTGGTCCTTTTCTTGGTAATGAATGAATACAACTTGACTGGTTTTTTTTTTACTTTGCAACAGGAGTAGACTTAGTATTTTAGATAGGTTTATATTACTTGGTGTTTTGCAACAAACTCATACAAATAGTTTCAAATTAAATGTATTGTTTTTGTAACTTTGCAATATGAGTACATTGGTTGGTATTTTAAACAAGTTTATATTAGTTGGTATTTAGCAACACACCCATACAAATAATTCCAAATGAAATATACTTCAAATAAACCAGTTACATAAGGATACATCATAAACATAAACAACAAAATTGAAGATGGCTAACAACTCATCTTCCAGTTACAACCATAATTATCTTAAACACAACAAAACACCATGTCACTTGAAGATTGCAACAACAAGAAGTAGCACCAGCAACACAATACAACAACTAACAGCCACGCCAAGAAGCATGTTCAAGTTTGCAATCTCGTTACTCTTCTTTTTCTTCTTCTTCTTCATGGGAAATGTCACATCCTCTCCACTATTCTCGTCTCCCGAACTCTTACTAACATTGTCTCCCGCTCTCGGACTAACGTCCATCTCTGTGTCAAACCAAGAAGCCTTGATAGGCTCGCACCATTTGAAAAAATTGCATGCATCACAATTATAAAATAAACGCCCTTTTGAGGCCTCCCGATTAGATGACACAACAATAATTTCAGCCTTCCGATAACAATTGCACTTTGTGTTGACGTATCGTAAATCAAGTGTTGGGTCTTCCGAAGCTCGACTTCAATGGGTAGCTGTGGACATTTTCACTTCTGCTAAAATATATAATCTCAAAAGTAAGTAAACAAACATGCTTTTATAATGTAAAACTTACCTTAACAAACAATTGTTTGAAGCCATTTAACAAACCCAAAACCCAATTCAAACTAACTTGGTATGCTGGCCCATAACAAATAATTCTAGTTTATGTTAGTGTATTGGTCCGTGGAAGTGGTACCAAGAAATTGCTTCTATAAAATGCTAAGTAAACTGAAAATGCATATATGAGAGAAAATAAATTAAGCAAATAACGGAAACTCCTTCTATAAAATGCATAAGTAAAGTAAAATTACGGTGGAAGAATCACGAAGGCAGCTTAAGCTCGACGACGACACCAAGCACGACCACAGAGAAAGCTCGACGACGGCAGCTCAAGCTCACTACTCACGACAGATACAATAAGGATACACAATAGAGCTAGGGCATATGTTAGAATTGGAATTGAGGGTAGTTTGGTCAACTTTCATCTTATTTTTGTTAATGTTATTGTTAAAAATCATAGACAGTTGCAAATGTCGCGCGTGGTTCGCACTTTTTGCTACTTTGGACGGAATATTAGACGGAGGGGGTGAGTGTACACCAACGGGTGGACCACAGAGGGGTATGGAAGAAGTTGTGAGATCACAGGGGGGTAGTGTGCACTTACACTAGACCACAGGGGGGTCTGGTGCTATTCACCCTAAAAATAATTAAGCTTAATATATAGAACAGTCATATACCACATTTTTTTTCAATAGGTTTAATTTTAGAGTTCTACTACATATTAATTCTAGATTAATTACAAGATGGGAAATCCTTGACGACATTATTTGTTTTTGTGATACTGTTCATTTTTGTTTCAATATATAAGTCGTGCATGTTGTAAAGTTTATACCACAAAGAATTAGGATACAACCTACATGGATTTAATTATAATAATTTATGTGATACATAAAAGGAAAATTAGCTAGAATTCTTCTAATGCATGGAATTAACGGTTTAGAAATTAAAAAAATTTCACACTATTTTGATTTTTTAATTAAGAAGCCCCTAATTTTGTTTTTATATACCAACTTCCGTAAAATTATTGACCCCACAAGATAAGGCAAACAAGTATAGATCTAGGAATGGAACAAAACAAGCAATAAGGAATAGATCTTGAAGATTAGCATGAAAACTAGAACTTTGGAAAATTGTGTCACAATAACAACACAAAACACAACATATACAATAAGTACACACAAAAACCAAGTAACAAAAAATTAGAAAGAAATACAATGAAACACGATATATATAATAATCTCATATATACATTTTTCAACTTCATCATCAACACCATATATATATATATGATGTATCCGAAATATAAACTTTATAAACTTTAATTTTACGCAAATAATGATTAGTAGAAAAAGCTAGATGAAAATGAAAGATTGTACATGCAAATGAAATCAAGCAACAAATAACTTTTAATCCGTCAAGTCAATCCCGTCAAAGGTAATTAACATTCTTTAATCTTGTTGCAAAAGATTTTATATTCTCTTGTAATGCTATTATCTCATAAGATTTTTATCTCGTAACATTATAAAAGATCAATTAGTCATTAGTCTTTAAGTCAATCCAATGAAAGTAGTTAGTATTTCTCAATCTTGTTGCCTAAAATTTAGATTCTCTTAATAAACAATCCATTACCCATAAGTCTATCAAGTCAATCTGGTCAAAGTTTTAATCAAAAATCTGATATACTAATATGAAGTTTAGGACCACATACAAAACTGAGATATACATGGCATAATATAAAATAGATCCTATATATAAGGAGACAATCTGCAAATCATTATAGAAATATGTAATTAAAGAAGAGAATTATTCATCATGATTATAGAAATATATATATTATATTTGTAAATTAGTATAAAAGTAGATCTTATCGAAGAGTCATACACTACATTTTCCCGAAGATCTTAATTAGGGAGTGATATATTACTACGTACATTTTCTATATTGCAAGATGGGAAAGTCCTTGACATTTTTTTTTGTTTTTGTGATCATGTTCATTTTTGTTCACTAGGTATATATTGTAGACTCTTGGAACCTACAATTAAAATTGGAGAGAAGCCCCCAATCCTTTTTGTTACTAGCAAGGTTCTGACAAGTGAGCAGTCCTGAATATCACAAGATGATGCTCCGACTAGTATAGTGACGGGTAAGGTAGTATTTGTGGGGTTGTGATTTCGTGTCCTAGGGTGTCCAAGCTCTTCCCTTAAGTAACTCTCATATTCTCACCTCTTTCCATGCATAGAGGCTGTCGAGGTCGGAATCTTGCAGTTGAGGTTGGGAAGCTACTCCTGCTGAGCTGGAATTCTGGGTCGGCTTATTGACCTAGATTTTCGGGTCGGCTGCCTGACTTGCACAAAGAAAAGGAAGGAAAAGGCGGGGTGATGACCCGAATTTTTTCCTCGGGCGTGCGAATGATTAACATATCCGAGTTGGCAAAGTAGCTGAGAGCATTTAATGAGCAGTTACCTCAAAAATGAAGGGGTGGAGCTCTATTTATATTAAATTCGGATCTGATAGCATTTAATGCGGCGCAACTTTATGTCCCATCAAGGCTTTATGTCCTATCAGGACAGCTGGCGCAGAGGCCGGGGTTTTTCTGGGTCGGGGTGACGTCGGATCAACATCCAGGTTGGGCATTAACTGAATACGCTGGCCTTGGCTCGGGTTGGCCGGCCTCAGCTCGGTGTGGGTATCTTACCCCAGCTCGGGGTCCACCCTCGTCAACCCCTCCCCCCCCAAGTCGAGATCGAGAGGGTGAGATCTAGATTTGGGAGTTGTTCCCGAGCTGGAGGTGCCCGACCCCGGCATAGTGAGAATAGCCACGTCAGCGGTACATGCTCTTCAAATGGCTGACACGTCACCTGGAAATTATGACTAGATGCGACGTTTGGGATTCCCGAGGCGGTTACAGGAGCTGCTTATAAATAGGGCCTTGATATCTGAAATTCATTTCACACTTTGCTTACGAAATTTGGAGCTTTCAGGTTGGCAACCAGAGTGGTCGGACACTTTTAGCTCGGCAAATATCTTCTCGGGGTATTCAGCTCGGAATCCATTAGCTCGGAGCCAATTAGGTCGGAGGCAATTAGATCGGGTCATCTTCGACAACTAGAGCGGTAGGTACGTCCCGACTCCCTTTAGTTATTCCTGCACATATTTTGATTTGTAAACATGATGGAGAGGTCGGAGTCAAAAGATTCCCAAGCGATGGAAGTGAGGTCCTATGGTGGGGACGAGAGCACGTCGAGCTTGGAATCCACCTCAGACAGAGGCCAAGGTAGCGACAGCACCGATGAATCTCGAGAATCGGTTCGGCGATCCGAGCCCAGAGAGAGTGATGGCGACTGTCAAGTCGTCGGGGTCAGGCAAGTGCAAGAAGTAGCCGAGGCAAATCCTTTGGCTGACTTGGGAGACTTGGGAGATAGGAAAAATGAGGAACCGTTGAATCAGTTGGAGGGAGTCGAGATACCACAGGAGTACTTAGCTGGAGCCTCTACGTCAGAGCCGATTGAAGCGATCCCGGTTAGGGCGGTCCGACCTCGGAGCTCAACTACAGCCAGTGGTTCGTTGGCTCGGGGGAAAAGGATAGAGCAGCTGTTTGCCTGCTGTAAGCACGAGTGCCATTCTACCGTCCAGATGGCTAATGCCAAGCTAAGGGATTGGTCGGTGGACCGACACCACAAGCTGAAGGTTCCAGGTCAGAACGAATCTGCCTGCTATCCTCCACTCGATCACTTCACTATCTATGACCTCGCCTTCAATGTCATCCGGCTTCCACTTCTCGACTTCATCGGCGGCATTCTGAATTACTTTGAGCTTAGCTCGGTCAGATATCACCAAATGGTTGGGCCGTAATGGTGGCATTTTATGTATTCTGCCTTGAGGGAAAAATAGAGCCGACCCTGCGTCAGTTCAGGCAGTTCTATGTGTGCAAGCCCAACCCAAAGCAGCCAGGGTGGTTTCATTTCACAGCTCGGACCAACAATGCCATATTCACCAAGTGGCACTCCTCCAACAAGGGCTGACACAACGACTACTATTGTGTTAAGCCAGCTGTGAACCCGGGGTACAAAGTGGATTGGAATCCCTCCTTAAAGAAGAATGTGAACGATGACCCCAAGCTTTCAAAAGCGGAACTCGCCGAGGTCGGGGTACTGAGACTCGAGCCGGGTATGCTAATTAACATTGACAGCGTCCTCAGGTGGGACATAATCTGAAAATCAAAGTTATTTGAGAGAGAACCCGTCCTGAGGAAGGAGCATCCCCATCTACTTCCTGAGCCCGAAGAGGATGCGGAGTTCGGCTTAGAAGAGGATCAGTTCGCAGGATCAATGCCCGACCTCCTTATCTCCTTGTCTACCGTTGTTTTTTTTTAGTTTGCATTTGGTCATTTCTCACATCTCTTTCCTTTGTCTTTTGCAAATATGGAGGATACGGTAAAACTCGCATATGTTCAGAGGAGGAGAAAGACCGAGGCCAGGGCGAAGTCTCGGCCCAATCCAGCTTGGGCTCCACCGTCCCTCAAGGACAGAGGCAGCGGCCCGGTAGCCAAGTACGGGAGGTTGGCGCCGAGGTCTCTTCCAAGGGGACGTCGGGGTCTTCCCTGCCTAAAAGATCGAGTTCGGGGGTGGCGATCCCAGAGCGCTCAGCGTCCCGCCCTGAGAGTAAGAAATGGCCTCAGGCCAAATACTTCGGGAAAGGCAAGGCCACGGAGGTGAGCCCTCCCAGCAAGGATTTTATGGAGGCAACCAAGGTCGCCCACAACCCCAAGCTGGCAATGGTCCCGGCGGAGCAGCTCTTGCTCGATCTAAGGACGGCCATAATCATGGTGAGACATCTTTGACCGTGTTGATATGGTTATGTTTTTCAGCTTGGCTGATCATTTGGCTATCTTTTGCGCAGACCGAGTCCTATATCCTTTCAGCACCCAACTTCCTTGCCAGGGCCCAGTCTCATTGCGTCGAGCTCGAGCAGTGATACATCGACACCCGAACCGAGCTTGAGGCCCTGAGGGAGGAGGCCGCCCAAAGGCGCAAAGTGGACATATCGGAGATTGACTGGCTAAAAAAAGAGCTTGAGACGGAGAAGTCCCGGCGCGAGGCCGCAGCCAAGGACGTCGAGCGCTACAAGTTAGAGAGGTACGAAGCCGAGGCAAAGCTCCAGGAGCTGGCAGATCGGGTCAGCCTCTAAGGGAAGAAGGTGGTGGAAGCCTTCAAGTCCAGTCAAGCGGCCGTGGACTAGTTGGCCACGGAAGGTTGGGCGATGGCCAAGTACGCCGAGCTGGAGTACTACTTCTGGGGCCAAGTCGCAGCCCAGGAGCGAGCGAAGACCTTTCTCCCCGCCTCCGAGAATGATTATATCGAAATCTTGGAGGCTCCACCACAGGAGTTCTAGGACATTCCTGAGCTCCTAGCCGACCTGATATCCCAAGCTCATGAGGTGATCGAGTTTATGAAGAAGGGTATGAATCAGGTCGGTGATGAAGCCGATGCTACCACCTCCGTCGCTGCGCTTAAGTGAATTTGGTAAACTCGCCCAGGTCGGGCTCTTGTAATCTTGCCCAGGTCGGGCTATTGTAATTTTGAATTTCAATTTAATGAAATGATTGTTTTGCGTTTTATTTAAGTTCATACACATGTACTTTTCCCTTCGTAAATTTTCTTAAGTAAGTGGGGTCGGCCCAATATAATGGATCTTTCATACTTAATTTAAATGTAAAGAACCTAGCTGGATGCGATTAATGAATTTTCATCCTAATCCGAGCTGGTTAATTGGACAACTAATGTTGCCGACCTGGACTCGTCAGTCCGATTTAAAATTGGTCAAACTAATGTTGACAAATATTGAGTTCGAGTTTAGAACCAAACTAACATCCCGACCTGAAGCCGAATTATACCGAGTTGGACCTTAATCCGAACTGGCAAAGCTAACCAAATTATTATTGTTTATACTTGAGCTAGAACCTAGTCCGAGCTAGTTTACTTAATAATTAGTTTGTAATTAAGCGTGGCCACCGCGTTAATCCGAGTTTTTAGTAGCTTAGTAGCTAAGGCGTTTGGGCTTGGGTCGGGCTTTGCGCTGGTTTACAAAATACATTGCATTGAAGTTGTACATGAAGTGCTTGGGCTCGGGAGCCGATTACAAGCAATGTTTTGGCTCACGGCCTTAATAGAGATTTCGGCTCGGGGCCTCTACAAGAGATTTCAGCTCAGGGGCTGTTACAAAATATCCGACTCGGGGGCCTTAGACAAAATATCACTTCAGGTGTTCTGAGTGCCATCTATTCTTCAGTAGTTTTCCGTACTTGTCGCGGAGGTAGAAGGTTCCAGGTCGGACTTCTTTTACGACTTCGTACGGTTCCTCCCAGGTCGGGGAGAGCTTGTTACCCAAACGTGGCAAAAAGATGGCCTTTTTGAGTACGAGGTCGCCAAGCTTAATAGGCTTAGGCTTGACCGGTTTGGCAAAGGCTCTTTGCATGGCAGCTTTGCTGGCCAACATTCTGATTTGAGCTTTAGCTCGGAGCTCTTCAGCGAGGTCGAGCTCTTCACGGATCAGGGTTCCATTTATTCTTGGATCATGGTGGAGGGTCCTACTGGTAGGAGACCCGATCTCCATTGGCAGCACTGCTTGAATACCGAAGGTCAGTTCGAAGGGCGATTCTCCCGTTGCCGAGCTGGTGGTGGTCCGCTGAGCCCACAATACCTTGGGAAGAATCGATACCCACTGGCCTTCCGCTTCCTCCAGCTTGGTTTTCAGGCCCTGTAAAATGATTTGGTTAGTCCTTTTGACTTGGCCATTACTTTGAGGGTGAACAATAGATGAGAATCTAAGGTTGATCCTGATCACAGCACATTTGCCTTGAAAGTATGCACTGTCGAATTGCTTGCCGTGGTCGGTAATGATGACTTTCAGCACCCCAAATCGGCAAATGATATTCTTCCATACAAAATCCCAAGCTGCCTTTTCTGTTATTCTAGCAACACCTTCAGCCTCAAGCCATTTGGTGAAGTAGTCTACAACTACGAAGGCATGCTTCTTTTGGTCAACACTGGTTGGCAATGGGCCGATGATATCTAGACCCCACTGATAGAATGGCCACGGGCTTATCATTACCATGAGGTCTACTGCTGGCTTCCTCTGTATATTGGCGAACCTTTGGTAGGTGTCACACTTTTTTACATACTCTTTGGCATATTGTTTTAAGATTGGCCAAAAATAGCCTTGCCTCAATGCCTTCCGAGCGAGAGCCTTGCCACCCAAGTGGTTTCTACATACTCTTTCATGGATCTTTCGGAGTACATAATTTTTCTCCTTGGACCTGACACATTTTAAGAGAGGCCAAGTGTAGGCTCTCTTGTAAAGTTGCCCAGCTATTATGACAAATCTTGAGGCTTGTTTCATGAGTTTTCGAGCTGTCTTTTCATCCTCTGGGGTCATCCCCCCTCCAAGTAGTCCATGATTGGTTTGGTCCAATCTGGGCTTAAATTAAGCTTGGCTACGGCTTGTTTCCCCCATTAGATACTTGGTTTGGAGACTTCTTCTACATGGACCAGTGCGGGTCAGTTCTCGCCCAAGGCCAACCTGGACAGAGCGTCAGCCTTCATATTCTCCTCCCTCAGGATTTGCTGCACCGTGAGCCTCTTGAGCCCTGAGGTCAAATCCTTAACTTTGTTGAGGTAGGCCAGCATAGCATTGTCTTTAGCTTCGAACTCTCCTGATATCTGACTAGCAACCAATTGAGAGTCGGTGTTCAGGTCAATTGTTCGTACCCCGAGCTGAGCTGCAATTTTTAATCCCGCGATCACTGCTTCGTACTCAACCTCATTGTTGGACGCCGGGAAGGCAAACTTGAGGGAGTATTGGTACTTATGCCGGGTCGGGTCGATTCCGGCTCCACTTCCAGACTTCCCTGATGCCCCATCCACATGGACCTTCCATACATCCTCCGGGTCATGTTCGGCTCGACCAGTACATTCTACCACAAAGTCCGTGATAGCTTGGGCTATGATGGTTGTTCTGGGTTGGTAGGTGATGTCAAATTGACTCAGCTCAACTGCCCATTTCAGCAGCCTACCTGATGCCTCCGGCTTATCCATGATGGACTTGAGTGGGGGCATCAGTCACGACCTTAATTGGATGAGCATCAAAGTATGGCTTCAACTTTCTTGCCGCCATGATGAGCGCGAGGGCGAATTTTTCCAAGGAGGAATACCTCACATCGGCCCCTTGCAAGGTTTTGCTGACATAATAGACCGGCTTTTGCTCATTCTCTTCTTCGCGGAGTAGTGCTGCCGCCACTGCTGTCCCTGAACATGCCAAGTATAGTACCAACTCCTCCCCTACCTCAGGTTGGGATAGCAAGGGTGGCGAAGCTAGATACCTTTTCAGCTCTTGGAAGGCGTTCTGGCATTCCGTAGTCCATTTGAAATTCTTAGGATTCTTCAATATTTTGAACAGATGAGCACACTTGTCGGCCGACCTGGACATGAATCTGCTTAGCGCTGCAACCTTGCCCGTGAGCACCTGGACGTCTTTCACGTAAGTCGGCGGCGCCAGGTCAAGTATCGCTTGAACCTTCTCCGGGTTGGCTTCTATTCCACGGGCTGTGACCATGAAACCCAGAAACTTTCTTGCCTTGACGCCGAACGCACACTTTTTCGGGTTCAACTTTATCCCAAAGTGCTTCATTATGGCGAAGGCTTCAGCCAGGTTGGCTACATGGTCTTCCGACCTTCTGCTTTTGACCAACATGTCATCTACATAAATCTCCATATTTCGGCCAATCTGATTTTTGAAAGCCTTGTTCACCATCCGAGTGTAGGTAGCTCCAGTATTCTTGAGGCCAAAAGGCATGACCTCATAGTAGTAGAGACCTTTATCGGTGGTGAAGACAGTCTTCTCTTTGTCTCCGGGAGCCATCTTGATCTGGTTATAGCCTTTGAAGGCATTTATGAAGGAGAGTAGCTCGAATCCGGATGTGGCATCCATCATCTGATCAATCCGAGGTAAGGGAAAGTAGTCCTTAGGGCAGGCTTTATTGAGGTCGGTGAAGTCAATACAAAGTCTCCATCCACCTGAGGACTTGGTCACCAGCACCACGTTGGATAACCAGGTTGGGTATTGGATTTCCTTTATGTAGCCGGCGTCTACCAACTTGTCCACCTCTTCTGCTATGATCTGTTATTTATCATAATGGAAGTACCTGCGCTTCTGCTTTACCGGATAGTGATTTGGGTCGGCATTCAGGTGATGCTCAATCACAGCCGGGTCGATACCTGTCATGTTAGAAGCAGACCATGCAAATATGTGTTCATTTTTCAAGAGAAATTGGCTTATACCTTTCTTGAGATTGTCAGAGAGTTTACTCCCGACCTTTGCTCTCTTTGTTTCATCAGAGAGCTCCACCGCCTGAAGGTCTTTAGCTGGGCTTCTTCTCTTCGTATCCCTCTTCTCATTGGGCAAATCTGGTCCCCAACTAACCTGATATTTGGGGTGGAGAGAGTTTTCATAACATTCCCGAGCTAAGAGTTGGGTTCTGCGGATGGTGGCCGTGCCGCCTGGGGTCGGGAATTTCAGGGCCTGGTGGTAAGTTGAAGGAACGACCCTAAAATGATTGAGTGCCACCCGACCTAAGATCTCATTGTAAGTGGAGTTGCAATCCATTACAATGAAGTTGGCCTGCATCAAAACCCGCTTGTCTCTGTCTTCCAGCTTCAGTGGGAGGTTGATGACCCCTTCGGCTCGGTGGGCTTGTCCGGTGAATCTAGCTAAGGTGCCTCTCAATGGCCTGAGTCGACTCTTGTCCAACCCCATCTGCTTAAATGCGCTCAAGAGTAGGACTTCTACCGAGCTCCCAGTGTCCACCATCAGCCTCTTCATGGTGAAGTTGGCTATTTCAGCGTTGATCACCAACGGGTCGTCATGGGGCAATATCACCCCCTCCAAGTCTTCTGAGGAGAAAGTGAGATCCTTCATCTCCGGGACCGAACCCCGCACCGGCCCATACTCTCTTCCAGTCTGAACATAACCCTTCCTGCCAGCCGAGGTCTCCCCACCCGACGCCAATCCTCCTGCAATGGTCTTAATCACAGCCAAACGTCCGCCCCCAACCTAGCGCCTGGGTGGACTTCTCTCTCTGTCTCTCTGATCTTAACTCTGGGTCGGCTGTTGATCTGTGTACCTCCGGAGGTGACCTCGGGCTATCAGTGATTCGATCTCCTGTTTCAAGTCTTTGCATTCCTCAGTGGTATAGCTGTAGTCCATATGGTAGCGGCAATACTTGGTCCTATTGCGCCTCTCAGGTCGACTTTTCATCCTCGGCGCTGGAGGCAGGTGGTTCTGGTGCTGGATCTCCATCAGGATCTGCTCCCTTGTGGTGTTAAGGGGAGTGAACATAGTGAACCGGGGGTTCTGCTTCGGCTGCTTATCTCGGTCGTTTTGAATTTTACCCCCAGGTTGGGCTCGGGAGGTCTCTCCATTCTTGTCAACTTCCTTCTCCTTGTCGTCATCCCTCTTCGCCTGATAGATTTCTTCTGAGTGTATGTACCCTTCTGCTCGTACCATTAGCTCGGCTATAGTATCCACGGGGTCGATGGCCAAGGAGATTGTAAGGGAGCCCGACCTGAGTCCACTTTGGTAGGCCATTAACGCCATGAAGTCCTCCAGGTTGGGTATTCTGAGGGACTCTTCATTGAATCGGGCCGTGTAAGCCCTTAGAATTTCTCCTCTATGCTGCTTCACCGACAGCAATGATGAAGTGTGGCGGGTTGCATGTCGGCTTCCTGCGAAGCAGGACAAGAAAGCCTCAGCCAGCTGATGAAAACTTGCAATAGAGCCGGGATGAAGTTTTTGGAACCAGTCCAAGGCATTGCCAACCAGGGTGGTCGGGAATGTCTTGGTCTTCATCAGGTCAGTTGTGAAGCCCCATACACACACTCATGCATTTATTTATATGAGCTATGAGTATTAACATGCACTTGTATCATCTTACTTGTATTCACGGACTTTTGTGTACATTTACATCGTTTTACATGCATTAAGTGTTTTAGATAAAGTAGACATTAGTTAAATATCTTTTAATGCACTATATATCTTAAATGTTTACCAGGTGCAATAGAAATAAGTCAAAAACTAAGTTAGAATTACAAGAACTAAGTAGAGAGTCTTTGCAAATGTTAGAAAACTTAGGGACCAAAGTGCAATTAACTAAACTTTGACTTAGACACCAATTAAACTACATAGGACTAGGATTAGCTTATAAACTACACTTGAAACACCCGGCTATAGGAAGAAAGGAAAGGGGAAGAATTACAAAACTAGAAAAACACTTGGGGTCAAATAGCAAAACTTATAAATTCTTAGGGTCAACTTTAGAATTAAACTGTACCAATTGGGAAAGAGTTAGGTGGCAAATTATATATGGATGGAAAGCTCTATGAGTCTAGTTTCTAATGCTTCAAACCGTTCGTGAATTGGAGTTTTCTTGAAAAGGTTATGGTCGTTTTTGTAAAGTGTCGCATAATTGTTTTGTTACTCAGGTTTGACGAAACTTGACCATTTGACTTAGCCTTTCACCCAATTACCTTAGTTATTCTTCTACCTAACTTGGCTAAAAACAAATGATGATTGGGGGACAAAATGGAGGCCATAGCTGGCCATAGGAGGGGAAAAGGAAAGAAAAATAAGTCTTGCTTTAGCCAAAAGTAGAAAGAAAACATGGAGGAATTTGGGGGAAAGTTGTCTTCTTGTCCCCAACTTGTCTACTATTGTTTAGCTTTAGATCAAATTCAGATTATTCTCCCACATCTGAACACACACACACACACACAAGAGGTTAATTCAAAGCAAGAAACTAGTAGAGCAAAGAAGGATTACTTAGTCATAGCTAGGAGGAAGAAGGAGGACTTGGTGTTCAACTTAACTTGCGTGGTTCTTGCAAATCCTTTCACTCTTCTATCATTCTTAGCATCTATCTTCATTAAGGTGAGGGTTCTTTCAAAATTGATGTTTATGATATATAAATGCATATTGATGGATTTATGGGACTTGAATGGAGTTATAATTGCAATTCCATGGATTAGAATTGTTGAAAGCATGCTTGTTGATGATTTAAACCAATGTTATGGTTTCTGAACTTTTTGAATGTTCTTGATGATAAAGCTTGTATCTAGATATGTAGATATGTTTGATTATTGCTTATCTAGGTTGCTAGACGTTGCTTGGTTATATAGTAGTTGATGTTGATGATTTAGAAGCTAGAACATGCAAGGATTTTCGGAATAACCTTACTGGACAGATTTGTCCAACCAGAAAGTTTAGCCCGTTTTTATGACTAGATGATTTTATAAAAATCTGTAAAATTCAAAAAACATATAAAACTCATAGAGGAACATTTATTCTGTTGGCCATGTCATGAGGAAAAATCGTTTTCATGCCCGACAACACACAAGACAATAGGTATTAGAAATTTTACTGCCACTGGACAGATTTGTACAAACCTGAAATTTTAGCCCCTTTTTATAGCTGGATGATTTTATAAAAATCTGGAAAATTCAGGAAATTTAGAAAACTCATAAAGAAACATTTATCCAGTTGGCCATATCATGAGAAAAAATCATTTTCATGCTCAAAAACACATGAGACAGTAGGTTACGGGATTTTTGTTAAATCTGACAACTCACAGCCTTAAGTTTCTTTTGCGCATTAAAAATAGTAAACGACCTCAGAAATCGAACGAAACTTTCACAGTAGCTATATCAGATAGTTAGGAACAACTTTCGTGTTTTACAAAACATCGGATTCCATTGTTTTAAATATCTGAATTTTCTATTTTTAAAATAACCCCAGAATAGTCTTCAATCTGGACAGTCAAGACATAGATGCATTAACTTGGTTATAACTCTGTCAATTTATATCGGAATTGAGCTTTTCTTGATTCCAGAATTATCTACACTCGAAGTGGTTTAATTCTATACCTAATTCAAATAATTTAGAGTTCAGGAAGATAGGTTACTGATTAGCTAAAGTTAGACTAATGCAGTGATATAAACATTGTTTTAAGTCAATAAGTTTAGCTCTAAGGTAAATTGCTATGGATTGAATGACTAAGTACTTGGATTATTAATGTGTAGTGTTATTATATGACATCTATATGTGTTAGTACAATTGTGGGGTCGTTAATTTGGGTTATATTATTTGATTGCTTGTTGAATTACCCGATATGCTATAGATCTCGTATTACTTGAACTTGAATTTGAATTGTTGTAAAAAGGGGTTGCAACCACCTAGTCTTGGCATGGTAGTGTGCATATTACGCCGGACATCCTCGGGGTGTCGGTGATCTTATGTCTACCATGGTCCTATTCCCCTCTCGCTCGGGAACTTTGATTTCCTTGGAGAATCGGGTCGTAGATTTGAGTATTATCCAGAATACTCTATTGGGGAGATAAGGAAGGAGATGTTGAACATCTCAATTATTAGCGAGGCAGGCCACTTCCACCACTTGTTATATGATTTATAATCCTCTTTTGGCTTGGGGGCATTGACTTCCTCGGAGATGTTGGAAATAGTAAGTTATTTTTTACTTAATGTGTGACATATGATTTGTATATGTATACTTGAATTAATTCTTGAATACAAATATTGCATGCTCAAAATTTCGTGTTTAATTGATAATTATTAACTGAAATTAGTACATGAATGTTTCATCAATAATCCATTGATTATGGTGAACCGGTTTATCTTATTCCATTAATCAACTGTTGATTATGGATATCTAGTTTATTGTTATCAAGTTGAAATTGTTTGTTAAGTGCATTGCACGAGCATGGATTTGAAAATTGATTTTTAAAGATAAAATGATTGCGAAAACCCATCCCAGATTCCCCCCTCACTGAGCTTTGGTGCCGGATAAGCTCACCCTCGTTTTTCTCCCTTTCAGGTATAGGTGAGCCGGAGTACGATATTTGGTGATGTGTGCTAGGGAATATATGTTCGTGACTTTAATCTCTAGTGATGGAAGTTTGTATAATATGTGGTATTTGAATTAATGTAATAATTAGATGTCGTACTTATACATATATAAGTTTTAGTTATACAAATGATATATATTATACTTTGGAATTAGATTGTCATTTTAAAATGTGTTGGGCGAATTATAAAATGTTGTTGGAAGTTGGAGTTGTGGCTTGTGACTTTTCTGTTTGCAGGTTAAAATTGGAAAATCCAAAATACAGCTGTTGTGCTGCCCGATTTTCGAGGAAATTAATAATAGGCTGAAAATTTGACTAAGTTTGGATTGGTAATTAAATCAACTAAGTTACAACCAGATTAGTCCATCGACTAAGGTAAATGAAAATTTGAAATTTGGGATTTAGCAATTGGAAAATAATTGTTTTTAAAAGACTTGAAATATTGAATTATAATAATAGTACTCGGCTATTGTAATTGTGCCTTAGCGGACTTAGGCGGAGCGATCTTCCTAAGCCCGTGGCATCACGATCCCAGGAATGTTTGTGGTTTATTTATGGTATCAGAGATTATATTAGCAATTGAAAAAAAAGGGGGTCGTGACATCGGTCATATCATGCAGAGTCATATGGTGATCAAAGTTGACCAAGTGACTGGCTGGGTCTCCGTCCCCGTTATAGACGGCCAGGTTGGGCATCCGGTTGCTGGTGGGCAACGGCGTCGCCAGTACCTCAAGTAAGAGTGGGCTAACACCGAGCTGGTTAATGACCTTGGCTGTGGCAGCTGCGGTCTTGGCCTGCTCGGGGTTGGCATGGGCCGTCCTTTTGCCTCTCGCTTCCACGGGTCTTGCCACCGGCTCCAGGAAGCCTTCTCCGTCTTGAGCTTGGGTTCGTTCCGGGGCTGGAATGCGAAACTATGGACGCGTGGGCCGCAGCATAACTGCTTGCGGAACTGGGTATTCCGTAGCTAGCCGGGCTACCTGCTCATTTAGTTCCTCAAACATTCCGAGCATCATCCTCATCTCTGGTGATAGGCTGGAGTTGGGGTCTCCATCTGTAGAAGGGTTAGTTTTTGAGGCTAAGTGTATACGTTAACTCGCTCTAACGTCAGTTTGGGTTGGGTCTTGGCTAGGCCCTTGCATGGTTTCAAGGTCCCCATCCGGGTTGGGCGAGTCCTCTACCGGTGCGCTGTGGCTTCTTATTTGTACCATGATGGTTTCTTAATGAGCGGTGAGAAGAGTGATAGAAAGAACTTTTTTCCCATAGACGGCGCCAAACTGTCGGGGTCGGAATCTTGTAGTTGAGGTTGGGAAGCTACTCCTGCCTAGCTGAAATTCTGGGTCGGCTTCTTGACCTAGATTTTGGGGTCGGCTGCCTGACCTGCACAAGGAAAAGGAAGGAAAAGGCGGGGTGATGACCCGGATTTTCTCCTGGGCGTGCGAATGATTAGAATGTCCGAGCTGGCGAAGTAGCTGAGAGCATTTAATGAGCAGTTACCTCAGAAATAAAGGGGTGGAGCTCTATTTATACTAAATTCGGATCTGACAGCATTTAATGCGGCGCAGCTTTATGTCCCATTAAGACAGCTGACGCAAGGGTCGGGGTTTTCCTGGGTCGGGGTGACGTCGGATTAGCATCCAGGTTGGACATTAACTGAATACGCTGGCCTTGGCTCGGGTTGGCCGGCCTCAGCTCGGTGCGGGTATCTTACTCCAACTCGGGGTCCACCCTCGTCAGAGGCTAATTTCCCGTAATTATCTCCCATCAAATCCCGAAAATCAGCCTAGCATCGCCAGCATGTCTCCTTCTTTTCACACCTTGATCCCTTTCCCACCTTTCCTGGCCTGTTCACCAGGGGCTTGGGGCCTTTATCGACCTTGTACCCGTATGGGCTTCTCTGTCTTGGGCCCAGATACTTCAGCCCACTACATATATGATTTTCATCTTTGCATCAATTTCTTTTGTAAAGATATATATTTGCTGGGTATTTGTAATGAAGATCGAGATATTAGTGCCTAAAAATGATATAAATATGCAAGTGTTGTCGAGTTGTTTCGGAAAACAAAACAAAATTTAAAGTTTGTATATATGTTTGAAAACTAAACATGAATGAGAAATGTTGAAATCTTGAATAAAAATCAAACATTAATTAAGCAGAAGTTTTGTGATTTCTAAAATTTCATTTCATTTGATGGTCAAAGTTGAGATGATATCACAACTTTTGTAGTTGACATAAATTGATTTTTTTTTTTTTTGCTGGGAAAACAAAAGTATATTCATTAAGCTCAACAAAACAAATCATCAACAATCATAGACAAGGAAGCCTATATCAACATATTCTCTAGGCTCCAAATCCTACACAAAAGTCTATTTGTATCACTATCTATAAACTTTTTACACGTGTAAATTTTTAATTTAATGAAATGGAAAATGCAGCAACTATACTCTCCTCCGAAGCAAACTTGTTGCAAACTTGATTTCTTCTTTTCTGCACGGATATGTTCCATTAGCTTCTGCACAGACTTGTAACACTTGCTATCAAAGCGATTGCAACCTCAAATGCATCTTTCCATGATATAACAAGAAAATTTGGTGAACATGTTTTTTATTTGTTTTTCTCCAAACAAGCCTGCAAATGAGCCCGCAAACGAGCCTACAATTGAGCCCTTTACTCAGTAGCATAACAAAGCATTCACTAGTGTATTGGCACAATAACGCCATGACCATTTTTTGATAAATAATCAAGGGTTGCAAGCTCGATCTTCCATTGAAATAGGTTAATGTGCCTCTATGAAAAGCAACAATATGAAATTACTGTTCTGTGAAACTAATTATGTACTAGTTAATGCTTTGGCCACTTGCTTGGGAAGTTATTTTGTCTACAACTCGTCACAATTCATATGTATATGTATAATTTTTATTTTGTCTAAAAAATATAACATATTTTTAAGGGTAGACAGCCATGCTACATTGTCTTTTAAGATATAATTTTGAAAATAATTTCATTGAGAAATTCAAAACTCTTGACTAAAAAAATTGACAAATTAATTTCAAGTGCATGTATTTCTTTAATCCAATTTATACAAAATCCAACGAATGCACCTGTTACTAAAATTAGAAAAGAAATACAACTATTAAATTTAGACCTTGGCACGTCAGCCATACTCAGGCCAATGATCTTTTGCAAGCAATACATATTCCACGGACTTACAAATAACTTTCTTAGTACTAAAATGGAAAATTTTCACAAATAGTCCCTATTATTATCCATTTATTTCAGTTTAGTCTTTATTGTTCTATTTGTCTCAATTTAGTCCTTATTATTTGTAAAAAAAAATCCAATTTTGTCCTTGCCATCAAATAAAGGGTTAAATCTAACAGAAAGTTGGTAATGTGCACCGCACGTGACCACGTTTTCAGGGGCATTTTTTGAATATAATGATAAAAGTTCAATTTGATCCCTATTGTTTTTAAAAAAATTTAAATAAATTCTCAATGTTTTGAAACAGTTTCAAGTAAGTCCTCAATGATTTAAAATAGTTTCAAATAAATCCTCAATGATTTGAAAAAGTTTCATTTAAGTCCTTAATATTTTAAAAAAGTTTCATATATGTCCTCAATGTTTTAACAAAATTTCAAATAAGTCCTCAATGGTATAAAAAGTTTCAAATAAGTCCTTAATGTTTTAAAAATATTTAAAATAAATCCTCAATGTAATGACTTTAACCATATTTAATGACTTTTTTTTTATGATAGGTTATGGGATTATGACAGACTTTTATGACTGATGGCTTTGATGATATCATTGTTATGCTTTTTTTGGATTAAGGATAAAGAAACATCATTTTAGATGAGTGTTGAAGTGTTTATGATTGTTTTCATAACAGGTATTCAAATGAAAAATGTTAAAGGTCTGTAGTTGGTAATGTATATTGTGTCCTTATTCTGTCTCTTTATTTACGTATTGTAACTTCCCTAATTTTGGTTTTGACAAATTCAAATTTAGTTTTGCAGATGCTATCTTAGTTATCTATCACTAATTAGTCAAAAGCTAACTCGGCTAAATTTTTTGGGCTACATCCATGGACACAAGTCTATTTTCTCCTTGTTAACCACCCAGACCGTGTGTGTTTAAGAGATGGAACCACCCAAACCGTGTGTGTTTAAGAGATGAGGGACTATAAGGATTTATTTCAAACTTTATAGAACAGTGAGGACTTAATTGAAATATTTTCAAAACATTGAAGATTTATTTTAAATATTTTTAAAACATTGAGGACTTATTTGAAACTTTTTATAACATTGGGGACTTATTTAAAATTCTGTTAAAATATTGAGGACATATATGAAACTTTTTTAAAACATTAAGGACTTAAATGATTTTTTTTAAAAACATTGAGGATTTATTTGAAACTATTTTAAATCATTAAAGACTTACTTGAAAATATTTCAAAACATTGAGGATTTATTTAAAACTTTTTTAAAATAATAAGGATCAAATTGAACTTTTATTGTTATAATTCAAAAAATGCCCCCGAAACCGTTAGATTTAACCTCTTATTTGATAGCAGGGACAATATTGAGATTTTTTTATAAATAATAAGGACTAAATTAAAATAAATTAAATAATAAAAATTAAATTGAGACAAATAAATAATAATAGAGGCTATTTATAAAATTTTCCCTACTAAAATTCACTCCAACAAAATAATTAATCTAACATATATGTAGACTCACAACGCTAATGAATTTATCTCGTCATACAATGAAATACAACTTCGCGTGACATGGATTTTTTGACTAAGCTTTTTTATGGATAAAAAAGAACTTATAAGTTGTTTTTTCGATTGTAAATGGATTACCAATACTTGTCAAATAACTTATGAATGGATTTTTTGACTAAGCTTTTTTATGGATAAAAAATAACTTATAAGTTGTTTTTTCGATTGTAAATGGATTACCAATACTTGTCAAATAACTTATGAATTGAAACAGCTTATTTTAGAAACTCGTCATCTATACGACTCCCATTTTGACCTCCCCACACACACACATCAGATCACTGCTTATAAGCTTCAAATCTCCATTTCAAAGCTAAATAAGCAAAATGAAGCCAGAAACTAACTAAAATATTTCCAAAATATTAAAAGAAAAATGGTGAATCACTGCTTCGAGTGCCTTAAACGCCAAATAGAAGCTGATTATTCAGAAAAGCTCATTTTCTGTTACGGCCTCTCCGATTCTCATCTTCCTTTCGGCTCCACTGCCGTCGTTCAGGTACTATACATACATATAATCGATATATTATATATATATATATATATATATGCTGTAAATTTATATTTAATTTTTGCTGAAGCAGGTGGAGAATTCCAGTGGGGAGGCGTCGCCGCAATTTATATTGAAGTGTTTGCCGCTATGCGAAAATGATTGTTTAGCCAAATACATGTATGATCACTTTTCTCCATTAAAGTACAGATATGCTATATTATTAATTATGTAAGTGTATACATATATTCTGGATTATTAATTATGTAAGTGTACATGTTGCATCAAGTTAAATTATTCTCTCTATATATGTTCATTCGATATGATGCTTTGTCATCATTAGTCCTGTATGTATGCATAAATATTATGAATATATATGTCTGTATGTATATGGTTTTTAAAATTATGTATATATGAATGCGTATTATTTATTAGGTAAGTGTATATGTATATACCGAAACTACATTGTCATTAGTGTTGTACAATTCTTTGTGTAAATTTTATGAATAGATGAGTATGTTGATAACATAATTATATGTATGTATATGTTTTAAAATTAGGTAGATATTGTACATTAATTAGGTAAAAGTTTATGTATAAGCTACATTGTCATTAGTATTTTGATTACGTATAAATTTTATGAATAAATTTGTATGTGGTTCATTGTCATTAGTATTTTGGTGTATGTATAAATTTTATGAATAAATGTGTATGTAGTTTTATATATACATATCTTTTTTTTTTTTTTTTTTTCCCCTAAAATTTATGTATACATAATCTTTTCTCTATGTATGTGTTTATATGTAACTTTTTTGTATGTGCTTGTTGTTCTATTTTTTCAATTACTGTATTATTGATTATTACTTATTCTCTATATGTATCTGGATTGGTATAAAATATATGCATGTAAATAGAAGAAACTTAATTATATGTATGTATATGTTTTTAGAATTATGTATATGTAACTTTTCTCTGTGTCTTTGTTCTTCTCTTTTTTTTTTTTGTTTTTCCCTAATTTTTCAGTCAATTAATATGACCAATAGGATAGAATTGAATCTAGTAAATAGGTGCTGAAATTAGAGGTACGATACAGTATGAATAGCATTACTGGAACAAGTTGAAAGTTGAAATACTGTTGTTCACATTTCCATTATTCATGAATGATTGTTAAGTATCATTTAAAATATCTCAAATGATTGTGTGAGGCTACTGAAATGGAAGAACAGACAAAGCTTCATGATATTTTGTTTTGAAAGAATGTAAAATAAATAAAAAAATTATGCATATGGCAGAGAATAGACCACTTTATGCCTATACGTCAATCATCAGCTTGAATTTGGATTATGTGATTGGATGTTTCCTTTTGTGGCAGTAATGAATTCTATCAAGAAGATTGTGAAGGGAGTGTCAACAACCAATCTGAAATTGTGGATTCATTGGTGATAAATCAAGATGAAGCTGCTGTCAGAGTTGGCGTTCCCAGTGGTGACTCTACTTCAGTAGAAACTAAAACAACTGAAAGTGAGAAATTCCCCAGTGGTGGTGAACACACATGCCTATATGGATCAGGGTGCCGAAGTTTGACCTGCAACTTTTCTGGTAGGGTTTCTTTCTTAAGGACGATCACTGCCTTGGCTCCAATTGCTCGGATTGGCAGTGCCTCTTATGCTATATTTAAAGAGTTTGCTGCAGACTTCCTATCTGGGTATGCTGAAGATCATGTTTTGTGCTCACTTACTTCCCTTATCGAAGGAAAAGCTGCTGGACGCGATAGTATAAACTTTCTTAGTTTGGTTGGAATTCCTTCACCATGCCAAATTGCCTTTCCTGGCTGCATAAGGCATCCGAATATTGCCCCCATTTTGGGGATACTAAAAACATCCAGTCAAATCAATCTAGTGCTTCCAAAAGCACCGAACACCTTACAGAGCATTCTGCATTACAGCCCTGGTGCCTTGAAGTCTGACTGGCATATGAAATTTCTAGTATACCAGCTACTCTCTGGATTAGCTTACATGCATGATTTGGGGATTGCCCATGGTAATGTGTGCCCATCTAACTTAATGTTGACTGATTATTGCTGGTGCTGGCTGCCGCTAAGTGAGAGATCACTTTCAGGCTTTAACTCAAATTTAATTTCTGAAGAATGCCATTCCCATTCAAGAGTAGATAACTGTTCTGAGGTCTGCTTTTCTCGTGGACTATTTGCAGATTCACAGATTTCTCAGTCTGTAGATTGGAATTCTAGTTTTTATCACTGGTGGAAAGGAGAGTTATCTAATTTTGAGTATCTCCTGATCTTGAACAGAATGGCAGGGAGGAGATGGGGTGACCATACTTTTTATACTGTTATGCCATGGGTTATTGATTTTAGTGTCAAACCTGATGAAAATAGTGATGAGGGGTGGCGAGATCTAAGCAAGAGCAAGTGGCGCTTGGCTAAAGGTGATGAACAGTTGGATTTCACATATTCAACTTCTGAAATCCCACATCATGTATCTGATGAATGCCTCTCGGAACTTGCTGTCTGCAGTTATAAAGCACGAAGGTTACCATTGAGCGTTTTACGGATGGCTGTTCGATCAGTTTATGAACCAAATGAATATCCTTCCACTATGCAACGACTTTATCAGTGGACCCCTGATGAGTGTATCCCAGAATTCTATTGTGATCCACGAATCTTTTATTCCTTACATTCTGGTATGTCTGACTTGGCAGTACCTTCCTGGGCTGGAACTCCTGAGGAATTTATTAAGTTTCACAGAGATGTTCTAGAAAGCAATCGGGTATCACACCATATTCATCACTGGATTGACATCACCTTTGGTTACCAAATGTCAGGTCAAGCTGCTGTTGCAGCCAAAAATGTGATGTTGCCCCAATCAGCACCCACAGAACCAAAGTCCGTGGGACGCTGTCAGCTTTTTACTAAACCACACCCTGCTCGTCGTGTTGCTGTTTTGAAAAGTCATGAGAGGACCAAAAAGTTAGGTGATGATCATCACCAAGTTAATGGTGCTCCTGGTAAGGAAAGCGTGCTGTGGGAAACCACTCACTTAAACCAAATGGAAGAAGCAGCTGAATTTTGTGAACGTGCTAGACATTTAAGTCCTCGCTACAACTTACCTCCAAATGATTATGTGAAGGAAGATTCTTCTGGGAAAGAGCTTTCAAGCGAGTATTCCCAAGACATTAGCAAGTATGGGAAACCCCTAACGATTGATACTAATTATCTTCTCAAATGTATAGGAGTGGATGATGAAACTTCTCTGGGATATCAAGAACTGATTCTTTGGAGGCAAAGATCTTCTCATTCAAACATTTTTTCTGAAGATGTAGCGAATGATATATTTGCATTTGGATGCATTCTGGCAGAACTTTATTTGAAGAAGCCTCTTTTTGATCCAATCTCATTTGCTGCTTACTTGGAGAGTGGCATGTTGCCTGGATCTACTCAAGAACTTCCTCCTCCAACACAAATTCTTGTTGAAGCCTGCATTCAGAAGGATTGGAAGAGGTATTTCCTACAATACCTTTTCTCTTCTTAAAAGTTTATGAATATGGGTATCATAGAGTGTCCTCCTGATCGAAAAATTTAGAGAGCTAGTGGACTTCTTCTTTTTCTCAGAACTAAAATCATTTTCCCTTATAATATTTAGGAGACCTTCTGCTAAGTGTCTTTTGGAATCGCCATACTTCTCGAGAACAGTTAGATCGTCCTACTTGTTTCTGGCCCCCCTTCAACTTCTGGCAAAGGATGAATCACGTCTTCGATATGCTGCAACTTTTGTGAAACAAGGTGCTTTGAGAGCAATGGGAGCATTTGCAGCTGAAATGTGTGCTCCCCTTTGCCTACCACTTGTTGTAAATCCTTCATCGGATATTGAAGCTGAATGGGCACATATAGTACTGAAAGAATTTTTGAACTGTTTAAATCCAGTAGCAGTAAAGAAACTTCTTGTTCCTGTTATCCAAAAGATTCTACAGGCTAGTGCTAAGCTCTGTTCTTAAACAGTTGCCTTATCTACATATTCTTGTTTTCTTTTTTGTATGTGCATGTTCCGTCCTTTCTCATGTCGTTGGAGCTTCACATGCCTGGGTTTTTATTTGCAGAGTGCAGGCCATTCACATTTGAAGGTTACTCTTCTCCAAGGCTCATTTATGCAGGAGATATGGTGCCTGGTCGGCAAACAAGCATATCTGGAGACAATAAATCCTTATGTTATATCAAACTTGTATGTTACTCCTCACAAAAGCTCTGCTAGTGCGGCCTCTGTGTTGTTGATTGGCTCCAGTGAAGAGCTTGGTGCACCAATTACGATTCATCAGGTTCAACATCATCCCTTGAGCATCTTCCTTCTTACAAAAGACTAAGTTTACCAATTTCAATTGTCTTCTGAGGTGACAACACTGACTTTTTCAGTTGCTTACCAGACAATTCTTCCTATCATTCACTATTTCGGGAAAGGGCTCTGTGGTGATGGAATAGATGTTGTGGTTAGAATTGGTATACCTATTTCACCAAGTTGATATTACTGTTTCTGGATATGTGCTTTTCATTCGGGTAGCTGATTTTTACATCCTACTTTGTAGGTGGTACCTTTGGTGAAAATTTTGTTGTCAAACAGATGCTACCATTACTGCGGAATGTTGTTCGATCTTGCATTGATAGTTCATTTTCAAATAAATCTGAACCTTCACAGAGTTGGAGTATTGTTGCCCTCATGGACTGTCTACTGGCATTAGATGGCCTTGCTGCATCCTTGCCAAGGGAGACTGTTGTTAAGGAGCTCATAGAAGTATGACATTGTATATTCAATTGCTATTCTGTTAGCAATTTTTTTTCTCCTTTTATCAGTTGATATGCATTGTTCGACTACATATGCAGGATAAAAGTTGCCTGTATGTTCAGCTTCTTATGCAAACCAATATAGGAATTCCGGTGCTTCAGGTATTTTAACACTGTTTGGAGGATGGGTTGGTAGGTTTTATCACAATGCAGTTAGGTTTTTTAGAGTTATCTCCTTTTGCTTCCATCAATTAATCGTCAAGATCACATCATATGATTATGGTCTCATCGCCAGACGTAAGGATTCTAATTTTCTGAAGCAAAAAGATCAGTGGGGGAGGCTGATAGGTTCACGATAACTCAGATACTGGATGTATTTCAGAATTTGACTTATTCAATAGGGGTAGGAACTGCTTTCTTTATTTATTTTTCAAGCTGTCATTGACTCTATTCCTCTGGTTCTCTACAACAACTATTTATCCTGTTGGATAGGCCTGAAGACCAAGTGATTAGAGGAGCACCTTCCCACACATTGGTTGTGGTTCCATTCTTGGGGGAGGGAAAAGTTTGGGATTTGTAAGAGGGAAGGGTTTTATTGTATTGACCAAAAAATATAAGAAAACTTCCAAGACACATTTAATGGTAGAGCCAGTCAGGTCAAATTTTGCAGTAAAAACCATATATTAAGTAGGCACGCCACCAATATAAGCTCTTCACTAGACATTTCAATCACTACCTTCAAGCAAGTCATGGGCAGGCTTTGAATGCTTGGATTGCTTTGGCTCACTAAAGAGTACAAAACTTGTTTCCAGATCAGAGATTCTCTCAATGTACTGGAGATCCTTCTCATTTAGGCATATATTTAATGTGTTATCTTTCTTTTTTGTTGAAGTTTATAAGCTTTTGCTGTCTCATGGGAAAAGTTTTAGAATGTCGTATTTCTTTTTTTGCCAGGTTGCTGCAGCCAATCTCATAGCAGTTTGTCAGCGCATTGGACCGGATTTAACAGTACTGCATGTCCTTCCCAAGCTCAAAGAGTTATTTGATGAGCTTGCTTTCTGTCAGGAAAGCAACAGCAGTTCTGGGACATCTGCTGGAAGCTTAAAGAGTTCTAGAATAAAACCGCACGAGGGAGATCATATTGAAAGCCGCAGGGACCTTGTGTGGGTTTCTATGTCACTCCATGTAGATTTGATTAATTTTCATTGAGTTAGTTCATGTGAATATATCACCAAAGTTATTTTTTATGTTTAATGAGCTTAACCCATGCAGGTTTCTTTTGTATCCTTCATTTGCATCTCTGCTTGGTATAGAGAAACTTCGCCAGTGTTGTGCCACATGGCTGCTTCTTGAGCAGTTTCTTCTACGCTATCATAATTGGAAGGTAAGTCTTATGCTTCAATGTATAACATTAGTATGTTGTACCATCAAAAGCTCATTCCCGGGTTAGTATTGATCCCGGGCAGGAGCAGCAAGTACTTTCCCTTATCAGTAATGGTAACATCAAACTCAACATTACCATTGAGCTTTGCCTTTCACTGTTTTTCTAACACTCTCAATCTTCATCATTGAGCTTTGCCTTTCACTGTTTTTCTCACACTCTCAATCTTCATCTGTTAGCATGAACATTGTGTTAAAATTATGTAACCCAAAAAGATACGAGTTTCATTCTAAATTTGGAGAAAAAGTGTGTGTGGAGGTTTTCGATTCCAGAGTAGTGATTTTCTTGTCGGACTTCATGTAGTTGTGAGTCCTCCTTTGCTATGTGATTGAATATTATTCACATTTGTATTTAATGACGTGTCATCTTTCAGTCATATAGGACTTAGGTTCACCATGTACTTGAAGTTATGGGCGAGTTTCTCGTAGACAACCATGATGTTTGGTAGAAATATGAAATCTTTGATAAACAGGGGACACAATCTGTTATTTTGTTGCCAAACCAGTATAGATTATCTGTTGTTAAAAAAAAGGGAAGGATTAATGATATTGAGAATCTAGGAATCACATCCAGAATTCGTCGAAAATACCTTGGATTGGTCTAAGTGATTCACAGCTTTAGCTTCATAATAATTCTTCCTTGGTTCACATCTTTCTATTAGATAAAATCTAACAAAAATTTGTCAAATGCTTAAACAGTTCTGTTGATTGAGGTTTTGGGTGACAGATTAGTCTTTTGACTCATTATATCATTCAAGAACATGTAGTAGTCCTCCAAGTCAAACTCACTTTACCACTCCTATACTCTTGGCTAAGAAATCTACTGGTTGTAAGTACTTCTTTGTTGGAAAGTAAGGAAAAGAGATGAAATGATTTACAAGGAGTTCTTGCTAGTATACCTTAAGGCAAATAAAGCTCTTTGTCAGGCTAGCCACAATTAATTAATCTTCAAAAGCATGGAATCGTCACATTTATTATTTTTGTTTTTCTTTCCATGGTAACATTTGCTCCTCACTTTGTGAACTGTCATCATTTAGTGGGAGCACATGGGGGAATCATCTCGAAGTAATTTAGAGAATACAAATTCTGGAACCCTCTCTTTCTGCAAGAGCACAATATCTGACTACACACCTGCTAAAATGTTGCTCAATGGGGTTGGATGGTCAGTACCACAATCACAAGGAAGCAGAGGTGCCAAAAACTTGATATCAAATCGAAGTTTGTCTAACCATCAACAGGTTGAGAAACATGTGATAAGCTCAAATTTTGGAATACGTGAACCCTGGTATTGGTTCCCCAGTCAAGCAGCTTGCTGGGATGGGCCTGATTATATTGGTCGTGCCACAAGTCCGAAAGATGAACTGCCATGGAAGATTAGGGCATCTGTATTGCACTCTGTTCGTGCTCATCATGGAGCAATAAGATCTGTAGCTGTTTGTCAAGATGAGCACACAGTTTTCACTGCAGGTGTTGGTCCAGGATTCAAAGGAACAGTTCAGAAGTGGCAATTGTCAACAGTTGATTGTCTATCTGGCTATCATGGCCATGAGGAGGTTTGCTTTATTTGTCCCTGTGTTTTATACTGTATCACCTATATTATAGTAAGTAAATGATTCATTTATGATATTCAACCTTAAGTAGTTTCTAGGTTGTTGGTTTGGCACTGCAGAAACTGCTACATTTTCATTTCCCCTTTGTTTTTGGAGCTTTAATCCTTGCTTACTGAGTGAAACGGAAAATTGTGTCACATAAACATTTTAATTAAGAGTTCGTAGTTACTGCTATATGTGACATATTCTGGAAGGTCAGCACCAAAACCTTAAATTGTGATATATAAACCTAGTAATAATCATCTTTTACACATCCATTTAATTGGTTTTGTCATTTTTGTTGTAGTATTACTCCTAGCTGTTTTAGAAAGAGTGATCTACTGAACTAACGTGTGCACGGTGATGATTGATTCTCAACTTCCAATGTTAGGTGGTGAACGACATTTGTGTTTTAACATCCTCTGGAAGGGTAGCTTCTTGTGATGGCACAGTACATGTTTGGGATGGTCAAACAGGAAAACTAATTTCTTTATTTGCTGAATTTCCTACAAATCCCATGCAACGTGCAAGCCCATCAGCCTCATCCTCAAAGATGAACACAGACCAAGGCAATCTGCTTCATTACAATTCATCATCAAGTGGATTATTAAACACCGCATTTGATGAAAGTTTGTACACTACCATGCATTACTTAGAATTTGTTGATATGCTTGTTGTGGGTAATGGAAGTGGTTCTCTTAGGTAATAATCTTTTTTCCTTAGTTTAATTTGAATTCTAGCAAATAAAAGAGGTAATCTCAGTGTGACTTGTGTTTCTCGATGTCACTTGGCATGCAGATTTATTGACGTCTCCCAAGGTCGAAAACTTCATCTATGGAGGAGTGGATCAATTGAATCCAGTTTTCCTTCTTTGATCTCATCCATATGCTCGTGTTCTTCCGCCAAAGTGAAGCCCGATGGAGCTGCTTCTTTTCCATCTTGGGTTGCAGCTGGACTAAGTTCCGGTTATTGTAAATTGTTTGACATGAGAACCGGAGATATTATTGCCTCATGGCAGGCTCATGATGGATACGTGACTAAGGTATGTAGTAGTCAAAATTAAGGTTCGTATTGGTGAAAAGTAGGGCATTACTTATTTGTTCAGTGCCTGCAGTTAGTTGCACCAGAGGAGCACTTGCTTGTTTCCAGTTCTCTTGACAAGACTTTGCGTGTTTGGGACTTGAGAAGGTAATTCCTTGGTTTCAGTTTTGGAATTATTTACAGCCTCAGTCACCTAAATTGCAAATTTGTCTGCACAAACATTATCAATGTTAAGCCAAACTCTGCTAACTATTAACTGCTTTTTGACCATCATTTGTTTCTATCTTGGGGTTATCGTTCAGATGCCATTGATTTCTTGAATGCAGTACCCTTATGTCTGCTATGAAATTCTGTGAAAGTAAAAGCTGAACCAACTAGATATACGAACAATTCCCTCTTCTATTTTTGACTTCTCTTACAACACTTTCACTCCAACGGTGTATCATGTAAAAGCAGTCAGCCGCACCAGTTTATAGTATTATCAACTTTTGGGTGCAATCAGATTATTGATGGAAATAACCTGCTCTTGGGTGCAACTTGAGCATGAACTAAATCTCTTCTGGTCCCAAAATAGATAGCACTATGTTGCATTCTGGGTTGTCAGTATTTTCTTAAAGGGTTACTTGTAGCCTTTCTTCTAACAGCAAATCGCATGTGATTCTAAGCAAAATCATCTTTTGGAAAAAGGACGCAGAATGTTATTTTAAGGAACATGGTTGAATGAAACACTGATGAAAAGTCTAAATGCTCAATTTAGAAAATCATGCAATGCATGTATCTACCTATACAATCTACAGTTTCACAAAATGGCTGGCTCATTCTGTGTAATTCATCTTCTTTTTCTTATAGAACATTTTTATCATGGTTCTCTGTTGTACAACTAGAGAACAATCTTCATCCTGCTTCAAATATTAACGTTATCGTAAAAATGACATAGCATTAGTATGAAATTGGATTAGATTTTTAAAGTTGCACCAATGAGTTCATTTGATGATTTTTCATTCGATCTGATTCCTGCCCTTACAGTCTCGTGTTCTTCTGTGAGAATGTACAGGAGTTGGACATCTCCATCCATGATTTTCAAAGGTCACAATGATGGCATATCAAGTTTCTCAGTTTGGGGAAAAGATGTGATTTCAATATCCAAGAATAAGATTGGGCTTTCTTCTTTAGCTAGATCTGCAGATGAAGTAAGTTTTTAAACCAATTGTACACTTATGTTTACTTCTTTTATGCTACTTGTAATTCTGGGGTTGTGTGCAGCAAATTAGATGCATGTGTGGTTTAAATGCTACAAATTTTTTTTTATTTTTTGGGTTTGTTTTTTTCCAAAGAAGTTGGCATGCAAATATTAACTACAATAGCTGTTGAACAACGAAAAGATAAATCAGGATTGCAGGATGTAGGTGGATTTATTTTGACTTGCCAATAACTGGGATCTATTTGTCTTGTCCAATAGACCTATTTCCGTTCCTAGGGGATGAACAAATTTCATGTTGCTCTCAGAGTTGCTTGTACCCGAGTCCATGCTGAGATAATGATTTCGGAATTGATATTAGGATTTTCGGATGTGTGAAAGGCACTGCATTTTTGCATTTTTTCATTTTACTAGTACTAACAACTGTGTGCTTAGGGTTCTGGACGCATGAATAATGAACGCTTAACTGGTCCAATTTTCGATTATAAAGATCCTAGTTTTTTCAGTGTTGATCAATTTTTTATTCTCCCATTGACAAACTCATAAAAGTATGTAGTCAATAGTTATGCGACTGAGAGAACGATGTTGTATTTATGATGTCTTGTTCATTATGTATGACAGGATGGGCAGCATCGTGTTACACCTCAGTATCTTTACACGGCAGATCGCGAATCCAAGAACATGTCTGTGCTATCAAGTATAAGCATCCTACCTTTCTCGCGACTCTTTCTTGTCGGGACGGAAGATGGTCACTTGAAAATCTGTTGCTAGGTCGTGTGTACTCCCTCTAAGCAAAAATATCTGTGGATCTTTTCCTTGTAAATTATCATATGCATTTGTGATGACTTTTAATTCTTGTCGAAAATGTGTAAATTAAAACTGTGTATAGAGGTGATGTTATCACCATTATTTATATGGAGACACAAATTGAAGATTAAGTTAGTTTATTCTAGAGGATACTGGTGGGAATCTAAAGATGATATATATTGACGCTCAACTGTGAATCTGGATCGCGATTGCCTTTGTAGCTCATGTATCAATCAGATTTAGTCGTCAGTGGGTTATATCTTCAATGACCTATATATTACGCAGATCTCATATGTACCCAAAATTAGTATGAGGAAATATTTAATGATGTACATTAATTAAGTAAAACTTTTCTCAGGCTTTTTACAATATTCTTCGATTTAGAGTTATTGAAAAGTTTTCAAAACATAAACCGTGAGCTTTATCCCAACGCGTGTGTTCTTGTGCTAAATTAAAAGGATGAAGTCCATAGACGTTTGTAAGACAAACTTTAAAGTTATGAGTGATGCATGTCCCTAGGTTAAAGTTTTTTATAGGTTCTATAAATACAAGTAAAAAATTCCAATTTGTATCTGCACACTTCCATTCCAATGGCCGATATTACCTCCGGTGACCAAGATGGTATATGCTTCTCTTTAACTATGTAGTCCTATTCATTTACGTTCTTTCTTCTGCATGATTATGATTTATGAGCCCTTGCATGTTAAGCCTTTCTAGATGATGTCTAGAAATAGTGCACCTAAGGTAGAAGATTTCTCTAACAATCTTTAGCAAAGAAAAGATTAATTTGTCCACAATCCTATTTCTTCTCTCTATATAAAGTCAACCTGTTATAAACTTAAGTCTCATCACTATCATCTTAATTATCACGTCTTTAGTGTAAGTGTTAAGTATAAACTTTTTAACAAGCCAACAATCTTGTGTTTATTCAGAAATAAGTACTGAGATTATATAATTTAAGACTAATATACAATCACACTCCATCAAGTGGAACATTAACTAGTCTTTGCCATCTTTACTTTTGTCCATTATACAACTATCTTTTAATTGTAGTCTTTATATATATATATATATATATATATATATATATATGTTTTTCTTTCTAATAATGATAACAGGATTTCACGATCAATTTCAAATAGAAGACCAAGCCACTACGTTTTTAAAATTGAATCATTTTCATTGCTGGCAAAGAATAATATAGAGAGCTATAAATCAGAGGAATTCAAAGCTGGAGGCTACAAGTGGTATATATACTATTAATTAATTAATTAGTAGCTTTTCAAATAAATAAATCTGGTCCTTGCTTTAATTTATTGGCATGAATATGATGGATGATGTGGGTGTTGATTTTAATTTGTATGCAGGAAATTAATTCTTCACCCAAATGGAAACAAAAGCAAAAATATAGATGATCACACCTCTTTGTACTTGATGATGGTGGTAGATGGAAGCTGTCTCAATCCTCGATGGGAGGTCCATGCAACTTTTCGTTTTCTTCTTCTTGATCAAAACAATGACAATTATTTAGTCATTCAAGGTTTGATTATCCACTGGGGCTTTCTCTTGCATTCCCTTATATATATCATCATATTTGTAATGATCCAAACTTTTAACTACTAATCTTTTATCATATTAGTCGAAAATACTTTCATATTAGTCGGAATACTTAAGCAAATGTTGAAAGTAATAAATAATTTAAGTCTTTAATTATATAATTGAAAACAGATCCTTTGCAAAACCAATTTAGAATGGGGTTCTACAATTCCCTCTCCCCCCTCAAATACACGTGTTTTTGTACAGGCAGAATGAAAGCATAATCTACGACCACCATTAGTGGAGAACCCACACTTTTGCATGGTACCCATTTTTGGTTTTACCTATAATAACTAAAGTCCAACTAGTAAATCGGCAGTAACTTTTAAGTAAGGAACTCAAGTTACTATGAACTAAAAACAAATTCTTTATAATCAACATAAGAGAGGATGTTATAATAATTAATGGTCATTTGTAGTCCAAATTTTCTTTCTTTTCTAAAGTTTTATTAATCATCTCTTTTCTTCACCATTCAATCTGTACGTACGTAGCTAATCATAATAAATTACGTTGTTTTTTCCTTAGACACAGTAAGACGTTTTTATGGAGTGAAATACGAGTGGGGGCATGGATCGATTAGTTTCTCTCAAGACATTTAAGAATCCTTCAAATGGATATTTAGTGAACGATACTTGTGTGTTTGGAGCTGAGATATGGGTCTCCCAAGACAAAGTGACCGGGAAAGGAGAGTACTTAACAATGATGAAGGACCCCATTAGCAGTAAGCATTCTTGGAAGATAGACAACTTCTCCAAATTAGTTGAACGTCAAGAATCCACTACATTCAACGTTGGGGAACAAAAATGGTAAAACAACGTCACAATATCTTCTTGATCGATCAGTTAACCACTTCATGATGCATAATATCAAAACGACATTGATTGATTGAGTGGACGTTGCAGGAGGATACGAGTATATCCTAAAGGAAATGGCATCGGAGCAGGCAACTCAATATCTTTGTTTGTGTGTTTGGCTGATCCGACAAGCCTTCCTCCACAAACTCAAATTCTTGCAGAGTACACCTTGCGTATACTGGAAAACGCTTCCAGCAATATTCATAAATCAGCAACACAATGGTTTTCTGGCTTGGGCTGGCCTAGGTTTATCTCGATGAGTGATTTCAATTCGCCAAACAAGGGTTATCTCAACAACGACTCCTGCATTGTGGAAGCTCAAGTCACAGTGCATGGAGTGGTTAAGTCTCTCTAACAAGCCGCATGCAAGCATGTGTACAAATCTGGTTATGACGACTCGATTTGATTCAATCTTAATTAATTTATATGCATATTAGTTATGCTATGTCAACTAATTGCTCCTGAAAAGAATCTGATTTTGCATGGTACTTAAATATTTTAGACATATATGTTGAATATTTTGAAATTTATTTTTCATAAATTATTTTCTTAATTTGTTTCTCCACATCTGATGGCCAAGATATCAAATGACTAAACCTTGTGACTCATAATACTCGTCCTATGAATAAAATAGTTAGAGGATCAACCAGGAGAAATTTATACTTCTTTGTCGACGAAGTTGCTGCATGCATGTTAAGAGTTATACTATTATAATTGTCACGTCCCGAGCTCAATGTTGGACAAATTAAAATGAGAGAAGTGTTGTAAATATAAATACAAGATGTGCAATAAAGATTAAAATAACAGAATATAAAATTAACAATATTAAAATTTAAGGATGTAGAAATAAACCAAATATAGATGATATCGAGGCTCGAGTTAGACTCGATGTCCTTAAGACTTTAACGTCCCGCTACGGTGCTTTCGGTTGATTAACGTAAGTCTCCCAGGATACAACGATATTTTCTTCGTAGTAGGAGCACACCAAACTACGAAACTATTGAACTGAATATGACAAACTCTCTCTATAGGACACAATGATAAAATGAAATTAATTTTCGTTCTTGTTCTCTCTGTTCTTTCTCATACACAATACCAGCAAAACACACACAAATATATAGGCAAACATTATAGTGGGAGTCATCATTACCCACCAATATATATATAAATAAAAGCACAACCATCATTACCCACCAATATATATATAAATAAAAGCACAATAATTCTAGCAAGCATGCAACACAAAGTTGTTCCACTAATCTTTAATTAATAATTTCCATTCACAAAGCACTAAAAATGCACTAAAAATTCTTACAATCCCCCACATGAATGGAAATTAACAATACATAGACACTAGAGAGAGTTTGAAAGATTGATACTGCTTCCGGATAGGTAGCTTTTGGCCTTGAACCTTCCGTAGTGAGAACTATCGGATTTACTTGCTAATCAGTGAACGCGATGTCTTGAACTGTTCAGCTTTTGTGTAAACCAAGACAATAGAACTCACACAACATCCTCTTAACCATACTTCAGTTCTCACGGTTGTGTTCATTTTGGCCCTGAACAACTCCCAGTTTCATGAGTACTCTAGAGAATTCAGCCTTAGAGATTCTCGTAGGAGCGGCCCACTCCCTACTCACATAGGTGATCACTTATTAAGAATAATCCTGTAATACCCCACTTGGATTTTCCAAGATATAAGTATCATTAAAAGCATAGCTTATCCTAAACCACATGCAGGCAGCACTGTCTGCTCATCATAGGAATATGTGGGAGTATTACCCCCACAGTGCTCTCGATGAATCATTCATAGCTCAGTTTTTCCCTTTGAACCTACTTCCAGGGATCTCCTGTCACGTAGGTAGGGTTTTCCACTATGATGACTCTTTAGTCATAGGCTTTAGACCTATTCCCCTCGACAATTTGTAAACTTGCTCTCTGTTCAAACCTTTAGTAAGCGGATCCGCAATGTTATCTTTTGACTTTATGTAGTCAATTGAGATAACCCCATTAGAGAGCAATTGTTTGACGGTATTATGTCTACGACGTATATGTCTAGACTTACCGTTGTACATGCTACTCTGTGCCCTTCCAATAGCAGATTGACTATCGCAGTGTATGCAGATAGCTGACATAGGTTTGGGCCAGTTTGGAATATCCTCTAAGAACTGTCGAAGCCATTCGGCTTCCTCTACAGCTTTATCCAAAGCTATAAACTCAGATTCCATCGTGGATCTGGCTATACATGTTTGCTTAGTGGATTTCCAAGAGACGGCTGCTGCTCCTAAAGTAAAAATGTATCCACTCGTGGATTTGGAGTCATTAGTATCCGATATCCAGTTGGCATCACTGTATCCCTCTAGTACAGCTGGATATCGGGTATAGTGCAGCCCAAAGTTCAATGTATATCTCAGATACCTTAGAACTCTTATTATAGCTACCCATTGGTCTTTTCCTGGATTGCTCGTATACCTGCTCAATTTGCTCACAGTTAATGCTATATCGGGCCTCGTGCAATTCATAATGTACATCAAACTACCAATAATCCTTGAATACTCTAATTGAGATATTCCTTCACCAGTATTTTTGGTAAGATGTACATTTGCATCTATAGGTGTATTCGCGAGACTAGCATCATTTTTATTAAACTTGTCCAGTACTTTTTCTATATAATGGGACTGAGACAAGATTAGTCCGTCAGATGTTCTAGTAATTTTAATACCCAGAATCACATCTGCCATACCCATATCCTTCATATCAAAGTTACTGGATAACATCTTCTTGGTAGACTTAATGACACTATCATTGTTTCCGATAATAAGCATATCGTCTACATAGAGACAAACAATGACATATTCTTGACCCGTGCCTTTTACATAGACACACTTGTCACATTCATTAATCCTAAAGCCATTTGACAACATGACTTTATCAAATTTCTCATGCCATTGTTTAGGCGCCTGTTTTAGTCCATAAAGGGATTTTACAAGCTTACAAACCTTTTTCCCTTTCTCAGGAACTACAAACCCTTCAGGTTGTTCCATGTAGATCTCTTCATCTAGATCTCCATTTAAGAACGCTGTTTTTACATCCATTTGATGTATCTCAAGATTATTGATAGCTGCGATAGCTATCAACATCCGTATGGATGTAATTCTCGTGACTGGTGAATATGTATCAAAATAATCAAGACCTTCTTTTTGTCTATATCCCTTAATGACAAGTCTGGCCTTGTATTTTTCTATTGATCCATCAGCCTTCAACTTCCTCTTAAAAATCCATTTACACCCTAAAGGTTTATTTCCAGGAGGAAGATCTACCAGTTCCCATGTATGATTTTGCATGATGGATTCAATTTCACTGTTTACTGCCTCTCTCCATAAAGGAGCTTCAGGAGTAGACATTGCCTCATTAAAAGTGTGAGGCTCATTTTCTAACAAATATGTTAGAAAATCTGGACCGAAAGACTTAGATGTTCTAGCCTTATTGCTACGTCTTGGTTTATCTTCAATATCTTTAGATATAGCCTCATCATCTATATCTAATTTTTGACTCTCATCATATGTTCTTTTCGTAGAACTTAATTCTTGCGTATTTTTACAAGGAAATTTTTCTTCGAAAAATTCTGTATTCCTTGATTCAATAACTGTATTCACATGTATATCAGTTATTTCTGACTTATACACAAGAAACCTGTATGCAGCACTGTTGTGTGCATATCCAATGAAGATACAATCCACAGTCTTTGGTCCTATTTTGACCATTTTAGGAGCTGGAACTCCTACCTTAACTAGACACCCCCACACTCTTAAGTAATTGTAGGAAGGTGGTCGAACTTTCCACAACTCATAAGGTGTCTTGCTTAATTTCTTGTGGGGTACCTTATTAAGAATATGGTTCGCAGTTAACACTGCCTCCCCCCACAAGTTCTGAGGTAAACCCGAATTAATCAACAAAGCATTCATCATCTCTTTAAGAGTTCGGTTTTTGCGTTCAGCAATACCATTCTGTTGAGGAGAGTAAGGAGCCGTCGTTTGATGAACAATTCCATGTTCAGCACAGTATTCCTCAAAGGGATATACATATTCTCCTCCTCTATCGCTTCTCAACATCTTAATCTTTTTGCCGAGTTGATTTTCTACCTCATTTTTGTATAGTTTAAATACTTCCAGAGCCTCATCTTTGCCTCTGAGTAGATAAACATAACAATATCTTGTGCAATCATCAATAAAAGTAATAAAATACTTTTTTCCACCTCTAGTTTGTACAAATTTTAAATCACAAATATCACTGTGAATTAAATCCAGAGGTTCTGAACTCCTTTCTACTGATTTAAAGGAAGTTCTCGTTAATTTTGATTCTACGCATACTTCACATTTTTTATTTATGTTCCAATCAGCTTTAGGTATTAGACCTAAATTGATTAATTTTCGCACAGAATCAAAATTCACATGTCCTAATCTATCATGCCATAAATTAGGAGAATCCAAGACATAAGCAACATACTTATTCTTATTCATACCAAATTTAGTAGGCTCATTAGCCTTTACAACAGTTGGGGCAATAATCATTACATTGAGCTTAAATAAGCCATCACACTCATAGCCTTTGCCTACAAACATTCCAAATTTGGTTAACACAAATTGACCAGACTCAAACACCAATTTGAATCCGTTCTTACTCAACAAGGATCCAGAAACCAAATTCTTTCGGATTTCTGGGACATGCAGCACATTGTTGAGTGTCAGCTCCTTTCCAGAGGTAAACTTCAAGATTACCTTTCCAGTTCCTTCCACCTTCGAAGTGGCGGAGTTACCCATGTAAAGAGTTTCAGAAACATTTTGATAGGTAGTGAACATTCTCCTATCAGAGCAAACATGCTTAGTGGCCCCAGTGTCCACCCACCATTGCTTTGGATTCCCCACCAGATTGACTTCTGACACGACAGCTGACAGATTAATGTCAGAGAGATCATTGCCCAGGTCTTCCACAGCATTTGCCTGAGCTTTCCTCTTCTTCAGATTGCCCTGGTTCTTGCGGTGCCTACAGTCTCTTGCCTTGTGCCCCGGCTTATCACAGACAAAGCAATTCCCACCGAACTGCTGCTTCTTATGTTCTCCACCTTTTTGACTTTGGTTGGAGAATTTTCTCTTTTTGTTGCTCGGACCATGCTCAACCACATTAACCTTTGATTCCAAAGGCAGAAAACCAACTCTTTTTTCAGATTTGCGGTTGTCTGCTTCAATCCTCAATCTCAGAACTAGATCTTCAAGAGTCATCTCCTTTCGCTTATGCCTTAAATAACTCTTGAAGTCTTTCCAGTTAGGAGGCAACTTCTCAATAAGTGCACCAGATTCAAAACGTTCTCCCATATTTATACCTTCTGCATGACACTCATGAATGAGTACCTGATACTCATCTACTTGCGGCATCAGAGGCTTGGAATCTACCATTTTGAAGTCAAGGAATCTGGCCACAACGAATTTCTTTGTGCCCGCATCCTCCGTTTTATACTTCTTCTCTAAAGATTCCCACAGTGCCTTAGCAGTTGTCATTGGGCTATAGACGTTATACAACGCATTGTCCAACCCGTTGAGGATATAGTTTTTGCAAAGGAAGTCTGCATGCTTCCAAGCATCAACAGCAGCAACAGTCTGCATATCAGGATCGTCACCCAACTGTGGTGCATCCTCTTTCAAAAATCGAGCAAGATTCAAGGTGGTCAAGCAGAACAACATTTTCTGTTGCCACCTCTTAAAATCCCTCCCGTTGAATTTTTCTGGCCTCTTGCCATGTCCAACAGGAGTTGACGCCACAAATGGCACAGCCGAAGCAACAGTCACCGATGGCCTAGCCAAAGGTACATTCTCATGTCCTGTAGATCCACCAGTTGATCCACTTCCAGTCAAGGGCACGTTTGGGTTGTTAGGTCCAAATGATTGTCCATAATTCAAATTTCCAGTTTCGGTATTCATGATTAATATTATTTGTTTTAAGTCCAAATACTTGTTTATACACGCTGCACTACACAAAAATCAAGTTAGTCGCAAAATAACTTAATACTAAACATTAATTTTAAATCAACAATTAAGGAAATAATACTTCTAATACAAAAATAAAAGAAATATTAAAATCACACAGTCTACTATATGTATATATATATATTTATATTAGACAGTCAAGTAAATAATCCAAACAAAATAAGTAAAACAGTTACTCAAATTAGCTTTTCTCGAATCAGTTAGAGAACAGTGTACTAATAAATTATTTTGTCACTTAAGAACCAAGAAGTAACATTTGGTTCGGTGGTAGACTCTTCTCATTAGTAACCTTGAGGTCCTGGGATCAAACCTATGTAGCAGCAAGAACAATTAAAATTTTGCTTCTCAAATGAACAATATATTATAATACTACTGCATCAAAAGCTACAATGACTAATATAATATATCACTAAAATAATATAAAGCTACTGCAACTAATATAATATGTATATATAATGCTACTGCATCAAAAGCTATATATATTATAATGCAAAGTTGTCTTTCAGCAATAACTTAATATAATATACAATTAATATAATAATATATATTAGTTAATATACAAATAGTATATATTATAATATATAAAGTCACTGCATGTTAATATAATATATATATATATTATAATGCAAGATTCTTCTTTCAGCAAAGCGTATGCGAATGCAGTAATAGCAAGAAAACGATAACAAAGAAACGTGCAATTGGTATTGAACAGTTCAAGATTAGGTCCTTAAAAAATTCATATCTTTCTCATTTTAAGTCCAAATTTGATGAAAATTTCACCATTAACATCAGAAAATTAAGAGGTATATGGAAATGTAATTTATTTTCCAGTTTGTTATACTTCACAGAATCATATTAAAGGAATTATACCAAAATTAAAGTCTTAAGATTGTTGGACAAATTAAAATGAGAGAAGTGTTGTAAATATAAATACAAGATGTGCAATAAAGATTAAAATAACAGAATATAAAATTAACAATATTAAAATTTAAGGATGTAGAAATAAACCAAATATAGATGATATCGAGGCTCGAGTTAGACTCGATGTCCTTAAGACTTTAACGTCCCGCTACGGTGCTTTCGGTTGATTAACGTAAGTCTCCCAAGATACAACGATATTTTCTTCGTAGTAGGAGCACACCAAACTATGAAACTATTGAACTGAATATGACAAACTCTCTCTATAGGACACAATGATAAAATGAAATTAATTTTCGTTCTTGTTCTCTCTGTTCTTTCTCATACACAATACCAGCAAAACACACACAAATATATAGGCAAACATTATAGTGGGAGTCATCATTACCCACCAATATATATATAAATAAAAGCACAACCATCATTACCCACCAATATATATATAAATAAAAGCACAATAATTCTAGCAAGCATGCAACACAAAGTTGTTCCACTAATCTTTAATTAATAATTTCCATTCACAAAGCACTAAAAATGCACTAAAAATTCTTACACTCAAAACCCCGGATCTGCATTGCGAGACTAGTGTTGTAGGCATAAGAAACAACTACTTGGACCTCTTTTCCACTAGTCCAAAATAGTTAACCCAAGTTATTCCTTATACCACAACACCCACTTATAAATCACACAATCACACTATATTTCATTGATGTGAGATATTACACACACCCCCCGTTAAGAACCTGACGTCCTCGTTAGGGGCACACATACTCAAACCATTATAGGAAGCATCACCATACACAACAAACCCATTTGTTCCACTAGGCAATACAAGCACAGGCAAAAATACTAACATTTCCTTTAATTCTTGAAAAGCCTTTTCACATTCTACTAACCATTCAAACTTTACACACTTACGCATGAGACAAGTCATCGAGGTAGCAATTTTCAAAAATCTTTCCACAAACTTTCTATAATAACTTGCCAATCCCAAAAAGCTACGAATTTCCGTTACTGACATAGGTCTCGGCCAATTAGCTACCGCCTCTATCTTTTGAGGATCGACCGATATTCCTTTCTTTGAAATGACATGACCTAGGTATCCATTTCAGTCAACCATAACTCACACTTTTTCAATTTGGCATACAATTGATTATTTGTGAGTGTCTGCAATACTACTCTTAAATGTGACTCATGTTCTTGAGAGCTTTTGGAATACACCAGAATATCGTCATTGAATACAACCACAAATTGATCCAAGATTGACTTGAGATCAGGGTACCATCGGTTAAAAATCAAGAACAAGGACATCTCTAAAACAGCTTTTAGGACAAGGTATGACCATTATGAGTTTATTGTGATGCCGTTTGGGTTGACGAATGCTCCTGCATCATTTATGGATTTATTGTCGCTGCCGTAAATTCAACTCCTTTTGGGTGAAAAGATATTTCAAACTCTGGTGGTCCATATATACCTCACAAGTCACCCCGCACAAATAGTGTCTCCAAATATGTTAGCCCATATCACTGTTCAATCAATGTTGTTTGACAAAATTCTAGCCACTCAGAGACAAGACCTATACTTAGAGAGAATTCGTGCTGAATTGGAGAATGGACACAAATCTTACTTGGAACTACATGGCGATGAGACCCTTAGATTTTATAGAAGATTATGTGTTCCTGAGGATCATGAAGTTAAGAAGGAAATTCTAGATTGAGGATCATAAAGTTAAGAAGGAAATTCTAGACAAAGCGCATGGTTCGCGCTTTGCAATTCATCCAGGAGGAACAAAAATCTATACACGAGTAGAAATGGGAATGTATATCAATGGATTTGTGATGGTTTGCCTAGGACTCGTTCTAAAAATAATGCTATTTGAGTAATTATGGATAAATTGACCAAGTTAGCCTACTTCTTACCTTTCCAATTAAGGACTCCGCTAGAGAAACTTACTGAGTTGTACAATCGAGAAATTGTGAGGTTACATGGGGTACCTAAGGAGATTGTGTCTGATTGGGACACAAGGTTTACATACCAATTATGGGCAAGTTTTCAAAAGGCCATGGGTACTAGTTTGATGATTAGTTCGGCCTACCATCCACAGACAGACGGGCAAAGTGAAATGACTATCCAGATTCTTGAAGATATGTTGTAGGCTTGTGTATTGGATTTTGGAGAAAATTGGGATAAGTACGTCACATTGGTAGAGTTTGCTTATAATAATAGATATCAAGTGAGCATCAAAATGGCTCCCTTTGAAACTTTGTATGGTAGAAAGTGTCGTACACCATTATATTGGGATTTGGATGAGAAAAAGGTTTTGGGCCCTAAACTAATCAAAGAAATGGAAAACAAGGTTAGATTGATTCGATCCTATATCAAAGAAGCCCAGGATTGACAGAAGAGTTGGCCTGATTTAAAAAGAAAAAAGAATAGAGTTCTAAGTGGGAGAACATGTTTTCGTAAGAGTATCTCCAACGAAAGGGGTGCATGGTGCAATTTGGAATGCGTGGGAAGTTAAATCCTCGATACATTGGACCTTTTGAGGTTTTGGATCGCATTCGTGATGTTGCTTATCGACTAGCCTTTAGTTGGTGTGCATAATGTGTTCCATGTGTCACAATTAAGGAAGTATATGCTAGATGAAAGTCACGTGATCCGCCATGAGGATATTCAATTGAGGGAAGATCTATTATACGAAGTAGAGCCCATGGAAACTGTGGATCACAAGGAGCAGGTACTGAGGAGAAAGATTATTCCTTTCGTCAAGGTTCGTTGGAGAGGTGAAACAACTAGAGAGGCAACATGGATGTTGGAGACTAAGGCTCGCGAGAAGTACCATCACCTCTTCCAAAACCAAGGTATGTAGTTTCGAGGACGAAACTCTTGCTAAAGGGGGAAGGATGTAACGACCTCCACAATATAAGGGCTTTTGGTCAAAAATAAAAAAATAAAAAAAATAAAAAGGGGTTGTTGAGATTTTAACGTTTGCATAGCCCTTAACTTTTGTGGAAGTTGTTTATCTCAAGTAGAAGTCCTATCCCACTACTCCACTACCGCACTAAATAGTTCTTACGTTAAAAATCCATGCATTTTCATCTAACGACTATTACATAACTAAAAAGAAAACTCTATATACATATAAATATAAGAAAGAAGCAGGAACATGAATCTCTAGCACACGAAGGTGAATTAGTTAGTGAATCGTATGATTCGATTCGATTCGCATAAAAATCAATTCAAATCAGTTAGTGAATCACTTATTTGGGTGAATCGATCATCGAATTGAAGTGAATTGTGATGAATCGTGCGATTCGGTGAATCTTTCGCGATTTGGGTTAAACCAAAAAAAGCCCAAAAAGTAAATAATAATAAAAAAAAGCCTACTCCAATTTTTTTCAAGCAATATACAATTAGCCCATTGTTAAAAACATGAACAAACAAAATTAAAAAAAAAGCTCATTTATGATTTAACATCAATTTTCAACAATAATTACAAGATCAAAAGATTCAAAACTCAAAATCAAAAGCCCTAAAAAAGAAAACATTTAGGAATTTTGGAACACCTCTATATATTATCTAATATTTCACTTTTGCTTTATATATAAAACTTTAATTACTTCACTTTTAGTTTGTATATAAAACGTTAATGACTTGAAAGAAAGTTGATACAAATAAATTTTGCATTGAGTCCATTAACATATATATACTTGTTTTTGCAAATAAGTTACAACTATTTTTTTTTTTTTATTAAACTAAACTACTAAAGGCTAAATAATAAATATTATTTTCTAATATCCAATTGCTTTGGCTACTAGAAACAAGTGAACAACCTAGAAAAAAGTAAGAAAAAAACATATCAAATAAAGAATTTCAATTCAAAGCTACTAATAGAAAAATAATATATCAATTATCATCTAGTTTTAAATTTGGGACCAAATCGGTACGATTCACAATTCAAAAAATGATATTTTGATTCATGATACGATTCTCGATTGTCTATCATTGTCTCTGTAAGTTTCTGGCTCCTTTAATCACTTTGACATTTAATCAAATTAACAAAGTAAACTTGCAGGAAGTAAATATGTTGCAACAAAAATAAGGACACAAAAATTTTAACGTGGTTTAACCAACTTGGTCTACGTCCACGCGGCCATCCCTTGGCCAACAAACCAATCCACTAAGTTTCAAGAGATTATAGACACTAATGGAAACTTACGCAATTGAAGAGTCCCTCTTAACCCTTGCCGCCTAGGTGTAAGACTCCCTTAGTAGATTCTCTAGTTTGGCGAGCTCCCCTCTACTTACAAAGTTTTCTCCTGAGAACACACATTCTTCTCCCGAAGAATGAATACAAAATACATAAAAAGAGTCTTGAAACTCTAGATGGATTGGTCAATATATATGACACAAAACAGATTGTGTTGCAACACTAATTAAAACATCCAGCGAACTCTATTACACAGCATGTTGCAACACGACTTGACACAGACAGCCTACACCTAACTCACAATTCTACTGCTACTTTTTTGCTTACTGCTCGCCATCTATAACTGGGAATCATCACGCCTATTAATTTGAAGGATTTGCTGAGGAAGTTGAGTACAAGCAAAAGAGTATTCAAAGTAATCCAATTTAGCACAAGAGTTCTTGATAGTCTTGACCTCCTTCACATTATCACATTAGCTCCAAGATATTGTTCACAGTAACGTGGACTCCTCAAGAATACTCCTAGTATTTGAACTCTCCTGAACTTGAATCCCTCCTGATCGTGACTCCTTCAAAGATTCCTGCAAGCTCAAACTACCACACGCAATATCTATAATTTTTGATTAAAACATAGCCAATAAAACATTAGCTAAAATTAGATCCTAACAGTCTCTATCTGAGACATCTTAGGAGAGCAGCTTTTGCATCCCAATTTTCCTATCAAACCCTTTGTAGGCTTGTCTTAATCTTTGCCGGACATATTTGACTATCATAACCAACTTTCCACAATTCTTGTACATTTACATTCTTTGTAACTAGTTTTGCTCATTAAGTCGTTGTAAAGCATCCATAAAGTAATGGTAATCATAGGGTTTCAATCTGCAAGCGAAAACCCGAGGCTTTGTTAAATACACAGTGATGCAAACTAAAAAGAAGTTCAAGTCTTTATTGTTAAGTTCATTTTACATAATTTTTTTGAATAAAAGAAAAATCATCATCGTGTTGTTTATGTGTTTATCCCATGGTGGTATGCAAGTACGTTATGTGCTTGTGTTGTACTGGGGTTTTGCAGTAAAATATTGGTTTGGCGCGTCGAGTTCTGACTGGGATTGGCCTACATTTATTTCACTGAGTGATATGAATTCGCCAGACATGGGTTATCTCAAGAACCACTTCCTGCACTGTGGAAGCAGAAGTCACTGTGCATCACGCATGGAATGGCTAAGTCACTCTAACAAGCGCACGCATGCATGTGTACAAATTAATCTGGTTATGACGACTGAATTTGATGTCTTATTTTATATGCATATTCAATATGCTATGAAGCATCTGGTTTGTTACTTAAATATTATTTTAGACATTTATGTTAAATATTTTAAATTTCTTATTCATAAATTATTTGTTCATTTATTACGTACTCCATCTGATGGCCAAGATTTGAAAGGACCAAACCCTGTGACACTCACAATATATATATATATAGTGTATATGTGGAAGGGGAATGAATATATAACTCACAAGTTTGGGTGAGTTAGAAATGAAGTATTGATAAACAAAAGACAAAGAAAAGGAGAGGCCGGAAAGCAAACATTAAGCAAAAGAGAGAAATTAACATATAAAAGGAAGAGGGAAAAGGATTAAACAAGAGAGTGAGAAATAAAAAGAATCAAATGAAACTCGATGATGAAGAATAAGAAACTTAATCTCTTCTTAATTCAATTAGTATTCATATATACCTTGGTCGTCTCTGTACCTTAATTAGTTAGCGGATTATATATATCTTCCATGACAATAAAATCATATAATCCGCAGATCTCTTATGTACCCAAAATTAGTATAATTCATCATTACAACGAAATACTTAATGTTGTACATAAATCTTTTCTCAGGATTTTTACATTCTTCAATTTAAAGTTTTGAATGATGCGTGTCCCTAGAACATTAGAGTTTTGAATGATGGGTGTCCCTAGAACATTAATGATGTACATTAAGTAAAGGATGGCTCATTGAAGACACCAAAAAGTTGAAGCTTTAAATAGGTCCTATAAATACAAGTAAAGCGAATAAGCTTCTGCAAAAATTTCAATTTGTATTTGAAACACCGCCATTCCAATAGCCGATATTACCATTGGTGACCTAGATGGTATATGCTTCTCTATCACTATGTATTTCTATTCATTTACGTTTTTCTTCTGCGTGATTATGAGCCCTTACATGTTAAGTCACTATCATCCTAATTATCACGTTCCTAGTGGACGTGAGAGAATATATATTGGAGACATCAAACAAATTAAATATAAACTCTTTAACTACTTACACTGCTAGAGATATATGATCACTTATCATTATCACTTTTTCCCGTCAATTTCGTATGTATTTCTTGTGGACCAACATAAAATGTCATTTTAATCACCAACTATCTTGTGTTTATTCAAAAACAAGTATTGAGATTATATAGTTTAAGACTAACATATATATAATCACGCACCATCAAGTGGAACGTTAATTAACTAGTAGTCTTTGCCATCTTTAGTTTTGTCCATTATACAATTATCTTTTAATTGTAGTCTTTATATATATGTTTTTCTTTTTGATAAGGTTAACAGGGATTTCACGTTCAATTTCAATTAGACGACCAAGTCACTACGTTTTCAAGATTGAATCATTTTCAATGTTGGTTGTTAGAGTTTGTGACCCGAATTCTATTTGGCCCAACCCGAAAAGTTCGCGGTGCGACCCATTTGGTGAAAACTTATTTTTGGAGAAAAATTAAGGGTCTGTGGTGGTAGCGAAGGTCGAGGGCCGATAGGCCCGAGACCGAAGCCCACCACTGACCCCATTGGGGGTGCGGGGGCTCCGCCCTCGCGGTATGGACCTTTTGGGCTAAGGGTTTTATTTGTATGAGCTTATATATAGTAATGTATTTAGGTTTGTCAAGTAGGTTTTGATAGCCAACTCTATTTGCTCACCTCTTGTACCAATTTTCGATATAGCGAATTTGCTCCTCCTCTGCCCGTGGTTTTTCCCATCAAGGGTTTTCCACGTAAGATCTGTGTGTCTCTTATTTTTCTTTTCGTTTTCTGTTGCTATTGTTTGTCATCTTTGATAACATTGGCAAAGAATAATATAGAGAGCTATGAATCAGGGGAATTCGAAGTTGGAGGCTACAAGTGGTATACTACTTAGTAGCTTTTTGTTCTCTTGCATCAAATAAATCTTGTCCTTGCTTTATGGACATGACGTGGGTGTGATTTTGTATGCAGGGAATTAATTCTTCACCCAAATGGAAACAAAAGCAAAAATATAGATGATCACATCTCTTTAGAGTTGATGATGGTGGTAGATGGAAGCTCTCTCAATCTTGGATGGGAGGTCCATGCAACTTTTCATTTTTTTCTGCTTGATCAAAACAATGACAATTATTTAGTCATTCAAGGTTTGATTATCAACTGTACATCCCATATTAATGGGAAATAGTGTATATGGGTAGTTTAATTTATAAGTAAGTTTGGGCTAATAGGAAATAAGGCCCAAATAATTATTTCTTATATCTATAATATTAGTTTTTCCTGCGGGCCTAAGATTATGGGCTCGGGACATAACACATTTCCTTATCATCATATTTGTAATGACCCAACTGTTAACTACTAATCTTTCAAAAAAAAAAAAAAAAACTACTAATCTTTCAAAATACTAGTTAAAAATACTGAGGTGTTGATAGCAGTAATTATCAATTATAATTGAAAACAGATCCTTTGCATAATCCACGACCACCATTAGTGGAGGACCCTCACTTTTGTATGGTAATCTTTTTTGGTTTTCCCTATAATTACTAATTAACATTCAACTACTAACTTATCAATAAATTGAGTCTAATTAATTTAAGCAAATACTTAAATCAGCATTAACCTAAGTACTCAAGTTATTATGAAGTAAACACAAATTCTTTATAATCAACATGAGACGGCATGTTACAATAATTAATGGTGATTTCTAATCCAAATTTTCTTTCTTTTCTAAAGTTTTACTAATCATCTCCTTTCTTCACCATGCAAATTGTAGGTACGTAGCTAATCATAAATTATGTTGTTGTGGTTTTCCTTAGACACAGTAAAGAATGGTAGACGTTTTTATGGACTGAAATACGAGTGGGTTATGGATCGATTAATTTCTCTGGAGGCATTTAAGAATGCTTCAAATGGATATTTAGTGAACGACACTTGTGTGTTTGGAGCTGAGATATATCTCTGCCAAGATAAAGTAAGCGGGAAATGAGAGTACTTAAAAATGATGAAAGACACCATTAGCCATAAGCATACTTGGAAGATAGACAACTTCTCCAAATTAGTTGGACGTCAAGAATCAACTACATTCGTTGTTGGGGACCATAAATGGTAAATAACGGCGTGTAATATATATATATATATGTTTGTCGCAACATCATCTTCTTCAGTTAACCAACCAAAATATTTTGTATAGTCCTTAAGAAACTGCTTAATTATTGTTATATGTCGATTGTTGCAGGCAGATACGTATATATCCTAAAGGAACAGGCAACTCAGTATCTATGTTTCTGGCTTTGGCTGAACAAACAAGCCTTCCTCCACAAACTCAAATTCATGCAGAGTATACCTTGCGTATACTGGATCAAGTTTCCAGCATTAATCATAAATCTGCCAAAAGTACGTAAATAATTATCTAGAGAATTTCTATGATCAAGTTCCCAGCATTAATCATAAATTCCTAATGCTTTTTGCACTACATAGTGATAGTACCTTGCTTAAAGCTCCTTGTATATTTTTTCTTGCAGCAACGTCAATCTGGTTTAGCGTATTGATTTCTAACTGGGGTTGGCATACATTTATTTCACTGAGTGATATGAATTCGCCAGACATGGGTTATCTCAAGAACGACAGCTACACTGTGGAAGCAGAAGTCAGTGTGCATGGAGTGGCCAGGCCAATCTAACAAGCGCATGCATGCATGTCTACAAATCTGGTTGAGAGTAAATTGCTTGTGGCCCCTATGTTTTGTGAATTGTGATACTCAACAAAGTAATTTTTCTACTTTAAGAATCTAAAAGGAAATATATACCAAGTATATGTGGGAGGGGAATGATAACTCACAAGTTTGGGTGAAAGAGAAAAGGAGAGGGAAAAGAATTAAACAAGAGAGTGAGAAATAATTAAAAAGAATCAAATTAAACTTGATGATTAAGAATAGCCAGTCTATAGAAAACCAAACTAATTAATAAGAAACTCTCTCTTAATTCAAACTTAAACTATCACCTTTATTTTATTTTTTGTTCGGTCAGTAAGTATGTATTTTAAACCTAAACTATCACCTTAATATAGAGGGTTATATTAAAATCTAAATCCACTTGTAGAGAACAGTACTGAACTTGAGAAGATTAAATGAGGGAAAATGACTCTCAGAGATATCAAAGGCTTCTAGCTAAGAGCTAAACCTCTCATCAACCAAAAAAAAAAAAAATTAAATACACTTCAAGACCTACGACTCTCATGATTGAAGACACCAAAAGGTTCAAAGCTTTCTTCTGGTCCTATATATACAACGTCACTACTGCGATTAAGCTTCTGCAAACTTTAACATTTGTTGCTCCGGACCTTCATTCCAATGCCTGTGCATACACTGGATACCCCTCAATAATAAGGGGGTATTTTAGCAAATTTACTGTTATTTAATTTATAAGAAAAAAAGGAAAAATTTCACATTTAGTCCCTATTATTTGTAAAGTGTCTCAGTTTAGTCCTTATTATTTAAAATGTCTCAATTTAGTCCCTATTGTTTCACCAAAAGTTTCAATTTCATCACTATTGTTTAATATGTCTCAATTTAGTCCATATTATTTTTTTTAAAGTTTCAACTTCGCCCCTATTATTTTTAAAAAGTTTCAATTTCATCCGTATTATTTTCTTAAAGTTTCAAATTCATTCATATTATCCAAGGACTAAATTAAATTTTTTTGAGAAACAATAAGGATGAAATTGAAACTTTTTAAAAATAATAGGGACAAAATTGAAACTTTTTAGGAAACAATAAGGACGAAATTGAAAATTTTAAACAATAGGGATGAAATTGAAACTTTTAGGGAAACAATAGGGATTAATTTGAGACATTTTAAATAATAAGAACTAAATTGAGACACTTTATAAATAATAAAGATTAAATGTGAGATTTTCCCAAAAAAAAAAACTTGGCTTGCTTTCCCTTTCAAGTTTCATCTACCCGATTCCAAAGGACCGCACAAAGATTTTCTATTCTCTTCACTCTTCAGCACAAAAAACTCTTCTTTGCTTTTCTTAATTTCTTTGGTTAGTTAAAGCAAACTCCACTGTCCACCATTTTTTATCACATTCAGGTGGCAACTCACTGGCCAAGGTTTTATTTTTTTCACCTCTTCTACACTTTGTGTGTGTGAATTATGTATATATGTACGTTAGTGCGTGTGTCAATTTTTATTACCGCTCTAATTAGCTGGAAGAAAAAAAAAAAATCACCTACTCTAATATTTCCATTTTAGTGCAGAGGTGTTGACGATTCTTATTTATTCGTGTCGATGTGTCATTGTCTTGATTCATCATGTTTAATGCCATTAGTATATATCTTGATCTAATTTTTTAAGTGGAAAAGGACTGAAAATATCAATGTTTTAGTTAGATAATTATTGTGATGTTATTCCGTTAAATTTTAATAGGCAAAAATGTTTTGATCCGTGAGGGAAAGCAAAGAAATAGAAGTTAGAGGCAAAAAAAAAAAAGAAATGAATTATGATTCTCTCACTTGGATAATAACTATAAAAAAATAGATAGAAAATGTAAGAAAACTCTGTATATGTTTTGGTGCTTATATTTTTATAGTTGTTATAATGTGCATAAATTAATTATTATTTTATATATAGATGAGTTTCCTAAACTTTTAGTTATTGGTTGTGTCACTGTCAAAGGCGAAGTCAGGCATCGGGTGCATACACTAACCTCTGGTACCTGAATCCAAACCTGACAAGATGGTATGTGCTTCCCTATTACTATTCATTCCTTTTCGTTTACGTGCGTGTAAAATTATCAACATGTAAGGCTAAAAAATGAATCATGCCTACACGTGTAAGGGCGTATTGAAAAAATTAATAAATAACTATAATCATCTATCATGAAATAATCTAAACGTTTGATGAGATGGTAAATTAATAATTCTCTTGTGTTTATTCAAAAACCAAGTATTCAGATTATACACTTCCATTAAGTTATATATATATCATGAAAAGGAACATTAACTAGTCTTTGTGATCATCTTTACGTTTGCCATTGTAAATCAATTCTTTCTTGAACATGTCAACAGGAATTTCAAGATCAATTTCAAGTGCACGACGAAGCCACTATATTTTAAAAATACAATCATTTTCATTACTAGCTAGCAAAGAATTAATCCTATAGGAAGCTACAGTTCAAGTCAATTCGAAGCTGTAGGCTACACCATGTGGAAACGATGCATTTCGTTTTTTTTTTTTTTTGTGAAAGGAGGGAGACTTAATTCTCTCCGGAATTTTATTAATTACTCAAAAAGAGAATACAAAAGTGAAAGGGGACATAGACCTTACCTCCATAGGAGGATGGGGGACTTACCTGCCCTATCGTCCAGTCTAAACTAAAAGAAGGCACAAATCGCCTCTTCATTACAAGAGCCCTATAAATACTATTCCTATAAAATTGAAATATTGCCAATAAAGCGTTTAAAATCTAAAATGAGGAAGATTTGCTTTATCGTCTAACCTTATCATTCCTCTAAGCTTTTGTTGATCTTGCAGGGATTCAATGATAGTGAGGCCCTTTGCAATCACTCCCAAATTTGCCAAAAAATCAGCTGATTGATTCCCTTCATGATCTTTGATTAGTTCTTTTGCAACACTAACCGTATAACATGTATTCCACGATCCTCTTTCATTTTTCTTTAAAAGATTGACAACCCCCAATGCATCCATTTCAATCCAAATATTTTGAATATTTCTTTCTTTGTAGAGTTGGAGACCTCGGATGAGAGCAATAATTTCAGTTTTGAAAGGAGTTTGACATCCAAAAGAATCAAAGAAGCCAAAAATGAAGTCACGTTTCCAATTTCGCACAATACCACCACCTCTAGCTTGATCATTTTCTCCATAGACACTTCCATCTACATTGAGTTTGAAGAATCCTTCTTTCGGTTTTCTCCAAAGCACAATCTTTGGGCTAGGATTAGGAGATCTTTCAAAGAAACACAAGAAAGAATAAGCAATTGTAAGATCACCTTTCCAGTGCCATTTTTTAATTAATCCAGCTTGAAAAAGTTGAACAATAAATCTTCTTATACGCCATATAATTCTGGATGGATAGAATTCTGCATTATGGTGCTTAGCATCATTTCTTTCAACCCATAGGAACCAAAGAATGAATATGAGAATGAGTGTTCGAATGTGATCTCTTCCCACAAGATCACCTGAAAAAAGCCAAGCTGCAAACCAATGCCTAATATTTAAAGAATTTTGACATTTAACTCCAAATATTTGAGCAAAGTGATTCCAAACTTGAGTTGCACTGTTACTATTTAAAAAGCAATGATCAAGTGTTTCAATCGAATTACAACATTGGCATCTGCTTGTTTCTCTTTGGTCTAACTTCATTCCAAACGTTGCATTATGTTTGTTACAAACACAGTTCAATAAATGTAGGTCTGATTTTGTATGCAGGAAATTCATTCTTCACCCAAATGGAAACAAAAACAAGATCAATGATCACATCTCTTTATAGTTGATGATGGTGGTTAATGAAAGCTCTCTTCATGCAACTTTTCGTTTATTTCTGCTGGAAAATCTTTTGCACATTAGTATTCGTACCTTGGTCGTCTGTACTCCCTCTAAGCAATATCTGTGGATCTTTTCCTATATACGAGTAAATTAAAACTGTGTATAGTGGTGATATTATCATCGTACACAAATTGAAGATTTTGGCTTGGAAGTTATAATTATTTTATTCTAGAGGATTATTGTGGGAATCTAAAGATGATAGATATTGACGCTGAACTATGAATCTGCACCTCTTTAGCATTGCAAACCTGGATCACGATTGCCTTTGAAGGTTGGGTGCGATAAGGCAACTATGTGCACATGTGAGAAAGAGATCCCGAACTCGAGACCATTATTGTCCTCTATTAATCTGGAGTATGCGTTAAAGTATGTCTCGCTCCATAAAATTTATTATTTTTGGGTGGATTTATCAATCGGACTTGGTCATTGGATTTCAATGACTATATAATCGCCAGGCGGAGTAACATATCTCTTATGTATTCAAAATCAAAGGCGAACCTATAGCCTGTGCACGTGCACATGCTGACTGTAGTGGCAAAAATTAGGCTTGGTCCTATGGTCCTACCGCGACTAGTCGTTTGGTCTCACCCAACTCATGATTCTGGGACGTAAGGTCCAATTACACTATAACTACCTCTACGATAGGCTCCGCTCGAGTCCAAGACTTTTGAGAGAGCCCAACGTTTGATACTACCACGTATGGATAGTTGACAAAGATCCGGCCCTACCGAGACTTAAGGGACAAGCAACTGCGAGATAGCTCCGTTATCTAACTTCTCGTGAGTGGATGAGGACGACGAGCTGGAGTAGGCTTCGGCCTTATCAGATCTTGAGGGATAGAGACAACAGTCCTCCAGGGATATGAGTCCTTAGGGCTCATGGATTTTAGTCAACCAGCAGTTATAAATAGGCCGCACCTACGCAAGGGGAAGGTATCGAATATCAGATACCTTCAGCCATACTCACCCTTCTCTTCTCTATTGACCAATCTCCGCATCTCTAGCCGCTCCCACTATGGTAGTCTCCCCTAATTACCTTATCATTTATGTCCTATTCATCCTCTTACAGACATTGACTTGAGCGTCGGAGTATCTTCGGCTGACACCACACCGGTGTCCCAAGACTCACGTCGTTCTTTTGCCTTTTGACCTTGCAAGTTGCTGGTGCCCACCGAAATTCGTGATTGTAGATTTCGGGGTCTACAATTTGGCACCCACTGTGGGGCCCTAACAACTTAGTTACCCGTTTAGAAGGCTTTTAATCTTCAATTACTCTGGCTCACAACAAAGGCCAAGGCCATGGCCAAAACAAGCACTCAAAATGATCCCCAAGCACAAATGGAGGCCTTGATGGCTGAGATAGAAGCATGCAAGGAAAAACTGAAGGAACTCGAGGCAGAAAACATCGAGCTTAAGAAGAGGGTCAAGACCCTTACAGTAGCCCCTACCTCATTGAGTCACGGGAAATCAATCGCCCACAGTCAGACCGTGGCATCTATGCAATCCCTTGGGTCCACACAACAACATATTCCCGGCAACAGAGTCTACCTCCAAACCGTTGCCGCCACTGAGCAACTACCGGCGCAACAGTTGCAAGAAGGAGCACTAAACCTAGATCTCCTTCAACGATTTCGAGAGATGGAGTCTCTCATTCAAAGGATTCCCGGGGTGCCAGCCCCTATCAAGAGGAGCGCAGTGAATAGCTTCGCCGACTCTTCATTCATTGATGTCATCGCCATGGTAGAAATGTCTTCTAAGTTCAACTTTCCCAACATGAAGCCCTATGATGGGACTCCCGACCCAGATGATCACATAATGCAATACAAGCAGAGAATGTTAACGGTAGCCGTCCCACGTGGTTCAAGGGAAGCATGTATGTGCAAGGGCTTCGGCTCTAGCCTGGTAGGACCCGTTCTGCAGTGGTACACGAACCTACCAAATAATTTTATCGCCTCTTTCGCCCAATTGACAGACATGTTCATGGAGCAATTTGCGAGCAGCAGAAAGTTAGAGAAGCAATCCGACGATCTCTACTTGATTGTACAAAGGAGAGGCGAGCTTTTGCGTGACTACGTAGGGAGGTTCAACAAGGAAACGATTTTCATCCCATACTGTAACATGGACACGGCTATATCCGCCTTCCGCAAAGGGCTGCTACCTGAGTCCGACCTTTACAAGGAATTAACAAAATATTCGTGTAAAACCATGGAGGATGTCCTAGCGAAGGCTTGGGCCCAAATCAAGTGGGAGGAAAACGTGACCAACCACCACCCTACTGCTCTACGCTATAGCTGAAGTGATGGTCGGAGGGATAGCTGTAGAGTCAGTTCATCTGATTGACACTCTATGAGGCACGAGCCCTACCCCACTAAAGACCAAAGAAGCAACTGCCCACACGATGATAGACGACTACTCAACCCAGAGCAAATTGATAAGTAGAGACAAGTGATGGCCCAAGGAGAAAGAAAGAGGAGGGTTCAAGACATCGTCCTACCAGAAACATCATGATACAAGCACGTTGTTAATACGATCACTAGCAGAGCAGATGTTAGTGGGATCACTCACTCAACAGTAAGGAAGCGCACCCGCTCTGAATTCGGCCTTTACTCTAGGCCACATCGATCGAGAGAGTTCAAACAGGATCATACCATTACATTCTCTAGCCATGAACCTACCCAGGTGGCCCGCACTATGATGCCTTAGTCATCACGCTAATGGTGGCCAATTGATTGGTTAGACGAATACTCATCGACAACGGCAGCTCCGCCAATGTTGTTCCACTAACTACCCTATGGAAAATGGGAATTTATAAAGCTTGTATTATGCACCATTCGACCATATTAGTAGGCTTTAGTGGCGAGGAAAAGAGCACCATAGGGGAGGTCATCCTCTCTATCTATGCAGGAGGTATAAACCACTATACTCGGTTCTTAATGGTGGATTGTCAATCCCCCTACAACATCGTTCTAGGGAGACCGTGGATCCATGAAATGAAGGCCATTCCATCCACCTACCACCAGGTAATCAAGTTTCCCACCAAGTGGGGGTTTGGAGAGATAAGAGGGCAGCAAGGAGATTCTTGTGACTACTACTACAATATTCGAGTTCCCCACTATGACGTCCTGTACTAGTTGGAGCAAGTTACACAATAATCTCATCCCAAGGTACCTTGGATACCACTCTGCCCAAATAGCTAGAATGCAACTTATCTTAGAAAGTACTAGTCTTAGGAATATATGTCTGAATTAGCTTCATTTCATGTGTTCAATAAAATTCCATTTGCTTTAGCGATAGAGCCATAGAAAAATTGATGTAGTAGGCTCACAAGCACGCCAATGTAGTACGCCCACAGACACGGCGGTATAGTTACCTTTCAGGATCAATAAAGATCAACTCAGAGTTTGATTCAAATTTTTGACTTATATCGTACTCAATGAGACAACATAATTCGAACTAATACCCATGTATTCGAGCAACACCTGGCACATTCACATAAAGAAGGGTCATGGACCTTCTACACTCTCCATGATCGCAAATGAGGCGTCCTAAACCCTCTGAGCTTACTACGCATATTAAAGATGAGTCCTTGACCCTCCGCGCCTACCGTGATTACAAAGGAGGAGTCCTTGACCCTCCGTACCTACCATGATTATAAAAGAGGAGTCCTTGACCCTCCGAGCCTACTGTGATTGCAAATGAGGAGTCCTTGACCCTCCGCGCCTATCGTGATTGCAAACTAGGAGTCCTTGACCCTCCGTTCCTACCGTGATTGCAAATGAGGAGTCCTTGACCCTCCGCACCTACCGTGATTGCAAATGAGAAGTCCTTGACTCTCTACGTATACCGTGATTGCAAACGAGGAGTCCTTGAACCTCCGCACCTATCGTGATTGTAAACGAGGAGTCCTTGACCCTCCGCGCCTACCGTGATTGCAAAGGAGGAGTCTTTGACCTTTCGCGCCTACCGTAATTGCAAATAAGGAGTCCTTGACCTCTGCACCTACCGTGATTGCAAAAGAGGAGTCCTTGACCCTCTGCGCCTACCGTGATTACAAAGAGGAGTCCTTGACCCTCCGCGCCTACCGTGATCATAAGAGAGGAGTCCAAGACCCTCCGTGCCTACCGTAATCATAAGATAGGGGTCTAAGACCCTCCGTGCCTACCATTTCAAGGATTGGTGTCTACCGTACTAAAGGTACCTACATGTTTAACCTAGCGTATATAGCCCCAAGGATTGGTGCCTACCATTCCAAGGGTTGGTGCCTACCATCCTAACAGAACCTACATGCGTATTTCAAGCCTACCAATACGGTAGGCTCCATGGACTCAAGTTTCACAATCTTCAATGACGCTAGGAGATCATTTTTCAAGCGTACCAACATGGTAGGCTCCGTGATACCACTCTAAAATTTTTAGTGTATCAACGAGGGTGCACACATCGTTTTGAGTCTACTAGCATGGTAGGCTCCATGATAACTAATACATGTTTGACGCGATATGCGCACAAAGACTACCAACACGGTAGGCTCCGTGACAACAGATCTACTTTTGCGATGATATGAGCGCATAACCTACCAACTCAGTAGGTTCCATGACACACGCTCTGCAATCTTTAATAAGGCTAAAAGATGTATTCTTCTGAGCCTACCAACACGGTAGGCTCCATGACACAAGTTCTACCAAATGGGCCATCTTTCCGTACACTACGGTGAACTCTGTCAAAAGGGACACATGTCACACGTTGGAATCATCTCCTATGGTAAGCATCATCAAGAGCATTCACTTTTACTTGACACATAACTTTTAAAAAAGGCTTACGTATACCATGCAGTGAATTCATTCTTTTCAACAACTTTGAAGATGTTCCATAGCCATCGGCCACAAATGTGCATTCGTGGTAGTAGGCAGTGAGATACTCTCTGTAAGGTTCTACAAGTTGAAGCCTACCATATGGTAGGCACCGATGACTTCGCAAGCCTAAGAAGTAAGCAACACAAAAGGCAAGAAACACAGTAGGCTCCGACACCAACTCCGTAAATTTTGTGGCAAGAAGGAGCGAATATTTTTTGGAGCCTACCAATAGTAGGCTCTGCCACGAGTCTCCAATTTAAGATATAATGGCGAGCATATGTTTTTTCTCCAGGCCTACCAACACAGTAGGCTCCATTACCAACTCTACAGTATATGATCTATTAAGAGGATGTGTGCATATGTACTTCAAAGCCTGCCAATATAGTAGGCTCTGACGCCACCTCCACTTTTTTGGATAGGAAGAGAAAATGTTTTTAAGCCCACCAGCATGGTAGTATCCAAGACAAAGGCTACGCATTCATTAGTAAATCAAGAAGGCACGTGAATTTGTTCAACACTAATACCATGGTAGGCAATGAGTTGCCCTCAACAAAGTTTTAACAATTTGGAAGAACGGCAAGGTAGGCTTCACATTGAAAAGAGAATAGAATAGTCTCCAAGCTATTGCTTATCAAGAAAGCTCAAATGTTTTTGAAGACTACCAATACGGTAGGCTTTGCGCATTTGCTTACCAAAAGGATGTAACATTTCCAGGACTATCGTCACGGTAGGTCCCATGATACTAGCTACATCTTTGCACGTGAGTGTCAATGCCTACCAATGTAGTAGGCTCTGCAATAGTAAACTCGTTCTTGTGGTATTATAAGTGCAATGACTACCAATATGGTGAGCTCCAAGGCGAAAGCTACATCATCAACAAAGTGCGCAAGCTCATCAGAGACTACGATCATGGTAGCCTCCGACTCAATTCCACAGTTCTTAATGAGTTAGCAATGTGCATGCATTTTATGAAGCCTACCGATGCGGTGGGATTCATGTTGTTAACTCTAGCCCCATAATGGTGTGAGAACGGTGTCTACTGGCGTAGTAGGCCCTGTAACAATGACTCAACGTCTGCAAGGGTGTGAAGCGCGAAGTTTACCATTGCAGTAGGCTCCGCTTATGACGAACTACAGTTCTAATTTTAAGGGAACTTCACAGTAGGCGACGAGGAGTTAACAAACATCTTAGTCATTGCGATACGTCGCCTGTTGATACGAGGACAAAAGTCTTGGACATATTGGGCTATTGTTTTATCTGGACGAGGTAGTCTATTGCAATGTTGCATGACCTGACTCGCATGAAATATGTCGCGCTGCACGCAACTACTCCCTAACTCGAAAACTCTTCGACTCAGGGAGTAGGGGACAAATTGTAGTGGCAAAAATTGGGCTTGGTCCTATAGTCCTACCGTGACTAGTCGTTTGGTCTCACCCAACTCATGATTTTGGGGCTACATCCCATGTAAGGTCCAATTACACTCTAACTACTAAAAGGATCGTGCTTACAAGAGGTGAATCACAACATATAGTGAGCTAGGTGGAAGCAAAAACTTGATTTCAAAAATTTTCAACAACACATATCATTTGTATTCACCATAATACCTTATGTCTAGTCCATGTAATCAACATATCTACTACATATATAAGCATATATATGAATGAAGAAGAGTTATCAAGGTATACCTCTTGAAGATCTAGCCAAATGAATGAAAAAGCACCACAAGAATGATGACCAAGTCTTTCACACGTGCAAAAGGTCTAGTTCATCCATACGAGCATCCAAGAGCTTCTTCTCCACAAACCAAATCTTTGTACTAGCTATTTAGTTGGAGATATGAGCCTACACAAGTGTAGAGAGCAAAAGAAAAATTTTGCCCAAGCTCTCTAGCTATGGCTGAAAATATGAGAGAGAGAATAGAGAGTGAAGAGAAAAATTATTGTGCAGAATTTTTCTACTCATCTTTTGTTATATCTCTCTTCATATTTTCTATGCATATATTTTTCCTATGCAAACTTTGTGTCTTGTGCATTACATACATATATGTCTCCAATACATCCTAGTGTCTTGTGTATTCGTAACATATATGTCTCCAATGCATCTATGTGTCTTGTGCAACAATATAATACAAATATATTGGATAGTGGAAAATTATGGAATTATCCATTATTCTTGCCACAATAAATCCTAGCCATAGATATAGTCAAGATCAAATCTTGGCCTTAGATTATAATTAATCCTAATCAATATTAGATTAATTAATTGGAAACTAACTTTCCATATTTATAGTTTGGCCCCAATACTTTCAATCGTTACACTTTTGGCCTATTACGTTTTAATGACCAAACACAATAACGTTAACTCTTTAACGTTTTCAAACTTATTGTTATGTGTAGGCATATAATATATATTTCTTATATATATCTCCATATATATATATATATATATATATATATATATATTTTTTTTTTTTTTTTGTATTGTATACGTTAGTGGAAGAATATGTAATTCTCCACTAACTTGCCAATTAAATCCTAGCCATAGAATTCAAATAAGATCAAATCTTGGCCCTTGGATTATAATTAATCCTAATCAATATTAGATTAATTAATTGGAAACAAACTTTCTATATTTATACTTTGGCCCCAACACCTTCTATAATTACACTTTTGGTCCATTACAACTTAATGACCAAATATAACAACGTTAACTCTTTAACGTTTTCAAACTCATTGTAAGCTCATTGTAGAAACTCTATTCATGATACTCAAACGTGTGTGACTTTCTAGATTCACCACCGTATAGCAATGAGGGACGATTAAACAATTTCAATCTATTTCGAAAATGTCTCCGTCATTCTCGGAATACTCTCACGTTCTAGAGTGACGCCTAATAACATATCAAGATAATATATACGGTAATGAAGTCAATTTCTTGTTAATCTATTTATAGTCGCCGATTATCGTGCAATCCAATCCTTCCATTAATTGTCCCGTCGAGCAAGAACCATGATACGATTAAGTTCATAAACTCGATACTATGCATAGATCTAATTGGTATAATGAGGGATGACACATGGAAAACCCTTTCTCCATCATTCATACCTTGGCCAAGGATTTCCTCATTAAACAACCAAGCTTAGATCGCATAGGACATCGCCTCACACCGGAGGTTAATGGATCCTCTCTTGACCACTACCTGTCAATCACTATACCAGACGAATGAAACTGTGAGAGTACGTATCTCATCTCGTTTGTCGAAACAATTATTGTCCAAACGCTAGAATCAAACCCTAATACATATGACAACCGTAATGTCTCAAGTCTAAGGATTACATGCACAATCGCAACAAATAACAAATTATTAATCCAAAGTCATGTAATTTGTTATTCACGTCACATTTAATGATCTATTCAACTAATAGTCATCCACATGTTTGTTAGTCGCATCGCTATGCTGTTATGGCACGTGGCTCACCATCCTTTATCATTAACATTCCTATGTTAATCAAAGGTAACAACACATGTGATAGTCCGTAATTGATTATTAAAGTCCCGATCAAATAATCTAAGGACTATGAATATTTTAAGTATTTTTATCATATTAAGGAAATACGCCAACATATTCTAAATTTAGAATACATTCCTCTAATGAAAATACTATGGACTCATTCATACACGTAAAGAAGGAGAATATGAATGTCCTAATTATGTCAATATGAAAACAGACATATAGACACGAATGCCATAATATACAAGTAAATGTCAAAATACCCCAATATATGTCATCCAAATATATAGCATTAGGGCATATCTCTAACAATCTCCCACTTGCACTAATGCTATAAAACATAGTATTAGTACAACAAACAATGATATCGTATACTCATCTTCTCAAAACAAGGACCTAGCTGTGACTGATTCATAGCTACGGTAAGTGGGTCAGCTACATCAAGAGATGTGGCCGTTTTCTGCAAAGACATATCTCAATATGATTATTGACTACAGATACAACACATGAAGATGGAAACACTTTTCCTAATGTTTGGACATACAGTGAGACTTGGGTTCCACAAGCTTGTGCAGTAGCTCCATATAGTCGTAACACAAAAGCATCACAACTTAATGGTAGGAACCATAACCAACTCGTATGATTTTCTCGCTCCAAACAACTTCTTTCGTAATATAACATATCACAAAAGACATGAGTTATATAATGGAATCTACAGTTTGTTCAGAACCTTTCTAATTTACTGAGCTCCCACTACAAATAAACGTGAACCCTAACATAGACATTCTATTATAAGATTCAGATTAAGAATCTGAACTAGTAAATCCATCACTACATAATTTACCTCATCCCTGAACTAAAATATATATTTAATGCTTCCCAAGTACTTAAGAATATACTTCAATTCAATCCACCATTCCCAAACCTGGATTGGACTGATATTTACTCACTCGTAACACTTTACAGTTTACGCAATATCAAGTCTTGTACATAGTATAACAAATATGAAGTTACTTTAACTTTGAATACAAATTTTCTATGTAACTAGAGTTTCTTGAACACCTTCAAAAATACTCTTTGTACAATATAAGGAATATACCAAGTGATCTCTTCGTACTATTATCATAGCTACGAATACACAAGATACGAACATCAAGTTCTAAATGGAGAACATTTAATATAACTAGACTATAATTAATATCACAACATACATATCATCAACTATGATATCCAAGTCATCATTATTGCAGTTATAGAAAAGTGGATGCGCTCCCACTATTCTTTTGCAATCACAAGGTTCACCCACATTCTAAATGAAATCTAACTCTTTAGTCTCATTTGAATTGGACGAAACATTTCCAAGAAATTTACTTAAAAAATCCACAAATGGATTTATCAAGTACGCGCATATTACTCATATCCATTGATATAAATCATTAATATAGTAACACAATGTGCTATAAAATCTAGCATAATACAAGGAGACTTAAGCACAATTATTGGTAAAAAGACTTCATAATAGTCAACCCTTTGGCTTTGATGATATCTTTCAGAAACCAATATAGCTATAAAAGGTCATTACCTTTTTCTATTATCTTCAACCATTATCTCGGAGATCAATATCCAGATTAAGTTAAAGTATGTGAAGTCTAATTAATATGCTTTGCATTATATAGTTTCTTGGAGTCAATATCACATATACCATTTCTTTGTGAATCGTAGGATCAACTAATTGATCATTATCTCAAAAACACAAACAACTTTTGTGCATTCCAAAAAGATATTCTTATATTCTTTTAAAGAATGAGAGACACTACTAGATTTACAAAGATCTTGTGTGATGATATATCTCGGACCTTATTGAATACATTCATCACTTTGGTCTAGGTGCTTTTATAGCTTTTGACGATACGTCCTCAATTTCTATTTTATTAGAAAGTAACATCTTCTTGAACAAAACTTTTTCTTCAAGAAAGATTACAATATAATAGATCAATAGACATTGATCATTAAATAGAAATTATATCCTACAAAACTAGGATATATTATAAAATTACCTTTAACCAAAACTCCTACTTGTCCTTTAAAAACTTTTCAATAAAAGTAGGACAAAACAAAATTAACACATTTAATCCTTGGTTGCTATCTAACTTATATCAAATATAAAGTTCTAGCAATAGTAGAAATTTACTATTCAATATAAAATTAAATTAAGGAAAGCATGACCCACAAATAAATATAATGATTAGTCAAACTAATCAACAATTGTACTATGTTCAACAAAGCACAGTTTCTTCACTAAGAAAACCCTATTTAATTGTGGTACACCGGACATTGTTAATTTCGATACTATATCAAAATTTTAGGATACTCAAACAAAATAGTACTCAAGTATTTTACCTTCATGATCTAATCATAAGGCACTAATACATTTTTCTATACGAGCCTATTCACAAATAGCTCTAAATACATCAACATGTACTAATCCAAATAGTCTAGTAGTTTTAATCCTTTATCAAACAAAGGATGACTTGGTTACAATTCCAATAAATAAGATGTATAAGTTGATCAAACCAACCTAATCATCATCTTATTATTAGAAAAACCTAATCATGTAGAAACTATAATTAATTTGGATTATTTGAGTAATCTTAAAATTTGGTGGATGGTTATAATTGTTGACAATATGTTTGTAATACATTCTTTCGTCCATATCAAGATAATAAATATTACACCATAATGCGCTTTTACAAGCTTTAGGAATATACATTTTTATTCCTAATATCATTTAAGGTATAATCCTTAAAATACAAAATATGTCCAAAAGGCATCCAAAACAAATTGTCTTTAGCTAACGCAACAACCTTTGTTTCATTTGCTAACACTGAAAATATTCCACGCTTCCAAAAGCGCACTACTGTGATTAAGATTCTATCCTTGAACACATACACTAATGTTTCACTAGAATCAAAAACTCAAAGTAGTACCAATCATAATAAAAGAAGATCTATAATTCATAGTAGCTTTACAACCTTGACATTCAAGCTATAAAGATACATTGGATTAAAACCTCTTTTAATATCCGGTTTTAAGGCTATGAAAACATCTTTTACACATGCCTATACAATCCTTAATTTTTCTTCTTAGACATGCTCCCACTAGCTAATAGAAATCATCTTTCTTTGCCTTTCTTCTTTACATTATCACTAACCAGAGAAGAAATACAAATACGAGAATGAATTCCATTTATATTTAATATCATGACATTAAATATGCTTATCACACAACCATTTGTTAGTTTAGAATTATACTCTTTACATCTTGCATACTTATATGCAACCTATGAAAGAATACAATTATTTAGCATATTTAACTTGTTTTACTTATCAACCATAAGTACTACAACTTTTCGTTTTGATACTTTATCAAGATGAGAAATACCGGAGCATACAATTCTAAGAGTTGATTAAGTTTCTAAGAACCATTCTTAGATAAAATCGTTAATTCAAAATTTTGGTCCGATTACGCGATATATAGTCTAGTTAATTAAAAATGGGTTCATTGTTGTAGCCATAAACGTATGCAGAAAATAAGATCGCAAGTTGATATAAACTTGTTAAAACATTTAATTTTTGCCTTTAATTAAATGATATCTCCCACTAATTTTATCGAGTCCCACACTTCCTAAATGAGATCATGAATCTAATTAAAGATTCATTAGTAGGTGACCATAGTTCTCTTTAATATGAATACCCTTCAGCTTTGGTGCATTATTGGAATATACATACAAAAAGTTAGCAACGATTACTATCTATATCACTATATAGGATATGGCCATTTTGCCCCTAAATCACCGTAACCTCAGCTTTGGTGCATTATTGGAAACGTGATCTAGTTAGATTACACCCACCGTCACAGTGTTGCGATAATTTGAATCCCGAACCTCAGCTTTAGTGCGTTATTGGCCTCGTGATATTGGAATAACACAACATCACTATGTTTGCTAGGTAAATATAATACTTTCATGGAATATGTCTTCCTACCTTTGGGTTAGCCAAGACATACCCAATCGAGCAAATATAACCTAGGATAGTTGAGGGCAATGATAAACACTTTTACCGCTTTACAATCTAATATGTTTGCACGTAGGAAGATTTTGAATTTTAATTAGGTCTCACTTTGTACATTAGTTCGTTTACAAGCATACATCACATATAGGCAAATAAATAAACAAACATACAAAATCATACATCATGGTGGATCATGGACTTGGACTATGAATTAAATCAAGACAAAAATAAAACCTAAACAAGCACATCTTCATGTCCTATTTGGTCTTGTCTTCTTGATTTTCCTCAATGATCCAAAGCACCTCCAACTCCTTGAAAGCCGCCAATGGTCTTCTTGCAAACTTCTTGTAGAAATTACATACATTATGCATCACTACAATTTTCTCTCAATTGCAAGAAAGTAAAACGAGACTTATGCCTCAATTACATACTAATGAATGGTAGAATTAGTTACAACACCATCTAACCATTCACTAACCAAGTCCATGATCAAATTCACCATTTATCATCCAACATCAAACATCACAATGTAAGATAAAGCTCATAAAGCTAAGTAAATGCATCATATACATAAACACAAGAAAGCTAAACAAGCAAGCTAGCACAAACTAATGTATCCAATACATTAAATAAATGAAAGGCATGTTTGCAATAAGTTTCATATCTTGACCTTTTAACATCTCATGTTAAACAACACACAAAAGAACTCAATAAAACCAATTTTAAAACACATACTTGTTGAATAAGGTCCAATACAAATCCTTTGTTAATTTCATGGCCCAATTTGAGTCCCAAGGCTTATTTTTAATCTTCACCAAGAAAAAACTTCATCTAATCTTATTAGACTTAAGCCCACTGATTTTTATGCCCATTAGGCTTAACCAAAATCCAATCATTTAGTCATGTCATTCAAATTTATGACCCATCACAAACTTACTGCACATACACTAAATATATTGATTCTGTTCTCCTATCTACTGTTCTCCAAATATTCTAAAATTTTACAGAGACGTAGCTCTTCAAGTGTAGATAGATTTAGAATCAAACGGATCTCAATTCGGAATTAAACTCACTGAGTTATGCCTCTCGAAGCAGACACTATGCAGTCTGTCCAGAATAGCGCGAGAATCAGTGAGGTTACTGATTTTGCTAAAAATGAAAATCTTAACCACGAAATTAGGAGATGTATATTAGAGGATGAAATGTTCTACTATCTCTATAGCATAACATATCCAAAAATCAGCCCCAAACAACAATAATTACTATATCAAAACAGTAACGCAAAAACAGTGCGCATAAACATTTTTCAGAAAACTTCTAAGCATCAAACATGCAAGTATTGCGTTCTAGTTCTTTTGTGCTCAAAACTCTTGAAACTTTAAGCATATATATGTGACTACATGGACTACACAAACAAGGCTCTGATACCACTTGAAAGGATCGTGCTTACAAGAGGTGAATCACAACATATAATGAGCTAGGTGGAAGCAAAAACTTGATTTCAAAAATTTTCAGCAACACATATTATTTGTATTCACCATAATACCTTATGTCTAGTCCATGTAATCAACATATCTACTACATATATAAGCATATATATGAATGAACAAGAGTTATCAAGGTATACCTCTTGAAGATCTAGCCAAAGGAATGAAAAAGCACCACAAGAATGATGACCAAGTCTTTCACACGTGCAAAAGGTCTAGTTCGTCCACATGAGCATCCAAGACCTTCTTCTCCACAAACCAAATCTTTGTACTAGCTATTTAGTTGGAGATATGAGCTTACACAAGTGTAGAGAGCAAGAGAAAAATTCTGCCCAAGCTCTCTAGCTATGGCTGAAAATATGAGAGAGAGAATAGAGAGTGAAGAGAAAAATTATTGTGCAGAATTTTTCTACTCATCTTTTGTTATATCTCTCTTCATATTTTCTATGCATATATTTTTCCTATGCAAACTTTGTGTCTTGTGCATTACATACATATATGTCTCCAATACATCCTAGTGTCTTGTGTATTCCTAACATATATGTCTCCAATGCATCTATGTGTCTTGTGCAACAATATAATACAAATATATTGGATAGTGGAAAATTATGGAATTATCCATTATTCTTGCCACAATAAATCCTAGCCATAGATCTAGTCAAGATCAAATCTTGGCCTTAGATTATAATTAATCCTAATCAATATTAGATTAATTAATTGGAAACTAACTTTCCATATTTATACTTTGGCCCCAATACTTTCAATAGTTACACTTTTGGCCCATTACATTTTAATGACCAAACACAATAACGTTAACTCTTTAACGTTTTCAAACTTATTGTAATGTGTATGCATATAATATATATTTCTTATATATATCTCCATATATATATATATATATATATATATATATTTTTTTTTTTTTTTTTTTGTGTTGTATATGTTAGTGGAAGAATATGTAATTCTCCACTAACTTGCCAATTAAATCCTAGCCATGGAATCTTGGCCCTTGGATTATAATTAATCCTAATCAATATTAGATTAATTAATTGGAAACAAACTTTCTATATTTATACTTTGGCCCCAACACCTTCAATAATTACACTTTTGGTCCATTACAACTTAATGACCAAATATAACAACGTTAACTCTTTAACGTTTCCAAACTCATTGTAAGCTCATTGTAGAAACTCTATTCATGATACTCAAACGTGTGTGACTTTCTAGATTCACCACCGTATAGCAATGAGGGACGATTAAACCATTTCAATCTATTTCGAAAATGTCTCCGTCATTCTCGGAATACCCTCACGTTCTAGAGTGATGCCTAGTAACATATCAAGATAATATATACGGTAATGAAGTCAATTTCTTGTGAATCTATTTATAGTCGCTGATTATCGTGCAATCCAATCCTTCCATTAATTGTCCCGTCGAGCAAGAACCATGATACGATTAAGTTCATAAACTCGATACTATGCATAGATCTAATTGGTGTAATGAGGGATGACACATGGAAAACCCTTTCTCCATCATTCATACCTTGGCCAAGGATTTCCTCATTAAACAACCAAACTTAGATCGCATAGGACATCGCCTCACACCGGAGGTTAATGGATCCTCTCTTGACCACTACCTGTCAATCACTATACCAGATGAATGAAACTGCGAGAGGACGTATCTCATCTCGTTTGTCGAAACAATTATTGTCCAAACGCTAGAATCAAACCCTAATACATATGACAACCGTAATGTCTCAAGTCTAAGGATTACATGCACAATCGCAATGAATAACAAATTATTAATCCAAAGTCATGTAATTTGTTATTCACGTCACATTCAATGATCTATTCAACTAATAGTCATCCACATATTTGTTAGTCGCATCGCTATGCTGTTATGGCACGTGGCTCATCATCCTTTATCATTAACATTCCTATGTTAATCAAAGGTAACAACACATGTGATAGTCAGTAATTGATTATTAAAGTCCCGATCAAATAATCTAAGGACTATGAATATTTTAAGTATTTTTATCATATTAAGGAAATACGCCAACATATTCTAAACGCTTTTAAAATACATTCCTCTAATGAAAATACTATGGACTCATTCATACACGTAAAGAAGGAGAATATGAATGTCCTAATTATGTCAATAAGAAAACAGACATATAGACACGAATGCCATAATATACAAGTAAATGTCAAAATACCCCAATATATGTCATCCAAATATATAGTATTAGGGCATATCTCTAACAACTACCTCTACGATAGGCTCCGCTCTAGTCCTAGACTTTTAAGAGAGCCTAACATTTGATACTACCACGTATGGATAGTTGAGGAAGATCCAGCCTTACTGAAACTTAAGGGACAAGCAACTGCGAGATAGCTCCGTTATCCAACCTCTCGTGAGTGGATGACGACGACAAGCTGGAGTAAGCTTCGGCCTTATCAGATCTTGAGAGATAGAAACAAGAGTCATCCAGGGATATGAGTCCTTAAGGCTCATGGATTCTAGTCAACCAGCAGTTATAAATAGGCCGCACCTACTCAAAGGGAAGGTATCGAATATCAGACACCTTCAGCCATACTCGTCCTTCCCCTCTCTATTGACCAATCTCCGCATCTCCAACCGCTCCCACTATGGTAATCTCCCCTAATTACCTTATCATTTTAGTCATATTCATACATCCTCCTACAAACACTGACTTGAGCGTCGGAGTGTCTTCGGCCGGCACCACACCGGTGTCCCAAGACTCACGCCGTTCTTTTCCTTTTTGACCTTGCAGGTTGTTGGTACCCACCGAAATTCGTGATTGTAGATTCCGGGGTCTACACTGACATTTTCGTAATTTTGTACTTTTTATTTGAAAAAAATGCATACCTTGACATTTTTGTAATTTCCTAATTTTTTATTTAAAAAAAAAAAAGTGAACACCAACTGTCCGCACTTAGTATGCATATGTTGTTATTGTTGTTCATTATTTTAATTTACATATATTATTTTTATATATTTATTTTAATTGAGGTAATTGTTATTTTTATATAATTTACTTTAATTGATTACTGTAGCATATAGAGATAAAACTGTGTGTTAATTTTGTATGTTAAATTTTTGGTTTATGAATTGATCGTTATGCATATGTTTGTCTTCATGTTTTGCATATGTTTATTCATCGACAATTTTGAGCTAACTGAGCTTGTACATTCGAGAATTGATATAATTGTTATTTTTACATGTAGGTTATTGATTTTTGAATTGATGGATAAATTTCTGAAAATGGAATATGCTTGGATGAATGATTGATTGGTAACTTATATATAGAGTGATGTATTTAATAGTATTGACAATGAGTTTATTATTGAACAATTTCAAAAGATAAAGTCACGTCGAGATAATTGTAAAAGGTTCTTTTTCTATTTACAAAGATTTTATATTTGTTTTAGTGCTTATATTTTTATAATTGTTATATGCTTTAATGCTAATTTATTTATAATTGCTATAATGGGCTTAAATAATTTATCCATAGACGAGTTTTTCTGACTCCCAGTTATTAATCCCTAACTCCGAATGCTTGTAGTGCACACCCTAACCCTAGATGTCTAGGTTCGCCACTATCCAAAATTAGTATATTTCATTTTTACGAGGAAATATTAACGATGCACATTAATTAAGTAAATATGTTCTCAGGTTGTTTACATTTTTTAATTTAGAGTTACTGAAAAGTTTTCAAAACATTCGTCCGAAACACAAATTGTGGGTCTCATCATAGCACGCGATGAATATAGAAGTGAGGTACATGAAAAGCAAACCCTAGAGTTATGAATGATGCATGTAAAACTTTAATGATATACATTGAATAAAGGATGACTCCTTGAAGACACCAAAAGGTTAAAGCCTTTCATAGGTCCTATAAATACAAGTAAAGCGGCATCTGCAAAAATTCCAATTTGTATCTGCACTCCTCCATTCCAATGGCCGATATTACCTCCGGTGGCCAAGATGGTATATGCTTGTCTATTACTATGTATTCCTATATATAGTGTGTATATGTGGAAGGGGAATGAATAAATCACAAGTTTGGATGAGTTAGAAATGAAGTATTGATAAACAAAAGACAAAGAAAAGGAGAGGGAAAGCTAACATTAAGCAAAAGAGAGAAACATATGAAAGGAAGAGGGAAAAGGATTCAACAAGAAAGAGAGAAATAAAAAGAATCAAATGAAACTTGATGATTAAGAATAAGAAACTTAATCTCTTCTTAATTCAATTAGTAATCATAGCTTGGTCGTCTGTACCTTAGTTAGTGGATTATATATATCTTCAATGACAATAAAATCATATAATTCGCTGATCTCTTATGTACCCAAAATTAGTATAATTCATCATTACGACGAAATACTTAATGTTGTACATTAATTAAGTAAATCTTTTCTCTGGATTTTTACATTCTTCAATTTAGAGTTTTGAATGATGCGTGTCCTTAGAACATTAATGATGTACATTAAGTAAAGGATGGATCCTTTACTTGATGAAGAACATTAAGTAAAGGATGGCTCGTTGAAGACACCAAAAAGTTGAAGCTTTACATAGGTCCTATAAATACAAGTAAAGCGAATAAGCTTCTGCAAAAATTCCAATTTGTATTTGCAACACCGCCATTCCAATGGCCGATACTACCATTGGTGACCTAGATAGTATGTGCTTCTCTATCACTATGTATTTCTATTCATTTACGTTCTTCTTCTGCGTGATTATGAGCCCTTGCATGTTAAGTCACTATCATCCTAATTATCACGTTCCTAGTGGACGTGAGAGAATATATATTGGAGACATCAAACAAATTAAATATAAACTCTTTAACAACTTACACTGCTAGAGATATATGATCACTTATCATTATCACTTTTTCCCGTCAATTTCATATGAGCCCTTGCAGATTATGAGCCCTTGCATATTAAGTCACTGTCATCCTAATTATTACGTCCTTAGTGCACGTGAGAGAATGTATTGGAAATATCAAATTAATTGAATATAAATTCTTTAACATAACTTAAACTGTTAGAGATACATGGTCACTTATTATTACCACTTTCTCCCGTCAATTTCGTATGTATTTCTTGTGGACCAACATAAGAGGACATTTTAATCGCCAACTATCTTGTGTTTATTTAAAAACAAGTATTGAGATTATATAGTTTAAGACTAATATAATCACGCGCCATCAAGTGGAACATTAATTAACTAGTAGTCTTTGCCATCTTTAGTTTTGTCCATTATACAATTATCTTTTAATTGTAGTCTTTATATATATGTTTTTCTTTTTGATAATGTTAACAGGGATTTCACGTTTAATTTCAATTAGACGACCAAGCCACTACGTTTTCAAGATTGAATCATTTTCAATGTTGGCAAAGAATAATATAGAGAGCTACGAATCAGGGGAATTCGAAGTTGGAGGCTACAAGTGGTATACTACTTAGTAGCTTTTTATTCTTTTGCATCAAATAAATCTTGTCCTTGCTTTATGGACATGACGTGGGTGTGATTTTGTATGCAGGAAATTAATTCTTCACCCAAATGGAAACAAAAGCAAAAATATAGATGATCACATCTCTTTAGACTTGATGATGGTGGTAGATGGAAGCTCTCTCAATCCTGGATGGGAGGTCCATGCAACTTTTCGTTTTTTTCTGCTTGATCAAAACAATGACAATTATTTAGTCATTCAAGGTTTGATTATCAACTGTACATCCCATATTAATGGGAAATAGTGTATATGGGTAGTTTAATTTATAAGTAGGTTTGGGCTAATAGGAAATAGGGCCCAAATAATTATTTCTTATATCTATAATATTAGTTTTTCCTGCGGGCCTAAGATTATGGGCTCGGGACATAACACATTTCCTTATCATCATATTTGTAATGACCCAACTGTTAACTACTAATCTTTCAAAAAAAAAAAAAAAAACTACTAATCTTTCAAAATACTAGTTAAAAATACTAAGGTGTTGATAGCAGTAATTATCAATTATAATTGAAAACATATCCTTTGCATAATCCACGACCACCATTAGTGGAGGACCCTCACTTTTGTATGGTAATCTTTTTTGGTTTCCCCTATAATTACTAATTAACATTCAACTACTAACTTATCAATAAATTGAGTCTAATTAATTTAAGTAAATGCTTAAATCAGCATTAACCTTAGTAAAGTACTCAAGTTATTATGAAGTAAACACAAATTCTTTATAATCAACATGAGACGGCATGTTACAATAATTAATGGTGATTTCTAATCCAAATTTTCTTTCTTTTCTAAAGTTTTACTAATCATCTCCTTTCTTCACCATGCAAACTGTAGGTACGTAGCTAATCATAAATTATGTTGTTGTGGTTTTCCTTAGACATATTAAAGAATGGTAGACGTTTTTATGGATTGAAATACGAGTGGGGTATGGATCAATTAATTTCTCTGGAGGCATTTAAGAATGCTTCAAATGGATATTTAGTGAACGACACTTGTGTGTTTGGAGCTGAGATATGTCTCTGCCAAGATAAAGTTAGCGGGAAAGGAGAGTACTTAAAAATGATGAAGGACACCATTAGCCATAAGCATACTTGGAAGATAGACAACTTCTCCAAAGTTGTTGGACCTCATTATTCCACCCCATTCGTTGTTGGGGACCATAAATGGTAAAACAATGTCTAACAAGTTTGTCACTAACATCTTCTTGATCAGTTAACTACTTTATGTATATAATCAAAACGTACAATATTAAAAGAAGTTGTTATTGATTGATTTATTGATTGTTGCAGGAAGATGCTAATATATCCCAAAGGATGTGGCAGCGGAGCAGGCAACTCAGTATCTTTGTTTGTGGGTTTGGCTGAAGACACAAGCCTTCCTCCACAAACTCGAATTCATGCAGAGTATACCTTGCGTATACTGGATCAAGTTTCCAGCATTCATAAATCTTTCAAATGTAAATAATTATTTAGAGAATTAATTTCTATGAGTACTTTGCTTAAAGCCTTGTTGTCTTGTTTAATTTATTGCAGCGACACGCTGGTTTAGCGCATCGACTTCTGCCTGGGCCTGGGGTACGAATACATTTATTTCACTGAGTGATTTCAATTCGCCAAACAAGGGTTATCTGAAGAACGACAGCTGCACTGTGGAAGCAGAGGTCAGTGTGCATGGAGTGGCTAAGCCAATCTAACAAGCGCATGCAAGTGTACAAATCTGGTTATGACCGAATTTGATGTCTTAATTTATATGCGTATTCAATATGCATTAGTTGTATATGAAGCATCTGATTTGTTACCTAAATATTATTTTAGACATTTATGTTAAATTTATTTAAATTTCTGTTTCATATATTGTTTCTTCATTTATTATAACTCCATCTGATGGTCAAGATTTTGAAAGACTAAATTAATCTACAAATTAATTTTTCTATTTTTAGAAGGAAATATACGCGCGCGCACACATACATATATGCGTATATGTGGGAGGGGAATGAAGAACTCACAAGTTTGGCCGTTTGGGTGAGTTAGAAAGGAAGTGTATTGATAAACAAAAGAAAGAGAAAGGGAGAGGAAAAACATTAAGTGATCAGAAAAACATACAAAAGGAAGAGGGAAAAGAATTAAAGAAGAGAGTGAGAAATAAAAAGAATCAAATGTAACTTGATGATTAATAATAGAAAATTACACTTATAAACATGAGTTTGGAATTAATATATACATTTCTATTTTTATTTTTAGAGCATACCAAATATATTATTTCCATTTCCAATTTCATTACATTGTTTAACTCATTTCATTCATGTCCAAATTTATTCTATTGTACCAATCGCTACCTTAGAAATTGAATCACTTAATTCAAACATGTAGACCCTCGAAAATTACAATTAAGACTGATGAACCCTCAATCCCTTTTACCATGAGGTACTGACAAGTGAGCAACTCCAAGAACTTGAGACGGTGTGAAAAATGATATTACAAAAAGGTAGAGTAGTGTTTAGGGTTATTATTTGCATGTCTCCCAGAGTGTTCCGCCCCCTTCCTTTAAGTAGCTTACTTCCTCTCACCACTTACCATATAAGGAGCCGATTTTCCATATTTTCCTCACAATCAAATCCCATAATGTTGGATTCAGTTATAATAAGTTTCTCCAGTTTGTCTCCTTCCTTTCCTATCCCGATCCTTTTCCTACCTAACTTGGACTACTCCCTGTTTGGGCTGGTGCCTCCACCGGCCTTGCACCCTTACGGGCCTTCCCCTATCGTGGACCCTAGTATCATAGCCCACTACAAAACCTAAACTATTATACCTTAATATAATCGTCCCTTTGAAGCATTTTATATGAGGTGATAAACACTACAAAAAAAAACTACATTTTGCGATGGGCTATCGCCAATTCGTCGCCAAAGGAGATGAATTTGGCGACGGACTAACATGTCATCACCAAAGGAGATGAATTGGTGACAGGGCGACAAATTGGCGATGATACTTATGCTGACGATCAATTTTTCTCTCCGCGCTATCGCCAGCCGTCACCAATACCCTTTTGGCGACGGCATAGAGACGAATTTTGGTTGTTGCCAAAAATAGTTTTTTTTGTATTTAAAAACATATCAACATGGATTTCAAGATCAATTTCAAGTACACTACCAAGCCACCATATTTTAAAAATAGAAATTCCACATATAGTCCCTATAGTTACTAAAAAGTCTCAGTTTGATCCCTGTTGTTTCATTTTTCCCAGTTCACTACATATTATTTTCCTAAAAGTTTTAATTTTATCCCTATTGTTTGTAAAAAGTTTCAATTTTATCCCTATTGTTTCTAAAAAATTTTAATTTTATCTCTATTATTTTTTAAAAAGTTTTAATTTTGTCCCTATATTTATTTTCCGAAAGTTTTAAATTAGTCCAAATTATTCAAAGACTAAATTAAATTTTTTTTTGAAAAATAATAGGGATGAATTTGAATGTTTTTAGAAAATAATAAAGACTAAATTGATTAATTTTGAATAATAGGGATTGATTTGAAACTTTAGGAAAACAACATGAACAAAATTGAAACTTTTTAAAAATAATAGGGAAGAAATAAATTTTTTTGAAGAAACAATAGGGACTAAATTGTGAAATTTTAAACAATAAAGACCAAATTGAGATATCTTGAAAATAATAGGGACTAAATGTGACATTTTTCTTTAAAAAATACAATCATTTTCATTACTAGATAGCAAAGAATTAATACTATAGGAAGCTACAATAATTCAGGTAAATTCAAAGCTGGAGACTACAAGTAGTATATACTATGTATCCTTATTCCCTTGCACCAAATAAATCTCATACTTACTTTGTTGCCTGTGGAAACCATGCATTTTGTTTGTCACAAAAACAAGAATATCAATGATCACACATCATCTCTTTAGGTGGTTAATGGAAGCTCTCTTCATGCAACTTTTCGTTTATTTCTGCTGGAAAATCTGTTGCACATTAGTATTCGTATCTTGGTCATCTGTACTCCCTCTAAGCAATATTTGTGGATCTTTTCCTTGTAAATTATCATCTACATTTGTGATGGCTTGATGGATTTATATATATATATATATATATATATGGAGATACAAATTGAAGATTTTGACTTGGAAGTAATCAGTTTATTCTTGAGGATTACTGGTGGGAATCTAAAGACAATATTAGATATTGACGCTCAACTATGAATCTGGATCACGATTGCCTTTGTATCTCATGTATCAATAAGATTTAGTCGTCAGTACTGGGTTGTATAGATCTCTAATGGCTATATAATCCGCAGATCTCTTATGTACCCAAAATTGGTACGAGGAAATATTTAATGATGTAAATTAATGAAGTAAATATTTTCTCTGGCTTTTTCCAATATTCTTCAATTTAGAGTTATTGAAATATTATCGTCCTAGACACAAATTATAGGCCTCACCCCAGCATATGAGCCCATGGACTAAAGTGAAGTGGTGGAGTACATAGATGTTTCTAAAATAAACCCTAAAACTATGAATGATGTGTGTCCCTAGGAAAAAAAACTTCACTCCAATGGCTGATATTACCTCTGGTGACGAAGATGGTAAATGCTTCTCTATCACTATGTATTCCTATTCATTTACGTTCTTCTTTTGCATGATTATGAGCCCTTCTATGTCAACTCTTTCTAGATGTAGTTTAGAAATAGTGCACCGAAGAAGATTTCTCGATCTGACAATCTTTAGCAAAGAAAATATTTGTTCGCAATCTTATTTTTTCTCTCTATATAAAGTGGTCAACCTGTTACAGACACGAGTCTCATCACTATTATCTTAATTATCACGTGCATAGTGCATGTGAGTGAATGTATTAGAAATATTAAATTAATTAAATATAATTTTTTTAACGACTTAAACTATGTGGTCAATTAATTATCATAACCACTTTCTCTATCTTGTGTTTATTCACAAACAAGTGGAAGATTACCTAGTAGTCTTCGCCATTTCTTTACTTTTGTCCCTTATACAATTATCTTTTAATTGTACTAGCTCTTTAATTTGCATATATGTTTTTCTTTTTTTAATAATGGTAATAAGAATTTCACGATCAATTTCAAATAAACAAGTTGTCAAAATAGAATCATTTTCATTGCTGCCAAAAAATAATATAGAGCGCTACGAATCAGGGGAATTCGAAGCTGGAGGCTACAAGTGGTATACTAGTTAATAGCTTTTCATTCTTGCATCAAATAAATCTTGTCCTTGCTTTATTGCCATATATGATCATGTGGGTGTGATTTTGTGTGCAGGAAATTAATTCTTTACCCAAATGGAAACAAAAGCAAAAATATAGATGATCACATCTCTTTATACTTGATGATGGTGGATTGGTGGTAGATGAAAGTTCTCTTCATCCAGCTGGATGGGAGGTTCATGTTTCAGTTTTTTTCTGCTTGATCAAAACAATGATAATTATTTATTCATTCAAGGTTTGATATCAACTGAGACTTACTCTTGCATTCTGTCATATCTTACATCAGTACGTGAGAGATAGTATATATGTGTAGTTTATAAATGGGAGTGTGACACATTCCCTTATCATCATATTTGTAATGACCCAACTTTTAACTACTAATCTTTCATCATATTAGTCGAAAATACTTAAGCATTTGTTGATAACAGTAAACAATTTGGGTCATTAATTATAAATTGAAAACAAATCATTTGTATAATCAATTTAGAGTGGCGTGTTACAAATTTCCCTCTCCCCCTCAAATACACATGTTCTTGTACAGGCGGAATGGAAGCATAATCCACGACAATCATTAGTGGAGAACCCACACTTTTGCATGGTACCCATTTTATGTGTCACCTATAATGTCTAAGGTTCAACTACTAACTTATCAATACATTTGACTCTAATCAATTTAAACAAATGCTTAAACTGTTGGGTATCGACAAAGCGGATTGGTCGGGGACAAGCAGTATCACGCAGCTAAAATATGAATGAGAACAGAGAAAGTAGAGACACAAGATTTACGTGGAAAACCCTCAAACAAATCGAGGGAAAAACCACGGGCAAGTAATGGAGGATTTTACAATAACCTTCTCTCTAATATAAGAAGATAACAATATCACTCTCTCAAATAATAGGAGAAACTAACTCTCACTCACAAATATAGAACAACAAAAGAGGAAGAAAAATACTCAAGAGAAAGCTTATGTTTTCTCTCTAACTTGGAATATTTTGGTGATGCTCAAATGGTGAAGAATGAGCCTCTATTTATAGGCTCATCTTGCACCAAAAGTCTTCCCACATGTAGTGTGAAATCAACCCAAAATTGTGTGTGCTTAACTTTGCAACCAAAGATTTTTCTTCATTTCCCATTGTTTTTTGTCTTCTTTTGACTTGCACCAAAATTTTATTTCTCACATTCTCCCACTTAAAATTTTGGTGACACTTCAAATCTCTCCATACTTGCCAATTCCATGTTGCTTACGTCTTTGCTAGGCCAAATGAGGATCTACTCCAAACAAACTTGTCAACGTTGATTGGCTTTGTCATGACATCTGCTAGGTTCTCGTTGGTGTGAATCTTCTGCATATCCACACTCCCTCCCTCCACTACTTCTCAAACAAAGTGATATTGAACACCTATGTGTTTCGTCCTGGAATGAAATGCTGGATTCCTTGCAATGTGCAAGGCACTCTGATTGTCACAAAACAATGGAATTTTATCTTGTTTGTGCCCAAGCTCCTCTATTAACCGTTTAATCCAAATTGCTTCTTTACAGGCTTGTGTAGCTGTCATGTATTCAGCCTCTGTTGTAGATAGGGCCACAACAGTCTATAATTTAGATATCCAGCTTACCACGCCCCCTGCAACTGTAAACACATAGCCTGTAGTGGACTTCCGTTTATCGGTATCACCTGCAAAATCAGAATCAACAAAACCCTTGACAGTAAATTCTGATCCTTCAAAACATAATGCAACATCTGAGGTCCCTTTGATGTATCTTAGGATCCTCTTAACAACATTCCAATGCTCTCTACCAGGATTCGCCATGAACCGACTGACCACACCAACTGCTTGAGCAATATCTGGTCTCGTACATATCATAGCGAACATGAGACTTCCTACTGCTGATGCATACGGTACTCAAGACATTTCTATCCTCTCTGCTTCAGTGCTAGGGCACATACTTGAAGATAATTTATAATTGACAGGAAGCGGGGTCGAGATTTCTTTACAATCTTGCATATTGAAGCGCCGCAAGATTTTTTCTTCAAATAATTCTTCTGGGAAATCCATACCTTCTTGCCTTCTCTATCTCGGTGAATTTGCATCCCTAAAATCTTGTTTGCTTGTCCCAAATCCTTCATATCAAACTCCCCAGCCATCTGTGCCTTCAGTTCTTGGACTCGATCTTTACTGGGACCTGCTACCAGTATGTCGTCCACGTACAACAACAGAATGATAAAATTATTATCGTCAAACCTCTTGTAGTACGTACAATGGTCTGAATTGAGTCTGTTGTACCCGAGGCTAATCACGAAGGAATCAAATCTCTTGTACCAACACCTTGGTGCCTGCTTTAAACCGTACAGAGATTTGGTCAACCTGCAAACCAAGTTTTCTTTTTCTTTCTCAACAAAACCTTCTGGTTGAAGCATGTAAATCTCTTCTTTAAGCTCACCATGAAGAAAAGCCGTCTTTACATCTAACTGTTCTAGATGTAAGTCTAACACAGCACACATGGCCAAGACTACTCTGATAGTTGTAAGTCTTACCACAGGAGAAAATATCTCGTTGAAGTCAATTCCTTCTTTCTGAGCATATTCTTTCACCACCAGTCTTGCACGATATCGCTCTACTTGGTCATTACTATCTCGCTTAATCTTGTAGACCCATTTGTTACCAATGGCTTTCCTTCCAGGTGGTAGTGGAACAAGCTCCCACGTCTTGTTTTTATGTAGAGCTTCAATTTCTTCCTGCATTGCTGTCATCCACAGGGCAACATCGGGGCTTTTTATAGCCTCGTGAAAGGTAGATGGCTCTCCATCCTCCGTTAGAAGACAGTATGCAGCATTGCTCGCCATGACAAAATCTAAATGCCAAGTTGGTCTTGTTGTCTAACGCAATGAACGTCGGACTTCTATAACCTCAGCATCATCTGGTTCTTGTTCCTCGTGCTCCGGTACAGCTTCAGAAGAAACATCTCCTTGTTCTGACTTATCTTCAATTTGTATTGTAGTAGTCTCCTTTGAAGTGTTGCTGTCGTCTTCACTTTGCAGTTTATCTTCTGCAAATATCACATCTCTGCTGATGACAACCTTGTGGGCAGTAGAATCCCACAGGCAATACCCCTTAACACCATCAGCATTTCCCAAGAATACACATTTTCTGGATTTTGGATCCAGCTTTGTTCTTTCTTGGGAACTATACATCACATATGCCGGACACCCAAATATGTGCAAGGTAGAATAATCTGTGGGTTTTTCGATCCACATTTCCATTGGTGTCTTCAACCCAATTGCAGTTGACGGTGACCGGTTTATTACGTAACAGGCAGTTCTAGCTGCTTCTGCTCAAAATGATTTGGCTAGACCTGTAGTTTCCAACATAACTCTCATTCTTTCAAGAAGAGTTCTGTTCATCCGCTCTACTACACCATTTTGCTGAGGTGTATGTGCAACAGTAAATTGCCTCTGAATACCCTCTTGCTTGCAAAATGCCAAGAAGCTTCCGTCAGTGTATTCTCCTCCGTTGTCCGTCCTCAAACACTTGATCCTTTTCCCGGATTCAAGTTCCACCAGCGCTTTGAATGTTTTAAATATTGGAAACACATCTGACTTGTTCTTGATTGGATACACCCATAGTCTCCTGGAGTAATCATCAATAAATGATACAAAGTATTTGGCTCATCCTAGGGACAAAACTGGTGATTCCCAAACGTCTGAATGGATCAAGTCTAGAATGTGTTTGCTTCTGGCAGTAGATCTCCCAAATTTTAATCTATGTTGCTTACTGGTAACACAGTGCTCACAAAAAGGTAAGTTTACCGTCTTGAGCCCGGGTAGGAGATTACGTTCAGCAAGAATCTTCAACCCTCGTTCTGTCATGTGGCCCAATCTGCAATGCCACATTATAGTTGATTCTTCTTGACCGACTGATGCAACTGATACATCTGCATCCTGCAACGTATCTCCCAAAAGCATGTATAGATTTATCCCGATCTTTTCTGCCTTGATCACCACAAGCGCTCCTTTGACAACCTTCATGATCCCATCCTCGATATAGGTCTTGCAGCTAAGGTCATCCAATTGTCCAATGGACAATAGGTTCTTCTTTAAGCCTTTCACGTGTCGTACCCTTGAATGGTGCGAATGGTACCATCATACATTTTAATTTTGACGATACCGATGCCAGCAATCTCCAAGGCATGATCATTACCCATGTACACAGATCCTCCAAAGACAGGTTCATAGGTGTGGAACCATTATCTACAAGAGGTCATATGTCAAGTTGCTCCCGAATCCATTATCCAAGCATCAGTAAGCTCTTTTCTGCCTTTTAATACAGTTGCTGCTTCGCTGTATAAAATATCTCCATCATCTGGTGCAGTCGCCACACATCCCTGAGAATTTGTCACCTCGGGATTCTTTTTGTTGCTCCAACAATCCTTCTTAAAGTGCCCTTTCTTGCCACAGTTGTAGCATTTGATATTTTTTCTACTCCTTGATTTTGATCTACCATGGTTGTTGCTCCCACTAGAGCCACGTTCCGTTGATCTACCTCTCACCATTGATAATGCCTCTGCTTGTTGTGAACTTTCGATTCTGTCTTCCTTACTTTTGCACCTAGATTCCTCTTCCAGAACAGCGGCTGCAACATCATCAAAAATAACAAAATCTGAAAGAACATTGTTAGTGTAACTAATGATGAGTTGATCATACGAATCAGGTATACTTTGAAGTAGAATTTCTGCACGTTCAAGCTCTGCTATTTTATGCCCAATTGCAGTCAATTGAGAGAATAACGTATTTAAGGTATTGATGTGATCTGTCACTGATGTGGACTCACTCATCCGAAGAGTGTAGAGTCTCCTCTTCAAGAAAATCTTGTTGTGAAATGACTTGACCTTATACAGTTTAGTCAGCGCATCCCAAATTTTTTTTGTTGACTTCTTTTCCCCAACGCTTGACAATACCGAATCTGCCAATGCCAGAAGCAGATTAGCCATAGCGTTGTTATCCATCTCTTTCCACTTGTCGTCCGTCACCTCCGCTGGTCTGTCTTCAATTGCTGCCAAGCAATTCTTCTTTCTCAAGATTGCCTTCATCTTCAATTTCTATAGGAAAAATTTTCTCCCGCTAAACTTCTCGATTTCAAATTTTGCCGCCATAGTATTAACGACGATCTGCTTCGTAACTTGAACCGGCTCCCACTATTTCACTGTGAATAGTACTATTTACGTGAATAGTACCGTATACGTGAATAGTACCAAAACCGTATACGAAAATAGTGTCGATACCGTATAGGTGAATAGTACTATACCGTATGCATGAATAGTAACTGTGAGCAGTAACCCCGTATGTATACCAGTGACCCGTAACCAGTGGCTCTGATACCACTGTTGGGTGTCGACGCAGCGGAATGGTCGGGGACAAGCAGTATTACGCAGCTAAAATATGAATGAGAACAGAGAAAGTAGAGACACAAGATTTACGTGGAAAACCCTCAAACAAATCGAGGGAAAAATCACGGGCAAGTAATGGAGGATTTCACTATAATGCGGAGTATTTTACAATAACCTTCTCTCTAATATAAAGAGAGAACAATATCACTCTCTCAAATAATAGGAGAAACTAACTCTCACTCACAAATATAGAACAATAAAAGAGAAAGAAAAATACTCAAGAGAAAGCTTATGTTTTCTCTCTAACTTATAATGTTTTGGTGATACTCAAATGGTGAAGAATGAGCCTCTATTTATAGGCTCATCTTACACCAAAAGTCTTCCCACATGTAGTGTGAAATCAACCCAAAATTGTATGTGCCTAACTTTGCAACCAAAGATTTTTCTTCATTTCCCATTGCTTTTTGTCATCTTTTGACCTACACCAAAATTTTATTGCTAACATAAACCAGTGTTATTAATACTAGTAAAGAAGTCAAGATATTATGAACTAAACACAAATTCTTTAATCTTTACAACCAACATGAGATAGGATATATGTTGCAATAATTTTGCTTAAAACTTTTGATTTGCAGGTTACTCGCTTATAAACGGTCATTTCTAATCCAAGTTTTCTTACTTTAATTTCTTAAGTTTTATTAATCATCTCTTTTCTTCACCATGCAAACTGTACGTATGTAGCTAATCATAAATTATGTTGTTGTGTTTTTCCTTAGACAACACAGTAAATACTGGTAGACGTTTTTATGGACTGAAATATGAGTGGGGGCATGGATCGATAATTTTCTCTAGAGGCATTTAAGAATCCTTCAAATGGATATTTAGTCAACGATACTTGTGTGTTTGGAGCTGTGATATGCGTGTGCCAAGATAAAGTTAACGGGAAAGGAGAGTACATAACAGTTAACAATGATGAAGGACCCCATTAGCCATAAGCATACTTGGAAGATAGACAACTTCTCCAAATTAGTTGGACTTGGTCAAGAATCCACGACATTCAACGTTGGGGACCATAAATGGTAAATTTATAATGCCTATCATCTTCTTCTTCAGTTAACCAACCAAAATTTGTATACAGTCGTCCTTCAAAAACTGGTTATTGTTATTAATTGGTTAATGTTGCAGGAAGATACGGATATATCGCCTAAAGGAGATGGCAGTGGAGCAGGCGACTATATTTCATTGTTTGTGTGTTTGGCTGAACCCAAGAGCCTTCCTCCATAAACTAAAATTCGTGCAGAGTATAACTTGCGTATACTGGAAAAAGCTTCCAGCATTCATAAGTCTTACTTTGTAAATAATATTATATCTAGAGAATTTCCTATATGTATCAGTGAGTTGTCTTAATTCTTTTTGTAATGTTGAGTATCTTGTTTAAAGCCTTAATATAATTTTTTTATTGCAGCAACACAATGGTTTAGCGCATCGACTTACGCCTGGGGTTGGTCTACATTTATTTCATTGAGTGATTTCAATTCGCCAAACATGGGTGTCGAGGTTGAAAATCTCACAGTTAGATTCGGGAGCTACTTTGGCCGAGCTGGACTCCTTTGATCCGACTCCGAGCTAAACTTTCCTGGTCGGCTGCAGATCCTGCACAAGAAGGCAAGGAAAAGGCGGGGTGACGACCCGAATTTTCCCCTCAGGCGTGCGAATGATTAATATGTCCGAGCTGGCAAAGTAGTTGAGAGCAATTAATAACGAGAGATAGTAAGTGAGGAGGGTTGAGCTCTATTTATACTGAGTTTGGGTCTGACAACATTTAATGCGACGCAGCTTTATGTCCCATCAGTGCTTTATGTCCCATCGGAACAGCTGGAACTGAGGTCGGGGTTAATGGGGTCGGGTCAGTCATCTGGGGTTGATCATTGGGCTGAGCGAGCTGCTGATGGAGCGCGGATTGGCCCATCTTTGATCAGGTCGGCTAATTTAGCTCAGCTCGGGAACCCCTCGTCAATTCCCCCCCCCCCCCAGTCGAGATCGAGTGGGCGAGATCTAGAGGTAGTAGCTAATCCCGAGCTGCAGGTGCCCGACCCCGATAGAGTAGGGATGGCCACGTCAGCAGTGCATGCCCAACGGATGGCTGCCACGTCACCTGGCGGTTCTGACGAGACGCGACGTTTGGCCTTCCCGAGGCGAATTTCACGGGCGCCTATAAATAGGGCCACCTCTTCCGAGATTTCACTGCATACTTCACTTTCTATTTCTCAAGGAATTTAGGTCGGACGCAAGAGTGGTCGGACACAACTAGCTCGGAAAGAATATTCTCGGGATTCTGCAGCTTGGACCAGAAGAGTCGGCCACACTCCGCAGTTGGGAGCATTAGGTACGTCCCGACTCCCTTTAGTCATTCCTGTACATTTGTATTTGCTGTAGACAGGATGGGGAGGTCGAAATCAGAAGATTCTCAGGCAATGGATGTAAGGTCTTACGGCGGAGATGAAAGTCCGCCGAGCTCGGCATCTACCTCGAACAGGATCCGTGGCGGAGAGAGCACCAGCTCGTCCTCAGGGCCGGCTCGGAAATCCAATCGCGAGGAGAGTGACGACGACTGCCAAGTTATTGGGGTTAGACTGGTGCGAGAAGAGGCAGAAGAGGACCCTATGGCCGACCTGGGAGAATTCGATGTCGGGGGGGACGAGGAGCCGCTGAATCGACTGGAGGGCATTGAAATACCGCAAGAATTCTTAGCCGGGGTGGCTGCCACCGAGTCGATCGAGGCTGTTCCAGTCAGTGCTGTTCGACCCCGGAGCTCGGCTTCAGCTAGCGCTTCTTCAATTCGGGGGAAGAGGATCGAGCAGTTGTTTGCCTGCTGCAAGCGAGAGTGCCATTCCACCGTGCAGATGGCGAACGCAAGACTGAGGAACTGGTCGGTTGATCGGCATCACAAGTTAAAGGTTCCAGGTCGGCAAGAATCGGCGTGTTACCCCCCAGCCAACCACTACACCATATATGATCTGGCCTTCGACGTCATCCAGCTCCCCCTCCCTGGCTTCATCGTTGGAATCCTGAACCATTTCGAGCTCAGCCCGGGTCAGATGTCACCGAACGGTTGGGCCATAATGGTGGCTTTCTACGTGTTCTGTTTGGAGAAGGGAGTGGAGCCGACCTTGCGTCGATTCAGGCATTTCTTCGTATGTAAGCCCAATCCGAAGCAACCGGGGTGGTTCCACTTCGCAGCTCGGGTCGGCCACTCCATATTCACCAAGTGGCACTCATCTAACAAGGGCTGGCATAATGATTATTACTGGGTGGAGTCGTCTGTGAATCCTGGATGTAGGCTAGACTGGCTCCCGAGTCTGAGGAAAACCGTCAATGATGACCCTAAACTTTCAAAGGAGGAGCGTAGGGAAGTGGCAGCGCTCAAGCCCGCGCCCGGGATGCTGATAGACATTGACAGTGTGCTGAAATGGGAGCGAATCTGGGATTCTAAGTTATTTGGTCGGGGGCCCGACCTCTCAAAGGATCATCCCCACCTGATTCCCGACCCGGATGGAGATGACGGGGCCGGCTCGGAAGAGGGTCAGTTTGCAGGATTGGCGTCCGACCTCCCGTCCTGTTTTATTAACTTCGCTTTAGCTGGGTCTTCGACTCACTTTTGATTCCCTTTGCTCTTTACCTTTGCAGATATGGCGGATATGAGGAAGCTCGCGTACGCCCAGGTGCGGTCAGGACCGGGCGGCACTGGACAAGGCCAGAGGCAACGCCACAGCGGCCAAGGGCGTGAGGTCGGTCCCGAGGTCTCCTCAAAAGGGGCTTCGGGGTCCCCATTGCCGAAGAAATCTGGGTCGGGCCTAACGATCCCGGAGCGCTCCTCCCCCCGATCCGAGAACAGAAAGCGGCCTCGGCCCGGGCACTCCGGAAAGGGCAAGGAGTCGGAGTTCAGTCCTCCCGACCAGCACCTCATGGAAGCGTCCAAGGTGGATCGCGACCCCAAACTGGCGACGGTCCCAGCCGAGCAACTCTCGCTGGACTTGAGGACGGCCATTGTTACGGTAAGTCCCTATCCATCTTACATAGGGATCGCATTCTTAGCTCGGCTAATTGCTTTATCTTCTGCTGAACAGGCCGAGTCCCACATCCTCTCTGCCCCCAGCTTCTTAATCAAGGCCCAAACTCACTGCGTTGAGCTCGAGCAACGGTACGTGGATTCCCGAGCCGAACTTGAGACAGAGAGAGGAAGCCGCTCAGAGGCAGAGGGCTGATGCGGCGGAGGTCGAGCGCTTAAGGAAGGAGCTAGACCTAGAGAAGGGCCGACGTGAAGCCGCGGCCAAGGACGTCGATCGCTACAAGCGAGAGAAGCGGGAGGCAGAGGCAAAGTTCAAGGAGTTGGCGGAGCGGGTCGGCGTCCACGGGAAAAAGGCGGTGGAGGCCTTCAAAACCAGCGACGCGGCGGTGGACTGGTTGGCCACGGAAGGCGGGGCCATGGCAAAATACGCGGAAATAGAGTTCTACTTCCAGGGTCAAGTTGCGGCTCGGGAGAGAGCGAAGACTTTCTTTCCATCCTCCAAGAACGACTACATCGAGATCTTGGAGGTCCCGCCGCCAGAATTCTGGGAGATCCCCGAGCTTCCCTCCGACCTGATATCCCAGGCCAAGGAGGTTACTGAGTTTGTCCAGAAGGGCCTGGACCAAGTTGGGGATGAAGCTGAGGCCACCACCTCCGCTGCCGCGCCAAAGTAGATTTAGCAATGTTTCCCTGATAGGGCTATTGTAATTTTGCCCGAGCTGGGCCTTTGTAATCATTTTCCGGTTTTTAATGAAATATTTATTTTGGCTTTATTTGCGTTTCAATTGAGTTCGTACACGCGTACTTTTCTCTCCGCAAATTTTCCTTAAGTTAGTGGGGTCGGACCAATTTTAATGGACCATACAAACTTAGGAGTAATAACCCGAGCTGGACGCGACTGATGTTTTAACATCCTTATCCGAGCTGGCATAATATGGGCAACTCATTACGGTTACCGATCCGAACTCGTCAGTCCGTTTATAAAAATGGTCAAACTAATGTCGACAAGTATTGAGCTCGAGTTTAGACCCAAGCTAATACACCGACCTGAGGCCGGAATGCACCGAGTTGGAACTTAATCCGAACTGGCAAAACTGATAAAATTGTTATCAATTATACCCGAGCTGGAACTTAGTCCGAGCTGGTTTACTTATCATTTGCTCGTGATTAAGCGTGGCCACCGCGTTAATCCGAGTTCGAGTAATCTTGTAGTTGTAGCATTTGCACCCGGGTCGGGCATTGCACTGGTTTGTGTACTTGTTCCCAAGTCGGGAATTGCACTAGTTTACAAAATCGCATTGTATTGAATTTGTACAAGTAATGTTTCGGCCCGGGGCCTTTACAAAATATTACGGCTCGGGGCCGTTGACAGAATATTCCGGCTCGGGGCCGTTTTTAGACAAAATACCGCTTCAAATGTTCTGAATGCCATGCATTTTTTAACAGTTTTTCGTTCTTGTCTCGAAGGTAGAAGGTCCCGGGTCGGACTTCTTTCATGACCTCGTAGGGTCCCTCCCAGGTCGGGGAAAGCTTGTTAGTGGAGCACGGCAAAAAGATGGCCTTCCTGAGTACGAGATCGCCGACCTTAATAGGCTTAGGCTTGACCTGCTTGGAAAAGGCTCTTTTCATTGCAGCTTTGCTGGCCAGCATTCTGATTTGAGCTTTAGCTCGGAGCTCTTCAGCGAGGTCGAGCTCTTCACGGATTCGTGCTCCGTTTATTTCTGGGTCATGGTGGAGGGTTCTACTGGTTGGAGACCCGATCTCCACTGGCAGCACGGCTTGAGTGCCGAAGGTCAGTTCGAAGGGCGATTCTCCCGTCGCCGAGCTGATATTGGTCCGTTGAGCCCACATCACTTCTGGGAGAATTGATGCCCATTGGCCCCCTGCTTCCTCCAGCTTGGTTTTCAGACCCTGCAAAATGATTTGGTTAGTTCTTTCAACTTGGCCATTACTTTGAGGGTGAGCAACAGACGAGAATCTGAGGTCGATCCCAATCTCAGCACATTTGCCTCGAAAGTATGCACTATCGAATTGCTTGCCGTGGTCGGTGACAATGACCTTTGGTACCCCAAATCGGCATATGATATTTTTCCATACGAAATCCCAAGCTGCCTTTTCTGTTATTCTGGCAACACCTTCAGCCTCGGGCCATTTGGTGAAGTAGTCTACGGCCACGAAGGCGTGTTTCTTTTGGCCGAGACTGGCCGGCAAGGGGCCGATGATGTCTAGACCCCACTGATAGAATGGCCAAGGGCTTATCATCACTGTGAGGTCTACAGCAGGCTTCCGCTGCACGTTGGCGAACCTCTGGCAGGTGTCGCACTTTTTTACATACTCTTTGGCATCTTGCTCTAAGGTTGGCCAAAAATAGCCATACCTTAACGCCTTCCGAGCCAGAGCTTTACCCCCCAAGTGGTTTCCACACACCCCTTCATGAATCTCTCGGAGTACATAGTTTCCTTCCTCGGGTGCAACGCATTTCAAAAGAGGCCAGGTGTAGGCTCTTTTGTAGAGCTGCCCGGCAATTATGACAAACCTTGAGGCCTGCTTCATGAGTTTCCGAGCAGCTTTTTCATCCTCCAGGGTCATACCCCCTTCCAAATAGTCCATGATTGGTTTGGTCCAATCTGGATTTAAGTTGAGCTCGGCTACCGCTCGCATCCCCAACTGGATACTAGGTTCAGATACTTCTTCCACGTGGACAAGGGTAGGTCGGCTCTCGCCCAAGGCTAGCCTGGATAGGGCGTCAGCCTTCATGTTCTCTTCCCTGGGAATCTGCTGTATCGTGAACCTTCTGAGTGTTGAGGTCAAATCCTTGACTCTGTTGAGGTAGGCTAACATAGCACTGTCCTTGGCTTCGAACTCCCCAGATATCTGACTTGCAACCAACTGAGAATCGGTGCTTAGATCGATTGTCTGTGCCCCGAGCTGAGCAGCAATTTTCAGCCCTGCAATCACGGCTTCATACTCTGCTTCATTGTTGGACGCCGAGAAGGCGAACTTGAGGGAGTACTGGTGCTCATGCCGGTTTGGGTCGAGGATGACCACCCCAGCTCCGCTCCCAGACTTCCCTGAGGCCCCATCCACATGGACCTTCCACACGTCCTCCGGGTCGTACTCTGCTCGGCCAGTGCACTCTACGACAAAGTCAGCAATGGCCTGGGCTTTGATGGCTGTCCTGGGCTGGTAGGTGATGTCGAATTGACTCAACTCAACTGCCCATTTCAGTAGCCTGCCCGACGCTTCTGGCTTGTGCATGATGGATTTGAGCGGAGCATCAGTCATGACTTTAATCGGATGAGCATCGAAGTATGGTTTCAACTTTCTAGCCGTCGTGATGAGCGCGAGGGCGAGTTTTTCCAAGGAGGAGTATCTCACCTCGGCTCCCTGCAAGGTTTTACTAACGTAGTAGACCGGCTTCTGCTCCTTGCCTTCTTCTCGGACTAGCGCCGCCGCCACCGCTGTTCCCGAGCATGCCAAGTATACTACCAGCTCCTCCCCCACCTCAGGTCGGGATAATAGAGGTGGCGAGGCTAAGTACCTTTTCAGCTCCTGGAAGGCGTTTTGGCATTCCTCAGTCCATTTAAAGTTCTTAGGGTTCCTCAATATTTTGAATAGGGGAGCGCACTTGTCAGCCGACCTGGACATGAATCTGCTCAGCGCCGCGACTTTTCCTGCCAACACCTGGACGTCCTTCACGCAGGTCGGGGGCACTAGGTCTAGGATCGCCTGGACTTTCTCCGGGTTGGCTTCTATTCCGCGGGCTGTTACCATGAAGCCCAGGAACTTGCCTGCCTTGACGCCGAATGCGCACTTTTCCGGGTTCAATTTTATCCCAAAGTGCTCCATTACGGCGAAGGCCTCAGCCAGGTCAGTCACATGGTCTTCCGCCCTCCTGCTCTTGACCAACATGTCATCTACATAGATCTCCATATTCCGGCCAATCTGGTTCTTGAAGACCTTGTTCACCATCCGAGTGTATGTGGCTCCAGCATTCTTGAGGCCAAAAGGCATGACCTCATAGTAGTAGAGTCCTTTATCGGTGGTGAAGGCGGTCTTTTCTTTGTCCCCGGGAGCCATCTTGATTTGATTATAACCTTTGAAGGCATCCATGAAGGAGAGCAGCTCGAACCCGGAGGTGGCGTCCACCATTTGGTCAATCCGTGGCAGGGGGAAGCAATCCTTGGGGCAAGCTTTGTTGAGGTCGGTGAAATCAATACATAGTCTCCATCCACCAGAAGACTTCGTCACCAGCACCACATTGGACAGCCAAGTTGGGTACTGTATTTCCTTTATGTGGCCGGCGTCCACCAACTTGTCCACTTCTTCCGCTATGATTTGTTGCTTATCATAATGAAAGTGCCGACGCTTTTGTTTTACTGGATAGTGATTTGGGTCGGCATTCAGGTGATGCTCGATCACACTCGGGTCAATTCCTGTCATGTCAGAAGCAGACCAGGCAAATACATGCTCATTCTTTAAAAGAAATTGGCTTATACCTTTCTTGAGATTGGCAGATAGTTCGCACCCAATCTTTGCTCTCTTTGTTTCGTCAGAGAGCTCCACCTCCTGGAGGTCCTCAGCCGGGCTTCCCCTCTTAGCGTCTCTCTTTTCTTCGGGCAGATCCGGTCCCCAGCCGATTTGATATTTGGGTCGGAGTGAGTTTTCATAACACTCCCGAGCTGAGAGCTGGGCTCCGCGAATGGTGGCTACCCCGGACGGGGTCGGGAATTTCAGGGCCTGGTGGTACGTTGAGGGGACGGCCCTGAAATGATTAAGCGCCACCCGACCTAAGATCCCGTTGTAGGTGGAGTTACAATTCATTACAATGAAGTTGGCCTGCATCGACACCCACTTATCCCCAGCCTCCAACTTCAGCGGGAAGTTGATGACTCCTTCGGCTCGGTGGGACTGCCCGGTGAAACCTGCTAAAGTACCACGCAATGGCCTGAGTCGGCTCCTGTCCAGCCCCATTTGCTCAAAAGCACTGAGGAACAAGACTTCTGCCGAGCTCCCAGTGTCCACCATCAGCCTTTTGACGGTGAAGTTGGCTATCTCTGCGCTGATCACCAGGGGGTCGTCGTGAGGCAATATGACCCCCTCCAAGTCTTCTGAGGAAAAGGTGATCCCTTGCATCCCCGGGGCCGGTCCCTTCATTGGTCCATATTCCCTCCCTGCACGAACATAACCCTTTCTGCCTGCCGAGGTCTCGCCTCCTGACGCTAGCCCTCCCGCTATGGTTTCAATCACAGCCAGACGTCCGCCCTCAACCTGGCGCCTGGTCGGACTTCTCTCCTTATCCCTTTGTTCCGTATTTCGGGTCGGCTGTTGATCTACATACCTCTGAAGGTGACCTCGGGCAATCAGTGCCTCGATCTCCTGCTTCAAGTCTTTACACTCTTCGGTGGTATGGCCATAGTCCATGTGGTAGCGGCAATATTTGGTCTTATTGCGCTTATCAGGCCGGCCTTTCATTCTCGGTGCCGGAGGCAGGTGGTTTTGGTGCTGGATCTCCATCAGGATCTGCTCCCTCGAGGTGTTGAGGGGAGTGAACATCGTGAACCGGGGGTTCGGCTTCGGCTGCTGGGGCTGTTTGCCTCGGTCATTCTGGGCTTTGACCCCAGGTTGGGCTCGGGAGGCCTCTCCTTTCTTCCCGGCCTCCTTCTCCTTGTCGTCATCTCTTTTCGCCTGGTGGATTTCCTCCGAGTGTATGTACCCTTCTGCTCGAACCATCAGCTCGGACACAGTATCCACAGGATCTATTGCTAAGGAAGACGTGAGTGGGCCTGACCTAAGCCCACTCTGGTAAGCCATCAGAGCCATGGAGTCCTCCAAGTTCGGAATTCGGAGGGACTCCTCATTAAATCTGGCCGTGTAAGCCCTCAAGCTTTCCCCTCGATGCTGCTTCACCAACAGCAATGTTGAAGTATGACGAGTGGCGCGGCGGCTTCCCGCGAAGCGAGACAGGAATGCCTCAGCCAGCTGGTGAAAACTTGCAATTGAACCTGGACGAAGTTTTTGGAACCAGTCCAAGGCATTGCCAACCAAGGTGGTCGGGAATGTCTTCGCCTTCATGAGATCTGGCATATCATGCAGAGTCATGTGGTGGTCAAAATTGAGCAGGTGGCTGGCTGGGTCTCCGTCTCCATTGTAGACGGCCAGGTTGGGCATGCGATTGCCGGTGGGTAGGGGCGTGGCCAATACCTCGGGAGAGAGTGGGCTTACACCGAGTTGGTTGATGACCTTAGCTATGGCAGCCGCGGTCTTTGCTTGCTCGGGGTCGGCTTGAACCGCCCTTTTACCTCTCGTCGGGTCGGATCTCGGCATTGGCTCCAAGAAGCCCTCCTCTTCCTGCGTCCGTTTTCGTCTAGACTCCGGGATGTGGAACTGGGTGCGCGATGGCCGCGGCGCGACCTCTTGCGGTGCCAGGGGGCCCTCAGCCAGCCTGGCCACCTGCTCCTTAAGTTCTTCAAACATCCTCAGCATCATCCTTATCTCCGGTGATAGGCCGGAGTTTGGGTCTCCTTCTGCTGCGGGTTGGGTTTGAGTGGCTAAGTGTATGCGTTGGCTCGTTCCAACGTCGGCTTGGGTCAGGTTTTGGCTGGGCGCCTGCGTGGCTTCGAGGTCCCCTTCCAGGTTGGGCGAATCCTCTGCCGGTACGTTGTGGCTTCTAGTTTGCACCATAATGGCTTCTCAATGAGTGGTGAAGAGAGTTATAGAAGAACTAGTCGTTTCCCACAGACGGCGCCAAACTGTCGAGGTTGAAAATCTCACAGTTAGATTCGGGAGCTACTTTGGCCGAGCTGGACTCCTTTGATCCGACTCCGAGCTAAACTTTCCTGGTCGGCTGCAGATCCTGCACAAGAAGGCAAGGAAAAGGCGGGGTGACGACCCGAATTTTCCCCTCAGGCGTGCGAATGATTAATATGTCCGAGTTGGCAAAGTAGTTGAGAGCAATTAATAACGAGAGAGAGTAAGTGAGGAGGGTTGAGCTCTATTTATACTGAGTTTGGGTCTGACAACATTTAATGCGATGCAGCTTTATGTCCCATCAGTGCTTTATGTCCCATCGGAACAGCTGGAACTGAGGTCGGGGTTAATGGGGTCGAGTCAGTCATCTGGGGTTGATCATTGGGCTGAGCGAGCTGCTGATGGAGCGCGGATTGGCCCATCTCTGATCAGGTCGGCTAATTTAGCTCAGCTCGGGAACCCCTCGTCAATGGGTTATCTCAAGAACGACTCCTGCATTGTGGAAGCTCAAGCCACAGTGCATGGAGTGGCTAAGTCTCTCTAACAAGCGCTTGCATGTGTACAAATTTGGTTATGTGTAGTGTGTACTCAATTTGATGTCTTAATTTATATGCATATTCGATATGCTATTGGCTTCAGTGCTGGGGTTTGGAGATATCTCCCTCTGTTGATTCAACTGAAATGTATTATATATGAAGCATCTGATTTGGTACTTAAATATTTTAGACATTTATGTTAAATATATTTCGAAATTTATTTTGCATAAATTATTTCTGAATTTGTACTCCACATCTGAAGCCCAAGATTTTAAAGGATAAACTTTGTGACTCAACAAATTAATTTTTCTACTTTTAGAATCTAAAAGGTACACACAAATATATATATATACATATATATGTATATATATGTGGGATCGGGGAATGAATAACTCACAAGTTTGTCTGAGTTAGAAAGGAAGTATTGTTAAACAAAAGAAAGTGAAAAGGAGAGGGAAACATATAGAAGGAAGAGGCAAAAGAATTAAAGAAGAGAGTGAGAAATAAAAAGAATCAAATAAAAGTTGATGACTAAGAATAAAAAATTTCTTAATATAGAGGGTTGTACTGAAATCTAAATACACTTCAAGAAATATGACTCTAATGGTTGAAGACACAAAAAGGTTCAAAGCTTTCTTTCGGTCCTATATATACAACTAAAGCGATTATAAAGTGTGTTTGGACGTGTTCTGGATTTTTTGTTTTGTAAAATAGTTTTTTACCTTTCTCGCGGCTCTTTCTTGTCGGGACAGAAGATGGCCACTTGAAAATCTGTTGCTACGAATGCAAATTAGTATCCGTGCCTTGGTCGTCTGTATCTTAGTCAGCGAATTATATCTTCAATAACAATATAATCATACCCAAATTAGTGTATTTCATCATTACGAGGAAATACTTAATGACGTACATTAATTAAGTAAAGGATGCCTTTGTTGAATGATGCGTGTCCCTAGGACTTTAATGGTCATGGACATTAAGTAAAGGATGGATCCTTTACTTAAAGATGGACATTAAGTAAAGGATGGCTCATTGAAGACACCAAAAGGTTGAAGTTTTACATAGGTCCTATAAATACTAGTAAAGCGAATAAGCGTCTGCAAAAGTTCCAATTTTTGTTTGCAACACTACCATTTCAATGGCTGATATTATCTCGCATGACCAAGATGGTATATGCTTCTCTATCACTATGTACTCCTATTCATTTACGTTCTGCATCTGCATGATTATGAGCCCTTGCATGTTAAGTCATTATCATCCTAATTATCACGTCCTTGTTGCACGTGAGAGAATGTATTAGAGATATCATACTAATTAAATATAAATTCTTTTACAATTTAAACAGTTAGACATATATGGTCACTTATTATAACCATTTTCTAGCATCAATTTCGTATGTATTTCTTGTGCATCAACAAAAATTGACATTTTAATTGTCAACTATATATCTTGTATTTATTCAGAAACAAGTATTGAGATTATATAATTCAAGACTAATACATAATCACGCTCCATCAAGTGGAAAATTAACTAGTAGTCTTTGCCATCTTTACTTTTGTCCATTATACAATCATTTTTGAATTGTACTCCTTATATAATTGTTGTTCTTTTTAATAATGTTAACAGAGATTTCAGGATCAATTTCAAATAGACGACCAAGCCACTACATTTTTAAAATAGAATCATTTTCATTGTTGGCAAAGAATAATATAGAGAGCTACAAACCAGGGGAATTCGAAGTTGGAGGCTACAAGTGGTATACTACTTAGTAGCTTTTTATTCTCTTGCATCAAATAAATCTTGTCCTTGCTTTATTGACATGATGTGGGTGTTGATTTAATTTGTATGCAGGAAATTAATTCTTCACCCAAATGGAAACAAAAGCAAGAATATCGATAATCACATCTCTTTATACTTGATGGTGGTGGTAGATGAAAGCCCTCTTCATCCAGTTGGATGGGAGGTTCATGCAACTTTTCGTTTTTTTCTGCTTGATCAGATCAATGACAATTATTTAGTCATTCAAGGTTTGATTATCAACTAGGACTTTCTCTTGCATTTGTCATATCCCACATCGATGAAGATAATGTATATTTGTAGTTTATAAGTGGGTTTGGGTCAATAAGAAAAAGGGTCTAAATAGTTATTTCTTGTACTTACAATATTAATGTCGCTTGCGGGTTTGGGATTATGCTCTTAGAGCGTGACACATTCCCTTATCATCATATTTGTAATGACCCAACTTTTAACCACTAATCTTTCACCATATTAGTCGAAAATACTTAAACAAGGGTTGATAGCAGGAAACAATTTAAGTCTTTAATTATAATTGAAAACAAATCCTTTGCATAATTAACCAATTTAGAATGGGGTGTTACAACTTTCCCTCTCCTCCCTCAAATACATGTGAAGCATAATCCACGACCACCATTAGAGGGAAATCCACACTTCTGCATGGTACCCTTTTTTGTTCACCTACAATGATTAAGGTTTAACTACTAGCTTATCAATATACATTGAGCCTAATCAATTTAAACAAATGCTTAAACCAATGTTAATATGAGTAATTAATTCAAGATATTATGAACTAAACACAAATTCTTTACAATCAACATGACATGGGATGTTACAATAATTTTGCTTAAAACTTTTGATTACCATGTTACTCACCTAAATGGTCATTTCTAATCCAAAGTTTTTTTTTTTTTCTTCTCTAAAGTTATATTAATCTAGATGGTCATTGCTAACCATAAACTATGTTGTTGTTGTTTTTTCCTTAGACGACACAGTAAAAAGTGGTAGACGATTTTATGGACTGAAATATGAGTGGGGCATGGATCGATTAATTTCTCTCAAGGCATTTAAGAATCCTTCAAACGGATATTTAGTGAACGATACTTGTGTGTTTGGAGTTGACGTCAATATCTGCCAAAAAGGAGAGTACTTAAGAATGATGAAGGACCCCATTAGCCATAAGCATACTTGGAAGATAGACAACTTCTCCAGATTAGTTGAATTTCAAGAATCCACGACATTCATTGCTGGCGACCAAAAATGGTAAAACATTAATGGCTAACATGATCTTGATCAGTTAACCAACCAAAATTTTTAGTCCTTGAGAAACTGCCTCTTATTGTTATCGAGTGTTTCAGGAAGATACGGATACATCCTAAAGGATTTGGCAGCGGAGCAGGCAACTCAGTATCTTTGTCTCTGGTTTTGGCTGACCCCACAAGCCTTCCTCCACAAACTCAAATTCATGCTGAGTTTACCTTTCGTATACTGGGAACATTTTACAGCATTCATAGAGCTTACAAGGGTAAATAATTAATTATCAAGAGAATAAAATTTCTATATCTAGAGCATTGTAAGATTAAATCCCCTCGTGGATCTTTTTTTATGCAGCAACACACTGGTTTAGCGCATCGAGTTCTGGCTTGGGTTGGCCTGAGTTTATTTCATTGAGTGATATGAATTCGCCAAACATGGGTTATCTGCAGAACGACTCCTGCACTGTGGAAGCAGAAGTCAGTGTGCATGGAGTGGCTAAGTCACTCTAACAAGCGCATGCATGCCATTGCTTAATTTATTGCCATGAGTGATATGAATTCGCCAAACAAGGGTTATCTGAAGAACGACTCCGATCCTGCATTGTGGAAGCACATGTCAGTGTGGATGGAGTGTCCAAGTCACTTTAACAATTAAGCGCATGCATACACGTGTCGTACAAATCTGGTTATATATGACCACTGAATTTCATGTCTTAATTAATTTATATGCACATATTAATTCGATATGCTATGTCAACTAATTTCTCTTGAAAAGGGAAGAAAAATTAAAAACCTGTTGGGGGCTTCACTGCTGGGGTTTGGACCTCTCTCTGTTGATTCAAATGAAATGTGTATTGTATATGAAGCACATCTGATTTGGTACTTTAATATTTTACACATTTATGTTAAATATTTTTAAATTTATTTTTCATAAATTATTTCTTAATTTATTAATATCCACATCACATCTGATGGCCAAGATTTCAAATGAGTGAACCTTGTAACTCATAATACACATCATTTGAATTAAATAGTTAGAGAATCAACAGCCAGAAATATATACTTCTTTGTCAATGAAGTTGCATGTTATATAGTGTTATACTGCTATAATTATCAAATAACTCCTATGATTTATAAATATAGGATCCTTGTCTCCTGTGATAACAAATTATATTTTTTTGCCACATTACGAGAAAAGAATGAAGAAGAAAAAGAGAAAAAGAGAAAAAGAGAGAGAGCAATTGTCACGTTAGAGATTCAACTAACTAAATAGGACAAACGAACCAAATAAGAACGTTGGATTGACAAGAGGATTAAACTTAGTCGGAGTAGTTCTCATTTGAGATCTAAATAATTTTAAGTTTAAATCACTTAAAAGTAAATGAAGAACCACTGTTAATTTTCTTAAAACAAATAAAAAAAATAAAAAACTAAGAACGTTGAATTTAACCAACCCTCACAACATGGTGGATGATCTTACATGATGTGGATCCTACCATTATAAAAAGTCAGTCAAAACCAAATATTTTTCATTCAATAGCTGGTCCCTCTCCAATTAGAGCGATTCAATTACTTGGAAAGTGACACCTCACCATTACTTTAAATGAAAGGCTACATTTGTGCCAAACGACTTAATTTTACACTTTTTCATAAAATTTAAAAAAAAAACTAATAAACAATAATATATATAATACATATAAGATTCCGTCAACGAATATAATCCTTTTGCATTAGATTTCTAGCTCTAATCTAAGAGCCCATTGGATTCCGACTGGGCTTGACCTACATTCATCCTAGTATTTCTCAGAAAATTTCAATTTTATTCTTAAATAACAAGGATGAATTTAAAATTTTAATAAAATAATAGGGATAAAATCAAAAAATAATTAAAAAATAATAGGGTTGAAATTGAAATTTTTTAAAAATAATAAGGACAAAATTAAATTTTTTTGAGAAACAATAGGAACGAAATTGAAAAAATTTAAACAATAGAGACGAAATTGAAACTTTTAAAAAAACAATAGTGACAAAATTAAAAAAATTACAATAAGGATAAAATTAAAACTTTTTTAAAACAATAAGGTCTAAATGTGCTATTTTATCTCATTATAATAATTATATCTTCTTTTTCTTGTTTGCATTGTGAACATATTTTTAGCTTGCATGATTCCACTGTAACCCGATAGGGTAGTTTGCCCTACTATTCTGGTCACAAGTCTCATCATGCATGGACCATCTAGACTTTTTTTTGGTTATATTTGTCATATTATATATGCATTATATAATTCTAATTAAAACACGTTACCTATTTGGACACCAATTGTAAAAGAAGATATATACATGTGGGCTTAAGAAATTTAACCTTATATGTCTGGCGACACATGTGGACTTACCTGCTAAAATAAAAAGGTGGAGCCCGTGGATTACCTCTGGTGATCAAGATGGTATATGCTTTTGTATCATTTACGTTCTTTCTTGTGCATGATTATGAGCCCTTGCATGTTAAGCCTTTCTAGATGTAGTTTAGAAATAGTGCACCTATGGTGGAAGATTTGAATGACAATCTTTAGCAAAGAAAAGATTATCTGTCAAGAAATATCTTCTCCCTATACAAAGTCAACCAACTATAAACACGAGTCTCATCATTATCATCTTTATTATTACATTCTTAGTACACGTGAGAAAATATATTAGAAATATTAAATTAATTTAAGCTTTTGATCCGATATATGATCACTTATCATAACTACTTTTTCCCATCAATTTCCTATGTATTTCTCATGGACCAACATAAAATGACATTTTAATCGCCAACTATATATATATCTCTTGTGTTTATTATTCAGAAACTAAGTATTGAGATTGTATAGTTTAGTATTCACACTCCGATCCATCAAGTGGAAGATTAACTAGTAGTCTTTGCCATTTCTTTACTTTTGACCATTATACAATTATCTTTTAATTGTACTAGCTCTTAATTTGTATATACAGTAGAATTTCTTTAAATTAATAGCGTTAGAATTTCTAAATTCTATTAATTTAGCGAAATATTAATTTATCAATAAATTAATAACTATTAATTTATAGAGATATTTTTAATTTTTTTGGTTTTATAGTAAACATATTATGATTATGATATCTTTTTTTTAAAAGTGCCTTGTATTTTTTCGGTCCAATTTGAAAAGATAATTAATGAGACTAGAAGATAAAATTTAATTTAGTAGGATTATAACAAAATTTCTCTAATCTCGTATCCAAGTTCTTGGAGGATTAAGATGAGAACTAATTTCTCTAATCTTGTATCCTAATCCTTGTAGGATTATCTCAATTTTTTCTCTTTAAATAATTAAATATGAGATTCAACTAGATTTGAAGTTCAACAAAAAACAAGCTACTTTGGATTCATATTTTAAGAAAAATCTCATAGTCAATTTATTATGTATTTTTTAGCTAATTATTAATTTATGAAATATTTGGGTCAATAAAATACAAAGAAATCTTTTTAAATGTATTATCTTATAGTTTTATCGAATTTATCAACTTTTTACACTGGTCCCAAGTCGGGACTAGACATTTTTATTAATTAAAAGAGATTATTAATTTATCAAGTATTAATTTAAATAAGTTCTATTGTATATTTTTCTGTTTTTAATAACGGTAACAGGGATTTCACGGTCAATTTTAAATAAATGACCAAGCCACTACGTTCTCAAAATTGAATCATTTTCAATGTTGGCAAAGAATAATATAGAGCACTGCGAATCAGGAGAATTCGAAGCTGGAGGCCACAAGTGGTATATATATATACTAGTAATTAATTAGTAGCTTTTCAAATAATTAAGTCTGGTCCTTAATTATTGCTTTATTGCCATGAATATGAATTTTTGTATGCAGGAAATTAATTCTTCTCCCAAATGGAAACAAAAGGAAAAAAATCGATGATCACATCTCTTTATATTTAATGATGGTGGTAGATGAAAGCTCTCTTCATCCAGCCGGTTGAGAGGTTCATGCAACTTTTCGTTTTTTCTTCTTGATCAGAACAATTACAATTATTTAGTTATTTAAGGTCTCGTTATTAATTACTCTTGTTGACTTTCTCTTGCATTCATTCCCTTGTCATTATGTTTGTGACTACGCAACATTAACTACTATACTAGTCTCTCATCATATCATATCAAATCTAACCATTGATATATCAGTTCAAAATCCTTAAATGCATGCATGCATGTTGATAATTAATATTAATGAAGAACTTGAATCGTTAAGTTTTAATTAGGATGCATGGGATGTTAAACTTGTTTTGTTAATCATGTAGCCACTTGTCCTCCGATCCTCATGGAATTTGCCGGGATTGGGGTATAGTTAAGTTGGTTTCTCTGGAGGCTTTTAAGAATCCTTCAAATGGATATTAGTCAACGATACTTGTGTGTTTGGAGCTGAGATATTATATGTCTGCCAAGATCAAGATCAAGATCAAGTAACTGGGAAAGGAGAGTGCTTATCAATGATGGACCCCATTACCAATAAACATACCTGGAAGATACACAACTTCTCCAAAATACTTGGACTTCATCATCAAGATTCCACTACTTTCAATGTTGGGGACCATAAATGGTAAAATATGTTTGCCTCAAAATCACCTGATTATAAATTTCACCGATATGGGAATTATTATTATAATTGATTGTTGCAGGAAGATACGGATATATCCTAAAGGAAATGGAAGCCGCGGAGCAGGCAACTCAATATCTTTGTATCTGGCTTTGGCTAATCCCACAAGCCTTCCTCCACAAAATAAAATTCATGCAGAGTTTACCTTGCGGATACTGGGAAATGTTTCCGGCTTTCATAAATCATACGAAAGTAAATAATTTATCTAGAGAATTTCTATATCAGTGAGTTGTCTTTTTAATAATGCATGAGTACCTAATTGCTTAAAAGCCCCTTGAATCTTTTTATTATTATTATTATTATTATTATTGCAGCAACACACTGGTTTAGCGCATTGGAACCTACCTGGGGTTGGCATAAGTTTATCTCATTGAGTGATTTCAATTCGCCAAACATGGGTTATCTCAACAACGACTCCTGCATTGTGGAAGCACAAATCACTGTGCGTGGAGTGGCTAAGCCAATCTAACAAACATATATATATATATATACATATATATATATGAGTAAACTTGATGTATTCCATTTTCGATTCAGTTGTCGAGATCATAATCTAATTAGTCCATGGATTAAGTTACTCATACCCACATCCCACGTTTTCTTTCCAAGCAAATTAAAACAACAACAAAAGCTCTTGTCTTACTCATGATTATGACAGAGATTGAGAAAACAAGGCTTGGAAACAAGACTAATGTCATAGGACGGCACTCATCAAAGCCAATTAACATACCAATTACGGCTTCATTATAATATTCTCTTCTTTTTCTTGTTTGCATTGTCAACATATTTTAGCTTGCATGATTCCCACTGTAACCCGATAGGGTAGTTTCATAGTTTGCCCTACTTTTCTGCTCACAAGTCTCTCATCATGCATGCACCATCTAGTTCTTTTGTTGGTCATATTTGTGATATTATATATGCATTATATAATTCTAAAAACATGTTACATATATGGACACAATTGCAAAAGAAATTTAACCATGCATGGCGATCCAAGACTCTTAAATATGCAAACCTTTATGCAAACAGAGACTGAAAGTTAATCAATGGATTGATTTTCTCGCGAAAATACATGCATGCACCAACAAACCTAAATTGAGAACTCGGGTGAGTAAAGAGTTGATTTCTAAATCAATTCCTTGCAAATTGGAAACTAGCGTAAGTCTTCAAAACGGCATAACAATACTATTTACACGTGCCAGCAACAACAATAATAGAAGATGGAAAATCAACAGCAGCTTATAATAACGTTAAGTTTTTTCCTGAATCACTTCTTTGCAGATTCATATCTCTGCCCCAACTATTATTCACTTTTACCTATACTTCGTTACATTCTCATGGCCATTCCGTTTGCGATGGGGAAGGGTGCAATCAAGTCGACGAGGGCGAGAAAGTAAATCATCAACTTGTAAAAGCTGCTTTCCAGAGTGACCGACTCTCTGGCTAAGATCATTACTACTTCCCTTGCATAAGTCAATTGTTTGTTGATTTCGAGATTGAATATCTTGTGTCCCAAACAGCCAGGCTAAAATGACAATTATTTAGTCGTTCAAGGTGTGACTTTCTCTTGCATTACCTTATCATTATATTTGTAATTAATGATCCACCCTTAATTATTAGTATGCCATCACATTAAACCTAATTATTTAGCCCAAATTATTTAAACATGTAATGATAGTAGTAAATAACACAAGTTGTTATAAATTGAATAAAATCCTTTACATGACCACTTTTGAATGGGATGTTATTATATGTGTCCTTGTTACGTTAGGCAGAACAGAAGCATAATCCATGACAACCAGCAGTGGAGAATTCACACTTTTGCCTAGTCCCCTTCTTTGAGACCACCTATAATGATTAAGGTCCAATTACTAACTTACACTACAAAAAAAATTACTTTTGGCGACGACTAAAATTCGTCTCCATGCCGTTGCCAAAAGAATATTGGCGACGGCTAGCGACAGCACGGAGAGGAAAATTGACCGTCACCAAAAGTATCATCGCCAATTTGTCGCCCCGTCGCCAATTCATCTCCTTTGGCGACGACATTTTAGTCTGTCGCCAAATTCGTCTCCAAATCATCTCCAAAATATTGTCATCTCCACACCGTCGCCAATATAATTCCGTCTCCAATTCGTCTCCAGAGTCGTCGCCAAAACTACATCATCACCTAGCCATCGCCAAAACAATGTCGTCACCGAGCTGTTGCCAAATTGTCGCCAAAACTATATCGCCACCGAGCCGTAGCCAAAATATACTATCACCGAACCGTCGCCACAAGTTGTTGTCACCAAACCGTCGCCAATCTTTAATTATTCTTTTATAGCAATTTTTATAACTAAAATTACAGAATTTATTTTTTTTTTCAAATAACAAATTAATATAAAAAATTAATTTAAATTTTAATGCATATAAATAAAAAAATATATATAATCTAAAATTATAAATTAAATTAAATCAACACAAATCATAAATTTAAAATTACAAACTGTTTTAATATCTTAACAAAAATATAAATTTAAAATACAATAGATTTTAATATCTAAAAAAACACTCAATGCCTCGATTGATCTTTAACCATTGGGGCTACAAGAACTATTCCATCCCATTCATATGGTCCCTTCAGAAGAGCTTTCAGAGCAACAGCTCCTCCCATGGACTGACCAAACAAAATGCGAGGCAGCTCAATCATCTCCGACCTTCCTTCCAAATCATATGAGGAAAAGTTAGCTTTAATTGATCATTATTTGCATTAATCTGCTGAATTAAAGAGATTGCATATGACGAGAGATGAGATGAAAATTTTGAAATTTAACAAGAAGAACGTGCTTTCGCTGCTCATTTTGAGATGCAAAAAGGAAACTCACAAGCCAAAACATTCAAATGCACAATTTTTATGTAGATTTCTCACTAAGCTAAAAACTATATTAAGAAATAATCACAGGGTTTACCTTTAATTTTTGTAAACTGTTCAATGACATTGTCAACTAGGCCATCAAAGTCAGGTACATAACCATGCAATCCTTCAGAGAGGCCAAAACCAGGATAATCAATTGCATAAACACCATAGCCAGAAGCAGCAATGTATTTGGCTATACCTGAAACTCCAAAGGAGTATCCTAGATGTCATTCTATGAAGAACCATAAGCTGAGGGAAGACGAACACAAGATAAAACTCTTTAAACTCACTGATAAGAATATGCACAAAAAGTATTCCAAATGTTTAGGAAAGACAGTTATGAAGTTCAATTTACTTTGTGGATGTTATTTCCGATAGTTTTACTGAAAAGCATAATTACCTCACTGTAGTTACTAACTTGACTAGCTCAATACTAAGTGCACACCTAGCTGTCACTACTTTCAAAGGTAGAAACTCCACTCTTAAGTCTATACACACACTAGAGTTTGTGGAAAATTTTCAACATGAAACACTTCTTTCAATTTTTCAGTTCAACTTCAGAGAATGATCTTAGTGTCATGTGAGCTCAAACTAAATATTGACTTTCAATTCGTGAGGGAAAAGTCTTCATGAAATCCTGCAGCCTCCTTGTGCTTCCATTGACATTGCCCATTCACATTTCTTTCATCAAACACATGTTCCACTGAAGATAAATATTTTGATGTGTAATGCGTATTTATATAAAGAAGCACAAATATTTACTTTTGATATTTCTTTTCAATATAAAAAGTGTTGATATCAAAATATAGTAGAGAGTTATATTCATATAATGACATTTGACACTTCCACGCCAGTGCATGAAACAAGCTGAAGCATGCAAACTTCTCATCTTTCTCATCAACTTTTTTGACTTCAATAATAGGCTTTGAATCCACATCCTTTTTCATGGATTAATCTTTATATCTCCAATACATATCTAAAAGGAATAATCACCACAAATTGGGAATATAGAGGTATCTTTTCTACTTATCCAAAAAATGAAAAAGAGATGCCTTTTCTTTTGACTATAATAGAAATCAAAATTATAGTTCAAATTTTTAAGACAAAAATAGTTAAATAGTGACCTATTGTACACTTATATTCTCTCGAGAGCTTTCACCAAATACAAATTCAAGTCTATAGCTTTGCATCAAGAAACAAATATTAGTTCTCTTTCCAACATTTTGCATAGATATTAACTATTCTGATTTGGAACCACAAATAGGTTTCATCAAACTACAAGCAAGGCAATATTTTATTTCAAGATGAATACTATCCAAGAAAGGGAAGAATTGCTACTGCACAATCAATTTGATTAGTTAACTTTGCATTTGGCCATTTGCAAAGATAACGATTCAAGCTGCAGAATCATACAAGGCATGAATAAAATATAATATGCAAGGTGCAAGATCAATTCAAATCATTAAAGTTCCAGCAACAATTTTCAAAGCTTATGCAATTGAGGTATTTCCACGAACAGGTAGTGTACAATTGGGATTTCAAAGCCAGATCCTCAAGACAAAACACATGAAATGCATTACAAAAGCAATGAAAAATGAAAATAATTGATTACCACGAAGCATCACAAAGATTCGGCAAAGAGAAAAAGATTCAGCAACAACGATCCGACAAATAGCCTCGTAACTGAAGCACCACAAAGATTCTGCAATTTTCCAAAAAAAAAAAAAATTAATGATAAACCCTAATTCAGCCCTTATTCTATTGAAATCAATAATCAAAAAATTAAACAAAAAAAATCAAAAATAAAAAATAAAAATATGAAATTTTTGTAAAAAAGTCCAAAAATTAAAAAATAAAGAAATTCGAAAATAAAAAAAATAAAACAAAAAACCGAAAATAAAAAAAAAAGAAATAAAATCTGAAATTTAAAAAAAATCAGAAAATAAATAAAAAACAGAAAAAAGAAAAACATAAATTAAAAAACGAAAACTAAAGAAGACTATATATATATATATATATATATATATATATATATATATATATATATATATATATATATTTATATATATATATATATACAGATACAAATCCATATATATATAGATGTATATGTACGTACGGATATGTAATGAATATTTACATATATGTGTATATATATACACGGATTCATACATATATAATGAATCCGCACATATATGTGTATATATTTATGATGTGGGTCGCGAGGAAGGGTGGTGGAGTGGCGGAGGTGGTGCTGATCCAACTGACGGGGTGAAGGTGAGGTCGCGGGGTAGGGGTGGGGGTGGGGGGGGAGGCGAGGGTAGGTGCTTTTAAATTGCATCAGCTCATGGAGCTGATGCAGATTTATTTTAAATTTTTTTTGATCAGCCCTTAGGGCTGATCAATTTATTGTAATTTTTTTTTAATGTTAGGTGGAGACGGACTGGCCGTCTCCATCTTTTATTTTAGTTTCTTTTCTTATTTTTTTTTTATGTTGGTGGAGACGGATCGGGCCGTCTCCATCTATTTTAATTTTTAATTTTTTTTAATGTTGGGTGGAGACGGCTATCTTTTAATTTATTTCAATTATATAATAGAATTAAAAAAATATATATTTTTTTAATTTATTTTTCCTAATTGGAGACGGACATGGCCTTCTCCAATTTGAAGACGGTATGTCCGTCTCCAATTATTGAATAGAATAAAAAAAAAATTATTTTTTAATTCATTTTTTCCTAATTGGAGACGGCTTGGTCCGTCTCCAAATTTGGAGACGAACATGGCCGTTATAGAATCGAAAAAAAAAATTTATTCATTTTTTCCTAATTGGAGACGGACATGGCCGTCTCCAATTTAGAGATTGCTTGGTCCGTCTCCAATTATAGAATATAATCGAAAAAAAATTATTTTTTTTATTCATTTTTTCCTAATTGGAGACGGACATGGCCGTCTCCAATTTGGAGATGGCTTGGTCCGTCTCCAATTATAGAATATAATCGAAAAAAAAATTATTTCCTAATTGGAGACAGCTCCAAAAAATTATTTCCTAATTGGAAACGGCCTAGACTGTCTGCAATAAGGATATATATATAATTTATTTTTTTAAAGTTTTGTTACTTAGCATATATTTTATCGAGGAATAAAATCAAGTACTATAAAATATATTAAATTAAAAAAAATTATTAAAATACTTTAAACTAATTTTATTTTAATTAAAAGCACCTTTTCAATTATATAATTTTTTTTAAAGATTTATCAAAATATAAATCTTAACTCACATTAATTGAAATAATTAATGTAATTAAAATAAATACATGAATAAATGGAGACGACATAGATAAGTCGTCTCCATGTTGTTACCAATTGGAGACGGTTTGGAGACAGAATAAAGACGACATAGCTAAGCCGTCTCCATGTAGTCGCCAACTAGTAATATTAGGAGACAGAATCTAAACTGTCGTCATTCCGGCTCCTTTTGGAGACGGAATGGTGATGACTTAGCTACATCGTCACCATTCCGTCTCTAATTTATCACAATTCTTGGCTACAACAATTTTCGTCTCATTTTTGTCGCTAATTTGGAGACGGAATGGCGACAGATCGTCGCAAAATATAATTTTTTTTGTAGTGTTACTAATATAATAAGCTTAATCAACTAGCGCAAAATTTTAAAACTTGCAATGACAGTAGTAGACAATTTAAGTCATTATAACCAAAATACATTCTTTGTATAATAAATATGAGATGAGATATTGCAAGAACCAACAAGAAAGAAATTCAATTTTGAGTACTAACCAAAGAAGTGGCACTATGGGGAACAAAGGACGAAATACAATCGATTCCTCCATTTAAGTGCTTCCCCAGTTGACAACCGGGACAAATATGATTGGGTTACGCTCGCTTGCGAGCCTTCATTCCCACTTTCATTCGATCCAGAAGTTACATTCCAAATCAAAGTTGGCACTCCTAAAGATGCTTCCAAAAGCTTCCTTCACAGTGGAGGCAACTACTGAACTTACTTAGGACTCAAAGGCCAAATAAGGTTTTGGGACTGAGCTTGTATCAGTACTTCGGTAAGCCCCTACTCCTAAATTGTTTCGAAGTTCAGTCCCTTTCAATATGAGTGTCAGACTTGCATTATATTATCTCCTGTGCTAAAGCACCTAAATAGAAATCCAGGATAATTTTCTCGAAATTAACTTTTTTGAATGCACATGTTACTCACATGCAAACTGGAGTAGCAGATCTCTTAATGTACCCAAAATTAGGGGTACGAGGAATATTTAATTAAGTAAATCTTTTTTCAGGCTTTTTACATTCTTCAAGTTAGAGTTATTGAAAAGTTTTCAAAATGCCCTCCAAGACACAAATTATAGGCAAGGGCGGAGCCACATAGAGCCTAGTGTATGCACAGGCATACACTGAAAGTTTTCAGGGACAAAGTGTTTGTTTAAGGTGGTGATATGATGAATTGCAAAATATTTTGTGGTTGCTGCATAGACGCGCAAGGAGTAGAGACAGAAAGGAGGAAGACGGAAGGAGATAACGGATGGCAGAACCCATATTGAGGGTAGTTATGCTGGGAAAGAAAAAGTAAGAAACTGGTGTAAGTGGGTTGAAAGAAGACGAAGAAGAAAAGTAAAATAAAAAAAAAAACATAAAAACAGGGAAAGTGAAAAGAAATAGAGAAAGAATAAAAATATAAAGAAAAAGAAATTTATTTGTACCCTTAAATTCTAACTATTTATATTTTAACCCTAATCTGTCAGTTGTGTTTTACAGTATTTGACAAAATGACTTGCATAACTCACCTTCTGACAAGCAATGGTCTTTTTAGAGCTAAAAATAATATGATGACCAAAATAGAATTAACAGAAGAATTTAGTGACCTTTGAAATAATTTAGTAGTCTTTCTAACTATATCACTATAGTGCAATTACTGACCTCCAGTGCCTGACTCTGCTCATGACTATAGGCCTCACCCCAACACATAGGCCCATGGACTAGAGTAAAATTATGGAGCCCATGAATATTTATAAAACAAACCCTAAAGTTATGCGTTATGTGTGTTTCTAGGAATTTAATGATGTACATTGAGTAAAGGCGGGCTCCTTGAAGACACCAAAAGGTTAAAAAAATTTATAGGTCCTATGAACACAAATAAAGTGAATAAACGTCTACAAAATTTCTAATTTATATCTGCATACCTCCATTCCAATGGCCGATATTACCTCTGGTGAAGAAGATGGTATATGCTTCTCTATCACTATGTATTCATATTCATTCACGTTCTTCTAATTCTGCATGATTATGTGCCCTTGCATGTTAATTCGAATTACTAGATAGGTATCATAGGGTTTAACATGCACTTTCGACAATCTAAAAGTAATTGTACGTTTTATACGAGAAAAAAAATGAAGAAGAAAAAGAGAAAAAAGAAAGAGCAAACCGAACAAACCAAGAAACTAAGAACATTGGATTTGGCCAACCCGCACAACATGGTGGATCCTACATGATGCAGGTCCAATCAGTATGAAGTGCCCGTTGGAATCAAATATTTTTCATTTAAGATTTGGATTTTCTCCACTTAGGGAGAGTCAGTTGATGTATTATTCCATTTCCGATTCAATTGTCGAGATCAAATCAATATATGATGATGGATTAATTAGTACAAGGATTAAGTGACTCATACCCACATGCCATATTTCTTTCCAAACAAAACAACAATAAAAGCTCTTGGCTTACTGATGATCATGACTGAGATAAAGAAAACAATGTTGGCAAACAAGACTAATGTCATATATAGGATGACACTCATCAACGCCAATTAAAGTACCAGTTGCGGCTTCATTATAATAATATCTTCTTTTTCTTGTTTGCATTGCGAATATATTTTAGTTTTCATGATTCCACTGTAACCTGATAGGGTTGTTTGCCTTACTTTTGCTCACAAGTCTCATCATGGACCATCTAGATTTTTTGTTGGTTGTATTTGTGATATTATATATGCATTATATATATAATTCTAAAAACATCTTACGTATATGGACACCAATTGTAAATGATATATTAAATTTGGTCTAAATAAGCCATTTCGTGTATTTATGGAGCTAAAATTAATAAATCAAAAAATTTGATATTTAGCCCATTTATAAAGGACATATTTATCCCTTATTCTATTTGTCACGCCCCAACCTGACCTATGGAAGCTAGACTAGGGTGTGACCTAAATTATTATCGTTATTTCATACTCTTAGCCTTTTGTTAATATCATTTCATGTACTTAATCGTTCATTAAGGTTTAACGCTTAACGTTGGCCTAGAACTCCAAAAGTTTTTTTCAAAAAACCGACAGCATAACGACTGTATTTAAGACCTTTGGTTTGACCTAATTTTCTAAAACACCTCAAAATCCTTAATCATATATTCAATTCCAACTAAAATTTTCTATTTTGTTATCAATAGGTATGCCTACTAATTTATCTCGATAGTCTCGTTTGATTGACAAGCCTAACATGATAACTATGTCCCGTTTATTTGTCAGTTCCTATCTTGCAAGTACTTATTATTCCTTAGCTTACGCATAAGCACCTAAGTAAGATTAGATAGAGTTTCATTATATACTTTTTCACCTAGTGGTTTAAACACCTATGATAACTATTAATCAAAATAATAAAAGAAAACAACCAATAAAGAGTTCGTCCGGTTATAATCAGTACAAGTCAAAATTAGACTCAAATTACAACGGGGTCATTTACATCAATAAAATGAACAGTTTGCAATCAAACACAACATCCATATAGCAACCACTTTCAGGCAAAGCACAAAATTAAGCACGTAGTCACTCCAAGGAATCATCAACAAGCACATTTACTTCGGGTACCTATTCCAAATCTGCTGTACCTGTGACAAAAAAGAGGGTGAATCCTTATGAACTCAGCGAGGGGGAACGAGAGATAACGTTTTGAAATCCTTTTCCGGTTAAACTTATGAAAATTCATTTGGAAGCATGTCATATAGAGTGAGTAAATACATAATATAACATAAATATAAATGAACACATTTACCCGTCTTTCCTCCCCGAAGTCCTCTAGGAACCAAGCGAGAGTACTTAAACACATAGTGAAAAGGATACGGTGAGCTTTTGCTCTCAATTCATTTCCAATAATAGTTGTTGCGGCCGACTTCAAATCATCCACTTATCACGCCAAATGGGTGTACTCCGGATGTACCCCGAAATCCTACGACCCAACTCTCCGAGAAAGTCTAGCCCCCAAGCGAGAGAGGGAATTGGGCAATGGTAGTCACGGTTGCACCAGCAAGCCCGATGTCGCCCGGTGTGCGTGAAACGCTACCACGCCAGAATGAAGGTTGCAACCTTGTATGCAATGCACATTTATAACATTTAATATATCAAGTTAGGAGGACAACAAAGTAGGCTGCCTCTAAGAAGTCATAACATCGCACATTGACAAGTAAACACACGAGGCATGCTTTGACATGTAATTTCACTTGTTAAGGACATGGAGTTATATGAATATTAAATGGGCAGCCATGTAACACATGTAAATCAAATCATATAACTCATTTCGGGGTTCACGTAATCAGATAATAAGTTTATACAAGCATGTAACGACGTCTATGTGGGACCGGGTGCAAGAAAGGTCTACTTATCAACATGTAATCATCGGGAATCACATTTCAAGCATACTTAACATTTATTAGGCAGCCCACTAACCACACAATTAAACACAATAACCGTAGGATCATCACTTAGCGAGGTTTCATAGTCAATAGGGTTTCAATTCATGCTTACACGTGCGATTTAAGCCACAAATTGTCACGTAATTAAACCCAAGCCATGCATAGATTAATTAAAACATCCTCAATCATCCAAAACAGTCCACATAACATCCAAGTGCCACAATCCCAAGCATTCAATACCACAAGAAAAGTTACAATATTTTTCAAAGCATATCACTAAATAAAAACCTCATTGCAATGGTCTGTTTTCCCACAATCATTTAGACAAGCAAACAATCTTCAATTCCAGTGAACAAAATGTCAAATTAAATCTTAATGAGTTATTTAAATCCAGAAACAAACCTCGCATCATTTGGAGTTCAGATTCAAGAGTTATAGCTAAAACCGTGAGACTATGCAAAACTGTCCAGATTCGTACATATTTCAATACTTGCCATTTTTTAGGGTCTTAGGGTCAGATTTAGCTTTAGTCTATTTCTGATAAAAATGTCCAGAACTGAAACATCTAGCAATCTACCAAATTTCATGCATTTTAAATATCATTTACTAGGTCAAAACTGTTTCCTTCTACAAGGACAGTGAATTACCAAAAACCTGCTCCATTTTCCCAGATTTTCTATATTTAGACACCTTTCGATGTTTTTCCATTTTGGAGATCTTAGAGTCAAAATTGGCCTTGGCCTATTTCTACAAAAAAATGTTTAGAACTGGCAAAAATAGTTACCTACCAATTTTCACGCATTTTCAACATCATTTACCAGACCAAATGCACCTCGCTATACCAAGTCAAAAATCTGCCAGGTTCGCGATTTTATCTATCTTCAAGTTCTAGCCAAATATCTTGCCATGCATGGTTATATAAGCTCATGCACACACATATACAACAATTTCAGAGTTAAATATAGACATATGAAGGCATGCATGTGGGTTTTGAAAGCTTTTAAAAGAGTTTTAGCCCTCACCTTAGCCTATTGATGACAAATGGTGCTCAAAATTCTTGAAGATGCACAAAATGGTCTTCTCTCCTTGCTTGGCCGAGAGATATTTTGATTTCCCTTAAATCCTAACTTAGTTAGCTTGTGTAGAAGGTGTGCATGTGTTTAGAACAAAAAGAAATTGAAGAAAACCATCAAAACTTTACCTAGGCCGAAAATGATGAGTTATGAGCTTGTATGAGACTTTCTTGCGTGTTTGCTTGCTATGGCTTGCTATGGCTGAGCTTGGGAGAGTCTTAGAGAGTCCTTGAGAGCTTGTGAGGAGTCTTGGGAGCTCAAAGGCTGCCTTGGTCGAAAATGGAGAGAGAATGGGAGAGTTTGAGAGGAAAGAGAGAGTTTGAGAGAGAAATGATGCTTGTGTGTGTGTTTGTTGGCCTTGAGCCTTTCAAATCTGAATTTTGCGTCATCTTTAGCATTTTTTTGAGTTGAAATGAAGCATGGCATTGAGAGGGTCGAAAATGAGATGCTTGGGTAGGGTGTAGGTGAATTTTTTATGCATTGTGCTTAGTGCATGTGTCATAGAATGTCTAGGCTTTAATTTAATTGTGCAAAGTTGATCAAATTGCCTTGTTTTGGCCGTGTAATGCAAGGGAGAATCTGAAATTTCAGATTCAAGTTAGTATATTTTGGATTATAATAAGTGTAGGTTTATAATAGTTTATTGGTTAGTTGAGTGTGATAGAATATTTTATTAGTTAGTGGGTTTTGTAGAGAATTTGAATTAGGAACATAATATTGGTTAGTGGATTGTGTAGGATTATTTTATTGTCTTGTGCTTTGTGTATGATTCTTTATTGATTAGCGTGCAGGCACGCTTTCCTAGGTCTAGGGCACCCACTACGAGACACACACATAAATTAATACGGGGTACGAATCACGAGGTAGACACGAACTACGAGGTAAGGCACGTACTTCAAGATAAATGCACGAATTCTAATGCAAATACACGTAACCCTAGGTGAATACGCGTAAACCAATGCAAGGCACGTAATTCAATGCAATGCACGTGAATCGAGGTACGACTCTTAAACTTAGGTTAGGGCACACAGTTTAAGGTTAGTGCACACAAATTGAGGTATCGCAGGTAAATCGAAGTCAGGGCACGTAAGTCGAGGATTAAGGCACACAATTCTAGGTCAAGGTATCACGCCCCAACCCGGCCTATAAAGGTTAGACTAGGGTGTGATCTAGACATTCAAGTCCATTTCATATTCTTAATCATTCTAGGAGGTTTAACACTTAACGTTTTATTCTAGACTTCAAAATTTTTTCGAAAATCCGGCAGCATAACGGTTGTAATTGGGCTCTTTGTTTTTACCTAAATTTTCTAACAGCCTCGAAATTTACCATCTCAAATTCAATTCCAACTAAGATTACTATTATTCCATCAATTGAATTGCCTATTGGTTAATTCGACGTCCCGATTGATTTATAACCTAGCATGATGCTATGTCTCGTTTGTCCATTTATTCTCGTTTCAAAATATACCTATTGATCTTAGCTTATTAGCGAGTACCTGTTGAGATTGGATAAGTTTATTTACCTATTCCTTAACTAAGCATCATAACCTGTGATAGATACTAGTGGTAGTAAAAGCAAAACGATCATAGTAGTGTCATGTCTAGTATCGGTCTACTTAAAATAAGTACAAACCAAAATTAGACCCCAAATTACAGCGGGGGTCTTTTACATCACAAGCAACAAATAACATAAGGGAAATAGTCTTCAAGCAGCAAAAGGTACACAAGTAATCACGTTCAAGCAAAACAACAATAACAGGCAATCACTCCAGGGATTCATCATTAGGTACATTATCCTCGGGTTCCTGTACTTGTTCTTCTTCACCTGAAATGATAAAAGAGGGTGAGTCCTTATGAACTCAGCGAGGGGGAAACGAGAAATACGATTTGAAACTCATTTTCCAGTTCAGTTTATAAAAACCCCTTTTTAAAACATGTCACATATTACAAATAATATGGTAATCAATTATAAGAAACAAATCGAGAAACGGATACAATTACCAATCATTTCAAGGATACGGTGAACATTTGCTCTCAATTTCAATTTCGAATCATTTGGTGCGGCCGACTTCAATAATCCACTTATCACTCCCAAATGGGTATACTCCGGATGTACCCCGAAACCTATGAACTCTCCGAGGGTGAAATGTCAAGCGAGAGAGGGAATTAGACCATGATAGTCACGGTAACACCGGCAAGCCCAATGCCGCCCGGCGTACGTGAAACACTACCATGCCACACTGAAAGGTTGCAACCTCGTATGCAATGCACATTTATAACATTTAACATATCACATTAGGAGGACAACAAAGTAGGTCGCCTCCGAGCAGTTATAAGATTGCACGTTGTCAAGTAATCAAACGAGGCACGATAAGACAAGTAATTTCACTTGAAAGGCATATAGAGTCATATGAACATCAAACGGGCAGCCATGTAACACATGTAAAACAGGCCATATAACTCATTAAGAAGCTCATATAATCAAGTGATACGAATTATTCGACATGCAACAACATTTACGTGGGTTCGGTAGCAAGACAAGCTTATTTGACAACATGCAATGGTCAAAACCATAATTGAAGTTATAACACATTTACGGGCAGCCCACGCAACGTACAGTTTCCACACAATATCCAATGATTAACACTTAGTAAGACTACTTAGCCATTAGGGTTTCCATTTCATGCATAATCGTGTGTTCAAACCCTAAGTCAACTCAACATCATTCCCAAGTCATACATCATTCAATTCAAACATCCTCAAGTACTCAAACAGTTCACGCAATATTCCAACATCACAATTCCAAGCAATTAGTACCACAAGAGAGGTTACAATAGTTTTCCATGCATATAGCTAAGTGAAACACTCACTGCAATAGGCTGTTTTATCACAATGAATCGGGTAAGCAAAAAATCTACAAATTCAGTGAATAAGATGTCAAATCAAAGATTAAGAAGTTAACTAAACTCAGAAACAAACCTTGCATCAATTGGAGTTCAGAATCATTAGTTATAGCCGAAACAGTGAGGTAGCACAAAACTGTCCAGATTTACACACTTTCCAGAAAATGACGTTTTAGAGGTCGTTAGAGTCAGTTTTGGCCTTGGTCTATTTCTGAAAAAATTGTCCAGAACTGAAAAATATAGCAGTATACCAATTTTCATACATTTTGGACAACAATTACTAACTCAAATATGGTACGTTCCACAAGGTCAGTGCATCTGTCAAAACCTGATTCATTTCTCCAGATTTCCAGATTTTGTCACATTTCAAAGATCTGCTATTTTGAGGACCTTAGAGCCAAAATTAGCTTCGGCCTATTTCTGGAAAAAATGTTCAAAACTGTCCAAACTAGTCACCCACCAATTTTCAATCATTTTCAACATCATTTTCTTAGCTAAAATTACCTCGAACAGACTGGTCAGAGAGCTGTCACATAAATTCGACTTCACCTAGCATCATTTTCAAGCCAAGATCTTGCCATGCATGGTTGTTTAAGCTCATGACCGACCATATAACTCAAGTACAGAAGCAAATACACACATTTATGAGCATGCATGTGAAGTTTTAAAGAGTTTTCAAAAGGTTTTAACCCTCACCTTAGCAATCAACCACAAAATGCTCAAGACCCTTTGTTGAAGCTCAAATCTTCTCCTTTCCCTTGCTTAGCCGAGAACCTCACTAGTTTTTCTCTATTTTTCCTAGCTTAATGATCAATCTCTTAGTGCATGCATGTAGTTAGAACTTGAAGAAAAGAAATGGATGCTTAGTAACTCACCTAGGCCGAGAATGAAGCTTCAATGCACATGCATGAGTGATTTCGAACTCTAGCTTGCTTGCTTCAATTTTTTTGATGGTTGCTTGACTTGATTTGCTATGTTGTGAGGGAGAGAAGCTATGGAGGGAGTAATGTGCAGCTAGGGCCGAGAGAGAGAGTGAGAAATGAGAGGGAAGTGATGAAGAATGAAAGAGAATGAAGAAAGGACAACAAATGAAGGCCTTGCAATTTTTTTGAGGTTGTGGTCGGTCCTTGGGCAGTCCAAATTCTGCACTTTTGTCTTCAATATGCTATTTTGAAATTGCTAAGATGGGCATGCAAAGGCTGGTCGGGTATGGTGATGAATTGAGAGGAATTGAGCTATTTTTTTAATGCCTTATGCTAAGTGTTTGACTAAGATTATGAATAAAATATACAATTGCTAAAACAATGCTCCTAGTGGTCAGCCAAAGCTATTGAATTGGCTGAAATTTTGTCATCTTAAGCATTATTTTAATTGTATCTTGAAGATGCAAAAAGAATAATGGATAAAGAATAAGGAATGTTTTGTTTTTGGTGCATTTTTTTGTCTTCTAGTGAATGGAATTTGGATTATTATATTGTTAGTGGATTTTGTAGGATTGTTTAATAGTCTAGTGTTTCGTGAAAGATGCTTTCTTGATTAGCGTGAAGGCACACTTTTCTAGATTTAGGGCACGCACTTCGAGGTAGGACACGAACTACGAGACGAACGCACGTTTTTCAAGTAAACGCACGTAACCCTATATGAATGCACAAAATTCAATGCATGGCACATAAAATGAACTCATTTCTTAAACCTAGGTCATGGCATGCAAATCTAGGTTAGGGCACACGAAACTAGGTTTCACACGCAAATCGGGGCCGGGCCTCACACAAGACACGTATGACGAGGCATGCACAAAAACCAAGACAGGACATGTAATCCAAGGTCGGTCATACAGTTCTGGTCTAAGGCACACAAATCGAGATAAGACACGTTATTCGGGATTGGGCCTCACATCCTCCCCTCCTTAAAAGAATTTCGTCTCGAAATTCATTCTTACTTGTTGGGGTCATTTAGATGGGTTCTGGCTTTTGATATTTCTACTACGGGCCGTTGCTCGCTCCATGATCCCCTTTTCCAAAACCGATTCACTTCCAAAGTTTCTCCAATCGTTAATTCGGTGTGACCCCCACATTTATAGTTCGTTCTTTTGAACGACTCTATTCTTTCCATTTGATCTTAAGGTCAAGTTCATCAACTAAGGTTAGAACCTCCAAGCATAGTAATTAAAGCTGCATCGGTATTATAACAATATATTTATAACTCAAAAATCATGACTTATGTCGTGTCAATCTTGCATTCATACCTCAAAAAGGAATATCACAATAATACCATGATCCTATGGTGACATACCCTAATTTCAAGATGATAGGTCTATATCTGATTTACATATCCTATCAACTAGCTTCAAAATTGTTAACACGTAGGACATACACAAGTTATGGATTATTTCCACAATACGACCCTGTCTTCAAGAAGAACTCACCAAACAAACTAATCCATCTCAAATTGTCATCTATCGATAGTATCATAGTCCTTATCTCGTAGGTACACTAGATTAGCAAATCTTCTAATGACTAGTCTCCCGGTTACAAGTTCCTCTGCACTAACATTCCTTCCCAGCTTCGTTAACCTTCACGCTCGTAGTCAAGAAGAAAGACCGTTGATATTCGTTAAACTCAAATTCTAAGGTTTATTAAGTACCACCAACAAACTATCATCAAAATTGTATGGGTAAACTAATCATGTTGCACTAATTCAATTCTTACAAGTAAATTTCATCAGCTTGTGATCCACAATTTATTTCCTTATTCAAATCTTTTTTTTCAAGTCACAAGGCTTCAGAATTTCTTTTAATCTTATCCAAGACTCCTAAGACGAATAGTTTCAACCTCAAATAAATTCTACTCATCTCAATCCAAGGTTACGTCATACTTAAGAAGACAATGGTCCTACTTACTTAGCGACCTAGTCATTCCTTCGAACACTTAATGCCCGCTAATATATCTTCAACATTAATGTTACTAAGCTGGGTTCATAGCCATGTAAGTGATATCAATGCTCTACTAGGTTACCGGCCGTACAACAACAATCCTAGAACTATAAATGGGTATCGAAATGATCGAGCTCATAAGATACTTACCATACTAATCCAAGTAGCTTGTTACACAAAATAACTTCAAGGCTATGTCAACATAAGAATCATAACCACAAGGCATCCTTCAATATAATCTAATAGAACTTCAAAAGTAGTTAACCACTCATTTAACTATCACTACAAGATCCACCACTCTATTCAACGACCTCGATTTGAAGTCTACCAACAGCTAGTTTCTAGACGTGAAATGGTGCACATAGATACGGTTGTCTAATAATAGTCTCTTGGGTCATTATGACTCTAATTCATCTCTATCTTAACTATATGAAATCTTATTCTCCTCATTTACATGTTCAACTAGCTAAGAGCATCCAGACTTATCGACCTTAGGTCCTAGGGTTTACCATGAATCATCATGCATTCTCACTATTAGCTATTTAGGATTACTATTCATACCCTAACGACTTGACTTTGCAACGTGATGCTTTAATCTCACTTCCATGGTTTATATACTAGGTCCATCGGTATTACTTAGGGATATATGTTTCTTAATATCCTTTAGGGTATCCAAATAACGAGAGTGTAGAATGACTTACTTTGCATAATTACAGCTAAATCCGAGGGGCATCAAACTAATACCATGATTCTTAATATCACCAATATCCAACTTAGGACCTTTAGCAACGTTAGTCATCTAATGCAAAATTCAATACCTTACACTTCTATTCGACCTAACATTTTAGGTGTAGTCTTCCGAACACAAATTCTAGCTACGTGAATTCCTCGATTCCAATATCTTTGTATCTTGTTATACTAAAGAATCATCAACCTTGTTAAACTCAGTCTCCAGAGTTGCCTACATGTCTTGAGGTTATCCATTGTTAAGCCACTTAAATACACTATCCATGCCTTATTAATCTAGCCCCTAAAAGTAGCTATTGTCAACTTCCACAAATTCATCTCTTAATTTCTAGGTCATGATCTCAACATTTAGTGAACTTGAAACTGGCTAGTATACACCATATCAGATTCATTAAGGCTTAATTCTAATCAAGTAAGGATTCAATCATACGAGTATATTGTTAACTTCTTAGATAGTCTATCAAGCCAATTTTAAGATGTGACAAATGGATTCAAAGCAATCTCTAAGTCAACTTCCACTATAAGCACATGAAAATACATACTACTCTACATATCTAATAGTATACTCTTACATCCTAAGGGAAGTTGTATGTCATTAACCTTTATATTTGAACCACAATTAGAAGAACGGTTTAACGGAATCAAAAACTTCATAGCTATAAAATTGACAACTTAATCACAGGTATTGGTATTCCAAGATAAGGAGATAACTTTACCTCAACATTATACCTATGCTACGCATTTTATATATGCATATCCAATAATACATACGATACATCGAGTACCTGTGAAGATGTGAGAAATCTCTAACCGAGCCTTTTTGTTCTTCCGGCATAAATTCACTTCCTTGAAAGTTCTAGTCCTAACTATCTATGTGTATAAACAGTCAGTCAGGGTTATGTGCATGTATCAAGGAATGAGTATAAAAGCATGCATGCATTATCAAGGGCACTAACGTGTCGGTATGCATGATACATAATACATATGGTCCACAAAGGCATATAATATTCAATGTTCAAAGCAATTAAAGCACATTACTACACATTGACACATATAAACAATACATCATAATTACCTTAGGGCTTCTACCTACTGTCCGAGAGTTGAACTTGACTAATGCCTAGTTAGCAAACTAAGCTCTGATACCATTCTAATATATGGTATCACGCCCCAACCTGACCTACGGAGGCTAGACTAGGGTGTGACCTAAATCATTATCGTTATTTCATACACTTAGCCTTTTGTTAATATCATTTCATGTACTTAATCGTTCATTAAGGTTTAACACTTAACGTTGGCCTAGAACTCCAAAAGTTTTTTTCGAAAAACCGACAGCATAACGGCTGTATTTAAGACCTTTGGTTTGACCTAATTTTCTAAAACACCTCAAAACCCTTAATCATTGATTCAATTCCAACTAAAATTTTCTATTTTGTTATCAATAGGTATGCCTACTAATTTATCTCGATAGTCTCGTTTGATTGACAAGCCTAGCATGATAACTATGTCCCATTTATTTGTCAGTTCCTATCTTGCAAGTACTTATTATCCCTTAGCTTGCGCATAAGTACCTAAGTGAGATTAGATAGAGTTTCATTATATGTTTTTCACCTAGTGGTTTAAATACCTATGATAACTACTAATCAAGATAATGAAAACAAACAACCAATAAAGAGTTCGTCCGGTTATAATCAGTACAAGTCAAAATTAGACCCAAATTACAACGGGGTCATTTACATCAATAAAATGAACAGTTTGCAATCAAACACAACATCCATATAGCAACCACTTTCAGGCAAAGCACAAAAGTACGTAGTCACTCCAAGGAATCATCAACAAGCACATTTACTTCGGGTACCTATTCCAATCTGCTGCACCTGTGACAAAAAAGAGGGTGAGTCCTTATGAACTCAGCGAGGGGGAACGAAAGATAAAGTTTTGAAATCCTTTTCCGGTTAAACTCATGAAAATTCATTTGAAAACATGTCATATAGAGTGAGTAAATACATAATATAACATAAATATAAATGAACACATTTACCCGTCTTTTTGCTCCCCGAGGTCCTCTAGGAACCAAGCGAGAGTACTTAAACACATAATGAAAAGGATACGGTGAGCTTTTGCTCTCAATTCATTTCCAATAACAATTGTTGCGACCGACTTCAAATCATCTACTTATCACGCCAAATGGGTGTACTCCGGATGTACCCCAAAATCCTACGACCCAACTCTCCGAGGAAGTCTAGCCCCCAAGCGAGAGAGGAAATTGGACAATGGTAGTCACGGTTGCACCGGCAAGCCTGATGCCGCCCGGTGTGCGTGAAACGATACCACGCCAGAATCAAAGGTTGCAACCTTGTATGCAATGCACATTTATAACATTTAATATATCACGTTAGGAGGACAACAAAGTAGGTTGCCTCCGAGCAGTCATAAGATCGCACATTGACAAATAAACACACGAGGCATGCTTTGACATGTAATTTCACTTGTAAAGCACATGGAGCTATATGAATATTAAACGGACAGCCATGTAACACATGTAAATCAAGTCATATAACTCATTTCGGGGTTCACGTAATCAGATAATAAGTTTATACAAGCATGCAACGACGTCTACGTGGGACCGGGTGCAAGAAAGGTCTATTTATCAACATGTAATCATCGGGAATCACATTTCAAGCATACTTAACATTTATTAGGTAGCCCACTAACCACACAATTAAACACGATAACTGTAGGATCATCACTTAGCGAGGTTTCATAGTCAATAGGGTATCAATTCATGCTTACACGTGCAATTTAAGCCACAAGTTGTCACGTAATTAAACTCAAGCCATGCATCGATTAATTAAAACATCCTTAATCATCCAAAACAGTCCACACAACATCCAAGTACCACAATCACAAGCATTCAATATCACAAGAGAAGTTACAATATTTTTCAAAGCATATCACTAAATAAAAACCTCACTGCAATGGTCTGTTTTTCCACAATCATTTAGACAAGCAAACAATCTCCAATTCCAGTGAACAAAATGTCAAATTAAAGCTTAATGAGTTATTTAAATCCAAAAATAAACCTCGCATCATTTGGAGTTCGGATTCAAGAGTTATAGCTAAAACCGTGAGACTATGCAAAATTGTCCAGATTCGTACATATTTCAATACTTGCCATTTTTTAGGGTCTTAGGGTCAGATTTATCTTTAGTCTATTTCTGACAAAAATGTCCAGAACTGAAACATCTAGTAACCTACCAAATTTCATGCATTTTAAATATCATTTACTAGGTCAAAACTATTTCCTTCTACAAGGATAGTGAATTGCCAAAAACCTGCTCCATTTTCCCAAATTTTCCATATTTAGACACCTTTCGATGTTTTTCTATTTTGGAGACCTTAGAGTCAAAATTGGCCTTGGCCTATTTCTACAAAAAAAAATGTTTAGAACTGGCAAAAATAGTCACCTACTGATTTTCACGCATTTTCAACATCATTTACCAGATCAAATGCACCTCGCTCTACCAAGTCAGAAATCTCCCAGCTACGCGATTTTATCTATCTTCAAGTTCTAGCCAAATATCTTGCCATGCATGGTTATATAAGCTCATGCACACACATATACAACAAGTTCAGAGGTAAATATAGACATATGAAGGCATGCATGTGGGTTTTGAAATCTTTTAAAAGAGTTTTAACGCTCACCTTAGCCTATTGATGACAAATGATGCTCAAAATTCTTGAAGATGCACAAAATGGTCTTCTCTCCTTGCTTGGCCGAGAGATATCTTTATTTTCCTTAAATCCTAGCTTAGTTAGCTTGTGTATAAGGTGTGCATGTGTTTAGAACAGAAATACATGGAAGAAAACCATCAAAACTTTACCTAGGCCGAAAATGATGAGTTATGAGCTTGTATGAGACTTTCTTGCGTGTTTGCTTGCTATGGCTTGCTATGGCTGAGCTTGGGAGAGTCTTAGAGAGTCCTTGAGAGCTTGTGAGGAGTCTTGGGAGCTCAAAGGCTGCCTTGGTCGAAAATGGAGAGAGAATGGGAGAGTTTGAGAGGAAAGAGAGAGTTTGAGAGAGAAATGATGCTTGTGTGTGTGTTTGTTGGCCTTGAGCCTTTCAAATCTGAATTTTGCGTCATCTTTAGCATTTTTTTGAGTTGAAATGAAGCATGGCATTGAGAGGGTCGAAAATGAGAAGCTTGGGTAGGGTGTAGGTGAATTTTTTATGCATTGTGCTTAGTGCATGTGTCATAGAATGTCTAGGCTTTAATTTAATTGTGCAAAATTGATCAAATTGCCTTGTTTTGGCCGTGTAATGCAAGGGAGAATCTGAAATTTCAGATTCAAGTTAGTATATTTTGGATTATAATAAGTGTAGGTTTATAATAGTTTATTGGTTAGTTGAGTGAGATAGAATATTTTATTAGCTAGTGGGTTTTGTAGAAAATTTGAATTAGGAATATAATATTGGTTAGTGGATTGTGTAGGATTATTTTATTGTCTTGTGCTTTGTGTAGGATTCTTTATTGATTAGCATGCGGGCACGCTTTCCTAAGTCTACGGCACGCACTACGAGACACACAGAAATCAATACGGGGCACAAATCACGAGATAGACACGAACTACGAGGTAAGGCTCGTACTTCAAGATAAATGCATGAATTCTAATGCAAATGCACGTAACCCTAGGTGAATACGCGTAAACCAATGCAAGGCACGTAATTCAATGCAATGAACGTAAATCGAGGTACGACTCTTAAACCTAGGTTAGGGCACACAATTCAAAGTTAGTGCACACAAATCGAGGTATCGCAGGTAAATCAAAGTCAGGGCACCTAAGTCAAGGATTAACGCACACAATTCTAAGTCAAGGCACGTATGACGAGACATGCACAAAAACCAAGACAGGACATGTAATCCAAGGTCGGTCATACAGTTCTAGTCTAAGGCACGCAAATCGAGGTAAGACAAGTTATTTGGAGTTGGGCCTCACACCATTAACTTGATCATGTTGAAATTGAAGCGAATAACTTATATGAATTGATGTTTACCTTCGCATGCAAAGTGAAATGAAAAGAATATCTAATATGCAATTCAGAACTTCTGTATATATTTAATAATATCTAAGACGATTTATGGTTTAGAAAATTATTTAGTTTAATCAATTACAGCTCTAAATAGTAGAAGCTTTGCATATGGTCAAATATGTGCTCTTATAAACAAAAAGTGACAATATATCAACAATTTCTTTCATTTTGGGCAATTACCAATTAATCAAAAAGAAGAAGAAAAACAGTTTGAGAAAATATGCAACGCGTCGTAAAAAGAAAAAAGTAAGTAGGATTGAACAATAGAGAAATAAAGAGAAGATAAGAAACCTTAATTAAGGGAGAGAAAAAAAAAGAAAAACAAAGAAAAAGAGAGAGAGAGAAATAATAAATGAAGAGAGAATATGATAACATAAGTAAAGAAATAGAGAAATATATAAAATAAAATTATCATAATTGGCATGCCAACTAAGAGGTGATAATTGGGTAATAAATAAAGGGTAATATCTAGTATTACTTTTTCTTTCTTTATCAGAACAATTACAACTATTTAGTCATTCAAGGTTTGATTATCAACTGGGACTTTCTTATCTTGCATTCCCTTAGCATCATATTAAATAGGAATGACAATATTGGGGTGGGTTTAGAATGAGGGAAGCTATCATCATGCCCTACTCGGCCATCTAAAAAGTTTCCCAAACACCTGCTCTGTCCCCTGATCCCTGCCTCCACCCAGTTCCTGAATCCTCGTGAATTTCGAAATAAGGATTACTGGTGGGTATTTTATTATAATTCTAGACCGTAGGATACTAAATTTAACTTGAACTATGTAACTTCTAAATATAAATTAAAATAATGATAATATAAATATAGGTCTTAAACAAAGGCTAAATATTAATTATATATTGAGTCTTATGCTTGCAGTTAAATAATAAAAAAAATATTACAGTAATTGAGTTGTAAGTATTGAAAATAAATTCTAACTAAACTTTTTGACCATGGTATATGAGAATATATGTGAAAAATAAAATACTTCTTCATGCTATTAGGATCGCATTGATCATTATAATTTTTTTCTTATCTCATACCACATATAAAAATAAATCGACTATGGAGTTTTCTCAAAATATGGATCAAGAGAAAGAATTGAGCTAATTCTACAAGGATTAGGATATGAGATTAACTAGTTCTAATCCTAATACTATAATGATTAGGATATGAAATTAACTAGAGAAACTTGTTCTAATACTACTAAATTAGATTATTATCTTCTATTCTCATTAGACTTTTTTACTTGTTTAAATTAACCTGAAAATATGAGTCACTTTTCAAAAAAGATACCATAAATATAATGTGTTTACTATTAATCCAAAAGAACTAAAAATATATAGATAAATTAATAATGGCATGTAGTGGTCTTGATTAAAAAAATAATTCCTTTTAAATAATCTATAATCTATTTTTTCTTCTCAATTTTTTTAATAATTTGTCTAATATCATTTTTCTATGCTTTTATATTTATAATTTTAAAATTTCAGTAAAAATATAAAAATAATTGTACATGTATGCGGGGGCGAGTTATGTAGGATCAGAAATACTTATTCCTGCTCCCACCCCAATTCCCGCTCCCTTTGGGGCTGGGACAGGATGGGTGCCTACAAAATTTGCCCCCACTGTCATCCCTAGATTCATATCTATTTGTAATGATCCAACTTTAACTACTAATTTGTATGTCATATTAATCCAAAATACTTAAGTAAGTGTTAGTTGGGAATTGTGCATAGTATTTTAAAAATTTTATAATCAGAATAAAACTCAGCGGAAGTGAATACACATGCATCACGTTCATGGCTATCTACGTAGATTACATACATGCATAATAATCAACTATTAATTACGCATTAATAGATTTCAAGATTACATTTTCATGATGATGAATCTGTTGTATAGGATTTGATCGAATCAGAGCTCCCCAATTGTGAAGCCTCCAAAAGCATCCACACGAGATCCGAGCCATCAATCAGCAAAACCCCCACTACGAGTTTTAGAAAAAATATATTTACTATGAAAGACAGGATTTGTGCTAGCTTTTCTGTCTGTTATAGTTTCCTATTTATAGGAAATACTAGACCTATTAGGGCTAGCTTTTGGGTCAGCCCTAATTATTGGACTTGGACTGATTAAATTATTGGACTAATATTCCGATCTAATCAGTCTTAAGTCCAATTAAATATTAGACTCTTCAAATATTTAATTTACTTCTCTCGTTGATTAATTTTTGATCTCTTTTATATGTGACCTCTGATGGGTGCTTAGCTTAGGATAAAATTAAGGTCAATTCTAAGCCAAGTTTTAACTCGCAAGTGCACGAGTAATTGTAGTATAGTGTGCTAGGTGCGAGGTCGAATCCTCAGGGAAGCAAATTGAAAGTTCTATGGAGAAGTATGCGTAAAGTGCTTAAATGATTAAATTAAATTGAATTGTGAATTTGGTGTTTTGAATGAAAACTAACTAAAAACAAAATAAAAGAAAGGTGAAATTAAATTGAAAGCTAAAAGTTGTGAAAGCTAAAGGAGAGGTTTGACCACAATTAGGAAAGGGTTTAAGGATCGGATTCCTATGCAAAGCTTAAATTCTAGGCTCGAACTTAGGATTTTCTATTTTGATGCAATTTTAGACTACAAGCCTAGTTAATTAATTAATCACCTAAAGTTAACTAATTAACGGGTTAGACCTAGTTTAGAGGTGCAACGTTATCTCCAAGTCCTTTATCTACCAGAGTATAGATTTGTCCTAAAATCCTAGGCTCACGAGTTAGTTAATTAAGTGTAAAGAACTACGGTACAACCTATAATTTTTGCAATAAAGCTCAATTTATATATTTGATCTATTGTATGAATTCCTATAAAACACTAGCTACAAGCGTAATGAATTAATAGGAAATAAATAATAAGGCACGTAAATCAAATATATAAAGCTCGCATCAAAACATTCAAACCAAGTTCAAGACCATAAAATTAAACTATTACATTGTAATCCTACCCTAAACAATAATTTAGCTAGACATGTTTAACAAATTTAAATCAAAATTATGAAAAGAAATTATTATAAACTTCCCCATAAAATTATTTAAATATGTCAAAACGAATTAATCTCAATCTCAATTAAATAATAAAACTTGACAGAAAAGTTGAATAATAAAGAACTAATGAGAGAAATCGAATTAAACTTGCTGCTATTTTTTTCCTCGTCTGTTGAAGCTTCTGTCTTTTTTTCTCTTCTTTTTTTCTGTTGCGCCGCTCCTCTCTGTTCTCTTTTTTCCTATTGCGCCGTAGCTCTCCCTGTTTCGTCTCTCGCGGATTCTTCTGTTTTTTCCTTTTCTTTGTTCTGCGCTGCAACTCCTATATTTCTCTCACGTCTGCCGCTGTGCTGCTCTTATAGAAAAATTGCACCACCCTATTCATGTGTTGAATGGGCTTACTTTGCTGCCAAAAAAATAAAAGGCCATGTGGTTTATTTTATTATTTGTGTAAGTTAAGTCCAAATTGGACTTGTTTGGTCCACAGTCAAGGCTTGTAAGCCTTGATCAACTTTATTTTCTTTCTTTCTTTTTTTTTCTTTTTCTTTGCATTTCTTTCACCATCTTTTGATTCTTCCGCGAACAATTCTTTGTTAACATCTTTTTCATCCAATTTGACTCCAAATCTTCTTTCATCATTCAATTCCTACATGCACAAAAAATGCAATTAAAGTGATCAAACATTATAAGTAATATGCATAATTAATTCTAAACAGCAAAGAAATAGGCCTAAAAATATAAATACATCAACATTCCCAAACCTACCTCTTGCTTGTCCTCAAGCAAGACTAGGATCTAAGCAAATCTCCAAGTTATCAAGACGTTGCTTTAACTAATCAATCAACTCTAGTAAAAGGACAAGGTTCGGGGAACAATTGATCCTATGGTGTAGTAGTGAAACGAACTCATTCAGATTTCTCTCTTTAAAGACAAAGCATGTTTACTACAAGATTACACCAAACACGATCAAGTCTCCACGTAACTAAGCAGCAAGACAACTTAATACAATTAGATCATAATACTTGCACCCCCATTGCCCTTATAATCCTCCATACATGCCTTTTACCCTTTTTATTCATCCTAGAACATCAAAGTAAACATATTTCATCTCTCTTTATTAGGTGATTGGTCCCCGACGGTAACACCCAACACCCCATGTAACGAGCTTTCGAGGACATCAATCCCAACCACTTAAGGCTTAGGTTGATAGGCTTTGAAAGGCCCCATGCATACCCTACTTGCTCGAAGTGTTGAACACCGAAACACCGCATACCTTAAGCACATATCCCTAAAGATAGACAATAAATATAAGGATAGTGGTGCTAAGAGATAGAAGTAAAGAATTTCTTTTGTTTTTTTGTTTTGTTTTTTTTCATCATTTTTTTTTGTTTTTGTTTTTTCTTCTCTTTTTTTTCACTATAAAGGCTCAGGCACGCAAACAAGACTACTCAAGCGAGGGTACTCATATCACAACCACATTATATCTCATCATCTTACAACAGAGTCATGGGACCACAGTAGCCTAGGCATAATCTCACAGTCTCCGCGCCTCGCATTCATCAAAATCAATCCTAAAAATTCAACTCAAAACTACCTCATAAAATCAAGAACCACCTACTCTCCTCAATCACTTCATAAGAGCTAATCAATACATCATCACAACTCCTCAATTACCAGAAAATCCACCACAAATCCACAAATAAACAAAAAGATCGAAAAACATTTTCAAAATTTTTTTCACATTTTGTTCAAGTTTTCCCCAAAGCAACAATGGACACAATTAAACACCCACACCCCCAAACCTAAAGTTTGCTTGTCCTCAAGCAAATAAGAGTAAGACATGCTAGGGGTATGCGAAGGGGAAAAAATCAGATAATGTGAACCCAATAGTGAAAATGCATGAATAGAAAATAATTAAGAGAAATAGAGGGAGTAGATGGACATACCTGAAGTGATCGATAATGAAAAGAAAGGTAACCCTTCACATCTACAACTTGTAATTAAGCTCAAGAGCAAAACAATAGAGGATAAGGCAAAATAAAATGAAAATACAATAAAATAATAAAAATATTTTTTACTTTTTCATTTTTTTATTTTTTTTTTTGTTGTTCGACCCTATTTACATCCCCATACAAAGGCTCCGAACTCTGGGAGGCACTAAAGCTAACTCATTAAAAATAAATAAGCACAATAAAACAATTTAAATAAAGAGAGCTAGAATGCAAACACCTGGATCCATTTAATGTCAGCCAGTAAGACAAATCTTGTGAAACTTCATAAATGGAGTTAACTAAGTACATTAAAAATGCGGAGAAGAGGCCATTAATTTCAAACCACCAACGTATTCAAACCCCAGACATCTTCCCATACTTACGAGGGAAGGCCAGGCATTACGCTTTCGGCCAGTGATTTTACTTTCATAGTATCCATCCTAATTAACCCCAAGGCTTCCATTACACAAGATAATCCATTTTCGAGAAAATGGTAAAGCCCACTATAACCCAGTGAAGGTCCAACCGAAAAGTTAAGAAACAAAATTGAAGAAAGAAAGATAAAGTAATTATTCCTAGGGTGCCTCCTAGAAGCGCTGCATTTAACGCAGACAGCCAGGCGAAGATCATTGCACATGTAAGGTCAAAAGTGTCCCGTAGCTCTACAGATTCAACTTCGTGAGGGACCGAACTCAGATCAAGGGCATGTTTCAAACGCTGGCCATTAACTATGAGGACTCGCCCATCTTTGAGGTGTTTAATTTTAATAGCCCCTGAAGGGTATGCCTCGAGCACCTCATAGGGTCCGTCCCATCTAGTCCTTAATTTTCCTGGAAAGAACTTCAATTTAGAGTTAAATAACCAAACCTTATCTGAAGGGGAGAAGGTTTTGCGCAAAATAGATTTATCGTGGATTCTCTTCATCCTCTCCTTATAAAGCTTGACATTCTCATATGCTTCATAACGAAGCTCCTCCAACTCACTCAAAGCCAATTTTCTACTCTCACCTGCCTGCTGCATATCAAAATTCAGGGCTTTAATAGCCCAATAAGCTTTATGCTCTAGCTCAACAGGGAGGTGGCAAGCCTTACCGTAGACTAATCTATATGGAGACATGCCTATGGAAGTCTTAAAAGCTATGCGATAGGCCCATAACGCATCGTGTAAACGACATGACCAATCCTTGCGATCGGGCCTAACTGTTTTCTATAAAATGGATTTTATCTCCCTATTTGACACCTCCACTTGCCCACTCGTCTGAGGATGATAAGGGGTTGTAATCTTATGCCGAACTGAATATTTTTTCAATAATTCCTCAAGTGTCCTATGGCGAAAATGTTGTCCTCCATCACTTAAAAGCACACGTGGCACCCCAAACCTAGAAAAGATGTGCTCTTTAATGAACTTGACCACAACTTTGTGGTCATTGGTTCGAGTTGCCACCGCTTCCACCCACTTGGACACATAGTCCACGGCCAAAGAATATAAGTGTACCCATACGAAGGAGGAAAATGACCCATGAAATCAATGCCCCACACATCAAATATCTCACAAACTAAAATAGGTGATAAGGGCATCATGTCTCTCCTAGAGATAGACCCAAACTGTTGACATCGATGACATTTCTTACAAAATTGTTGGGCATCTCTGAATAGAGTGGGCCAAAAGAACCCAAACTGGAGGACTTTAGCAGCTGTCCTCTTACCTCCAAAATGGCCACCACATGCCTCCCTATGACAAAAGCTAAGGATGCTATCAAACTCCTCTTCGGGCACACATCGTCGGATAACCTGATCAGCACACACCTTAAAGAGATAGGGATCCTCCCAAATAAAATGTTTTACTCGAGCCATGAAACGATCCTTCTCTCCCCGCCCCCAGTGAGCAGGAACCTCTCTCACTGCCAAATAATTAACAAAATGGGCATACCAGGGGATCCTATGTGAGACAGCAAAGAGTTGCTCATCAAGGAAGATATCATTAAAAGGAATGGAGTCGGTGGGAGATTCAAGGACTAAATGCGACAAATGGTCTGCGACAGAATTCTCACTCCCCTTTTTATCTCTAATATCCAAATCAAATTCCTGAAGTAATAGTAACCACCGAATCAGACGGGGCTTAGCATCCCGTTTGGCAAGTAGGTAACGCAAGGCAGCATGATCTGTGTAGACTATCACCTTTGACCCTAAGATGTATGATCTAAACTTATCAAGGGAGAAAAATACAACTAGCAATTCCTTTTATGTGGTAGTGTAATTCTTTTGAGCATCATCTAAGGTCTTACTAGCGTAGTAGATCACACATGGCAACTTATCCCTACGTTGTCCCAAAACAGCCCCCACTGCGTAGTCGGATACATCACACATAATCTCAAAAGAGAGGCTATAATCAGGAGGCTGGATGATAAGTGCGGAGGACAGTAAAGACTTCAGCTTCTCAAATGCCTTGGCACACTCGTCATCAAAATAAAATGGAGTATCATGTGCCAAGAGGCTGGAGAGGGGTCGAGCAATGTGGCTAAAGTCCTTGACGAAACGCCGGTAGAAACCGGCATGACCAAGGAATGATCTAACGTCACGCACCGTTTTTGGTGCTGGGAGTTTCTCTATCAACTCAACCTTGGCTGGGTCTACATGGATACCATCCTGAGATACATCATGACCAAGTACTATCCCCTGTCTAACCATGAAGTGACTTTTCTCCCAACTAAGCACCAAATTCATCTTAACACAATGCTCTAGCACTAGGGAAAGGTGTGTGAGACACTCATCAAATGTAGCTCCAAAAATTGAAAAATTATCCATAAAAACCTCTAGAAACTTCTCAATCATATCAGAAAAACTGGCCATCATACACCTCTGAAAAGTCGCTGGTGCATTACATAAATCGAAGGGCATACGACGATAAGCAAAGGTCCCATATGGACAAGTGAATGTGGTCTTCTCTTGGTCCTCGGGGAAGACTGGGATCTGATTATACCCGGAATACCCATCTAAGAAGCAGTAATAGCCCTGTCCGGCTACTCTATTTAATATCTAGTCAAGAAAAGGTAGAGGGAAATGGTCTTTCCGGGTCTTGGCATTAAGCTTTCTATAGTCAATACAGACACGCCACCCAATAGTGGTACGTGTAGGAATAAGCTCACCCTTATCATTAGGGACTACTGTGATCCCAGACTTCTTTAGTACCACCTGCACCGGACTGACCCATGAACTATCAGAAATCGAGTAAATGATACCTGCATCGAGAAGTTTAATGACTTCCTTATAAACAACCTCACTCATGTTTGGGTTCAGCCTCCTTTGCATCTCGCGGGAAGGAGTAGCACCATCTTCTAAGTGAATCCGATGCATACACAACAAAGGGTCTATATCTCGTAAGTCAGAAATGGTCCACCCTATAGCCTTTTGATGATCATGAAGGACTCCTAACAATTTCTCCTCATGCTCAGTGGTCAGGTCTGATGCAATAATTACTGGGAGGGTATCATTAGGTCCTAAGTACACATATTTAAGATGCGCAGGCAAAGGTTTGAGCTCTAAAGCAGGAAGAGACTTAACCGGAGGGGGATCAAGACAAACTTTGGATGGAAGGGAGCTAAGACTATCATTAGCCTTGTCAGGACTAGGATCAGAAACAATAGAAGTAGAAGCTACTAGTTCTTTCACGAATGAATCAGAGTTAAATTGAGTCAAGATTGTCTCAAGCTCTGCGAGCTCATCATCGACAGTCAACATCGAATGGGCATGTTCCTCAACACAAGGGTCAATGATACCAACCAAGAAGCACTCATCCTCAGAATGTCTACTTACTTGATTAGCCGCCTCGAGACCCTTACCTTAACTCTCATATTCCCAAAGGTTAACTCAATCATCCCTGTCCTACAATATATCACTACATCAGCTATGGCCAGAAAAGGTCTCCCTAGAAGAACTGGTGTCGCATGCCTAGTGTCTAGTCCTGAGTCCATGTCTAAGACAATGAAGTCAACCAGGAAGAGAAATTCACCAACTCTAACTAAGACATCCTCAATTATCCCTCTAGGTCGTCTCTCAGATCGGTCTGCCAATTGAAGTGTAACATTTGTGGGAGTCAACTCCCCTAAACCTAAACGCTCATATACTGCAAATGGAATGAGATTCACACTAGACCCTAAGTCAAGGAAGGCATTGTCCACTTGTTGATTTTGAATGATGCAAGGAATGGTGAAGGCTCCATGGTCACTAAGCTTGGGCGGAAGGCCCTTAGTGCATATGCTACTCACTTTTCTGTGAGCCTCACCTTCTTTGGAATGTGGGTAGATTGCCTCTTCCTAATGCACAAGTCTTTGAGGAATTTGGCATAAGCCAGTATCTGCTAGATAACTTCAATAAGAGGCAGGCTTATCTTAATACCCTTCAAGTGGTCTAATACCCGAGACTGCTTATCATCTTTCCTAGGTCGCTCTAAAGCAGCAGGATAAGGCACCCTCGAAAGACTATCATCACTATGATCTACAACCTGTTTCTCATCTCTCTGTGAAGGAATGGTGTTTTCCCTACTATCATCTATCTCATCTCCCGACTCACTTCCTACTCTCCCAACCTTATCCTCAACCTCTTTTGTATCCCTACTCTTGTCACTCACTCTCTTTGCTCCACTAGACTCATCTACCTGATTATCTAACTGGTAACCACTCCGAAGGGTGATAACAGCTTTGGCTTGCTCGTGGGTAGTCTCATTGTTGACATTGCTACACTGGCCACGTGGATTCTCGACAGTCTGAGCAGGGAGCTTACCCTCATCCCTCCTAGTAATTTGTTGGGCCAGTTGCCCAACTTGAGTTTCCAACTTAGCAATAGATTGCTGCTGGGCATGAATTACTTGAAATAACTTGTCAAACTTATCATCAGTCTTAGCAGGAGGAGGAGGGCTAGGCTGAAATTGATTCCCTGGTTCCGGTTTAAAGTGAGGCCCATTAGACACATGATAATATCCATGAGGATTAGATTAAGGCTTTTGTACTTGAGCCTATGAAAATGAAGGGTCATGATTTCCTTGACGCCATGAGAAAGCTGGATGATCTCGCCAACCAGGATTATATGTATTCGAATATGGATTGTAATTGCGAGAATAACCCTGGGCAGTACAAACCTGTTCCTGAATAAATTCAGGGAACTGAGAGGCAAGAGGATACCCTAGTGTGGGGTGGTCCACTGCAAAACATAAAGCACAACATTGAACATTTGGTAGGGCAGGTGAAGAAGTAGACCCTAAAGATATAAACTAATCAAATTTCTTGATCAAAGCTGCCACTTGTGAGTTTAAGTCCCCATTTGTGCTCACCTCATATAGTGTCCTCCTAGAAGTGGGCTTACCCATTCTATCCATTGTTGAGTCTTGAAATGAGTCTTTGGCAATACTATCAAGTCGGGCCCATGCCTCATTTGGGGTGAGGTTATAAAACCCCCCATTACTCATTGAATTCACCAACGTTTTCTGATGTGGTGTCAACCCTCTATAGAAATACTGAAGCAACCTAGGTCTATGGAACCCATGGTGTGGGCAGTGACGAATGAGTCCATTAAACCTATCCCAAGTTTCATGAAATGACTCTAAATCGGACTGGGAAAAAGTCATGATGTTCTCTTGAAGAGATGAGGTCTGGGCCATCGGAAAAAATCTAAACAGAAATTGAGTCAACAGTTCTTCCCAAGAAGTAATGGTTCCCTCTTCAAGGGAATGAAGTCATTCTTTAGCTTTGTCCTTAAGAGAAAGTGGGAAGAAACGCAATCGGATATTTTCTTGAGTTACATTTGGAACATGCACAGTGGTACATATCTCAAGAAAATCACGAATATGCGCATGTGGATTTTCATTGCTTTTCCCGTAAAATGATGGAAGTATTGCTATCGTACCAGGTTTCATGTCAAAGTCCACATTATGGATGGCAGGTGGTCGGGAGAAAATGCTGCCTAAGAGGTATATCATCAGGATCAGGATTATTGGGGACAATGGGAAGTTGGGGAATCGGAGGATCATTAGCATTTTGAGGCACATTCAGATTTCCTTCATGATCCGCCATGATTGTAGTTAAGACCTTCTGATTCCTATGGGTGGGATTCTTTGTGGCTCGGGGTCAAAGGGTTCTAAAGGAAATCCTAAAGAACGACGTCCAAGCATACACAAAAAGCCAAACTAATGGGAAACTAACTAAATTGCAATAAAATCCTAAAACTAAAAATAAACTATTTAAGTAAAATAACCAACTAGGAAACAGATAAATAAATAATGAATCAATAAAATAAATGAACTATTGAATGAATAAAAAGCAATAAAATTACTAAAATAATAAAGAAAGCAAATAAAGAATTCAAGATAATTATTTAAACTAAAACAACTAATAAGACAATCTAAAAATAATAAAGCAAAACAAGAAAAATATTTTTTTTTTTTTTGCAAAAATAACTAATTAACTAAAAACTAACACTTAAACAAAATACTATACTAGTCCAAAAACAATACCATGCCTCCCCGACAACGGCGCCAAAAACTTGATGGGTGCTTAGCTTAGGGTAAAATTAAGGTCAATTCTAAGCCAAGTTTTAACTCGCAAGTGCACGAGTAATTGTAGTGTGGTGTGCTAGGTGCGAGGTCGAATCCACAGGGAAGCAAATTGGAAGTTCTATGGAGAAGTATGCATAAAGTGCTTAAATGATTAAATTAAATTGAATTGTGAATTTGGTGTTTTGAATGAAAACTAACTAAAAACAAAATAAAAGAAAGGTGAAATTAAATTGAAAGCTAAAAGTTGTGAAAGCTAAAGGAGAGGTTTGACCACAATTAGGAAAGGGTTTAGAGATCGGATTCCTATGCAGAGCTTAAATTCTAGGCTCAAACTTAGGATTTCCTAATTTGATGCAATTTTAGACTACAAGCCTAGTTAATTAATTAATCACCTAAAGTTAACTAATTAACGGGTTAGACCTAGTTTAGAGGTGCAACGCTATCTCCAAGTCCTTTATCTAGCCAGAGTATAGATTTGTCCTAAAATCCTAGGCTCACGAGTTAATTAATTAAGTGTAGAAAACTACGGTACAACCTATAGTTTTCGCAATAAAGCTCAATTTATATATTTGATCTATTGTATGAATTCTTATAAAACACTAGTTGGCATGCCAACTAAGAGGTGATAATTGTGTAATAAATAAAGGGTAATATCTAGTATTACTTTTTCTTTCTTGATCAGAACAATTACAACTATTCAGTCATTCAAGGTTTGATTATCAACTGGGACTTTCTTATCTTGCATTCCCTTAGCATCATATTATGTAGTTTAATCAATTACAACTCTAAATAGTAGAAGCTTTGCATATGGTCAAATATGTGCTCTTATAAACAAAAAGTGACAATATATCAACAATTTCTTTCATTTTGGGCAATTACCAATTAATCAAAAAGAAGAAGAAAAACAGTTTGAGAAAACATGCAACGTGTGGTAGAAAGAAAAAAGTAAGTAGGATTGAACAACAGAGAAATAAAGAGAAGATAAGAAACCTTAATTAAGGGAGAGAAAAAAAAAAGAAAAACAAAGAGAGAGAGAGAGAGAGAGAGAAATAATAAATGAAGAGAGAATATGATAACATAAGTAAAGAAAGAGAGAAATATATAAAATACATTTATCATAGTTGGCACATAAGTAAAGAAAGAGAGAAATATATAAAATAAATTTATCATAGTTGGCATGCCAACTAAGAGGTGATAATTGAGTAATAAATAAAGGGTAATATCTAGTATTACTTTTTCTCTCTTGATCAGAACAATTACAACTATTTTGTCATTCAAGGTTTGATTATCAACTGGGACTTTCTTATCTTGCATTCCCTTAGCATCAAATTAAATAGGAATGACAATATTGGGGTGGGTTTAGAATGAGGAAAGCTATCATCACGCCCTACTCGGCCATCTAAAAAGTTTCCCAAACACCCGCTCTGTCCCCTGATCCCTGCCTCCACCCCGTTCCTGAATCCTCGTGAATTTCGAAATAAGGATTACTGGTGGGTATTTTATTATAATTCTAGACCGTAGGATACTAAATTTAACTTGAACTATGTAACTTCTAAATATAAACTAAAATAATGATAATATAAATATTGGTCTTAAACAAAGGCTAAATATTAATTATATATTGAATCTTATGCTTGCAGTTAAATAATAAAAAAAAATATTACAATAATTGAGTTGTAAGTATTGAAAATAAATTCTAACTAAACTTTTTAACTATGGTATATGAGAATATATGTGAAAAATAAAATACTTCTTCGTGCTATTAGGATCGCATTGATCATTATAATTTTTTTCTTATCTCATACCACATATAAAAATAAATCGACTATGGAGTTTTCTCAAAATATGGATCAAGAGAAAGAATTGAACTAATTCTACAAGGATTAGGATATGAGATTAACTAGTTCTAATCCTAATACTATAATGATTAGGATGCGAGACTAACTAGAGAAACTTGTTCTAATACTACTAAATTAGATTATTATCTTCTATTCTCATTAGACTCTTTTACTTGTTTAAATTAACCTGAAAATATGAGTCACTTTTCAAAAAAGATACCATAAATATAATGTGTTTACTATTAATCCAAAAGAACTAAAAATATATAGATAAATTAATAATGGCATGTAATGGTCTTGATTAAACAAATAATTCCTTTAAATAATCTATAATCTATTTTTTCTTCTCAATTTTTTTAATACTTTGTCTAATATTATTTTTCTATGCTTTTATATTTATAATTTTAGAATTTCAGTAAAAATATAAAAATAATTGTACATGTATGCGGGGGCGAGTTATGTAGGATCAGAAATACTTATTCCTGCTCCCACCCCAATTCCCGCTCCCTTTGGGGCTGGGACAGGATGGGTGTCTACAAAATTTGCCCCCACTGTCATCCCTAGATTCATATCTATTTGTAATGATCCAACTTTAACTACTAATTTGTATGTCATATTAATCCAAAATACTTAAGTAAGTGTTAGTTGGGAATTGTGCATAGTATTTTAAAAATTTTATAATCAAAATAAAACGCAGCGGAAGTGAATACACATGCATCACGTTCATGGCTATCTACGTAGATTACATACATGCATAATAATCAACTATTAATTACGCATTAACAGATTTCAAGATTACATTTTCATGATGATGAATCTGTTGTATAGGATTTGATCGAATCAAAGCTCCCCAATTGTGAAGCCTCCGAAAGCATCCACACGAGATCCGAGCCATCAATCAGCAAAACCCCCACTACGAGTTTTAGAAAAAATATATTTACTATGAAAGACAAAATTTGTGCTAGCTTTTCTGTTTGTTATAGTTTCCTATTTATAGGAAATACTAGACCTATTAGGGCTAGCTTTTGCGTCAGCCCTAATTACTGGACTTGGACTGATTAAATGATTGGACTAATATTCCGATCTAATCAGTCTTAAGTCCAATTAAATATTAGACTCTTCAAATATTTAATTTACTTTTCTCGCTGATTAATTTTCAATCTCTTTTATATGTGACCTCCGATGGGTGCTTAGCTTAGGGTAAAATTAAGGTCAATTCTAAGCCAAGTTTTAACTCGCAAATGCACGAGTAATTGTAGTGTAGTGTGCTAGGTGCAAGGTCGAATCATCAGGGAAGCAAATTGAAAGTTCTATGGAGAAGTATGTGTAAAGTGCTTAAATGATTAAATTAAATTGAATTGTGAATTTGGTGTTTTGAATGAAAACTAACTAAAAACAAAATAAAAGAAAGGTGAAATTAAATTGAAAGCTAAAAGTTGTGAAAGCTAAAGGAGAGGTTTGACCACAATTGGGAAAGAGTTTAGGGATCGGATTCCTATGCAAAACTTAAATTCTAGGCTCGAACTTAGGATTTCCTATTTTGATGCAATTTTAGACTACAAGCCTAGTTAATTAATTAATCACCTAAAGTTAACTAATTAACGGGTTAGACCTAGTTTAGAGGTGCAACGCTATCTCCAAGTCCTTTATCTAGACAGAGTATAGATTTGTCCTAAAATCCTAGGCTCACGAGTTAATTAATTAAGTGTAGAAAACTACAGTACAACCTATAGTTTTCGCAATAAAGCTCAATTTATATATTTGATCTATTGTATGAATTCCTATAAAACACTAGCTACAAGCGTAATGAATTAATAGGAAATAAATAATAAGGCACGTAAATCAAATATATAAAACTCGCATCAAAACATTCAAACCAAGTTCAAGACCATAAAATTAAACTATTACATAGTAATCCTACCCTAAACTATAATTTAGCTAGACATGTTTAACAAATTTAAATCAAAATTATGAAAAGAAATTATTATAAACTTCCCCATAAAATTATTTAAATATGTCAAAACGAATTAATCTCAATCTCAATTAAATAATAAAACTTGACAGAAAAGTTGAATAATAAAAAACTAACGAGAGAAATCGAATTAAACTTGCTGCTATTTTTTTCCTCGTCTGTTGAAGCTTTTGTCTTTTTTTCTCTTCTTTTTTTCTGTTGCGCCGCTCCTCTCTGTTCTCTTTTTTCCTATTGCACCGCAGCTCTCCCTTTTTCGTCTCCCGCGGATTCCTCTGTTTTTTCCTTTTCTTTGTTCTGCGCTGCAACTCCTATATTTCTCTCGCGTCTGCCGCTGTGCTGCTCTTATAGAAAAATTGCACCGCCCTATTCATGTGTTGAATGGGCTTACTTTGCTGCCAAAAAAATAAAAGGCCATGTGGTTTATTTTATTATTTGTGTAAGTTAAGTCCAAATTGGACTTGTTTGGTCCACGGTCAAGGCTTGTAAGCCTTGATCAACTTTATTTTCTTTCTTTCTTTTTTTTTTCTTTTTCTTTGCATTTCTTTCACCATCTTTTGATTCTTCCGCGAACAATTCTTTGTTAACATCTTTTTCATCCAATTTGACTCCAAATCTTCTTTCATCATTCAATTCCTACATGTACAAAAAATGCAATTAAAGTGATCAAACATTATAAGTAATATGCATAATTAATTCAAAAAGGCAAAGAAATAGGCCTAAAAATATAAATACATCAACCTCTCGGGTTCATAATTAATTGGCAGCGAAATAATATTAATCCAATTAATATTTAATTATAACTCTTCTAATTTAATTCTCGCAAGTCGTGAGTGATACCTAACAGTATATCACGACTATCCAACTAATAATGAAGTGTAAATTCTACGAACCCTTAGTAATTATCATGCAACTAATTCCTTCTGTCTGAATCATCCCGATTGAGTCAGTGTCATGGATAGAGTCGTCAAACTCTATTACTCAATCATATGTCCAAATTTATTTAATCAGTAACTTATGAATAATACGTGGAACGACTTCCACTATTCTACCTCGGCCAAAGATTTCTAGTTACTCGATTAATAGATTGCATAGGATCCCTAATTAACAGATTCTGTATCTACACGCACATATCTCCATGCCGAAATAGATCGTAACCACTGAGTACATTATCAAATCTTTGATAAGGACTAGCTTTATTGCACCAGCAAATCACGTTATCCCTAACACAAGATAACCGTAGTGTCTCAAGTCTAAGGACTTAATTGCACCATTACACTGTACAATGAATTATTGACCATTCCATGTAATTCGTTGTACTAGCGGTCATGTCAAGTCACTTGTTCTCAACAAATACTTATACATCTACCCATATGATATGAGACTAATCGCCCAAATCAATATCTCATATTATTTAGATGGTAGATTGTAATCCAATCTTTACGGATAAATCAACGCCCAATTAATTTATCCTATGATCGGGGACTATTTTAGAATATATTTATGAATATAAATTTTGTCACTCATATCTTTACTCTTAAGGATAGAATCTATAAATAATATTCTAAGGACTCTTATTTAAATAATTAATCGCATTAATTATATTTAAATAAACTGCTCACATTAATAAATAATATAATTATTATGTCCTAAAATTGACTTTTAGGGCATATAATCCAACCGTGTTGATAGCAGCAAATAATTTAAGCCATGAATCATAAATTATGTTGTTGTTGTTTTTCCCGTAGACGACACCGTAAAGAGTGATAGACATTTTCATGGACTGAAATATGAGTGGGGCATGGATCGGTTAGTTTCTCTCAAGGGATTTAAGAATTCTTCAAATGGATATTTAGTGAAGGATACTTGTGTGTTTGGAGCTGAGATATATGTCTGCCAAGATCAGGTTACTGGAAAAGCAGAGTAGTTATCAATGATGAAGGTCCCCATTAGCAATAAGCATACCTGGAAGATAGCTAGACAACTTCTCCAAATTACTTGGACATCGTCAAGATTCCACTTCATTCAACGTTGATTGTTGGGGGACCATATATGATAAATTATATTATATATTATGTTCAACACAAAAATTACTTATCGTTAATGAGAACATTGAAAGAAAGCACTTGTTATTGGTTGCCGCACAGAAACAGTACATATATATCCTAAAGCACATGCATGGCGGTGCAGCAGGCAACTCAGTATCTTTGTATTTGGCTTTGGCTGATCCCAAAAGCCTTCCTCCCACAAACTCAAATTCATGCGGAGTTTACCTTGCGCATACTGGGGCAAGTTTCCGGCATTCATAGATCTTTCAAACAATGGTTTAGCGCATTGGGTTCTTCCTGGGGTTGTTATAATAAGTTTATCTCAACGAGTGAATTTGATCATTCGCCAACCATGGGTTTATTGAAGAAAACGACTCCTGCACTGTGGAAGCTCAAGTCATTGTGCATGGAGTGGCTAAGCCAATCTAACAAAACATATATATATATATATATACATATACCTACATGTATATGAGTAAACTTGATGTATTCCATTTTCGATTCAGTTGTCGAGATCATAATCAATATATGATGATGGATATTAATTCAAGGATTAAGTAACTCATACCCACATGCCATGTTTTCTTTCAGGAAAATCTCACATTTAGTTCCTATTATTTGCAAAAAAATTTAATTTGATCTTTATTGTTTAAAATGTCTTAATTTAGTCCCTATTATTTTTAAAAAAATTTAATTTCATTCTTATTATTTAAAATTTCTCAATTTCGTCATTATTGTTTGCCAAAAATTTTTAGTTTCATCCCTATTATTTTCAAAAAATTTCAAATTTGTCCCTATTATTTCTAAAAAAATTCAATTTAGTCCTTGAATAATAGGGATGAATTTGAAACTTTAAGAAAATAATAGGGATGAAATTGAAACTTTTTAAAAATAATAGGGACAAAATTAAAATTTTTTAAGAAACAATAAGGACGAAATTGAGAAATTTTAAACAAGGATGAAATTAAAACTTTTGGTGAAACAATAGAGACTAAATTGAGACATTTTAAATAATAAGGACCAAACTGAAATTTTTTACAAATAATAGGGACTAAATGTGGAATTTTCCCTTTTGTTTCCAAATTAAACAAAACAACAACAAAGTTCTTGGCTTACTCATGATCATGACTGAGTAGAGAAAACAAGGCTCGCAAACAAAACTAATCTCATAGGACGGCACCCATCACAACCAATTAACATACCAGTTACGGCTTCATTATGATAATATATATCTTCTTTTTCTTGTTCGCATCGCGAATATATTTTAGCTTTCATGATTCCACTGTAATCCGATGGGGTAGTTTGCCCTACTCTGCTCGCAAGTCTCATCATGGACCATCCAGAATTTTGTTGGTTATATTTGTGATATTCTATATGCATTATATAATTCTAAAAACATATTACGTATATGGACACCAATTGTAAAAGAAATTTAACCATGAATGGCGATACATGTGGGCCTACTCGCTAAAGTGAAGAGACGAAGCTCATAAATACTTGTAAGACAAACTCTAGAGTTATGAGTGATGTGTGCCCCTAGGTTAAAGCTTTTTATTGGTCCTATAAATACAAGTAAAGCTTATAAGCGTGCGTCTGCAAAAATTCCAATTTGTATGTGCACACCTCCATTCAATGGCCGATATTACCTCTGGTGAAGAATATGGTATATGCTTCTCTATCACTATGTATCCATATTCATTCACGTTCTTCTTCTGCATGATTATGTGCCCTTGCATGTTAAGCCGTTCCAGATGTAGTTTAGAAATAGTGCACCTAAGGTAGAAGATTTGTCAGCAATCCTATTTCTTCTCTATATAAAGTCAACCTTTTATACACGTACACAAATCTCATTACTATTATCTTAATTATCATGTCTTTAGTGCACGTGAGGAAATATATTGGAGATATCAAACTAGCTAAATATAAGCCCTAACAATTTAAACTTTTGAGATATATGGTCACTTATCATAACCACTTTCTCCATCAATTCAATTCCCTGTGTATTTCTTGTGGACCAACATAAATTGACATTTTAATCGCCAACTGTCTTGTAATTTATTTAGTTACAGACAAGTATTGAGATTATTTAGTTTATGACTAGTATTCACAAATCACACTCCATCAAATGGAACATTAGCTAGTAGTCTTTGCCATTTCTTTACTTTTGTCCATTATACAATTATCTTTTAATTGTACTAGCTAGCTCTTTATATATATATATATGTTTTTTCTTTTTTAATAATGTTAACAGGGATTTCACGATCAATTTTAAATAGACGACCAAGTCACTATGTTTTCAAAATTGAATCATTTTCATTGCTGGCAAAGAATAATATAGAGAGCTATAAATCAGGGCAATTCGAAGCTGGAGGCTTCAAGTGGTACATATATTATTAATTAATTGATAGCTTTTCAAATAAATCATTTTCATTGCCATGAATATGATTTGTTGTTGATTTAATCTGTATGCAGGAAATTAATTCTTCACCCAAATGGAAACAAAAGGAAAAAAATCGATGATCACATCTCTTTATATTTGATGATGGTGGTAGATGAAAGCTCTCTCCATCCAGCCGGATGGGAGGTTCATGCAACTTTTCGTTTTTTTCTTCTTGATCACAACAATTACAATTATTTAGTCATTCAAGGTCTGCTTATTACTCTCACTTTCTACCCAACTTTAACTACTAATTTATTGACGTCATATTAAACTTAATCATGTATTTAAACTTAACCATTAATTATAAATTGGAAAAAAAAAATTAGAATGGGGTGTTACGGCTTAATTTCTCTCTCCCCTCTCGAATACACGTGTTCTTGTACAAACAGAACGTACGGCAGCATAATCCACAACCACCACACTTTTGTATGGTATCCTTTTTTGATATCACTTATAATGATTAAGGTCCAACTATTAAGTACTAACTTATGTTGATGTTATTTTTTTTTAGACAGTAAATCTTGGTAGATGTTTTTATGAATTGAAATACGAGTGGGGCATGGACCGATTAGTTTCTCTGGAGGCATTTAAGAATCCTTCAAATAGATATTTAGTCAACGATACTTGTGTGTTTGGAGTTGACGTCAATGTCTGCCAAGATCAAGTTACCGGGAGAGGAGGGTGCTTATTAATGATGAAGGACCCCATTAGCAATAAGCATACTTGGAAGATAGACAACTTCTCCAAATTAGTAGTTGGACCTCATTATTCCACTGCATTCAATGTTGGGGACCATAAATGGTAAATATTAATGGCTAACATCATCTTCTTCTTCTTCAGTTAACCAACCAACCAAAATTTCTCCCTACCCTCAATGGGTTCAAATTAGAAACTGCTTAATGTTGCAGGAAGATAATGATATATCCTAAAGGACATGGCACTGGAGCAGGCAACTCAATATCTATGTTTGTGGCTTTGTTTGATGCCAAAAGCCTTCCTCCACAAACTCAAATTCATGCAGAGCTTACCTTGCGTATACTGGACCAAGTTTCCAGCATTAATGATATATCCTACAAAGGTAAATTATAATTATCTAGAGGAATTTCTATATCGGTGTCTTGTCTTAATGCTTTTTTTGTAAAGATCGAGTACCTAATTGCTTATTGCTTATTGCTTATTGCTTAAAGCCCCTTGTGTATCTTTTTTTTTTTTAATTGCAGCAACACACTGGTTTAGCGCATTGGAACCTTCCTGGGGTTGGTCTAGATTTATCTCAATGACTGATTTCAAGTCGCCAAACATGGGTTATCTCTACAGCGACTCCTGCATTGCGGAAGCTCATGTCACTGTTCATGCAGTGGCTAAGCCAATCTAACGTATTCACACACACACATATAAAATCGTATTTTGATAATGACTAAACTTGATGTATTCAATTTTCGATTCAGTTGTCGAGACCATAATCAGGATATGACGATGGATTAATTAGTACAAGGATTAAGTGACTCATACCCACATGCCATGTTTTCTTTCCAAACAAAACAACAACAAAAGCTCTTGGCTTACTCATTATCATGACTGAGATTGAGAAAACAAGGCTCCAAACAAGACTAAAGTCATAGGACAGCTTCATTATAATAATCTCTTCTTTTTCTTGTACATATTTTTAGCTTGCATGATTCCCACTGTAACCCGATAGGGTAGTTTGCCCTACTTCTCTGCTCACAAGTCTCATCATGCACCATCTAGATTTTTTGTTGGTTATATTTGTGATATTATATATGCATTATATAATTCTGAACAGATTTACATTTATGGACACCAATTGTACAAGAAATTTAACAAAGCATGGACTGAGACTCAAAGTTAATCAAGATAATTACTGGATTGACTAGATTGATTTTCTCTCGAAAATATATGCACCAACAAACCTAAAATGAAAACTAGGGTAAGTCTTCAAAATGGCACATCAACAACATTTACACGTGGCAGCAACACAAGATGTAAAATCAACAACTTATGAAAACGTTAAGTTTTTCCTGGAAACTTTTGCCTGAATCACTTTGCAGATTCAGATCTTCCCAACTAATTAATGACAGCTGACAGAAAATGCAAATTCTTGTACTTGGCAGGGATTGCACACAGTGACAAATGCCAAATGCTTTATCTACACATCTTCGTCAACTATTATTCACGTTTACCTATACTTCGTTTCATTCTCATGGCCATTCCATTTGCGATGGGGAAGGGTGCAATCAAGTCGACGAGGGCGAGAAAGTAAATCATCAACCTGTAAAAGCTGCTTTCCAGAGTGACCGACTCTCTGGCTAAGATCATTACTACTTCCCTTGCATAAGTCAATTGTTTGTTGATTTCGAGATTGAATATCTTGTGTCCCAAATGACTTTTTCACCATATCATCTAGTTCAGCAATCCTCCTCTGTAAGTTTGTTTTGTCCACCTGCAGAAAGGGTTAGCGAAGGAATCTCACTACTAACTGGAAAATTCAATGTTGAATTTCTACTCAGTTTGACACGTAGAATATGATTAATACCTTCAACATTTCATTTTGAGCAGTTAGCAACTGATCCCGCTCTTTCAACTGTTCTAATGTCATCTGGGCTGCGAGCACATCTGTTTCTCTTCTATGAACTTCCGAAATGCATCTAGAGAAAAAAATGGAACTTTCTCTAAGCCACTAAGTTATAAATCTCTCGGAGTTTCAAATAGATTATGTGACATTGTTTTTGCTTATATGACCAACTTATTCAGGCATTAGTTGGAATGGTATATGTAAGGCTTGGAAGCTAAAGAATGGACTTACCGTTCTCTTTCCTCAGTTAAATCAACTACTTGCCTTCTTAGATTGAAATTTTCTTTTTCCTAGTTGAAAAGAGAATATATGTAAGCCTTGAAGCAAAAGAAAAATGAGTAACAAAGCCAAATTTTGTCAGACTCACCATTGTAGCGGATTCCTGTTTTTGCTGCTGAGCGTCTTCAACCAACTTTTGCAGCTGATACTGATCTGCCAAATTCTACCAAGAAACAAAAATAATGCAAAAAATTACCAAAAGCAGTTCAAGTGAAAATTATTGCGGATTTGTTCAAAACTTACTGCATAGTTAGTCATGTCTAGTTTAACACCAAGTAAATCCCGAATGACGTCATGTGTCATGCTTTCCGCTGCAGCCAGTCTACTATGCAGTACACAAACCTTGCATAAAATAAATTCAAACCCAAGATTAGTCAACATAAACTGAAGTCAGGCGTTCTCTACTCAAAGGGAGAGAATCAAGACAAGGTACTATGAGATGTTAGCGAAGAAATAACGCAGAAAATGGTTTAGGACATAAACTCATATATAAATAGGTACACGCAGTAATCAAATTAGGGGCCAGTCATCTGGCAGTTGGCTACTCTAATAAGACTGAACAACGGAAAAATTTAAAAGATAAATTAAATCACATAAAATAATGAATAATAATAGGGAAATTACAATTAGGCCTGAATTTTTTCTATAAATGACAACCATAATACACGTCATATACCTCCTTCTGCCTACTGGCAGCCAGCGCCTCTAGCTCTTCTATTCGAACCTTGGCTATTGACAATTCCTGATCCTTCTCCAAATTCATCTGCTGAACCAAATTAGTGATGCATCTAAATGGTGAGCTGGAACCCCTTGACCTCGTTGAGGTTTTCTCTGTTTTGTCCGATGTTTGCACCGCATATGTCACGTTTGATGAATCCATCTTTGCTTCACGAAACATTGCTTCCAAGTATGTGTACTATTCACAAAGGACAAGTATCAGATAATGATTCATGGAAGGGGGATGAAAAATAGATCCTATACACACAAGCATTTAATGCCCCAAAGGAACTGCTCCTGAGATCCAATATTACAAGTGTATTGACCTTAGGACTGTGAGCTGCATATACACAGAATCTAGTAGAAAAAACTTCCCTTTCCTAGGTTCTTGTTATACTGTGCTGTCAAAAGAACTAGTCTATGAATCCCCAAGCTAGCAGTACATTTAAGTTCAAAAACTTGAAGTAGGGGTGGCATTTGGGCCAGCCCGGCCCGGCCCGGCCGAATTATGTGTCAAGAAAATTGAGCCCGGCTCGGCACATATATTTGGTGGGCCGAGCTGAGCTGGGCTCAATTTTTAGAATATAGAACCCAGCTCGGCCCGCGAGCCCGCTATCACGAGTCACGAGCTGAGCTGGGCTGGGCTAGCCCATATACATATATACATATATATTAAAATTTAAACTTTTTTTTAAAAAGAAAAGTTAATTTAACTATTAACGAAACAGTACACAAGTTGATTGATGATATTAATAATTAACTTAAACAATAAAATACAACACAACATAACAAACTACAAGTTAATGAGACACAAGTACATTAGTGATATAAATATGAAAATAAAATATTACATAAATGCTTGAGGAAAGCTACTGTAAATTGATAATATCAAATTTACGTAGAAATATATATTGATGTTGATAATAGTTACAAATTACATACCCATGTTCTTTAAAGTACGTAAGATGATTCCAAACTTCTAACGAATGTAATCGTCGTGAAAGATTTTATTCTTCCATGGACATAGTTATATATAATGTTGTAGACTTGTAGTAAAATAAAGTTGAATATACAAAGTGAGTAAACACTTTTACTAAGTATTTACAGGAAAAATTATATGTACAATTATAAAAATTATAAAAAAAATTGTACCTAAGATCTTTTAAAAAAAATTGTATGAAGGGATTTAAAGTTGCAAGTTGCAAACTTGCAATATTATAAAAAAAGTTTGATAACAAGTCATTTAATATTAACTTAAGAAATGCATTTGCTACTTTTTATTATTAGTTTGTTAAAAAATATAATTACTACGACTTGCTAGTTTGTTTTTAAAAAAAATAGTTACCACGATTTGCATTGCATACATAAAGTATAATATTTTAATTTCTTTTAATAAGTGAGCTCAAATGTGCTTAATTTGCGTTGAAATCGAGTTGAGCTCGAGATGGGCCTTATCTAGGCTCGAGATAGGCCTGTGCTGGGCTCGAACTGGGCTGGGCTCCGAGCTGGGCTGAGCTCATGGGCTGGGCTGGGCTGGGCTTGAACTCAAATGGGCTAGGTCAGAAATTATAGGACCCAGCTCGGCCCACACATATGTGGTGGGTTGGGCCGAGTCGAGCCCACTACCAACTGAGCTGGGCTAGGCCCGAATTTTCGTGTGTTGGGCTGTGCTGGGCCTGTGTCGGTCCAGCCCAAATGCCACCTCTAACTTGAAGGCCTGCAACTAGGCTTTAGCTAAAAAAAATGCTCCCTTCAATCAGGACTATGTTGTACTCTGCCTTTCCTCGCTCTTAAGTCAACTTAAAAGTACATCAAATTTACTTACTAGCTAATGTTATTGTTGCTTGTTGGCCCTCTAAACCAAAATTGGTAAAACAAAGGTTAATTTCTAAGAAATGGTACCTTCTCTTGATATTGAGATGCTTGCGCTTCAGCATGCAATACAAGTTCAGATATGTATTCTTTGCACTGTTTGATCTACAGTAGGGTTGAGGAATTTGCATTAGTACAGGAAAAACAAAGTCAGTGAAAATGATAGATGAAGGGACTAACAAATGTAATTGTCAGCCAATCATGGACACACCTCCTTAACAAGTTCTGCTTTTTCTGCCTCGAGAATTCTTATTTGTCTTTGAGCCTCATGAACTTCCAGAGATCTGCAATGCCAACCAGAAAACAAAATCATTTAATTTAGTTCAAGTCATAGCAAAGCAGGTGACAAATGATAATGTAAGGGACCTAATCTGACCTTGATATATGACCCTTGGATAGTTCTGAATTTGAATCTTCGGAATCCAGGTTCTCAGTCAAGTTCTCAACTGTAGATAATCTGTCTGTGAGGGCTTGGATCTCCAGTTCTAGTGAATCTCTTATCAAATGTTGCCTTTGCACTTCATCTTCCATTCCATACACCTAAACAAAATAGCAACAAGAGATGTACCTGATTTGTTCATAGTGCCATACACGATGTTCTTCTTTTTATTCAGTCTAAGAAAGTGGACAAAGCTATTGGTCACAATGTCCATTAAAGTCCAGAAAGACAAGCTACTGAAATGATTGCATTAAACTGACAAACTGAACTTTCCCGTATTGCTAAATTTTGCTCTGACCTCAATTGAAGGACTAGTAAGACACTTACCTTCGTTTCCAATACATTTATGGTGCACTCAAGCTCCTCAACAGAGCGTTCTAGAATTTTAACCTCCTCTTCCTTTTGCTCAGCATACATCTTACTCGCCTCAGACTCCTGCAAATAAAATTAAAATTCGGCATTGATATCCATCGTTTGCTATACTATCAGAAGCTTTACATGCACATACCTGACGGGCTTCAACAGCAATAGCTTCATTCTCATCAGCTAATGCAAATGCCATATCAAGCCTGACTTGCAGTGACTGAAGTTGTTCAAGAAGTTTGTCTCTCTCTTCAGTCACTCTTCTTAGATCATCCTCTTTCACTGAAGAAGCTAATTGTTTTTCGGTTGAAGAAGTCATACGAAGAATTTCTTCTTCCAAACTTTTGACCACCTCCTTTTGCTCTTCCAATTGTTCTTCTGCTTCCGACTTTTTCAGGTAGAGATCCTTTAGAAGCAATCTCAAGTCAGCATTTTGCTCTGACAATATATTTGATGTTCTTCTTGCATGCTCTAGATCAGACTTTGTGCTAGTTACTGCATTCTCAGTCTCGCTCAACCGCTCTTCAAGTGCTCGATGCTGAAGTAGCAACTCATCCAGCTCACTAGTTTTTATCTGTAACTCATACTGAACTTTATTCAAAGTTGTCAGTAGCTTTTCAAATTCATCCTTGAAGTCCTGTCTGCTAGAAGCTGATTCTTGCAACAATCTAAAGTCAAAAAGTAAACCTTTCAATAGAACTTCCTTTCTTTCCAGTTCTTTCTTGAGCTCCAGATTTTCATTTTCTGGGTCACCATGGACTTGGGTAGACTCTCCTCCTTCAGATCCTCTCACTGTGGCAGTTTCATTCCTCTCCTGTGCCCATTTCACTAATTTAAATATGCAGTGGTCCTCACAGCTCGTATAACTTTCTCCAGCATTCTTCATTTCGAGAGGCTCATACTCGACTGTGACGGGACAGAGATCATAGTTTGTAATGATGCTTATGAGCTTCTGAATAAAATCCTTCACGTGGCACTCAAGAAAAAATGAAATGATTTCATTCTCCATTGCCTTAGTAAATAATTCCTCTAACATAACTCTAAAGCTGCAAATCCAGGTCAATGTCTCTTTTACCGTTCTCAAGGCATCAAAATAAGCTACCTTGTAGAAGTCCTCCACATCTTTTTGCATGTATTCAAATGCTCCTTCGAGCAAAGCTATTGAGTTTGCTATTTCTGACAGGCTGTAACATATTTGATCTTGTAGGATTCCATTCTCTCCCTCTCTAATAGAGATAGAAGATTTAAGTTGTTGGATTTCTTCAATTAGGCTTGCTTTCTCAAACTGTAATTCCTCTCCTGCTTGTTTCCACATAAAAGACAACTGCTTTGCATTTTCATTTGCTTTTAGCAATGTCTTGAGCATATGATCAGCTTCTTTCATCGTTGCATGAGCTTCCTCAATCTTGGTGAAGAAACTAGTAGCTTGGGTAAACTTTTTACCAGCATCCAACTACATGTAATGAATTGTTGCATTCAATAAAATGAGGACAGAAGTGAGAGCGTTGTCTGATATCATTCTGAAAGAAGCTTAACTAAAACAAATAGCTAAACTAATAGATATGTCCTATAAAAGTATAATACATTTGAGACGGATGAAGTGGGAGATGTTCACAAACCAAATTACCTCTATTGTATTGTTGCAGTTAGCATTAGCTTTCTGAGTAATTAACTCATGATATTGAACCGTTGGACTAGTCACTGGCATTATGGGTTGATCACGTCCATCCTGAATTGGGCCATGGTTGTTATCCATCATGACTGCAAGTGGTGCAGGTAAAGATAGGCCTGGGGCATCACAGTCACCATCTTTCTCAGTGAAGAATCCATCTAATTGAGTATTCAATTTGGAGAAAACACCATATGCAGACTTAAATTCATTCCTCAAGCAAACAAGTAGTTCATCATGATTCAAACTCTTGCCTAGTCTGTCCAACTTCTCTGATTCTTGAGAATGAGAAGTGACAATAGATCTTTCTTCAAACTCCAGATTCAGGTCAGTATTCCTCACAGGGCACTCGTATCCCCTGAAGCAAACTCCATCAGATCTGCTTCCCGAAGCAACACAATCAGCTGAATGGTTGGAGAATGAAGCTGGACAATCAGTGGTCAATCTGACAGCTTCACCTGAATCCTCTTCTCTCTCAGGAGACCCACATGAGTTCACCATTTTGTAAAAGTACACATTGACAGTATTCAATCTCTCATTTGTTTTTACAAGTTCATCCTTCAACTGATGCAACAGCTGTTGCTGATCTCCATGGTTAATAAACTTATGGGAATCACATGGAATTCCACAAGTATGAATACCAAGACCACCGCCATTCACTTTCAGGTCAAAACAATTCCTCCTTGCCTCGCGTATATCATTTACGAGATCTTGGAGAAGATCCTTGTAAATGAAAACGGCTTCTTGAATATCAGATTTGAGTGCTGATAAATATGTCTCTGCATCAGAGCAAAACGTGTTCAGAGCATCTGCAGTCTCCAACTGTGCCTGCCTCACCAATTCACCTACAATGTCAACTTCCGAGGATTCCAGAGCTTTTACATCAGTCAATGTCATATCTCCTTCGATATTGTGTCTGTAAGCAACAGCTGGATGATCATATATCATTTTCTCGGCTGAGCGAGCAGCTTCAGCAGTGTGATTCCCATTGCACTTCACATTTTTCTGTAGATAGTCATCATCAAACGCTGTTATTAACTGACTTACTTCGTTGCTGATGTCATTGTCTAGCTGCTCAACTTCACTCAAAGCTATTGTTGCACCTTTTAAAGAATTCAATTTCTGATTCATCAGTACCACAGTCTTCTGTGCATCTTCGAGACTGTGTTGCAGTAGCAAAATGGTTTCTTCCTTTTGAATACATATTTTAGCAGCCCTCTCAACATGCTCCCCTATCCAAACATGGACTTGAGGAAATGAAGAAGCAATACCCTCTATCTGGCGAGAGGCATCTCGAAGGGACTTTGAACCATCTAAAAGGAAGCTTGTTAGCTCCAATATTGCCCTTTCCCACTCTGCAGACAGTGCACTAATTTCATCATCTTTAGCTGCCAAAGTCTTTCTGAGACCTGCATTTTCTTCAGCCATAGTACACAACCTCTCTTCAAATTCTGACTGAAGTGCCACAAGCTCCTCCTGTAAATATAGAATTGTCTTAGCTGTTTCCATCTCTACCTCATAGCGGACCAATTCAATTTGGTGATCTTGAGACAAGCGGGACGCATGATCCTGTAAGTATTGGCTATTAAGAGAGAGCGCCTCCTGTAGATCCTCAGACAATTTGTCCAAGTTAGCTTGCAAAGCTACTTTACTGATATCTTCGCTGCCCACAATCTCCAGATCCAGGTGTTGACTTTCTGCTGAACTGCTTTGTTCACTATAGTCCTCGCATTTGATGCCAGGTTGTCTCTCCATTTCCTTCTTGTTCAACATTCCAGTTAATCTACGATTCTCCTCTCGCATGAATTCTAGCTCTTCAATTAGGCATACTTGCTTTGACTCCATTGTTTCCATCAAGAATCTAGCATCTACCAGCTGTTTCTCAATGTCTTTGAACTGCAAAATGCTGATAGTGTCCATAATTTGATCCTTTTTGCTGAGCAAAAGTTGGTCCTCTTGTAGCTTATGACATGTCAAATCATCTAGCTGATCGCTTTCAATTGACAATGGCTGACCCTGAGATAACTATTTTATTAAGATTTAATTAAAAAGCCAAAACATGCTTACTAGCATCTTTGTCTTTTTATTGCACATACAACTCATCTTGCAGGTTGCCAAAGTATATATCATACCCATGTTGAGACAGGATATGAGTTGATCTTACCGAGTCAGATTCATCCTGGTTACATTTCATATGTTTGTCCAGCACTCTTTGCAGTTCATCAGCTTCCCTGCAAATGCATAGGATGGGAAAAAAGAGATAATTATTACATTATTCAGCAACGTTTTACTCTAATTTGTACTTCTCTGACTTGAAGTATACTACACTGCATGTGAAAGTTGAATACAAGTAGAACAAATAAAGTTTCAAAAGAGTGCAGTAAAACATACAAAGTCCATGAAACAGTTTTGGGTTCTGTTCAAATTAGCAGGGCAGAGAAATCACTATTTTGAAAAGCCAATTAAGTGGATTGCTTATACTGAACATTAGAAGCACTTGGTAAACACAATCCATCACCCTTTAAAGAACTGGTGCATTTTAACTTATTGCTCTACTGAATCAAGTAAATGAATCATTGGCTGTGGAAAAAAATGATGTTGAGAACCTATCTGAAGTATATAAATCGTACCAAAGAAATCAGAGTCAAAAGAAGTCACAAAGGGGACTATAATTGAGAGATAAAGATGTAAATTTTGCAATTTGTAAGTCTATACATACCTAAGAGCAAAACTGTAAGTCAAACATCATCTTAAACACCAACATAAGCACGTTTACTATAACTTAATTACATACCTGATCAACCTAGAGTTCATATCCCTGCATTCCTCTAACTCTTGGGCAACATTACTCTGCTGCAGTTTGTCCAACCTTACTGATTATTTTTATGCAATAACATATCAGAGGATAAAGTTGAATAAATTCAGGCATTGCATTCTTCACCTTATCTTTTGCTGGAAGAATCCGAGGTTGCCAATAGCTGCCTTCTGTTTCAAGTAATTCCAGAAACTTCACACACAAAACATAAAAGAATGCCATCATGGGATATTGAATATAACTAACCGAGAGATATATTGAAGAAGAATCAGCCTTGAAAGTGACAACAGACCTGATCACGTAATTCTGACAACTCAGCCAGCAACATTTCTCTCTCTCCTTGTTCATAAAAATTTTGAACCCTGATAGCAATAGAGATCAGAGGGCCACTTAGCAAAGGAATAGGAAGTTTCCAATCAAAGCACTAGATATATGTTAAACAGTCATTACAATTTGAGCTGCTGAAGAAGTCTGGCATTCTCCAATTCCAATTTAGTAATCTCTGGATTTTTGTTTGTCCTTGCTTGCAGGACCTGAATCTCTTCTCTTAGAGCATTGTTTTCATCCAGGAGATACTTATCTGCTGACAATAATCGATCTGCACATAATTCCAATCGTTTAATCCTCTCTTCTTGGAATGTTAGCATCATTTTAGTAAGCTTGGCATCTTCTTCTCGTTGGTAAACCTGCAAAGATTAGAACCATAACTCACTCAGACAGTGATATAGTTTCAATTGATAACAAGTTTTTTCTTTTAACAAAAAGCATAAAGTTCATGGTGTGGAAAGGCTCGAAACCCTCAAAATATTTACAACTTATACCTCACTCAATTGATAAAAAGATACGGATGGATCAAAAAGCTTTATTATTATGGAACATTGAACTTAAAATTATGAAGGGAGTTCGTTTTGTAAAAGCAGACTCACCAAACATTTCATCTGTTCTAGTTCCATTTTCAATCTTCTCAATTCCATCTCAGCCAACTTCTCTCTTCTCAGTGCACCAAGCAATGTAGTTTTCAACCTCTTCACCTGCCATTACAGTTAACATGACACATTCTGCAATTCTCAGTATAGGAGCAAAAAGGTTTCAGTTGGGTAATATTTATTACCTTCCCATCTCTGCCACAAGTAATCATATCATCATCACATAATGTCATATCCTCAACTGAGTCACATCTCTCGAGAAAATCACTCATACAAGATTCTTTCGTACTCGGCAAGCAATTTGAATGATGCTTCGAAGGGTCCTGATGCTTCATCAAAAAGTTCAACTGACCCTGTTTGAAAATATTAGCTCATATCAAAGCCTCCAGATGTCAAAGATGATACATTGCCAGATAAATCTGTACCTTTAGAAGTTGGATTTGCTGCTGCAACGATGTTACATCTCCTGAAGCATCTTCATTTACTTTAGCCTAGAATAAATTGGCATAAATGAAGTAAAAATTAATAACCAAATTCATTGTTCTCATGATAAGTTTCCATCTCAGTATCAAGTTTTTACATTATTCTGGATAAGCTTCGCACGTTGAGCAAACTTCAAAGTGCTCAATGTCTCATTTGCAGAGCTACAGAGCAAACAAGTATGCATTAGTGAAATGATTTACAAAAACAATATGTACAATTGTCACAACAGAAAACGTATTTGTATACCATATAGATGGACTGACATTTGCAATAATTGTTGTTTTTGAATTTCCACCAAGAGAATCCTGAATTCAAGAATGATAAACAACAAAAAACTTCACGTCACTGGATATTCTGAAATAAACTTCATGATTACCAAATTACTCACATGTCAAGTTATAAAAAGCTTTAAATTGTTTACCTGAAGGAGAAAGGTTAGCCTGGAGTCTCTGTAGGGTACATGTCTTTGTTTTCCATGCGCCAAATCCACCAGTGACATTATCACCAATCTAGAATTAGAGATAAGCAGTAGATTCAGAAGAAATGAAAACTAAATGCCTCAAAATCAACCCAATCATTTGAAAGAATAATAAACAGAGCTTATTCAGATCAGACTGCCAAAAGATCATTTCTCAAATATTTTTCTTCCAAAAAAACATATCAACATTGTCTCCCACATCAAATCCTTGGCAAGAATTGTCTGATCAGAAAATAAATACAATATGAAGCACCTCAAGATCAGCAATGATCAAACAAATAGGATGTTAAATTTCTGGACCATTCCAACTATTTTATTATTTGCTAGTACAGAAGTCTGTGCAATATCACTCAAAACTTGCACCACAAAGATTTCCGAAGAGATGAGGGGGTGCGAATAGCACTCTTCACATTATAACAAGACAGAGTTGTCCAGCACTAGTTAATGGTACAAGGCTAGACCAAGAATTATGCAAGGTTGTGCTACATCTATATGGACATGGTGCATAAACATTTTATGTTTCACATATTGTTCATCGACTAAAGAAGTAAAATCATGACGGATGTAAGATTTTTAGAAGTTTATGTTATAACTTTTTCATTATTAAAGGTTACACAAAGGCTTCTGCTTTTTCAAACCTAAGAAAGTTCTCTGAAAATATGCCTTCAGAGTTCCTAAGATGTTTGTGTAGGAAGCATGATTTACTAAGTTCTACACAGGCACTATCTTAGGCAGATCAAAATTTCAAGGCACAAGTAAGAACAGATTTTCTCCCCTAATCTGAAGAAGTCATGACATACAATTGATACATAAAGTAGATTGGGCTTGGCACTGAAATAAAATTTTGATAAACCAGATAAGAAAATAACAATAGAGAACTAAAGTAAGTTGCTAAGCATTCTAATTACCCAAGTGTTGACAGTGATTTGTTTATATTTGCTGCTTCTTTCAAACGATCTCCTTCTGCCCCAGAACTCTTCTGCCTAAATAGGATGGTCTTAATTCAATGCAAGTGGCATCACAACATGATATAGTTTTGGATAAGACCAAGTATCACCTTTCAGAACCAGCTAGATCTACTAGATTTAATCTCGCAAATCTGAAGTGGTTCATGGAATCTTTCTCCCAGCTGCTCTCGACAATGCAAGTGAAAACACTGTGGGATCGGCTACTCTCACTATTCATGTGAGTTGCTGCCATTTTCCTATTTGCAGCACCCTGGTGATCGAAACACAGCAATCAAATTTATATGTAGAATCATAGAAGAAGGAGGTGCTGCATTGAGCTTTACCTCTCTCAAGAGACTGATAACATCATTTGCTGATCGAACATCGTATTCGCTGAGATTTTCAACATATACTCCTTTTTTCAAGTCTTCTCTGAGCTATGAAGATGATTATGAATCATCAGTACTTGTCCAATAAAGAACAGCAGAATGGACTAATAGAAGTAACATTACTTGCAAATTAGTTGAGGAAGGCTCCAGAAGGTCTGTTATCTGCTCATTGTATATCTCAAGAAATGAACATTTGCAACTATACTTTAGTCCCTCACTCCTTCTGATCTCTTCGTCCTAAAGGGCATTGCAATAAGGAAACAATTGAGAATGTGTTGAATTCACCCTATACCCAAATTCAGGGGACATTATATATCTAACCTCTTTGATTCTTGTAAATAAGTATTCAAAAATACGAGGGGTGATCCCACAATGTTCATCAAGCTTCCCATCCACCTGACCTATCTCACCCATCATTGTGTATGTCTTTCCACTACCAGTCTGAAAAACGAATTATGTTATCATCCTAAACTAATCTTGATTACCTACTAACAAAACCTCGAAAACAGAACTTTCAACAACCAATCCGTTACCTGACCATATGCAAACATACAGCTATTATACCCAGACATGCAATTGTCCACCATGGGCAATCCAGCAACCATAAAAAGCTTTTCCTAACCCCAGAAAGTGTCAAGGAAAAAGAAAAAATCATATCAAAATTCACATAGATCATCATGCCGTGTATGCCAAATTGAACACAGTCTAAATTCAATGACCTTTCATTTAAATAAATTTGGAAAGAAAAAAAAAATAAGAATATTAACAAATTAGCACCTGTGAAATAGTTTGGCAAGCAACATGATCAAATGTAAATCTGGTCTCAGGATGACCAAGCCATACTAATGTCTGAGCACTCTCTTGCTTCAAGCAATTGCCATAACCTTGCGACACCTTTTCCATATTACTTAACGGCCTTATTCGAATCAAAACCTATATTATACATAAAAATAAAATTCATAAAGTGAAATGGGATTTGAATCAAAACCTACATTAGACCAAAAATAAATAAATAAGCTAAATCCATGAATAGAAAAATTCATGTTAATCAATATCACTCCCCAGACCCAAACCCTGTCACCTATCGCCTCATATTTACTGGCCTAAAGTGATTAATTCGACTTGTTCCTAGACTATATAAACCATAATCATATCATGTATATACCATTTGTCACGCTGCAGACACGGGAACGCCATTCGCTCATGGCCCAGGCGCAATAAACCAAAACTTGCAAGCAACACCTATGTCATATGCTCAAGATTTAATGTCTCAAATAATTACTTCCCACGTACTAATTTATTAATTATTCTCATATTAATTTTTACCACCAATGTAGGAAATCACAATCTATCATTGTGTCATGCCCTAAGCCTAGAACCCTACCTGCAAGCTAGACCCTTATCAGACACAAATGGTTAACCGAAATTATTACTTAAAGCACAACACTAACTTATAAATCACACTTGGTAATCATGCAGTCCACCTCAATCACAGTAAAATCATATCTATTTTTTTCTGTGATGCCCCACGCACCATGCCCAGAACTCCAGCCTGCAACCAACCCTAGTGTCGTAGAGTTGGGAAATAACTGAATTGGACCAAATGCTAACTAAGGCCAAAGTAATTAATGGGAGGCATAGTATGAAAGCCCAAGACACTGGCTTACAAACCATACTCGTATTATGTATCCCACCACCAATATAGACCGTTACAACTAGTTGCTTCCCAAATTATCTAAAATTTAAAAGTAAATAAATGAATATGAAAAAACCTGGACATTGTGATCTTTCCAGAAAGAAGGATCTTGAAGGAGCTCAAAATGCGGAACAACATGAAGCAGAGAATTCTCAGAATTCACAGCTGAATTGGGCCTAGAAATGGTCCCTCCTCCTCTAAGATTCAAATTCCTATTATAAACATTCGAAACCCTAGAAGAAGAAGAAGAAGTAGCAGAGCGAGCTGGTGTACTAGTAGCTGAATTCAGTTTCCCTTTGTGCATTCCCCAAACCCTAGCCGGTGTCGCCGCGCTTCCGCTGGATTGGCACGGATCTGGAATGGTATTCAACGGAGACCTCGATGTAGAAGAAGGAGGAAGCAATGGAATTTGATGATTCCGCGAAACATTTTCATTTTCGCTTTCGTTTTCGATGGATTTAGGTGTCTTCATAGTATTTGATTTCGACATAGCGAGGTTTAAGCAGAGGTTTGATTGACGAACATTGAGAGATTGGTAATATAAAAAGAGCTGAGCTAAGCTCACACAAGTGAGTTGAGTGTGTGCGAGCAGAGTGAGTAGTGGAACGATAATAACGATAGTACGAAAAAACTATATAAAGCCCGCCCGCTATTCAAAATTCAATCTATGGATAGGATTTGGGTTGGCGTCCCTTGGATTCTAATAATTACGTCATGACCCACAAAATCTTTGTGTTTTTTCTTTTCATCTCTTTTTGGGATTTGCTTCGTGATAATGGTGCAATACTTTGGAAATGCATTTTTCACTTTTATAAAGATGCTCAACCAAAAAATAAAACTTCTATAATTATGTTATTTAAGAGGTTTTTGGCAAGGTTTGGTTTAGTAGGACGTATGACTTTTTAGAAAATATATATTGTTTTATTGTGAAATTAGCAACCATCGTTTTTATATTATATATTGTCTTTGTTTTATAGGCTAAATGATATAAATATGTCCACAATGACATGCATCATCATGTAGTATTTTTTATATCTCTTAAATAATTTAATGTTTTGCTGCAAAGTTTAACACGCTGTATTCATAAACATCTTTTTTATTATTTTGAGATATAACTTCAACTTAGAAAATAAAAATAAAATAACTACCTAGCACCATGCACTAACTTAACTCTTATTTTTTTTACCTTTAATTGGTATTTTAATTTTCAGGAGAATAATAGATTAATGAGGTAATAGGTCATGTATATAAAACTTTTTAGTACTACTTTAAATAAACACACTCATTTTAACTAAAACACACATACACACACGTATTATATATATATTAAAATTTTAAACTTTTGGTGTGTGATTCTTATGGAAAAGAGTTTGAAGATCAAAGTCTACAACCCATTCATAATGTTATATAATATGGCATAAGAAATTATTAATTCATCTAGTTAAGATAAATACGTCCAACTATTGCAACAAGTTCCTTAATTATTTGGTTTTCCTTCTTTAGGTTTACATAGATTATCCTATTCAAATGATTTTCTTGGACTAAGAACTTGTGGGTTGCGACATTTAGCATAGTAATGAGGAATTCTTAACATCAATATACTAAGATAATTTTAACAAAACACTAATTAATCATGTAACTAACAACAAACATGATACGAGAAATTGTGTTCAACAACTTCAAGTATAGTTTAGCAATTACATATTATTACATTCATAGCAATCAAACTTGTCACGAGTGATGTTGGAAATAATAAATAGATGTAAGTATGTATCTAAATAGATAGATAGGAAGAGATATGGGGATATAGAGAAGTAGAGAAAGTGTGCAAGTGAGTACTTGATATGGAGTACTGTGAATGACTAATCTTATTTACAAATAAAATTAATTTTGAATTTCACATGCGTAAGGATCTATTTTTCAAATATAAATTAATTAAGTGTACTTTCATTTTCCTCTTACTATAATTTTAATTAAGAACTTGTAAATTTACATGAGAACTATTTTCTAACAATAAACAAGTACGAGTGAGACTATCTCAAACAAAATATCGATTGACACAAAACAACATTCATATCACCCTTGTTAAGTTCTTGTTTGTGTTTGGTATTTAATTAGCGCATGATGTGCTTACATGACATTTTTTATTTAGTTATAAAAACTTTTACTTGTGTTTATTGAGAAAACATTATAATTTGACATGATATAATGGAGCTAACTTTTCTTTCCTAAACAAAGTAGAGATTAAATACGATGAAATTAAATTGTATTAGGTACTAAAAGCACTTTGTCTTAAGCTGGTCCGGGCCAAACACCCTTGAATTGTGTTTATTACCATAAACATTAAGCGCCTGGAGAAATTTGAAGTTGAAATGCGTGTAGGACCTATTTGCAGATAACGATTGGAGCATCAAAAGATAGCTTATGGCCCTCAAAGAAGCAACACAACTTAGCGGCTATCGAAGTTCAAATTGTTAATCATCAGACTTAAAAAAGCTTTTACATTTAGTCTCCATTTGTTAATGGAGCAGGTGGCATGCGATGTGGGGTTTCAAAAGAGTACAGAGCGTAATCTATATTATAACCATGCAGCTTAAGTTTATTCTAAGTTGGAGTGGGGACGAGAACTGCATTTTTCCTTTTTTTTTTTTTTTTTTTTTTTTGCCTTTGCCACCAGGGGGATAGGAAATTAATCTTCCATAACGACAATAAACTAAATCAATCTAAATTTTATCCTAGCTGATGAGATCGACTATATAGATGTACACCACTTATTCAAATCGAGTTAAAATCTATATAAAGATATAAACCTGAAAAAGATTGGAAACCTGTAACTGATTCACAATAATTAAGACACAATGCAACATTAGTTCTTAATCTCCATACATTTTGAAAATTTCATTGTCATAAAATCATACTAAGCGCAGCTCCGAAAATCAACATAATTGCTAACAGCAATAACGACGATGAACTATGTCTCACGCCAGTATTTGTAAATCTCCCTCCAGCTGAAACATGAAAATAGACATAAACATAGTCATTATCTACCAGATTAAAATAGTAAATGTACGATAATGCAAAAATTGTTGAAGAAACTTGTCATTAATTACCACACTCTCTTGTAGAATTGGTGTTGCTGGAGCAAACGCAGAGCATTCCTTCAGTCTCAACATCAAAACCGCACGTCCCACCAGATTTGGTGCATCGTTCGCATCCGGTATCTGGAACACTGAAAGACAATTTAATCCCATAAAGCCAATCCAATGGTCCAACACCCTTCAAATTATCAGTATTATACACACTAGTATAGTGTGAACAATCCAATATATTCATGCTCATGTACTTCACCGTATTGTACCCTGTAAAGCAACACGGTGGTGTACTATTAGACAAAAGGTGAAACAATTTGAAAGATGTACAAGCACCATACAGTTCATCACAAGAATGGCCTGAAAAATTGAAGCAAACAGATTTGTAATGGTTAAGCACAGGTGAGTCAATTGAGCAGTTCATGAGAACAAAGACTGTGTCTGGTGATGGTGGGGTGATGGCATATTGTATATCTGACATTACAAAGTCATGGTGAGGTTGTAGTATGGAGCAAGTGGACATGGCAGGGTCGTAAATTGCCATGTTCTTTTTTTCATAATCGATGTTTTGGACCTTGTAGCTACCAGAAGGGGTTAGGAAGAACAAATCTGTGGAGCAATTTAGCATGTGGCGATATTGTGGTGCACCACATCCATCGTCTATGCCGAATGGGTAGTTTATGGGAATGTTGTTGCAGAAGTTACGGCAGAGAGAAAAGATTGGCAATGCTTCTAAGAGTAACTTCAAGATTACAAGGTTGAAGCTGTGAAGGAGAGGTCTGCTGGCAACCATTGTTGATCTATACTTGTTTTATGAAAATTCATAGGTAAAAGAAAGGTCATATTATGGAAAAGACATTGGGTTAACGGGCTTATGCTTTACTCATTCTTTGTACAGTAAAAATTCACATATGAAATGCAATTTAACGTGCAATAGAGTAATACTCGAGCAATTTCGAAAAAAAATAATAATAAATTGATGTCTCCAAGTTCGAGGTAGGACAGAATGCTGGATTTTTCCATGTTTCCAGCTTGACAGAGGATTCTTGATTCAACAAAAGGGAAATGATCTACGGCTGTCCGCAACTTTCTCTGCATTACGGTGACTTTTGACCGTTTGACAGGCTAGTGTGGGTTCCATACGTTGAAAGTGTGTTAAAAAGTTGGCTTCAATCATCATGAACATTGTGGATCCACTGGAATATGTAAAATGGTAACACTTCTACTGAGCTGGATGAAACTACAGACCCTTTAAAGTTCAAATTAATTTGCAACTGTTTCGTTGTTTCAACGTAACGAAAGGTAGAGACGAATCTAGAAATTTAATATTAAAGAGCTAAAATATTTTTTTAATGATACTATATAAAATTTTTAAAAAATTAGGAGACCGATAATTTTTTTTAACGATACTACATAAATATTTTTTAAAAAAATTTCCCGGCCCCCATAGTACCGCCACTGACGAAAGGGAGCCTGTTGACACCCGAGTTTAGGGTTTGAGTTATGAAAACAGTTTTTTACACAATGTAAAGTAAGATTGAGTTAGACTTTAATGTAATTCAACCCTTAATCTATAGATCTTATGCATAACGAGAGTTTCGTGGATTAGATTGTCCTTAAGCCATTTTTTCGCCTAGTTTCCAATTTACCGGAGTAGCAAACTTGCTTAGCAGCTGCATTCTGCAGTGCGCTCAACAGTTCCTTCATGTTACCGCCAGTGCTTGCATGGTAGAGAAATCTAACTTATCTAAACGGTCAAGTGACATCCTCGTCACAATTTCACCTAGGAGCTTTTGGGCTAAAAAATGATGAAATGCCATATTACAAATGATTTAAACAACGTTAACTAGAGAAAAAAGGTTAACTTTCCTGTCGGGATAACAATATGCAAAAGCACGAACAAGAAGCAGATTGCCTGAAAAGTCTAGCATGTTGAGTTGGGTGATGATCTCTCTGTTTGGATCAACAACAATGGTGCACGTTAATGTCTGTTCTGGATGCAATGGGAAATAGATAAATGCAAGAATCACTGCATAGCCCTATAGATTAGATCACAAATGAGTAGAACGGGTTTCACACTTACAAGATCGACGGGGAATGGCTGTGCCTCAAGCCTGTCCATGGTTCTGAAAGAAATCAATGAAGCTAATTAATGGAGAGCTTGTGACAACATGCGAAAGTCAAGCTGGGGATGGATGCCTTAATTTAGTTAAAGAACGCTAACAAATTTAATCAAACAACTCGGCCTTTTCGAATAGAATCTTTCGTTTTGCTACCTCTGAAACTACTACAGTATGCCACAGGGAGCGTGTACAGGGTTTGTCTAAAATTGTTACGTCTAGATAGAGGTGGTATTTGGATCGCGTTGACACAAATCCAATTCAGTTCAACACACAAAAATTTGGGCCAGCTTAGTTCGAATAAAAGTGTGTTCGACTCAATTCAACCCACCACATATAGGTAGGCCAAGCTGGATCATATATTTTAGACCCAGTCCATTTGTGCCCAAGCTCATTTGTACCCAAGCTCAGCCCAGTTCAACCCATAAACTCAGCCTAGCCCAGCCCAGCTCAAACTCAGCTTGAGCCCTGCTCAAGCTCAATTCGAGCCCAAATAAAACTCATCTTTAGATTATAATTTGTACATGTAATTTTTCTTATAAATAGTTAGTGTATTCAACTTCATTTTACTACAAAACTATATATTTATTTTACTATCTATTGTCTCTTTATTTTACTATAAGAGAATACACAATATCTATGGTTATAGGATAAGAAAATCTTTCACAACGATTATGTTCAAATATTTAGAATCATTTTGCTTACTTTGAAGAACATGGGTATGTAATTTGTAACTATTTTGAGCGTAAATATATATTTTGTTGTAAATTTGGAACTGGAACGCTTGTAAAACATCTTGTGTCTCAACACTCAAATGTTCCAAACTATTTTAATTATCAACCACCGCCACAACTACCACTAATAGGCCTAGCACTCGCACAAAAAACATATTAAAATGAAGAACTTATCCACTAACTTTCTTTAAGCATTTATGTAATGTTCTTTTTTTTATATTTATTAATAACGTATCCGTGTCTCGTAGACTTGTGGTTTGTTAAGTAATGTTTTATCATTTATATTAGTATTATTAATCAACTTATGTCTTGTTAATTGTTAAATTAACTTTTTCGTAAAAAATGTTAAGTTTAAGTTTTTTTCTTTATTAATCCAACTATCAAAATTTAGAACACACTAATAAAAAATAAAAATAAAAAGATGGACTGGCCCAGCCCAGCTCAGCCCAGCTCTCGACTCGTGGTAACGGACTCATGGGCCGAGTTGGGTCTTATATTTCAAGAATTGAGTTCAGCCTAACTCAGCTCATTAAACATATGTGCCGAACCGGGCTCATTTTTTTTAACCCACGATTCGATCAGGTCGTACCGGACCGTGCCAAGCTGGTCCATTTGTCAACTCTACGTCTAAACTTAAAATCCCGAACCGACGAGTATGATTAATATTGTCATAAAGTTAAAAATCAACTCTCTAATCTCAAGTTCACCGAAAATTAGTAATACGAGTAATGGTTTAAACACACAACACTTAATTTATGTCTCACATTATTATGCGACGACATAAAATAGAAGGGGAGGAGGGTCGTTCAGAAAATCCGCCCCGAGTTCTAGAAGTTGAAGACCTATAACCAAGCCACTGCCCTCAAGGGGACGTAGCAAAAAGGGTTAAGCGCTCGCTTTGCATGCGAGAGGTACGGGGTTCGATGCCCCGCACCTCCACTTACTCCTTTTCCCCGCCTTTAAGTTAGCTAATCATTACAAACTAACGCCGTTAAAGTCAATTTTCCCGCGCGATATTTTATCACCCCCTCAAACTTTCCCATTTTCCACTACAGCCTCTCATTTCCTCTTCAGCTCGTCAGACTAATCTAGGGTTCCGCCGCACCACCACCACCATAATGGAAACTCACCAAATCTCTCACTTCCTCCACCAGACCTTCAGCCCCGACGCCGCCACTGTCCGCTCCACCACCGACTCTCTCGACCGTCTCTCCACTGTCCCCAATTTCCCCTTCTCCCTCCTCTCCATCGCATCCGGTACACCTCAGCAATTTTCACACACACACACACACCCATATCAATCACTTCACTAATTCTGTTTTTTTTTTTCTTCTCAATTCTATTTTTGCTTCAATTTTGAATATAGGAACTGAAGATGAAGGTTTAAGAATTGCTGCTGCTACCTACCTAAAGAACTTCATTAGGCAAAAAATCGATATGAGTAATGATAATTCAACAATAGTTGGTAAAGAGTTTCGAGATGCATTAGTTCGCGCTCTGCTTCAAGCTGAACAGCGAGTTTTGAAAGTCTTAATTGAAGCAGTATGTTCTAAATTCAGCTTTTGTATACTAAATTTCACTAAGTGAAGTGAGAATTCGATGTATGAGCATATGTAAAAGTTTATGCATTTATATGTATTTACCTGTGCATGTGTTGTTAAACTAATTTCACTAAATTGAATGAGAGTAGTTTTAGTATGCATTTATATCTATCTGTCAATGTATGTGTTGTTAGACTAATTTGACTAAGTCATGAATGTAATTATGTAAATTTATGCACTTATGTATGTAGATATCTATGTATGTGATGTTAGACTAATTTAGTTATATTGTTGAGTTTTAGTTTCGAACAATTACTGCTGTGGAGTTTGTGAAGAATAGTTCATGGCCGGAGCTAGTACCTGAGCTGAGAACGGTTATTCAGAACAGTGATCGAATTAATCTGATTGGAAAAGCCGAATGGAAAACGATTAATGCACTTACTGTTCTTCATTCACTTGTTAGACCATTTCAGGTATTTAATTCGAACTTCGAAATGCAAAATTATTATATTAAGATTTTCTGTTGCCGTAATGTAATTAAGATTTTCTGTTGTTGTATTGTTCTTAACTACTTATTATTCTTGCTGAGTTTCTGAAATTTGTTTGTTGTACAGAAAAATGTATATGAGAATAGGACAGAGAAATTTATGAGAATAGGACTTGCTTTTGAACATGTTTGCTGTAAGATTTAAAGTTTTTTATAAACTGATGGTTTGATCGCCCCTTTTGGGATATAGGAGTACTAAATTAATTCAATAAAAAAGAATTTTGTACCTTACATCTATGATTTAATAGCTTTAAGTTCATAAATAAAGAAATTTTACTATCATGCTATGTGTTGTTCTTGGAAGTGTTGGCTTATGCTTCATAAGCAGTGGCGGAGGCAATTAAGGGCCAGTGGAGGTTACCAGCCTCCAAAAAAATATATAATAATAATATATATATATATATATATATATATATATATATGCTTTTTTCAGGAAAAAAATACAAAATATCTATGTATTTTTAGTTAAAAAATTAGTCAATCCCAACCGAAAAAAAGATTATTTGTATAGTTAAAAATTTATGTGCTACACCCCCCACTGTAGAAAATTTTAGATCCACCACTGTTCATAAGATATGTTAAATTGGAGACACATTATTTTTAAACACCTTATGTGTTATTTAAAAGTTAAAGTCGTTATGTTGTTTAATTATGTTAGACTATGCCTTATGTGGTAATCCGAACTTTATGTTCATGGTGCTGAAATTCCATATTATATTTCTCTGCCTTTCATCTGCTAATATTCTTCTTTCCATTTTTTTTTTTGCTAAACAGTATTTTTCTAATCCAAAACTTTCAAAGGAGCCTGTTCCACCACAGTTGGAGCTAATTGCACAAGAGATTCTTGTCCCCTTGCTTGCTTTCTTTCACCATTGTGTAGAAAAGGTCATACCCTCATAATGCTTGCAAGATTTCTTTTCTTTCTTCACATTGTTTTCATAGTCCTTTATTGTTTGCTTTGAAGGCTTGATCGTTTTAAGTTCATGATGTATAAAGCAGGTCTTAAGTTTCCGAGGTCAAGCAGATTTGGAAACTGAGAAAATTCTTCTTATTCTTTCCAAATGCATTTATTTTGCGGTAAGTGCAAATTAGTTCCATCTATAAGATATTCAGAAATTGCAGTTGTTAATTACCTTAAGAAGTGACATAATAGAAAACAATCAGTGATCTAGTGTGAAAACTAAGCAACAGTTTTCTCGAAAGTATGCTTGCATCAGACATTTGTTCATACTTATGCATAAAATGTTAAAATAGAACTGGATCGGTATCCATAATATCTCTTGCATCATTCAAAACATCTTATTTCATCTATATTTATAAATATGAATAATTGTTGGATTTAGGAAAAGAAAATTTATTGTTTGATCTGTGAAACATACAGAGAAGTCAGGGCTGCCAAAGCAAGATTCTATGCGTATAGAGAATATGTTAATAAGATAAAGGGTCACAAGTTGTGGGCTTGATAGGCCGAAGAGTCTAGCCATCACATGAAGAAGGTTAAAGAGATCAAACCTCCTTGCCTTTGGCTAATTGTGTACCAAAAGAGAAGAAGATAAAATAAGAAAAAAGAAAAGCAGAGAAACCCTAAAGATGAAAAGAAGAATGAATTATGCATATCTTCCGATTAATGAAATAATCGAACTGCGTATCTTGACTTGCATATACTCATGCCATCTGATCTTTATGAAATTATTTCCTATATTTTGTCATGCTTCTTTCTCCACAAACTGTAAATTTGAATGCCCTATACCGTCAAATCTTTTAGGTGAGATCACATATGCCATCTGCTTTGGTTCCTTTGCTACCTTCTCTTTGTCATGATCTGATAGGAGTACTGAGTTCTTTAAGTTTTGACGGCAATGCAACTTGTGAAGATGGGCAATCCCAGAGGCTAAAGACAGGAAAGAGAAGTTTGCTTATCTTCTGCGTTCTAGTAACTCGACATCGCAAGTTCACTGATAAGTAATGAAATGAAAGATGCTAGTTCATTTTGCTATGTACTGAAAATTTGGGAAAATGAACTTCTAATTATCTCCTATTTGTCATCTCTTGCCTTTTCAGGCTAATGCCGGATATCACAAATTGTGCTCTAAAACTAGTCAGGAATAGCATAATTCTCAGTGTAAGTGCTATATGATTATGGTAAAGAGAACAATCTCTATTTTGCATCTTTTGTGGCAGCACTTCTTATTGGATAATAATAGATACCAGATAGGTGGGATATCATTGTTGCATGACTACTGTACATTTCCTACTTGGAAAGATTTGTAATAGAAAGCACTTATCGAAAACAGTTGCCTATGATGAATTTCAACTTCTGTTCCTATCTCTCAGCTCTTGCTTTCCTAGACTTGTGCCTTATACCCCCTTGAACTGTCTTACTCTCCAGATTGTTCTCCTACCTGCCATTTATTATAGATGACTTCCTTTCTTTTCTTTTTTTTTTTTTTTTTTTTCAGGAGCTGGATTTTCTGTCAGAAAGAATTATTTCATTGTCGTTTGATGTTATTTCTCGTGTTCTGGAGACCGGTCCAGTAAGCCCTTTTCCATAGTATATTTTTTATTACATTGTTTCTCTTTTAAGATGATTTTTTTTAATTATTATTATTGTTATTGATGAAATATTTGTGATTCTATTATGCTTTGGAGTTTACTAATTTAAGTCTAATAATCTCAAACAGGGATGGCGGTTGGTATCACCTCACTTTTCTTCCTTGCTAGAGTCTGCAATCTTTCCAGCACTAATGATGAACGAGAAGGTAACATATCAAGCCTTTTACACAGCATAACTAATTCTTGAATATTACTTGAAGCTGTAGGATATAAATCAGTTGCACAGCGCTATATAGGAAAGCACACCACTCTCCTGCTCTTTGCCCGCTATCTCTTAATGTCATTTATAATGTATTTCTTCAGATTTCTATGCATATATATTTCTTTAGATTTCTATATAAAAGTATTTCATTCTCTCTAAGACACAAATCAAAACACAATGCCCCTTCACATCTTTTTGTTTCTCATACGCGCCCAAAAATACTTGTGTCTACTTCTTTCTTTAACCTTAATTTCTCTAAGCAGGATTTGGCGGAGTGGGAGGAAGATGCAGACGAGTACATCAGCAAAAATCTTCCATCTGAGTTGGTATGTTTCTTTTTATCTTTGTGTTATTTGCTTTACAATGAATAGATCTCATTGTATCCATTTCAACTGTGCTGCAGGAAGAAATTTCTGGTTGGAGAGAGGACTTGTTTACAGCGAGGAAAAGTGCTTTAAACTTACTTGGAGTTATTTCCATGTCAAAGGTTGGTACTTGGAAGATTCCCCAGCCTCTTTCATTGAAATGCTCAGGATTGACCGTTATCTAGCCTGCAGGGCCCTCCGGTTGTGAGTTCTTCATTCTCATCAAAGCGAAAGAAAAGTGAAAAGAACAAAAGAAAAGATCGCAGTTCAATGGGGGAGTTGTTAGTGCTTCCCTTCTTGTCAAAGTTCTCCCTTCCCACTGATGCCAACATGAAGAGTAATTCTGAGTGAGTTGAAGAAAACTTAAACCGACTACATCCAGTTTCATCCGCTCTTTGCATGCATCCTTCTCTTCATTAGTGTCTTTTCACAGTTTTCTTCTTCTCACCTGAACTATGTTTACTTATTTGTTTTCCAATTGTTGAAGATGATAAATAATAAAACAAACCACTCCCTAACAGTTTAAGCTTTTAGATGAGGTGGTCACTTAACATAGTATCAGAACCTAGGAACCAAAAGGTCCTGGGTTCAAAACTCACCGCCACCCATTTAAAAATATTAAAATTGTTTAAGTGCAAGACTCAAAAATTAACTCCGTTTGCACTTGCGGGAGCGTGTTGAAGATGATAAATAATAAAACAGGCCCCTCCCTAACATCTTAAGCTTTTAGATGAGGTGATCGCTTAACACCAACGATTCTCTTATTATTTATCTACATAATTGGTTTTCCTTTCCAGGTATTATGGTGTCCTCATGGCTTACAGCAGCCTTCTAGATGTAAGTTATCAAATACTGTTGATTCTACGTAATTTCTTTTTTTTTTTGGGTGCGTGTAAGGTATTATTAATTCTCAATTCTGCACACTCAGTTTCTAAAGGAACAGAAGTCTGGATTTATAAGTACTCTGCTTCAGAGTCGGTTGCTGCCATTGTATAAAGAATCCACTTGTCAACCTTATTTGGTGGCCTCCGCAAACTGGGTCCTTGGAGAGCTTTCTTCCTGTCTCCCCGAAGTAAGAGAATTTGCTGCCCATATATCTTGTTGACTAATTCTGCAGAACTATGTACATCCAGTGTGACTTTGTTTTTGAACCTGGTGTCCTGTGTATGCAGTACCATTTGACATTTTAGAAACCTTATCTTTTCCAGTTCTTCCTTTTCTTCTGTACAGCGAGAAGATAGTCTATGCGATACACTTTAACTATTTTAGGCTCAGCTGATTTTACGAGAAATTACACTATGTGTTGTATTTGCGTTCCAAATGCGCATATAAGTCCTTGATGTTTAATCGTCACTAGCTTTCCTTTCATAATTTCATTATGTCTAAGCATTTCCTGGATGTGTGTTACTCAAACATTTCCTTACAAGGTTTGTTAATTCATTTTCAGGAAATGAATGCTAATGTGTATTCTTCATTGATGAAAGCTTTGGAAATGCCTGATTTGAATAATACTTCATGCTATCCAGTGCGGATATCAGCTGCTGGGGCAATTTGCCAACTTGTTGAAGTAAGTAGGCTCTGCAGTCATCTTTGTTTTTTTACTTGCAGATTACAATTTGCTAGTACGTTAATTGGCACATACTCTTATATTTGGCAGAATGAGTACATGCCACCTGAGTGGTTAGCTCTTCTGAAAGTGGTAGTTGGTAGGATCAGTGATGAAGAAGAAGAATCCTCCATTAATTTCCAGCTTCTTAGTACTTTGGTGGAGGCGGGAAATGAAGATATCGTTCCTCATGTCCCACATATTGTTCCATTGTTGGCTAGAGCAATTTCAAAGTCCCTACCTCGTGATCCAGAGCCATGGCCACAGGTGTGTACTGCCCCTGACAGTATCCTAGTTCTGTCAATTTTCACAATGTTCTCTCTTTAGCTTCTGATTGTTCACCTCCCAACTGAAAATAATTTTAATCATCTGTAGCTAATTGTGAAGAAAGTCTCTTCATTTCTCAGAAAAAAAAGTAGCTAATTGTGAAGAAAGTCTGGTAAATATGGAGGCTGAGCTCACTGCATAAATCATTATGACAAACATTAGAATACTAGTCATAATGTCAAATCCATAAGCTTTTGATCACCGGTTAATTCATTCTAGCTGAAATGATAAACGTGTTATAGTCAAACTAAAGTTAAGAGATTATATTTTGTACAACTCACCTGGCATATATTTCTTGACTGGATTTGTAACTGAGCAATAAATGAACGTATATGTAATATTGTAAAAGAGCTCCTGGGATAGCGGACGTAATACTTTCCCTCTTTCACACACACAAAGACAAAAGCACGTACGTGTATCTTAAGGGTCTTGACTGAACTAATATTGCTCTGATAGATGGTTGAAAGGGGCTTTGCAACATTGGCGGTGATGGCTCAATGCTGGGAAGACTCTGTGCCTGAGGATTCTGAACAGAATGAGTCAACTGAAATTTGGATATCTGGTCGAGAAGCCATTACTAGTGCCTTTTCAGGTCTCCTGCAGCAGGCCTGGCTAGTACCTATACAGCCAATGGTCAGTCCAACATAAATATCTTGTAGTCATTTGGGAAATAACCCTATTAGAGCCATTATGTTATTTCTTAATGGTGCTTAGCATGTTTCTTTTATGCTGTTCATATATATATATATTTATATACCTCGACTTGAAAGTATTTGTTCTTATACAGTGAGCATTAGTGGGAGAGGTATTTACATGTGATTAGCTTACAATTCTAGCCCAACAGCTTCCACTATCATCTCAATTTCTGACCTACCTCAGCTGTGTGAATGATCAGGATGGTGAGGTTGTTCTATTGACACCACCTTCATCATGCATGGATGATTTATCCTCATTGCTTAGGTTCATCATACAAGATATTACTGAAACCAGTGACATTCAAAAGCTAAGGGTGTTAGAGCTGTTGCAAATGTGGTCTAATATAATCGCTGATTGGCATGAGTGGGAGGAAATGGAGGATATATCAATTTTCAACTGCATAAAGGAAGCTGTTGCCTTGAACAGGAAGGTTGCACTAAAGAATTTTATTGTGGGAGAAGTGGCAACTCCTGCTCCACCTGTTCCACGAAGATCCATCATTGAAGCAATGGGGGCTTTTGTAACTGATGCTTTTCCACAATATCCTTCTGCAGTTTATAGGGCATCATCATGTGTGCATGTACTATTACATCTTCCGAGCTACTCAATTGAAGGAGAAAGTGTCAAGCAGGCATTGGTAGTTGCTTTCAGTCAGGCAGCATTTTCCCGTTTCAAGGAAACTAGAAGCAAGCCGTGTCCACTGTGGAACCCGTTGTTGCTTGCCATATCTTCCTGTTATTTATGTTACCCTGATATTGTAGAAAAAACTTTAGAGAAAATTGAACTTGGAGGCTTCACAAGCTTCTTGTCTGGTCTGGCGTTTATCTCTTCCAGCAAATCCGAGCAATTTTTGTCTGCAGAGTCTGAAATTAAATTGGCTGGTTAGTATGGTACTGTAACATAAAATTTAATTCTTTCATGGAGTATGCGGAATATTTGATGATTATGTAAGTTTTTGTCCATATTCTCTTTTGAATCTCAATTCTACCGCAGAGTAAACTATCATGTTCTTTGTTTCTAAAGATGTCATCACATGGAGTAGATAAACAAAAAACTCTTAGTGATTCCATTTCAGACTTGCATGTGTTAGACGATCTTGTAGACAAAGCAACTTGAATATCAGCTCTGATTCAATCTAACACAAGTTCTTATTTTTTTAATATTAGGTAAATAAAATAGAAATCATATAAATTAGATTCATTTTAAATAAAAAATCTAGTATGATTGCCTCTGTCAAGCTAACAACAGGTTCTTTTTGATGACTTTCAGTGCTGGCACTAGTAAAAGGAGTTGAGGAACTGATAAAACTAGGAACTCAGAAAAGTGTTCTGCTTCGGGACAGCTTTACTTCACTGATGGAAGCATCCGTAAGGTTGAAAGAATTGCAGGAAGAAGAGGAAGAAGTAGATGAAGAAGTTGAGGAAAGTGAAGATGGTGAAAGTGATGAAGACATTGAAGATGATGATGATGATGAGGTGGTGACCCGATTCCTTTACAACATGACTAATTGTATGGAAAGATTGTGAGTTTGTTCATGTGCACACTAGTTGTATCCCCTTAGTTCTCCACAAGTGAGAAAAATGGAATGAGGTAATAGTTTTCCCTGAAGATCAATGGCTTGTGCTGCCAACAAAGAGAAACTAGAGTGGCAAGAAGGTCTAGGACTGAATTAAAGGAGATAATGTCGTGCAATTATATCACCCATTATTTTCATCATTTTGTAAACAATCTTGCAAGCATTATAAATAAACATGAATCGTTTATCTAATTGATATTATAGCAGGATTCTGAGGATGATGAACGTGAAGAAACGGAAGAGGAATTCTTGGAAAGGTGTGCCAAAGCAGCCATTGCGCTTGAAAATGGTACTATTGTTGAAGAAGGAGATGTGGAAGAGCAAGAGCAGGAAATTAAATTGGGTAATGCCAGCTCTTTCTTTCAAGATCTTTTTTTTTTTAAAAAAAAGAAAAAAAAAAATTCCTGTTATATAATAAGTTGAGATCTTAAGCCATGAGATCAGTCACTAGGCTTGTCAGAAATGAATTATAATAAAGTTGTTACAATTTTTATTTTATTTGAAATCAGACACTTCTCTCACGTCTCCTGTAATGTCCTGAATCTGGAGTAGTGTGTTGGTTCACCAATGAGTCATTCTCAAAATGGTTCAATCTATTTTTTCTTTATATTCAACTGGTTAAAATTGATTGCTGAAACTCGTGATTCTTCTGGTGCTATATGTGGGTTTTATAGGTATCTTTGGAGATGTTGATCTGCAAAGTGTGATGGTATCATTGATAGGGAGATACCGTGAAGTTCTTGTACAAGGACAGCAGCTACCACCAGAACTCATTTCAGATTTCTTGAAAACCTTCCCAGAAATTAACATATACTTCCAGCCGAGTCAGCGATCAGATTAATGATTGAACGCAGATTGTAAAGATGGCAGGGCGAGAGTTTTTCGTGACACTAGATATTACTGTGGTTGAGTCCTGCTTACATTATTTCTTAATGTTGGGAAATTTTGTTTATTAGTGTATTTCCGTTGTGTGTATTTATTCCAAAAAGTTCAACGGGTGAAGTGGCATGTAGACACTCTTCCCAGTCCTACCGCAGTGTGTACATTTCATTTTTACCTCTTTTAATTCTCAGTTTAAATGAGTTTTGCAGCGTGAAAACTTATAGCGTTGAAAGGATATTGTATGTAACTGGAGTATTAGAATTTCTGCACTTTTTAATATGATAGAAGTTCAAACCGTAATTTAAATTTTTTTACTTTTTTAAAACAATAGAAGTTCAAACTTTCAGAATTTTTTGTCGCTACATTTCATTCAACTCTCCTAGGCATGCATGAGCACTTCACTAATGGAATAGAAACTACATAAAATTGATCTCAATACACCTAGTCTTCGCGCATATATTGTGCAAAACTAAATATGGCCTCTAAACTAAAGCTGCTGAACACCTCTACCCACGCTTCTTACCTAAGAAAATCCTCAAAATTCAATGGTGACCTAAGTATGAAAATCCTTTTCACCTTTTTTACAATTGTTTCCCATATTCAACAGGTGATTGTATCACGGGATTAAGTCATGAAAACACTTTTTTTCTTCTTCTTTTTTTTTTTTTGGAAAAATGCATTGTAAGACTATGAATTATAAATTTTAAAGTAGTAAAAGATTTAACTTAATTATAAATTCTAAATCAGCAGAAGATTTAACTTAAGGTTGTCTATAGTAAAATTTAAAGTAAGTCGATTAAGAGTGACGAGCAATCACGGTTCATTTTTTCCTTTATTAATTTAGTCCTTTCAATAAATATCAAGATTTAGATTTAAGATCATAAAAAATCTAGTGATTGAAACCATAAGATATAAGATTAAGGTTCTATGAGGGAGTGTTTTCTCCCATAGATTCTCGAATCAAAATGGTAGAATAAAGTAGAGTATTAAACAAGTATGTATCATTATTAAATTATATAATGGGATATAATATTTTTTGAAAATTCAACAAAAATTTCGTGTATCGAATTATTATGATTAAAATTAATTTAACCACTCACCAAGGACTATCCCTAGTTTATCCATTTTGGGTTGGCATCACTTTTAGTCCATCTAGCCCACAACCCACTACGAAAAAACACCACACCACCCAACCCAACACCACCTCAAGCCCAACTCCCACAGAAAACCCTAGATTACAACACTTAATCCACACACACTACTGGTATATAAAACCCCCACAATTTTCACACACCAAACCCTACCCACCATCACCTCCACCACAGCCAAAATGCAGATCTTTGTGAAAACCCTAACCGGGAAAACAATAACCCTAGAGGTAGAATCCTCGGACACGATCGACAATGTCAAATCCAAAATCCAAGACAAAGAAGGCATCCCACCTGACCAACAACGTCTCATCTTTGCTGGCAAACAGCTCGAGGACGGCAGAACCCTAGCCGACTACAACATCCAGAAGGAATCCACCCTCCACCTCGTCCTCCGTCTCCGCGGTGGCGCTAAAAAGCGCAAGAAGAAGACTTACACCAAGCCGAAGAAGATCAAGCACAAGAAGAAGAAGGTCAAGCTCGCTGCCTTGCAGTTCTACAAGGTGGATGACTCCGGAAAGGTTCAGAGGCTGAGGAAAGAGTGTCCAAATGCTGAGTGTGGTGCTGGAACCTTCATGGCTAATCACTTTGATAGGCATTATTGTGGCAAGTGTGGTCTCACTTATGTTTATCAGAAGGCTGGTGGTGATTAATTTTATGTTTTGTTAGCTAAAAAGTTTCAATTTTTATCAGTTTTATTTGTGAGATTTCATGGAATTATGGATATTTTTGACGGATTATTATGTTATGAACTAAAGATTTGACCTTTATCGGTCTAATTTTATGGGCTTTTATGGATGTTGATTAATTATTATTATAATCAATGTTTTGTTAGCTAAAGGTTTAATCTTTGTTAGTTTTCTTTAATGTATTTTATGCAAGTATGGATATTTTTGGTTGATTTCAGATTGTTATGGCTATACTATAAGCTACAGAGTTGATTTTTATCAGTTTAAATTGTTATGGCGTTTTATGGATTTTTTAGTATGGATGTCTAGTTCTTATGTGATCAGCTAAAGATTCAATCTTTATCAATTTTATTCTATGCGATTGTTGTTTTTGATGTATGGTTGTTTAGTTTCTATCGGTATGTTAGTCAGGTAAAGGTTCAATCTTTATCAATTTTGTTCTATGGGATTTGGTAAATTTGGATATTTTTGACTGAGTTATTATTATGTATTTTTACTTAATGTGTCTTTTTTCTTTATTAATTACCGGGTGATTTATATACACTGATGCATATTTGTGGGTTTCTTGAAGAAATAATACATACTTTTTATTTTTTCTTTTGTGGGTGTTTTTGATTAGTGACACTGAATCTGAAGAAATGAATTAGTGAATTAATTTTAGGAAATGGGTTATTTATGATTGATGTATGAGAAATGCATTATTCTGAATTAAGGAGCGGGTTTATATTATGAGTTATAATTTGGCTGTGCATTCTAGGGGTTTGATTTGGAAAAGTGATTTGACATTCTTTGAACATTTTCTCGGTTATTTGGGTCTCTTTACCATAGTTTTTGGTATGTGATCATGTGAATGAATGGGTTTAATAATATTGGAGTTCCAGATATGGGTTAGTAGACAGATTGTAACAGATGGATTGTTGTTTAACTGAAACAATTTAGAAAAATGAACTAATTCATGAATATAGAAGGTATAAACATGTGATACGAGTATTGATGATGAAGTGTTTTACATGCATATCTTCGGAATAAGAGTTGCTTATTTCTGGGCTGAATGCTGAAGAATCTTGAAATTTTTGAAATCTTCCGACTCGCATGTGGTCAATACTTTTGGTATTCTCGTAGCTCTTTCAACCATTTGAGGTTTGCTTGGGTCTTGTGTTGCCTAGGTTCATTTGTGGTGTTAATGTTGCGTCTTTTGTCCTTTCGGCCTTTTTGTAGCCGAAAGCACCCTTAAAGGCTGTCAGAATACGGGTTTAGATCATCTCCTTGCTTGATTCTTGTAAATTAAGAAAGGTGAGGATCCTTAACTGGTTAAGATACTAGTTAGTAACCTGTCGGGAAGTCTTGGAATTGTCACTGCCACAATCGATATGTTTGAGCTTGCTTTTCGCAATGCCGTGATATGTGTATATCTACTAAAAGTTATTATCAGCTTGATGCTTGATGGCTAACCATCCATAATGTTGATGTGAAACACCTACTGATGTGAGTCGTTTGTAAGTTCAACATTTTTAACAGGTTTAATATTGTGTTAAAGAACCAGTAGTCATTAATTCATTTTGTATCAAGCTGATTGATTGCTTCTCGCTATGTACACTATTCACTGGAAAAAAGGATTATGAACCAATATAAATCGCCATTTCAACAAAAATACTATGCAAAACAAACCTTAATATAATCATACAGTGAAAAATGTATTGCACTTTTTTTTTTTTAGCTCGATTAATATGTGATATATTCGAGACATATTGTATTATACATTTTACGCTAAAATGTTTGTGAGATATTAACGTTTGTTCTTTTTAGACACAAACAAACACACATGTATAATACGAGTCAAAAACAAGTATAAATGTGCATATAATGATCACTTACTAAATTGCCTTCAAACAATTTATTTACTTTTTTGTCCCAACGAGAATAGAATTATATCCTTTTCATCAGGAGAGAGATTTTGCCTCTTAGTTATTTGTTCATATGATAGATTCTTTTTACTATCAGTTACTTTTTGATACAATGATGAGGTGATGCCACATAGGTTTAAGTAAACATTTTTTATTTTTTATTATTTTTTTAAAATTTATAGTTATCATTTCATTACATTGATCGAACAAATTGTTTAAATTTCTTTCATAACATTTTAAACGACACGTGTTATATCATAACATTGTGATTACTGTTTCATTACATTGATTGAACGAATGATTTAAATTTCTTTTATAACATTTTAAGCGACACGTGTTATATCATAGCATTGTGGTTAATGAGATTGGATTTACCCATTTTACCATGTTTTGAGATTCAAAAGCAGTGATGTATATCCCTAATTAGTTATTAGAGCACATGCAAACAAAATTAAATGCCATGCCCATCCGTCATTAAAGGCAGACTTCAAATTAATCTCCTAAAATTACGAAATGATGAAGATAAATATCCAAAAAATGAGTCAAAGCAAAGTTGGCATACCATTCTATTACCGTTATCCAAACACAAAGGCTTGAATTTTGCTCTTTTGTCTTATAACAAACAACAATTTTGAGGCAAAAAACGCCATTGTGGGAAGCCAAAACAATTCTGGTGGTTACAAACAAGGTTTTTGCTCTTCATTTTCATCATCTTTTCATACTCCTCCTAATTTTTCAACTATATTATGTTCAAGGGTGTCTGCAAATTGCACAATTAGTCACATGTGATTTACTTGCACAGTCATCCAATTCAAGCTTTCGATATGTTCTTCTTAAACTCTAAAACCTTTTATGACTTGCATCCCTTTAGCAAGAATTGGATGATATTACACTTTTTGAATAAATGAATGCATTCGTTTATGGATTGCCGAAAAAAATATATTATAATTCCGACATGGCACGTTATACTATGCCATTTCCAATGCACGGTCTGATTCAAATGTTACAATATGGTAAACATATATATATATGTATATATAGTTTTCTTGGAGCCTTGAAAAGTGTTACATGGAATATTATCCTATCACATGCCTAGAAATATAATGAACACAAGAACGTCTATGTTATATAATTAACTATGTCAATTTTCATTTTCATCACATATGATTTGCCTCAACAAATTTAAACACTACATGTTGCAGATAGTGTTAATATGCATAAATTCTATCGAAATCCTTTCTGCAATTTTCTTATATCATTTTGGTGTTTTTTTCTCAGAGCAAGAGCTGGATTAGATCAAAATGGTTGAGGGAGGATTGACTAAAGCTGATAAAACAGAATTCACTGAATGCTGGCGTACGACATGGAAAACACCATACATCATGAGGCTGGCTTTATCAGCTGGCATTGGAGGCCTCCTCTTTGGATACGACACAGGTAAAAATATATAAATTCAGACCCTTTATTGTATTTCATTACATTTGAATTATGCTATGAAGGTGAGGTTAATTCTATGTTCCACAAGGTTACATGCATGTAATTATCATTGTTGTGTTGATAATTGATAAAAAGGGTAGTTCGGTGTGTCAAAATTTTGTCACTATAAATCCCGGGAAGGGTTGAACCTCCTTTGGGGTTTAGATGATAGATCATAGATTATGTGAAAATCGTTTTCTGACATAATGAGCCCATGATTTGGTCTACAGGAGTTATTTCGGGTGCCCTGCTTTATATTCGTGAGGATTTCAAATCTGTCGAAAAGCAAACATGGCTACAGGTATATTATTTCAACTGGGTTTGGCCACATCCTAAATTTAGAGTTAGATTAAAATGTCCACAATGTTGATTCTGAAATTATTCAAAACATCTAGACGGATGTACTGACTCTATGGGGCACTACATTCCATGTTAGAGAGGCGGACGTCCGTTCTAATGTTTAGAAGAGTGATTCTATTGATTCCACTAAGATTTGGAAAGACTAACCTATTCCTATATGGTGGTGCTGATGATTGCTCATCCGTAGGAAACCATTGTGAGCATGGCTGTTGCAGGAGCAATTATTGGAGCTGCGTTTGGTGGATGGATCAATGACAAATTTGGGAGGAAAATATCAATCTTGGTGGCTGATGTTCTGTTTGCTGTTGGTGCAGTAGTCATGGCTGTTGCACCAGCTCCATGGGTGATCATTCTTGGAAGGATATTTGTTGGTTTAGGAGTTGGAATGGCATCCATGACTGCACCTCTTTACATATCAGAAGCCTCACCTCACAGAATCAGAGGTGCACTTGTCAGCACCAACGGCTTGCTTATTACAGGAGGCCAGTTTCTTTCATATCTCATCAATCTAGCTTTCACCAATGTATGTAGTCAGTCACCTTTGCCACTGGACTAAACGTCTCGTTATAGTCAATCCCGTACTGTTTTTATTTTGAAGAAGCATTAGCAATAATGTCTCGACTGCTTGAGTTCTGCTTGTTTGAGAATAGAACGATTCTTATTTATCATGTAAATTTGTTGCAGGTAAAAGGAACATGGCGTTGGATGCTTGGCGTTGCTGGTCTTCCAGCAGTCGTGCAATTTGTTCTAATGTTGTCACTTCCCGAGTCATCGAGATGGCTTTATCGAAAGGTTTATCATATTCCCTTCTCAATACTCTTCATTATATGAATACATATCAAGTTCTCATATGAAGTTACATTTGAAGTATACATTTTGTCTGATGAGAATGAATCATCACATGTACTTGCAACTGAAGTGTGGTGAAAACCACATATTTTTGTTATCCAAAAGCTTGATGGTAACTTGTGATCACTTCCATTAATCAGGGGAAAGTTGATGAGGCCAAATCCATCTTGGAGAAGATATATTCTGATGATGAAGTTGACAAAGAGATGCAAGCCATGAAGTTATCCACTGATGAAGAAAAGGCGCTGGAAGGTTCCGTTGGGGACGCGAGTATGATCAGCCAGCTCAGGAAAGCATGGGGCAACAATGTTGTTCGTAGAGGACTGTATGCAGGGATTGCTGTTCAGGTGGCTCAGCAATTTGTGGGTATAAACACAGTCATGTATTACAGTCCAACTATCATCCAGTTTGCAGGATTTGCTTCAAATTCAACAGCTTTAACACTTTCTCTCATCACCTCTGGTTTGAATGCTGTTGGCTCAATTGTTAGCATGTGCTTTGTGGATAGATATGGAAGGAGAAGACTTATGATCGTATCTATGATTGGGATTATCACCTGCCTTGTGATTCTATCTGGAGTGTTCTTCCAAGCTGCTGCCACAGCTCCACCTATCAGCAACGCCGAATCTGCCCATTTTGGTGGAAACGCAACATGTCAGGCCTATGCTCACGCTCCAGATGCATCATCTTGGAACTGCATGAAATGCTTGCAGAAGGAGACAGATTGTGCATTCTGTTCACATGGAGGTGATACAGTAAGTCCACATTTCCAGGGAGTTCTGCATCTTTGATTGCATTCTAACAATAACTTAATCACTGATGAAAGTTTTCTTGTATTTATATACTTTTGATGATCAGTTTAAAGCTGGAGCATGTGTGGCTGCCACTGATAACTTAAGAGAAGCATGCCGGGGAGAGCACAGGACATGGTACACAAAGGGCTGCCCGAGTAGAATCGGGTTCTTGGCAGTTTTGCTCTTGGGACTCTACATCATTGTGTACTCACCGGGAATGGGAACTGTGCCATGGATTGTGAACTCTGAAATATACCCATTGAGGTTTAGGGGCATTGGAGGAGGAATAGCTGCAGTTTCTAACTGGAGTTCAAATCTTATAGTCAGCGAGACATTCTTAACCTTGACTGAAGCTCTTGGCTCTGCTGGCACATTCCTTCTGTTTGCTGGATTCTCATTCCTTGGACTCGTAGCCATCTTCTTCCTTGTGCCAGAAACAAAAGGCCTGCAATTTGAGGAGGTGGAAAAGTTGTTACAGCAAGGATATTCACCTTTCAAGAAGAAGAATGAAATATCCGAGGATAAGAATTCTACTTCAACTTGAGAAAAATCAAAACGCACGTTTCGTTTCACCTTATTTCACCTCAGTCATTCTCTTCAGTGTCCTTGTAAGGTTATAGAACAGCTGGCTCAGTCAATTGTTTAAGTTTCAACATACTTTTGTAAGACGTTTCTCATCCACAAAGCCTTTTCTTCTTTTCCTCAAGATGCACAAAGTAAAATGCTTTAACATGAATGAACAAGATGTTGAAGAATACATAAAATCATAATTTCAATTCAAGTCTTCTCTGCAAAAAAACTGAATACTGTATTTCTTCAATGAGAAAGGTTATCCCATGATATACATGTATTTCTTCTACTCCTTAAACCCCAATTTTCATCGATGCGTAACGCGGGTGGGGGTATTCGAGGAATTCATTGAACTGCTACATTTGCATTTGCAACACTCAACTCTGACAACCATGCATCAGAGTACAGAGATGGAAAAGTTCAGAAGGGAACTGGAGCTTTTGAATTGCAACCATCATGAACTTTAAACAGTGAAAAGCACAAAATCTGAATCGATGCCTATGATAAGAGTTTCCGAACATTTTCTGCAAAAATGTAGCTCAACAGTATACAATTGAGATTTCACCCATTGATCAATATCAATATTAGTAACAATTCAAATATTACTATTTGGATAAATACATAAAACAAACACACACACACACACACAAAAAAAAAAAAGAAACATATGTAAAATGTACCCTTAAAAGCAGAATCCTGAACATAACTCAATTTTGAGTTATTTGTAATGTCTTCATTTCAGATGACCTCTTAATGCTTTCAGCGTCTATATAGCTTCTTATCAATGCTTTTGTCTTTTGCAAATCACTGGTGAAACTACATTTTGGATCGTCATATAAAAGATTATGGCCGCCTATTATTGCTTTGGTCATACGCAAATCATGGGCAGGATTTACAAACGACAAAATCCCCATAAGAAGTCCTAAATTTAGTCAAGACAGTAAAGACTCGTACCTTTAAACTATACCCACGTATGCAAATGATCCACGAAAGTTTCATCAATGATTAAATATGACAAAAGCGATAATAAGAAGTTACACGATAGGTCAAAGCATTAATGACTTGGGTTCTTGAACCAAAGACACTTACATAGATAAACGAGACGCTTGACAAGGACAATATCAAGGATGGCATATGCAGATGAGAGGCACAAATCATTAACCACTCAAAAATACAATCTCAGCTTTTGTAGCTAGAAACACACAGACAACATATCTCAGAAACACCAAACTTAGTCAACATTTTCATTCTCACCTGAAAATTTGTTATAATCATGTTAGATTTTCTGACAACAAATACAAGAGTACTAGTTGTTGATAATACGAACTGCCCACAACACCAATCATTAACTCGTATCATTTTTGCGTGAGTGATCCGTATACCTCTAACTCAAAAACCCAAAACACCTTCATTGAAAAGAATATACATATACAAAAATGGGGAATTTATCTGCTAAAAACACACTTCTTAAATTTGTTCATTACATACTAAAATGTAAACCCAAACAGAATACACAAATTCATTAATATTATTCTGTGTAATTTACAAGGCTTTAAGAATTCCCAAAAAAGCTAATCATGCTTTCAGAAACCCAAAAAACTAAAAACTTTAAAAAGGAAAAAAAAATTACTGATGAGAGCTCAAATATTATGATAAATTTACTACAAGAAAAGAAATTAACTTTATAGTATTACTGCTAAATATCTTTTCGACAAAAGGCAACCCGTTAGCACGAAACTCAAGTGTCCAGAAAAGGGTCACTTAGTATTTACGTACACAGTATTACTTAGCATTTTTAAAAGAAAGTTGTTTTGACGACTCAAACGATTGTTTCCATATAAACGGTATTCAAATAAAAATCGATAAACAACAAAGGATAAAAGGCATCTTTTGTGTTTTTACCAAAAAACAAGACATGAAGCAAAAATTCATAAATTAAATTGGACGAAATATATATATATATATATATATATAGAGAGAGAGAGAGAGAGAGAGAGAGAGAGAGGAAGAAAGGATCACTGCACGCAAAAATGATAAGAATCAGCTGATTGGAAGACATTTCAGCTCATTTGCAATCACTGCTTCATACTTCTCCAAAAGCTTGCTTGCTTTCTTTCTTTCTTTCTTTCTTTTTTTCTGTTTTTGGGGGTGGTCAGCTGTGTGTTGTTTGATTTGAAACCCTAGCTAGCTCACCTAACTATGATATATATTTTAAAAGACCGATACAAGAAAATTGCGTTACAAGCTAAGAAAGAGTCAACTATTAGCTAGCTGTTTTTGAAACTCGTATTTGGGTTTTTGAATGTCGGAAGCTTCTTTTTTGACTTTTTTCTGACAACAACAATGGTGGGGGGGTTCTTTTCTTTTATTATTTAGGTAAAATATTCAAAAATAGTGACGTTGGAAGCTTCAGCCTGATTGAAGAGTGGAACTAATATTAGTTACTCAAAAATAAACAGATGGTCAGTCTGATCTATAAAATAATTTTCGTGAAAGATTGATACCTAAGAATTTTTCTTTATTGAAAATTAACATAGGAAATAATGGGAGTCCTAAAACAATTAGAAATTATTTATATATAAAATTATTAGTATTTTATAGCTATTTATGTTTTCTATGTTTGTTCCTCACACTCTAGTCTTGTGAGGATTAATTTAGAAGTTGCTTAATCATATCAATGTAAACGATCTCGAAAGTTTTGTGACAAGTAAATCAAAGTTCATAGTCACCATTATCAATTCGGTCTGGTGGTTTCTTCAATTGTAGGGAGTGGTCAAGAATTATCGACATCTTGTATTCTTGAATACGGAAAACACAAAACACGAAAGAAGACCTAATCAAGCACCTAACAAGCAGCAGAAGAATACATAGAAAAATACAATACACAGATATTGGTAAAGACCAGGATGCAATCGTTTGTAGTATGTTTGAATATGTATGTTACAAATGCACTGCTCAGAAGATTTGGCAAATTTTGCTGCCATGCCAAGTTATTAATCCGACCAACGGAGAAGACGGAAAACACAGTTGCAGGACCTTCTGTTGTCACACATTCAGAAGACCAAAAATTCCAAAATCCAACCACATTAACTATAATAACACCATGCCCACTAAACAGCTCTACTACACTGCACAAAACGTCGCGACTCTCGGTCCATAATTCGTTAACCCTGAAACAGAATCAAAAGGAAATATATGAGTAGGGCAGATGAAGAGAAATATATCTAATCTGCCTGGACTTCGAAGAAGCAGGAATGGCTAGTAGTTTATAGCTACAAATTACCTTGTTTGCAATGTTGTTTGAGAGCCAATCTAGTCCCTCGTATAGCCCTTCCCCAGATGTGGCGCACGTGCTCTGAATATACCTGCATGAAGTAAAGAAATGATCACACTAACTGCTACTTCATGGGAGGTGTAACCACATGACCGATTTCAAACATTACCAGTGTCGCTGACGAAGAGAGTGAAGGCCAAGTTTATCTGTAATCTCAGCGGCATTCATTGCATTTGGTAGGTCTTGTTTGTTGGCAAAAACAAGAAGCACTGCATCCCTTAATTCGTCCTGTATACAATTGAAATAATGATCTAAGCATCACAGCTTCCAAAATTTGTTTGTTAAACTCAGTATACAAGCCTACTTGCTTTGGGTATACAAAACGTGCTAGTGATACCTCGTTCAACATTCTGTGAAGCTCATCCCTTGCCTCAACTATACGGTCACGGTCATTGCTGTCGACCACAAATATGAGGCCCTGTGTGTTTTGAAAATAGTGCCTCCATAGAGGTCGGATCTGGAACCAGTGTCAAAAGATCATCAAAAACTTCTTACAAGAGATTTAAAGGTACAAACAAGGGAAAAAGAGAAGGAGAAAAGGGTAAAACAAGCAAGGCATGGAAGTGAAAAGATAAGTATTGGATGAGTTAGTCCAAGTAGCAAATAGATAGACAACAGGAGATGAACCTGAGTCGGGTTATCTCCAAACAATGAAGTAAATGTTGATGTAAGGTAAGCATCCTACGAGTTCAAAATTTATACCAATGGAGATCCCAAAAATCTTGATGAGGAAGCCACTTAGAAGAAAGAATCTAGAGAATATTTCAATGTGTAAGCACTCAGCAGATCGTAATGGTAAATCTCTTTCAATATTCTTTAGCATCATACCATCTGTGTTACAGGTCCCTCCCCACCCCCCCCCCCCCCCCCCACCCCCCCCCCCGGGGAGAAGTGATGCCTTTAGCTCCTAGCTTTGGTGATACCTAGTCATGGGGCAACAGGGTTCTTCTTTCTTCCCTTTCTCTGTTCGTTTTCCTTCACCTTTTTCCAAGTTTTGCGAGCAGAGGGAGGGGTCAAAGGAGTTAAGATACTAAATATGTCAGCCACCACCTTTACAGCTTACTCAATGTATCGAGATAAGATGTATAACGGGGTGGTCCTGGTAAATTTAGCTTATGATTTTGATAGGAACTGATACAGAGACTAATCAGCACCCGACCGTCCATAAGCACACATGCTTTCCAACTAGGCCTTCCCTGAGTGTTTGTGTTCTAGACCTTGAGATATATCAACAACATGGTAAACAGCTTTCTTCATTATCTACAAGAACCTAGAGCTGCTGCAACAGACAATAGATTATACGAATAGTAGATATTATATGCTACCTCGTTCATTGCACACAAAGCCTGAGAATCAGTACAGATGTATTTATGTTAGTATTATCACCTCTTACAGTAAAAAATCGTCCATCATAAAACAAAAAAATTTATTTCCATCTTAATCCTTTCTCCTGGAGGGTGTTTTGGGGATTAGTCAACCACCATTACTGAAATATTAAGCTATTAACTCATAAAATTGCCATTACCTTGTCCTGGCCACCAACATCCCATACTGTGAAGCTGATATTCTTATATTCAACAGTCTCCACATTAAATCCTGTCAAACACATTACATGGCTGATAAGAACAAAAGTAAATAATAAAATAAAAATATGAAGGTTAAAAACGGTATCTTCTTGATAGCATAACAAAAGAAATAGCTCAATAGTCATGGATAATCTGCAACAAGAAATGATGGTGTCAAATCACATGTCAAACAAATTGATCTACTTATCAAAGGAAAAAAATAATGAAAAGGAAACTTATTCATGCAGCTAGTCCTGAACATAGTATACTTTCCTTGTGGTTTTTACTCTATAGCCATAGCCATCCAGGTCAGTATTTCTAAATGAATTGTGAAAACCACATAGTATACTACTTTCCTTGAGAATGCATAAATTGATGCAGTTCTAATCAATGTCAAACTAGAACAGGCAAAAAGGAAAACCTAATTTCATGCACATGTGAAGTTTAGTTAAAAAGATAAAATTTCACTGTACCAATGGTAGGAATGGTAGTGACAATTTCTCCCAACTTGAGCTTGTACAAAATGGTGGTTTTACCAGCAGCGTCAAGACCAACCATCAGAATGCGCATTTCTTTCTTAGCAAATAAGCGACTGAAAAGCTTGGTGAAAGAAAGCCCCATGTTTGTATCTGAAAAGACTGATATTCACAATTTAAATCAAACTTAACCCGAATTCAAAATTTTCCAAACATTAAGCATAAAACAGTGTATCACTAAACACAAAGAAAACACACGAGTTATTGTCAACAAAAAGCCATATTATCACGAACAATCAATATCCAATCACTACCTTCCTCTCCATCCTTAACCATGAAATACATTAAATCACACAATTAATCCGGAACAACAAGAAACCGAAAACTTATAAGGAAAACTATGGCAATTCCGCAAATCTTCAATTTAAGTTCATAATGAATCGCCTATAAGAAATACATTAGATCACAGAACTAGACTGGAACAATAAGAAACCAAAAATTATCTAAAAAAGGGGGCAATTGTCAAGTTGGTTCAGAAACGGTTATGATGTTATTAATCATATCAAAAGCAATTTATTGCAAAATCATTGATTACAGATATTTAGATCTCATTTTTTAAGGAAAAAAAAATTAACAACTTCGAACATCTTCTTTTGTTCAGAAACAACATTGAACATCGACATACAATCATACATAATACCACACCAAAAATATATATTTCAAAGATGAGCAGCCTCAAATTTAAGGCCAAAAACATTGAATAATTCCAAAAAAAAATTACACGTCAACAAATGCAACAGCAAAATGTAAGCAAAAAACTTTCGAAATTTAAGGCAAAAAATTGATTAATTCCAGAAAATTTCAAAGATCAGCTTATGCAACAGAAAAGTATAACCAAAAAAACATAAATCTTCAACACAAAAATCTGGACAGTCATACAAATGCAAAGAGATCACTAAAATATCTACAAAATAATGAAAATCCACGTATTCATCTATCAGAAAGAAAAAAAAAAGAATAAAGAAACAGATCATTTAGAACATAAAATAGATAATCAAATCTGTAAAAAAAAAAAAAAAAATCGATTAATTCCAGAAAATTCACACGTAACCGTATGCAATAGCAAAATATAAAAAGAAAAAAATAGCAAATTAATTCGAGAAAATATTCAATTCAAAAAGTCGCAGCTCACTTGCAAAAATGCAGAAATGAAATCACTAGAAAAATCTACAAAAACAATGACAATCCACGTATTTATCAATTAAAGTGAAAAAACGAAAAATGATTTAGATCATTTAAAGGCTAAAAGAACTGATAATTTCATTTAAGGCAAAAAAATGATTAATTCCAGGAAATTCACATGTAAACTTATGCAGCAGCAAAATATAAGCAAAAAAAATATCAATTAATTCGAGAAAATCTTCAATCCAAAAAAAAAAACCTTAGCTTAGTCACAAATGAAATGCGGAAATGAGACACTACTATTGATTTATCAATCAAAAATAAAAGAGAAATAGATCATATGAAATAATAAAAGAAATAATCAATAAAATAGGATGTAAAAAAATATATAAAAATTAAATAAAATTCATAGGAATCAGATCTACGTACAATATAGATCTTACAAAGCGATGAGAGAGAGCGATCGATCGGAGCTCAGAGCTCAGCGGCGAGATCTCGGAACGGAGCTGAGCTGCAACTTCACCTCGTCTGCTATTTATATTTTTATGGTATGGTGTCTATTTGTTGTTTGGGTAAATACCCAATTTAGCTCCTAAAGAGGTTTGTATCATTTTAGTCTATATTTTTAAAAATACATTATTTTGGTTTTGTATTTTTACTATTTATTTTAATTTATTTTTTATTTTTTAAAATATATTTTTTTAATTTAAAATTTTTTCTATTTATCCTAACTTAATTCTTATTTTTTTAAATAATAAAAAATTAATGTGAACTATAATAATAAATATAAAGATAAATGGTAAAAATTCAGGATAAAAATAGTATATTTTGAAATATAATAACTAAGATAAGGTAAATAATAAAAATATAAGACTAAAATAATATATTTAAAAAAATAAGATCTAAAATAACACAAATCTTAAAAATAAAGGGCCAAACTAAGTATTTATCTTTTTTATTTTGATATGCCTCTCTAAGTTAGCGCACGTTAACGAACAAAATACTTATATTTTAACTTTTTTCCCCATTCCTTTTTACCATTTTTATTTTATGGCTACCTTGTTTTACGAATTTGCGTAGGTACCAAGCCTACCCTTTTCTTCCTACTTTTTATTTTCATTTTATTTTATCCAAACTGGCTTCTGAACTTATCATTCACAATATTGTTAATTAAAGTAAAAATCTCTTATTATTTTACGTTCTTCATTTTTTAAAAATATTAATATTTAGATGAATTTATGAACTATTCACATTTTACATATCATTCACTATATTGTCAATTAAAATGAAATCTCTTATTATTATTTTATGTTCTTCATATTTTTTAAAGTACTGATATTTGAGTGAATTTACAGACTATTCACATTTTACATATATGATTATTACGGATAACATGTGATATTCATATTGTAGACATATACGTGAATTCGTCTCGCATCAAGTAATTAAAGCTGCGTGATGCAGAAGCTCTTGAAAACAGCAACAACATTCCAATGAGTAGTTAAGAGATTTTAGACCACCACCACTGGTTTATTGTTCAACTAAGGTATCTCTAATGGTAAGTTTAAAATATAAAATTTTTCATTTTTGGCTATTTTTAGAGATTCGGTTCTCTAAAAATTATTATTAATGATTTAAATAAACATAAGGCCCACCACTTTTGTCAACTTTTGAGTTAAAATAGAGACTTAATTTATATTTTTTCTCTATTTTAACTCAAAAGTTAGCAAAAGTGGTAGACTCTATGTATATTTAAATCATTAATAATGATTTTTAAAGACGTGAGTCTCTAAAAATAGCTAAAAATAATAAGTTTTGTATTTTAAACTGGGTGAAGTGCACCAAACCTCCTTATACTTTAGCGAAAGTGCACAATATCTCCTTATAGTTCAAAAACTCCCTGAACTAGTCCCTATATTTTTTAAAAGTGCACAACACCCCCTACAGTTATAAAATCCGTCATATTTAACGAATTTTGTAAAAAAGACGTAAATATCTTCTTTTTTTTTCATTTCTCTCTTTTGTCATTTCCTCTTTTGTTTAGGCCAAAAAAAAATGGTAATTTGGTCAATTCATATAATTATTTATGAATAAATTCGTTAAAAATCAAAAAAAAATCTCACTTAAGGCGTGTGAAATACACTATCCGTTAAATTTAACTGATTTTTTAACGGTAGGGGGGTGTTGTGCACTTTTGAAAAACTACAAGGACTAACTCAGGGGGGTTTTAAACTATAGGGAGGTATTGTGCACTTTCGGTAAAGTTCAAGGGGGTCTGATGCACTTCACCCTTTTAAACTTTACCATTGGAGATACCCTAAGGAATGTGTTCATTCACTATATCTGTCTTGCAACAACTAGCCATGAAAATATGGAACTTCAAGGTGTTGGTTTGAGCATCATGGCAGCACAGTTCAGAGAAGCCAACATAGATAGATGACAAGGTCAATGACAGAATAATTAAAATTTGAACAGGAATAGAATTGATGATAAACTAGAATTGTGGGTCACGAAAAGCTATTTGATTATTGAGATAACACTGTTCCATCTAAACATCAGAGAAGGGAAATGATTTTAGAAAATAAAACAAACAGCTTATTCCAAAGCCACCATATTCCAACTCCAATCTGCCTAAATTTCACCTCCAACTTGCCGAAAAGGAATGAAAATCCATCCACGTTTCCTCCGGTCTCAAAAAATCGCAGCAGCCTTCAACGCCATCTTGTCCGGTGATCATGCTTGCTTCACAGACAGTCTCTCTGACAACAAGGAAAACAAAAAGGCGATAAGAAATGAACATAGTGATGGGGCGAAAAATTAGGCCGAGCACAAATAATTTCTGATATCAATGATATCCAGACACTCATTAATGGAAAAAGAGTAGGGCTCAATCATAATGTGGTGATGTTCTATCAAATAAGGACCTAATAGACCACCGGTTCTCCATTCCAGTGATGATCATTCGTGCACAAGGCATGAAAATTTGGCATTGATTTATCCTCAGCTATTCTTAAAGAGAAACAGTTGGCTTGGTCGGAAGAGGGATGGGAGTCTCTACTCGGACCCATTGAAAAAAATGGGATAGTGCAATAAGCTATTCGCAAGGGCCAACTTGATCTACCTAATATTCGAGAATGTGACAGCACAGGAGCATGGGAGTAAGTTAAAAACAAAATCAGTTAGCAATAACTGGACTCGACATCTGCTCTTAATCAATGTAATAGTCAGGAGAGAAACTTACTTATAAGCTCATAAGTAACGATCATTGTTGTCCCGAAGAAAGACATATTCAAGAAACGAGGTCCAAATCCTCGATAGAACCCTCTCCATCCATCTTCTTTAATAAGTGCCTTTGTTGTCTTCATCACTGATGGTCTTCCATCACCGTAATCATCGATGACCTTTAGTTCACCACCAAAAGAGATGTAGTTAGGACGTCAATAATCATCTCTGAGTAGCTGCACTCATGAAGCAACTTGAAGGTTAGTATTATACATTATTTTTACCTGTAGCCGAGTCTTCACAGTGTCTACGGGAGTCGTAATAATTGAAGCACAAGCACCAGCAACCAGTCCTGCTGTAGCCTGAACAGTCGCCATCTCTACATGAGATGGTTTCTTTTCTGAATCATCTCTATAACCCAGGCTCCTATGTCAGGAGAAACATAAAAAATGTTAAAAGAGACATATAGAGTATGAAATGGATATCACAGTAACAATAGATGTCATATTCCCATAGCATATAGTAATACCGCCAAATGATGTGTTGGGCAGCACCATAGGCACCCCACCAAAGTGCGGTTGCAGGAGATTGTGTAAGAGCAGTTAATCCAAAACCACGGTACAAGCCACGGATTCCTTCAGCCTTTATTACTTTACGCATAGCATCAAATGGGCCGCTGCAATATGTAGTCCCAGGAAGTCCTTGAACCATTAGCCTCTGAGAAATCTGACATATGAACAAGCAGAACGTTAAGTTCCAAGGCAAAGAAACATAACTAAAATACTCAATGCATACCACACAGTCTGTGGAATATAGTAAAAGGGACTGAATCAAGAACTAAAACTTAGTAAGTTTTTCTTTTCTGTAACCGAAAGGCTTTAACTGTGTTCTGGTGGATTTTGTAGAATCTCGTTCAGTTACAATAGCTCTAGCAACCATGCCATCATCTAGTGGAAAACACCTTATGCCCAAATAATTCCATTTCAAGTCTTCTGAAAAATGGATCTTTATATATCATCCTATCATTCTTAACAAAGCTCTTCGGTCTCGTGCGAATTGTGCCTTGCAGCAAAGCTTTAAATCACCATCCTAATCTAAGCAGTAAATTGGCAACTACATTGAACCACAACTTGCTTTCTACTCTCTTGAAGTGAATGACAACAATAACAATACAATTCAATCCATGTAAGGCTGTAAACCATAATTTAAGCAAAATTTCATATTCTACTTAAGATTTTAAAGACAAGGGATCCACTAAACCAAAAGATAGAAGATTTAGTGTCCAACTCACTTATCCAAAATAAAATATGGTTGCAGACTTTCACAAAAGCCACGGCTGCCTTTAGTTACATAAGATTAATTCTCATGATCGCAATTAGAAGGCAATACGCTAAATTGGCTAGGTGATATGCATGAAAAGAATTTCTTCATACAATTTAAGAACAGGAAAAGGACTAATGTGTACCCACCACATCCAGAGGCACAATGAACGCACATGAAACTAAATTGCACAACATGCCTGCAGCTCCATTTGCAATGCCGAGGCGCGTTGCTTCTGGCATATCAAGGCCTTTTGTGTATTTCAACATCATATCTTTTGATACTTCGAGTGAAGTAAAAGCTAGGACTCTGCCTGGCACTAGCCCAATTGCCAATGTTCCAAAGCCTCTGAAAACACCAGGCACACCGTCATTTCTAAGTATATGTCTGAACACAGAGAAGCCATTCGTTTCTGAGAGTCCAGAAGCAGCTACTTGCATCCTGGTCTTCACAACTAATGTTGGATGTATCAATGCTGACGTTGCAGTGAATAGAATAGCCCCAATACCATGAAACCTTGTCTTGTCCAACCTAAAACACAGTCCCAAACAAAAAAAAGAAAGAAAAAATGGAAGTGAAAATCAGACGCCATAAATGGATCACAATGCATTACAAATAGGAAGACAGAAAATGAGGTACATCATCATTCGTGATGTCACACATTTGTGTAAGACATGATATGATACATTGAGTGTGGTTTACGAGTTAAAACATTGTGTTGAAGACAATAAATAAATTAATAGTAAATATTAAATATTTAGATAAGATGATAATTTAATATGGTACAAAGCTCAAATTATCAAAAGGACTTGATTCAATGTCGCCTCCACACTTTTGAAAATATTAAAACTCTCCACATGCAAGTGGAAGACTCTAAAACGAATACGATAATAAACTCTTAGCTTAAATTTTTAGATGAGCTGATAACTTATTCCGTTGTGAACCATTTTTTACCAAAATGATGTTTTTAGCCTAAGAAAGTGATTCTTAAATCTACAACAACTGAGTCTTGGGCGTGACAATAACAAAACTGCTAACACAGTTGTATAACAACCACTATAGCAAAAATCACTACAAGGTTTATACCGCTATCATTCCTTAACTATAATCAAGTTCAAGAAACAGACGAAGTATAAAAGAAATGAAGTATGAACTGAACCTGTCCCAGTTGATTTGGGTATCAGCAAGAGCAAGCTCTGGGGTGGATGCTGCTTCACTTTCAATTGCCATTTTTGCTAAAGTAATACCAATAGGCAATAGCTTTATAAGTCCATGATAATGTATATATGTGTGTATGTATGATTGGTCAAAGTTGGTATAGTTTTTTTTTTTGCTAAAAAAGTTGGTATAATTGTTAGTAACTGGAACAGGACACCGACAGTCAATGAAGGTTTGCAGCCAGATTCGGATACAACGTTTAAAACAGAGCCATCGTGTCTGAAAAGGGAAAAAGATTCAAAATGGCTGCTTATGTTTTTCTTTTTTTTTATTATTGGTAAATGTAACGGTGACAAATTAAATTAGATGTGATGATAATACGTTTTTGTTTATTTATTTTTATAGCCTTCACCTATTCTTTTTTATTATTTATAAGCATGACCGGTAAGAAACAAAAATCCTGAGTTTTCAAGCTAAAATATTATTGTTATTAACATTATTGTTGTTGGCACTCGTGTCAACTAGTCTGACATTCTGACATTATGTTTGGACTGTATCAAATGAGTGAAAAGAAAATTTGAGTAAACTTAGTTCACCACATGTATTCTGTGTTTTCTTATCCATATCTAGTTAATGGCTATGGTACACAACTGTCATTATTTACACATCACATGTAGATTGGTGAATTTCTCATAGTTGACAGTCATTTTTATGGTAAGAGATTATGATCCAACTATTCGATATAATGATTTATTAGATTGTGTTTTTAGACATTGTGATACAATCATCTCACATCTCAACTGGGCATTTATATTTTTAGGCTTTCACAGTTTTGGTTTGTATATTTATAATGATACTATGAACGCTTTTTTTTTTTTTGATCAAAAGGAGGCGAAAAGTCAATTATACTATCACATTCCTAGGGGTTGTTTCCCCCCTTGACTTTCTCTCAATCTGCACCTTAAGATGTCCTGGAGGATCCATGATGTACGACGAACTAAGTGGTTGTTGCGTCCCATGAACGCTTCAGGACAACCTCAAAATACTATTTTTTAAGATTCGAGACTTTAAAAATCATTATTAATAATTTAAATATACATAAAATCTACCACTTTTACGAACTTTTGAATTAAAATAAAGACTCAATTTACTTTTTTAGCTCAAGAGTCTCTATTTTTATTAAAAAATTATAATTATTACATTATAGAACCTCCATTAAGAATGCTTAATACTGGTTAGTAGCAGTAGTTAGTAGTAATAGCAGTAGAGTTAGTAGTAGTAATAGCAGTAGAGTAAGTTAGTAGTAGTAGTGAGGATCTTATGCAACATCTCTATTATAATTTGTTAACGAGGTATATTATTTATTTGTGCTTATCGATTTAGTTTAAGTAAATAGATCTCATCCTCAACTCCAATGGATTACAACGTTACAAGGTCATTCACACTCGACAAAATAGTCCCGCATGACAATGTGGAACTTCTACAGCTCATTTGAATGATATAGCAGTGCAGTTCAGAGATAAAAATGTCAAGAAGGAAATGACAACATTATATGATAAGACAAGGTCATGAAATAATAATTACAGACAACACCTTCTCATCCAAATAACAGAGAAGAGAGTAAATAGAATTAGAGAACGGGGTAACTAGAAGTATTGTTAGAATTGCCCCCTTCAAGAAGAAACATCTAGAAAGCGATTTCACAAAATAGATAAAATCTTCAGAAGCCACCATATTCAAAATTCCAATGCTGCCAAAATTGCCCATCGACTTCCCAAAGAGGAGGAAAAATCTGTCCAAAACTTCCTCCCAGAATCCAAAATCACAAAAGCCTCCAACACCATCTTGTCCGAGTGATCAGGCTTGCTTTACGGACAATCTCTCTAACAATGAGGAAAACATAAAAGAGATATAAGTGAAATAGCTATGGGATGATGAATTTACAGTTAAATTTAACTGACAACGAAGCAGATGTCCAAACATGCAGAAACAATGAAATCCAGACCAAGATTAATGGCAAGAAATGGGCTCGGTTATCAACGGGAAAAAGATGTGGTGATGTTCATCAAATAAGGACCTAATAGACACCTAGTTCTCACTCCAGTTGGCTATAGTTGGACCTCACTTCTGCTCTTTCACAAGTAAATTGTTAGAAGATAAACTTACTTATAAGTTCGTAAGTGACTATCATCGTGGTACCGTAGAAAGACATATTCAAGAAACGTGGTCCAAATCCTCTGTAGAACCCTCTCCATCCATCTTCTTTAAGAAGTGCCTTTGTTGTCTTCATCACTGACGGTCTTCCACCACCATAATCGTCAATAACCTTTAAATCACCACCAAAAAATGTCGTAATTCTAACATAAATATTATATTAAGAGTCGCTGCACGCCAGAAGCAACTTGAAGGTTAACATGATCAAATTTTTTACCTGTAGCCGAGTCTTTACAGTGTCTATGGGCGTCGTAATAATCGAAGAACAAGCACCAGCAACCAATCCTGCTGTAGCCTGAACAGTCACCATCTCTACATGAGATGGTTTCTTCTCTGAATCATCGCTATAACCCAGGCTCCTAAGGTCAGGAGAAACATAAAAAATGTTGTATAGAACATATATAGAATGAAATGACAGTATCACAGCAAAGGTAAATGTCATATTTCCACAACATACGATAAAATACCTCCAAATGATGTGTTGTGCAGCACCATAGGCACCCCACCAAAGTGCAGATGCAGGAGATTGTGTAAGAGCTGTTAATCCAAAACCCCTGTACAAGCCACGGATTCCTTCAGCTTTTATTACTTTACGCACAGCATCGAATGGACCACTGCAATATATAGTCCCCGGAAGTCCTTGAACCATTAGCCTCTGGCAAATCTGGCATACGAACAGCAGGATTTTAAATTCCAACGCAAACTATTCAATGCATATCACAGTCTGTGGAATATAGTAAAAATTCTAGGAAAAAGAGCACATAAACTGAAGGAAGAAACAAAACCTTTCTTTTTTCGACCTTTAATGTGAGAAAATGGAGATATAGGGAGAACTAAAACTTGGTGCATAAATTCCTCTTTCCTCTAAGTGAAAGGGATTAACCTGCTTCTAATGGATTTTGTTGAACCTCATTCTGTTACACTAGCTCTACCAACCACGCTGACGATGTATAGGCCATCATCCACTCCCGAACTCCTTATGCCCAATAATTTCAATTTGGGTCTTCAGAAACACAGATCTTTATATTTGATCTACCCATTCTCAACAAAAGCTCTTTAATCTCGGGCAAATGTGTTAAATCGCCATTCTAATGTAGGCAGTATGTCTGTAACTACATTGACCACAACTTGTTTGTTTTTCTCTAAAGTGAATACCACAACTACTATAATTCAATCTCTGTAAGCCATAATTTAGGAGTATTTGTACTCTAATTAATATTTTAAAGACAAGGGATACACTAAAACGAAAACGTATAAGATTGATCAGTTCCAAGTCATGTATCCTAAATAAACTTCAGTCCCCGACTTTCAGAAAAGCGACTACAGCATTTACTTAATTCAGACTAATTCTCATGATTGCGAGTAGAAGGCAATCAGTGAACTAAAATTGGAAAGGTGTAAGCATGAAAATATTCCAAATACAAATTTTAAAGGACGAAGTGACGAACAAAAGAAGTAGTATACCCACCACCTCCAAAGGCACAAAGTATACACAGGAAACTAAATTGGAGAACATGCCTGCAGCTCCATTTGCAATGCCAAGGCGTGTTGCTTCAGGCATTTCCAGGCCTTGAGTGTATTTCAACATCATATCTTTCGATACTTCGAGTGAAGTTAAAGCCAGGACTCGCCCTGGCAGTGCTCCAATGGCAGATGTACCGAAGCCTCTGAAAATACCCGGCACGCCATCATTTCTAAGTATATCTCTGAATACAGAGAAGCCATTCATTTGCGAGAGTCCAGAATCGGCTACTTGCATCCGAGTCTTGACAACTGCAGTCGGATGTATCAAGGCTGACTGCACTGTGAAGAGAATAGCTCCGATAATATGAAACTTTGTCTTGTCCAACCTAAAATTAAATCATCGGACAAAGAAAACAGGATGCAATATATATAATTAACCACATGAGAAGACAGAAAATATGTACATCATCCTCAAAACTTCACACTCCATTATTGCAAAATCACTCCAGAGTTGACACCATTATACTTATGTCTCTTTTGTCACATTCTATAATTACTAACGCGTAACATTGACAAAACACACGAGCATGTGTTCTGTTTTGTAATCTTTATACAATAATAAGTTAAAACTAACCACATAGTAAATACAGGAGAAGTTTACCTGTCCCAGTTGATTTGGGTATCAGCAAGAGCAAGCTCTGGGGTGGACGCTGCTTCAGTTTCAATTGCCATTTTTATGTATATATGTATATGTATGTTTGATCAAATCAAAGTAGTAGTTGACTAGTTATAACTTATAAGCTGCAAAGTGAAAGAGAAGAACAATGGTTCAGAAGGTTCCAGGCTTGGACCAACACAACAGACTGTAAGAGGTTTTGGGTTTTACATGGTGTTTGGATTGCATAAAGGAATGGAAAGGAAAGGAAACCTTCTTTGGGTTATAATAAAGTAATAATGAAAAGTAAGAAAAAATATTTTATTTTTTTTTGAATTGGAGGAAGAAAGAAAAAGAAATTATAATTTTAAATAAAAAATTATTTGAGCCATTTTTGAGATATTGTAAAATTTAAGTTGTAATAAAAAATAATTATGTAAAAAAAATTTAGAGGCAATAAAATTTTTTTATCTTTAACTTTTCTTTTTTCTCAAAATACCTCCATTCCAATTAAAGAAAATAAAAAAATTTTAAAACTCGATTAATTTTTTATTCCCTCCCTATCCAATCATTCCCTTTAAAAATTTTAATCTAAAGAAGCTGTTAATGATAGAAGTGTATTGGGAAGAAGCGAAAGGAACTCTCCAGGACACGTCATCTAATAAGGCGGCATTGCAATAGAAAAGGTTTTTTTTTTTTTTTTTTTCTCATGCTGGTTTAGTCCTACATCACAAATTTACATATGAATTGGATTTAAATAAATCAGTACAAATATCTAATATGTTGAAGGGATGATTTCAGCAGTACATCACACATTTATATATAAATTGTATTTAAATAAACAATTAAAAAACCAGTACAAATATTCAAAATTGTTTTTTGTTCCCAGATCAATGCAAAAAATGAAATTAAGGATATAGAAATTTAAATTTTTTTTTTGATACAAGGGAAGGCTAAGCCAAACTAATCACCAACTGTTCTAGGGTAAGTTACTCCCTGTCTATCTTTCTCGATCATGATCATAAGACGCCGCGGAGGAGACTCAAGCGAATGACATCCCAAATGCAGCTGAAGACTGTAGTTAGCGAGCTAGTCAATACATTGGTTGGCCTCGTGGAAGACATGCTGAAGGTGATACTCTTCATGATTAGCAAGAATCTGCTTGCAGTCTTCGATAAGAAATCTGAGGGGGCTATACGAAGGCACTTGCGAATTAAGCAATTGAGTAGTAATTAGCGAATCAGTCTCAATCGTGAGATAAACAATGCCTAAATCAACGGCCCTTCTAAGTCCCTCCCAAACTGCCATAAGCTCAGGTTTATTATTTGAAGAGATCCTCAGATTAATAGCAAAACCGGAGGTCCAAGTACCATTAACATCGCGAAAGATGCCCCGGTTTCAGCAATACCCGGATTACCTTTTGAGCAACCGTCCGTATTAGGCTTCCATCCTTGAGTTGGTTTCTTCCACCCAACCAGAATCTCATGACTAGTACGGTGCATAAAAGTGTATTTGTCATGCCACGCCTCCCCCATCTCCATGGCCTGTCTATGGATGAAGTTCGCCAAGAAATAAAAGTTATTGTATGGAAGATTCTTGAAGTATCTCTCATTTTTCCACTTCCAAATCCACCAAACTGCTGTGGCAAAGAATATGTTCCAAGCAACCCCACGATGCTTTCTCAAACACTTAATGTTGTTGTTAAACCAATCAGACCAATTGAGATTGAAAAAAGAAGGCTTATAATTGGGCGGCAAAATCAAATTCCATACCTGTCACGCAAGAACATGATGTTGTAAGACATGGTTGGCGTCTTCAATGGTTGCAGTGCACCAAGGACAAATGGCACTGTCCATGATGCCTCTACTGGCAAGTTGGTCGCGAGTTGAAATTCTTTGAAGGGTTGCTAGAAAAAGACTTTGACACGTTGTTGACATTTGAGCTTCCACAAGCGGTCCCATTTAACGTTTGTAGCTGTTTCTGTGGTCTGTTGCCGGAGAAGGTAAGCTGAGGCAAGACTGAAAACCCTTTCAGTGTTATATTTCCAAGCCACAAAATCCTGCTTGGCATCATCCATGATAACTCGAAAGCTAGCAATTTGAAGCAGGATTGTCGTTGAGAAGCAGGCCTGAAATTTTCCTCAGTTCCAAGATCCATCTTCCTCGATATAATTTTCAATAGTCAAGTCCTTCTCGCTATCAGGAACAGGGAGAATTGCAAGAGAAATCAGCTCTGAATTGCCCACCCATCTATCAAGCCAAAAGCGAATCTTTTTCCCATTATAAACAACCCATTGGAGTCCCCTATTAAGCAGTTCTCTCCCTTTCAAGATCCCACGGCAAATGGTTGAATCGGAAGACTTGGCAGAGTAATTGAGCAGATCGTGATGAAAATATTTCTCATTTAGGACTCTAACCCACAGTAAATCCGGCGCAGTGAGGACCTTCCATCCAAGCTTAGCCATATAAGCCTCATTACCGGTTGTAGTTTATCTCAAACCAAGACCACCAAACTTTTTACATTTGCACAAGTTAGCCCAAGAAACCCAGTGAAGTTTCTTCTGTTCCCCTTCTGAACCCCATATAAAGTTCCATTGGATCTTGTCAATCTCCTTGCATGTTTGAATTGGAAGTTTGGCAATTTGCATGTAGTATGAAGGAATAACTGCAATGGTGGACTTGGCTAAGGTGACTCTTCCAGCAAAAGACAAGACGTGTTTCTTCCATCCAGCAAGTTTAGATTGAATTTTTTGAAGAATGCTTTTGTAGGTGCCATGACAAACCCTTTTGTGTATCACCGGGACTCCCAAGTAGGTACCAAGATTGATAGTAGTTGGGATACCGCTTATTCTGGATAGTTCTTGGACAATCGTGGGATCAGTGTTGCGAGAAACAAAAAACTGGGACTTCGAAGCATTAATGGATTGACCTGCCTTAGCACAAAAGCTTCACCAAACCCTTTGCATATTCATCATTTGTTCAGTAGAAGCCTCTGCAAAGAAAAGTAAATCATCAGCAAAGAAAAGATGGGAAATGGAAGTACCATTTCTGCAAATTTTGATAGGTTTCCAACTATGGTTTTCAACTTCACAATATATCATACGAGATAGTCGTTCAATGCACATAATAAAAATATAAGGAGAGAGAGGGTCTCCCTAATGAATTCCCCTATTTGGAGAAAAAATGAGGGGATGGGACCCCATTCCAAAGAACGCATGTTGAAGCCATTTGAAGACATGATGAGGGAGATGATTTTATTTGGAAGCTTAGCTTGGCAAATAGTGTCCTCGATGAAAGCCCAACTGAGGCGATCATAGGCTTTTTTGAGGTCAACCTTGATGGACATAAAACCCCGCTTACCCTTTATGCGCTTCAAGTGGTAGACAATCTCTTGAAGAAGAATAGTGTTATCAGAAGTAGACCTTCCTGGAAGAAAACTGCTTTGACTTGGAGAAATCCAATCAACAAGAAGGGGCTGCAAACGATTAACCAAAATCTTAGTAATCAGCTTAGCAAGGACATTAAGAAGACTGATCGGTCGAAATTGGTTAATGAACTCCGGATTCTTAGATTTAGGAATGAGAGTAATCCAGGATTTATTAATATTTCTCGGAAAGATGCCTGTTTGGAAAGCTTTTTGAACTAAGTCTATCACGGATCCTCGAACCACGGACCAACAATTTTGGAAAAAGGCTGCAGGCAAACCGTCTGGGCCCAGAGCCTTAGAAGCTGACATTTGAAAAAAGGCCACTCTAATCTCTTCTTTAGTCATAGGAAGATTAAGATGCTTCATGTAAAGATCTGCAAATAAAGGAAACAAAGCATCAAAAAAGTTGGAAGGTGATGCGTCATAGCATGTATATAAATTCTTAAAATGACTAATTGAAATTTGTTGAAGAGTGGGGGCGTCATAGATCCAAACACCCTCTTCGTTCTTAAGACACAAAATTCTATTTTTCCTCATGCGATGAAGGGTGGAGAGGTGGTAGTATCTCATATTACGATCCCCGGAGTTGAGCCATTATTTTCTTGACTTCTAGAACCAGTAGACTTCTTCTTGGTGTAAAGTATCTTCATAATCCTTCCTTAACTTCTTCTCAAGTCTCAATAAAGATGAGTTATAATTGTTATGTAAAGATCCTTGGATGCCTTTAATCCGAGCGAGTAATATGCGCTTGCGAGCAAATATATTACCAAAATTGCTAGAATTCCACTGGTTGAGCTTAGCGGCAATGTCTTTAATACAGGCACTGATATCATTTATTTGATTAGACCAGTTAGAATCTGTTGTACGTTTTAAATTACTCGCAAGTGCACGAACCGTATGAAGGTATAGCTCAAGCAAATACGAGGTCGATCCCTCAGAGACTTGTTTAGTTAAGGTCAAGTTTTAGACTACGATTTAGATTTTCTAATCTAATTGGAAAGATTGATATTTCAAGTTGAAATAAAATAGTAAAAGACTAAATAATAAATCTAAATAAGTAAGACGATTAAAAATCCTAAGATAAAAGTAATTAATAATTTTAAGAACAAAAATAAAATAATACTAAAAGAATATGTAATGAATCTAGAGACTTAATAAATAAATTCTAAAATAAGAACAACTAATAAATTATAAAACGAAAAAAATTAATAACTTGAGTAAAATCAATTAAAATAAACTAAATCAAGGAAATATTAGAAAAGAAAATAACTAATTAAATAAAAGACGAAGGTTAAAAAGTGAAACTAAACAAGTAATCGTAAAAGGCTAAGGTTTGGAATCCTCCTTGCTAATCCTAACGTCAACTATATTTGATCATTAATTTTTTCCAAATTTTACTACATGATAATCTCGCAGTCTAGCCTCGTTACCATGGAAGATATCATCTTTTAAGCCCTAAGTTAATGAATCCCAAAAGTATGTTTATTCTAACTTTGCAAAAGAATCTTCAAATTATTAATTGTATCCCAACTAGAAATCACAATTAATATTCGGCGTTAAAAATCAAAACTTTCAATTATTAAGAACTATTCAAAGCATGAGAAAAACATGATTAAACCCATCTAAGAAATTATCTCAACAATTGATGAAAGAATAAACATTAAACATGAATGATCAAGTTATGGGAAAAAAAATTAATTCACAAATATAATATCTATTAAAATTAACAAGGTTTCATCGTCACCTTAGCGAAGAAAATTAGCCTGACATTCTAACGAAACTAAAATAACAATTCTGAAAAATAAACATTATTTAAATAAATTAAAGTAAAGGAAAGAAAACGTTACAGAGTTTAAATGCGAAGAAACTCCAAAAGCATCCTAATGTCTCGCAGTAGAAGAAAAATTAATAAAACTAAACTAATTTTTTTATTGAATTTCCACCGCTGCTGCTCTGCTCACTGCCCCCTGTTTCGTTTTTCACGTGCCTTATATAGGCACAAAGTTTTTTTCCTCAACCGACTTTGGCTAATGGGCCAAGGCTTTGCTGACTTTTTTTTTTTTTATTCCAAGTCCAACTTGGACTTGTTTGCTTTTCTTTTTTTATTTTATTATTCCAAGTCCAAAAGTGGACTTGGATGATGTACGGCCAAGGCTTATGATAAGCCTTGGTCAACTATTATTTTTTTTTTCCTTTTTTTCTATTTTATTTCCTTTTGTTTTATTTCTTCAAATTAAATATTATTCAATAAGCTTTTGATCTTTTCTTCTTGTGTAATTCTTCAAAACTTTGCTCTAAGTGTTATTTTATCAGCACAACTCTTGATCTGCATGTCCTCGAGTTCTTCATATTTAATTACTTTATCACGTACAAATAACTTTTTAGTCCTGAAATATGAAAAAGTCTCAAATAAGTGATAAACAAATTAATGACTTAATACTTATTAATTATGCTCAAATTGAATGTAACAAAGTCTAATTTAAATATATAAAAATATGCAAACCCCGAGTTATATCACAACCCCCAATCAGCGTATTGCTAGTCCCTAGCAATTGAAGCGATTTAAAATATTATTGAATAAACGAACATCAAATGATTTTTCTTTTCTTCCCTTAACCTTCACTCAAGTCAATACACCAAGCAAAAAGCTACAATTGTTAGAGATACTTCACAAATCGTCAACTCAGCATGTGTGAATGTGTTAGCAAGCACAATACCAACTCCTCATCTTCAGATATCACGACTCAAGTCCCGTTTCAGAGAATACATGTCAACTTAATCCCCACAGATATGATCACTCAACAAGCAACAACACTCAGAGGATAAGGTGTAATACTCTCAACTAGTATATGTGAGTGGAGGAATATAAACAAATAAGAATCTTACATATAAGCATGAATGAAGGAACAGTAATAAAGAAGATATAATATTTAGTCTCATGAAAGGAATACCAAAAATACTTCATATCACCCTTTTAGATCCATCACATATAGTTAACATTGCCATGTAACCCCTAAGATCAAGTAATGACTTTTTTAGGACGCAATGTAGGTAAAAATGATATATATATAGGGGTTAAGGTTAAGTGGTGATTGTTGAAAGTGTCTCAATATTATTTGGGAAATACTTTCACCTTTCTATTCAATACTTTTTTTTTTTTACTCTTTTCTCATTCACATCTTTCATAACTCCATTAGTCTTTCATTAACTTTTTTTTCAATTTTTTTTGTTTTTGTTTTCTTGTACTTTTTTTTGTATTCCCTCCCCCCCCTCATCCCACTCCCACTCCCACTCATTCTCCCTTTTTTTATGGAAAAAATACACATTTTCATCACTGTTTTTCTTCCCCTCAACTATGAAAACTTCAATAACGATAGAAAACGTCTCAAATAAGTCATCCTACTCTAAGAAGATAAAATCATTAGTAACAAGAGTAGCTAATGCAACTAACAAATTTAAGCTCATAATCTCCATCAATGCTGAAAGAATGTTTCCACTTTCTACTTGAAACACTTTGGGAAAATGGGTTTACGAAGGAAAGGCTAATTTCAAGGCTCAACGGGGCGACTAGCAGTTATGTAAAGAAAAGAAAAGAAAAAAAAGAATATATTATTATAAGGCTCAAAACAAGAAACAGGGCCTAACTGTCATCTCTTAAGGATATACATGGCTTACCTAAAATTTCATGACTTCACTTCAAGTGTGACATAAAGAATTTTTAGGCAAATAAATAAAAGAATAACGAGACTATTGAATGATATAACATGAGCTTCCATAAAGGAAAATAATTAGATAGCTAAGAAAGTAACACTCTGCAATAAATGATAGGCTCAAGACTCACAAGGGTTGAAATAGTTTTCACATATTATCTTCTGGTTATCTCATCATTCAATCCTTCAACAAAAAGTAGTATTGTGTTGCTACATGAATGTGCAAGGAGCTGAGTATGATGACAGTAAAGTCCTTTTCACAAAAGCGGCTAATTAACTTGGCATACAACTTAAGCTAAGACAAGGGAAAAAGAAGGGAGAAACAAAAATAATGATGATTGAAAAAATAACTCCCCACCCCCAATCAAAACCAAACATTGTCCTCAATGTTTAAAAATAAACTCTCAAATATATGCAACAATGAACGGAGGGTAAAAACAAATAAAGAAAGCGCATGAGAACAAGTAAGCTAAGAAAATAAAGTATATACGAGAACATACCTGAAGCACTTGAGAAGAAAAAGGAAAACAATGCCTTAAATCTGAAACTATTTAGTGAAATCCAAAAAAAAAAAAGAGAAAGCAAAGTAACAAGAAACAACAAAAAGAATAAAAGACTTCTTTTTTTTTTTTTACTTTTTCCAATTTTATATTTTTTTGTTGACCAACCCTATTTACATCCCCATACAAAGTCTCCGAACTCTAGGAGGTACTAAAACCGACTCTATGAAACAATAAAAATAATAAATTAAAAACAAAAATAGAAAAAAAAAGATAGAATTTAAATACCTGGATCTATTTAATGTCAGCCAATAAGACAAATCCTGTGAAACTTCAGAAATAGAGTTAACCAAGTACATTAAAAATGCGGAGAAGAGGCCATTAATTTCAAACTACCAACGTACTCAAACCCCGGTCAGTCCCCCATACTTAGGAGGGAAAGCTAGGTATTACGCTTTCAACCAATGGTTTTACTTTCATAGTATCCATCCTAGTCAACCCCAAGACTTCCATTACACAAGATAATCCATTTTCGAGAAAATGGTAAAGCCCACTATAACCCAGTGGAGGTCCAACCAAAAGTTGGGAAAAATAAAGATTGCATAAAAAGTATTTTAATCCTGATAAACAGGATCATCTACTAGGACCTCTTCGATCTCTGGGTTTTTAAGTTCTATAAATGGTTTTAATCGTTGCCCATTCACTTTAAATATATTACCATTCTGAGGATTTTCAATTTCAATAGCACCATGAGCATAGACAGTTCGCACAACATATGGATCAGACCACCTAGATCTCAGTTTTCCTGGAAATAAACGTAAACGGGAATTATACAGCAAGACTTTTTGACCAGGCTCAAAGGATTTCCTAAAGATGTTAGAATCATGCACTTTCTTCATTCTATCTTTATATGACTTGGCACAATCATAAGCATCATTACGGATTTCCTCCAACTCATTGAGTTGAAGTTTTCTTTGAAGACCTGCCTTATCAAGATCAAAATTTAAAGTTCTGATAGCCCAGTATGCCTTATGCTCTAGTTCAACAGGAAAATGACATGTCTTACCAAATAGTAGACAATACGGCGACATTCCAATGGGAGTCTTATATGCTGTTCTATATGCCCACAATGCATCATCTAATTTCAAAGACCAATCTTTCCGTGTGGAATTTACAGTCTTTTTTAGAATTCTTTTTATCTCCTTATTGGATATTTCAACTTGGCCACTAGTCTGTGGGTGATAAGGAGTAGCTACCTTATGAGTAATGCCATATTTTTTCATTAACTGCTCAAACACCTTATTGCAAAAATGTCTACCCCCATCACTAATGATTGCCCTTGGAGTACCAAATCGTGCAAAAATGTACTATTTCAAAAATTTAACAACTGTTCTATGATCATTACTCCTACATGCTTTAGCCTCTATCCATTTTGACAAATAATCTACTCCAACTAGAATGTAAAGATTACCAAAAGAATTAGGGAATGGCCCCATAAAATCAATACCCCAAACATCAAAAATATCAACAATTAAAATTGGGTTCAAAGGCATCATGTTTTTCTTACCAATACTCCCTAATCTCTGGCATCGTTCACAAGCTCTACAATAATCATGCGAATCACGAAATATAGAAGGCCAATAAAATCCACATTGCAAAATTTAAGTAGCTGTTTTCCTAGAGCTAAAATGACCACCACATGCATGATCATGACAAAAAGAAATAATATTTTGTTGTTCACTTTCAGGAATGCATCTTCTAATAATCTGGTCAGGACAATATTTAAACAAGTAGGGATCATCCCAAAAGAATTGTTTTACCTTAGACAAAAACTTGAACTTATCTTGCTTGCTCCAATGTGTTGGTAGCTGATTTGTAACCAAGTAGTTTACAATATTAGCATACCATGGTGTTTGAGAAATCTGTAGCAGCTGCTCATCAGGAAAAGACTCAACAATAGGAGAAACATCATCATCATGCTCAATCACTAATTTAGATAAATGACTAGCTAATACATTTTCTGACCCCTTTTTATCTCTAATGTCAAGATCAAATTCTTGAAGAAGTAAAATCCATCTAATGAGTCTAGCCTTAACATCCTTTTTAGAGAACAAATATTTCAAAGCAGCATGATCAGAAAATATGACAACTTTAGACCCTAGAATATAAGATCTGAATTTTTCCAAAGCAAAAACAACAGCCAATAGCTCTTTCTCAGTGGTGGAATAGTTCAATTGAGCATCATTCAGTGTTCTGCTAGCATAATAAATCACATGAGGAAGTTTATCAATTCGTTGACCCAAAACAACACCAATAGCATAATCAGAAGTATCACACATAATTTCAAAATGTACATTCCAATCAGGTGGTCTAATAATAGGTGCAGAAGTCAATTAATTTTTCAGTCTATTGAAAGCTTCAATACATGCATCATCAAAAACAAAAGGTGTATCCTTACCAAGGAGATTACATAAAGGTCTAGCTATCTTACTAAAATCTTTTATGAACCTCATGTAAAATCATGCATGGCCAAAAATGATCTAATTTCTTTTACATTCCTAGGAAAAGGAAGATTAGAAATCAAACCCATTTTTGCCTTATCTACTTCAATGCCTTTTTCAGAAATGATATAACCAAGTACAATACCTTTTTTAACCATGAAGTGTCATTTTTCCCAATTAAGCACAAGATTCTTTTCTTTACACCTAGCTAGCACCAAATATAAATTATGCAAACAAGTATCAAATGAAGTTCCAAAGACAGAAAAATCATCCATAAACACTTCTAAAAATTGCCCAACCATATCAGAAAAAATACTAATCATGCATCTTTGAAAAGTGGCCGGAACATTGCACAACCCAAAAGGCATGCGACGATATGCAAAAGTGCCAAATGGACATGTAAATGTTGTCTTTTCTTGATCCTCAGGTGCAATTGCAATTTGATTATAACCAGAATATCCATCAAGAAAACAATAATATCTATGGCCAGCTAATTTTTCCAACATTTGATCTATGAAAGAGAGAGGGAAGTGATCGTTCCTAGTCATAGAATTCAATTTACGATAATCAATACACACTCTCCACCCAGTTTTCACTCTTGTTGGAACTAGCTCATCATCTTCATTTTTAACAACAGTTACACCAGACTTCTTAGGTACTACCTGCACAGGACTCACCCAATTACTGTCAGAAATAGGATAGATAACACCCACATCTAAAAGTTTTAGAATTTCAGCCTTTACCACATCTTGCATGATAGGATTTAGACGCCTTTGTGATTTACGTGTAGACTTAGCATCTTCATCCAAATAGATTCTATGCATAACAACTGATGGACTAATACCCTTAATGTCTGCTATTGTCCAACCTATGGCCTCTTTATGCTCTTGTAAAACACTCACTAACTGATGTTCTTGAGACTCATCTAAATCAGAAGCTACAATGGCGGGCAGTGTCTCATTAGCTCTTAAAAAGACATATTTAAGGGTTTATGGCAAAGGTTTTAACTCTAACTTAGGTGGCTCTACTACAGATGGTAATAGTGGTGATGAGGAAAGGGTAAGCGGTAATGGTTTAGGCTGCTACTTATCAACATTCATGAGAGGCACATAATCTAGCAAAGAATTAACCTCAGCAACAACATTATCAATATCCAAATCAAAACCAAAATGAGCTAAACATACTTCTAATGGGTCAACACAACTTGACTGCACAAATGCATCATGAACTAAATCTTCAACCATATTAACTTCACAGACATCATCATTATCATCAGGCATTTGTTTACTTATATGAAAAATATTAAGCTCAACAGTCATGTTACCAAAAGAAATTTTCATCACACCATTCCTACAATTAATCAATGCATTTGATGTGGCTAAAAATGGACGACCCAAAATAACATGAGTTTGCACAGCAAGGTTATCAACAGGCTCAGTATCCAAAACAACAAAATCCACCGGGAAGTAAAAAGTATCTACCTTAATCAAAACATCCTCAACTATACCTCTCGGAATTTTCACAGATCTATCAGCTAACTGCAGTGTCATCTTAGTAGGCTTTAGCTCACCTAGACTTAATTGTAAGTAAACAGAGTAAGGCAGTAAATTCACACTTGCACCTAAATCTAGCAAAGCTCTCTCAATATGATGTTCTCCAATTTTGCAAGTTATAGTAGGAGATCCAGGATCTTTATACTTAACATGATATTTATTTTGAATCACTGAGCTCACTTGTTCTGTTAAAAATGCTTTCTTAGGAACATTTGTCTTTCTTTTTACTGTAACAAGATCTTTCAAAAATTTAGCATACGCAGGCACTTGTTTAATGGCATCCAGAAAGGGTATATTTATTTGTACCTGCTTGAAGACCTCTAAAATGTCACCAACCTGTGCACTGTCTTTCTTACTAAGAAGCCTATGGGGAAATGGAGCTTTAGGCACGAACTCTTTAATTTCAGGCTCTATGACTCTAGGATGTGACTCTTTAGGCTCTATAGGTGTATCATGTGATGAATGCACTCTACTTTCATTATGATCATCCTCAGAGTTTTTAGTTTTCTCTACTTTCCTATTGCTACGCTCAGGAACAGTCACATGGTTATCAATTTGCTTACCAGACCTAAGTGTAGTGATGGATTGCACATGCTCTTGCCCTGAATTAGAACTAGATGCCCCATTAATAGCATATTGCCCCTTTGGATTGGGTATGGGTTGACTTGGAAATTTTCATTTCTCTTTTTCTCCTACTTGTGTAGCCAATTGACCCATCTGAGTCTCTAACTTAGATATAGCATTAGTGTTCAATTGAGTTGAATTTTTCATGTCCTGAATTGCCTGGGTCGTGGTCTACATGAATGCTTTAAAAGACTCCTCTAGTGATGATTGTTGCCTAGACTGACCTGCAAATTGAGGTGGAACCTGAGCATGAGAGTAGTTATGATTAGGTGGCCTAAACTGATTTTGATATTGCACTGGTGGGACAACTGGGTTACCAGAAGGTTGATTTAATTTTCATGAAAGATTTGGATGGTTTCGCAAATTAGGATTATATGTCACCACATATGGATTAACAAATGGTCTTCCTAAATTATTAAGTGAATTTGCTTGTTCAGGATGACACTCATTATATGCAGGCATAGAAGGACACATTGCAGTTACATGCATAGGGCTCGCACAAATAGAACATATTTCATTATGAACATTGTTAACAGAACCTCCTCCATTATTCACAGCTAAGGCATCTACTTTTCTTGTAAGAGCATCTAATCTAGCCTTTATATCTACCTCCTCACTAATCTCATACAAACCCCCTTTCTTTGCTGTCTGAACTGACTTCTCTTTACGGTTAGAGAAATCCCATTGCTGGGAGCTCTCTGACAAACCTTCAAGAAAATTATATGCATTATCCTCTATTAGACTCAAGAAACACCTACCATTCATTTACTCTACCATATTCCTACTTGACTGTGTCAACCCATTATAAAAGTATTGCACTAATCTCCAAGTTTCAAAACCATGATGAGGACATTTAATTTGCAAATTCTTAAACCTTTCCCAACTTTCATAAAATTTTCCATGCTCATTCTGACAAAAATCAGTAATTTCTCTCCTTAAAGCATTAGTTTTTTTCATGGGAAAGAATTTTGACAAAAACTTTTTTACCATTGCTGCCCAAGATGTAATAGATCCAGAAGGAAGAGAATTAAGCCATGCTTTGGCCTTATCCTTTAGTGAAAAAGGAAATAGGCGCAAGCGAACAGATTCTTCAGAAAAATTTTGAAATTTAAATGTAGTACATATTTCAAAAAATTCTTTAACATGCAAATAAGGATCCTCTCTATCTAGACCATGGAAAGTGAGAAGAAGATTTATTACCTGTGGCTTTAACTCAAAATGTGCGGCTGTAGTGGCAGGCAAAACTATGCATGAAGGAGGATTGGTAGAGATGGGGTGGAACAACTCCCTAAGAGGCTTAATCTCCTCTCCCTGTTGACTTATTTTAGATTCTTGTTTTAACTCAATGCTAACTAGCCTGTTTGTATGATCACGTGCCCAAACTTTTATGCAACACAAATCTCACACAAAAAGAAACAAAGAAAGAAAATAAAGAATGCACTTATTATTATTTTTAATTTTATTTTCGTTTTTTTTTTGTTCAAAAAGCAATAAAACAACTAGTAGAAGAAAAGTCTAACCAAAAGTCTAAAAACTTATCCCATTCAATTCCCCGGCAACGGCGCAAAAAACTTGTTGTACATTTTAAATTACTCGCAAGTGCACGAACCGTATGAAGGTATAGCTCAGGCAAATACGAGGTCGATCCCTCAGAGACTTGTTTAGTTAAGGTCAAGTTTTAGACTACGATTTAAATTTTCTAATCTAATTGGAAATATTGATATTTCAGGTTAAGGTAAAATAGTAAAAGACTAAACAATAAATCTAAATAAGTAAGATGATTAAAAATCCTAAGATAAAAGTAATTAATAATTTTAAGAACAAAAATAAAGTAATTCTAAAAGAATATGTAATGAATCTAGAGACTTAATAAATAAATTCTAAAATAAGAACAACTAATAAATTAAATGAAATAAATTAATAAATTATAAAACGAAAACAATTAATAACTTGAGTAAAATCAATTAAAATAAACTAAATCAAAGAAATATTAGAAAATAAAATAACTAATTAAATAAAAGACGAAGGTTAAAAAGTGAGACTAAACAAGTAATCGTAAAAGGCTAAGGTTCGAAATCTACCTTGCTAATCCTAATGTCAACTATATTTGATAATTAATTTTTTCCAAATTTTACTACATGATAATCTCGCAGTTTAGCCTCGTTACCATGGAAGATATCATCTTTTAAGCCCTAAGTTAATGAATCCTAAAAATATGTTTATTCTAACTTTGCAAAATAATCTTCAAATAATTAATTGTATCCCAACTAGAAATCACAATTAATATTCAGCATTAAAAATCAAAACTTTCAATTATTAAGATTCATTCAAAGCATGAGAAAAACATGATTAAACTCATCTAAGAAATTATCTCAACAATTGATGAAAGAATAAACATTAAACATGAATGATCAAGTTATAGGAAAAAAAATTAATTCACAAATATAGTATCTATTAAAATTAACAAGGTTTCATCGTCACCTTAGTGAAGAAAATTAGCCTGACATTCTAACGAAACTAAAATAACAATTCTAAAAAATAAACATTATTTAAATAAATTAAAGTAAAGGAAAGAAAACGTTACAGAGTTTAAATGCGAAGAAACTCCAAAAGCATCCTAATGTCTCGCAGTAGAAGAAAAACTAATAAAACTAAACTAATTTTTTTATTGAATTTCCGTCGCTGCTGCTCTGCTCGCTGCCCCCTGTTTCGTCTTTCATGTGCCTTATATAGGCACAAAGTTTTTTTCCTCAACCGACCTAGCCCAATGGGCCAAGGCTTTGCTGACTTCTTTTTTTTTTTTTATATTCCAAGTCCAACTTGGACTTGTTTGCTTTTTTTTTATATTATTATTCCAAGTCCAAAAGTGGACTTGGATGATGTACGGCCAAGGCTTATGATAAGCCTTGGTCAACTTATTATTATTATTTTTCCTTTTTTCTATTTTCTTTCCTTTTGTTTTATTTCTTCAAATTAAATATTCTTCACTAAGCTTTTGATATTTTCTTCTCGTGCAATTCTTCAAAACTTTGCTCTAAGTGTTATTTCATCAGTACAACTCTTGATCTGTGTGTCCTCAAGTTCTTCATATTTAATTACTTTCTCACGTACAAACAACTTTTTAGCCCTGAAATATGAAAAAGTCTCAAATAAGTGATAAACAAATTAATGACTTAATACTTATTAATTATGCTCAAATTGAATGTAACAAAGTCTAATTTAAAAATATAAAAATATGCAAACCTCGACTTATATCAGAATCAACAAAAGAATGAAAGTCTGGATGAGAGCACCAGGTGAGCTCGAAATGATAGGGCCTGGGAAGGGCTGGTTCGTCACGCCTATCAGTTGTAATGAGAATGGGCGTCCGAAGAAATTCTAGGTAGACGTTCAACTGCGGCATGCGGGAAAAAAAAGTTCCACTCAAGGTTGGCGTAGGCTCGATCAAGTCTCTCTAAAATGCATTGACCCATGTCCCACGAGTTAGACCAAGTAAATCTTGGGCCCACAAATCCCAAGTCAATAAGGTTGTAATCATTGCGCCAATTATCAAACTGAATCATCTTCCGAGTAATCCCCGAACAACCTCTTTTTTTATCTTCGGCAAGGCCTACTTGATTAAAGTCACCTGCAATAAGCCAGTGGAAATCAAGATCAGTTGAAGCATCACGAAGTGCCAACCACAATAAAGATCTCACCGACTCCGTAGGACTAGCATAGACAGCCGAGAAAATCCAATCTTGTCTACCAGCCGAAATTTTGGTATTGATGACTTGAGGACCTGCAGAAAGTAAATCAATATGCAAAATCCTATCATCCCAAATAATCCAAATGCCACCAAAGAAACCTTCAGCTTCGACTCTGAGAGAATTAGTCATTCGAAGGGAAGATATAATTTTATTGGCTCTGTTACAACTAACTCGAGGTTCCATAATAACAACAATATCTGGTTGGTGAATTCTTGACAACTCACGCAACTCCTGGCGAAACTGGTCATTGGTAGCCCCACGACAGTTCCACAAGAGAATCTTAAAATTCATAAAAAATATGGAGGCCCCTGCAGAAGGGGAAGAAAGAAAAAGATTGTTGGTTGAGCATCCAATTCCAAGCCACAGGTAGAATCCACAACTATATCCATTTTTTGAAGACTGATGTCTGGTAGTCCTCTATCGAAAGCACTGCAATCAACGGTATGCGTTGTTGGGACATCCCTCATCTAATCATTTTCGAGAATTGGAGGGTCACCATCAGCTTTGTCAATTGGTGAAAGGTCCGTGGAAGTAGTGGCCATAGCTAATTGATTGGTTGGGCGAGGCTCTCTTTTAGTTACTTCCTTCTTAGTAAAAGTTGGGCCAAAGGATTTTTGTTGTTTAAATGAGATATCTTGAACCACCATATGCGACTCTTTTTGCGATGAAGCAGCTATTTTGATTGGCTTTGAGAAAGAAGACTTGTCACTGTTATTGTGATGAATCACTGTAGGGGTCGGTGAAGGGATCGTGACACACTCTGTCGCACCATCCTCTGTTTCCTCTAAACCACTGAGAACACCGAAGCGAGATTCGCTTGCCAACTCTTCTGATTTGCCCTTATTGTTATGAGTATGACATTCTTACCTTTATTCATACCCTTATCATCAATTTTTGACTCACTTCTAAAATGGTTACTGCTTCTTTCTTCTCCTTTGTTATCATTTCGTTTGTTATGGTTATCTTGCCGGGTTGCAGCAGGACGCCTTGGAACTCTTCTCTGGACAAATATCCAATTCCCAAAATTAGAACCTGTCTCCCAATCATTTTGATTATCTCATGGCTGTGATTGAAGCTCAGGTTTCTTTGAAGAATTCTCTTCATTAACAGTCTCTATCTCAACACTAGGTTTGTTAATTGTACATTGTTCCTTTCGGTGTCCATAGGTGCCACACTCAAAACAAACCATATGAATCCCCTCATACTCCACCCTTTGAATAGTTCTCCTCCTTCGAAATTTAGCAACTAGAGGTTTAGAAAGGTCAACTTGAACAACCACACGTGCAAATTTACCTCTAGTAACATACTCAGTAACCTTATCCATTTTCAAAGTTTCACCAACCATATTACCCATTTTTCGCAACATCTTTTCTTTATAGTATTCCACTGGAGCCCCAGGGAATCTCACCCAAATTGCCATGGTGGAAACTGATGCTGAGTAAGGGCAAAATTATGGGACCCATTTTCGGGCAGTAAGATAATGGTTAGCTAGGAGCCATAGTCCCTCAATTAAGACATCGTCTGTAACACCCCATTCCCTCACAGAAATAGGGGCTCTATAAATCCACTATATACAACCCGATCCCAATCCCAAGTCACGAAAAACGAGAAAAAATAGACGGAGTTTTCCCTATTTATAGGACTAACCGATAACCTGCGAATAATCGAATATAATCACAAAACCATAATCCAACATTCTCCTACCATTCCAACTCTAACCAACCAGTTACGCCCCGTCTCCAGGCCATCCAGGCCTTAGATAAAAACAACAAGATAAGTACACAAGCATGCGTGGGATTCAACCATTGAAATACTATGTTATAAAATCACTTATCATACCACTCTAACCTTGTCTATAAACCCTTCTTGTAATTAGAGACCGTCAATCATCTACTTATCACACCCAAGCATGCATGAAAGACATATAACGAAAGTACTTTAAGTTATTACAGTCATTTACAATCCTGCCAAACATGTTGGCTAAACTTACAACACTTTACAACATTCAAAAAGGTCGAGAATATATACAAGACAATAGGTCACAAAATAGACTATAAACAACTAACATCTACTTGGCGCTAGGGCCCACGAAGCATATACAAGCATCCACAAAAATTAGTAGCAAGGTATCACGTAGTCAAGGAGTCTCATGAGTCTTGTCCTCAGCAGGCTCAAGGGAAGCCGAATTTGCTTTACCTGAAATTATTAGCAACGAGAGTGAGCATACAAAACACATATGCCCAGTGAGGAAGGAGAAATGGGAACAGTATGTCGGGGTTCGTGCAATGCAACAAATACATGTAATATACAATAAATAGACACAAGAATTCAATGAAATACCACACAATAAAAAGGATATAATCTCGATGATCCTGAATAATCCAATTCTCGAACCACGATCCACGAACAGAAACCCGAAGAATAATGTCACTGATAACGATAAGTCGGCATCCCCTTATAATTCCAAGTTGGGTGTACTCTGGATATACCCCGAAATCCTACAACCCAACTCTCCCTGGGCGGCATCCCAAGTGAGAGAGGAACTGGGCAACCATAGTAGCCGAGGTAGACCGGCAACCCCAATGCCGCCTGGTTTTCACGACACTACCACGTCCAAATAGTTGCGCAACCACGATGCAATGCACTCAAAATGATAACAATAGAATAAATCAATAAACACATGATTGAGGGACAACAAAGTAGGTTGCCCTCTCACACAAGATATATACAACAAGTGCACGTAATCTATGTACAAGTAAATAAGCTATTATGCACATAAGGATGAAGACTCCCTTACCTGAAATTAAGCCAAGCACACAAGAGAATAGCTCCGATTTACTTCAACTTTCCCGAATTAGCTCGAATATGTAACCCTAGTGTGTTCATATAAGTTTAGCACTTTAGCAATTAATTATATCAATTCCAACTTGTAATCACTTATTCACACAAGTTCATAACCCATACACAATTGAACTACAAAGTTCACCTTATCCTATCATTAGATAGTATAGGAGATATTAAAAGCATCAAATACCATCAAGTTAAGATTATAAGTTATAAATTCCAATTACTCTTATTTACAACAATCAATAATCATATAACTAGATGAGCTATCCTTATAGTCCTACTCACTTAGCATACAATGTCTATTAGAATTTGATCTTTACCAAAATACAAGCAATATAAACATTAGAACAAGATCTAAACATTAAATATGAAAATAACTATATGTGCACAAAGGGGTCATCAACACATTTTTCACGAAACTCTACAAAAAGTTCAAATATATTCTAGAATGCATTCAAATACACAACAAGCATCTACCTGACAATACAAGTGTCAAAACACCCAATTCCCGTGTTTTTCCCTTTTATTATCCTAAGTCATTTAACTCCAAACCGAAGGCTAAGGCTCAAGATTCACAAACTAACTATTCTAATATTCTACTTACACATTATGGCACACTTAGAACCCTTGAAATCATTCATTAACTCGTGTTAGCCACAAAAGTCCCAATTACCCCTTTGCGCGTTTGTGCTACAAGTATTTTAACCAAAGCTCAACTAAGAGTTAAAAAAGCACATTTAGTCCCTACTTACCCTAAGAACACCAAATATAGCAACCAAATTCACCCGGATTCGCATTACACCCGATACCCCTTTTTAAAAGTCGCTAAATTTGCATTTTTACCAAGTTACAAGCAATTAAATATCACGGGGTTCTTAATCTATCTTTATTAACATCTAAGACACCTATTAGAAGCAAGGGATCGAGCTATAACGCATAATTTCACAAAACCCTAAAAACCGTCACATTCACTACCCTAAAATCAAACCATCGAATTTAACCGTTTAAAAAGCGAAACAATTGCATAAACTTGGTCTCTACAACATGTATGCATCATATATAACAAGATTTGAGCATAACATAAGCCAATAGCAACAAATCTAGAAATTCAACATTTTGATACAACTTTATATACACAAAAAAATGCAAAATCCCTCACCACAAGTACGTAGGAGCTTGTAGGATGCTAGAGGACACACAAAAACATTTGCTCCTAGCTTGCAAGGGCTTGAATCCAAGAGTTGATGAGCAAAAATCTCTCCTTCCTCTCTTATGGGGCTGTCAGATTTGGGGGGCACTATTTGGGCTTTTTTTTTTTTCTTTCTATGCTATATGTATGTATGTGGTGTATATGGGGTATATTAATTAAGTGGGCTGATGTAGTCTTTAGGTAATAGCTCAAAACTTACTCCATTAAGTTTAAAATGCAGTTTAAAAAGTCTAGCTAACTAAAATATAAAGTTAGACTACGTAACACTATTCACTAGTTCAACAAAACATTTTCTAAATGGGTGCTCTCAACACTAATCGCTCAAATGCACTTTTTTCTCATTCCTAAAACAATTAATATGATTTAAGAAAAATGCTAATTCAAAATAAATAAGTGGTTGAAAAACGTGATGAATAGTAATCATATAAAATAACAAGTGATGTATTCATATTTTCAGGCTTATTTGTTTGTTTTTTAGAATTAATTATGCACATTAATTATAATGTTTGATCATTTTAGTTGTGTTTTTGTGCGTGTAAAAATTGAATGATGAAAAAGTATTTGGGGCTGAATTGAAAGAAATTGGATGAAAAAGCTGATAGCAAAGATTTGTTCGTGAATGATGAAGGATGGTGAAAAGAATTACAAAGGAACAAAAAAAAAAAAATTAAGAAAACAAAAGAAAGGAAACATAATAAAAAAATAATAACAAAAAAATTTATATATATGCCAAGTCCACGTTGGACTTGGTGTTGAAAGGACAAAAAAAATTAAGCCAAGTCCAACGTGGACTTGGCCATGCAGAGCCCACAATTGAGGCGGTGGCAATTTGTTATAAAAGCAACAGCAACGCAGCAGGAAAAAAGGCACCGAGGAGAAAAAGAAGGTGCGCGGCGCAGAGGAAAGAAAAGGAAAAAATAGAGAGCAAAACAGCAAGCAACGAAGGAAAAAAAGCTTTGGCGACGAGGAAAAAAACAGCAGCAAGTTCGGTTTATTTCTTTTCATAAATTCTTCTTCAATTTTCAGTTGGGATTTAGATTAAATTATTATTTTCAACAGATTCGAATTAATTTATGGAGAAGTTTAATTTACTTTCTTTTTATAATATTGATTCAGTTTTGTTGAACATGAACAATTAATTCATTGTTTAGGGTAGGATTACTATGTAATAGTTTAATTTTATGGTCTTGAACTTGGTTTGAATATTTTGATGCGAGTTTTATATATTTGATTTACGTGCTTTATTATTTATTTCCTATTAATTCATTACGCTTGTAGCTAGTGTTTTATAGGAATTCATACAATAGATCAAATATATAAATTGAGCTTTATTGCGAAAACTATAGGTTGTACCGTAGTTTTTCTCCACTTAATTAATTAACTCGTAAGCCTAGGATTTTAGGACAAATCTATACTCTGGCTAGATAAAGGACTTGGAGATAGCGTTGCACCTCTAAACTAGGTCTAACTCGTTAATTAGTTAACTTTAGGTGATTATTTAATTAATTAGGCTTGTAGTCTAATTTTGCATCAAAATAGGAAATTCTAAGTTCGAGCCTAGAATTCAACTTTGCATAGGAATCCGATCCCTAAACCTTTCCCAATAGTGATCAAACTTCAATTTCAACTTTCATATTTAATTTTAGTTTTCGCATTTAATTTCACTTTTATTTTATTTTTAGTTAACTTTCGTTCAAATCACTCAATTTACAATTTAATTTAGTTTAATTACTTAGGCACTTTACTTACACTTTTCTACAAATTTTCAAATTGTCTCCCTGTGGATTCGACCTCGCACTAGCACACTACACTACAATCACTCGTGCACTTGCGAGTTAAAACTTGGCTTAGAATTGACATTAATTTTATCCTAAGCTAAGCACCCATCAAGTTTTTGGCGCCGTTGCCGGGGAGGCGCGGTATTATTTTTGGACTAGTATAGTATTTTGTTTAAGTATTAGTTTTTAGTTAATTAGTTATTTTTGCAAAAAAAAAAAAAAAAAAAACTATTTTTCTTGTTTAGGATTATTATTTTTAGATTACTTTATTAGTTGTTTTAGTTTAAATAGTTATCTTGAATTTTTTATTTTCTTTATTATTTTTGTTTTTATTTTTTATTTTTTTATTTTTTTTTTTTATTTGCTTTCTCTATTATCTTAGTGATTTTATTGCTTTTTATTCATTTAGTAATTCATTTATTTTACTTTTCGTTTATTTATTTATCTATCTAGTTTTCTAGTTGATTATTTTTCTTAAATAGTTATTTCTAGTTTTAGGTTTTTATTTCAATTTAGTAATTTCCCATTAGCTTGGCTTTTTGTGTATGCTTGGACGTCGTTCTTTAGAATTGCCTTTAGAACCCTTTGACCCCGAGCCACAAAGAATCCCACACCATAGGAATCAGAAGGTCTTAACTACAATCATGGCGGAACATGAAGGAAATCTGAATGTGCCTCAAAATGTTAATAATCCTCAAATTCCCCATCTTCCCATTGTCCCTAATAATCCTGATCCTGATGATATACCTCTTAGGCAGCATTTTCTCCCGACCACATATCAGCCGAATATTGCTATCCGACCACCTGCCATCCATAATGTGGACTTTGACATGAAACCTGGTACGATAGCAATACTTCCATCATTTTACGGGAAAAGCAATGAAAATCCACATGCGCATATTCGTGATTTTCTTGAGATATGTACCACTGTGCATGTTCCAAATGTTACTCAAGAAAATATCCGATTGCGCTTCTTCCCACTATCTCTTAAGGACAAAGCTAAAGAATGGCTTCATTCCCTTGAAGAGGGAACCATTACTTCTTGGGAAGAACTGTTGACACAATTTCTGTTTAGATTTTTTCCAATGGCCCAGACCTCATCTCTTCAAGAGAACATCATGACTTTTTCCCAGTCCGATCTAGAGGCATTTCATGAAACTTGGGATAGGTTTAATGGACTCATTCGTCACTGCCCACACCATGGGTTCGATAGACCTAGGTTGCTTCAGTATTTCTATAGAGGGTTGACACCACAACAGAAAACGATGGTGAATTCAATGAGTAATGGAGGGTTTTATAACCTCACCCCAAATGAGGCATGGGCCCGACTTGATAGTATTGCCAAAGACTCATTTCAAGACTCAACAATGGATAGAATGGGTAAGCCCACTTCTAGGAGGACACTATATGAGGTGAGCACAAATGGGGACTTAAACTCACAAGTGGCAGCTTTGACCAAGAAATTTGATCAGTTTATATCTTTAGGGTCTACTTCCTCACCTGCCCTGCCAAATGTTCAATGTTGTGCCTTATGTTCTGCAGTGGACCACCTCACACTAGGGTGTCCTCTTGCCTCTCAGTTCCCTGAATTTATTCAGGAACAAGTTTGTGCTGCCCAGGGTTATTCTCGCAATTACAATCCATATTCGAATACATATAATCCTGGTTGGCGAGATCATCCAGCTTTCTCATGGCGTCAAGGGAATCCTGACCCTTCATTTTCGCAGGCTCAAGTGCAAAAGCCTCAATCTAATCCTCCTGGATACTATCATGTGTCTAATGGGCCTCACTTTAAACCGCAACCAGGGAATCAATTTCAGCCTAGCCCTCCTCTTCCTCCTAACAAGCCTGATGATAAGTTTGACAAGTTACTTCAAGTAATTCATGCTCAGCAGCAATCTATTGCTAAGTTGGAAACTCAAGTTGGGCAACTGGCCCAACAAATTACTAGGAGGGATGAGGGTAAGCTCCCTGCTCAGACTGTCGAGAATCCACATGGCCAGTGTAGCAATGTCCACAATGAGACCACCCATGAGCAAGCCAAAGCTGTTATCACCCTTCGGAGTGGTTACCAGTTAGATAATCAGGTAGATGAGTCTAATGGAGCAAAGAGAGTGAGTGACAAGAGTAGGGATACAAAAGAGGTTGAGGATAAAGTTGAGAGAGTAGGAAGTGAGTTGGGAGATGAGATAGAGGATAGTAAAGAAAATACCATTCCTTCACAGAGAGATGAGAAGCAGGTTGTAGATCACAGTGATGATAGTCCTCCTAGGGTGCCTTATCCTACTGTTTTAGAGCGACCTAGGAAATATGATAAGCAGTCTCGGGTATTAGACCACTTGAAGGATATTAAGATAAACCTGCCTCTTATTGAAGTTATCCAACAGATACCGGCTTATGCCAAATTCCTCAAAGACTTGTGCATTAGGAAGAGGCAATCCACCCACATTCCAAAGAAGGTGAGGGTCACAGAGAAAGTAAGTAGTATATACACTAGGGGCCTTCCGCCCAAGTTTAATGACCCCGGAGCCTTCACCATTCCTTGCATCATTCAAGATCAACAGGTGGATCATGCCCTCCTTGACTTAGGGTCTAGTGTGAATCTCATTCCATTTGCAGTATATGAGCGTTTAGGTTTGGGGGAGTTGACTCCCACAAATGTTACACTTCAGTTGGCAGATCGATCTGAGAGACGACCTAGAGGGATAATTGAGGATGTCTTAGTTAGAGTTGGTGAATTTCTTTTCCCGGTTGACTTCATTGTCTTAGACATGGACTCAGGACTAGACACTAGGCATGCGACACCAGTTCTTCTAGGGAGACCTTTTCTGGCCACAGCTGATGCGGTGATATATTGTAGGACAGGGATGATTGAGTTAACCTTTGGGAATATGAGAGTTAAGGTGAGGGTCGCAGAGGCGGCTAATCGAGTAAGTAGACATTCTGAGGATGAGTGCTTCCTTGTTGATATCATTGACCCTTGTGTTGAGGAACATGCCCATTCGATGTTGACTGCCGATGATGAGCTTGCAGAGCTTGAGGCAATCTTGACTCAATTTGACTCTGATTCATTTGTGAAAGAGCTAGTAGCTTCTACTTCTGTCGTGTCTAATCCTAGCCTTGACAAGGCTAATGATAGTCTTAGCTCCCTTCCATCCAAAGTTTGTCCTGATCCCCCTCCGGTTGAGTCTCTTCCAGCTTTAGAGCTCAAACCTTTGCCTGTGCATCTTAAATATGTGTACTTAGGACCTAATGATACCCTCCCAGTAATTATCGCATCAGACCTGACCACTGAGCATGAGGAGAGATTGTTAGGAGTCCTTTGTGATCATCAAAAGGCCATAGGGTGGACCATTTCTGACTTACGAGGTATAGACCCTTCGTTGTGTATGCATCGGATTCACTTAGAAGATGGTGCTACTCCTTCCCGCGAGATGCAAAGGAGGCTGAACCCAAACATGAGTGAGGTTGTTTATAAGGAAGTCATTAAACTTCTTGATGCAGGTATCATTTACCCGATTTCTGATAGTTCATGGGTCAGTCCGGTACAGGTGGTACCAAAGAAGTCTGGGATCACAGTAGTCCCTAATGATAAGGGTGACCTTATTCCTACACGCACCACTACTGGTTGGCGTGTTTGTATTGACTATAGAAAGCTTAATGCCAAGACCCGGAAAGACCATTTTCTTTTACCCTTTCTTGACCAGATATTAGATAGAGTAGCCGGACAGGGCTACTATTGCTTCCTAGATGGGTATTCCGGGTATAATCAGATCCCAGTCTTCCCCGATGACCAAGAAAAGACCACATTCACTTGTCCATATGGGACCTTTGCTTAGCGTCGCATGCCCTTCGGTTTATGCAATGCACCAGCGACCTTTCAGAGGTGTATGATGGCTATTTTTTCTGATATGATTGAGAAGTTTCTAGAGGTATTTATGGATGATTTTTCAGTTTTTGGAGCTACATTTGATGAGTGTCTCACACACCTTTCCCTAGTGCTAGAGCGTTGTGTTAAGATGAATTTGGTGCTTAGTTGGGAGAAAAGTCACTTCATGGTTAGACGGGGGATAGTACTTGGTCATGTTGTATCTCAGGATGGTATTCATGTGGACCCAGCCAAGGTTGAGTTGATAGAGAAACTCCCAGCACCAAAAACGGTGCGTGACGTTAGATCATTCCTTGGTCATGCCGGTTTCTATCGACGTTTCATCAAGGACTTTAGCCACATTGCTCGACCCCTTTCCAGCCTCTTGGCACATGATACTCCATTTCATTTTGATGATAAGTGTGCCAAGGCATTTGAGAAGCTGAAGTCTTTACTGTCCTCCGCACCTATCATCCAGCCTCCTGATTATAGCCTCTCTTTTGAGATTATGTGTGATGCATCCGACTACGCAGTGGGGGCTGTTTTGGGACAACGTAGGGATAAGTTGCCATGTGTGATTTACTACGCCAGTAAGACCTTAGATGATGCTCAAAAGAATTACACTACCACAGAAAAGGAATTGCTAGCTGTAGTTTTCTCCCTTGATAAGTTTAGATCATACATCCTAGGGTCAAAGGTGATAGTCTACACAGATCATGCGGCCTTGCGTTACCTACTTGCCAAATGGGATGCTAAGCCCCGTCTGATTCGGTGGTTACTATTACTTCAGGAATTTGATTTGGATATTAGAGATAAAAAGGGGAGTGAGAATTCTGTTGCTGACCATTTGTCGCGTTTAGTCCTTGGGTCTCCCATCGACTCCCTTCCTTTTAATGATAGCTTCCCTGATGAGCAACTATTTGCTGTCTCACATAGGATCCCCTGGTATGCCCATTTTGTTAATTATTTGGCAGCGAGAGAGTTGCCTACTCACTGGGGGCGGGGAGAGAAGGATCGTTTCATGGCTCGAGTAAAACATTTTATTTGGGAGGATCCCTATCTCTTTAAGGTGTGTGCTGATCAGGTTATCCGACGATGTGTGCCGGAAGAAGAGTTTGATAGCATCCTTAGCTTTTGTCATGGGGAGGCATGTGGTGGTCATTTTGGAGGTAAGAGGACAGCTGCTAAAGTCCTCCAGTGTGGTTTCTTTTGGCCTACTTTGTTCAGAGATGCCCAACAATTCTGTAAGAAATGTCATCGATGTCAACAATTTGGGTCTATCTCTAGGAGAGACATGATGCCCTTATCACCCATTTTAGTTTGTGAGATATTTGATGTGTGGGGCATTGATTTCATGGGGCCTTTTCCTCCTTCGTATGGGTACACTTATATTCTTGTGGCTGTAGACTATGTGTCCAAGTGGGTGGAGGCGGTGGCAACTCGAACCAATGACCACAAAGTTGTGGTCAAGTTCATTAAAGAGCACATATTTTCTAGGTTTGGGGTGCCACGTGTGCTTTTGAGTGATGGAGGAAAACATTTTCGCCATAGGACACTTGAGTCATTATTGAGAAAATATTCAGTCCGGCATAAGATTGCGACACCTTATCATCCTCAGACGAGTGGACAAGTGGAGGTGTCAAATAGGGAGATAAAATCCATTTTACAGAAAACAGTTAGGCCCGATCGTAAGGATTGGTCATGTCGTTTACACGATGCGTTATGGGCCTATCGCACAGCTTTTAAGACTCCCATAGGCATGTCTCCATATAGATTAGTTTACGGTAAGGCTTGCCACCTCCCTGTTGAGCTAGAGCATAAAGCTTATTGGGCTATTAAAGCCCTGAACTTTGACATGCAGCAGGCAGGTGAGAGTAGAAAATTGGCTTTGAGTGAGTTAGAGGAACTTCGTTATGAAGCATATGAGAATGCCAAACTTTATAAGGAGAGGATGAAGAGAATTCACGATAAATCTATTTTGCGCAAAACCTTCGCCCCTTCAGATAAGGTTTGGCTGTTTAACTCTAAATTGAAGTTCTTTCCAGGAAAATTGAGGACTAGATGGGATGGACCCTACGAGGTGCTCGAGGCATACCCTTCAGGGGCTATTAAAATTAAACACCTCAAAGATGGGCGAGTCCTCACAGTTAATGGCCAACGTTTGAAACATGCCTTTGATCCGAGTTCGGTCCCTCACGAAGTTGAATCTGTAGAGCTACGGGACACTTCTGACCTTACATGAACAATGACATTCGCCTGGCTGTCGGCGTTAAATGCAGCGCTTCTAGGAGGCACCCTAGGAATAATTACTTTATTTTACTTTCTTTAATTATGTTTCTCAACTTTTCGGTTGGACCTCCACTGGGTTATAGTGGGCTTTACCATTTTCTCGAAAATGGATTATCTTGTGTAATGGAAGTCTTGGGGTTAATTAGGATGGATACTATGAAAGTAAAATCACTGGCCGAAAGCGTAATGCCTGGCCTTCCCTCTTAAGTATGGGAAGATGTCTGGGGTTTGAGTACGTTGGTGGTTTGAAATTAATGGCCTCTCCTCCACATTTTTAATGTACTTAGTTAACTCAATTTCTGAAGTTTCACAAGATTTGTCTTACTGGCTGACATTAAATGAATCCAGGTATTTGCATTCTAGCTATCTTTATTGTTTCCTTGTGCTTATTTATTTTTAGTGAGTCGGCTTTAGTGCCTCCCAGAGTTCGGAGCCTTTGTATGGGGATGTAAATATGGTCGGCCAACAAAAAAATATAAAAAAATGAAAAAGTAAAAAATATTTTTATTATTTTATTGTATTTTCATTTTATCTTGCCTTATCCTCTATTGTTTTTCTCTTGAGCTTAATTACAAGTTGTAGATGTGAAGGGTTACCTTTCTTTTCATTATCGATCACTTCAGGTATGTCCATCTACTCCCTCTATTTCTCTTAATTGTTTTCTTTTGATACACGTTCACTATTGGGTTCTCATTATGTGTTTTTCTTCCCCCTTCGCATACCCCTAACATATTTTAATTTTATTTGCTTGAGGACAAGCAAACTTCAGGTTTGGGGGTGTGGGTGTTTAATTGTGTCTATTATTGTTTTGGGGAAAATCTGAACGAAATGTGAAAATTTTTGAAAAAGTTTTTGATCTTTATGTTTATTTGTGGATTTGTGGTGGATTTTCTGGTAATTGAGGAGTTGTGATGATGTATTGATTAACTCTTATGAAGTGATTGAGGAGAAAGGTTCTTGATTTTATGAGGTGGTCTTGACTTGAACTGTTAGGATTGATTTTGATGAAAGCGAGGCGTGGGGGACTATGAGATTATGCCTAGGCTGTTGTGGTCCCATGGTTTGGTTATGAGATGATGAGATATAATATGGTTGTGATATGAGTGCCCTCGCTTGAGTAGTCTTGTTTGCGTGCTTGAGACCTTATAGTGAAAAAAAACAAGAGAAAAGAAAAAACAAAAAAAACAATAACAAAAAAAAACAAAAAAACAAAAAATAAAATAAAATAAAATAAAAAGAAGTGAAAAAATTCTTTACTTCTATCTCTTAGCACCACTATCCTTATATTCATTATCTATCTTGAAGGATATGTGCTTAAGGTGTGCGGTGTTTCGGTGTTCAACACTTCGAGCAAGTAGGGTACGCATGGGGCCTTTCAAAACCTATCAACCTAAGCCTTAAGTGGTTGGGATTGATGACCTCGAAAACTCGTTACATGGGGTGTTGGGTGTTACCGTCGGGGACTAAGCACCTAATAAAAAGAAATAAAGTGTGTCTACTTTTATGTTTTAGAATGAATAAAAGGGTGAAAGGCATGTTTGGAGGATTATAAAGGCAATGGGGGTGCGAGTATTACGATCTAGTTGTATTGAGTTGTTTTGTTACTTGGTTACGTGGAGACTGAATAGCGTTTAGTGTAATTTTGTAGTAAACATGTTTTGCCTTTACAGAGAGAGATCCGAATGAGTTCGCTTAACTACTACACCATAGGATCAATTGTTCCCCGAACCTTGTCCTTTTGTTAGAGTTGATTGATTCGTTAGAGCAACGTCTTGAGAACTTGAAGATTTGCTTAGATTCTAATCTTGCTTAGGGACAAGCAAGAGGTAGGTTTGGGGGTGTTGATGTATTCATATTTTCAGGCTTATTTGTTTGTTTTTTAGAATTAATTATGCACATTAATTATAATGTTTGATCATTTTAGTTGTGTTTTTGTGCGTGTAAAAATTGAATGATGAAAAAGTATTTGGGGCTGAATTGAAAGAAATTGGATGAAAAAGCTGATAGCAAAGATTTGTTCGTGAATGATGAAGGATGGTGAAAAGAATTACAAAGGAACAAAAAAAAAAAATTAAGAAAACAAAAGAAAGGAAACATAATAAAAAAATAATAATAAAAATATTTATATATATGCCAAGTCCACGTTGGACTTGGTGTTGAAAGGACAAAAAAAATTAAGCCAAGTCCAACGTGGACTTGGCCATGCAGAGCCCACAATTGAGGCGGTGGCAATTTGTTATAAAAGCAACAGCAACGCAGCAGGAAAAAAGGCACCGAGGAGAAAAAGAAGGTGCGCGGCGCAGAGGAAAGAAAAGGAAAAAATAGAGAGCAAAACAGCAAGCAACGAAGGAAAAAAAACTTTGGCGACGAGGAAAAAAACAGCAGCAAGTTCGGTTTATTTCTTTTCATAAATTCTTCTTCAATTTTCAGTTGGGATTTAGATTAAATTATTATTTTCAACAGATTCGAATTAATTTATGGAGAAGTTTAATTTACTTTCTTTTTATAATATTGATTCAGTTTTGTTGAACATGAACAATTAATTCATTGTTTAGGGTAGGATTACTATGTAATAGTTTAATTTTATGGTCTTGAACTTGGTTTGAATATTTTGATGCGAGTTTTATATATTTGATTTACGTGCTTTATTATTTATTTCCTATTAATTCATTACGCTTGTAGCTAGTGTTTTATAGGAATTCATACAATAGATCAACTATATAAATTGAGCTTTATTGCGAAAACTATAGGTTGTACCGTAGTTTTTCTCCACTTAATTAATTAACTCGTAAGCCTAGGATTTTAGGACAAATCTATACTCTGGCTAGATAAAGGACTTGGAGATAGCGTTGCACCTCTAAACTAGGTCTAACTCGTTAATTAGTTAACTTTAGGTGATTATTTAATTAATTAGGCTTGTAGTCTAATTTTGCATCAAAATAGGAAATTCTAAGTTCGAGCCTAGAATTCAACTTTGCATAGGAATCCGATCCCTAAACCTTTCCCAATAGTGATCAAACTTCAATTTCAACTTTCATATTTAATTTTAGTTTTCGCATTTAATTTCACTTTTATTTTATTTTTAGTTAACTTTCGTTCAAATCACTCAATTTACAATTTAATTTAGTTTAATTACTTAGGCACTTTACTTACACTTTTCTACAAATTTTCAAATTGTCTCCCTGTGGATTCGACCTCGCACTAGCACACTACACTACAATCACTCGTGCACTTGCGAGTTAAAACTTGGCTTAGAATTGACATTAATTTTATCCTAAGCTAAGCACCCATCAACAAGTAATGTATAGTGAAAACACACAAATAGTGGATGCAACAGTTAAAAGGTGTACGGTGAAGTTTTCGGGCATCATATGGTCATAGTCTTGTTTAGAGGAGAACCTAACAACATAGTAACCCAGTTCAAGGTCTACCCGAGAGATCTTACCTTGAAGGGACCAAAGCCAAGGCAGTCTGTTAGAAAGAAAATGGAAGCCCACTGTCTTGCCCAAAAGTTTGATGATTAGTGCAAAACACCAAGGCCATCTCATTTTGATTTCTCCTCAACTGTGAGGCGCATATGAGGTAGAGAACAGTCATCATCATCTGAAATAGCACCGTCGAACTCTGTGTCAGAATCATCCTCTTCAAGAGCCCTCATACATTCTCCATCCTCCATAAGCAAATCATCATTTTTCTTCTTAAAGAGATTCATCCAGTTCATAGTATCTTGATTATCACAAGGGGTAGTTTTATCATAACCTCCCACATCCATGGGTTCCGTCGGATCAGACTAAGGGCAGTTCATAGTATCTTGATTATCACAAGGAGTAGCTTTATCGGAGCCTCCCACTTCCATGGGTTCCGTCGGATCAGATTGAAGGGGCTCCATGGTTGAGACCTTGGGCTTCTTACCAGCTTTGGACAGGTTTTCACTTCCGTCAGATTTATCAGCAAAAGGGCGATAAGCCCCTAATTGTGGAAAGTTGTGATCCTCCTCCATGGGAGGTAATGGAGAAGCCGTAATCCCTATAGGGGTTATGACTCTCAATAGCACAAAGAAAGCAAGACAAGCTGTGTTGGAGTAGTGGCCACCCACTACAAGAAAAATTGTCAATAGCAACGGTTTGTCACCTTTTTGTCACCAAAACAACAACGAAAATTTTCATCCATGAATAGTGACAATTTGGAGACGGTTTGGACACAACATAAGTATTTCGTCTCCAAACCATCTCCACTGTCGACGATTTCAAAATGATTTTACGAGTCATTTCTAAATAATCGTCAATAAGAGATGGTTTGGAGACAATTTATTTATATCATCTCCAAACCGTCTCCGAAAAGGGTGATGGACCCATTTGTTCTGTCACCCATATTTACAAAAGAAATTATTTAAATTAAAAGAATTAGTTTTTTCCTTTAAAAATCCAAAGGGTGACGGAACCAATGGTTCGTCACCGAAAAGGGTGACGGACCCATTTGTTCCGTCACCCATATTTAAAAAAAAATTATTTAAATTAAAAAAATTCTGAAAGGGTGACGGAACCAATCGGTGACGGACCATTGGTTTCGTCACCCATATTTAAAAAAAAAATTATTTAAATTAAAAAATTAGGATTTAAAAAAAAAAATCCAAAAGGGTGACGGACCCATTTGTTTCATCACCCATATTTAAAAAAAAAAAATTATTTAAATTAAAAAAATTAGTTTTTTTCAAAAAAATTCCAAAAGGGTGACGGAACCAATGGTCTGTCACCAAAAATGTATATTTCTTTTTTGAATTTTATGGCGAAAATTTAAACAAAGACAAAAAAAAAATTAACTGACAAAATTAAAAAACAAAAAAAAAATCAAAAAGGGGACGCACCACTTGGTCCGTCTCCTTTAAGGAGACGGATGAAGTGGTTCGTCTCCTCCAATCAATTTTCAAATTGGCAGAGGGCACAGATCGTCCCCTCAGCCAATTTTTTATAAATAAAACTCCCCTCCCCTATATACAACAATCCAATACCCCACCCCCACCCCCAACCCCCACCCCTCGTGCCCTCTACCCCCCCCCCCCCCCCCCACCTTTCCCCTCACATTAAGGTTAGATATATATATATATATATATATATATATATATATATATAGATGTATAAATATATGTAGATGTAGTTGTAAATGTATATGTATATGTATATATAGATGTATAAATATATGTAGATGTAGTTGCAAATGTAGATATAGTTGTATCGTAGTATGTATATATGTATGTTTATGACTATGTATATAAGTTTATATATATATATATATATATATATATATATATATATATATATATATATATATATAAGTATATATATGCATATATACCTATTTGTTGTTGGTAGATGTATGTTATTTTTTTTTTTCGTTTTTATTTTGGGTTTTTGTTTTATTTATTTTTTTCAGTTTTGTTTTTCTTTTTATACATATATAAATATATAGTTATATATATATATATAACTATATATATGCATATATACCTATTTTTTGAATATATACATTTATGTTTGTTTTTTATTTTCATCTTTTTGGGGTTTCTGTTTTATTTTATTTTTTCAATTTTTTTTATACATATATATATATATATATATATATATATATATATATATATATATATATATATGCATATATGCCTATTTTTTGAATATGTAGATGTAAGTTTTTATTTTTTATTTTTGGGGTTTTTGTTTTATTATTATTATTTTTAATAACTTTTTTATTTCATAAATATTAAAAAAAAAATTGAAAAAAGTGACGGAAATGAGACAAAATATGAGGGAGACGGAACGGAGACGAAATGTGAACAGAGACGAAAATGAGATGAAATGTAAAAGAGACGGAACGGAGACGAAATGTAAGGAAGACGGAAATGTGAGCGAGACGAAATGGTGACAAAATATGAGGGAGACAGGAAGGTGACGAAATATCTTTTCATCTCCATTTGAGATAAAACGGTGACAAAATTCAAAAAAGGAGATGGGTTGAAATGTGATGTCTGAATTTCGTCTCCGTTCCGTCTCATTTTCATATTGGAGACGGAAATGTGCCGTCTTCGAACGCAAAATTTCTTGTAGTGACCGGGGCCAAGTGAGATCAGCCAAAGCTTCACACGACGGAGTTGAGAAATCTAGATAGAAAAAAAAATGTTATTTACTGTTAAAGTATCAATAATCCTTATTAGAAACTTAATTTCTTGTGCCTTGAAGAAGATTTAATTCAAAATTTCGTGATTTTCTGATTTATGGGGAGTGTTAAGATTTGTAAGATAGAAAAAAAGAAGAAAAAGGGAAATGGAAATATTTGGCAAAAAATAAAAAATAAATTAATTTGAAATGAAGATTCTAATTAATTTAATGATTTCATCTAACAATTTTAATTGTTTTCGTTTAATGTTTGATGTTATATATTAAAATATAAGGTGGATGGTTGAAATTATCCCTCTAATATATTGAAAAGGATCGGAAATAATAAAATAAAATCCTTTTTCCATTAGGGATAGAGGGTTTATGCGAAGGAAACGGCTAACCAACTTGATCCAAGAGTCCAATTGTATTCAATCGAGTTTGGTTTGTTGAGGCATGCAAATTATATTTTTGTATTTCGTTTGGGAAATGAGAAATGGGAGAAAGAGAACAAATGGGAAGGATTTTCCTTTCTTGTGCTTGTTTTGACATTCCTCATTTTGTACCTCTATTTTTTCCATAATTACAATCACATCATCATTCAAAAGTCCAAAATGTCACGGATACATTATATGCAAGTGCTTTATGCCTTTTCTTATGGTTTTGTGTAATCCATATAGGGTTTAGCTTGATTTTCTTACTTTATAATTATGTGCAATTCAAACATAGTAGTTTACATTTAGTTCCTACATTATTATTATCCTCGCCAATCCAAATGAAGCCTTGGATTTTATGTATCATAGGAATATGTATAGTTTGGTTCAATTTGGACTAAGCTAATAAAACCAAATAGGTGTTGTCTTGAAGGCAAGAAGATCAACCTTGACAAGGCCCTTATCAATGCACAATGCAATCTTCGAGAGTACTCCAGAGCAAATTCTAGAATTGACAACTCTTCTACTTCTTCATCTTCTAACAGGATGGATGTGCATACTTCATGGGTCCCACATATGAGAAACACAATAAAGTTCAATGTTGATGCGGCTTTTCACTACCCTTTGAAAGCATCTATCGCTTTCCTTGGTCGTGACTTCTTTGGGAAGACTGTCGCAAGCCATGCAGCGTCTGTTTCTTGTCATTCAACGGCAGAAGCAAAAGCACTTGCTATTAGAGATGCCAGTCTTTATGCTAAGCAGTTTCATAGTTCCAGCATCACTATCGAAAGTGATACATAAGCAGTGATCAACGCAATCAATTCTCCAGTCTGTGCCCCTAATTGGAAAACTAGAGTCATTGTGGAGGATATCCGAAAGATTGCGGAAGGCCAAAGCAATATTATTTTTCGCCTCATTAGGAGAATTGCTAACAAAGCCTGTGATTGGGTAGTTAAAGAGAAACTCAAAGGAACCTTGCCTTTAGATTGGATCCCTAATATCCCTCCCCAGTTGTATCAACTTCTGAACTTGGATTTTCATCTCATGGAGATTGACTAATTCGTGTACTTGTTTTTCTTATGATAAGGAATTTGCTTTGATCAAAAAAATAAAATAAAACCAAAAGTTCTGATTGAAAATTAGAATTGTTTCGTCATAAACTTTATTTTGTTAGGCTATTTTATAAGAAACATGCTAGTTAGAATTAGTCTACATAATTAAGGCTCCGTTTGTTTGCCATAAAATAATTTGTTGTTGGAAAGAAATTTTACAGGAAAAATATTTTATTGAAAAATATAATATTTTATGGTGTTTGGTTATCACGCTGAAAAATATTTTATGGTATTTGAATATAATAGTGAAAAATTGGTTAAAATTATTAATTTATTAGTTTTGTTTAAAATTATTAATTATTAATACATATTATCAATAAAAATTTATAATAATTAATTAATAAATTTTTAATTAATAATAATATATAGATTTACTCTTTTTTATTTGAATTGTATGGTAAGGTAAGCATTGCTCTTTCTTAACCCTTTTAAATAATTAATTATTATTAATTTAAAATTGAATTAGTTGAATCATTAATTAATAGTTAATAATAATTTTAATTAATGATTGAATTTTTTTAATAAATAAATAAATAGATAATTGATATTAATTTATTAAATATTAATTAATTTCTTTTTTATTATTTAATAATAATTAATTAAAAATGTGTCGAAAGTGGAGCTAGGGTGGGTGTGGCTGAAGGTAGGGTAGAGTGAGTGGAAAATATTTTCATCTCTTTTAAAAAAATATTTTATAGTTAACTAGTTTTTTGATATTACCAAACACCGAAAAATTATAATTCTTTTTTATAAATATTTTACGCCAAACAAACGGAGCCTAACATCATGTTAGGATTACACAAGGGAAAGAAAAGGAAATCAAGATGGAGGAAAATTAATAAATGAAATAAAGGAAATGAAATGATGAAATTATTTTATAATTGTTTGTTTTGATTGGAAATTAAAAGAATGATAATTTCCATTAAAACTTACTTAAATACCTGACCTTTGACCTTTGGTTTAGTGGTATGTTGTTTGCTATAAATGTGAGAGGTTGTAAAATCAATTCTCATAAATAATATTTATTATGTACTGTACAATTTAAACCCCCTTCAATAAAAAAAAATGTAAAAATTATTAGGGACAATTAAAATATTTCATTCATCATCTCCTTATTTCCCCCGATAACATCCCAAATTGGGAGGATTGCAAAATTATCTCATTAAAATATTCTTCAATCCCTCTAAAATCTTTTATCCCCCTTCTAAAAGTCAAGCCAAATAAGAGAAACGGTTCTTTAACCCTTCATTTCCTTTAGAAAGTGCAATCCAGATACGGTGTATTTTTAGTAACTGCTCTGACCAAATAACTAAAACATGTATTTTGGTATTTGATATAGCAATTTAGTCAATATGAGTCGACTAACCTATTTATTGTTATGTAAACAATGAAATATATAAGGTGTAGGTCAAGAATATATTATTTTTTCAACCAAGTATAACGCTCTTCTTGAATTATATAATATTCATAGAATTTACCTTTTTTTTTTAATATTGTATAATTATTTGAAATCTCCAATAGTGGACAAAATGAATTATAGAAATTTCTCAATACAAATATTTTGATCCAGGTATCAATGGTTTCTAGTGTTTAATCACATACTTGTCTTTTGCCTCCAAGGGTGAATAAGCTCAAAATTCCCTTTCTGATTGTTCAAGCATTAAATAGGTTTTTTTTTTTTTTTGTTGTTGCTAAAAGCATTAAATAAGTTATTTTTGTTGTCTTATCATCATTAATTTACTTTTCTCTTTTGCAAATAAGATCTTCTTTTCTTGTAATCTTGAATTGAAATTAAATTATTAACAGCAAGTCACAAATTTCATTGCTTTTAATAAAAGGACGTAGACAATTAATTTTTCCAAATTAAAAGATCGAGCAATAAGTATATAGTGTGAATAAAAAATAAAAAATAAAAAAATGCAATGCAATAGTAGTAAAATGAGATATTCTTAAAAAACACTTACTTTCGAGAAAAAATAAAATATTCTTAAAAGAAAAATGAAAGAACAACACACCTAATTCCTCACGTCTAAAGCCAAAATATAATTTTGGAGACTTGTCAAATATATTTCACTTCCAGTTTCTATCATAACCCTCCAAAAGTTTAATCTTATATGTTGAATCAGTCGGTCCACATGAATGGTGCCCCTATAAATATTCTGCACCGGCCTCCACTAAATAATAGCTTCCCCCTCCCGAACCCTAAATATCAAAAACAACAACAAAACTCAACAATACACTTGTACTAGATTGAAACCTCCTCTCTACAATATATACATATACATATATAGCTGTGGAGGTTGAGACAGCATTTGGCAGTCGATTCTTTCGATAAGGTTAAGCCACGAATCTCGGAAACGCTCTTATTTTTACTTTATTTTTTTTTATCAAATTAATTCGTTAATTTGTTTTCATTTTTAGGGCTTTTGCTCATCTGCTTATTTTTCATTTATTAATTTCTTTGCATCGTACTAAAAAAGAAACACACACTAACTGTGTGTATGTATGTATCTGGATGTGTATACACGTAGATGTAGTTGTTTGGCGTGGATTGCTCAATTAGGATTTATCCTACTATCTTTACGTTAAATGTGCAATTGTTAATTTAGATATCCAATTGATTTTGATTAATTAACTGTTTAACATCTAGTTATTATAGCTGTATATGTGTGTGTAGCTGGATGTATAGATACACATACGCATAGTGTTATATATATAAGGATTGTGCCATTAGGTTTTATGCTACTGTTTTGCCGTAAAGTGCGTATCTATACACGTGTGTGCGCGTTTATTGTATCTGGAGGTATAGATGCACATAGATGTGGTTGTTTTCTAAGGATTCCTCAATTATGTTTCGTGCTACTATTTTGCTAGAATATGCATCTATATGCGTGTCTGTGTATATGTGCACTCCTTTGTGCCCCAGGGTTTTTTTGTCCCATCATCTTAATACTGTTTTATCCATTTTTTTTTTTTACATCATTTTGTGGGTAAAGTGGTGTGTTATTATTGATGGTTTGTTATGGTTTCGAGGATATAGGAATTGAAATGATGATTATGGTTTGGTTTTGATAATATAGCAAAATGAGCTCATTTTGGTTCCGATTAGGATTTGGGTTTTTGGTGAATGGTCTCATTGTCTAGCGTTTCAATCAATCGTGACAAGTTTTTATGGTGTAGTTATAGTGGTTTGATTATTTATTATGTTTCTTTGGTTGGTGTGGCTGTGTAACTAGGCTAGGTGTTAAGCATGGCAACTGCCGAGGCTGCACCAGCTTCACTTGGACCTCGTTATGCTCCTGATGATCCGACATTACCTCAACCTTGGAAGGGACTAATTGATGGTAGTACGGGTGTTTTGTATTACTGGAATCCGGAAACTAATGTTACCCAGTATGAAAAACCTACAGTCGCGCCGCCTCCTCTGCCTGCTGGTCCACCGCCTACAGCTTCTACGCCTAAGCTGGCTGTTATACCAGGAGCTAGGGCGACGCAACCATCTGACGTTCAGAGTCAACAAAGCCCACAGCCGACTCATTCCCAGCCACAACAAGGGCAGCAAATGAACCCCTTATTGCAACAGCAAACACAACTTACACCTCAAGTTGTTCAGCAGCATGGCTTGCAAGTTGCTCTGACTGGGCAACAACAGGGATTACAAGTCGGACCAGCTGGGCAACCTCAGGGTCAGTTTAGGCCACAAATGATGCAGCAGCCTGGTCAACAGATACCATCCCATTTTGGGCAACTTTCAGCTCAGCCAGGCCACCAAGTCCCTCAACAGGCAATGCAGCAAATGCCAGCTCAGCTGGGCCATCAACCACAAATTTATCCTGGTGGACAGCCCCAGGGCTATCAGTATCCCAATCAACAAAACCCATACATGGGATATCAGCAGCATATGCCTTCACAAGTGCAGCAAAGTGCACAGCTGCAGGCTCAGCATGGGATGCAGGGGCAACAGTTTCCCCATCAACCGGATCATAAAGCAACATTCCCGCAGAGAGAGGAGGCTGATAATCAACAAGGAAAACAAACTGCATTTCCATCAACACAGTTCCAACAAACTGGTTCATCATCCGTTCAAAACTTTCCTGCAGGAATCAACTCCATTCCAGGACAACAGATTAGTGGTCAGCCTGGTCAAGCTACACAGTTTGCTGGATCTTCTATTAATATGCAACAGCCCACCTCATTCACACAGATGCCTCAAGATGGGCCTGATCTTCACCAACGGCATGTCCCCAGATTTCAGAATAATGTGGGATCGGGAATGATTCATGGCCAGCAGTCGGATGTGCCTCCTCTTGGACCAAAAATGAGTTATGAAGAAAATCCACTTAATCGAACCGGAAATGAATATTACTTTAGTACTAACAAGGACGGCCCTGTTATGTCTCCTCAGCAGCCCAAGCTTGCAGCAATCCCCATGGCAAGAAATCAGCAGGTATGTTTTCCTATTTAATAGCCACTATAAGCTTGTACTTCTACTGCTATGCAAGTTGAGAACAACCTTCTTTTCCCCCCTCGATTCTTTTTGTTTTTAACAGTGCTCTGACATTCTACAGGAGATGAGAATGGGCAATCTCCCCCCTCAAAACGTTCCACCTGGTCTTCCTGGTGGGTTTGATGGAGTTGCTCGGCCTCCCTTGCATAACATGTATGGCCATCCAGCGGGTGCTCCACCATTTCCGAATGATGCTCTAGTGAGGCCTCCTCCAGCTATGATGGGACATTCAGATGCTCTGCATCTCTCACCAGCTGAAGTTTACCGTCAGAAACATGAAGTAACAGCAACGGTGTGTTGTATATCACTTTGACCTCTCTTTGCCCTGATTTGTCCGGGTAAAAAAGTGCAGAGCACCTGTACTAGATATTCCACAGTTCTGTTTTTTATTTATGTCATTCCCTGTACAACTTGTTAGGATAAATTTTTTTTTACGTAGTCGGGTTTTAAACTAAGAGGAGTTGGGCTGGTCAAAATATGGAGAGAATGAGCACATCTGTTTATGCCTATCCTCTTTAAGTATCTTGAGAAGCAGTGGATAGGTGAACTGTGTAAATTGGTGATTCCTGGAGAGGGTCACTAGCATGTGCCAATTCTCCCTTCTAATACGTTCAATCTGGAAAAGGGATCAAAATTTTTGAAAACTGGGAGAACTGTGCTTTTTGGACTAAGGATTTGAGTCTATGAATGTTGGTAAGTGTTAATTGGTATTAAAAGAAGGAAGTGCTGTATATTGCAGGAGTACTGGCTTTTCATTGTATTTTTTTTTTAATCTTGGAATTTAGGCTGTTATATCTCAAGTCACGGGAAAAAGTGAAATAAATACTAGAAAGAAGGCAAGTGTCATCAAGTAGATTACCAAGTGCCTGTCATAATAGTCTCATTACTGATGCAAGTACCCATGTTCTTTTCAACTCGTTGGTTTTTATTTTTCCTCTTTTCAACTCATTTGTTTTTATTTTTCCTTTTCCTATGGGAAGGCTTTATTACTAATGTTTTCAATCAAATGATCTAGGGTGACAACGTTCCGGCTCCATTCATGACATTTGAAGCTACTGGCTTCCCCCCTGAGATACTGAGAGAGGTAAGCTTCTTGCCAAGCATGACAAATTGTCCAGAGGTTCTATGATACAGTTCTTTTTTACTTGTTTTGTAAAATTACTGCTTTAAGCTTATTAGTTCTCACTTGTCGCAGGTGCGATATTTGCTCCACAGGAGGAGCACATGTCGTACGCTGCAGTGCTATTCCCATACTTATGCAACAAGTATTCTGAGTTTTTGAGGCTGCAAAATGGACAGTTGGAGCCTCCCTTGAGCAGTTTCTTGAAGGGTGGTTCGCCCTTCATCCAAATCACAAATATATGTGAATGTGACTCTAGCTTATTGGCTCTGCTTCTGTTTAAAATTGCTCCTTTTTGTTGCCTCGAGTTGCTTCTGTAAGCAACCGATACCCATGGGTTATTTTGGCAGTCATTTTTGATTTTGTTTTTTTATCTTTTGAACTTAACTTTGGCTTACGGGTTCTTTATTTAATATTAGTTTTTTTTTCTCTCTCTAAATGTTTGGATATACTTTTTAAATTATTCCTAGGGGGTTCCTTATGTATATAATTTTGTTTCAGTTGCATTTTGCTGGTTTCACTTCTCCAACGCCAATCCAGGCACAAACATGGCCAATCGCTCTACAGAATAGGGACATAGTTGCCATTGCCAAGACAGGTTCTGGGAAGACATTGGGCTATCTTATGCCGGCATTCATTCATCTTAGACGCTGCCGTAATAATCCTCAGAATGGCCCAACCGTGTTGGTGTTGGCTCCAACTCGAGAGCTTGCCACACAAATACAAGATGAAGCCATCAAGTTTGGTCGATCTTCTAGGGTTTCTTGCACGGTTGTTTCTTCAATCTTTCTTATCTGTAAGATAACAAATTGTATTATTCTTTGTTTAGGTCATGATTTAGATTTATTTCCGTTGCAGTGTTTGTATGGTGGTGCACCAAAAGGTCCTCAGTTGAAGGAGCTGGAACGGGGAGCGGATATTGTCGTTGCAACTCCTGGACGGCTTAATGACATTTTGGAAATGAAGAGGATTGATTTTAGGCAGGTCTCTCTGCTTGTGCTTGATGAGGCGGATCGAATGCTAGACATGGGGTTTGAACCTCAGATCCGGAAGATTGTTAATGAGATACCTCCGCGGAGACAAACTCTTATGTATACGGCAACTTGGCCCAAAGAAGTGAGAAAAATAGCAAGTGATCTTCTTGTTAACCCAGTGCAGGTGAACATTGGCAGTGTTGATGAGCTTGCTGCAAATAAGTCAATTACACAGGTAAATTTAGGCAAATTTTTGTTGCTTTGTGTGAATGAGTGAAAGGAAAAGGAGAAGAGAATGAAAAAGTTAATCTCATTAAAGAAGAGACTGTTGCTCATTGACATCACTAAAATTATGTTTGTGAATTGAAGTTTGTAGTCACCAATAACAACTGATAAAACTGATAGGGTGGATTGATGGAGCAAATGATGTAAACTTCTTGCCTTCATTCTCTCGTCTAAATAGATGGTATGATGTTTGTAACTTGATGGAGAAACAAATCCATGGATGCCAGCTACAACTTGAGTTTGAAGGAATCTGCTATTATTGCTACATTTGGATTGTCTTTTCCTAACATATAAAGCGAAGCAAGTTGAAAAGCTCGGCTATGATCATTTGATTCATTTATATTGGAAAGTATCTACCTGTTTAAATACAAAGCTGCATTATCTTCTTAATTTCTGTGTATTTCTCCATTTTATGATTATGTAACCTCACATAATATTACTAATATTTTGTGTACTTTGTTTTTCTGAATAAACATTTGCAATTGCCAATAAAATTTTGTCATAATATCCTGAAATGAGAACCTATGTTACAGTACGTTGAAGTAGTCCCTCAAATGGAGAAGCAAAGACGCTTGGAGCAAATCCTTAGATCTGAAGAAAGAGGTTCCAAGATTATTGTATTTTGTTCCACAAAAAAATTGTGTGATCAGCTTGCACGCAGTATTGGCCGTAATTTTGGGGCCGCTGCGATTCACGGGGACAAATCCCAGGGTGAGAGGGACTGGGTTTTGAATCAGTTTCGATCTGGCAAGTGCCCCATCTTGGTTGCAACTGATGTTGCTGCACGGGGGCTTGACATAAGAGATATCAGGTCAGAATTCACCCCTTCTCTCCCTTTAATAATTCTCTCGAAAGGCATGCTTTGGTTTTGGGACCAAAGTATCCGTTTTCACACACCAAACTCTTGATTTTGCAATTATTCATTGTTCTTCTCCTTCTATATTTGGATGATTTAGCATCAGTGAGTGGATCTACAGCACCGCTTACATTGTTTGAGGTTTATTAATGTACAGGGTAGTGATCAACTATGACTTTCCCACTGGGATTGAGGATTATGTTCACCGCATTGGAAGAACTGGGAGAGCTGGTGCAACAGGAGTTTCTTACACCTTTTTCTCTGACCAAGACTGGAAGCATGCAGCTGATTTGGTTAAACTTTTGGAGGGGGCCAATCAGCTTGTGCCTCCAGAAGTAAGGGAGATGGCTTTACGTGGTGGCCCCAGTTTTCCCAGAGATCGAGGTGAATTAAGCCGATTTGGTTCTGCTGATGGTGAAGGTGGTGGTGGGCGATGGGATTCTGGTGGACATGGTGGCTTTGGTGGTCGAGGTGGGATGAGAGGTGGACTTGGTGGTCGGGGAGGACCGAGAGATGGTGGCTTTGGCGGCCGTGGTGGGATGAGAGAAGGTGGCTTTGGCGGCCGTGGTGGGATGAGGGATGGTGGTTTTAGTGGTCGTGGTGGGATGAGAGATGGGAATTTTGCTGGCCGTGGTGGAAGAGATGGTGGCTACGGTGGCCCTGTTGGTGGTCGTGTAGGTTGGGATAGAAATGAACGTGGCCCAGTTGATCGTTACAACAATATGGATGGGCGAGGACGTGGCAGAAGCCGTGGCCGGGGACGATTTGGGAGCAGAAGAGATGTTGCAGAGAGGAGTAGAGGCAGAAGTTACAGCTCCAGTCCTGAGAAGGTTCGAACTTGGGGTTACAGTCGAAGCCGAAGCCGAAGCCAAAGCTCGAGCAGGAGTCGCAGTAGGAGCAGGAGTTACAGTAGAAGCCGCAGTAGGGGTCGGAGCTGGTCTCGCAGCCGTAGCCCCAGGCGTAATCGTAGCTACAGCCGTAGCCACAGTCGTAGTCGTAGCCGAAGTTATGATAGGTATGAAAGGAGGCCACCACGCAAATCTGGGTTTGACCAGATGGATGTGCCTGCACCTGCACTTGCACCTGCACCTGCACCTGTACCTGATGCTAAGATTCCTCCTGAAGCAGGTTTGTCGCCTATGTCTCCAGGCACACGAGGTAATATGTCACCTATGTCTCCAGGGAAACAAGGCAACGGATTTACTGGATTGGAATCAGTGGTGCCACCACCCTTGATTCCCAGTATCGATCCAGCGCCTTATGACATTGGATCTGGTCCTCACGAACCAGCAGCGGGACCCTGAGATGAGGTTTCCAAAAGTCTGAGTGTGGAAAGATGTGATGACATAATCAGGGGTGTGTGGAAGCAGAAAACTTGCCACAGCTGGGCAATCGGATGGTGCAGTTTCGGAAAACTTCCGATTCATGGATGACACCAACTTTTGTTTGGGGGAGGGATGGTGTTAGTTGTGTCCTAAATCCTAATAGTAATGCCCTATTTATTTGAAACTGTTATAATTTTTGGAATCATTATTAGCTGACTGGATAGCTAATTGACTTGAAATTGTACTAGTTCAAAATATGAAGCCAGAAAATTTATGTTGTTTCTGGGTTGTTTGAGCCGAGGACTCTGTTTGTTTGTTGATCTCTCTCGTCTCCTTTTTTCTACATTGATTTTCTTATCTAAGAAATTGGTTTCCAAAGTGGGGCTCATTCTTTTTCTGACTCTATGCGTAACGAGACTTTTGTGTATAATATTAAGTCTGTGTATAGTTTGAGTTTTGTGTATTGGGATGTGTTAACGAGAATTGGTCAAATGGTGACAGCAATTGAGAGTTGGTTTGCTGCGTTGTTATATTTCCTTTCCTTAAGCAAGAAGAAAAATGGCCAGCATTCCTGGCCGCTGACAAATTTTTGGTTATATAAATTGGTGGTTTGTCTTCTCAAATATCAAATGTAAAGAAATAAAAAAAATGTGGTCTGCATTTAAGATTGATTTTCAATTTTTTAAATAACATTTCTCTCTCTCTTTATTAAAGCATTGATGCTGACCACAAGAAGTGTCTGCGTAGTTTCTCTCCACGACTCTTTCTGTTGACAAAGATGCATCTCCTACTTTGTTTGCTTGAATACTACGTATTGTTATTTTTATTTTTTTAATAAAATACCACTTTTTTCATTTTTATGTCCTCTCCTCTCTCACCTTAACACTCTATCTTCCTTTTAAGTGAATCGAAACGTGAATGGGGACGGGACAAAATAATATACTATGATTGATAGTATTTTTTTTTTTTTTTTCTTTCATATCTAAGCCCTTTTCAAAGATTGTTCATTTTATTAACTGTGAAAAATTATATTATGATATTTTATTAATACGATGTGTTATCTTGATAACTTTTAACAAAAAAAAAAGAAAGAATGATAATGTCTTGAAATTCATTAAATTGATTTTATTTAGCGGAATAAATATTTAGTATAGTGGTATTTAGTTTTGTTAAAATGATACAAGATGTGAATTCAACAAAAAATGACCGACATAATTCGACCCCTATACTCAATCCCAAAATGGAAAACGAGAAGAAGTAGCTAGGTGCTTCTTGGGAAACCCACGAACGACGACGTTCGATTGGCAGCTGGCTTGTCGCAACCCAACCCAACCAAAATGGTATAAAAGTAACTTGATAAACCATTAAACCGTTCTGCAAACTACAAACACAAACCAAACACTGTCTTAGTCACTTGTACTTTTTGCATTTTCGTTTTCCATTTTTTCTCTCTCTAGGGTTAGGGTTTTTTCTTATACTTTGAAACCAAAAATTTCAAATTTTTTATTCGCTTCAAAATTTTCTTTTTTATATTAAATTTCGGAAAAATGTTTTAGAAAATCCAAAATTCAATCCAAATCCTCCGCAAATCGATGCTTCAAAATCTCAGAATGGTCAACCGTGCCCTGAATTGAATTCCATCTCCTTCTCCCTCTCTCTCTAATCCATCTTCTTGGTAAACTCCTCTCTCTCTCTTTCTATCTATATATATGTGTGTGTGTGTGTGTGTGTGTGTGTCTGTGTGTGGATGGTGTTGCATTCTGTTTGAAAGGTTCTGCTTTCCTTGCAAGCTTAACATACATATTCGTTTGTGCATATATACGAGAAAGAGTGTGTCTGTGTGTGTGTGTTCTGGTTGATTGTTGGAGCTGAACAGATTTGTTTTAGAGATTAGTTGAATCCCGAGCTATTGATGTGGCAAATGACGTGAGGGGTTTTGTATTTTTATTTTTTGCTGGTGCTCTTTTATTTGGGTTTATTCGATTTTTGTCTCTTCTAATCTAATAAGTGGTTTATTTCTGGATTTTGCTTTTTAGGGTTTTGGGCTTTATTAATTGTTTATTTGTTAAATTGTGATTGCGGCTTAAAGGTTACCCCAGGTGCATGATGCCCCTGCTAGTTAGTTCGGGGAAGTGTCAGACCCTCTGGGGTCTACTGGTGATTGTAGCTCTACCATAGAAAATTTGAAATCCGACCTTGATATGTGTGTGAAGTATTCTTTATCTACTTTGAAATGTTTTGTTTTATAAGTTGATTTCTGATTTTATGTTTTGGGTTGTAATAAGTTAACGATAAATCTTTTTGGGATCATCTTGTGTACTCATGTTACATACTTTCTGTTTATAGCTGTGGCAGTTCTGGGATGGAACTGTACAATGCTCCTGAACAAGGGCATGCTTATATGGTAATTCGTCCTAATTGACCAATTTACCTTGAAAGGGGCTTTTTCTTTTGTCTTTTGAGCATCAAATTTTGAGCTGTGTTTGTTTGCATGACACATGTACTTTTTGATTGGGAAAAAAATTTCCATTGAACTCCAAATTATGCTTTCTTCCATTGACATTGATGGTGATCAATTTCTCTTGTGGCCTTAGATTCAAGGTACCGAGTCAAATTCACATTTTACTAGTCTGCTGCCTGAACAATTTCAAGCCATGTATAGTGAAGGAGCGCCTGAGTTTGTTCTTGATCAGGGCATGTATTATCCTCCTGCAACTAATTATGGATACTTCTGTACAGGTAAATTGTGCCATAATTCACTTATCAATAAAGATAATAATGGTTGTTCAGTTCCTCAGTCACGTCATGTGTTTTCTTCTTTTTAGGATATGAATCACCTGGTGATTGGGATGACCACTCTAGGGTTTTTGGTCTGGATGGTCAAGACATTCAGTACACGGTGAGTCTTTGAATTTGAAAATTTATTTGCTTTGTGTCATTGGTGGTTTCTGAGTGCATATTTCTTGTCTTTCAGGGTGCGCAAATTGATAGTTTGCCATATGTATATTATACACCTAGCTATGGATATACAGAGTCTCCGTATAACCCATACAATCCTTACATTCCTGGAGCCATGATTGGAGTTGATGGCCCTTTTATGGGGGCTCAAGAGTACTACACCATCCCCTCTTATGATGGTGGTGTCTCGTCACCGGCCTACTTCCCCATGGTTGTTCAATCTAGGTCAGATATAATTCCAAATAGTCTGACAGACGCATTCATTGATACTTCTGCACCTACTGCTAATAGAGGTGATGGCCCAGGTCTGAAGCATAATATGTCTTCAACATCTTCACCCTTTAACCCGGCTCCAATTGGGCCTGCATCAAGTCAAACTAAGTCCTTTACTAGGGTGTCTGAAGGAAACAAATCTAGTGTCAGAACTACCAAGCAGCCCGTAATGCATGGAGTCACAACTTCTGCTGGTTTTCCCAAAGCAGCATCATCACAAGTAATCCAGGTAAGAGTGGTTGCTGAGATAAAATGAGACACTTGTCCTGCAACATTTAGTTCTCAAGTCCTTAGCCATCCCACCCCTCACTCCCCCCCCCCCCCCCCCCCCCCCCCCTCATCGTTCTTTTTTTCCCCCAACAGCCTTTATTTTGATGAGATTTTCAGTCTCATGTTCCTCTGTTTCAGGGTAGAGGTGCTTATCCCATAGAAAATGTTCCGCATGGGAAGGATTTTTCCAGTCGTAATCAATTAAGAGTTACCCCATCTACTGGTAATGGCTCATCAAGTTTTGGATCAAGTGCTCCCTCCCGGACGATGGTGGATAGGGTTCGGCCCAAGTTTCTTTATGAGAAGATCAATGAAAAACATGTAAGGGAAAGCCCAGATGTCTTTACGCCTGAACAGAATCCAGGCCCTAGAACTAACAACTCAAAGAATCAATTGGTTGTCAAAGCCTACACGAGAAGGGCTGGAGATGTGGATGAACAAGGTTATATCACTATTAATACTGAGCAGTATAATAGGGAGGATTTTCAGGTTGACTTTCCCAATGCAAAATTCTTCGTTATCAAATCATACAGTGAGGATGATGTGCATAAGAGTATAAAGTACAATGTTTGGTCATCTACTCCCAATGGGAATAAGAAGCTACACTGTGCTTATGAAGATGTTCGGAGAATTGCTGCTGCAGATTCAAGAGGCTGCCCTGTTTTCCTCTTCTTTTCCGTGAGTTATATGGCCAAGTTTGGTCAGTCAATATTGCGATTATTGAAGCAGCTTATTCAATGCTCAATGTCATTATTAATTAGGGATTTCTCTTTTTTGACAATGTAGGTTAATGCAAGTGGCCAGTTCTGTGGTGTTGCAGAGATGACTGGCCCTGTTGATTTCCATAAAGATATGGATTTTTGGCAGCAAGATAAATGGACTGGTAGCTTCCCTGTTAAGTGGCACATCATAAAGGATGTACCAAATCCCAACTTCAGGCATGTCCTATTAGAAAACAACGAGAATAAGCCAGTAACTAACAGCAGAGACACACAGGAGGTTCGTACACTTTTTTGAATAAAGATATTCAGATCTTTAGTCACTCTGTGGTTTGTTGCATTGGATTTTGATGATTATGGTTTCTTCTGACTTCCTAATTGTTTTATTTCTGGTTTCGTAGTCTTAGAACAATTGTTTGGAAACAGATTAAATATGAATTTTGTCTACTGATGTAGTTTGCTTGTAAAAGCATTAGATTTCTAAGTGTGTAACTGTCGCAAAGCTTATCCTGATCTTTGTTTGCTCATTTTGGGTTGTAATTCATATTTATTACATTGGGGCTCTATGTGCTGTTGGTTTGGTTCCCCTCCACCCCCAACCCTGCTTCTTCCATAAATTAAAAGATTAGTAGTATAAAGATATAAAGAAACTCCTATTGCTTCTCTTCATTAAGTCATTTTTCTTGGGTCTAGTCGGTGTGCAGCTTCTCCCTCTTCTTTATTACCTTTCTATGTTATGTTATGCAATATGGTCCATTTGGTTGAGTCATAAGTCACAAGTTTTATCTACAATGGCTGGAAGCCTACACATGCCCCTCCTTTCTCTCTTTTTCATTCTCCCTCTTTCTCACCCCTTCCCCACTGTGACTAGTGTTTTGAGAGTTAAATTCTGAATGAATGGTTGGTTCTTGTGTTGCATCAGTTCTGTCAGCTTTCTCTTGACTTTTTCTTTTTGAATTTTCAGATTCCCTACAAGAAAGGCATTGAGATGCTTAAGATGTTCAAAAACCATGCATCAAGGACATCTTTACTTGATGACTTCATGTATTACGAGAATAGACAAAAGATCTTGCAAGAGGAGAAAGCCAGGCTTCTGATCAAGAACTATGGGAGTTCATATATTGTTCCTGTTTTAGATCCTCCAAGAAAGCTACATTCCGTCCTAGACCTGTCTTCTAGTGAAGATGAAAAAATTATTAAGCACAATGGTTCAGATGGCTTCAAGAAGAAAGTGGTTGTTTCAGCAGAGCAGGTTTCTTCAGAAGTTGATACAAATGTTGACAACAAAAACAGTAAACATGAAGCAGATGGAGAAGTGAGTGTTGATGGATTACAAGTTGGTTCACTCACCATAAGTCCAAAACAGTCTCAGGCAGAGACCTTCGAGGCTACCACTGCTACTGCTACTGCACCTGCTGGTCCAGTAGCTAGTACAGCATCAGTTGATGTGGTTGCTGTCGGTTCAATGCCGGTAAAAGTTAATGGATTTGCTGAATCTTCTGGTTTTCTTACAGTTGGAACAATTCCGCTTGATCCTCGAGCTCTTCAGCATGAGGAAGCGGGCCTTTTGGGCAAGAATGTGCCCTAAGAGAGGTTAAGCCATGGGGTGAATGTGGAACATGTTCAAGACCAGCAGTTCACATGGAGATTCGCGAGACCTTTTTACTGGTTTTGATATTTAAGCAGGATGTGAGTTCTTCCTTGTAAACCTCAGTGTATCATTCTCGGTCTTCAGTTATACTTTAGGTCTTTAAAAATACTTTTCTTAGACTACCTTCGTCGTTTCGTCTTCATTTTATACTCGGTCAACCAGTGTCCAATATTTAATCCATTGATCCATAGGTCTGGTTTGTGATGTTTTGGTGGTGGTGGTGGTGGTGGTGGTACATTTGACTACACAGTTTTTGTGATGTTTTTTCATGTCTTTAACTAATGAATTCTGGATACATGAGTTAGTTTTTCATCTCTCAGCTGGCTCTGGCCATTCATTAATGAACAAAATAGTGTACGCTGCTTTTGAAATGTATGTTGTCATCTTCATCTTCAGCTCTCGTTTCCACTTCCTCTCTCTGCTGCATATGGCCTATGACCTCTGATTCTGGTTGTTTTTATGTAAATTCTGGTCATACTAGGACCTGGGTTAGAAGGATTTGGATTATCTTATAACATTATTATAAAGTTATGTGGAAGATCAATTACGGTGAAGTTTATGATTCCTTAATCCTTGCGAAGGGAATCTAGATTCGTGCTCGTGTTGAACAGGTCATTTGTAATGTTTGGAATGGAGATAATAGCATTTTAGTCTAATGATGCTTGATTTCTACGCCACTATATTTTGTACGGATATTATTTTGTTGTAAATAAAATGCTTGCTTAGGTAAGCAAATGGAAAAAGAGTTTTGGTTGAATAAGCTTTTAAAGTTTCGAGAATGAGTAAAGAAAGCTACATTGTAAAAGCTGTAATCACAAGAATCATCAACAAAAAGGTGCAAATTTTGCCACTATGGTTGACTATCTTATGGTCTACGCTAGGTTTGGGGAGTTGAGATTGCGCTTTCCAAAATGGTAAATAATCAAATAATAAAGAATCTTTTTCTCGGTAACTAAACCCACTAGTCTAAATTTTTTCTCAAATTTATCACTTTTGCCTAATTACATGTGCAACAGCTGATTCATATGGTCCGACTAAGTACTGAGATATAAATTTTTGCTTGGTGAATTGACATGGCGTTACATGCGCGCTAATTTTTACCTTTTATATTTTAATGGGATGCTCGGTTATTGAATAAAGATGTTCATTCTTATCTAACGTTGGTTATGACCCTTAGGTAAAGTAGCTTTTCATTTTATGATAAATTGTAGATGTAATTTACAATTGTGTCTTTACATTCTTATCGTAATTGTAGATACTTCTTAATTTTTTAAATTAAACATCTTTTTTGAGTCTTAAAAGTTCATTTGAAGTCAAATTGAGAAAGAAATCAAGTTGTTCGTGTTAATAAACTTTCAAATTTAAGTGAAGAAATAAAAATTATCCTACTATTAAATTTTTCATTTTGAACGTTAGCATACTCAATGAAGGCGAAATTTATGCTTCCAAATAAGATATTAGTACACTTGTCCATCATATAATACAATATTAGTCTTAGATAATTTTATATGGATAATTAACTTATGCACGTATTAAACATTTAGAGATGTTAAAGTACAATTTTTAAATGGAACAATAATCGTTAATATTATGTTCAAGCATCCTAACACAAACTTTGCTTGCTAATAAATGAAAAAAATTCACCATTACTAACTTAAAAATAATATATATATAAAACCAAAACTAAAGCACAAAACAAAATATTTTAAAGTGAGCAAATTGTAAATCTTTCAAAACTTTGAGGGGCAAAGTGAAATAACAAAAGATATTGAACCATAGCAAAATATCCAGCTCAGCCATTTATTTATGTGCCCCCAAAAAAACAATAATATCATATTTGGACTGTAATTAAAGCCTTCATTCAGCTGTACTCTGACCTGACTTTGAAGACGAAACATCTCCTCCACGCGCTCTCCTCGAAAACGTAAACACACACTCACACAGTATACATATACACTCATGCACACCAACATACATACATGCTTATATTATATATAAAGATTCGATTTTTTAGTGTAAAGTTTGAGTTTTTAGTACTTAATTTTACATGGTACATTTTCTTTCTTTTTTAATTTATGGTTTTAATTTGGGATTGTTTAATTTGATGTTTTTTTGTTTGCAGGGTTTAACTGAAAAAGCTTACATACTTGTTGGTTTGGTGAATTTTTAGTTTGTTTGGTTTTTCATGTCAAAATGGTAATGTTAAAGTTTCTTTTTTTTTTTGAGCTAATAGTTCTTTTAATTTTACTAAATTTTTCTTTTTTCTTTTTTTGGGTTTCATGTTTTGGTTGGTTTAGTGTGAGGTGACAAATTATTCAGATGGTGAAAATTCTTCGAAGGGACAAGGAGGGGATAGTGAAATTATGCCGAAATATGAAGTTTTGGATTGTGATTCGCCAATTGAAAACACTTACTCAATGCACGTAGGGGTATGTGATACCTATGTTAAATTTTTTTGAAAAAATAAGTTGTTTTTGCTCTGTTTAATTGTGATCATCATGATGTTGTTTGGAAGTGGTTTTGTAATTGATGGAAAATGGAGCAAATGTGAAAAAAATTTCCTTTGTTTTCCGAAGTTGCTCGTGTTAATAATTCAATAAACCTTATGGTTTATAGCAACAAGGTAAAATGCCTTCGCCCAATTGTGGTACCACAGGGTCATTCATGCAGTTTTGGCAGATCCATGAAAAATTAATTAGAGTATTGGTAAATGGTGTCCTTTTGATCATGTTGATTTAGTGGTCTTAAGTGATTAGGTTTCATTGGAGCTATATTATCACTAGCGATGCTTAAAAAAATTGCAAGTGATTGTTAGTTCATGCATCACATGCATGGGTAGTGCCCCTTTGCCACACGCGTGCTCCGGGCAACTGATGTCAGCATTTCTCTGCAGTTATTTCCTAACTGAGATAGTTACTGTTTTATGTTCGGGCTTCATTCTTGACAGGATCATTTATTGCTGGGCTAGATGATAAATTTATATGAAATGAGGAACTCCTTCATGTCTCTGACATTGGCGGTTATGTATATCTGTAGGATAATGTGGCAAGCTCATCTGGTAGCAATGTGAGATCATCCTTGATGGGGATGGGATTCAAGCCATATCTTGTTGACAGAGCAATTGTGGAACATGGTATGTACTTTCCCGTATGTTTTTGTATACAGTATACTTATTGAGTTGCAACTTTACATTAATTGCGTCAAATAAGTTCCATTATCACAAGGTCAACGGTTTTTACGTGTTCACCTCTAGCTATCACTATATGTAGAATGCTAATATATTCTCCTTCGTATCTCCGTCATAATAGTGAAGGACTAATGAAACAAAATTTGTCCTTGACGATTAGGTGACAGCAATATCGAAGTCTTATTGGAGGCTCTTTTTTCATATTCTGTAAGTTATTGCTACTTCAGCTGGGTGTTCATTTTACCTTCTCCAATTCCTCTACCATGGAACAGTAGCATCGAGGAATTCCTTGTCAATTATGAGGAACAATATACGATTGGTTCTTCTGCCCATTATACTTTTGGTGCTTTTCAATTTATTTGTCATTTGTGAGACTATATTGAAATTTCACCATTCTATAGGCAAAATGACTTGAGTTTCATTTTAGAGTGATGAGATGATGAAAAGAGTTTGTTTCTTATATATAGTGAAGAGTTTGATCCTTATATATAGTGAACTGATGAAATCTAGGTCGTCCTGATTGATTAGTGGACCTAGAACTTCAGTCAGGAATTAGCTTTTCGAGTTGAAAACATAAAATCCTGTAAAATTTTCTTCCGATTATAGTGAAATATGTTTCTAATATGCTCGTCTGAGTGATAATATACATGTCTTCTGCCTGGCTTATTTATACACTGTAAATATGGAACATCTAGATGGAGTATTAAGCAGTTTTAAATGTTGACTCATTCAATACGCTTCTATGTTTCTTGGTCATACTAACCCCCCCACCCACACACACACACACCAAAAAAAAAAACAAATAATCAAGCATGATGTTTGGGTGGATTTTGTGACACTTTATTTAGGGGTGTTCAGTCAATCAACCTCTGACAATTAGATTATAACTGAATTCCTAATTCTGCTTTGTTGCCTCGTATTAGCGTTTGATGGTCATGGGGACTTTCGAACTGCTGTAAGAGAGCTTCAACAGTGCCATCCCAAGGGGTTTCGGAAAAACTACAATCTACAAATACTATTTGGAATTCTCACCATTGAACTCCTAGAGCTAGAAGGAATAGGGCTGCAGCAGTCTTGTAATATAGACTTGAAAGACATGATGAAACCCAATATATGGTTTGTTAAGAATTGAAACCTACTAGTCAATGCATTGTCATTTAGCATGACTTGCAGATTAAAACCTTAAGCTGATAAAAGCTAATGTTCTTTTTCTCTTCCTTTTTGATGAGTACAAAAGTCTAGCATCTTATGAGAAAATTTGTATTTTGACACAAATACTTGCTGATGGGAAATTCACACTTCCATAAGCTATGGTAATTGTTTTAGTAAATTAGTAGTTATTACGCCATCTGATTGACGCTATATGACTGATATTTTTATGCTTTGGAATGTTATAGGCTGATCAGAGACCAAAGTCTGAAGCTTCTTCTGATGGTTTCTTCTGTTACAATAGGGATGGCCTTGCTGCTGATACTCATGCATTAGTGGTAAATCTGCTTGGTGATGGTTGTATATTTTATAATGTATTGATACAATTTCACAAAAACCATAAATAAGGAAGGCATTACTTCAATAGTTTTAATTTGTTTGCTGTAGTTTTTATTTATTTATAGTTGCCATAACTAGTGGTTGACTGCGTCGTGATTCCTCAGCCTTTCCATAGATCCAAATCGTCAGATTCAATGGATGGCTTGTTTGACAACAATGCTGCTGGCTGTCCTTTCACTGGTGAAGGAGATGCCCATGTAAAAGAGGTAACCTACTGTAATCCATTTGCACTATTATACATTCTTTTTCTTTGAAATGCTTCAGTCTTAAAATCCATGTTATGAGAAAGGAAAAAAGTTAATAAGAAAAGGACAAATAAATGGTATATGCTGGCTGACTTTGAGCACCTTCACTCCAAGCTTTACACTAATGTAACCATGTAGCTGCCTTTGAGCACCCTGCCAATTACATAAACAGGCAGAGATAGCTCGCTGAGAACCCAGCCTGCTTGGCTTCATAATGACGTATGTGTTTTAAATCAATCTTCACACTGTCACAGGAGCCTGACATAAGTGCTGGAGTTGGTGGAGAGAAAATGGCATCTTTGTTAAGGATGAGTTTTTCTTCAGATGAAATTGAGTTTGCTATGGATAAACTTGGTATGTGGAAACTCCTACACTATTAACCTTATAAAAAAATTGTTCGCTGGGTACTTCTATCTATTTTGATATTAATCATCTAAAGAGGGAGTATAGCTAACAGCGAAGTCTGACTTTGATCTTTGCTTTTGATCAGTAATCTATTAATTAAACTTGTAGCTTATATTGGTATGTTATTCAGCATTCCTGCTGATACTACAAACACAGCAACTATAAGTTTCATGAATATTTGCCTGGTTCTAGAGTGTCTTTTATATGGAAACTTGGAAAGATGAAAGTTCAATGGATCTAAGGGTAAGGTTTTCTGCTTTTCAATAATTCAATAGAAGCCAACTTCAAGCTAATGGGTTATCTTTTGGTAATCTCTGATTGTAAAGAAATCATTTTTTAACATTTTTTGGTGGTTGCCTCTGTTGCATAATCCTCCCTTTCTTTTCTTTTTTGGTTGTTGAGCTCCAGCGTCTAATGATAGGGTCCCGAACTGTGGTCTTCCTAAACTACTTGTATCTGTTTTTTCGCATATGCATATGGGTGTGCATGTTAGATTAGATTTTGTCCCTTGGAACGTTATTTTATTTTATTCTTTTATATTAAAGAGGTCCATTTTCATCGTGCTACTTGTAATAATTGACAGGTGTAGATGCTCCTATTGATGAATTAGTAGACTTCATCTTTGCTGCTAGGATTGCTGAAAATTGTGAGAGGGATGGGGATAGTCCAACTCAGAATGATAATAAAGAGACGAATAAGGTATCAGCACTGGCCATGAAGTTCATGAACCCCTGAATTTCCTACATTAATCAATTTTTACGTGCTGTTTTTCTGTTACTATAACCAATTTTTATAACTTCCAAGGAATGTACCCCTGAGACCTTGTTTGGGACTATGGAGAAGACACTTAGATTGCTTGAGATGGGCTTCTCTGAGAATGAAATTTCAGCAGCCATTGATAAACATGGTGAGTTATGATTGGAAGTTATCTATTAATGAGTTCCACTATATATAATCTAGAAGGGGGAAAAGCTTATTTATCACTGTGCTTATAACATTAGTGAAAGCTAAACGTTTGTTATTATTGGTATCATTCAGGAAGTCGGCTTTCCCCTTCTTCCTTATGAATTCATGCTAGTCTGTCTGCAAATTTTTCTTGTACTTTTGCTTGATCTCTTGTTGACTTGGATACTGCTCATTTACGAGAGACTATATGGGGAATCTTAGATACTGATTGTTCAGAGTCATTCTAAGCCTCTCTTGCAGTGTACTATTACCTCCATTCCAACTTGTTTTTCTGGTGAAACATAATCTTAACCAAAGAAATATTTTACTTTAATTTAGTAAGATTTTTCAAACTACATATGCATTTATTTTTGTCATAAACAACTTTATCAAAAATTGAGTTATCAATATAAAAGAACCGTTCCAAGAATTCACTACGTATTTTGACCAGAAAAGTCAAAGTGGACACTCAATTTGGAAGGTGATGGAGTGTGCTCTCCAGAGGTCGCCAGTACAAGTCTCCTTAAGGCTATTGGATGTTTACCCGGCTGTTAACTTTAGGGATTCGTGGGATTAGTTTGACATAGACTGGATACCCACTGCTTTTGGGAAGAAAAAAAAATGGAAAGGATGGACTATTATCTTGCTCTCAACGTTTCACTTATTATTTACTATCTTTCAGGTTCAGAAGTTCCCGTCCAAGTGCTTGCTGATTCAATTGTTGCATATCAAAGTGGTGAGAAGGTTCTAAAGTTCCCATCAACCATTAAAGTTGAGGAATGTCAGTGCGAGGATTTTGGCCTGCTCGAAAAGGTGAAAGGAAAAAGGCCAAAAGAAGAGTATATTGATGAGCATAGTATTTTGAAAAGGCCAAAGCCAGAGTATGACAATTACTTGAGCACTTTTAGTGGCCCAACCTTGACAGTAGCAAGAAATGGAAATCGCACATCAGTTATTGGCCATCGGACGCCAGCCTCAGCGAGAAGAGTCCAGCGAAAAGCAGAAAATGAAGGAATCAAATTGTGTATGCCCAATTCATGCCAGTCTCTTGATCGTACAGTCATTGAACCTCCTTATTTCTTTTATGGAAATGTCACAAATTTATCTCACGGCTCCTGGGTGAAGATATCGCAATTCTTGTATGAAATTGAGCCAGAATTTGTGAACACTCGGGAATTCTCAGCCTTGAATCGGAGGGAAGGTTATGTACATAATCTACCTGCTCATAATAGGTTTCACATTTATCCGAAGCCACCAATGACCATTGAAGAAGCGATGCCACATACTTCAAAGTGGTGGCCTTTGTGGGACACTAGGAAGCAATTAAGCAGCGTTAGTACTGAAACTAGTAGAGCATCTCAAATATGTGACAGGCTTGGAAGATTGTTAACTGCTTCCCGGGGAAAACTCTCAAGTGAACTGCAAAGAGATCTCCTTCATCAATGCGAGGTGTTCAATCTTGTATGGGCTGGCCAACACCGATTGGCTCCTATAGAACCAGAATATTTGGAGCGTATTCTAGGCTATCCTCTTCATCACACTCGGGTCAGCAGCCTGACAGAAAGGCTTCAATCACTCGTGAACTCCTTCCAAGTAGATACATTGGCGTATCATTTGTCCGTTCTGAGGCCTTTATACCCGGGAGGATTGACTGTACTGTCAATGTATACCGGAATTGGCGGTGTGGAAATTGCTTTAAACAAGCTGGACATTTACTTGAAAGCCGTCGTCTCCATTGAACCTTCTGAGATAAAGCGAAGGATTTTCAAGCAATGGTGGGAAAGATCTGGGCAAAGTGGAGAGTTGGTGCAACTCGAAGGCATTCATAGGCTGTCAAGTACCAGACTTGAAGGGTTGATCAAAAGATTTGGTGGATTTGACCTTGTCATATGTCAGAACCCATCTGCTGATTCTTCAAGCTCTAACGCTGTTTCAGATGACAGTGGCGGTTTTGATTTCTCTTTATTTTATGAGTTTGTACGCGTTGTACAACGCGTAAGAAGTGCTGCGGAGAGAAACAGGTGATTTCCTATACTATCAATGCTTCTTCCTGCACTATTAAACTTATGTAGGGATGCAATCTTGTACTCAATTTTAACGGATTGTACCTAGTGAGATAAAGACTTAGTTTCATTTAAATCCTTACTCAATTTCAATAACATTTTACTTGATCTTCCCAGTATTTGTTTTTTAATTCATGAAAAGGATTTAGAGTCCCAATTTGAAATCAAAATTTTGAAACAAGACATGCCTAACCAATTTTGGTGGATTTTGTAAAGAAACTCATTCGATGTTCTGTTCTCTTCTGAAATGATCATTTTCGGGTTAAACTACATTATTTAATCATTTTTCAAACTTGCGTAAAGTTGTTATGTGTGAGTTGGGAGGCCGCTGAATTTGAGTTGTGAAAATAGTTTCTTGTCATAATACAACTTGGATTTGGCCGTTCTATAAACTTTGTGCTTTGCAGGATGTTAGCGAATCGAGTTAGCCAATTATATTATCTTCCAATCTATGCTAAGGTAAAATTCTTGATGGTCTTGCTAGCACGTGAATTCACGCGTTAAAAAGAAAAATATGGAGGTCATGATCTTAATTCTAAACTTAGTCCTATCTATTTTGTGGACTCTTTTGAACACCTATAAACATCGAGTGGCCGACAATAAAAATGTCGGTCTTATCTGATCGGCTATCATTCTCTCAGCATTACTTTGTCTGTAAGTGGTTTAAAAATGGCTCTAGGCAAGCAAAATGGAAGGAATCATGCTACATGTTTAAACGCATACTTCTCTCTTAGAATAAAATCCCTTCGGAGCTGGGCATGATACAAGTTACTTTGTGTGGTCAGATTTTCACGTTTCTAATCCAGAATTTTATTTGAATTTTAAATTTGCAAATAAAACTTATGTTATAGGTTTCAAAGTACTAACTTGCGCCATATGTGTTCTAGGTTCGAAATAATGAATTTAAATCATTTCTTAAATTCACGTGTAAATGTAAACCACGTTCATAACATTTCAATTATAAAAAATAGATGGACATTATAGGAAAGCAAATTAATTATTTCAAATTATTATTTATATATTATATAGATCACACTCATACCAATGCCATCCGCTAACGCGGACATCAGCGATAGAGATTGCTATTTTTTTCCCCCTTATTTATGCCATTTATTACTTCTTTCTGTACGATGGTTAAGTAGTAATATTTTAATGGTCCTCTTGATATTATAAAAAATAAAGAAATAAATCTCTATGGTTTTGCTCAAGACCACAAAGGACATTCCACTTGAAAGGACTAAACTGCAATTTTCTTTTGCTTACCCTTTTACATCTTGACTTTGGAAATGGTAAAGCATGAGTCACGAGAAAGAATCTAGCATTTTAAAACTAACCTTTTCACGGAAATGACGTATAAATCTCCATTGGTTAATGTGATGTTTCTTACTTTAATGTGTATCTTTTTGTTCGAGCTTGGATTAATGTGGGACATCAGTTTCATTATCTTTTTCAAGAATTACCCACTCGGATCGAAAACCAGAACAAACCAATTTTTTGTCAATGTAATTGAGGCTTGTCATGTTATTTATTTTTATCGAGAGTTAAAATTAAGTGTCAAAAAAAAAAAAACGTATTTATCCAATACGTTCATAAGAAACAATATGCCATCTAGTCTCAATAATAAAGTCAACAGAATTTTCGCTACTAGACTAGAATCACTGGATGATGTTGTTGCTCTCCTTCAAACGGCACAAATACATTAGATTTGTAGTTTCATGAATTTAAGTATAGTTCATGTTAATTATTTTTTATTAATGAATTTAAGTTTCAAAATATTATTAAATATGTGACACGGGTCTTGGGGACTAAAATTTTGGATTTGGGTATCAATGGCAGAGCTATTCATGAGCCAGCGAAACTGTAGTCTCTCCTAATCTCAATAATGAAATTATTAAAAAATAAGATTGGAATTAATATAGTCTGACCTGAAACATATTTTTGACATTAGAGCACGTATATCTAAGTTGAGAATGAATGAAATTATACTCTAGGAGACAATGTTTAAAGAGCAGTATCTAAACTTGGTTAGGAAATGAGCCAACCAGTATAGCTGAACAATGCTTCAATTCATTTTTTTTTTTTGGGGGGTGCGATAGAGGCTGAAGTAAGGATTCGAATTCGGAACCTCTTAATATAAGAAGTCATTATTTGACTCTTTGATACAAAAAATGTATATTCTGCAAATTATTCATATTTCCTTGTGTGCTTTCATACTTCAAAAGTTAAGAGAAACTATAAATCTTATCCATGCATGCATGTGTAGACCATAACAGAGACATGCTATTGTGATATATTCAACATTTGACATGTGACTCCATCTTCTCACGTAATTAGATATGATTTAGGAAAGATATGCTTAGAGCATTTTGATGCCACAATATTTTACATGGTATCAGAGCAGGTTGTCCTCGGATAATCTGCTATAAAACCCAAAACACTATACTATCTATCCAACCTAAAATCATGGCTGATGAAGGTGACAGCAATGCTGCGAAAACCACAAGCCAACAATCAACCATTGGGGACGTCAATTCCCCCTTTCGTACCGCTTCAAGAATGCCTAATATTGAGTCCACTGCGTTCATGGCTGGACGACAAAATCAGTTAATGAACAATGCAGCAAAAATAAAACAATACTCGGAGAAGCCATCTTGTGGCTACTGTAAAAATGTTGGTCACATTAAAGAGGAGTGCTTTGAGCTACAACTGTTGGATTTGCTCAACAATAACGTTGGACCAAACCCATCAGTTAACTTGGTAGATTTTTCTGGCATGTCTAAATTAATGGTACCTTGGATAATAGATTCAGGAGCTACCGACCATTTCACATGCATGCCTGAGCTACTTACAAATAGTGTTCATAATCCAAAAGTTCCTCCAGTTCATATTCCTAGTGGTCGGACTTTGCCTATATGTGCTATAGGAAACATGGCTTTGGGCAAAAATTTCATCTAGCGAAATGTCATGGGAGTTTCAGATTTTAATTGCAATTTAATATCTGTGCAAAAATTGACAAAAGAATTAAACTGTTCACTAATTTTCTATTCGGATTTGTGTGTCATACAGGATTTATCTACGAAAAGGTTGAACGGAACGGGTAGAGTAAAAGATGGCTTGTACTATCTAGAGCAAATTCAAGGAAGTGCAGTGCATATGGCAGCTCATCGTGATCAACAAATAGGGCAAGACAATATTATTTGGCATCAAAGATTGGGGGATTTGGCATTTCCACGTTTATCTCTATTGCCAGATTTGTTGTCTTCTAAGAATTGTTCTAACTTTGTATGCGACGCATGTCAAAGAGCTAAACACGTCGGACTGCCTTTTCCAGCTAGAAGCAATAAAGCATCTCATTCCTTCGAGTTAATTCATTGCGATTTGTGGGGACCTTACAAAACGCCTTCTTATTCTGGAGCTCATTATTTTCTCAGTTTAGTTGATGACTACAGTAGAGCAACCTGGGTATATCTTTTGAAATCAAAAGCTGAAACAAGCAGGCACTTAATATATTTTTGCAAATGGGTTCACACACAGTTTGATACCAAAGTGAAGGTTATAAGGTTAGATAATGGAACTGAATTTGAAACAAAAGAATTCTTGCAGTATTGTCTTGAGAATGGAACTGAGCGACAAACTTCTTGTACTTACACCCCACAACACAATGGGGTCGTGGAAAGAAAGCACAGACATTTATTAGAAGTTGCTCGTGCCCTGCGATTTCATGCCAATTTGCCTCTTATCTTTTGGGGAGAGTGTGTTCTTACTGCTGCTTACTTAATCAATAGAATGCCCACGAGTTTGTTACAAAATAAAACTCCTTATGAGATTTTACTTGGAAAAAGGCCATCATATGCACACCTCAAAGTCTTCGGATGTTTGTGCTACATTCATGTAATCCAAAAGCCACGTGATAAGTTTGCAGAACGAGCTAGGCGTGGGATTTTTGTGGGCTATCCAGTAGGTCAAAAAGGCTATAAAGTTTATGATATTGTTTCTCAGAAAATTCATGTCACTCGAGATGTTACCTTCTTTGAGACCCATTTTCCTCATAAGGCTATTGATATTCAAGCACAATCAGAACACACTAGACATGGACAAAGTTCTACACATGGACTTCCAGTTGTTGACTATATTGAGTCACCAGTAGTTCAATTTGATTCAACGAGCCAACCATATGCATCTGGTGAGCAATTGGCTTCTCCTATACATACTACCAGTGATGTTTTTCCACAGCAACGTACTGAATCACCAACACTTAGTACTCCTCATGAGATGCCATCTATTCTAAATGGACCAATGTTGTATGACAGCCCAAGCCATGGACATAATAGTGCCATTCAGTCTCTTGAGACCACTTCTGCTACGTGTTCTTCACCAGGCAATGCTTAAATTTTGTCTCAAACAAATACATCTCCTGACGCGGCTACACTTCCCAAAAGACAACGAACATTATCTCACAAGCTAAGTGGGTATGAATATGCACTGCCTCCCTCACTCAAGCCATCTGACTCACCTAATCCATCTGCCAATTCAACGGTATATCCTCTTGCGTATTACATTTCTTATAGAAAATTTTCTAACAGTCACAGGACTTTCTTAGCGGCTATCACTTCAAGTGATGAGCCAAAATCTTTTGCACAGGCCATTAAACATCAAGAATGGCGAGCTGCCATGCTCAAGAAATTGAGGCACTTGAAGCCAACAATACATAGACTATGAAAACTTTGCCACCAGGAAAGAAAGCTATTGATTCCAAATGGGTCTATCGCATCAAATACAAACCAGATGGCAGTATCGAGCGATATAAAGCACGGTTGGTGGCCAAGGGATTCACCCAAATTGAAGGAGTTGATTTTCACGAGACTTTTGTGCCTGTGGCAAAATTAGTCATTGTTCGTTGTTTACTAGCAGTTGCCTCTATTAACAAGTGGGAACTCCATCAGCTGGACGTTAATAATGCCTTTTTGCATGGGGATTTACATGAAGACGTCTACATGAAATTACCTCAAGGATTTGCACGACAGGGGGAGCATCGTGTTTGTCGTCTTCGCAAATCTCTTTATGGTCTTTGTCGGGCTTCGCGGAATTGGTATGAAAAATTTGCCACGGCTCTTCAGCATATTAATTTTCGACAATCTCAAGCTGATCCGTCTCTTTTCACATATACTCATCAGTCAACTTTCATTGCTATCTTGATCTACGTCGACGATGTTATAATCACAGGAAATGATACTGGTATGATTGTTAGATTAAAGAAGTATCTTGATAATAAATTTCGGATCAAGAATCTTGGTCCCTTGAAGTATTTCCTTGGCCTTGAGGTAGCTCGTTCGCCTTCAGGAATTGTGTTAAGTCAACGAAAATATACTCTAGACATCTTAGTTGAGTGTGGCATGTTGGGGGGCGCGTCCTTGTTCTACTCCTATGGAACAACAACATAAACTTGCCTCTGATCTTGGCGATCCATGTCCTGATGATGGTCAGTATCGGCGTTTAGTTGGCAAACTATTATACTTGACCATTACACGGCCTGACATCAGCTATGCCGTTCATATTTTAAGTCAATTTATGCAAAGTCCACGCCAACCACACATGGTTGCTGCCTTTTGTCTTTTACGCTATCTCAAGCAACATCCAGAGCAAGGAATTCTTCTACCTGCTAATAGTACTCCCATATTGCGGGCCTATTGTAACGCTGATTGGGCAGGGTGTCCAACAACAAGACTTTCCACTATTGGTTACATTGTCTTTCTTGGTGCGTCACCCATCTCTTGGAAGTCCAAGAAGCAATTAGTTGTATCCCGTTATTCTGCAGAAGCTGAATACCGTAGCATGGCTATGGCAACTAGCAAATTGATTTGGTTGCGCTGCCTTCTGCATGATTTGCTAATTCCACATAATGCTCTGATACAATTATTTTGTGACAATCAAGCAGCTATTCACATAGCTGCAAACCCAGTTTTCCATGAACGGACAAAGCACATCGAGATAGATTGTCATTTTGTTCGTGAATGTGTCCAATCTAAAGAAGTAATTCCACGACCAATTTCTACCAAGAATCAAATTGCATATATTTTTACCAAAGCTCTTGGTCGTGACCAATTTTGTTGGTTACTTAGCAAGTTGGGCACTTCGGACCTTCATGCGCCAACTTGAGGGGGAGTATTGTGATATATTCAACATTTGACACGTGACTCCATCTTCTCACGTAATTAGATATGATTCAGGAAAGATATGCTTAAAGCGTTTAGATGCGACAATATTTTACACATGCATGATTCCCTGGATGCTTACATGTACACGGTTTTGCACATTTTTTAAACAATAAATGCTCGACATTCTGGTCCACAAATGGTTCATTTTAGTCAAGTTTAATGATCCTTTGGGTTTTGGCATCAATCATTTTCCACATTGATCACTGTATATGATTCAATCAAATGGCCTAACTTTAGGATGATGATTGAGACGCAAATAAGAAAATGACAATAACATGGGGAAAAAATAATGTATTCTCGTGATATATTATAATTAAAAATTTTGAATTTAAATGATTAATTTAATTTTTATTATATTAAAATAGAAAAAAAACATATTGTAATTAAAAATTTTGAATTTAAATGATCAATTTAATTTCTATTGTATTAAAATAAAAAAAATAAATGATAAATATATAATGTATGGACAAACTAAGCTACTCAGGTGGTTCATGCCAAGCCAGCTTGTCATGTTCTGTCACTTTCTTTCCCCATCCTCGTGGCTGTTGTCCATATAGCCAGAAAAGATCCATTCAATAATAAATTTGTATATAAAATCTCAGAGTATTCCACAGAATATTATGCATCAGATCTTTACTCTTAATAAGCCTAAATATTTTTCTAATCTGTGTCAGTGTATGGCTTGCTTTATTGAGTTAATTTACACAATTAGCTTTACATTTGATTTAAGCTGTTTGCCACTGACAGAAGTTCCTTTAAGCCTCTTTTTGAGTTTTTGACCCACATTACACTCATCACTCATCAGCAAATCTAAAGTTCCCTTTTCAACAAACTCTGAGAGCTTTCATATATACTTGGAAGTTTCTTTCTGGATCCATTTATGCATATTCAATCCTAAGGTAAAACTTCAGTATAAGCAAAAGTGTTGTCTTGTGTGCTTTTTTTCAGTGTTTCGAAATTCGAATTAAGAATCTCTCATTACATCAGCTCGGTACCTGACTATTCCACCCATCTTGGGTGTCTGTCTTGTTTGCTTTTAGATTGTCCAATATTCCAGTCATTTTTTATTGTTCTTGTGGATTTGTCTACTGATAAGTTGGTTTTCCAGTTTCTATTATGCATTGCTAAGATTTAGTGTGTACTCTTCTTGGTAGATATATAAATGCTTCTCCTTCTACATGTTGAGAAACATTTGAATCTTGTTTAAACAGAAGTGAAAATCTTGACTCTCTAACTTTTGCCTGACTTCAGATTCAGTGTCACCCCTGTTTTGGCGTGAGTTTCTTCTGGGTCAGGAAGTCACTCGCTGCTACATTATCTGTCACGAATCGTGACCTGCCTCCACTCTCTCTCTCGCGAATGAAACTTGTGTAGTAGCCTGCTAACTCTGCTGAGGCTACTAAACACTAAATAAGCTGCACTTTGATTGAGTTACAAAAAAGGAAAATGGAAGAGAACTTTGTGCCATTACATGGAATAAAAAATGACCTTCAAGGAAGATTGATGTGCTACAAACAAGACTGGACAGGTGGTCTCAGGGCAGGCTTCAGGTATTCTTATCTCTAGTGCCCTTATGTGTATAGCTTCCCGTCTAATTGTTGAATGGAGATTACACATGAATCTCATCTCCTAATGTTCAAATCTGCCTTATCTTGATAATGTTGAATGGCTTATCTATGCTGCTCTTTTCAGGATCTTAGCGCCTACCACGTACATATTTTTCGCGTCAGCCATTCCAGTCATATCATTTGGGGAGCAGTTGGAAAGAAATACTGGTAAGTTTTGTATAACAATGTTTTTGACTCTGTTATAGTGTCCCTTCACAAGATCTATATTGAGATGTTAAAAATTGATGCATATGCCTTATAATGGTAGATGGGTTGATCACGGCTGTCCAAACTTTGGCTTCAACCGCATTGTGTGGGATTATACATTCAATCATAGGAGGACAACCTTTACTAATTCTAGGAGTTGCAGAGCCAACTGTGCTTATGTACACATTCATGTACAATTTTGCTAAAGATAGGCCAGATCTGGGACCGAAACTGTTTTTAGCTTGGACTGGATGGTACTTGTCTTTAATCCCTTTACAGATGGATATATAGTTACTTAAATGTCAGATTTGGCATTGCTTCATTACTTTTACACAAGACTGAGTCTTGAAAATGATCTTTTTGGATGTGGCAGGGTATGCGTTTGGACTGCAATTTTGCTGTTTCTATTGGCTATCCTAGGAGCCTGCTCCTTCATCAACCGGTTTACTCGTCTTGCTGGGGAATTATTTGGCCTTCTAATTGCGATGCTCTTCATGCAGCAGTCCATTAAGGTATAAGAGAAAAAAAGTACCCTTCTTTTCTTCATCCTCCTAAGAAATTTCAAAATAATTGTGCTGCTTGACTGGCAAGTGGCCTTAAGTCTCAGGAAATGATATCTTCAAGAATCAAGATGGATTATATTAAATAGGCTAGTGCTTATGCAATATTTTGGTCGATGTAGGGAATCATTGATGAATTTCGCATACCAGAAAGAGAAAATCCAGATTTAACCAAGTATCAACCTTCATGGAGGTTTGGAAATGGGATGTTTGCTTTGGTTTTGTCATTTGGCCTTCTATTCACTGCCCTGAGGAGCCGGAAGGCAAGATCTTGGCGGTATGGTTCTGGTGAGTTTCTTTCTTCCCAAATTGTCGAACCTAGGTGATATGGTTTTAACTTTCAACAAGAATTGCTGTCTGCAGGAAGCTATGTTTTCCCGGTGTTCCAATTAGTACAACTCATGTTCTCTCATTCTGTTTCCTTTTGTAGGTTCTATTCGAGGACTTGTAGCAGATTATGGTGTGCCGTTGATGGTTCTTGTCTGGACTGCAGTATCTTACATACCTAAAGGAAGTGTTCCCAAAGGGATCCCAAGGCGGCTTTTCAGTCCAAATCCATGGTCACCAGGCGCGTACAAGAATTGGACTGTCATAAAGGCATGCTTGAAAGCATCTCACCAAGTTTTTGTTTATCCTTCTAGTTTATCTCTCTCAATAATTCTGCTTTAAACTGGCAGGACATGGTAAACGTCCCCGTTCTCTACATCATGGGTGCTTTTATTCCAGCAACTATGACAGCAGTGTTGTATTACTTCGACCACAGTGTAGCATCTCAACTTGCTCAGCAGAAAGAATTCAACTTGAGAAAGCCATCTTCATACCACTGGGATTTACTTCTCTTGGGGTTTCTGGTACGCTCGTAATGCTACGGCCTTAATTTTTGGCAGCCATCTTATGTTAGTATCTGGTTGCTTGTTTGATCAAATCTTGATTCACAGTTCATAAACTGTTGTTATGACAGACTTTATTGTGTGGTCTCCTCGGGATCCCCCCTGCAAATGGTGTGATTCCGCAGTCTCCAATGCATACTAAAAGTTTGGCGACATTGAAACATCAGGTAGGAGAACCAAGAGCAGCAAAGAGCTTCTGATTTTCGTAATACTAGTATAGTTTGTATTCCATCCTACATAAGATATGAGAAAAAACAAGAGCTGATTCAGTTCCAACACAACTTTTGCATGCTATATAGCTGCTTCGGAATCGACTTGTGGCAACAGCTCGCACATGTATGGGTCAAAATGGAAGCTTGGCTCAAGTCTATGCAAGTATGCAAGAAGCTTATCAACATATGCAGACACCTCTAATTTACCAACAACCATCGGCTTTGGTATGAAAAGGGCACATCCCAGTACTCATTTCCATGCAACTGCTAATTCACATTTGTCTGACTTGGAAGCACGTCAGATAATTCTGTAATCTTTTTTGTTACGTTCAATGAGCAGGGACTAAAAGAATTGAAAGAGTCGACAGTTCAGTTGGCTTCAAGCCTTGGGAATGCAGAAGCACCAGTTGATGAGACAGTGTTTGATGTTGACAAGGAGATAGACGACTTGTTGCCTGTGGAAGTCAAAGAGCAACGGGTTAGTAACTTGCTTCAATCCATAATGGTGGGAGGATGTGTTGCTGCCATGCCCGTTCTCAAAATGATCCCAACCTCAGTACTTTGGGGCTATTTTGCCTATATGGCTATTGAAAGCTTACCAGGAAACCAGTTCTGGGAACGGATTTTGTTGCTCTTTACGGCTCCCAGCAGAAGATACAAGTACTATCAAAATCCACTTTCACCTCTTCAATTTTCTAGTTATCATTTAAAGGAAAGAAGAAACTAACTCAAAATATGCTGCCTATCTTCTTTCTATGCTATGTGTATTGCAGAGTGCTGGAGGAGCATCATGCCATCTTTGTGGAAACTGTACCTTTCAAGACGATAGTAGTTTTTACACTATTCCAGACTACTTACTTGTTCATGTGCTTCGGGATCACATGGATTCCTCTCGCTGGAGTTCTATTTCCGCTGCTGATCATGCTTCTTGTTCCAGTGAGACAATTCCTGTTGCCTAAGTTTTTCAAAGGGGCACATCTTCAAGATTTAGATGCTGCAGAATATGAAGAGGCTCCTGCATTGCCATACCATCTTGCAAGAGTAAGCTTAACTGCATTTGATCGAAATACTGATTGATTCTTTCCGTTATACTCTCTATTTCAGAAAGGATTGAAGAACATACAGCCCATTATTGGTTTTCCAAATTGACAAACTACTGAAGGCTTCCATCTTTAAAGTCATCCCAAAGGAAAATAAACACTTGAAACTTCACTATGAACAATATGTGGTAAACCAAAAACCAAACCAATTCCCAGGCTCGGCTATATGAATCTGACAATGATACTCATTCTTGTTGAGAATCCTGTCATCTATTAGCTTCACACATCCAAGATCCCATCTGGGTATCTCTTTCCAACACTTCTTTTCTCCTCTTCTATCCCTCTTCTAATGTAAAACCTCCATACTTTCACACCTTCTAACATGTCATGTTCAAACCATCTCAAACCGTACTCCTTTGTCTTGTCGCCAGTCAAGGCCACACATACTTTTTCTCATGGATGACAAATCATATGTAAAAAGAAATTCATCAAGAGCAAAATTAAACTTGAGTACCAGAAACAGAGTGCAGCTTTTCATTTTCCTTTTACTATCCACCTGGTAGTCTTGCATCTCTTAATAAAGCAGTCGTATGCATTTCTATATTGGTTTGATTTAATTTCGTACTGAATATGTGACAGGAGAATGAGTTTGGTTCGAGAGGATCATATGCAAGTGATAGAGAAATCTTAGATGGAATAGTTACAAGAAGCCGATGTGAGATAAGACGCATGGTGTCAAGCAGCAGCATGACACCAGCTAGAGACTCCATGAGCCTGCAGAGTGCGCGGAACTCATTTAAGCTAAACAGTCCCCGCAGTCTCAAGGTATCAAGCTGCGGTATCACACCAGCTAGAGAATCCATAACTCTCCAGAGCCCGCAGAACTCATTCAAGCTAAACAGTCCTCGCGTAAGTGAAATACAAGCAGAGTTAAGCCCCAGGTCAGGCGCAAGAGGACCTCTCAGTCCAAGGACTGGCGATCAAAGACCCTCAAATTTAGGCAAGACTAGTCAGGATTGATTTGTAATGAAAACAATAACATAATTCATTGCCAGATTTGAGTAATGCATATTTGTGAAACGGACACAGGTAGCGTTATGTGGTAGTTTGCAGTAGTTATTCTTTTCTCCTGTATGTAATTAAATCTATTACAAGCTGTATAATGTTCAACATTCGTAGTCTCCATCAAAATTGAGAAGTTTAATGAATATTCTTTCATTTTAGACACTGTGACTTATTCTGTTCTGCCAGAACTTTCGCATTTTTAGCTTCTTGGACTTGTGCAAAGACTAATAAATCAGAAACACGAAGGTTGTCATATATAATTCATAATAATACCATGAGCGCTTTAGTGCGTTCTCAATATATGTTTTCAGATGCTGCTAAACAATCACAACCCGTTTTTTATTAGTGGATACAGAACACCAACGAATGAACAATAATTCAGTCCTCCTCTTTCAGGAAGCCATCTAGTATGCTTCCCACTGTACCAGGAAAAAACAGCATGCGCTTGATCAGGTTTTACCCTTGAGTGAGTTCCTCTGCTTCCAAGTCGAATAGAAGCAATATGCCTATGAATTTTGCAGACCACCATTACTCAATGATCATTTTCTTCTTTTTTTTTCTTTGATGTCGAGAAACTCACCCAGAAGGCCACATTGGACCCACCGTAAAGCTACAAACTATGTAGGGCTACGACTCAGTCTCAATGCATACTCTAAGTCAATAAAAAAACAAAAACATTTTCTTGAAAAATGTATAGATTTTGAACTCAAAACCTTAATCACGACAAGCCATTGCTCTACCATTCCACCCAACCCCTCGAGGTGTACTCAATGATCATTTTGTTTGATAACAATAGCCTGCAGGAATCTGCTGCCCAACACCATCCCTAAAACCCAACCCACGCCCCCTCCCCACCCCCCACGGCCCAATCTTCCCCTTATCCACCATCTATAATGCAAATGCAGGAAAAGATAGTGAACTGCGGGATTTGGATCTGGATAGGACCTTAATCTACAAAAACTTGAAGATTTAGTACAATTTCCATTGGCCACAAGAACTGGATTTGGATGCTGAAGTGTCTAGCTTTCCTTCTTTGCAAACTGCAGTAATTCTTCTCCAGAAAAGTAAAGAGCAAAGAAAAATCTTGAAAACTAGATACAGTTCAAGGTAAAGCCAGATCTCTCCTACTGCAGCAAAATCATGTCCTTCTGCATTAACGATAAAAACTTGTTTCTGAACATGACCAACAACTTCAAAAAGTCTGCCCTCACAATTTAGAAGGAAGTAACAACTCAAACCCGCCGAAGAGAAATTAGAAAGTAAAAAAGAGGCAAGGAGGAGAAGTTCAGCAGTCTTCAGCTACATTATTATAAGACTGCAACTTTCAAGTTGGCTGCTATGGTAAGGCCTCAGCTGCAGCACAGTCATGTGGTCTTGCTGAATTTGCGGCCCGACAACTGCTCAGATTCATATATCATGTGATTAATGAGTCCCCTTGCTGCACTGTGAATAAGAAGAAACTCATATAAGGATTTTGGATAATTGCTGCATTAGGCATGAAGAGGCATATCATCTCTCTCTCTCTCAGAGTCATATAGAACAATGTCACTCAAGGTAAGGAAGGACATGCGAAGAAAATCCTTGCCTATTTAGTTAAATCAGTTCTCTGAAATGAAACTTACTCATCCTTCAGCTTTTGGATTTTCTCGGGATCTTTTTCATGCATATGCTTTCTGAACTGATGTCTCACCATATCAACAAGAAGCGGGGTGTTGTGTTGCTGCAAATTGAGAATACTCTTTATTGTGAGAAGTGTTTCATACCAATGGCTTAAGAGAAACAAATTATTGCCTCGATAAAGATAAAAATGACATAAATATGAACACCCTTAGACCTCTGTCTATACACATGTATACATATCCCTTGTTTGGTTGGTGAAACAGAATATACTTTTCCCTACTTAACAAAATATATGAGATAGTCTTCACATACCCGAGAAAATATCAGACTAATGATCAACATTTGTTGCTTAAGATTTTTTGTTGTGATAATTATGATCTAGAATTCATTCTGGTCAATGTCCACACTCAGAACCAAAGAAAGAAAGGAAAATAACATACTCATACATGAAATCAAGGACAATATCCATCTCGTGTCTTCACTAGAACTCATTACTCCAATAACTGCCGAATTCACTGACAATAAGTAGTCTAATTTGTTTCCAATAAGTACACTTGTCCTTTTAGACAGTTTGCTTCCCCGTCCCCACCCTACTAAGAGGAGGGGAAGATTATGCCACAAATGAGTGAAGACACTACAGCATGGTGTCTCCTGAACACCAAATGGCGATGCTCATTTTGGAATCACCCTCATAGTCCATGACCAACTCCTGGCCTATTACATGCATATTTACTTAACGAAGTCATACATTCAACACACAGATTCACTTGATTATACACAAAATACCAACATACAAAAATCAATCATTTACCCCAGGCTCCCAAAGCAAGACCGTTGTAATAGATTGGCTCGAGAAATATCTATTGGACCTCCAATAACTCAAAATGCAAGTTTCGATTTATTACACCAACCCAACTATAAAGAGACCACTTAAATTATGGTTGTTTAATCCTCGCTTGACAAACAATACTCTACAAGGCACGAGCTCAAGATGAAATATACATCCATTAAATCTATAGCACGAAAACCCGAAAAGAAATATAAACAAAAAATAATGAAGTAAAAGCTAACAAATAGTATTTTGCATACCTTGTGACCAATATATTTAGCTCGCCGAAGACATTCCCGGTAAAGCTATAACCCAAATAATTATAAAAATAAAAAATAAATGCTTAATATTCGAATAAAATTTATAAAGGAAAAAAAAAAAACCCAGATGAGACAGATTTAAAATATAGCTAAAAAATGGAAAATCAGCAAACAAGTAAAAGGGGTGAATGGTAGTTACTCGAATTGCATTGTTGGCGAGCTCTGGAGGCAAAGCTGTTTGCAGAGAAGGCATTTCCTTTTCCTTTTTTATTTTTTTTTTACTTCAAAAATAGATTACAAAATTGAGGTTTGAACTATATACTTCACTTGATATAATATAATAAAAAGTAAAACCCCAGAATTAGTTGGGTTTTATAAGGTACTTTTCACTCCAATCCTTGCTGTTTTGATAAATTGGATTTAGACCCTGTATTTTTTGAAATATCAGTCAAGCGCCTCAAGGTCCATCGATTGTGGAACATTTAGTCATTTACGCTCGTATCGACTAGCCTATCAATACTGGTCCGATGGTAGTCCTTTCTTCCTGGCAGAGATACTCACCTACCAATTCAGTGTGATACTTATCACATCTTAATCTATAATGTAACAACTCAAACTTAATGGAGAGTTTAATCTAAAATACTAGTCTGTTAAGAAAAATACCTTATTGTACTTAAGAATCATAACTTGTGAGAGTAAGATCCCAATATGAGATCATAACAAATGCTTGACTCTAAAATACTAATATCAACAAACAAAGAAGGATAGGATATTAAAGACTTTGATTCAAAGTTCAAATTCCTTTTACTTTAGGGAATATGATAAATAATTTTTTTTGGATTAAAAACTATCTCCGTATTCTATTTTAAGTGATATAAATAGAATGAATTGATATTGTAAATAAATATGTGATTCAAGTCATTTTACATCCAATCCATATTTACCATATTTCTTCATTTCAATTTTGGGCAAAAACTATTTTGGATTTTGAGGTTTGGTATAAAGCTCAAACTGGTCCCTGAGGTTTGTAAAAAGACCAAATAGGTCTCTCCTATTATCTATGACTTAATAGTCAAATATTTGACCAAATAAAAATACTTAAATGCCCTTGCTTTAGTGGTTGGAGATTTGGAGGGAATGAAAAAAAAAAAAAATTGGGACCATGCAACAAGCACAACTATTTCAGCAGCCGAGTCATTTTTTCTCGTCATTTGAAAAAAAAAATAATAATAATAATAGATGAAAAAAATTCAAATATTAAATGTGAAAAAATAATTCACATGTAACGAATTTCTCGTCTATTATTATTTTTTATTTTTTGTTTTCAAATGACGAGGAATTCGTTACATATGAATTATAGTGAATTTATTACAAAATTATACATTCTATGTCTAATATTACATCTCAATACATTTTTCAAGTTAGTTAAAAGTCATACAACATTTATAGTTGGATGACATATATCCAAAATTTAAAACTTTAAAAGCCACAATTAATAGCTACCCGATACTAAATTCAACTTTCGGTGACAAAGTAGTGGTTATATATATACTTGATTTTCTCTTTAATTTATATTTAATTTTACACTATTATAAATATTAAAAATTACATACTATTCAGTCATAATATTTCTATAATCTGAAAATGATGAAAGAGATTACATAGTTGATCAAATACATCAGATATCAATAATTCCATAAACTCACTCAATATTAAAGGAAAAACAAACTAAATACAACCCAGTCAACATTACCAAATAAATAAAAAAAAGGTGTATTCTAAAAATATTAAGAGCCAAACTTTTCTAAGTAGCAAGAATTTTGTTGTTGTGGTTGTTTTTTTGTTTTTTGTTTTTTTTTGGGAAAGAGCATGAATTGAAAGTGAGAAAATAAAAAAAATGGCTTGGGTGCTTAAATAGTTGTGCCTGCTGCATGGTCCAATTTTTTTTTTTTTTTTTCCTTCCCTCCAAATCTCCAACCACTAAAGCAAGGTCATTTAAGTCTTTTTATTTGGTCAAATATTTGACTATTAAGTTATAAATAATAGGAAGGACCTATTTAATCTTTTTGCAAACCTCTATAATTAATTTGGACTTTATACAAAATTTCAGGAACCAAAATAGTTTTGCCCTTTTAATTTTTCTATATCCCCCACCTTCTCCCTTCCCCCTTCCCCCTTCCCCCTTCCCCTCCCCCTTATTTTTTATTTTTGATTGTCATGTGTTTTCTTTTTCTTCTCACCGTTTATTTAAATTGTCAAGCATGGCACATGGCTAATACAAAACGATTCAACATAAATGTTGCTAGTACACTTATTAATTTATTGTTTTCATTTGTAACTGGAGTTTCAACTTTCAACATTTCACTCATATGAGCACTAATCCACTCCACTCATAATCACTTATATTGCTATTGAAAATTTGAGTGCACATGGTCTACGAAATTATGCAAAAAAAAGAAAAACTCTTAACGGATTTTTTTTTTTCAGAAAAAATTATCTTGACTAAAAATTTGCTACATACTACAGTACATGCATTCGATCCTCTAAATACATATGTTATACATGTTTATATGTATGATTATTATTCTCCAACAAAAAATATATAAAATCTCTATATATAACTATAGTACCACGTGAAAAATTAGATGTAAAATTATTGAACTAGTTTTTAATAATGAAACCTATCAATTAAAATTCCAACAATGTAAACTTTGAGTTAACTCGTCTTCAAACACAATATCTTTGAGAGCTCTTTATCTATATTTCGGTCAACCAAATTCATAGGTTTTATCACATTTAAGGTTTAAATATCATTAAGGTTCCAACAATTCATTTTCAAACGTAATATTTTTGAGAGCTTTATTAGATTGGTTTGCTAAATTCGTGGGCTTCATTGTTTTTTAGGTTTAGATTCCAACAATATAGGATTAGCTTGAATTCAAAAGAAGTTTTGCATATTAGAAAATCTGTAAGCAAACTAGTTTACATATAAATTCAATCAAAAAAATATAAACATGTTCCATAAACTTTTAACATTATCAAATTATATTTCAACTTACTCCATGCACTGTTAGTTTACGAAATAAAAAAGCTAGCTTGCCTCAATTTAAAGCTTCCATAATATTTCAAAAAATTAGAACTAATAACTAATTCAATTGGATTATAGACTTAGTAAAAGAAAAAGTAGAAATAAGTGAAGTAAAAGAAAAGAAATGAAAGCATGAGTATTATTGACTCGAAATACAAAGATGAGAAGCAAACTGGGCCCGGCCGGTCCGGTCCACCTAAATAACTGCACAGCATAACACACCCAGCCAGCCAGCAACGTGAAATTGCATACACCTGGAAAAGACCGCTACACACACTCACATAGTCACATATACAGTTATAGTATAATATAATATATATATATATATATATATATTTTATTATATTATAAAATCTCTTTAAATTAATAATATTAAAATTATTAAATTTTATTAATTTAGTGAGATATAATAAATATATTACAATAATAATATTTTTTTTGAAAAATAACTTATATTTTTTTTAAAATTTAATTTAAAAAAATAAGTAATAAAAATAAAAGATAAAATTTAATTTACTAAGATTATAACAAAATTTCTCTAATTTCGTATATAAATCCTTGTAATATTAGGATAAAAACTAATTTTTTTAATCTTGTATCATAATTTTTCTCAATTTTATCTCTTTAAATAATTAAATATGAGATTTAGTAGATTTGAAGTTCCAATAAAAGATAAGTTACTCTTAATTCATATTTTAAGAAAATTTTATAATTAATTTATTATGTACTTTTTAATTAATTATTAATTTATAAAATATTTAGATTAATAAAATATAATTTTTTTTAAATATATTATTTTATAATTTTATCAAATTTATCAATTAAATAAAATATTTTTATTAATTAAAAAAAATATTAATTTATTGAGTATTAATTTAAATATAATTGCACAACACACAATACGTGAGAGTGAGACAAACACCAAGCACCACACCATCTTAATCAAATCAAATCAAATCAAAACTCTCTCTCTCCTTTGAACATTTCTACATTTCCAATCCTTCATGTCTCTCTGTATATACATACACATATACATACATATATACTTATTATATATAAATATATAATTACAGTTAGGGCTTTTATTAGTGAGGCTTGAGTTACGCAAATCAGCTCTTCATATCTTCTTCAAACGCTGTTCTGAAGCGGCGATCACTGATTCTCTGCGTTTCCAAACGATCGTTTGCTATCGTCATCATGTTCGAAGCTCATGTAAGCCAATTCATTTTCATTTCTTATTATCTTTTTACTCCAATCTGTTAGTTCATATTAATTTGAAGTGTAAGTAAAGGAGTTGAGTAAATTTTTTTGTTAGCTAATTTATTTAATTTATGTGAAGAAATGAAAAAATAAAGATACACGAATTAAGTTCATAACTTAATTGCGGATTTTCTTAATTGCAGAAAAATTATTCGTTTTTGTTTTTCCTTTTGTTTTTTTTCTCCGTTGTGGATTTATTTGTTCATATTAATTTTAAGTGAAAGAGTTGTGTAGAATATTTTAGTTAATTAATTTGCATTAAGTAGTTTCAGAACTTAATTTCAATTTGCTTAGCTGCAGAAGTACTATCGCTTTTTCCCTTTTTATACATATATATGGTTTGTTTAACTAATAGTTCTTCAATTTTTTTAGTCGAATTTGTTATTTCATATTAACATGGAGTGCAAATAAAGGAGTTGTGTAAATTATTTTGTTAAGTAGTTGACATTAACTTGAAGCTTAAGTAAGCTAGTTTTGTAGAGTACTTTGTTAAATAATTTACTGAATTAAAACGTGAAGAAATGAAAATAAAGTTGTGCGAAGTAGTTTCATAAAACTTTGACGCAATTTGCTTTGTTTCAGTAATACCTTTTCTGTGTGTGTGTGTGTGTGTGTGTGTGTGTGTGTGTGTGTGTGTGTGTGTGTGTGTGTGTGTGTGTGTATAAAGTGAATATTGTGTACTTTGTGTATTTTGGAGTCGGGGCGTTGGGCAACTCAAAGTTGTCTGGATGGTGTGTTAGTTCTAGTAAGCCACATGGAATTGGTAGTTCTAGTAAGCCACATAGAATGAGTTAAATAAAGATGTCTAAATGGTCTGGAAATGCTTGTATGTATTGGACCATATTACTTTAATAGATAAAGAAAACGGAGGCTAGAGTAGGTGAGGTATCCAATCGAGTGAACAATGTTTAATTAATTGGATTACAGACTGGTTTTGACTATCGATTTTGAAAAATGAACTTATACTATTTGCTTTTCTATAAAAAGGAATTCCCATTGAGCATCCATTCTTTTTGACTTTTTCTAAAGTGCGGGTTACAGGCCGATTTTCGACTGTTGATTTTGAAAATACTAATTAGATGAAGTTATTCTCTCTCACTTTCTTAATTTCCTCTTTTTGCTCTTGGCATCGGCACTTTTATAAGCTTTTAAGATGATCTTTAATTGGCCTAATCAGTTGAGAGCCTATATATGTATATACCACTTGCCAGTTTTTTTTTTTGGATGTCTGAATAAGAGTTTGTTTGAAGAAGTGATTTTGTTAAAAGGTCACTCAATTATGTCTCACTTGTTATGATTGTAGGTTTTACATTTGCTTCGAAGATATTTGGGTGAATATGTCCATGGATTGTCAGCTGAGGCTTTGAGAATCAGTGTTTGGAAAGGTTTCTATTTGCTACCTTTTTTCTATTATTTTCTTTCCCTTTTCTCCCTGTCCTTCCTGGTGCAATTGTCGATTCCTCCACAGGTGATGTAGTTCTCAAGGACTTGAAACTAAAGGCAGAGGCATTAAATTCATTAAGACTTCCTGTCATAGTGAAAGCTGGTTTTGTTGGTACTATAACTTTAAAGGTATGTCTGTGTCTTAACGATTCTTTGCCTACTGCCCATTGGATCTGTTGCCTCAATGTTATCTACCTTGTTTTCTTGTTAGATATGGAGGCTTGTGTGTCTATTCATTGCATGAAAAGAAAAAGAAATAGATATTCTTTCTATCTGGGTTAACTTTATTTGGATTACTGTCTAAGAGTCGGCTCACTTAATTTTTATGCATAGCCTAATATGCCCCTAGTTGTTCAATTGTGTGGATTTACTCTCATGAAAATGTTGAGGATAATTTTGGCATCTGAATATTTTACAAGTAAACAAGAAAAAGAAAGTTCTCTTGAATCAGTTGGATATCCCAAAAGGCTTACTTAGCATGCCAAAGGTAGTTTTGGGTACATTATCTTTGATGTCCAGTTAAGTAGCTCATTTTAATTGTTCACTGTATGTGATATAATCATCAGTTTTCTACACTTTAGAAATGTTTTCAATATTTTGCCTTTTCTGTATGGGGGCATTGCCTGGAGATGGTAACTGCTGGGGCAGACCTCTAAGTGTTTTTGTTCAAGGATCAAAGGTAATATACAATGAGAAACGTATTACAAAAAATTAAAGAATGTGAAGAGTAGATTGACTCTATTAATTATGCTTTATTAGTATTTTTTAACAAATTAAGTATTGATAATGAATACATTTTTAATGAATGCCGAATATCTGAAGAACCTTTAACTAAATTTAGAGAGCCATGTCTGGTTATGATAATTAATAACTCATGGGTAATGAGTTTGTCTCGCCTTGCAAATGATTCTTTTAATGCGTGAGTTAGACATTACCATAGAATAGGAGTGTTCGGGAGTTAAGGGGCAAGAATTAGGTTAGAAGTCTAGTTGCAAGTATTGACTAGAAAATAGAGTACCTCCTCTTTTCAAGATAAAGAAAAGAAGGAAATCTGACTTTTAGCCTTTTCGCTAGGGATATCACAATGATGGTAATGGCGGTTGAAGAATGTGGGAGTGTCCAAATTTCTATTTTTTCTTTCTTCTAAATTTCTTGACTATCCAAAATTAGGGTAATTATCTCTTCTTTTTCTATTGTTACTTTGATATAATTAAGGGTTCTCTGGAAGAGGTATCCGCAGGTGCCTATTGTGCTTGTTGGTGTGGCATTTGTAAATACATTAGCTTTTATGATTTTTTATCATATTGGTTTGAATAGGTTCCATGGAAAAGTCTTGGTAAGGAGCCTGTCATTGTGCTTATCGATCAAGTGTTTATTCTGGCTCATCCTGCACCTGATCAGAGGTCATTGAAGGTATGACATGCTTCATATGCTTGTTGAAAGAAAATAATTGATCCCTCACACATAACAAATACTCTTGAGTAATGGGTGGCTAGGATTTGCTTATGTTTCCCTTTTTTTTCCTGTGAAGAAAGAAGACCGTGAAAAGCTTTTTGAGGCCAAACTTCGGCAAATTGAGGTACTTGTTTAATATATCTAATTCCTTTATTCTTTTGGATCAAACCATTATCTCCCTGCTCTAAATTATCAAGACTGCTCTAGATAGTTGATATATAGTATATCCATTGAGAGGGAATTATGCTAAATATATGTTTGATTGAATAGATCTTTGGGTTCCATAGTCTATTTATGCTTAATAAGATGTTTTCTTTAATATTAAACATCACCTGAACAAGTTTATTTTTGGGCCACTCATATTTGTGATATTCTTATTTTGAATTGTTTCAAATGTTTTTTCTGTTTTTTCCCCTTTATATTGTTTAATACTACACATTTTCAGTAAATTGATTTACTTGAGGACCCATAAATTTAAGTACAAGCATGTCTTAATGTGTATATGGTTATCTTTGGCAATATTTCTTGAGATTATCAGAAGCTGGCCTGGGAACAACCCTCTGGCTGATGCTTAATCACATTTTTGCATTAGGAGATTATGCCCAAGTAATACATATTCAGCCATTACTACCTAACTGTATATAGATATTTGCCTTTTCTGTTAATGAAATTTTATGTTGAAAGGACAAGTAATTAGCACAACCAGCTTGTTATGTATTTTTGATAGAATGGAGATTTTGTGTCTGTCTATTATTCTAATTATTCGGGTCACCTTATATACTACCCGCTACATTCTTTTCATCTTCTTCTTTTTTTTTTTTTTTTCTATTCTAACTGTGGTTTCTATATCTTCTGTAGGAAGCTGAATCAGCCACTCTTGAAGCAATATCAAGAGCAAAGATTGGAAGTGTATGATATTGGTTGCTAGAAACTTTCCCAATTTGAAATGCAATTATTTCGCATTGCTACTGACTCATTCATTCTCTTTTCAAGGATTATCTTTCTGATGACTATTTATATGTAATCTAATGACAATGATTTTCTTATTTCTTTCTAGACAATCATTTTGAAGTAACTCTTTCTAGTATCTGAAAACTATAGTAGTTTCGTGCGCACTTCAGCTCAAACGTTCTACTAGTATAGGTGTAATTAAGGAGCAGATGATGGTGTCCTTAAACCATCTTGCTTACTGTGCCTACTGTTATAATTAGGGTATTGCTTCATCGTATTAGGCTTGCTTCATAAGTAGTTGAGCACATTTATCATTTCCTTAAATAGATAGAAGTAAGCCTGAAGATCAATTGCTCATGATGTTGAAGGTGGAAAGGGGGTTGTAAAATTTTGTTTGGTGTTTCTCTTATGATGTCAAGCCTGGTTAATATTTTAGATACTATTTATTTGGATCCTCAGGTTATCATAACCCATCCTATAGGATCAGAATGGCTTTTATTTAAAGGAAGATGTTTGATTGTGTGGCCAATTAAAGTACATCTTATGGAGGGCTGGGCTATCCTATTTGTTGTACTTTGAAGAAGAGGACACTAACATTTTGGGAATTCTCAAAAGTGAAAAATATTGATATATAATCATATTGGAGTTATAGTTGGAGCTTCCTCCCTCTCTCTCTCCAAGAACTATCTTTCACAAGGTCCAAAATGGGGCTTTGAGATTAAGGGAAATCTCTGCAGATGTTAATACCTATAATCAAATATGCCACCTGCTCATCTTTAGTTCTCCAAAAGAGAAGAAAATAAATTTTAGCCCTCCTGCGGAAAATCCATCCATAGACTGTACAGGATTGTATCCCACTTTTACTACGCAAAATATATCAGTCTTGTCAAGCAGATGACAGCTTCTCCCTCCACGCCAACTGTGCACTTGAAGTATAAAGAAGCAAGTTGTTTGGTCCCCGTAGTTGTAACTCTGAGGGCATCGACCTTCATTCAAAGCCCTGCTAGTTACTCGTTATTCTCCAAAAACCAAGAATAATAAATTCCTCACTTAACTTGGGACACTACAATGAATAATAAGACAATTTGTAGTTTTTTCCCGCTTTCTCAACAAGAAACACCTAGTAACATAAATTCTGCCTTTCTAGATCTAATAGTCAGCTATGAGGATTAACTTTTCTATGCTGTCGTGTACAGTGGTAAACCACATTTTTCATAGTTGCTAGAATAGCTAATCTCTTGTACAGAGCCTGGTCTGTGGCTTGTTTACGTGAATTATGCATGGTTGAAGTGTTAATCTCAGGACATTTCTTTTCATCAGCTCGATTAAAGTTGAGAGTGTAATTTCTCTATGTCAGATAATTAACAGCGTTATTGTTCATATTCCATTGCCTTCTACACTCTGACATGCTTATGTGGGAATGAACCTCCGATATATAAGTTAGGAATTTAAGAACTGTGTTGATCTTGTTATTATATCTTCCATGGGCTAAAAGTGCATTGTGAAGCTCTAGTTTTGCCCCCTATAGGTATTTCAGAACTTTAAGTTGATACACTGTTGCTTTTTCTCTTTTTTTTTTTTTTTTTTTCTGGCGGATGGATGATGATGGAGTTGCTTGTCTGGATTCCTTTTTCTTCTCCCATGCTTTCATCTCTTGCTGCAGTTCTACTTTAGACGAGATTCTCCTTCTTCATGCCATTGTCTCTTGGGTTTAGCTTATATTTATTTGAGAAAGGGTTGCCAGAAGTGTTTTCTTTCTGAAAGCTTGTTTCTTTCAAATATTGGGGCCAAAATGCGAAGTTTCTTATATTTTATGGTTTCTGAACATGAACAAGCCCTTGGTATTTTTAATAGAGCAGCATGTTCTATTTGTAAACTCATCTTCCAGAGTTCTTGGGCTTTTACTGTACTTGCAATTACTTCGGGGGAAGCCAGTTGAAAGTTGCCAGTTTGATGATCTAATGATCCAATTCTCTGTTTGCAGCCAGCTCCTGGAAATTCTTGGTTGGGGTCACTAATTGCTACAATTATTGGGAACCTCAAGATTTCCATTAGCAATGTTCATTTTAGATATGAGGATTCTGTCAGGTTAGTTTGCTTTGTCAGATGTGGTGTCTTTTATTTTGAATTAATTGAATATTGTTGTTCCACTTATTGGTGGAAATCTTTATTGCTTTTCTGAGCTGAAACAGAATTGAATTGTTTCCATCTCCTATTAAACTTTCCTTTTTCAACAACAATGATGATTGCTATTGGCTTTGAAGCAACCCAGGCCATCCATTTTCTTGTGGTGTTACCTTGGCAAAGCTTGCTGCTGTTACAATGGATGAGCAAGGGAATGAAACTTTCGACACTAGTGGTGCTTGGGATAAACTACGCAAGGTTAGCTCCATATTCCTTCCTGGAGAGGCTGTTTTACAAAAATTGTTGGTGGAGTGATTGATGCACTTCACTTTTGAGGAGTCTACATGGTACATGTCAAATATGAAATCGATAAAATTACGTTACAGTGTAACCATTGATATTGGAGTTTGGCACATAAATAATAATTCCAAGTTCTTTCTCTTTCTTTCTTTTTTTTTGGTTTGGGCCCCGGGGCAGCGGGGTGACGAAAGGAGTAGGAGAGTATTGAAGTCCTCTAACTTGAAGCTGTTCTTAGGTTTCTTTTAAAGACATTCCATTATTTATGAATTGCCCCCTATAACTTATTTTCGATATTTGCGTATCCATGGAAAGCTGAGTTTCTAACTGCTATTCATAGTAGCATTTCTCTTGGAGAGGTCCTACATAATGAGTTTGCTGATTGCTGATACTAATATTAACTTTGACTTACCGTCATTGTCTGTTTAAATTTCTCTTTATGATGTTATAGGTCCAGCACATTTAATGTGTATCATTTTCTTGTAATTTTATGTTTTGATAAGAACTCAGGTGGGTACGATATCTACATTTGCCCAAGGTCCATAAGTAATAAGTTCCCTCTTGATTATAGGTCAAACATAAATTTATTAAGTTACCACCTCATTTAAAAGCTTAAGGTGTTAGAGAGGGGTTTATTATATTTTTTATTGTCTTCAACACGCCACCGCACGAGCAGGCGGTTTTCATTTTTAGCCTTGCACATGGAAAGTTTCTAAAGTTTTTAAATGGGTCGCGGCAAGACTTGACCCTATGACCTTTTGGTGTCTAAGCTCTGACACTATATTAAGTTACCACCTCATGAGCTGGAAACTTAATAAAATTAGGGTCAGAAGAGTATCTTGTGCTACTCTAGAAGTCCTGGTACTAGTTGACGTCTCTACTGTAATTTGAAAATCAATATGAGATTGGCGGCTTATCATTATGCTCCCAAGTTTGAGCTCTGGTGCCTTAACTGTCTCTTTGGGACTCTTTTTTAGGCTCAAGAACAAAAGCAGATATTTTTTGGAATCCCTTTAGGAAAGGGTCGGTGAAGAGATTAGCAAATAGAGAAAAAAGTGTCTTTCAGGAGGACAGATTTTGATGAAATTGACCTTGCCCAAGTATACTCATATATTGCCCTTTTTACTTGGAACCCCACATCTTTGCAGCCTGGAGGAGGGGATGGATTGTTGTGTTTGGGGAACATCTTGCTCAACTAGGGTTGCTTCTTTTGAATGATCTTGTCCCATAGTTAATTTTTGGTATCTAGTAGTGCTTAGGTGGAAGTAAGAGTTTGCGTGATGCGTGACGCCTGACATTTTGTGGAATAGTTGTTTTAGATTTAGTTAGTCCAAGATCTTATAAGGTTGTCTTGGAGTTTATGATTTTTCCATGTGGGAGGGATTATATATTCTAACGTTGACTTTTGTTTTTGTTCTTTTTAGTAATTGAGGGCATAGCATCCAAAGGCATGGGCTGCCATATGTCTATCTTTTAAATTGATGAGTTCTAACTGAGCATTGAAGTTCCTGCCTTTTGTGGTAGCAAGATAATTCAAATATACGAACTTATGTTTATTTTCCTTACAGTCATTGCAACTTGAAAGGCTTGCCATGTACCATGATTCTGACCATGATCCCTGGAAGCTGGATAAGCGATGGGAGGATCTTACTCCTAAAGAATGGATTGAGGTATTTACCTTTGGCTTGGTCATGTTGTTCTTTCAAGCTAAGTTCATTAGATGCATAATTATTGCAGTTACTTTTCAACAGATTCTACCCCATGTTAGACGCATAATGAGAATTTTTGTATTCTAATTTCAGTTCTTCAACTTTTAGTTTGTTTATCTATGACTTTTAGATCTTTGAAGATGGTATTAAGGAATCTGCAAATGACAACGCTATAACATCTTCTTGGGCCCGTAACCGCAACTATGTAGTTTCCCCAATCAATGGAGTCCTCAAGTACCATCGTCTGGGGAATCAAGAGAGAAATGACCCAAATGTTCCTTTTGAGAATGCTTCTCTTTCTATCAATGATGTTTCTTTGACAATTACAGAGGTATTAAATCTTGATTTTCTACTATCCCTTTTATAGTCTTGAATCCTGCTGATATCATGAGGAGCGATCTTTTCCTTCTACCTTTCCTTTTTGTTATATATGGTCTTTCCTTAACAGTGAAAATTTCCACCACCTCCAATGTCTACACCAACATGGTTGGCTATTTTGTTTTCAGTGCTATCTCTGCCTCTTAATAATTAAGCAAAATTTCGGCTTTGACATTTTTATTCCTTTTCCTGTCTCCTGCAAAAAGTGGAGTGTCTAAGTAAAGCATGTCTCGTCTTACAGGCTCAATATCATGACTGGATAAGACTTATGGAGGTGATTTCGAGATATAAAATATATGTTGAAGTTTCTCACTTAAGACCCATGATTCCAGTTTCAGAGGGTGCTTGCTTGTGGTGGCGTTATGCTGCTCAGGCTGGATTGCAGCAGAAGAAAATGTGGTAAATTTTTTCTCAGTGAATCACGTATTGGCTTGATACCTGTCATTACTGAATTGAAGGGAGAATGAATATCCGTGGTTGCTTCTTTCTTCTTTTATTTGCTTCCAGTATTTTGTCTGTTTGGATTGGAATCTCGTAGACTTGTTTTACTTTGCTTGTCAATACGCTAACTGTTTTATTCATACCTGTGCAGCTATCGATTTTCTTGGGACCAAATACAGTATCTATGCCATCTTCGTCGATGTTACATACAGTTATATGCTAATCTATTGCAGCAGTCTTCGAGTGATAACTCTGAGATTCGGGGTATTGAGAAAGATCTTGATCCCAAAGTTATATTATTGTGGAGGTATGTGGTGCATGTTCTGCCTCTTTGTTTATCCATAATAAGATGGAAATAAGAATTTGCATAATCTTGGTCCATTCTGCTATGCCCTGGGCCTTTTACTCTTCTAACGTAAAAGGTGGCCGGCCATTCGTCAAGGCCCAGGAATCTGCTGGACATCTCAGCGGTGGGATTTGATACCCTCATCCGATTGTAGTTCCATTTTATGGTGCGCAGACGTGAAAGCTCTATCAATAGAAGCATTCTTGGCATCTGAAGTTCTGAAGCAACCTCTAGGTTATCAACAGCTTTTGACCTGTCCTTCTGGACATAAGATACCCAAAGAAGAAGAAATCAAAGGAAAACCTTATTGTAAATGGCACGATAAATGGACTCACTCTACAAATAATTGTGTAAATTTAAGGAATCTGATTGTCTACATAGGGATTGATCCTAGCATCTGATGCTAATTGTTTATTGATAATTCTTGTTACTAACATAATATGTAGCACCTCTTTATGTTCCTTTTTTACTTGTTGAAGAGAAATTAACGTGTGGCACCTCTGATTAAGTTTCCCTACTCTCAAGATTGTTCCCATAGTAGTGAGAATTAACCTCTAAGTAATAACCATCTTCATGCTTTATTTTTTCTTTTAGCATCTTTTGAATCAATGATAAACCATTTAAACCTGTTTACCAACACTCAATCTGATGAGTCAGGACTTCTACCATGTCTCCTTCAGCAATTTGTGTTTCCAATCTAATATCACAATTCTCCTCTATAGTGATAAGAACTATACTGTCGACCTGATGCTTCTACTTAAAAGTTGCATAATACATGACTTAAAGTCCTTAAACAACACAATTAGTTGTCACCAGCATCTCAATATGTAGCCCCTTGAATGTAATCTGTGTGAGTAGCTTATGATTTTTTTTGCATTTTAGGGTACTTTATATTTCTTGTCATGTGGCGATATTTCCAGCGGCTTCTTTCGGGAGTCACAACTAAAGTATTCTTTGCTCCTCTAGTTTTCTTATTGTTTCAATTATGAAAAGATTTTCCCAAATATGTAGCTTTCTCAAACAATAATCCATTTAGTGATTATCTGCGTGAACTCAAGGCTACATGATCTACTTGACGTGTCTTTTTCAATTGCCAAGTTATAGATTATATGAGATTAAGAGTTGTCTTCAAAAGAGAATGAGTTGTATATTTCTCATTATTGACATTCCTAAGACCAAGTTTGACGAGTTATACATGCTTATTAAGGGATGCCATTCTAATTAAATACATGTTGTTTCTTTGTTTGGTATTCCATTGCTTATACTGAACCTACACACTTAATTTAATCAGTTCTTACTAAAGATTTTCTCCTACATATATGAGACTTGTATAAAAATAGATTTGGAGTTTGCTGCAAGCAGATTTAAATTGTGGATGGTACTGTGTCCAATCATACACTTGAAAAAGTTTTACATTGAATTTTGTCCACCACCTAATCATGCGTCTTTAGACTAATTCTTTCTATTATTATGTGTCACTGTCATTTCTATTTATTTGGACAATAATCGTGGATCTTCAGGGTGATGACACTTAGTGCATCGTGTATTTATCTTTTAGGTTCCTTGCCCATGCCAAGGTTGAATCTGTAAAATCCAAGGAAGCAGCTGAACAAAAGATGCTAAGCAAGAGAAGCTGGTTTTCTTTTAGATGGTTTGTTGTTTTCTAATAGTTTTGATCTCTTTCTTGCAATGAGACTGCTTCATTCCCCTGCTCTCTTTCTCTCCCCTCTTTCTTCATCAATGTTGCGTCTGGAAATTCTTAGTATGTATTAGTTGGTCTTTGTTTGCTCAGGCGAACTCCTTCTGAAGATTCTTCTTCAAACGGCAGTTCTGAGGGATCGCGTCCATTGGATGAAAGGCTTACTAAAGAAGAATGGGAGGCAATTAACAAACTATTGAGCTTCCAACCAGATGAGGATTTGGCTACGCATTCGGGGAAGGAAATGCAGAATATGATAAAATATTTGATTAATGTTTCTATCAGTAGGGCAGCCACCCGGATTATCAATATTCATCAAACCGAGATTGTCTGTGGTAGATTTGAGAATCTTAATGTGTCTACAAAGTTTAAACAACGAAGCACCAGTTGTGACGTGACACTGAAATTCTATGGATTGTCTTCTCCTGAAGGTTCACTTGCCGAGGTTGTCTTCACAAACTGCTCTGCTATCATGTGGTGGAAGTTTTATTTAGTGAAAGACATTAGTCATCATTATCTTGTTTTCCTTGTGTCAATAGTATCTTCTTCTCGTTTCTATTGCCTTCTACTTATGATGTTGTAATTGGTTGAGTTTTCAGCAAGTCGTACCCAAAGTTATTTTTCCTTAAAACTATTAATTATCAAAAACCTATCAGTTCTTTCGAAGGTGGTACTTCTTTAACTCAGCTTAGGATTTTTTTATTTTTATTTTTGTTTAAAACGGTGCATTGACAATGTTTTCTTCTCTTTCTATGTTGTGAAGTTTCAAAATAGAAAATTGTTTTGGAAAAGTGCGGCAGTATGTTCTCTCCCATCTTGTGATTTCTCTCTTCTATGTTTTGCGTTTGTTTTTGAGAGGCATTTATTTCAATCACTTTTAACCTTTTGAGCTTAGCATTCATGGTTATATCATGTGAGATCTTAAGGTGGCATAGTCTCGATTCCATTGTTCACTTATGGGGGTAGTAATGTATTCATTTGCAGAGCGTCTTTAGCGAGCGGAAGGTGAATGCATTAGCAGCTAGTTTCGTGCATTTGCCAGCTGACGAGAATGTAGACTGGAAGCTTGCAGCAACTATTTCTCCCTGTCATGTCACGGTAATTGTCTTCTATTCTAAGATTGAGTACAAGTTCATGATGATGCACCTAGACATATTTGGCTTCAAGTCATGTTCAATTATGACATGTATGGTAGAATTATTTAGGTCTTGAGCTCATAAAAAGCATTGAAATTTCCCAATTGCTTAAGGATCATTTCTTGGTGCATTGAAAAAATCTTGGGATATAAGTATGAGAACATCCTCCTCAGTTCCACTTAAGCTAAACTCCACTTGCTGTTGTTGGAGACTGGCCTTACTTTTGTTGTCCCTTGACTTGATAGATTTTCAAGGAAAGCTATGATCGATTTTTGGACTTTGTGAAGAGGAGCAATGCAGTGAGCCCTACTGTTGCGTTAGAAACTGCCACCGCTTTGCAGGTACTGCTGCTATTATGAATTATCCTCTGTTAGCTATTATTCTTCTTTTTGCTTTAGTTGTATTCTTTTGTTGCTTCAGATGTTGTTCTTTGCTAATGCAATTAATGTGTTAGTACTTGTTGACAAGTGCAGCAGAAGATTGAAGAGGTGACTCGTAGAGCTCAAGAGCAAATTCAGATGGTACTAGAAGAGCAAAGCAGGTTGGCTTTTCTTTGATTTGTTGTTCAATTAGTCCCTTCATTGTCTTCTGACTAAACAACTTGCAATATTTTCTATTGGTCTTATAGTTGTCGGTGAATGACTTATATATCTTTAAGTTAGAAGGGACTCGTGACTGTTTGTATCATTTTGAGGAAGGGTCTTCACTTGTTTTACAATTGGGGGGGTGGGTGGCGCAGGGTAAAGGGGTGCAATATGGGTAGATAAGAGGGAATGACTTGACTTCTCTGCTATAGTTGGGGTGGCACCTCTCGGCTTGATGCATGCTGGAATGTGGGATTTCAAGGTCTCATGAACTACAACTAAAAACCTACTTCGTTTTTGTTTGTGGACAAACCATATCCAGTCAGGCCTATGGATGGATCCTTTTATATTTACTGGCTGGCTGGTCGGGTCACATGAGCGTATGAAACCTATACTTGAGCATTGGACTGGGCCGCTGACAGGATGGTGGTGTAGGAAATGAGGAAGGAAAGTTCATATATGAGGCCTCATGTAAGGCAGAAATTTCGTGAGGATCAATTGGCAGGATATTCATCCAAGGGTCCTCAGTAATGCTACATACAACAAATTATAAGTGGCATCATTTGGTTTGAATGTGTGTGGGGCCTAGAGACGTTCAGGGGCCTAAAGACGTTCAGGTGTTGGTTGAATCTAAACTCTTTTGTGATTCATGATATGGAGATAGGCTATACACCCTTTTCATGTGATATTCTTGCTTTTGTCTGATTTGGACAGAATATGGAATATGCCTTATGAGGATATCAAGATAGACAGCGGTTGTGGACATAGTTGATTGAACGCTGTGATATGTGTGGACGTTAAACATGGAAGGGTGTTTGTAGAAAGCAGTTCGTTTATTACCAAAATAGAGTTTGTAGCTTGTGGGGTCATCAAATGAAAGTCTAAGCTTTACTCTCATATGTGGAATGGGTAATTCTTGCAATGTGATTCCTGTTACCATTATAATGACTACCTTGCACTGGAAAGCACCTATTTTTAACACTTGGTTGGGAATGACATGTCTGAAAGAACTGACCTGCAACCTATGTGAAAGGAGGCTATGCTATTTTAAGATCTGACGGCTTTGTCTGTGCTTGCTCTTGTTTATGAACCTTGTGAAATGCAATTAACTCTTACATCTTATATGGCTCAGGCTAAGGACTGTTGTGTAAGTTCAAAAGAATGAGAAAGCTAGCGGCCAGTTGGCTCTTATATGTTGATCATATGCCAATCTTATATCTCCCTACTGAGTGCTTGCTGGTGGACTGCTTAGAAGCATGGTGTTGGTTTTATATTGCACAAAGTAGCTGCCCCTAGATTGGAACATTTGAACATATGAGGCAGGAAATAATTTACTCTATATCAGTAAACCTGGAAAAAATTGCGTCAATAGCTTTTGAATAAATTAGCAATATGTAGCCGTAACTATCTCTGAACTATTATTCCCTTCACTGCAATAATAAGTGACATGTTACTTTTTGCCCCTCAGATTTGCTCTAGATATTGATCTTGATGCTCCCAAAGTGAGAATTCCTATAAGGTCATCTACCTCTTCGAAGTGTGATAGCCATCTTCTTTTGGATTTTGGTCATTTTACATTGCACACAAAGGTATGTGGACTTCTGCTCAATGTATTGACTTTCGATTACCACAAAGTGGTTTTTATTCATTGATTTACCTTTCACTACAGGAGGCTGACCAGTCCCAGGATCAGAGCCAGAGTCTCTATTCTCGTTTTTATATTTCTGGAAGAGATATTGCAGCTTTCTTTACAAATTGTGGTTTTGACAATAAGACCTGCACTTTGGTCTGTCAACCTTCCCTCTCTCCCAGTCTAGAGGATGTTGATAATGTGTACTCACTTATTGATCGGTGCGGGATGGCTGTAATCGTAGATCAGGTAATATTTTGAAAGTTGCTGAATTCTAGAAACATCACTAATGACATCAATTGATGTTTATAAGCTGTAACCAGCATTTCTCATGGCTAATGTTAGCTGGTAATAGACTTCATATTAAGAGGTTCTTTTCTTTTGCCTTGTTGTTTCATGAAGATCAAAGTACACCATCCAAGCCACCCATCAATGCGTGTTTCTGTTCAAGTTCCTTGTCTTGGTATCCACTTCTCACCAGCTAGATACTGCAGACTGATGGAATTGTTAAACATACTGTATGGTACACTGCCTAGTGCGGAGCAGCCTGCTATTGAAAATTTGCAAACTGATATTGCCCCTTGGAATCCCCCAGATCTTGCAACTGAGGCTCGAATCCTTGTTTGGAAGGTATGGCTTTGACTAGATGTGCGAACTTCTATCAATATCCACTGGTATCCTGATGATTTATTAAGCATATTTACTGTTGTTCATTCAGGGAATTGGCTATTCAGTTGCTGCATGGCAACCATGTTTTCTCGTGTTGTCTGGACTGTATCTATATGTTTTGGAGACTGAGACGTCACATAGCTATCAACGTTGTGCAAGGTGCACTTTTATAGTTCCGGTTCTTTTATTGTGCTCTTCTTGTTCTTCAATGTTGTGCAAGGTGCATTATTTTTGTTTCGATTTTTCTCTTGTGCTCCAATTCTTCTGTCACACTTGTTTGTCTTGGTGGTGATATATAACATCTACTTTAAATTCGCATATTGTTTTTGTTGTTTGTTTCACATGATGGTTCCAGAAATAATTAATTTTTGAACTTTATCTTGAGGGCTGCAGCATGGCTGGTAAGCAAGTGTTTGAAGTTCCTCCAACAAATGTTGGCGGGTCGCCTTTATGTATTGCTATTAGTGCTAGAGGGATGGATTATCAGAAGGTACTTATCTGTTTTTATCGTCAGTCAACTTCAACATCTTTACCCTGCTTCATGTTGTCGTATCTACTTATTATCTACTTCATGACCTAAATTATTGGACTCCCTCCGTTTCATGTTCAGTACTCCTTTTTCTGATTGGGTTGTTTCTTGCTTAGTGATTTTCTCCCTATAGGAGAAGCTAGTTAACTTTATTCATACCATACGGCCTTTCAATTCAGCTCAAATAACTACTTAAGTAAGATAGACACATAAACTGTTGCTGAGTTAGAAAAACCAAATCTCAGTTATAAGGCCAAACTGTGTGTTGTTTTTGTGCTAGGAAATAAATAGGAGATCTTTTCACAGCAAAGGGTATATATGTGCTTCATTATTTATGGTATAAGGAGAAGCAACTGCTCCTACAGATTCTCTTTTAAGCATATTAGGTATTCTGATGGAAAAGTTTAGTTTAAACATTGGGTTTTCTTGTTTAAGTAAGATTTATATAATATTGGTGACAAAGAATACAATTCTCCTACATTGATAAATCATAATTCTAAGACTACCATATAAGATCTTGGGATACTCACCTAATAAATTGGTTTTAGGATGGAACCCATGTTTCTTAACAAGGCATTAGAGCTGGACTTTGGTCTACTCTTGTCCATCCACTTGCGATCATCGACATTCATGAATGATAGATCATAGATTGAGCTGCTGATCGGAAAAATTGGGTGCTATCATATAGCTTTGTTTCTCCATATTACTCTATCTTTAGAGGCAATAATTGTATCTCGGGGATGGAATTTAAAGAACTTAATTACTCCAAATTTAGGGGTCAAAGACTTTTATAAAATTCAACTCTGCATTGTTTGCAACTGGATTATTTGGACTACAAAATAAAACCAGATTGAAGAGGATCGTTTAACCGTAGGAAGAGCGTGAAAAATTGATATCTCTTATTGCTGACTTTTTTCCTTTATGTGGACTCTCATACACAACTCTTCTGGCTATTCTGTTCCTCCATGTGAGCTCTCATATTCAAAACGGCATCTTTTATCCAGGTCACACGTGAGGGGAGTGTTAAAGAATTCAATTCTCCCGTGAAAAATCATAAATTCTAAGACCACTATATAAAATCTTGAGCTATTTCACCTTATACCAATTGGTTTTGAGATGGACGCCCATGTTTCTTAACAATCCGGAAGCCACTGTAATTAAATTATGCTATCATGTGTTAGTGTATGATCTATTCTTCTAGCAAAAGTTGAAAAAAAGTATTTAGATTTCTATACATCAAACATCTTTGTTACTGCAATAAAGTTGGCTAATGAATCAAGCAACTTGAATTCTATGAGAAACTGATTAAAAGAAGAAAGAACCAAGAGAAGAAAAAGTTTTGGTCATGGTCTTCAATAAAAATGACAAGGCAAAGCTTTGAGAATGGAATGGAATGAAGATGTACAACTTTTTAAGGGTAAGCAGATTTGTTTTTGTACAATGTCCTTTACTAGGTTAATATGGAATGATAAACATTTATTCTCTTATGAATTTGGTCTTTGCTTTTGGTTTTTGTTGTATAATATTTTTTATTTTTTATTTTTTTGTACAATAATACAATTTCTCATTTTTGTCTCTTCTTCTACAAGGCCGTAGAATCTTTCAGCACACTGATAATCGAGTTTCATGATGAGGAAGAGAAGTCTTCTTGGTGGAGAGGACTTACACAAGCCACATATCGAGCTTCAGTATGACATAAGATCATCTTTATTTGTTAGTTTTGCAATGTCTGTGATCTCTATTGATGGATACTTAGTACTGATATTCTCTTTTTATGTTAGGCTCCTCCTTCAGTTGATATACTTGGAGAATTAAATGATAATGCACCAGACCTTATTGAACGCCGGATAACTAGTGCCAGAACAGCTGATCTTGTTGTTTCGGGATCATTAATAGAAACCAAGCTATCGCTGTATGGAAAGGTAAAATTGATACAGAGAGGGAGACATACATACTAATATAGATAGATATACACATGTATGCATACATAGACACAAGCATATTTATACACACACTCAAAATTGTCTGTATACCTATGTACAAATACAAGCATACATATATATATATACGCACATGCACAAAAATGTATACATATGTGTATATGCCTTAAATTTTGAAAATTTTGTTGGTTTTTCTGTATTTTTTATGTGATAGCAACTTAAGTAACTCCTTTTCTATTGTATCTTGAAGGGATAATTATGGATCATGTGTGTACTTTCTCTCTACAAACAGGTTGAAGATGAGGCAGATGAGAAATCCGGGGAGTCATGTATTCTTGAAATTCTTGCTTACGGTGGAAAGGTTTGTAGAAACTAATTATGCAGTTAGAGATTCTTTTATTTGTTTTGTTTTGTTTTTTCTTGTCTTTTTTTTTTTTTTGTTTCAGTTTTTCTCTTCTTCCTTCTGTTTTTTTTTTTTTTGCTTTTTTTTTTTCCTTTCCTCTTGGACTTTTGTCTTCAATACTAGTAAAATATTTTCAGCTAATTAAGTTTGGGAAAAATCTCCATGTGTTTGATACTTCGGATACTATCTATTTGAAGTGGAACAAGGTTTCTTCAATGACCAAAAGTTGATCCATAGCATGTTTAATTTATCAGCAGAGTACCTGCCTGGACTTGGTACTATACCTTCCAGGAACATTGTTCAAAACAAGTCTCATCTGTGCTTCTTGATCCCCCTCCTTTCGGATCAATGATCAACATGTACCAAGCTGAGCCAACCGCAGGTGTTCGGGGTTGGTTCACTAGCACTGTCAATGTAGCTTGGCTTATTGTCATGTTTATGATGAAAACCCAAATTCGACAACCTTTTTCTTTTAATGTTTCTCTTTCTGTTCCCTTTTCCTTTGTGAAGTTAGTTAATTACTTTGTCATAGATAATAACTTACTGACATAAAGTTACTTCTACGGTTAGTATAAGTACTATACAACATACAGAAGATATTGAATTATTTCTGTGTGTTCATGCGCAATTTGCTTAAGAAATGGACGAACATGAACAAGTGTTTATGAGCCAAACAATGAACTCATCATGAACAACTAACTTCATTTGCTGCCCTGGTGCCATCGGGAAATTTGCCTCCACTTTGGCCAATTCCTGAGTAATTTTGGATATTTTAGGTCAATGATTATTATGATCTTAGGTTTCTTACTACTAAGTTCCTCCCCTTCCTGCCGTCCTGGTGCCTCTGGGGTTTGCCTCCAGTTTGGCAAATCCCTGAGTAAGTTGGATATTTTAGCTGGATGATTATGATGTCTTAGATTTCTTACATATAACTTTTCCTATTTGTTAAGTTCATGCATGTAAGGAGGACCATTATGAATGGTAAATACAATTTTTATCGTAAAGCAGGTGGATTGTTTATTTTTTCTGGATAATCTGAGTCTCTGGTATTTTTAGTGGTTTGAATTATAGATGAGGTATGGTAACTGCGACTAGGCAGTCTTTTAGGATAGTATGTCTGTAAGGTGTCCTTGCAGATGCTTCCATATAGAATTCTGGGTAATGAAAATTTAGATACTATTAGGGGATTAAGTTTTGGTAACTGCAGCTAGGAAGTCATATTCTATAATAAATTGCCATTAGTGTGTCCATCTCGATGCTGCCATTTGGAATTCTCACATGATAGTTCGAATACTTTTAGGTGATCGTTCAATTGTGCTTCAATGAAATTTGTGTATTTGATTTTCTCATTGATCTATTTTATGAATGAGATATACTAAGTTTACGTTTTTGTGTAGGTTCATGTGTCACGTTGTGAAGGAGACTTGACTTTAAAGATGAAGCTTCACTCTTTAAAAATTAAGGATGAACTTCAACAATCCTTTTCCACAGGTCCACAATATTTGGCCCGCTCTGTTGTTTCTGATCAACAGCCCAATACCTTTGATTCTCGTGCAAAAGATCTGCCTGGAGCGACTATGGAAGAGGATGATGTCTTTAAGGACGCTTTGCCAGAATTCTTGTCTTTGCCTGAATCCATTGAAGCTGCCATTCATGAAAAGGACATCTCAAGGGGAAGAAGTCTTCCTAGTGAAGTTTTCTACGAGGCTCAGAGCACAAATGATTTTGACTTTGTCTCTGTCACATTTTTTACCCGGAATCCTGGTTCACCTGATTATGATGGTATAGATACACAGGTTAGCACCGTAATGTAGCTTTACTCAGATACTTAGAAAAGATAAAATATGGACTCCAAATTCACGTCTTATTCTCTAATTAAAACTTATTCACTTAACAGATGAGCATTAGGATGTCCAAGTTAGAGTTCTTTTGTAACAGACCCACTCTTGTTGCGTTGATCAATTTCGCATTTGATTTGAGCTCTGCAAACAGTAGCGTATACGGTTCAAGCACCAGAAAATTTCCAGATGGTGACTCTTCCAAAGACACGATAGAAGCATATGGGAATGTATTTGTGAAGGGGTTGCTGGGCTATGGTAAAGGCCGTGTTGTATTTGATTTGAACATGAATGTTGACAGTGTGACTGTGTTTCTTAATAAGGAGGATGGTTCTCAGCTTGCAATGTTTGTTCAGGAAAGTTTTCTTCTTGATATAAAGGTGCTGGACCCTTGCACTTTGTGCTTTCTTAATTTAAGGAATTCCATTGATGCTTCCGTTTTCCTTTTGGAGTCATAATTTTGTGTCACTGACTAAAATGTTGAGAAAAGAAAGAGATAAGATTTTGAGCTCTTAATTCAGCCTATGTACAAATGTGATCTAGGTTCATCCAAGTTCAATATCCTTAGAAGGAACGTTAGGAAATTTCAGGCTATGTGATCTATCACTTGGATCCGATCACTGTTGGGGTTGGCTTTGTGATATACGCAACCAGGGGGCTGAATCCCTAATTCAGGTACTTTTTCTTTTATGGAGCTAAATGCGTTTAATCCGTTTTCTGTAGTTCCTAACTCTCTTTCTGTGTTTCAGTTCACTTTCAAATCTTACAGTACCGAAGATGATGATTACGAAGGATATGACTATAGCTTGTCTGGACGGCTTTCTGCAATTCGCGTAGTTTTCCTTTATAGATTTGTTCAGGAGGTAGACTCATATCTACAGCATAGTAGTTTTCTTCATGTTACCTGTTTAATCAAAGTTCATCTTTATGTGTACTAAATGAGTCCAGACTTTTTTCTTTAGTTAAAAAAAAAAAACCGTTTCTTGTTTATTGTAGCTGTCTAGTTTTTTCTCTTTTCAAGCTAATCAATTTTCCTTCCTGTTGCACATTGTTTGACTGAGATTGTTGATATGAAGTGGTAAAAGCGCAACTGTTAAATTTTCTTTAAAACAAAAAGAGATGTTAATTTCTTGTCAAATAGGGTGCATTCCCTTTATAAAAATCTGTGCACGGTACACCTTCTGCATGGAAAAAAAAATTTGGGGTGTGATTTTGGTGGTAATCTGTTACATATTAAGTCTGGGATAAGTTAAACTTACGGTTACCTTTTATTTCAATAGAAGAGGCAAGTAATCCCCTATTTAAATTCAAAAAGAAAAACAAGCAAGATGTCTTTTTTTTTTTTTTGGCCCTTCTCTCTCGCCCTCCCCCTTTTGCGCCCAACCCCCCACCCCTGAGAATTGAACCCTGGACCTCCCAAGTCCAGGGTGATAGCTCTTACCACCGGGCTATCACTCAATTCTCAACAAGCAAGATGTCTCTTCCTCCCATTCTCTTCACTCTTTCTTTGCTGGGTACTAGAAGCACATATACAAAGAGATAAGTAGAAGATCCGGTCAATCAAACAATAGAATAGATGCTATAGTTACCTGAATCCTTTGTATGTTCTTTTGGTCTATATCCTATTCTGACATCATTGGTGAAATAATGCTCCTGTAGGTAACTGCATATTTTATGGAGCTTGCCACACCACATACTGAGGAAGCAATCAAACTTGTTGATAAAGTGGGAGGGATTGAATGGTTGATTCAGAAGTACGAGATTGATGGAGCATCTGCAATAAAGCTGGACCTTGCTTTGGACACTCCTATTATAATAGTCCCAAGAAATTCAATGAGCAAAGAGTCAGTACTTGTTCAGTTATTATTTTTTATCGTATAACCCAGTTGCAACTTTAGTTTCTTTCAGACTTTGGAAAATGAGTTGGCCAAGAACTTTCTTAGGTAAATAGGTATCTTGGTTGAATCCGGAGAAACGACATATATAATATTATGAGTTAAGATAATAAATGGCTACTATCCATTTTACACCCTCGGAAAATTCATTTTACTGCCTTAAACTACTGCATAGGTAGAAAGTGTTGCAGTGTTCTTTCAATTGCATTTATTAACAGTTTTAGTTTTCATTAAATGTTTAGTTACTCATATTGTTAAGTCTGTTCTATTTTAAGACAAAGGAGCCACACAGAATCTCAACACAAATAATATCATGAACTATCCCTCTCTGTATCCTTTCTTGCCTCTGGCAGCGAGACTGTTGTGATGTGGTAGCCACCCAGCTCAGCTCCTGCTCTTTCCTTTTTTTATCCCCTTCCCTTGTGGCAACACCCTAGCCTTTACATTCCACTTGATTCATTATCTCTTTTTCCTGCTTTGGCGCCTCAATCCTTCACACAAGACCTAGACACCCTCACGAAGGCAATTAACTTGCATACACAATTCGAATCCCAAGCTAATTGTATTTGTAGGGACCATATTTCAGCAAGACTCCGTATGATGGATGATGGGAGTTTAATGGGTTGTAAAGAGAACAAGTTTACGAGATAAGGATACATGGTGAGGGAGAGGGAGAGGGAGATGGTGAGGGCATGGTGCTTGTGAAATGCTTTGAGACATGGCTTTGGCATTGGTGATGGTAGTGGGATTGATTAGATGGTGATATTGATGGGCGATGTTGTGGAACAGCAGTAGGATAAAGTTGTTTTTGATTATGGTCTGGGCGATGGTCTTTGCTTTGATTGGTATTGTTATTCACCGGATGGGATTGGGATTTTGGTGGTTTATCATAAGGAGGGAGTGGGTACAGAATGGTTGATGATTTAATTGTGAGAGTATGGAAAGGGTGTATTATGGGAGGAATTTTGGTGGGGATTATGGTAGCAGAATATACGAAGTTTTGGTAATTTGAATCTTTTCTGGGATGGTGGTTGATAAGGGCTTTGGTGGCAAAGAGTAGTCTTGGCCTGTGTCAATGCATTGTCAAGGTTTATATGGCAGTTTGTTTTCGAGGGGGTATGGTAGTAGGGGAGATGATATTGGAGCATTTTGATCTTATCTTAATTGCAGTAGGGGACTCTCATTATGAGTTACCTCGCGAATAATGTTGAGGCAAATTACTAGAATAGATCAATTGAGAACTTAAAAGCTCAGATGGCTACAGACTGATATGGTTACTTTAATGGAGATAGTCCAATTGAAAAGTTTACACTTGCTTCTTTAAATTCTTCAGTTGATTTTGATGTCTTTCTTCTTAATATTTTCTTTTTATGTATTTTCTTTAAAATAAATTTAATGGGGCTCCATTTTTTTTTTTTAGATTGGAGTCGAGCAAATGTAGAACTTCAAAATTAATAAAGGCCGGGTTTTTTAAAATAAGATTCTTTCCTATTTTTTCTATTCAATTACTGCTGGCTTGTGAAGAACACTAGGTAGGTACTTTGAATGGTAGTGGTTCATCAATGTATTTCTGCTTTCAGGTTGTCGGCTAGATGTAGTGTTTTTATCTTTTGCATGTGTGAAATTCTGTAATTTATATCAAGTTCTACCCGAAGGTTACGTTAGTAGCTGATGAGTGATATGCTCCAAAAAGTAGTAATTTTATGTCATTAGGGTTTTGTTCTCTTATCTATTTTCTCAATAGTATCAGCGGTTGTTCTTACAATTTGTAAGTCAATTCTCTCTTTTATATATATATATATAATCAAACTAAGTTGATAATTAGTGCTTGTACATATTGTGGAGAATTTCATCTCTTGGACTGCATATGCTGGACATTTTGTATTGGGATAATAGTCCAACATTGGCTTAATAGAAACTAATGTTTTGTCCATCCTGTCCAATAATGCCCTAAAATAGAAGAATTTTGCTGTCCGAGCAATTTGGAAATGCTCCCAGCTGTGGGTATAGGGCATCCTTTCTGTTCACTGACTTATACTGCTTGTCACCTTCCTACTTCACTTTGTGTTCATATAGTGTCCAAGAAACCCATTAGCAGTATAACATGAACATCCAACATCTTTTGGTTTTGTTTTACTTATGTAGGCTTTTATTGATTAAATTACAGAACAAAGGGGATTCTGTAGGAACTGTTCGAGTTGTAATTTAACTTCACACTGTTGCTGCAGTTTCATGCAACTTGATCTTGGTCATCTACGAGTCAAAAATGAATTTAGTTGGCATGGGTTCCCTGAAAAAGATCCTTCAGCTGTCCACCTTGATATTCTTGATGCGGAGGTATGTTTCTCTCATAAATGATTTATGATACATTTATAGGATGTACTCAATGTGTCCGGGCCTGCCCTACCGATGTATTAAAAATGATACTCTGGGATGGATGTAAAGCGAAGCAAATTGCTTATGCTCCAAGAACGAAGGACTGTGTTGGTTGTGAGAGATGTGAATCTACTTGAATCCATTTGATTTTTTTTACTGGTTGTCTCAGAAATATGGCTGGCTTTATTTATTCTGTGATGCTTGCTGTGAAAGTGCAGATTCTTGGAATCAACTTGGCCGTTGGAATAAATGGTTGTATTGGCAAACCAATGATACAGGAAGGCAAAGACATCCATGTTTATGTCAGGCGCAGTTTAAGGGACATTTTCAGAAAAGTCCCAACATTTACTCTGGAAGTGAAGGTAATCCAAATGTTGGAAAATCATTTCATTCGGCTTTCTCTTGTTTTATTTCTTTCCCTCTTTTCTGTATAGGAGTCATGACAGGTTTTGCCATTTGCGTGTATAGTGGAAATGTAACTAGATTCTTAATGTGTTTGTATTCTTCTCATGTATGTCAAAGAGGGCATTATATGGAAGTTTTTGTTGCATCTTTGAGCACTATATTTGATCCAAAGGCATGCATGAAGTTTGAAATTGGACTCTTCGAATTTTTCTTGTGGCATTCCTCAAGGACAGTTATAATGATTCTTCGGTTTAATTGGTGACTGTCTGAAATTCAGTCTCCTTTTCGTCCCCGTGAAATTTTAGGTTATTGCTTCCCTACCTACTAGAAAATTTGGCTTAGTCCTGTCCATTCAAAAGAAATAAGATTATTGCGGGTCGAAGACATTAAAAAAAATTAACCAAATTTGCCCAATGTAGAGACAATCAAGAAAGCTGGATAAGTGAATATATAACCTACAGAAAAGTGGGCCAATCCAACCAATCTTTCTTGCACAATGGAAAGGGTCACTGGTTTATCTCTCCAGCGAATCAAATTAGCTAAAGGTGTGCGTTCATGAGCCCATGCTAAAGTTTCAATCAGTTCCTGCCAGTATCCACGGCAGGAAATTAAGAACATAAATCCAGTAGCCCAAACACTGATACGAACTTGGTGCTTCTGTTTGCTTCTTTACTTATGTTCAGTTGATAAATATACAGGTATAGTGACTCCATCATGTACCACATTACATCTTTATCATCTTTTCGCAGGTGGGTTTGTTGCATGGTGTGATGTCTGATAAAGAGTATAATGTTATTCTTGATTGTTTATACATGAACTTGTCTGAGCAACCAAGACTTCCTCCCTGTTTTCGTGGTAGCAAGTCTGTTTCAAAGGACACTATGAGATTGTTGGCCGATAAGGTGAATGCAAATAGTCAAGTGCTTCTTTCTCGTACGGTCAACATTATTGCTGTGGAAGTAAACTATGCCTTGCTAGAGCTGTGCAATGGGGCTCAGGAGGGGTCACCTTTGGCTCATGTTGCTGTGAGTACACATACAGATTTTTATGTTAGCATTTCAGTTTTGGACTTTTTCACTGACGGGAAAGGCATATTCATTCCTTTCTGTCTGCATTTTGCGTTTTCTGATCTCAAGGATTTCTATATCTTGCAGCTGGAAGGTCTGTGGGTGTCATATCGGATGACTTCATTATCTGAAGCTGACCTTTACATAACCATCCCTAAATTTTCTATTCTAGACATTCGCCCTGATACAAGACCTGAGATGCGCCTGATGCTTGGGCCGTGCACTGATGTCCTGAAACAGATATCGCCTGAATCAAGTGTTGATCTGCCTAATTCAACAATGTTTTTGATGGACTGTAGATGGCGTTCATCATCTCAGTCATTTGTGCTTCGGGTTCAGCAGCCTCGGATTCTTGTGGTTCCAGATTTCCTTATTGCTGTCTGTGAGTTTCTTGTGCCAGCTCTGGGCACAATAACTGGCCGGGAGGAGAAGATGGATCCTAAGAATGATCCAATTGGTAAAAATAATAGCATAGTTCTTTCTACTCCTCTTTACAGACAGACAGATGATATAGTGCATTTATCCCCAAATAGACAGCTAGTAGCAGATACTATAGGGATTGATGAATACTTGTATGATGGTTGTGGGAAGACAATATGTCTTACTGATGAAAGAGAAAAGAAGGAGTTCCATTCATCAGGAATTCGACCTATCATTGTTATCGGACGTGGTAAGCTGTTGAGATTTGTCAATGTGAAAATTGAGGTACCTACATTTTCCCACCTAGTTACCCCTCTCTTGCACATTTTAATAAGAAAGTTGACTGTTCTCATTTTGTTGTTTTCCATGGTCCAATATCTTCCTTTGAAAATCATGGGCTGAAATGCACTAGAACAATAAAAATGTCCAGGACATAGTAGTGATAATTTTTACATTTTCTTGATTTTCTCTAAAGAGTTATTGATCTTCATAACTTGATCATGAGAGCCACTATGCAATGGTTTTCCACGATCTTATTGTTCCTATCACGTCATGCTATATCAAAGATAAAATGTTGTCTTCTTCTGCTCCATAGTTTCTCAAACTGCTCACCTCTGATTAAAATAGCTATGGGGGGTGAACATAAACTTACTTAATATGTATCTAGTTATTATTATATTATGCTCGGGCTTCTCTTTGAATAGCCTGTTCCATTTTAATATTTTGATTCCTTTAAACATTTTTTTTCGGAATGCTACTTTATTTTGTTTTGACATTTTGTCTTCTGTTATTTTCAAGAATCATCTGCTGTGTAAATCGATGTGAGTGATATTCTCAGATCCATAACATAAATGATGATAGCGTCAATGATCTGAAAACTTCAGCTCATCAACGTACAATTGCACTTATCCTTTTTTGTGGGCTTTTGTAGAAAATAAAAAATTATGATAAATCGCTTCTATAGCTCAAGCTTTTAAGATGAGGTCGTCAACTAACATGGTATCATAACCCAATTAACAAAAACGTTTTGATTTGAGTTTCACTACCACCCATTTGAAAAGAATCAAGACTCAATCAAAAGGATCTTGCTTGCATGTGAGGGGGCGTCTTGTAGACCATAAACATTGATAGAAGACTGGCTTGTGGAAATCCTAAATGAGTGAAGTCACAAAATGAACTACAGGCCAGCATATAGCCTGTATTCGTGGTTTGAATTTTTCTGTTTAGCCTGATTTTGTACACTTAACTTTTTTCTTTCCAAGAATATTTCATGTTTAGGTGCATACTTCTTTGAAAAAAAAAAAATTGTAAGAGAACAAGTATATTTCTTTGCAAGGGAAGTTTTCAACAAAGAGTTCGCATATTTCTATTTGATTAGTAGAGAGAAGTTTACATATGCTGGTACATCTTTATCTTGCTTGGTCATTTCCTAGGATGTTAGAACTTAGCAGTGTATAAAAAGGCGCAAGGCACACTAAGGTGCTAGGGGGTCCTAGTGCCTAGGTGTAAGGCGCAAGGTGAAGGCGCGGGCCTTAGTGAAGTGAGGTGTATTTCTTATATTATGAAAAATAAGCTATGAAATCAAAGAAGATATATATATTAATAAAAAAACATTACATTATTTATCATCAACATCATCTAAGCATCATGACCAGATGCTTTTGTCTTCTTTTTCTTCTTATATCGTTTCTTCTTCTGTCTTCTTTTTTTTTTTTTGGCTGACTTAGAAATATCTAGAAGTCAAGGAATAATCAAATAATGTGCACACATACTAACGAATAAAAAAGAAAATTTATTAAAAAAATAAATAAATATACAAAGGCACTGCAAGTCGAGCCTTGATTGCCTCGCGCATGGTGCGCCTTAGTCAAATCGCCTTGCCCGAGCCTTTTTAGGCGTTGAGGGTGCGCCTCGCCTTGCCTCAGCATTGCTAAGTCACGCCTTTTTATACACTGGAACTTAGTGATCCTTGTCATTTCGTTGCACATTAATACACACCATATGGATTAATGTTTATGGCGTTTGCCCGTCTTAAACTCAAAATGCTTTATTTATTCTTAACCTATGCACTGGTAACGTGTTAGCCTTCAAAACTAAATTAGATAGGATGATTGATAGAAAACCTCCTTAGGCTGCAATCATCATTTATGTATTGGCACGTAGTGTATTTGTTGTTTTCAACTCTTCTTGTGGATTTATATCCAATATGCAAAGATTGACGTTCGATAATTTGAGAAGCACATCAAATTTTGAAATTTGCTCTTGTAATTGTCAACATCTAATCTGCAAGAATGGAGATGGGGTGTATCACTTGACAACGTTCTGGATCCACCATCTAGGAGGAATAGCAAATCTTGAATGGGGACTACAATCCTGAGCTTCTTGGTTGGAAATCAAGTATTTCCGACCAGCTTGTTTGGTTCGAAATTTCTCCTTCTTTGAATTTAATATCTAACTACTAAAAGCGCAACGTATAAGCCATGCGTTGGCCATATATAGCAATGTTAAAAACTGTTTCACATTTCAGAAGTGTGAAATTATTACAAGCCTCTGTTAGGGATGATCATGCAGTGCTAATATGAATTTGTAATTATATGTCCAGCATTAAGTCTGTCTTTAAAAGGTCAAGATGGCTTTCATGTTTTATATGTTTGCCTTTGTGGTATGTTATTCGTTCTTTCAGGTCTGTGAATTTGTTTATGACATTATCTTCTGGAAATTATTGAAGCATAGATGCTTGTATTAATTTTTGCTGGATATCTATTCTCCCTTTCTTCTGTGGATGACTTTAGTCCTTCATTTGCTCTTTTCCAGAATGGTTCACTTCTGCGGACGTATACATGCTTGAGTAGTGATAGTAGCTACTCCGTTTCCCAGGAAGATGGTGTAGAACTTGTGTTGCTGGAGAATGGTTCTCCTATTAGTGGAAAAGGTGGTCAGGATTACATGGAAGAATCATCATATACCTCAGACACTTCTGTAGTTGTTGATAGTGAATCAAGTACAATGCAGAGTTTAAGTTTCGAAGCACAGGTAGATCGATTCTTTTCTAAATTTGACTTATAGAAATAGGTGGACCAATCCTCTTTTCTAGGGTGTTGTATGAAATATATGTTAGTATCTCGTGGCATACTTTTCTTAATTTGTTTTACTCATATTTGTGTTAATGCGTGTGTTTCTCTCTCAAGAAATATTTAGGCCTCGTTATAGCATGGTAAGAGTTTTGAGTTCTTTTCCAGTTTTTAAAAGAGCCGAACTTAATGAGCCATTGCCCTTGTTCTGTTTGTTATGAATGTTGTTTCCTGTAGACAACTAGGTTGTTCGACATTGTGTATCCTTTCCACGGGAAGAAGGAGGGAAGGTGTTCTAAATCTTATGCTTTGTGTAACCATACACGTCATGAGTCACTTAACGAGTTCATTAATTAGTGAGTGTTACTATATCAATGAAAGAAAGGTATCCTTGTGTCATTGTATCAAATCATATTGTTAAGAATCATGGGGTTCCATCATAAAATCAATTGGTACTAGGAGTAGCAACCAAGGACCTTATATGGTGGACTTCGAGATTATGACTTTTCTATGTGGGAGGAATGCATATTCTAACTAACCCCCTTACGTGTGACCCAGTGAGAATCGAGAGCTGATATTGAGACGAGTAAGTGATATACAGACAAATGAGTCACACATGAAGGGATATAACTGGATTAAGGGCCAGCCCTGATACTATGTTAAAAATAATGGGGTTCCATCCTTAAACCGATTGGTGCTAGGAGTAGCCTAGGATCTTGTATGATGGACTTAGAGTTTACAACTATTCTATGTGGGAGGAATGTATATTTTAACACATATGATATGAGGCCTATTGCTCATCCTGCATCATTTGTGCCTTCTATAAACAATTACAATGGAGCGGGAGGCCGATTCTATAATATGTGGTGGTTGAAATGTAAAAAGAAGTGCTTTGTTTTGTTTAAACGGTGATACTTGACTTGTGTTTTGATTTTTACTGTCTTCAGGTTGTTTCGCCCGAATTAACCTTCTATGACAGTAGTAAATCATACCTGGATGATTCTTCACATGGTGAAAAGCTTCTCCGTGCAAAATTGGATTTTAGTTTCATGTAAGTATGTTTCCTGTTGCATTCAAATTACTGCTAAGTTCACGCTACTTGTTAACAGATCTATCTCATACTGTGTCAGTATTTAGCTCACTTATTCGAGTTATATTTACGCAAAATATTTTCCATGTAGATGTTGGGATATCTGCCACAGAAATGTATAAATGCTTCTTACATTGAACATATGTTGAAAAATAGTCTCAATAATGGGGGAAACATATATTGATATACTGTAAGCACCATTATCTTCGAGTTGCAAGGATCACAAACTTTGTAGCTTTCAGCGTCCTTTTTATACGCTTTACCTTTTATTATGTTTATTTTCTTTTGTTGTTGGTTTGCCATGATAGTCTGTTCTATCTCCTGTTGTATGGGTTCGTTGATAAATCTTGGGAAAAACCCTACAGGATACATGGATTAGTGTTATGGAGGGGCTTTGGTTTTTTCTTTTCTCTGTGCCATTAATAAAAAAATGGCAATTAAGCTTTTGCGAGATTGATGTTCGTACAGAGCACTTCAACTCCTGAAGTGGCCATTTTTGGAGTAAATTTTAGTTTCATGCATCTTGTTTGTTAGCACAAAATGGAAGTCCTAAAGATATTATTAATTGTTCTCTCTCGCAGTTTGTTTACTAAAATAGGCTGTTGATGCAAGGCGAGCTTCAAAGATTTCTTGATAGTCTTAACTTTCTATGATTATGATTTGCATATTAAGCTTCTAATACATCTAAATTTTGCATATTATGCAATTAAACTCAAACTGCATCGTATAAAAATAAGTGTTCTTCAAAAAAACATGTTGACATTACTTGTGGATGTAGTTCATAGAGGAAACAGTAAAAAATGTAATGACCATTTTGATATGACTTCACGTTCCTGATGTAATTTGACATTTGGCTGATACATAGGATACACATGTTCTCTTGTAAAAGGTGTAATTATTTATCTTCAAATAGAGCCAAGCCTTACAGCTGGTAATGCAAGTCAAATACAACTCTAGTCAAGCCATGCGGATTTATAATCCTGCTTGGGAGAGTGCTCGTGGGCTTGGGACCTTAGCAAGACTTGAAAAGAGGGAAAATTTGAAAGATCCATTTCCTTTCATGTTTCCTTTTCTAGTACAAACTAGTCCGAAAGAGTCGTACATCTGATGCAAATATATTGTTACCATGGGTCCTACATGGTATCTATTACCTTGTATCTCTTGTGCTCATGCCAAACTGGAATTAAACTACATGGTATCTATTACCTTGTATCTCTTGTGCTCATACCAAACTGGAATTAAACTTTAACTAGTGTCTAAGAAAAGCAATTGTATTTAGGATGATGAAATTTAAGTGACCTGTAATTAGGGCTATCCTTTTGGCTTCCCTGTTGCTGTATATACATCAATGTTTATCTGATTTCTATCGATTTCTTCGTTATGCTCCTGTGTTCTAGCATACAAATGGTAGATAAAGTGCAGGATGGTATGTTGTAATGTGTTGTTAATAGAATGGCTGATTAGCATGAGTGAATTAGTGATTAGTGTATTAGCTAAAATAGGAAAGTCAACTAAATCCCTTTTGTCATGGGATAGACAGCTGTAGATATGATAGCTGTAAATATTTCTTTCTTATTTTAGTGCTAGAATATGTACTATATATGTACGTGTACATGTACCATTTTTCTTATCATGGAGAATTACAGATTATCCAAAATCTGCCACATGGTATCAGAGCTTTAGGTTTGTAAAACCTGGGAATCATTCTGGCCTTCATCGCCATTTTTTCCTAGTCTTCATTGCTGGTTTTGTGAGGTTGGCCTTCATCGCCAGAATTATTTTTTGTCCAAGTACCAGAACTTGTATCAGGCCTTCATTGCCTGAATTACAGTCTGTAACCCAATTCTTCCTGCCCTTTATTTCCCTTCGCTATCACCAATTCAATATCCCTGAAAAACCATGTCGTCTAAAATCACTGCCTCCAATTTTCCTGCCCAATCGGAAGAGGTTAATTCCAATCAAAGGCTTAATAGTGAAGAAACCTTAATAGAGCAAAAAAACGGACAGGAGCAGAATGGACTTAATAGTGAAGAAATTGAAAAAAATCAGAGGCTTCATAGGCTCCATGGAAAAACCTTCTAGTGCTTGTTCATTAGCAGTCTCAGGTAAGTCACCATTCTCCTTTGGTTTAAATGTCTCAGAAAAGTGTTGTGTCAATTCTTGGATAGTTGATTCAGGAGCCACTGATCACATGACCTATTCCTCACAATATTTCAATACCTATACTCCATGTCCAAGCAATAGAAAAATTATTGTACCAAATGGTTCTCTTGCTACAGTCGCAGATTTAGGGGATATTCAAGTAACACCATCTAACATTCTTAAAGATATTCTCCATGTCCCTAAATTGTCAGCTAATCTAATCTCAATTCAAAAAATCATAAAAAGTCTAAATTGTCACACTGTTTTCTACCCCTCTTATTGTGTTTTTCAAGACCAAGTTTCGGGGAGGAGGATTGAACTTGCTAAGGAAAAGGATGGACTCTACTACGTTGAGGCACCAATCAATTCGAAGAAAGTCATAAATAATTTTCCGTTGTCTTTTCTCAGTTCCTCAAATAAAGATGCTATTTGGCTTCACCATTTTCGTCTTGGTCATCCATCATTTCGAGTTTTGAATGTCATGTTTCCTGCTTTGTTTAAAGGATTGGATATTACAAATTTTCATTGTGATGTTTGTGAACTTGCAAAACATACCCATGTGTCTTTTCCTGTTAGTAATAAAAGAAGTTCTCATCCTTTTGATTTGATTCACAGTGATATTTGGGGGCCTTCCACAGTCCCAAATGTTTCAGGGTCACAATGGTTCATTTTTCTTATCGATGATTGTACTTGAGTCACGTGGATATTCTTGTTAAAAAACAAATCTGATGTGAGTAGTGTTGTGCCTAATTTTCATTCGATGGTTCAAAATCAGTTTGGGGTAAAAATTAAAAGCTTTTGGTCTGACAATGCGAGAGATTATTTTAATCAAATTTTGTCCCCATACTTTCAAAAGGAAGGAATTATTCATGAATCCTCTTGCATAAGCACACCACAGCAAAATGGGATTGTTGAGAGAAAAAATGGGGCACTTGCTTAACACTACTCGGGCTTTATTGTTTCAAGGGAATGTTCCTAAGTCTTACTGGGGGGAAGCTGTCCTTACTGCCACATATATGATCAATATATTACCCTCAAGAGTGCTTGACTTTAAAACTCCCATGGAAGTCCTTGCAAAATTTTACCCACATGTGAGAATCTCAAATGGCCTAATTCCTGAATTTTTGGGTGTACTGCCTTTGTTTATGTCCATAGTCAAAACAGAGGAAAATTAGATCCTAGAGCAATTAAGTGCGTGTTTATTGGCTATTCATCTACACAAAAGGGATACAAGTGTTATAATCCTTCCTTGAGAAAGTTCTACATATCTGCAAATGTCACTTTTGCTGAAAATAAGCCATACTTCACAGAGTCTTATCTTCAGGGGGAGACATTACTAATGGAAGATAAAGACCCTCTTGATCCTCTTGATCTGCCCTCATCATCATTAGCTCCATCACCACCATCCACTCTTTAACCATCTGCTTCAAGTCCCTCTCAGAATGACATTGTTGAACCATTTCATGATTCAAATCTCGTGACTCATGCTCCTGTTCTTGAGTCAAATCCAAAGTTTGTTTCAGAGTCAAATCCAGGGTCTGTTCCTATTTATGACTTATTTCGATTTGAAAAAGTGTACTCAAAGAGGAGAGACATACCTAATCCTACACAAGTTCAAGACTCCAACCAGAAACTTGCTAATGAATACACGGTAAACCCTGTTTCTCCTTTAAATCCATTTTCTCCTTTGAATCTGTTGTCTACTGAATTACCCACAGATGATTCTAAACTGCCTATTGCTATAAGAAAAGGTACTAGAGAATGCACAAAAAGGCATTTATATCCACTGTCTCATTATGTGTCGTACTAGAGAATGCACAAAAAGGCATTTATATCCACTGTCTCATTATGTGTCACTCAATCGTTTTTCATCATCCCATAGGAACTTTATTGTGAACTTGAACACTATCTCTGTTCCTAACACTTTATCTGAGGCATTGACTAAAAGTGAATGGAGAAATGCTATGAGAGAGGAAATGAACGCATTGGAAAAGAACAAGACATGGGAAATTGTTGAGCAACCAAAAGGAAAGAACCTGGTGGGTTGCAAATGGGTATTCACTTTAAAATACAAGGCTGATGGATCACTTGAGAGATACAAGGCAAGATTGGTGGCTAAGGGCTATACTCAAATTTATGGGGTTGACTATCAGGAGACTTTTGCTCCAGTGGCTAAAATGAACACAGTAAGAGTTTTACTGTCATTAGCTGCTCATTACAACTGGGAATTGCACCAATATGATGTAAAGAATGCCTTCTTGCACGGAGATTTAGAAGAAGAGATATACATGAGCATCCCACCGGGCTTTGAGGGAAAAGGGACAGCTAGCAAGGTGTGTAGACTTAGAAAGGCTCTGTACGGACTCAAGCAATCTCCTAGAGCTTTGTTTGGGAGATTTGCTAAAGTAATGAAGAACAATGGTTATACACAGAGTCAAGGAGATCATACACTCTTTATCAAACATTTTGACTCAGGGGGAGTAACAACTCTTTTAGTTTATGTTGATGATATAATTGTTACTAGAAATGATGAGAAGGAGAGAAAAGCCTTGAAGCAGTGCCTAATCAAGGAATTCGAGATAAAAGAACTTGGAAGGCTAAAATATTTCCTCGGAATTGAAGTGGCATACTCAAGACTGGGCATTTTTATATCACAACAAAAGTATATAACTGATCTCCTGAAGGAAACAGGAAAGCTTGCCTGCAAGCCAGCAACCACACCCATTGATGCCAATCATAAACTTGGAGAAGCCAAAGAAGATCCAACTATAGATAAAGAGATGTACCAAAGATTGGTGGGAAAACTTATCTACCTTGCTCATACTTGACCAAACATAGCATATCCTGTAAGTGTGGTCAGCCAGTTCATGCACGATCCGAGGGAAGGACACTTGCAAGCTGCATATCGTGTATTACACTATCTGAAAGTTAGCCTAGGAAAAGTAGTTTTGTTTAGAAGAAATGCTTCTCTCACACTAGAAGCCTATACGAATGTAGATTATGCAGGGTCATTAGTAGACAGAAGATCCACTTCTGGCTACTGCACATTTCTTGGAGGCAATCTAGTAACATGGCGAAGTAAAAAGCAAAATGTGGTGGCTAGGTCTAGTGTAGAATCAGAATTTAGAGCAATGGCACAAGGAGTGTGTGAGTTATTGTGGCTGAAGATCATCTTGGACGACCTAAGAATCAAGTGGGAAGGACCTATGAAATTGTATTGTGACAAGAAGTCGACAATTAACATTGCCCACAATCCAGTTCAACACGAGAGAACAAAGCACATTGAGGTAGACAGACATTTCATCAAAGAGAAGTTGGAAGGTGGACTAAGTTGCACACCATATGTGTCCTCAGGAAATCAATTGGCAGATGTTTTAACAAAAGGACTCGACAACACAGTTTTCCATGGAATCATTTCCAAGCTGGGAATGGAAGACATCTATTCTCTAGCTTGAGGGGGAGTGTTGTAATGTGCTGTTAATAGAATGGCTGATTAGCAGGAGTGAATTCGTGATTAGTGTATCAGCTAAAATAGGAAAGTCAACTAAATCCCTTTTGTCATGGGATAGACAGCTGTAGATATGATAGCTGTAAATATTTCTTTCTTATTTTAGTGCTAGAATATGTACTATATATGTACATGTACATGTACCATTTTTCTTATCAAGGAGAATTACAGATTATCCAAAATCTGCCACATGGTATGTTAGGGATGGATGACCATTTAGAGATAGGTAGCTGGTATGCTGGAGCACTTCTACTCTGTTTGCAACTATGTTCATATAAAAGAACTTCTTGATGTGTGGGGTTGTTTTCTGTTCTTTTTCTAACACTGAATATTGCTGCACACTAACTTTCATAAAAAAGAAAATTGCTGCTAAGGAATTGCATGGTATACTCTTAGAGGCAATCAGTGCTCCTGTTTCTCTGAGTATAGAGGCAGGTGGCGTGGCAAGCTGATCTACTATAGCTGGTTATGTGCTAGGAGATTTGCAGTATGTTCTTTGCCGCCTAGGATAATTGGATCCACCTCCTAAAACCATAGGAAGAAGAAAAATAACAAAAACAAAAAATCTACACCTTGGCCTATAGTGCTTTGTATAGTGAAAGGTCCCCAGATGGACAACAGTTTTTTCCTGTTCTTTTTGGTGGATGTATACTTTCTCTACTTTCTTGATATTTTGATTGAATCCCTTTTGTCCTATAAACTTCAAGACTATAATTTCGAAATCCAAATTCATTTCGATATTAACCTTTCATTGTTCAACAGGTATGCATCAAAAGAAAATGACAAATGGATTCGAGGCCATTTGAAGGATTTAACAGTTGAGGCTGGTTCTGGTCTTATCATTCTTGATCCGGTGGATGTCTCAGGGGGATATACTTCTATTAAGGATAAAATAAATATGTGGTTGATGTCTACAGATGTATATGTCCATCTTTCTTTAGGTGTCATATCCCTTTTACTTAACCTGCAAAGTCAGGCAGCTGCCGCATTACAATTCGGAAATGCCGATCCTGTGTGTCCTTGTACTAACTTCGATAGAATATGGGTGTCCCCAAAAGGTATGAGGTGTATTTGCTAAGTTTCTTGTTTTATTGTTCTAGTTTTTTATGCCATCTCTATTGTTCTTAGCCCTTTATATTGTCGTGTTATTGGTGTCGACTGTATCTCGGAAACCTGACTAGATTACTTCCTTGCAGAAAATGGACGTAATAATAACCTTACCTTTTGGAGGCCACGAGCTCCTTCGAACTATGTTATCTTGGGAGATTGTGTGACATCAAGGTAAGCAAATGTTTGTTACCTCTACGATCTCTGATTCAGATGGGATTTGATTATAGGAACATCTAGTCCCTCTGGATTGGCGGGGATGAGAAGGCAGAAGCACTAGTTTTTACTTCTTATTCTTGAAAACAATAGATAGTGTCTTGGAATAAACAGTTTTCTTGCTCGCTATTGTAAGGTCATGGTACACTAGAGTCATGGCTGTTATCACAATAAGTAATAATAGAGATCCCTTACTAGATTGTAAAGAACCAAGATAAGATCCAAACTGTGGAATTAACTTTGTACTTCAGGAATCGTGGGTGATCCTCTGGAGCTTCTTTTCTTGTTCCTACAGAAACTGGTATAGGGCTGAAGCAAAGGAAATGTGCTGTATCACCCTTTTGTTTGGACTTTTTGGAGGGAAAGAGACTATTGTGTCACAGTGCTGGGACCTTCGGGACAAATCTGTCTTCTCTTTTCGTTTCTTTTTTGTTGTCATCTCTTTTCTTCTTCATACCAAACAAAGTATACATGCTGTGTCACAAAAATAGTTGGAATTTGTCAGGGAGGTACACTCAGGTTCCATATCAGCTTCCTCGTCGTTGAATTTGTGTGATTATCACAAGAAAAGACAGTGTTGTACCAAAAGATCCTGGATATTATGATAGATTAAGTGAGCCACATGGCTATTAGGACATAGTTTAGTAATATTGCTTGCTCGTCTGTGATTCACGTATGTTAGCCTTACGTTTTATTTTTATTGCCTCGAGTGTTATTTTTATTTTCTAAACATTTTACACTGTATTGCTGATGGAAAGATCTCACATTGTTCGTACTAAAGATAACAAATAATATAATAAACTCGTCTTTTAACAGCTTAAACTTTTAAATGAAGTGGTCATTTAACATGGTGTTAGGGTCTAGGTACCAAAAGGTCCTAGGTTCAAAACTCACTGCCACCTATTTTAAAACGTTAAAAGCTGTCCAAGTGCACTTGCCGTGGCGTGTTGAAGATAACAAATCATATAATAAACCATTTTCTAACAGCTTAAGTTTTTAGATGAGGTGATCATTTAACAGTTCGTATTAAAGTGTGCATTATAATTGAGATTGATGTCATTATTTGTATAAGATAACAACCGGTTGGTGCAATGAGCTTGAATTGTGATTGCCTACTAAGAGTGTGGTTTTATGTCATTGTAAATGTTAAAACAATGCATTGGAATCTAGTTTAAACTGACAAATCACATGGCATTTGGTGCCAATATGCCTTTTTACACCTCATTTCATGTTCTTTGCATACTCATATTCGTTTCCTCTGATATGTTTTCTTTTGTTTTCATCGATACTGGCAAATTATAATGACAATAACTGTCTGGCTTTCACTTATTTAAAAAGCAAGGTTCTATTTTCACTTTCTAACATAGTTAGTTCAACTTATTTCTAGGCCAAATCCTCCTTCTCAAGTAGTAGTAGCTGTCAACAATGCATATGGACGTGTGCGGAAGCCTCTTGGTTTCAAGCTCATAGGAAAATTTTCTGGTATTCAAGAATTTGAAGGAGTGGAAGGCTATGCAAATACAGATGGTGATTGTTCTCTTTGGCTACCAATTGCACCACCTGGATATGTGGCATTAGGGTGTGTGGCACATTTGGGAAGGGAACAACCTCCACAACACATTGTTCACTGCCTACGCTCAGATCTTGTGGCATTGTCAACATATTCAGAATGTATATTCAGTGTTGCTGCTACTCCTTCATTTGTATCTGGATTTAGTATCTGGCGTGTGGACAATGCCCTTGGATCATTTTATGCCCATTCAGCTTTGGGCTGCCCTTCTAAGGACTATACTTTTGATCTAAATCATCTCCTTCTTTCAAACTCAAGTTGGTCTCATTCTTCCTCTAAAGAATCTGGCCTTGATTTACCTGCCAAGAATGAGCATCCGCACCAGCAAACAAGTGATGAGCATTCAACTTCATCAGGATGGGATATTGTCACATCAATGTCCAAAACAACCAGTTGTCACATGTCCATCCCGAATTTTGAAAGAATCTGGTGGGACAGAGGAGTTGAGTATCGCCGACCAGTCTCCATATGGAGACCTATACCACGTCCTGGTTACGCCATTCTGGGTGATTGCATAGTGGAAGGGTTAGCAATTATTCTCTCTTTTCCTTTTCATGTTTTGGGTATTTCTTTGTTTCCTCCTCATTCTTACAGGTGAGGCCTGTTTCTTCTCAGCTTAGAGCCACCTCCCTTGGGCATTATTTTTAAGGCTGACAACCCTGAACTTTCCGCTAAACCTGTGCAATTTACAAAAGTTGCTCATATTGGGAGGAAAGATTTGGACGAAGCTTTCTTCTGGTACCCTATTGCTCCTCCTGGTTATACTTCTTTGGGATGTGTAGTAACACGAATTGATGAAGCTCCACGATTGGAATTAGTTTGCTGCCCAAGTATGGATCTTGTTAGCCAAACTAATATTCTTGAGATTCCTGTTTCAAGATCTTCAAGCTCAAAGGCATCTTCATGCTGGAGTTTATGGAAAGTTGAGAATCAGGTTGGATTAGCATCATTAACATGAGAGTTTTTGCATATTTCAAACTAACTTTATACATTCTATCGCCAGGGCTACTTCTGTAAAGCGAGCTCTTACGCCTCTGATGCTGATAACTTATTCTGTAGGCATGCACTTTCCTTGCCCGTCCTGATCTGAAGAAACCTTCAGGCAGATTGGCATTTGCTATTTGTAATTCAGTGAAGCAAAAGGCGAGGGACAACATAACCGCAGAGTTGAAATTGAGATGCTTTTCTCTGACTGTTTTAGACAGCTTATATGGAATGGTCTGCACGCCACCAAAAATAACTTTCCAATTTCTTTTCCAGTTGGTTTTTGTCATATTAATTTGCCACAACCTGTATTCTTTCCAGATAACGCCACTTTTTGATGCCACAATCACTAATATTAAGCTTGCTACACATGGTCGACCGGAGGCAATGAGCGCTGTTCTGGTTTCTTCAATTGCTGCATCAACTTTCAATGCCCAATTAGAAGCATGGGAGCCACTTGTGGAGCCATTTGATGGGATATTTAAGTAATATCTTTATATGTGCGGTGTATTCCATTTGAATGTCAAGTTAGTTCTGGCGACATGATTTTGCTGGAAAAATTCCACGCTTTTTGCAGGTTTGAAACATATGATACCAATTTGCATCAATCATCAAGAGTAGGGAAGAGAGTACGTGTTGCTGCTACGAGTATTCTGAATATAAATCTCAGTGCGGCAAATTTTGAGACGTTAGTGCAGACCAACACTTCATGGAAAAGACAGAGGGAACTTGAACAGAAAGCAGTTAAACTAATTGAGGTGAATAGGATTTGAATTACATGTTTTCTTCTCTCTTTACCTTCTCTGATTTGTATGTTGGGATATCTCATGAACACGTCAGCTTTTGCAGGAAGCTTCTGTTCATAAGGGACATGAAAAAGATGTTACTTTTTCAGCACTGGATGAAGATGATTTTCAAATGGTCATAATAGAAAATAAACTTGGGTGTGATATATATCTAAAGAAAGCTGAGCAGAATTCAGATGCACTTGACTTACTACATCATGGTGATTGTGCTTCCATATGGGTTCCCCCTCCAAGGTTTTCTGACAGATTAAATGTTGCGGATGAATCAACAGAGCCCCGGCGTTATGTTGCTGTTCAGATAGTTGACGCCAAGGTTTCAAATTGGTTTCATTAGCAATCTACTCTGCTATATGTCAAAACCATTGTTATTCTACTATACGTTCAAACTATTGCCATTCTGCTGTACGTTCAAACAGTAACATATTTTGTAATGCCTTTCCTACTTGGGCAGGGTTTGCCTGTTGTTGATGATGGAAACAGTCATAACTTCTTCTGCGCTTTGCGCCTCGTCATTGAAAACCAGGACACAAATCAACAAAAGCTTTTTCCTCAGAGCGCAAGAACCAAATGTGTGAAGCCTTTCATTTCTAAAATAAATGATATGAATGAAGGCAATGCTATATGGAATGAAATTTTTATCTTTGAAGTTCCTCAGAAGGTAAGAATGTAAAGTTTAAAGTTATGCTTTTCTGGGTCAATAACAAAAGATTACTAAAAGGTGACTAGAAAGTTTACAATTCAGCTGCAGTCATGCTCTACATCATGCACTATCAAGAAAATCATGTCAACTTGTATGATGGTGTTTTCTCTACTTCTTCTTCGTTGTATTATGCTGGGACAAGTTTTAAATCCTTCTCTTTTTCTTTTTTCAATGAGAAGATTGTTAATTCTTATGATTGATACCGAGACTGAGCATTGTGCAGTACTTATAGTGATCATTCTTCCAAGTTTGCGTTATGTATCTTCTTGCATATTTATATACATTGGCGGAACTAGGGAGGAGATGGCCCCCAAGTTTTTTTTAAAAAAAAAATCTATGTAATATCGTTAAAAAAAAGTTATTGTCATTAAAAAAATCAATGTAGTATTGTTAAAAAAAGTTACTGGCCCCCCCAATTTTAAACTTCTGGCTCCGCCCCTGTTTATATACCCAATGATTTAGATTTAGCCATGTGAAGCTATATACAGGACAAAATAAAGATTTTAGTGCTGAGGTCCTCGACTCCAGAAACTTTTCAGATCTGTGTGCAGCCAAACCAACTCATTCATGAAGGTCATATGTTCCTTGATACTATATGCTGAACTAAAAGTTTTGTGCATACTGTAGAGTGATGTGTGACATAAGGAAAATCATCTTCCTTTTTTATATTATTGTATCATGTCTTATGGCTAACTATCCTATGCTTTGCTGTTCTATTTGGTATCATCCTCTGGATGTTTGTCACATTTCTGCTGAAAGCCTTTACTACTTGAGTACTCATTGGAACTCGTGTGTATTTTTGTTGCAGGGGATGGCTAAGTTGGAAGTGGAGGTGACTAACCTTGCTGCAAAAGCTGGAAAAGGTATCTCTTAGCCATATATCGTATAATGATAAAAGTTACATGATTAACTTTCTCCCTTGCTGTTGTATCTTCTCCACTGATGTATATGACTGTTTTTTATTGTATTCATAGCACATACGTTGGATTTTCTGGCCCAAATATCTTAAAAACTAAGATAGAAAAGACTTTACACTACCCATTTGGGTAATGCACATATGACTAGATGAAAGGGCAAAGTACCTCATCTATAAAAGTGACTTGTGACTGTTCACCAACGTTTTTTATAAAATGAGAATCTCTCATTTGTAGTGCTTATTCAAGATGCATACTTTTAGCAGTTACCACATGTTTGAAGTTGTCTTTAGTCTTAATAATCTTCTTCTCGGGAAGTTTAGTTGAGTGCTTAATCTAATTTTCTTTCTATGGAATGTAATGCTTCTTACTTGGGAAACATAGGTGAGGTTGTGGGTGCATCTTCATTTGCTGTTGGACATGGTACAAGTACATTGAAGAAGGTTGCTTCAGGCAGAATGCTGCATCATGCATCTGAAGTGGAGAATATCGTATCATATCCGCTGAGAAAAAGGGTGGGTTTGTGTAATCAAATAAAATTCTGCATTTTGTTTCAGGTGCATTAATTTGTGAAGGCCTAACGATTGTCCTTTTCCAGGGTCAAATGCATGTTGAAGACACAAATTCTTGTGGATATCTTTCTGTTTCTACTTCTTATTTTGAAAGGAAAACGGTAGGAAATTTTCAAAATGATGTAGTAATTGGGAATGATACCGATGAAGATGTAGGTTTCTGGGTGGGACTTACCCCAGATGGTGGATGGGAGAGTTTCCGATCCTTTCTCCCTCCATCAGTGATCACCAAATCACTGAGTAATGATTTTGTGGCTGTAGAAGTATTTATGAAAAATGGCCAGAAGCACGCAATTTTCAGAGGTCTTGCTACAGTTATAAATGATTCAGATATCAAATTGGATATTTCAGTCTGTCGCATTGTTGTTGAAGAGGTTTTTGAAAATCAACGATATCATCCTGTCTCTGGTTGGGGTAATAACTGGTCTGGGTTTTGTGGTAATGATCCTGGGCACTGGAGCACTAGGGATTTCTCATATTCATCTAACGTGAGTTTTTCTGGTGCTGATTTTTTCAATATCATGAGCTCACTTTGAAATCTATCATTCTAGGTTAAAACTTTGATAATCATTCATTTTTATTTTTTAATATTTTAAAGGACTTTTTCGAACCTCCTCTTCCACCTGGATGGAAGTGGACATCAGGATGGATTGTTGATAAAACTCAGTTTGTTGACAATGATGGTTGGGCATATGGGCTTGACTATCATAGTTTGAAATGGCCTCCAACTTCTTTGAAGTCTGGTACAAAATCAACTCCTGATGCTGTTTGCCGGAGGCGTTGGACTCGTGCAAGACAACAAGTTAGTAAGCCGGACAAGACCAACTTCGACAATGTCGCTAGTGTCATAAGTCCGGATTCCTCTGCAGTTCTACCCTGGAGAGGTATGTCTAGGGATTCTGATCACTGCTTACAAGTTCGTCCTCATGTTGATGGTTCTCAATCTCCATATGCATGGGGGCATCTTGTCGCTCTGGGGGACCAACCATCCATAAAACAAGGAAGTATGATACCTGTTCCTACATTGAGGTTAAACCAGCTCGAGAAAAAGGATATGCTTTTATCTTGTCCTGGCAATGGTGGTAAACAATTTTGGCTTAGCATTGGCACAGATGCTTCAGTTCTTCACACCGAGCTTAATTCCCCTGTATATGATTGGAAAATATCCATTAGTTCTCCTCTGAAGCTGGAGAATAGACTTCCATGTCCTGCACAATTCAAAATATGGGAGAGGCTAAAAGATGGCCATAACATAGAGCGGCAGCGTGGTTATATTTCATCCCGTCAAACTGCGCACATATATTCAGCTGATATACAGAATCCCATATATCTTATGCTAATCGTTCAGGGAGGCTGGGCTTTAGAGAAGGTAAACAAGAAGATGGCACCATTTACTTTCATGAATTATGCGCATGTTCATGTTCAATATTAATATGTGTGGAAGCTGATTTAATTTTTAGAACTTGTTTATTTAGTCTTTTCTTCCCTTTTGTGATACAGGAGCCTGTTCTGATCTTGGATTTGGCATCCGATAATCATGTCTCATCATTTTGGATGGTTAATCAACAGAGAAAAAGGTCTGTAACTATTCGATCTCTCTTTTCACATTTAAAGATGCCCCTTGTGTGTATAATCTTTCATCTTTTCCCTTTACATTTGATACACGTTTGCAACTGAAGAAACTATACTTTGAGCATGGTAGAGCTAACGTTTTTCATGTAAATACTGCAGCTATATACTTTATTGTCTGTTGTCTTTTTTATATTTGTTGTGCATTGGGTTTCACTAACTAGTATTTATCGACACAGACGCTAGACTGCGTCAAATGGGACATCAATTTATTTATGGTTACTAACCCTGTTTTTAAAGAATTTCTAACATTATTTGCATTATTCATTAGTTTGCTAGATTCTTGCTGAAATATATCTTGCAATATGTATGTGTTAAAATAATTGAGGTTCCATCTTAAAGGCAATTGATACTAAGTAGAGTAGTTCAGGATCGTGGTCTTGAAGTTTCTGTTTTTCTGATGTGGAAAATTATATATTCTAACACTCCCTTCACATGTGACCTAATTTGAGAGGGGTCACACGTGGAAGATTGAATACGCATGGACCTGATTTTTTAGATAAGTTACACTTGGAAGATTAAATACACATGGTAGATTAACACATGTGGAAGATTGAACACACGTGGGACGCACGTGGAAGATTGAAAATGGGTGAAATATGACACACGCGAAAGATTCAACACAAGTAGATCCAATTTGAGATGGGTCACACGCGGATGAATAAAACTGGACCAAAGGGCCCAGCTCTGATACCATATTAAGAAGCCTGAGGTTCCATCTTAAAACCAATTTGTGCCAAGTGGAGTAGCCCAAGATTTTATAAAGTGGTTTTGAAGTTTTTGATTTTTCGATATGAGACAAGTGTTATATTCTAACATTTGGAAGATTGAACACGCGTGAACTTAATTTTGAGCTGGGTCACACTTGGAAGATTGAATACATATGGTAAATTAACACATGTGGAAGATGGAACACATGTGGATCTAATTTTTGGAGAGGTCACACGTGAAAGATTGAACATGTGGACCTGATTTTGAGATGGACCACACATGGAAGATTGAAGATGCGTGGAACATGACACACGCGAAAGATTGAACACAAATAGACCTGATTTGAGATGGGTCACATGATAGATTGCAGATGCATGGTCTTTCTTCTCTTTTTTGAGCATAAGCAGCCATTGGTCCTTTGGGCATCAAATTTCCATGACCATTAGCATCTTTCTCATGCAGTTTTTGGTTAATTTAACATTGTTTTTAACTAGTGTGTGCTTGGTGATTGGATGATCTATTGTTGATTTTGCCAAAAAAAAAAGTACTTAAACAATACATATATAGCTGGTGGGTAAATCATGAAAGTTCTGTGGATTGATTGTCGATAAACTAATATCCAAGGGAAGGGTTAGAAAATAAAAAAGGCTGTTACAATTCTCGCGAACTAACCAATACATGAAAGCGCATATGAGACCTATAATCTTGAAAGTGCACATCAGACCCATAATCAAGTGCATATCAGACCCATAATGATATATTCGTGGCCCCAACTATCCTGATAACGATAGTGTTAGGGTTGTACAGTATTCTGCTCCCTCAGTATTTGCTTTCACAATAAAAGTATTTATTTATTTATCTTGTATTTGCACATACTGAGCAATTATAGAACAAAGACAAGCCAACTCCCCATGTTCTTTAGTGGTGAGGTAGAGGGAAGTCATCCTTAATAATTGCTTAAATGGCATGGACCAAGTCCAGTGATAATTTTGGAATACCTGGTCCAATATAAGGCATCTAGCTGTGCCACTATTCAGTAGTCCAAACTTACTTGGACGTCGAGTTTTGGAATATTTGCTCAAATTCTGCTGCATATAGAAATGTGCTTTAGGGGGAATCAATATAGCAGCTGCATGGTCAAACTATTTAGGTTCTGACGGATTGGAAGCCTATTCTGGATAATCAACCAATGTTGTCTTAAGATCTTCCCACACAGCTGTTAATATGTAGGATTTTATTCCTCCAATAGTTAATGTCTTTTGTTAATGAGCTGGAATGTTTTCATTGTATATATGCTCTATATCTTTTGAGCTTTCTCCTCTGTTTGTCTGTAGCATTCAGTATACTTGAGCTTTCTTCTCAGTTTGGCCACTAGAATCCATATAAATTGAGCTTCCCTCTCTGTTTGTCCATTGGTATTAGTTTCATTAAGCTTTCTTTTCAGTTTGTCTATTTGTAATAGAATACTTGAGCGTACTGTCTTCTGCAGTACTTTGGTTTCCTTAAAAATTCCTGAATGACTTCTATGCAGGAGGTTACGTGTAAGCATTGAACGTGATATGGGGGGAACTACAGCTGCTCCCAAAACTATAAGATTCTTCGTTCCCTATTGGATTAGTAATGATTCATTCTTGAATTTGGCATATAGAGTGGTAGAAATTGAACCATTAGAAAATGCGGATCCGGATTCTCTCCTCCTCTCCAAAGCAGTAAAAGCAGCAAAATCAGCCTTGAAAAATCCTTCTACGATGGAGGTTGGGAGGCAAATTGGTGCAAGAAGAAATGTTCAGGTCCTTGAAGCAATTGAGGATACTAGTCCGACTCCCAGCATGCTCTCTCCACAAGATTATATAGGTCGTGGTGGTGTTAATCTGTTTTCATCACGAAATGACACATATCTATCCCCACGGGTTGGCATTACTGTTGCTATTCAGAATTCTGAAAATTTTTCTCCTGGAATCTCTCTTCTTGAGTTGGAGAAGAAGGTAATATTGAATAACTATTACTAAAGCTTTTCTGGTGTTGTTGAGTTTCTCTCTGTTCCTTGTTTTTTGTTTATATTGTGCCTAGTAAATTATGCATTCATGAAATCCAATATTCTTTCAGCAACGAGTGGATGTGAAGGCATTTGGCTCGGATGGGTCTTACTATAAGCTGTCAGCTTTATTACATATGACTTCAGACAGAACAAAGGTATCTGTTTTGACGACTTCTTGAGATTTGCTTCTGATTTGTGACTAAAGCTGCAAAGTATACCATCTCTGATGGCTCTTTAATCATGTGCAATTCATTTCATTGCAGATTTCTTTTTTCTATTGGTACCTTTTCTTTTGTTCTCTCTCTCTCTCTCTGTTTATTTATTTATTTATGCGGCCTGTCAATTTTGACTTTGTTATCTGGTTTTCTACTTTAAGAGAAAAGATGCAATTGGAATGACTAGCTGTTACTAAGCACCTTGCATATATATGACTTACATTTATGCTTGGCCTGTGCCAATTGTTCTGTCAATTCCAATCAAATTGGCAGTTTTTTGTACAACTTATGAGGAACAGATGATAGAAGTAGAGAGAAAAGGAGATATTTTGCTGAAATGATGATTCTATTTTCCATTGATTGAATCTAATACATTGCTGCAGTATTTATGGACAAACTGCAGCTAGTAACTACTAGTACAGCTCATGTACAGCTGGCATAACTAACTAACTATCCATACTAAAGTACAGCTGTATAACTATTTCTGTGATACAGTTACAGGACATCTGACTTATACTATTAACTGAACTAGCTGCATATTTAGAGCTGGTGTTGCTTATCCTTAACAGCAGAAAGAAAATTCTGTTCTACATGCTGCAGTAACAATGACATCATGTGCCCTATTCCGGTCCATAGAAGCACTGGCTAATTCACTTGCAGTATGAACATAAATAATCAAGAAGCTCTAATATTCTTGTTCTATCCGCTTCTATATCTAAGTAACAGTGACAATGTTTGTGCAGGTTGTGCATGTTCAACCACATACTTTGTATATCAATAGGGTTGGCTGCCCCCTATGCGTGCGGCAATGTGGTACTCAGTTAGAGGAATGGATTTATCCCACCGATCCTCCAAAACAGTTTGGATGGCAAGGGACAAAAGTTGAGTTGTTGAAGGTCTGTGAGATAATCTCCTTCTTGTCTGATTAGTGTCCCCCATTATAATATCTATCGTGCTGCTTACATGACAAAATCATTGTTTATCACTTTCTTCAGTTGCGGCTGGATGGTTATGAGTGGAGTGCACCCTTTAGTGTTGGTACTGAAGGGATGATGTCCGTTTGCTTGAAAAGTGAGACAGGTGGCATCCATAATTATGTTAGGGTTGAAGTAAGAAGTGGAACAAATTCTTCACGCTATGAAGTTATATTCCGTCCCAATTCCTTTTCAAGCCCTTACAGGTAAGATTTCTGTCTCATCATATTCTCTTTTTCTTTTTTAAAATACTTTCACATTTGCTTTTTCCTTGAGATAGAAAGTTTTAGAAGAAATTGATTGTTTAATATTGTCAGATATGTCCCTTGAAGAGATTTACTAATTTGTTGCTGTTCACAGGATTGAGAATCGCTCTTGGTTTCTGCCTGTACGTTTTCGGCAAGCAGGTGGCACTGATGCTTCATGGCGGTCTCTTCTTCCTAATGCAGCAGCTTCCTTTTCATGGGAAGATCTTGGCAGAGAACGGATGCTAGAACTCCTGGTAGATGGAATGGACTCTACAGCCGTGCAGAAATACAACATTGATGAGACATTTGATTATCAACCAATACAAGTGGCTGGAGCACGTGGGAGAGCTTTATGTGTTGCAGTTGTTAAAGAGGAGAAAATGAATGTTGTGAAAATCAGTGACTGGATCCCACAAAATGCATTTCATTCAAATTTGAGTCCATCCTTGTCACAAGCCTCTGGATCTAGTTTTCTGCCTCAACAGCCAGCATCTTCATCAGATTGTGAATTTCATGTAATTGTTGAGGTTGCAGAGCTTGGGTTGTCTATAATTGATCATACTCCTGAAGAGATATTATATCTGTCAATGCAAAATCTTCTGCTCTCACATTCAACTGGATTGGGCTCTGGTGTCAGCAGGTAATATACTCTGAGGCGGACAAACGCATCACCAGGATAATTACTGCTCAATGATTTTTCTATTCATACTTATGTTTGGATTCAGAGGAAGTCATCGGGTCTCATGCTCTTCTTTTGGTCTGTAACTCTGTTATCTTTCGATCACTGATTCGGAATACTTATGAATTTTAACTTTACTGCAGATTTAAATTAAGAATGCGAGGGATGCAGGTGGATAATCAATTGCCTCTTACTCCTACACCTGTTCTTTTCCGGCCACAAAGATCTGGGGAGGGGAGTGATTATATCTTGAAATTTTCCATGACACAGCAATTCAATGGATCATTGGATTTGTGCGTGTATCCATATATAGGTGTCCAAGTGAGTATGTGATTCCTATTTTGTCTCCAAAATGTGTATGGCTCACCTGTCATATTAATATTGAATTTTATTTTTTAGGCACCTGAAAACTCTGCCTTCTTGATTAACATTTATGAACCTATAATTTGGCGCCTTCATGGGATGATTCAGCAGGCAAATCTTGGTAGATTGTTTGATAATCAAAGTACATCTGTATCAGTTGACCCTATCATACAAATTGGGTATGCAAGAGTTGCTTAGATGATAATATTACTTTTAATTTGTTGTAGGTTTTCTCCAATCATTGTTTTTTTACATCCTCGTTCTCTATGATTTGGCAGAGTTCTCAACATTTCAGAAATCCGATTTAAAGTTTCTCTCACTATGTCTCCTACCCAGCGGCCAGTGGGTGTCCTTGGGTTTTGGCCAAGCTTGATGACTGCACTTGGGAACACAGAGAATATGCCAGTGAGTGCCTAATCTCGCCTTATACTTATCAGATATTGCATTGGTTTACCTTTTTCCACTGAGAGGAGTCCAAGAAGTACAAATTTTATCATTTCTTGTTATGTGATTTATCAATTATGTTTAGTGTTTTTTAGGTATATTCAAGTTCATGTAATTGGTAATGAAAAGAATGATGTATCAGCACTCTTTTTAGTCCAAATGCAAAAATTGTCAGCCCCCTGTCCCTCGATGTTTTGTACTTTTTAATTCTTTGGTCTTTTTATGAGATGTCAAAGATCGTCGGGAGTGTTTTTTCTTCAACTGTCATCAAGTCAGAGTTTAATTGTCTCTATGAGATATATTCTCTTTAATAATACTGCAAATTAGGTATCTGTTTTTCCCAAGAAGATAGAAAGAAGTTGGAGGCTAGAAAATTGTATTTAATGATTATTAAAATTGTACCAGATACAAACTTGTCAATTTCTTTATCCTTCTTGTCTCCGAGCATTAAATGGTATACTAAAATGTGTATTTGTTGAAATGTATTTAACCAGGTGCGAATAAATCCAAGATTTCTTGAAAATGTATGCATGAGATATAGTGTTCTTATCAGTAATGGTATCTCGAACATTAAGAAGGATCTTCTCAGCCAACCACTTCAACTGCTCTCTGGTGTTGATATACTGGGTAATGCAAGTAGTGCACTTGGGCATATGAGCAAAGGTGTTGCAGCATTATCGATGGATAAGAAATTCATTCAAAGTCGGCAGAGAAAGGTTTATCTTGAAATGTCCTTTTCCGTTTCAGATATAAAATTGTGGCAATATTAGTTTGGGTTTCTCATTAACCTGTGTATATGATTTTGTTCTTGCAGGAAAGCAAAGGTGTAGAGGACTTCGGTGATGTTATTAGAGAAGGGGGTGGAGCACTAGCAAAAGGCCTATTTCGAGGAGTCACTGGCATTTTAACAAAGCCTCTTGAAGGTGCAAAAGCATCTGGTGTTGAGGGTTTCGTTCAGGGTGTTGGGAAAGGGTTGATAGGTGCAGCTGCACAACCTGTTAGTGGCGTATTGGATCTTTTATCCAAAACTACAGAAGGAGCCAATGCTGTTAGAATGAAGATAGCATCCGCAATTGCTTCAGAAGATCAACTACTTCGAAGAAGGCTGCCTCGAGTAATTAGTGGTGACAATTTGCTTCAGCCATATGACGAGTCCAAAGCACAGGGACAGGTAGAGTGTCTCTTGTGCGATTCTGTAGTGCTGTGAATCTCATTATTTCATTTCTACGTTTGTTCTATTTTAAGGATCAATAACTGCAAGGATGGGTCAGTATATAAAAGCTTTGATAGCACGTCGGACAAGAACTTTGAGACATCTGAAAGTAATTGTTAGATAGAGATGCAATGAGAGGACACAGGAAGAATATCTCTTTCTTCATAACGTTAGAGTCCACTAGCTAAACGATTCATCCATTAGGAATGTGGGAGGACTGAAGTTGTTTCAGGAAGAAGTATTACTCTAGCCATGCATACTTTGAAAGGGTCTAGAAAGCTCAATTTGGAAGAAGTTAGACACGAGGAACAATCCTAACCTAGATTGATAGGTCATAGGACATCAACTCAAAAAGCTCCAATTGAGATATGCTACACTAAAGGGCTCAGACACTGAACTTGTGGGAAATATCTCGTCTTCAATTGTGTTGCTTGACCATAATAAAAACTTTAAGCACTTTTTCGCTCTTGCTGATGAATGAACTCTTCCGTACTTCTGATGGAAAAAGATTCAGCAAGGGGCTAAGAAAAAGTTGCTCATTTGGTTAAAAATTGTTTCAAGATAGGAAGAAGCTTAGTTCCAAAGAAAAGACTGCATAGTGACCGGCACCAAGAGGTTGGCAAATGCATATAATAAAAAGTTAGAAATTTGAACAATACCTGAAAGGCGAATGGTTGTGGCCTGAATTACCATATGAAATGACCATATCAACATCTTTTAACATAATTACTTGTCTATATTTCTAGTTATGTGAAAGATTACTGATGACTTCCCTTGTATGGTGTATACTTTGTTCTGATATACTCTCTTGGGGTGATGAAGGTTATCCTGCAGTTAGCACAATCTGGGTCGTTCTTCAGCCAGGTAGATCTATTTAAAGTACGTGGAAAGTTTGCCTTGACAGATGCTTATGAGGACCATTTCTCACTTCCTAAAGGAAGATTTGTTGTTGTCACTCATCGAAGAGTTATACTCTTGCAAGTAAGTTAACTCTGTTTGACGCTATGTGATGGTTTTATGGAGTGAACATGGGTTATCAGTCTAACTAGTTCTTTTATTCCATTTGTCATTTGCTGTAATTGGAACTAAAACCATGTTTAATTTGTCGTTTTCAGCAACCTTCTAACATCATCTCACAGAAGAAGTTCAACCCAGCAAGAGATCCATGTTCGGTATTATGGGATGCATCATGGGATGACCTGGTTACTATGGAATTGACACATGGAAAGAAGGACCATCCAAATGACCCTCCTTCACGGCTTATTTTATATCTACAACATAAATCATTAGATGCAAAGGATCAGATTCGTGTAATAAAATGCAACCGTGATTCCAGTCAGGCTATTGAAGTATATACTTCAATTGAGCGAGCAAGAATTACTTATGGGACCAATGAGTCAAAGGTTGGAGCTTGTAACTCATTTTCCTTTTCACTTTGTGCCCTCCTATATTAATCTTGTGTGGATCTGTCAGATTTTAAACCCCCAGCCCTTCTTCCCAACCCCACGATGAAACAGAAGCAAAGCTATACAACTGTAGGGAAGAAATTTACTGACACGTAAAATTTGGGGGTCGACATATTCATGATGATTACTGAGAAATGCTCACAAATGATTGTGTAATTCTGATTTCTTTTAACTTCTTTTCCTCATCTCATCCCAGGCCCTGCTGAAAAGAAAAGTGACTAAACCATATTCGCCTCTTGCTGACGGGGCGAGCACTGAAGTGAGTCTGAAAGAAGGACCATCTATTTGGTCTCCCCCACATATGCCTGCAACGGCAGCTCACAATTCAACATTTGGAAGCAACGAACATTGATTGCTTAACTACTTACTCCTGCAATAGTATATAGTGCGAGTATGGTTTTGATATCTCAAACCTGCTGAACTAATTGTTCTGCAAAGATTTACAGACCCAGAGGTAAAGCATTGTTGCCTTCGCTGTTTCTTGAGTATCTGATGGTTTTATTTAATCTCGAATCCTTCCCCTTATTTCCTCTTATTCGCTTACTGCGAGTCATCCGCTAAAATTTAGTAGAATGCTGCATGTCATGTAATAACTAACCTCATGGGAATCCCTTTGCCGAGAACCTTTATGTCCATGCGAGACTGGTGGTTTTTATGCTTTATCTTTGATATCTATGAAAGTATGAGGCTAAGTAAATTTCATTGTAGTGCAGCAGGAAGTAGGGGTCAATTGAGCACGGGATCACATTGATATCAACATGGATTTTTGAATGGTATGGATATGACAGTGATCGGTAGATCTAGGTCGCCACGTGTCAGGAGCAGCTAAACCGAGAACTGCACAATTTTGAGAAGTGTCTTTTTCCTCGAATGTGGCGTGCAAGGATTCCTGCAGATAAAGACTGTATGTCTTCTATATATGTGATTGGATTTGATGAATTATGAAGCGAAACCATTAGTGTACAGCTGCTTCTCATTTCTTGTATATATGTGTCTACTAGGCCTTGCATGTGTGTTGCTTTTGGCCTTCTATATCATGTTACTTTTTAAAAGAGTATTATAGTGTATAGTCATTTACCAGCTGATGTTACGATGGTGCTTGCATTTTTATTTGCTTGCCTCCATGAAATCTAAATTAGCAAATATGTGTTTGAACTCTTTCGTTAGAAGTCTTTGTTAACTTTTGCTTGTATCTAGAGGCAATTATCGGACAAAAGAAAGACTCGGTATTATACTATTGCACAACGGGCTTTGTCGTTTTGGGTGGATTCACTGTAGTCTTGTTTATGGTGAATTTTTCGTTAAAAAGGAAAAAACAGAGATCGTTTCTCAGTTCTCTGTGGAATGTGAAGGATTGACTTTCTTTTTCTCTCCTTTTTCTTTTCTATTTTGAAGGAAAGAGTTAGCTTATTTATAGCAATTTCTGATGAGTCTCTTACGTTCAAAACCTTCTATGCCTTCACCTCTTTTTTTGCAAACATTACAACAAGGTATAAAATAGAAGAGCAATGAGATATATAGCAAACAAATTTTCTTGCAATGATTATGTGGCTAAAGCTGGTTGCTTCTTTTCAAGATTTATGGATCCTAAAGAAATACATCAGTTTGTAAAGAATTATTCTAATCTTTTACAGGTTTCAACATTTTCCAAATCTAAAATGGAGCAGTATATTTTGGTAAAGCTATTCGATGTAATTCTTTTAAATGAAGAACTTGAGTCTCACAAGTTCTATCCTAAATTATTTGTGGTTTTGTGGTCTTTGAATAAAGTACAATCATTCATTTTTAAAATCAGCTAAACGAATTATTGTGTTAAATAAGAAATAGAAATAAAGAAAACTTCAAATAATGGGACGGGTTTTATATATTTGGTTCTCTTTCAAATGATGAAAGACCTATTTAACTCAATGCTATTATTCTCTATTGAAATGAAAAAACTATGACAAAAATAATAATATAGTATCTTTCTTTTTCTTTCCCCTTAGTTAACAAACTGAAGAACATTGGAATTGGTCGTATTTGATACATTTTTGTAAAATCTGTCCTAAAATGTAAGGTGAAGTTTGTATGCAAAACAATGATGTCTAAAAAGTCTCTTAAAGATTTTCCATGAGAAGATAGAAGAAAATTAAAAGGACTTCTTTATGGTTTCCATAGACAAAAATCTCCATACAACTATGCAACAGAAAAACATTAAAAAAAAAAAATCAAAATCAACTGTGTCACAATTCACTAAACGTGTATAAAAGTGTTTAATTATCTAATATTTTTTTATATTTTAAATCGGTTATATTTCATCATTTTCATTGATTTTTCAGTTAATTTTAAAGAATTTTAACTTTTAATTAAACAAAATTTTCATTTTTAATTAAAAGAAGATATAAGATGTATAATATCGTTTAAGAAACTTAATTTCATAATGTTTATGACTCGTAAAAATGAGCATACGACAAGACCATACAAAATTATCATTTATAAGATAGGATTCTCACACACAGCTTTTTCCCGCGCAAGCTTTGGCCCGACCCCACTGAGTCAAAAATAAATAACCCTAGCCCCCAGTTTGGATTGCGCATGAAAAAGGAAAGGAAAGTAAGGCAGAGAAAAAAAAATAAAGGAAAGGAAAGGAAAATAAATTTTTTGTTTTGATTACAAAAAAATAATATGTGAAAGAAAATTAAAGAAATTTACAATTTATTGTTTAGATTGAAAAAGTAAAGAAAAGGAAATAATAATTTTAGATAAAAAATTACCTTAATATTCTTCTTATAAAAAAACCAAAAAAAAAAAAAATAATAAATTATTTTTTTTTTCTTTTTTCTTTCCTTTCCCTCTTTTTTACTTCAAATTAAAAAAATTAAAAATCATTCTCATTAAAAAAAATAAAAAAATTTTAACACCCCCCCTGGCTCCCTCCCTCTTACTTTCCTTTTAAAAAAAAGCAATCCAAACAAGCTGTAAAAGTGTAGCAAAACATCTACACACAACCTGGGCAGCCTCTGAAAATTATTCTTCAAGGTGAGCTTTTTAACTTTTTGGTTCTTTAGCAATTTATTCATTAAATAGAAACGAAATTATTCACCAATGTTTCTGTTTCACTTCATTTATATGATAGGATTCTCATACTCTTTTGTTTGCTGCAAAAAACACATGTTGGGGGGAAAATAACAAAAATCCAATCTTTTGCTGCCAAATAGCTTCACTGTAACTCATCTTGTTGTAAAGATCAAACCTTTTACTCTTTTTCTTATGTGGGTCTTTTTCTTTTTCCATAAATTTTGATAGTGTTCATTTATTTAGTGGTTTTTTTTTTTTAATTTTTGCTATTATTATTGTTATTACAGCTATAAAAATCGAATCTTTTGGGGCAAATTTGCCAAATTACTTCATCGAGCTTATTTTCTTTTAGTAAATATTTTCTTCTGCTTTTTTTTTTTTGTAATATGTTTTTTTTTATAGAATTAAAGGATTTTTATTTTTTTTACCCACAATTATCAATTATTACCAATGTTTTTGAGATTTTGGGTTGTAATTTTATTCATCTGCTTGGATTGTTTAGCATGACAAGTGATGCAGAAAGTGTTAGCTTTTAACGAAGAAAGTGATTTTAATGAAGATATCGATATGGTTGAGGACGCTGCTTGTGATGGCAGCTCATCATCTTCAGATACTTTCATGAGTGTTGATAAAGCTCAAAGCTATTGTTGGTTTGATTATGAGGGCAGCGATTTTTACCGCGATAAAAGAGCACGGAGGGCTCTTGCGATGATGTTTTGTCACTGGGGTCTCTCCCTTAATGACGATTACTTGTTAAGTTATTTGCATTCTTTGAATCCAAACTTCACGTTTTGTTATGATGCTGTGAAATCTGATTGTTTGAGCGTCTACAATGAGGTGAAGGATAAAGTTAAACAAGTATTAGGAAATTTGGATGGACAGGTTAGCCTTTCTCTTGAGATATTGGCATATGGGTACGTGTTTCTCAAAGTGCATTTTGTTGATGAAAACTGGAAACTGAAAGTGTGGGTTCTTCATTTCAGTATTGATGGTTTTGTAGAGGAAGTCATCACGAGCTCCCTCACTGATTTTGGAATCTGGACTAAAGTATCTACAATTACTTTCAAGCGTTATTGGGTTTATGATGAAATATTTGATGATATAAAGAAAAAAGTCCAAGAGAAAAAGCAGCTTCAACTAAATGGTCAGCTATTTCATGTGTATTGCTGTGCTGACCTGTTTAAAGCAATGGTGGAGGATGCATTTAAGGAGATATCCAAGATTATGACAAAGTTAGTGAGCTTGTCAATCTGGGTAGATCATCTTTTTCGTGGGACCACACTTATCGATTTCTAAGAGACGGTTTGAAGTTACAGTCTGAGGGCAATTTGAACAAAGGCATATATGATATTTATGACAAACCCACAGCTGATGAATGGAAGAAAGTTGAAGACATTTGCAAGATTGTGGGATACATTCATAATGTTGCACGTTCTGTTTGAAACAAAAAATCCAACGGCTAACATCTACTTTCATCAATTTCAATCACTTCGTGCAAAATTAGCTCAAGAAGTTATGTCATCAAATTGCTTTCTTAGTGCTGTGGCCCAGAAAATGATGGAGAAATTTGATCGGTACTGGAAAGATATGTTCATGGTTTTGGCCATTGCTGCAGTAATGGATCCTCGATGTAAGATGAAATATATAGAATTTTCTGCCTCAACGTATGGCTCTACTGAGGGCAATTACCAAGTTTCAACTGTTCTGGAAGCACTTCGAAACCTTTATGATGGCTACACGACCTGCAAAACCAAAACGGTTGGGTCTGCCAGTGATTCATGTGCTAACTCAGGTGAAGAGTTTTTTAGACGCCTAGAGGAAGAAGACAGACACTGTGCAAGTGAAGACTTGGATTTGTTGCATAAGTACAATGAATTTGTCCAATCTACAAGTCAGCCAATGAAATCGGATTTGGATTTGTATTTAGAAGAACCTGTTGTACCCTGGAGCCAGGAATTTAGCGTATTAAGTTGGTGGGAAACAAACAGCGCAAAGTATCCTACCCTCTCCAAGTTGGCTCGTGACATTTTGGCTATACCAATATCTCTGCTTGGATCGCATAATGCATATCTTACTACGGATAGAGAAATCAGTTCAGGTAACATGGAAAGCGACTTGAAGAATGCATTGATGTGTACCCGCAGTTGGTTCAAGGATCATTGTCCAGGATTATAGATCTTTAAGTGGCAGCAGTGAAGGCTCTAAACACCAATTTTCTGCTTTTTCTCCTCTAGCTTTTATGTGGGCTTTCAGGTAACTTAACTGAGGGCCAATATCAGTGTTTTCTATCGCCTGATTGCTTGTTTTTTTTGAAGTATTCAAGCTTTTCTTTCATGGTTATTTGCAGTCTATCTGCAGAAGCTTGGGGATGAAATAGAGGTGTTTGAATGAAGTTTCTCTTCTTTTGGATTAGAACACTTGCTAGTTATCTGGTATTACATGTGATATTTTGGTTTTTGAAGTACTGACCACTTCTAGCAGCTTGAATGGTGAAATTGCTGTATTGCTAAATATTTACAAGCTAATCATAGTTAAATTGATATATGAAATTATGTTCTACATTGTGATACCCCAACAAAATGCGAGTTAAAAATAAATTATGCAATTGTAAAAGAAAGATCCGCTAACAATAATTATTATATCGTGTTTCATTATATTCGAGTTAATGTGTAAATTTAGAATTGATTAAAAGTGATGCCAAGCTTAAGCAAATAAGCTTAATTACAAGATTAATTAAAGAAGTCTGAAATATTTAAAAGTTACGAATCAATTGTGGACCAACTTCAAAATTAAAACTATAGTGATTGATAAAGAGTTAGCTAATGAGCAATATATGTTTAAAAATTTTACGAGTCTAGTTTTTAATATTTTACATGGTACATCAATTGCAATTTTTTCAAAGAAGTTATAACTGTTTTTGAAAGATATGTTTGAGCTATCAACGGGTTGCAGCGTATTTGTGTTCTCAGAATTATTTTATTTGGATTTAAGTTTATTCTAGTTTAGATTGTACCTCGATTAAGGTTAATAGTGGGTCCCTTGGTTAGACAAAATTTATCTAAAAAGATAAGAGGCCCTGATCGTTATCCATAAAAACGAAAAGAAAAGGAATAGAAACAAAGGTCATTAGTCAGCTAGGCATTGTTTTTTAAGCTGCTGCATGGCAATAACTTGGCTGCTCATGTAATGACAAGGACGAAAGATAGAGAAGGTGAAATATAAAACTAAAGAGAGAACTTTAAGAAGATCAGAACATATGAGAACTATAAACAAAAGAAAAGAGATTAGAGGCAAACTATGAGTCAGCTGGGCCACCTTTTCTTTTCGAGCTGCTGCGTGGCTTGTAGGTAAGCATATTAGTGATGAGAGGGATTACAAGATAAGAAGAAAATGGATTTATAAAACAAAGGGGAAAGAAAGATCGGTAGGAGGAAAAGAAACTGAGAGAAAGAATGAAAGATCAGACGTGAGAGGAAAAAAAAGGGAATAGAGTCTAGAGATGAAAACATTCTCAAGTCAACATGCTAAGCTTCATCCAAGTAAGAATTAATTTTATTAAAGCTTTATTTTGGTTTAATTCTTAGTACACATATTTGTATATGTATGAAGTGGTAAGATGAACTGGAATAATCGTTATTCTAATTTGAGAACTGTTAAAATATATAGATGAACTTGGAATATAAGTTTGGTGCAGATTTGGTTTGTGAAGCTTTAATAAACAAAGCATAAAAACATGGAATGGGTATGATGTAGCATGTGTTTGTCGTATGGGTTTGTGAGGGTGACGGGCTAGCGCTGTGAGGTGTTGGTGCATGTGTATATATGTTTGTGTGCTAGTATGCGTGTTATATAGCATGTCATGCATAAGTGTAGATAATATAAAGTTGTGCTTAAGTTGGTTCGCATGGAGCTGTAGGCAAAGAAAGAGGGAAAAGAAAGAAGGTGGTGAAATAAAAGGAAAGACTAAGAAATAAGAGAGGAGAATCAGTTAGCTAATTAAGGAAAGGAAAAGTATAAGGCAAAGTAGTGGAAAATAAACAAGCAGTGCAAGAATAAAATAAGAAAAGAAAAGTCAAAGATGTAAAAGAAGAGAAAGCAACCTTAATTGTGATGAGTTGCTAATGTAAGAGAATGTAAGGATCAGTCATGGTTAAAGGAGAACGTGAAAGGTTTTAAGGAATGCAGGATGGCAAGAAGTTAAGGCGAAAACGATAAGTTAATAGCTTGTTTTTTATCCTTAGTAAGATAGGAAGAGTTGGAGGTTAAATAAAAGATATTCCACTTAAAATATACAATTAGGAATAAGAAAATAAGAGTACTAAAGAATTTGGATAAGTTTTGACTAATTAATCAATAAAATGTAATCATAATGTATAAGTTAAGTATACTTGTTATTTTTACGTTATTTTCTTAAATAGTATATTTATTATTTTGCAGCAAGTTCAAGCTAGTAATGTGCTTATCATTTTAGAAAGAAAAGTTGAATTAACTTAACGTCTGATTGAGGTAAGTTGGACATTCCTCTTACTCTTAGATCCCCTTTGGTTCTTTCCCTACTGTTTCAGTATAATGTCTTATATTCTGAAATTTGTTGATTCCGTTCTGATCCGTTTGTCATTCAGAATATTGTACTCAACTTTTAGTGAGAAACTGTGGCATTTAAGAACTGATTGTGTTAATTGTTATGTGTTATCCCTAGAGTTGTAACACTCATCCGGTGGGTGAGATTGCCGAATATGACCCTATAAGATTGTGTGCCCGTAGGTGGGAGATGATTTACCGTACGGAGGTGTGGGGCCGATAGGTGGCCATCGTGTGCCCTCGGCGGTGGGAGATGATCCACCGTGAGAGGATGGGGCCAATACAGGCCTTCCATTATTTGGTGTGTGGAGATTTAGCTATGACTATTACACCTCTAGGTGGTATTTACGTGGGTTACGTTTGTAAGATGCTTGTATTGTGAATGTACTGTAAAGCTTGTAAGATACCTCAGTATAAGTAAGATTGTGAGATAAGTTCACCAGTTTTGTGATATTCGGCTGCGCAACTCCGATATTAGTCGTGTATATGTGCTATGCTTTGATTAGATTATGGTTTAGTTCGAGTTGGATATTATTTAGTTAGTTTTAGTCCTCTGTAGATACTTATGTACTTGACTCCGCGATGCGCCTTAGGTTTAATTCTGACTCCATATTGCATCATTTATTTGCACGACTCTCAGAGCCTGACTTCGGGTGTCTTTCTTACTGAGTATTGTTTCGCTCATTATATTATTGTATTACAATTATGCAGAGTCAGGAGTTAATGAGCTGCACGGGCTGCATGGGTTTAGAGGTCACCCAATGAGATCAGTAATATTTTTAAAAAGAGTATTAGTTGTAAAATGTCGTCTTTTTGTAATATATATTCAGAAGTATTCTTAATTTAATTAAGAGTTTTAGTCGCTCTGATAAATTATTTCATGGATTTAGACTTATGTATTGAGGTATTAGCGCCTTGTGGGTTTAGGAGGAGAAATCTTCTTAGACTCGCGGCATCACGTCCCTGAATTTAATTTGGTGAATTTTTTTTTTGGGGGCGTGACATACATAGAAAAATATCTATCGTATTTTTAACAACAAAATTGTGATGCATTTATATTAAGAAAATGATCATAGAGAAACTCAATTAGTTTATATAACAAAAGTTAATAATAACTATAATAACATTACTAATTTTATCAAGGAAAAGTCTACACTCGTTCTATGGTTTACTTTTCCTCACAATCAGTTTAGTCTAGAAAAAGTACGAAAATTTCTCTTCACATATTTACATCTTTTTGGACCGACAAAAAATTGTAGAAAACCTTCTTAGACTTGCATCCGCCCTCATAGTGTGTAGAATGTGGTAATTAGCTACAGGATAAAAAGTTTAATTTATAGAAAATTAGTGTTAATCCTGAAATTTCTCTATATTCTACTCTTACTAAAAGATTCTTTTTGTTTTCAACATGCGTTTGGGCTTAGAACTTGAGCCAAAACCTAACATAAATGGTTTATTGATATTCTATAATTCATGAGTGCATTGAATGTTTACTCATTAGATTTATCTTGACCTCTAACCTAATCTTCTTTGACATTTCATTGGATTATACCAATCCCCTGAAAGTGAGCCATCCAGTTTGCTAGTGCTGAATGGACTATGAGGACCCACTTACTGCACTAACTTGTTTGATTCAGGGTTGTGTCTAGAACAAAGAATTAGACAGAAATACCCCACACGATTTTACATGATTTCGACAAAACCTACCTCTACGGGCAACAGAAGAAAAAAGTTTTATTATCGATAAAAAACCATGACATGATACATTCTATGCAACACTTCACACCTTAATTGCTTTCTGAATTGAAGAGCTTTTTATATTGAGTACGATTGTAATTTAGAATTTACATTCGCGATAAAAAAAAAAAACGTTCCGTATTACACATGATATTCAACCAGAGAAAATATTAGCAGTTTGTTAACCACCATGCAATAACATATGGTCCATGTGGCTTTGTGTATATCCCGCTTGAGGTGTCGTGGCTCCTCTTTCATAGTCCAGAAATCTGTGACACCAAATGTGCAAGACGATTGAAAATGATTGAAAGCATAGTTTTATTTCATCCTACCAATTTCATTGGACCATCTTTGAGCTATTATAGCTCGAAAACTATGTGCCATTTGTTCATTACTTAACATCGGTTACCTTTTGACAAAAAAAGTAAATAAATAACATCGGTTACCTAAATTCAAGCACCTTAAACTAGTCTGCTTTTGCCCATGATAATTGCATCCAATTTGCTGCCGCTACATCTTTAGAATATTCTATTAATATCCCTTGTTTTGGCAAGTAGTGAAGCTGCTGCTAATCCATTGTGCATGTAAGATTAATGGGTCGGTATTGCTCCCGTCATCATCGATGGATATTCGTCATTTACACGTAATGTTTTTTAAATAATACGTGTCTATTTTTTGATGATATAGAATTCAATTTAAACAAGACTGTTTGGATTCATTTAAAATTATAAATTTCGAGATATATTGACATACTCTGTCATATTTCAATTTAGTTAAGAGTGATAAGAAATGGTGAAAATAAAAAGATAAATATGATTGTTTGTTGCTTACCACTCTATCTAACCTTTGAAAAGCAAAAATAAATTTACTTTTCATTTTACATTGTTAAAGAAATGGGAAGAAAACTAATGGACTAAGCTGCTTTAGCTAACTTTTTCCTATAATAAATAACTAAATTGAAGTTGTGATAAGAGATTTACCTATAATCTAGTGGTTTAAAGGTGAAACACCATCTAAAGTTGGATGATGGCCACACAAGAATATGACAAGAAATATTGGACTACGTCAACTATTGTGGTTGTGTGACTAAGCCTGGCACTAATTGACGTGCTTCATTATTTGGTTTCCATTGATAATGACGTTTAACATATGGTCTCTGCTAATCAATCCCAACCACGTTGTCTTAACCTTTTCTATCAATATCGAACTTCTTAAGGATGCTTATTTAGCCGACACTTAGATCTGGTTTTACTCAAATTTTTTTTATTCATCTAATATTCTCCACTTGTTCGACTATTGTTGAGTAATTTTTAGATATCAAACAGACTTCTCTAAAAAATAATTCTAACACTGCCAATTTTCTATCTTTTGCAATTAGTTTCGTTACAACACTTGCAGCTCTAAGTAATTGTCCCACTTTTTCAAATGTAATTTCTATGTTAGGTATGATTGTACCTAATTGATAATTAATTACGTATGGTCCTTACTAATGAAGCCCAACCACACCCACAACCACAACCACGTGTCTTAACCTTTTCTATCAATGTTCAAGTTCGTGTTTTGGAATAGGTAAGCATGGCATTCATAATTGTTTCAACTACAATTACTCTACCGACACAAAAAAAAAAAAAAAAAAAAAAAAAAAAAAAAAAAAAAAAAACAAAAAAACTACCTTTGCTCTAATCTTTCTCTTGATTCCTCGATATGGTAGTATCCAAATTTTCAGCATTACATTTTTCGGCACAAAGACATATTCAGAATATATAAAGATTTATGTTGTATTTTTTTGGAGATTTAAACATTGTATTTAAAAGTTATAGATTTCAAAGTAGGCCTGATGACTTTCTAGACCTTGCTGATAAAGGGACTTTTATACATTGGATTATCCTTTGCCAGCCTAGAATTCGGTTTAATTTGATTTACTTATTCTTTTTGTCTGAAATAAAAATCTCATTAGTTTCAAGATAAAAAAAATGTTAAATGTTTGATAATTTCTCGTCAGACTGATAAAAGATCTCACTGCAAAAATCATGGACTCTCAAGATAAAAGAGTGAAAATTCATAGCCTATCATAGAAGTTATAGGCTTTTTTATGATTGAAAGTGTCAACTCACTTCCAAGGCAAGAATGAAGATGGAAATTTGGTTACCAAGTCGTTCTAATGGGATAAGTAAATTTCACTCAACATATTCTCAAGGGTTTTTTAGAAGGTTATTTAAAAATATTCTCAAGGTTTTTTAGCATTAAATTTCTTTTGAAATTTTTGCTTGAAAACTTAGCATGAAATTTGTTTTGTCAAATTTTTCAAAACCAAAAAAAAGCACATGAAGCAAACCAAGCATTAAAATTACTTTTCCCAAAGTTTGTCAAGCAAGAAAAAACTTTGAAAACTATTTGAAAGAAAGAGTACTCCAATTCTCCAAAGCTAAAATTAAAGGATAATATATTATTAGCCTTTCTTAACAAAGCTGGTCTGCTTTTGGTTACTTTATTTATTATTTATTCTTTTTTGGTTACTCGATCAGTTTCTCAAAAAAAGTAAAATTCTAAAGCTTCAAGTCATTATAATAACTAATACTCTTTTTTTTGGCCGGTTTTATAATAATTAATACAATCACTAGTTTTTAAACTTCAGGATTCAGAAATAGGACATCAAAGTCAACTCTTTTTCCTTTAAGCCTAAGGTAACAAAAGTAAAAGTAAAGCTCACATATGATATAACTTAGCCCACAATCACATCATTCCCAAAATAAAAAAAAATTAGAAATAGGAAATAACCACTTTCTCGTAAGAGAAAAATCTATAAAATCTTGATATATCTTACTACTATTTGAAAACTACTACTCAAAAATATTTTTTGCTTGATAAACAAGCATATTTTTATGCTCGCATATTTCAAAAAATAAACAAAAATATCATAAAATTGAAAACATGACTATTATTTTTGAAGTTTCGAAATTGAATAATTTGATCTAGTTACCAAATCATTTGATTTGTTAAAGTCACTAATCTGTTATTTTGAGGTCAAACAAAAATTTATTTGACAAAAAAGAAAAAAAAAAAAGGTCAAACAAAAATTTACTGACCAAAAAAAAGAAAAAAAGTAGAACAAAAATTCGTATTCCAAAACCACTAGCCGCCACTTTCCTTTTGATTACCAACTGGGATTCCATTTGAAAAATTAAAAGTAAAAGGATAGAAGAAACCGAAACTTTATATAAACCCAGGCCCCTTATAATAAAAACCACAAAATTAAGAACATAGAGGCCAAATAACATCGAAACCCTAATTAAACTCTTCTCTACCCCCAAAAAAAAAGTTCTCTATTTTCCCAATTAATTATCAAAATTGAACCAATTTCTTCTCAATTCACTCTATTTTACGATCTGGGTTTGTGTTAAATTTGAAAAATAAGTTGAAAGATGGTGGCGGAAGCTGCTGAGATATTGAGAATTATCGAAATCTCACCTTCAGAAACGGTAAATTTTGAGTTTGTAATTTAATTCTTTAGATTGAATTTTGTTGGTTTTTAATTATTCTTGAATTGGTAAATTTGTTATTGTTCGATGGAATTGAATGAGGTCATCATATTCATATAGCAAGTCCACTTTGTAGGATAAGGCTTGGTTTTGGTTTGGTAAACTTGTTACCGTCTCGGGTTCTTAATTCTTTAGAGTGGAATTTGTTAGTTTCTAATTATTCTTGAATTGGTAGATCTTTTATTGCTCTAGAAACAAATGGTGTTGTTATATCCTTCATATAGCCAGCCGCCCTGCCTAGTGGGATGAGGCTTGGTTTATTTTGGCAAATTTGTTATGGTTTATTTGATATAACATGCATGATTTTTTGCTGTTTTGTGTAATTAAAGAAGGTTTGTTTGATGTGGTTTGATGTTTGTTATGTGTGTAAGCTTTTTTTTTTTCTTTTTTCTTTTCTTTGATTTATTTGTGTTTTTGTTGACATGGGTGATTATTGGTGTCTGTTGAATGAATATGGGTAAAGGGTGTCTTTAAAGATTTTCTGAGGAGTTATCTTTAATGGGTTAGATCTTGAATTTGCAGAAAGATAATATATTTTTTTTCCTGGAAAATTGGGTTTATTTTTTCTGGGTAAAATGCAAAAAAAATTGTTATTTGTTGAAATTGCATGATTTATATCTCACTGCTGCTTTGGTCTGATAACGGTCTTATAGAGAGTTATTATATTATTATGTTATGACAGATCTAACGTGTATTTGCAATGAATCAGAGGGGATTTTTGTAGTACATCCTCTTTCTTGTCGGGTCTCAGATGTTGTTGTGAATATACATTGTCAGAAATGCATTAGAGCTTCATCTAAACCTTGTGTTTCTTGGTTTTCAGGCTGTGAGCTGCTCAGCTAGTATCCAAACTACTGCAATTATTGATACATCGAGGGGTGCAAAGTTTCTTCCATGCATCCGTTCAGGAAGCCACACGGACATTGGGCCTCGAAGATGCAATGAAGATGAGCACATTCGGATTGATGATGTATCTGCTCACTTGGGTTCTCTCTACGGATGGCCTCTTCCAAGTGCATTTTATGCTGTTTTTGATGGACATGGAGGTGCCCATGCAGCAGCTTATGTCAAGAATAATGCCATGAGATTTTTCTTTGAAGATGCTGATTTGCCTCAAACATCTGATATTGATGAAACATTTTTGGAAGAGTTGGAGAGTTCTCATCATAGGGCTTTTTTACTGGCTGATCAAGCCTTGGCCGATGAATGTAGTGTTGATGCCTTCTGTGGAACAACAGCAATAACAGCCCTTGTTCTTGGAAGGCATCTGCTGATTGCAAATGCTGGAGACTGCCGTGCAGTTTTGTGTAGAAAAGGAGTTGCAGTTCAGATGTCTCAAGATCACAGGCCCACGTGTCTACTGGAAAGAAAAAGGGTTGAGGATTTAGGTGGCTTCATCAAGTATGGCTATCTTAATGGTGAACTTGCTGTTACCCGAGCCCTTGGAGACTGGTATATGAAACATCCATTGGCGTCTGAATCTCCTCTTACAGCAGAGCCTGAAGTCCAGAAGATTTTGTTGACAGAGGATGATGAATTCTTGATAATTGGCTGTGATGGGATATGGGATGTGATGACAAACCAGGAAGCGGTTAGTTTTGTGCGCCGGGAGCTTAGGCTGCATAATGATCCCCAGCAGTGTGCCAGAGAACTTGTCAATCAAGCTTTACACCATGATGATGTAAGTGACAATCTTACCGCCATTGTAGTATGCTTTAGTGCACCTGATATACGAGATACAGTTCCTTCACAACGGCCAAGATTGAGGTGCCTGAACCTATCCGAGGAAGCACGCAATAAGTTGCAGAGCTTATTAGAAGGCAACTGAGTGTAAATTTTCACAATAACCTTTGGTCGAAAGACAAGTTGCCAATGCAGTGTATATAAATTTTATTCCACTGAAAACCTTCTGAGTTAATCAATCTGTTGGTGGTTGCTTCAGATTTTGGAGAAAAAGCGGCTGGCAATTTTGTAGGCTTAGGTTAGTAGAGTGATGATATAAGTGGCTATATATTGCGGGATATTGTTTCCGAATGTTGTTTAGTTTGTTGAGAGGAGGAGCTCTATGCAGTAAACTCAATTTTCATTCGGTTCTGCCAAGCAATCTGATTCTGTGTACTGTGTACTTTATCATTGTAATGCAGTTATCTTGGTCATTTCATTTCAATATTAGTGTGATTGGATTCCACCAAATAAAATCGATGTCCTTGTTAGTCGTGTACTCCCTGAAGGGGTTTTAACGCAATAATAAAATTATCATCATGTGGTCAGGAATGAGGTCATGAGTTTGGGTTAGGAAATCACTTCGTGTCAAATGCTAACTAAGGTTGCATATAATAAGTTTTAAGGTAGATTTGATTTTTTTTTTTTTGGACTCTATGTAGAGAGTTTTATGCACGAACTATCTGGATAAACATTTTTTTGACATGTAGTGGGCATCAGCCTCATCTTGGTAGAAGCCATTGAGCCGTTATCCACCAAACATGAGCAGAATGAAAGGGTAGGGTGTGTGAGGACACAGTTTTCTGTTGGAAACTTGTGATATCTATGTGAATCTGCTGGATTTTTAACCAAAACTGATCGAAATATCGTTCCAGATTGAATTTGCAGTACACATTTCTCATTTTACCATTCCACTTGTAATATAATGTTTAAATTTCAATTTTGGTTTTTGCCAAAATAACCAAATCGACAATTGATTATTTAGACTAAAATCAAAATAGTTAGAGCAAATGCTAAATCAAACTGCGTCAAACAGATTGAATTAATTCAAGCTTTTATCTTTAAAATTTTAGTGTTATCGTGTACATTTCATCGCACAAATACTTCCGGATTACGGGTTAAAAATTTTGCAACATTTATTATTCAAAAGAAAAATAAATACATTTCAATTATATATTATTGCCACGTGAAATCCTAGCAATTTCCATACACAATCTGAATCTTCCCATATATTCTTTCTTTAATCACTTTGTTTTTTTTTTTTTTGTCGATTTAAACAGTTTATATTTATAATATCTCGTGAGAGACATTGTGCATAAGGATAATTTATAATTCTAAAAAGAGAGATTGTAATTATATCTTTTTTCTTGATCATTTTGATTCTTTCTTTTTCAATCTAGATTACCCTCAATATATAATACACATTCACAAAAAGTCAACATTTCCGGGCTACAGTAAATAGCACACCATTGTTAAATATGTTTAACAAAATAATATATTTTTTACAAAAATAAGCCTTTTTAGTTCTATTATTCATATCCTTGAAAAGCCACCATATAAAAACGCGGCTTATAGCTGTATAGCTTAAACTAAACGCTCTTTTGCAGAAAATAAAATAAAAACAAAAAATCGAAGAAAATGGCGATGGCGAGCTTAGCACGGCGGAAGGCGGCGGCGCTGGTTTCGAAGTACAACAGTAACAGCGCGAAGTACGCTTTTTATGTCAGCAACAGAGGATTCGCGTCGGGATCTGACGAGAACGACGTCGTAGTGATTGGAGGTGGGCCAGGAGGGTACGTGGCAGCAATCAAGGCGGCTCAGCTCGGCCTCAGAACCACCTGCATCGAGAAGCGCGGGACTCTCGGTGGTACTTGCCTCAACGTCGGATGTATTCCTTCTAAGGTTGTACCTTTACGTACACCTCCGCTTTTGCTTTGCATATATATGTGTATATATCTATGTATAATTGTTTCTGTGTAAATTGGATTATTTATTTATTTATTTATTGTTAATTTATGCATATATGATATATTTTGATCTGTTTGTTCCTGGATTATTTATATCTTAATTTTTATAGAATATCTGTGGTTTTTGTATTTGATAATTATGGAAATTATGGTTTTCTTTTCATCGATTTTAGTTTCTATAAAGATGAGGTTTTTAACAGTAAAAGTTGACTAATTTGTTTAATATATACATATATATAGTTAGTTAGTTAGTGTCTGTGTGTGCGTGCGCGTGTATGTATAAGTGTCTCGATATTTGCTAGTATTGTTATGTACATATTGACAATGTAATCATTATTATTCACCATACAATAATTGAACTTTTGCAGAAAAATGTTGGGTGTCACTGCATACAGGATATGAAATCGAAGTTGTAGAGATATTAATTCGAGCTGAACTGTAAAGTAGATGCCGTCGAGTTTTGCTTCCATTGGTTATAGTCGGCCAAACAAGCCAAACTAGACTAAACCTGTATCGGCTATTTGGGATATGACAACACCAATTCACTCTGTGAGCTCTATGCTTGCCGGATCTAATCTGAGTGTCTCTATCTAACTCCTCTTAGGTTTATTCTTCTTAGTAAAATGCCTTGGTAGTGGAAAGCAGCTTTTCTGAACCTATGGCTTGAAGGAGTATATATAGTGTAGATGGTGGAGGGAATATATACTTTTAGTTAATACCTCTTTTTCGTTGATAGGCCACTCAACTTGGTATTGCAATCTTTGATTAGAATATTATAGTATGTATCCTGTTGGATGTTCTCAGCGAACTGATGGATGCCTAAATCGTGAATAAAGTGGGAACACTAGTAAATGTAAGTGACATATAGTCCTATTAAGTTCAGATTGTCCTTATTTAATTGCATAAGAATTTTAAGCTGCAACACTAAATCTGTTTGGTCTTTCTATCCCCCCCTGCGTAGGACATTTGGTCAGAAACTTGTTTTATGGTGTCTACGGGCATGTCACCATTTGGTTTCTGGACAAAAGGTGGTCTCTTTTCACATATAGTTGATGATCCCTGGGCAATTGGATAAGCAAGTTATGCATGCCATTGATCAATGTTCTGCAGAACAGTCATACCAAGTATTGAACCAAATTCTGAGCATCATTTAACATTGATGAAAGATTTATGCTATCAGGCTTCTATGGTATATAAACTATTGGCTTTGCTAGTTGGTGCTTTCAGTTGGCATTGCTCATTGTGCGGATATATTAGGACTTTGAAGATTAGCAACTTAATTTCTTCTCTTTACTCAAATTATCTGTTTTGGGGATGTTTTACTTGATTCTGGATTTCAACTATAAGGTATATTTTTTAGAGTAAATAAAATTTATATGGGGGAATAAAATCTTGAAGTGATGTAAGAATTTCCATCCTTCTATCCTAATAATCTCATCTGTCATGCTCAGGCACTTCTTCACTCCTCCCACATGTATCATGAAGCCAAACACTCATTTGCCAATCATGGTGTGAAGTTTTCTAGTGTTGAGGTTGATTTGCCTGCCATGATGGCCCAAAAGGACAAGGCTGTGTCTAATCTGACACGAGGCATTGAGGGTCTATTCAAGAAAAACAAAGTGAACTACGTTAAGGGCTATGGCAAGTTTCTTTCTCCCTCAGAAGTTTCTGTTGACACTCTTGAAGGTGATAACACTGTCGTCAAAGGCAAAAATATTATAATCGCCACTGGTTCTGATGTTAAAGGTCTTCCTGGAATAACTATTGATGAGAAGAGAATTGTATCATCTACTGGTGCTTTATTTTTATCAGAAGTCCCAAAGAGGCTTGTGGTTATAGGTGCTGGGTATATTGGCCTTGAAATGGGCTCTGTCTGGGGCCGTCTTGGCTCAGAGGTCACTGTTGTTGAATTTGCACCTGACATTGTTCCAACTATGGATGCTGAAGTCCGCAAGCAATTTCAACGTACATTGGAGAAGCAAAAGATGAAATTCAAGCTTAAAACTAAGGTGGTATCAGTTGACTCTTTGGGAGATACTGTGAAGTTGACCCTTGAACCAGCAGATGGTGGTGAGCAGAGCACGCTTGAAGCAGATGTTGTTCTTGTTTCTGCCGGTAGAGTTCCATTTACTTCCGGACTTAACCTGGACAAGATTGGAGTTCAAACTGATAAGGGGGGTAGGATCTTAGTAAATGAACGATTTGCCACAAACGTTCCAGGTGTATATGCCATTGGCGATGTTATTCCCGGACCCATGTTGGCTCACAAGGCCGAAGAGGATGGTGTTGCATGTGTTGAATTCATTGCAGGTAAGGAAGGGCATGTGGATTATGATTTGGTGCCTGGAGTTGTTTATACACACCCTGAGGTGGCATATGTTGGCAAAACTGAGGCACAGGTTAAAGCACTCGGAGTGGATTATCGTGTTGGGAAGTTCCCCTTTATGGCAAACAGTAGAGCCAAGGCAATTGACGATGCTGAGGGAATAGTAAAGATACTTGCTGAAAAGGAGACCGACAAAATATTGGGTGTGCATATTATGTCTCCAAACGCTGGTGAGCTCATTCACGAAGCAGTGCTTGCTTTGCAATATGGCGCTTCAAGTGAGGATATCGCCCGAACATGCCATGCACATCCAACAATGAGTGAGGCCGTGAAAGAAGCTGCTATGGCTACTTATGACAAGCCAATTCACATTTAGACTATGATGCATATCCTTGTTATTCTTGTTTTCATCTCTCTCTTTCAGAGTTTTGAAATGACATGGCCTGACCGAGATCTTTTCTTCTTCCCCCCCACATCCCCCCTCAAATCATTTGGATTAACAGTACTTAAAAGTGTTTGTTTCTGCATGTTTATATGCATAATAACATGAATGGTGTACGTTGAGTTACACTGAAATTATGTGCATTATACGCTTTCAGAAACTGTGTTTTCAACTTATCCAGTGCTGTACTCGTCTAATCTCATGTCTTTAATATTGTGGTTTTTTCTTCCTCTCGAGTTTTCCAATTGCAGAAGTCGGAAATCGGAAAAGGCAAAAGGAAAAATAAGTAAGATATAAACCAACCAAACCAAATTAAAGCGTCTATCTCATTTTGTGAAGTCGACTATATGAATTGATGCTACTACTATTCTTGTTGAGAGATATCTCTTGTTTAAGCTCCATGTGTATGCTTTATTTTTATTATTTAAATATTACTTTTTATGTGTATGTTTAGTTGACATATTAAAAAAAAAGAGAAATTAAAAAGTTTGTTATTTTAGCATGTCAACTAAGCATCTATGTATGAAGTAATATTTGAGTGATAAAAATAGAGTGATATATAATAATGCTCTGAGATCATGTTGGAGTATTTTCATCTTACTCTTTTAAGATTCTCCTCTATCATTCTTAACATGTGCAACTTTTATGTTTTAATAAATGCCTCTACTCATATCATGTCTAAACCATCTTAAAATATTTTCTCTTATTTTTTCCTTAATCATGGCCATCCCCTTATTTCTCGAACTATCATTTCCAATTTTATCCTTCTTATTATTGTTTTATATTCATCTCAACGTTCTTATTTTTGTCACCGACATCTTTTAAACATGTTAGTACTTTACCGTCTAACATTTTGAATCATAAAGCAAAGTTGATATTATTGCTATCTTATAATACTTATTTTATTTTTTAATTTAATACTTATTTTTTAATTACATAATACTTTTTACGCTTTTTTTCCACTTCGTCCATTTAAACTTGATGACGTTAGATTCTATGTTTATGGATTTTAATTCATGTAACACTACGTCATAAAGGCTTGTATCTTTACAATGCTCATTAAAATAAATATAGATTTAGCACTTCCAATATTAAAATCAGGCAAGGGAGTTTGAAATCACCATAGATATCTTAGTATGAATTGTATCATTGACCGAAAAATAAAATAAAATAAAAAATAGTATGAGTTGTATCAAATTCTTGCATAGGATGACGGTGTAGCATTAGATAATTAACATTTCAGCCGACATGGGGAGAAAATGGGAAAGTAAAGCAATTAATCGACAAGTAATGTTTTCACCCCTCTTTTGCATGAAAAGATAATCAGTTAAGTATTGTTGTGATGTAATAAATTAAAGATGGTTATGTGTGGGTGCTTGAAGTTACACCCTCCATTACTTGAAAGGGGGTTGAAATATAATCAAGGGGTAAATTGCATACAGCCTCCTGTGTTAGATTGAAAGTGTGCATAAAATTCTATATTATGAAAAGTAACAGTTACTCTCCTGTGTTTTACCGAAATATTACATATTATACCCCGTCATTTAAAAATTCGTTATAGTTAACGAAAATATAATACACGCGCGTGACTCTCGTTTATCATAGATTTGATAGATAAAAATACCCTTGAGTGAAATATAGTTTTCCCTTTTGTGTTTTGCGAAATATGCACAATAGACCCTGTGTTATGAAAAAGTAGCATCTATCCCCCTGTGTTATGACAAAACGTTACATACTCGCACAGGGGGTTATAAATTATATAAGGGCAAAATAGTCTTTTGATAAAATCTGTTAATCAAAGTTGACGAAAATAAACTTTGAACGAGTATGCAACGTTTGATATTAACATAGAGGGTTATTTACTACTTTTCATAACACAGAGGCTATGGTGTAATTTTTGTAAAATACAGGAGGATAAACTATATTTCACTCTATAATCAATCCTAATTGAAGGACATCAAATAACTAACTTGCCAAATCTCTTCACTTAAAATTTTAACTATAATCTTAAGCCTGTGACAAATTTTGATTGAGATTACAAGGATATATTGTTTTTCTAAGGTGTCTGTAATCGCTTTCGGATTTGCATAATCAATTAGAAATACATTGCTTCTAATTTTCATAATCTTACTAGTCAAACGAACACAATATAATTATACTTTTTATTATTGCTTTTTCCAAAAGGAAAAAATATATAAGGTTGTCAACCTTTTTTTTTTTTTTTTCTTTTTGACATATTGCACTTTGTACTTGTTAAATTAGAGCAATAAAACGTATTATATCTCATCTTTTTTACTTTTTATTACATTCTATAATTCATTAAATTGTGTTTTAAATATTCTTAAACAAAAAAATAAAATAAAATATTTGAGGTAGGCCCAGCCCCACCTACTGAAGACTGAGCGATCCACTCTAGACATAGTGGGTCAGGCTGGGATCGAAACTTTTCATTATGGGCCTGTCCAGACTGGTCCCTTCAAAACCAAGTCAGTTCAGTTTGGTACCAAAATGGGACTGATTGACTGACTCTCATCTAGAAAACGAATAGTATGTAACGGACATCCGACTCTCATATTAATGTACAATTTACATATTACGATATCCGAATCTTAAAAAGACATCAAATAACTAACTCGCCAAATTTATAATCTTTAATTTCGACTATAATAATCTTAAATCTGTTATTTGTATGCAAATTTCTTGTATCACCACTGAGATTACAAGAATAGCTTTTCTAAGGTATTTGTCATTGCTCTCGGATTTGGATACTAAATTAGCAACATAGACAGAAATATTATTTGTTCTTGGAAAGATAGAAACTATATATATATATATATATATATATATATATATATATGAGGTTGTCACGTAGGTTTCGTTTACTCTAACGCTCGTTGAGAAAAGTCTAACAAGAAAAGAGACATGGATATTTGTTTTTCTCATTCTCGCTTACTTGCCATGGTGGTTGTTTTGCTAGCACATTCATCTGGTTGCTTTGCAGGGGACAATGTCGATCGAGTTTGCTCAAGAACAATTCATTCAACATATTGTCAACAATTCTTAAGATCAGATCCTCGTGCAGGTAGTGCACCCTATACAGGTCTTGGCATCATAGCAACTTCCATGGCAATACGTTCCATTAATGACCTCGAGGACCTTGTTCGTCGTCTACGTGCTGAAGCCATTGATAATGAACTGAGCAGGAGACTCAGGCTGTGTTTGTCGTATACTCTCCATGCCATTGATGAGCTTCTTCTTGCCAAGCAGTTCTTGATGAAGGAAGAATTTCTTAACATGAACACACATGCCTCTAGGGTTTATAATACTCTGGGACTATGTGATCAGCTATTTGCTAAGCCACCAAATGAACCTTGGCAACTTCAACAAGCCAACAGCAAACAAAGAGATATGGCTGATGTTATTAGGTCAATTGCAAGTATTCTAATTGGGGCCTGATATTATATTTGTACTCAACTAGCTAGACTGATTGCTTTTACATGAATTTTAATGAATAATTACGACATCTATCTTTATTTATTTCTTTGTGGATTTAAATAGAAAATTATTTAAAAGAATTTATATATTACACATATATGAATTCCCTCATTTTCATATTTGTGTAACTTTAGACCTAAAAATGGTGGAGTAGAAGTTTTTATTCAAATTTTGTTGGAATATGGTTAAGGAGCTACGAAGAATGTGAAATGCAAGTATATATGGATGAAATTAATAAAATGGTGCATAATTTATATAATCATTATTATGCTAAAGTCCATTTTCTAAATGATAGATCTCGACCTCCCACTATCACATTTTTCATTTTTTTTAACACTTAAATCTGTTGCAATAAGCTAATAATTGTTGAAAATGACTTTATGAAATCATTTTTCAATCATTACTTATGATCTTGTTGCAAATTCTCTATTGTAATAGTTTTTTTAAAAAATAAAATAATGAGCAACAGTTTAAAAAATAGTTGCATTTAAAATATAATTTAAAATCCATTATGAAAAATTAATCCTCATGAGCAATTATTAACAAAAAGTGATAAAAAATTTCAAACTCTATAACTAAAAACTATTGCAAAAAGTTTTAGTTTATATACCGGTTAAAAAATCGTTATACTACAATAAGACACCAATTGCAACAATTTTTTTATTTTTTAAATCGAGTATTGCAAAAAAGTTAAAATGTTATAATGCACAACTACATTTTTATATGTTGCAACACTTAAAACTGTTACAAAAAGGCTAAAAATCATTGCAACAATTTTTTTGTAAATAATAAGCAATGATTTAAAAAATTGTTACAATTTAAATTATAATTTTAAAATCGTTGCATGCAATAAAGAAACCTCATGAGAAATTATTAACAAAATCTAATAATAAATATTAACTATTGCAATTAAATAAAGCTCTTCACTATCAAAATAGCTTTCTTTCTTTCGCTACACCTTCTGTTGAATCCATGGTTTCAATCAGTCCTTATCTAACTTAAGAAGATAGTCAAACTTCACTTTCCCACTCTCTAAAGGGAAAGCGTAGAGGGGAGCTACGATCTCTTGCAACAATATTTCAATTTTCAATTAGAATGATATAAGGGAAAAAAAAAAAAAAAGAATAAATGAAAATTAGACAAGAATACCCTTCCAAGATAACAATTTGCTAACATTGTTAGTGTTCACGAGGGAAAGTGGGTAATGTAAAGATTTCATGGGGGGCTTTGGGTTTTAATCATAAACTCATGGGGGAAAATGGTTTTAACTCATTTTCTTATAGAAGGTAAACTATAAACTGTAATTTGACCACTACCATTCAAAAAGAAAATGTAATTTAGACTAGATATTGGAGTAATCTCTCCAGGTGAATTTACATAATTTATCTGTCAAACAAAGAGACTGGTGATTACATCTTTCTTATTATTCATTCCTATTAAAAACTAAACAAAGTTGCAATACTGTGTGATAGAGCATACAATTAGTTTGAATTTTAAATTTCTGTTTTTGATTAGATCAGTTTGTTGTATTTGTTACTCAGGATGTTTATCTTGTTTATACTTAGTCAACATTGAACTCTATAAATACACTTGTAACTCTCTCTGTAAATAGATACTGAAAATACAAAACGTCTTTCACACTTACATGGTATCAGCTATCATTCGACATTCGTCTGTCTACGTACTCGGTTCTGGTCACCTGGTTTCTCTTCCTTAGCTATCATTCGACATTCGTGTCTTCCTTTTTCACTTCCCTTATGGCATCATCATCAAACACTCCTACTGCTCCTACTTCATCCTTTGCCCACCCCTCCTACAATATTAAGGTGTTTGTCACTGTTCTTCTTGACCACTTTAACTATTTGACATGGAAAGATCAAATGGTTAATTTTTTCACCTTCAATAACCTGTTGGGCTACATCGACGGCTCCATTCCAAAACCAAAATTTGCTGCCACTCAATCGTCTTCCTCCACGACTTCTGTATCACTGGAGGAATGGCTTCGTTACGACAAATTCGTCACCTCTTGTATCACTGCAACTCTCTCCGACACTCTTGTCCACCAATCGCCAGGCCATGACTCTGCTTATGCCCTATGGATGTATCTTCATGAGTCATTTCTTCAGCAATCTCTTGCCCGAAAATCTTTGTTGCGCGCACAACTCCGCGCTCTGAAAAAAGGCACACTCTCTGTTGCATAATATCTTCACCACATACACTCCTTATCTGTTGCTTTGACTGCTATTGGTGATGGGTTCTCTGATGCAGACATGGTACTTGCTACTCTTGATGGTCTCCCTAAGGAGTATCGTCCTTTTGTCACCTCCATTAAAAATATTTTGCCGTCTCCCACTTTCTCCCAACTCCGTGCAAAACTTCTCATTTATGAACAACGTCTGATTCTTGATGATACACCTCTTCCTTCGCCTGATGATGGTGCCTCCACTGCTCTCGTTACTCAACTTCAGTCTCTCATGATGTTCTCGCTGCTTCCACAAAATCGTCCTCGGCCTCTCTACATCCGTCCTCCTCTGTGAATTCAAAGACTGCGCATCATAATCACACTCGTTCCAAATTTGATTACTCTCGAGCTAAGTGTCAAATATGTTCCAAACAAGGTCACACCGTTGCACATTGTCGTTACCGCTATGCTTAGTCACGTAACAGTGGCCAAAATTTGATGTTTGCAGGCTACTCCAATTTTTAGCCAGTTAACTGTCCTCCTCCATCACCCAATTCTTTTCAGTCATGGGTGCCTGACTCCGATGCCTCGGCTCATATGACCTCTGACCCCTCTCTCATTCATCAAGTGCAACCATATACTGGGACTGATTAGGTAGTGGTAGGTGATGGTAAGGCCCTGCGTCTCACTCATACCGGTGCTTCTTCTTTTTCTCTTCCTTGTCGTTCTTTGATTCTTAAGAATATTTTACATGTGCCTGCTATTACCAAAAATTTGCTTTCTGTTTCAAATTTACTAAGGACAACAATGTATCACTTGAATTTACTCTCTTTGAATGTGTTGTCAAGGATCTCAACTCCGGAATTCCACTACTCAAGGACCGTGCTGAGTCGAATCTCTACAAACTCTCTCTGCCTTCCAGTGTTACGTCTCGTGCTCCGATTGCTCTCGCTGCGTCACGTGTGTCCTCTACAATTTGGCATAACAGATTGGGTCATCTGGCAATGTCTGTTATGTCCACCCTTCGCTCTAGGAACTGTTTAAGTTTTTCTAATTCAGTGCAGCAAAATAAACTTTGTAACTCCTGTATGATGGGTAGGAGTCATAAACTCCCATTTACAAGATCAAATAAAGTTATTTCTTTTCCATTACAAATTGTTCATTGCGACATATGGGGACCTGCTCCTGTTAGCTCTTTTTCTGGTTTTCGTTTTTTTGTTATTTTCATTGATGACTGCAGCCGCTTCACTTGGATATATCCTCTCAAACATAAAAATGATTGTGTTAACTCCTTCATTCATTTTAAGAATTTGACTGAAAACTTATTCTCCACAACTATTAAGGCTTTCCAATGTGATGGAGCGAAAGAACTTACACAAGGTCTTTTAAAAAATATTTTAACCAAAGCAGGTGTTCAATATCGTATTTCATGCCCTTACATCCCTGAGCAAAACGGCTTAGCAGAGCGTAAAATTTGCCATATCACTGAAGTAGGTAGTACTCTAATGTTCCACTCAAATGTTCCCAAACAATTTTGGGTCGAGTCATTCTCGACTGCTGTTCACTTAATCAATAGATTACCTATGCCAGTCTTACATAACAAGTCTCCTTTCGAAACTCTATTTAAGCAAACTCCCTCTTATTCCTCTCTTTGGGTGTTCGGGTGTCTATGTTATCCTTATCTCGGGGCCACCAAAATTGACAATTGAGTCCAAAGTCAGTCCCATGCGTATTCATTGGGTACAGTCCGGAACATTGGGGATATCGTTGCTATGACTATCATACTGGCAAAGTCTATTTGTCTCACCACGTTGTGTTCGACGAGACTTGTTTTCCTTTTCGCTCAGTTACTTCTTTGTCTAAATCACCTCCAGCGAAAATCACTCCTCCGTATGCCCTTATATCGCCTACTAATGCATCTATCTTTTCTCCATCAAATTCTTGTAACTCACGATCTTTGCCCCACCATACAGACTTTTTCTCAACTTTTCTTCCTTCTTCTCATTCGCCTACTTTTTCCTCCACTCCAACAGGTTCTCCCTCAAATTCCCTAGGTGCTATGCTACAAAATTCTGCCCAATCCAACTCCACGCAATTACTGTCATCTTCACCTTCTCATATTGATCACTTACTTCCTTCTAATTCTCATTCCTCACAAGATGATTCTTCTACTCAGTCACAATCTCCCAAATTTACGATACCCTCTCACCAGTCCCCTACTGTACCGCCTCTCTCTCCTATGCTAACTTCGCCTACTTCTTCGCGGGAGCATAGTCATCTGTCTCCCCCGCATGAGTCTGATCTCTCACATTCTACTTCCACTCACACCATGGTGACTCGTTCCATAGACAATACTAGGGTGGCAAAATCCTTTCCTGATTATGTCATTTTTCACACTACCAATATCCCTGTTTCTTCGGAAAAGGAACCAACAACCTATAATCAAGCAACCAAACATCCGCAATGACGTGCCGCTATGGATGCTGAGTACAATGCACTAATACACAACAGAACTTGGTTACTTGTTCCCCAGCCTACCACAGCAAATATAGTTGGATGCAAGTGGGTCTTCCGAATCAAGCGCAAGTAGGATGGTTCTATCGAGCGTTATAAAGCTTGACTCGTTGCCAAGGGGTATAATCAAGAGGAAGGGGTGGATTACACAGAGACTTTCAGCCCGGTAATTAAACCCACTACCATACGTGTTGTCTTGACCATTGCACTGTCTCAAAATTGGAAGATTAGACAACTGGACGTGAACAATGCATTTTTACATAGGGTACTGAGTGAAGAAGTATACATGGCGCAGCCTCCGGGTTTTGTTCATCCTCAATTTCCTAACCATGTATGCAAACTCCGGAAAGCTATTTATAGGCTTAAACAAGCCCCGAGAGCTTGGTTCTCTAGCCTCAGTAGTTTCTTGTTTCAACTTGGCTTTAATTCTTCGGCTTCAGACAACTCACTCTTTATTAAGCATTCCTTGCAGGAAACAACCTTCATCCTTGTTTACGTGGATGACATAATAGTTACCAGCAATCATGAACAAGCAATTGACATTATTATCTCAGCTTTGCATCGTCAGTTCACAATCAGGGACCTTGGATCGTTGGCTTATTTTTTGGGTCTTCAGGCTCATTTCGTTCGCGATGGTATTCTCATTAATCAGCGTAAATATGTGTCTGACTTACTGACTCGTGCATGGCTTGAGGGGGCGAAGCCTGTTCTCACTCCTTTTGCAACAAATTTACAACTTTCTCAATCTGATGGTGAACTTTTTCATGATCCCACCTTATACCGCAACATTGTGGGTGCATTGCAATATCTAACTGTCACTCGTCCAGACAATCTCATTCGCTGTGAACAAAGTGTGCCAATTTATGCACTCACCTACGGATGTTCATTGGTCAGTGGTGAAAAAGATTCTCCATTACTTAAAGGGGACAATAGCGCATGGTCTATTTTTACGCCGTACGTCAGACTTGACTTTACATGCTTAATATGATTCAGATTGGGCAGGGTGTCCAAATGATCGAAAAAGTTCACATGGTTACTGTATATTCTTAGGTCCAAACCTTGTCTCTTGGTCCGCAAAGAAACAAACAACTATTTCCTGTTCTAGCACTGAGGCTGAGTATCGTGCGGTTGCCTTTGCTACAGCTGAGTTATGTTGGATTCAATCTCTTCTATCAGAGTTGCATTTCTCCTCGTCTTCCCCTCCAATCCTTTGGTGTGATAACATCGGTGCGACATATCTTGCAGCAAACCCACTGTTTCATGCTCGTACTAAGCACATTGAAATCGATGTGCACTTCGTTCGAGAAAAGGTTGCCTCTGGCTCTCTTCAAGTGAAGTTCATCTCTACATTGGATCAACTCGCTGATATTATGACAAAAGGTTTCTCAAAGTCGCGAGTCTCGACTCTCAGAAACAAGCTCACCATACATGACTTGGATTCGCTTGAGGAGGCGTGATAGAGCATACAATTAGTTTGAATTTTAAATTTCTGTTTTTGATTAGATCAGTTTGTTGTATCTGTTACTCAGGCTGTTTATCTTGTTTATACTTACTCAACATTGAGCTCTATAAATACACTTGTAACTCTCTCTGTAAATAAAAACAAAAATACAAAACGTCTTTCACACTTACAATACAAAACGTCTTTCACACTTACACTGTGGCAGAGAACTTCGAGAAAGAAAGAAAACATCATAGTGAAAATAAAAGAGAAATGGGTTTTTCTTTTTCACAATCAGTTGTCTTGTTTGTCCTTTGGCAAACATTTTTATCTGGTTACTTCGCAGATTTAATTGGCGATGTTTGCAACAAAGCACAAAATCCATCTTTATGCAATGAAGTTCTAATTAAGATCTGCTCACAATCGCGATCCAAACCTTATTGTTCTTGGCCAGATAGCATTTTCTCAGGCACAAGACTATACCCTTAAACTCCAGGCCTTTCTTCGGTGTTTAAGTGATACAGTAACTGATATAGAATTGAGGCGCCGATACATTATTTGCTCGGAGGACATGGATATCGCCCTTGGAAAGCTTTCTAATAGCAATCACTATTTTCTTGCTAAAGACTATTTTAACATGCTTAACGAGATCCCTGGACCTGTTAGAGCCTTGAATACTGAGGAATTGTGTGACAGAAAATTTGAAACACCACCAAGTGAAGCTATCTTACTAAAGCAAGCTAATCAGAAAGCAAGAGATCTTGCCAGTATTGTTGCGGCTGTTGCAAATGCTTTATTGGTGCACTAGTTCAAAATCTTAAAAAATATATACAGAATTGTAGTGATATTCCTATATATTACATGAAAGTTTAGAGAATGTATCTGCCTTAGAGCACTGATATCAGTCTTATTGTAATCTTTTTTCTTGTGAATAAACCAACCAAGCCAACCAAGCATTATCTCACTATTAATGAATAATAATATTAATTGATAATAAACATATATATTATTTATTATTAAATACTATTAATAAGGCCATCTTTTCTTAAGTCTCAGGATATGTTAAAGTAATCTCATTAGGGACTAAGGCTTGTAAAAGAAGTCTTGATTATAAGTAGGAATGGCAGCGGGTCGGATACTTGTGACGCCCAAGTTTTTGCCATGCATTCACTTACTGTTGCATCCATTAATTGCGCAATTAATTCTGTGCTTTACTTGTTGTCTTTTTTAGTTACTATTCATTCTATTTTTCAACTGCATTATATTAATGAATTAGTATTTTTATTAAATCATATTAATTGTTATAGGAATGGGAAAAATGTGAAATTGAGCCAGAAGCGATAGGAGCACTCGTTTAGAAAATGCTTTAGCAAACTAGGAATAATGTTACGTAATATAACTTAATGTTTTAATTAGCTAGCCTTCGTTTTGCACCTTAGACTCGTTTTAGAGCTTGTTAGGCTCATTTTAATAACCCACATAAGCACCCAACTTGACCCACATTAATATATAACTCACACAACACCACATAAGCTCATAAAACACAAGAAAGAAAAATAAAAGCTGAAAAAGACTGTAGCAAACCCGACAGCAGCTAGAGAGAAAAATGAGAGATTTTGCTTCATCAATTCTTCAAACCAAGCCAAGCCAAGTTGGATGCAACTAGTTTAGGGTGTTTGCTAGCCTCCCGAGAGTTCCTACGCGCATTGGTGAGGGTTTTCATGCTTATTTGCGCATTTTAATATTGTTGCTCATTTCTTGATTTGTTAGAAATGTTATCAAATGCTATTGCAAAGCTCATCTATGCTATTATACCTTGTATATAAGTGCTAGATAACACATTTAAGTCGTTGGTTCGCATTTTAAACGGTAAGAATCGATGGTTGATTCGTAGGGGTAAATAGTGACGGGATTTCTAGGGTTTTGTGTAATTGTGCGTATTAGCTTGATTCAATGCTTCTAATAGATGACTTAGGTACTAATGAAGGTAGTCTAATAGCCCCGTGCACTCGGATTGCTCTAAACTTGCATAAAACGTGATTTAGCCGACTTTTTAAAAGGGGTTTCGGGGTTAATGTTAATTCGGGTGGTTTCGGGCTTCACATTTGGTATTCTTAAGCTACCTAGGTGCTATAGAAGCTTTGCTAACCCTTGTTTGAAGCCCGGTTGAGGTATGTGTAATTCAAAGCTATAAGAGAAAAATTAGGACTTTTGGGGTAATTGCGGGTAATTGAATGTATTTGAGGGTTGTAGGGGTACTTGAAGGGTTAGTTAGAAGATTGGTATTGCTTCCTCTTGAATTTGAATCATTAATATGATATTGGAAGGAAAACAGATAGAATAACAAAGGGGTTTAAGTGTAAATTCGATTGTCTCTCGCATCTAAAGTCTTGGCATGACTCCTTATGTGTTTAAATGTGGTTTCAAGTTGTTTCGGAGCTTTTGACATAATTCTATGGATATCTCGAATATACTCCTTTGTAAAATTGCTTAATTGCTTCTATAAACTGCTTCTATTCTAACTGTTCCGACGTCAACCTACTTTTTTATCCTCTTACGTGTTATTGCTTATATTGTTGATATTGACTTGCTATTGTTAAGTGCATTGCATAGTGGTTGCGCAACCATAGTGTTAGGGGCGGTTATGTTGAATATCGGCTGGGTGGCAGAGGGGTTGCCAGTGGATATTCAAACTCCGTACCCTATTCCCTCACTCACCTGGTCCGGAGATTGTCAGGTGGTGTTGGGTCGTAGGATTATCGGGGTACATCAGGAGTACACCCACTGGAGTGATTGGGATTATGTCGGCTCAGTGATCGTGGTTCGTGGATCGTGAATGAAGATAAAGTGAGGATTTGGAGTGTTGGGGTTAAGTGTAATGTATCCTTTTAATGTGTGGTTACTTAAGTTATTGTTACTTCTTGAATGGTTTAATTGCTATTATTGTTTAACTGTATTACATGTTGCATTGCATACCCCGGGAGACTTTATCCCTCACTGGGCAACAGTGGTTGCTCATATCTCGATATATGTTTCAGGAAGTGCTGAGGGTGATCCCCAGCTAGTTGAGGTGATAGTGGAAGAGGAAGAAGTACAGGCAGAGCCTTTGCCCTAGTTGCTGTGTGTTTGTTGTCTGAGGTGGATGTGCTTTCTTACTGCTACATGGAGTACTTGTATTGCTATGTTATGATCTATTTTGTGGCCTTAGGGATATGTATATTCTCGTAGTTACAAGTTGAAAGATAGTTGGTTGTAGTGATAGATTTGAGAAACCATGGTTTGTAATATATATGTTCTATTTCTAGCTACTTGCATGCTTGGGGGTGTATGTTCTAAAGTATGCTTGGTTTCAACTTCTAGGAATGTTCTAATGTTATCTTAGAATGGCATGATAAACAGTTTTATGACGAAGTTAAGTTGGTTGCATGCTTGTGTGATTTTGAACTATTGTATGCTTCAAGGCTCGGATGGCCTTGAACCTTTGAACTTTAGTTATAAAAACTTGTCTTGTTTTTTGTGTGTCTTTAATTGAGTGTTTACAGGTTATCAGAATGCCCACGGTACAGAGGAGACTCTGTCCGTGTGTCGGGTCTAGACTTAACCTTTAGCATGAGGTTGGGTCAGGGCGTGACATTTAGGTGGTATTAGAGCTTATAGATGCATGAAGCCGGGTTAATTTTCTCGGTCTGTGGGTAGGAGTCAATTGAGTTAATGTGTGATTATGTGAATAAATGTTTCCTTGAATGGCTAAGAGAAAGATTGAATGATTAAGCACATGCTAGCATGAAAGCGAGAATGTGAAAGGTCTTATTTGAGTTATTGTGTAAAAGTGGAAAGTTAAGAATGAAAAGTATGACTAATCGTTTTACTTGTATCTTTAATATGTAAAGTGTTGTATGACCCTATGTGCGATCTTATGTTAACTTATTTGAACTTGTTCTTATATGATTTAACTGTGAATTATACAAATGCTTGTCATAATACTTTGCATTCTAGTTATCTGGAATGGGATCCCATCGTCGAACTGAGAATCAGAATGTTGATAGAGAACCGGATGAGGTTCTTAGGCAGGAAGCCAGTATGGCAGAAAATGCACCACAAGTTTAGGAACCGAGTACTGCATAGATCTTGGCCACAATGGCCATTGCTATGAGTACCATTGCCCAGTTCGTGACTCAGCAGGGACAAACAGGAGCTGCCGTAGGTAATCAGGCGGTAAGAGCTGAGGGAAGTGGTATTACCGGAGGTAATTTGTATGGTAGGTTTTTACATCATGGGGCCTACAGCTTCTTTGGAGAACCAGACGATATGAAGGCTGAAATGTGATTGAGAAAGTTTGAAAGGGTGGCTGCAATACTTGAGTACAGTGATGATAGGAAGATTACCTATGCCACATTTCTTCTGGAGGGTGACGCCGGAGAGTGGTGGCGTACTATTAGCGAGAAATGGGAAGCCGAGAGGGTCATCATTCGTGGGCTGACTTCGTCCGTGAATTCCGAGACAAATATATTTCAGTGGTAGCCCGTGAGAGATGCCAAGCAGAGTTTATAGCTTTGAAGCAGGGAAATATGTCAATAGATCAATATGAGGCTACTTTTATTAGGCTCTCCCATTATGTGCAGAGGACATGAAAATGCAGAGATTCATTATGGGGTTGAGAAATGATATTATGCTAAATTTGTCTGCAAATGATTACCCTAATTATGATGCAGTGGTCAGAGCCGCTTCAAGGTATGAAAATCGCAAGACAGACGTGTTAGCCGAGACTAGTCAATCGAGTAAGTGGCAGTTCCAGTCTCAGAGTCAGGGGTACCAGAGACAGACTATTTCAGTTGGGCAGAGTCCACAGCCGAGGCAGACTCAGAGTTATACAGGGCCTACTCAGACTCAGGCACGACCAGTTCAGAGTCAGACTCAGAGTCAATCTCGTCCAGCGGTATCTCGTTCGCAGCAGGGTAGTTCAGCTACCTCTACTTTTAGAGCTCCTTCGGGAGGCACTGCTCTAAGATGTCACCAGCAGTGCAGCTTCTGTCAGCGTGAGGGTCATACTGAGGAGGTTTGTTGGAGGAAACAGAATAAGTGTACAGGCTGTGGGAGTGACCAGCACAGAGTGAAAGATTGTCTGAAATACAAGAACACCAGGGGTCAGACATCGGCTCAGAATTCTCAGACCAGGGCACCAGTTACCGCAACAGCACCGCGGGGTCAGGCCTGAGTATTTGCTTTGGATGCAGAGGAGCTTCCGGATATGACGACTGTAGTAGAAAGTATTTTTCTTCTCAATGATCAATCAGTTAAGGTTTTAATTGACTCCGGAGCCACTCATTCATTTATTACTCCTACTTGTGCACAAAATGCTAAACTGAAACATGATAAACTATTGCATGAGATTGTGGTCTATACTCCTATGGGTCCGAAGTTTGTTACTAGATCTATTTGCAGAGAATGTAATATTTTTATTGAGGGTCGTGTTTTTCCGGCTGATTTGATTATTCTACCCTTCAATGACTTTGAAATTATCTTAGGGATGGATTGGTTGGGGAGTTATTATGCACAGCTTGACTGTAGAAAGAAAATTATGAGATTAAAAATGCCTGACCAGCCTGTAATTGAAATAATTGATAGTAGAAAATCAACTGAAACTCCTATTATTTCTTCTATTAGAGCATCTAAACTATTGAGCAAGGGTTGTGAGGCTTATCTTGCATATTTGATTAATCAACTTGTGGACCAATTGAAATTGAATGATGTACTTGTCGTGAGAAAGTTTCCGGGGGATCTTTCCTGAGGAATTACCTGGTTTACCGCCTGATAGAGAGATAGAGTTCATGATTGACTTATTACTGGGGACTATACCTATCTCTAGGACTCCGTATAGAATGGCTCCGCCCGAATTACAGGAATTGAAAGTTCAACTGCAGGGCTTGCTTGAGAAAGGATTTATTCAGCCGAGTTCTTCACCTTGGGGTGCACCGGTTCTATTTGTTAAGAAGAAAGACGGGTCTTTTCGCTTATGCATTGATTATCGGGGTCTTAATCAGGTGACTGTCAAAAAAAAATATCCTTTGCCTTTAATTGAAGAGTTATTTGTTCAATTGCAAGGCGCCAAGGTATTTTCCAAATTCGATCTGAGGCAGGGCTATTATCAGTTGAGGATTAAGAAAGATGATGTTCTTAAAACTGCTTTCAGAACTCGTTATGGCCATTATGAGTTTGTTGTTTTACCGTTTGGCCTAACTAATGCTCCTGCCGCATTCATGGATTTAATGCAGAGGGTATTCCGTCCTTATTTGGACCAATTTGTGGTCATCTTTATTGATGATATTCTTGTCTATTCTAAATTTGAGGCGGAACATGAACAACATCTCAGAATTGTGTTACAAACTCTTCAAGAGCATCAGTTGTTTGCAAAATTCAGCAAATGTGAATTCTGGCTTAAGCAAGTTGCTTTTCTTGGTCACATTATTTCGCGGGATGGTATTTCTGTTGATCCAGCAAAGATTGAAGTTGTGTTATCTTGGAAACGGCTGGAAACGGTTACAGAAATTCGTAGCTTCTTTGGTTTAGCTGGGTATTATCAGAGATTCGTCAAGGATTTCTCTAAAATTGCAGGGCCTTTAACTCAGCTTACCCAGAAGAAAACAGTATTTGACTGGAATAATAAATGTGAGGCCAGCTTCCAGGAATTGAAGAAGAGATTGACTACGGCTTCTATTCTTGCTTTACTTGAGGGTTATGATAATCTGATGATCTATAGTGATGTTTCGAAGGAAGGTCTGGGCTGTGTATTAATACAAAATGGAAAGGTTATTGCTTATGCTTCCAGGAAACTGAAACCTTATGAACTCAATTATCCGACACACGATCTTGAGCTCGCAGCTATTATTCTTGCATTAAAGAAATGACGTCATTATCTCTAGGGCAACAAGTTTGAAATCTTTACAGATCATAAGAGCTTGAAATATTTGTTTTCACAGAAAGAGTTGAACATGAGACAGAGGCGTTGGCTGGAATTACTTGAAGACTACAACTGCACTATTAACTATCTTCCAGGCAAGGCCAATATTGTTGCTGATACTTTGAGCCGAAAGGCTACTGTTGCTACCTTAATCATCAAGAATTGGGAATTCATGGAGGAACTATGCTTATGGAAGCCTAATACTTCAAATTTTGGTATTCAATTCGCAAGTCTGCAGATTCAATCTCTTTTATTATCAAGGATTCGAGAAGCTCAACAGGCTGATCCTGAATTGTTGAGAGTCTTAGAGAAGTCTAAAGGGGGAGAGTCGGATTTCAATTTGCATGATGATGGTATTCTCAAATTCAAAGGTAGAATCTGTATTCCGAGTGAGCCAACTCTGAAGAAGGATATTCTTGCTGAGGCACACAGTTCTAAGTATACCATCCATCCGGGCAGTACAAAGATGTATAAATATTTGAAGCAGAACTTCTGGTAGAATAATATGAAAAGAGAAATTGCCGACTATGTGGCTAGATGTCTTACTTGTTAAAAGGTTAAAGCGGAGCATCAGAGACCTGCAGGGTTGTTGCAGCCTTTGGCTATACCTGAATGGAAGAGGGATCATATTACCATAGATTTCGTCTCTGATTTGCCGAGGTCTTCGAAGGGTAATGACTCAGTTTGGGTTGTTGTTGATAGATTGACCAAGACTTCTCATTTCATTGCTAAAAAGAAGACTGATTCTCTTGATAAGCTAGCAGAGTTGTATATTGAGAATGTTGTCAGACTTCATGGGATTCCAAAGAGTATTGTGTCAGATAGAGATCCTCGATTTACATCTCAGTTCTTGCAGAAGATTCAGAAAGCTTTGGGCACGACTTTGAGTTTCAGTACAGCTTATCATCCTCAGACGGATGGTCAATCTGAGAGAACTATCTTAATCCTCGAGGATATGTTACGAGCTTGTATTCTAAACTTCGGTAAGAGTTGGGAAAAGTATTTGCCACTCGTAGAGTTCACATACAACAATAGTTATCAAGCTACTATTGGTATGGTACCTTATGAGGCACTTTATGGGCGTAAATGCCAGTTTCCTCTATACTGGGATGAGGTTGGTGAGATGAAGACTATCGACCTTACTCTTTTACCTGAGATGAACAGAATGATTGATCATGTGTAGCTTATCAGAAAAAGAATGCTTACAGCACAGAGTCCACAAAAGAGTTATGCAGATAGACGCCGTCGTGATCTGAAATTTGTCGTAGGGGATCGAGTATTTCTGAAAATTTCTCCTCGCAAGGGGTTGATTCGGCATAGTAAAGGAGGTAAACTCAATCCTCGTTATGTGGGTCCATTTGAGGTAACTGAAACCATTGGTGAATTGGCTTATCGTCTAGCTTTGCCTCCTAGCCTGGGCAGAATTCATGATGTCTTCCATGTTTCTATGCTTCGGAAGTATCATCCAGATCCTTCTTATATTCTTGAGCCCGAGCCTTTAGAGATCAGTGAAACTTTGACCTACACAGAGAAACCTCTTCGGATTGTGGATCAGAAAGTTCAGGAGCTGAGGACTAAAAGCATTCCGATGGTTAAAGTTCTGTGGGATCATCACGGGTTAGAGGATGCTACCTGCGAGAGAGAGGATCAGATGCGAGATCGCTATCCAGAGTTATTCGACGAATCATGTAAGAATTGCGTGGGCGCAATAAGTTTAAAGGGGAGAAGATGTGACGCCCGAGCTTTTGCCATGCATTCACTTACTGTTGCATCCATTAATTGCGCAATTAATTCTGTGCTTTACTTGTTGTCTTTCTTAGTTACTATTCATTCTATTTTTCAATTGCATTATATTAATGAATTAGCATTTTTATTAAATCATATTAATTGTTATAGGAATGGGAAAAATGTGCAATTGAGCTAGGAGCGATAGGAGCACTCCTTTAGAAAATGCTTTAGCAAACTACGAATAATGTTACGTAACATAACTTAGTGTTTTAATTAGCTAGCCTTCGTTTTGCACCTTAGACTCGTTTTAGAGCTTGTTAGGCTCATTTTAATAACCCACATAAGCACCCAACTTGACCCATATTAATATATAACTCATACAACACCACATAAGCTCATAAAACACAAGAAAAAATAAATAAAAGCTGAAAAAGACTGTAGCAAACCCGACAGCAGCTAGAGAGAAAAATGAGAGATTTTGCTTCATCAATTCTTCAAACCAAGCCAAACCAAGTTGGATGCAACTAGTTTAGGGTGTTTGCTAGCCTCCCGAGAGTTCCTACGCGCATTGGTGAGGGTTTTCATGCTTATTTGTGCATTTTAATATTGTTGCTCATTTCTTGATTTGTTAGAAATGTTATCAAATGCTATTGCAAAGCTCATCTATGCTATTATACCTTGTATATAAGTGCTAGAGAACACATTTAAGCCGTTGGTTCGCATTTTAAACGGTAGGAATCGATGGTTGATTCGTAGGGGTAAATAGTGACGGGATTTCTAGGGTTTTGTGTAATTGTGTGTATTAGCTTGATTCAATACTTCTAATAGATGACTTAGATACTAATGAATGTAGTATAATAGCCCCGTGCAATCGGATTTCTCTAAACTTGCATGAAACGTGATTTAGCCGACTTTTTAAAAGGGGTTTCGGGGTTAATGTTAATCCGGGTGGTTTCGGGCTTCACATTTGGTATTCTTAGGCTATCTAGGTGCTATAGAAGCTTTGCTAACCCTTGTTTGTAGCCCGGTTGAGGCATGTGTAGTTCAAAACTATAAGAGGGAAATTGTGGCTTTTGGGGTAATTCCGGGTAATTGAATGTGTTTGAGGGTTGTAGGGGTACTTTAAGGGTTAGTTAGAAGATTAGTATTGCTTCCTCTTGAATTTGAATCATTAATATGATATTGGAAGGAAAACGGATAGAATAACAAAGGGGTTTAAGTGTAAATTCGATTGTCTCTCGCATCTAAAACCTTGGCATGACACCTTATGTGTTTAAATGTGGTTTCAAGTTGTTTCGGAGCTTTTGACATAATTCTATGGATATCTCGAATATACTCCTTTGTAAAATTGTTTAATTGCTTGTATAAACTGTTTCTATTCTAACTGTTCCGAGGTCAACCTACTTTGTTGATCCTCCTACGTGTTATTGCTTATATTGTTGATATTGACTTGTCATTGTTAAGTACATTGCATAGTGGTTGCGCAACCATAGTGTCAGGGGCGGTTGTATTGAATATCGGCTGGGCGGCAGAAGGGTTGCCAGTGGATATTCAAACTCCGTACTTTATTCCCTTACTCGCCTGGTCCGGAGATTGCCAAGGTTAACGCCCTGAAACCAATACTCCCACGCCTACATGTAACACCCCGCCCTTAACGGTACGAGCGTGCACAAGAGGCCGAGGCGAGTGGGCCCAGAAACGCACTATGACAATATTGTCCGCTTTGGAGCCCATACCCCTCACGGCTTTGTTTCCCACGCAGCCACTGCCACGTGAAAAGGCCTTGTCACGATACAAGGGACACATATCCACTTATATCTAGCAGCCCAAAGACCTTCCCAGTCGATGTGGGATGGGATCACCACATCCACCCCCACTAGGAGGACCCAACGCCCTCGCGGGTCACTGGTCAACGACCGGGTCAGCTTTGATACCACATTTGTAACGCCCCAAAACCTACACTCCCACGCCTACATGTAATACCCCGCCCTTAACGGTACGAGCGTGTACAAGAGGCCGAAGCGAGTGGGCCCAGAAACGCACTATGACAATATTGTCCGCTTTAGAGCCCATACCCCTCACGGCTTTGTTTCTCACGCAGCCACTGCCATGTGAAAAGGCCTTGTCACAATACAAGGGACACATATCCACTTATATCTAGCAGCCCAAAGACCTCCCCAGTCGATGTGGGATGGGATCACCACAGGTGTTGGGTCGTAGGATTATCGGGGTACATCCGGAGTACACCCACTGGAGTGATTGGGATTATGCCAGTTCAGTGATTGTGGTTCGTGGATCGCGAATGAAAATCAAGTGAAGATTTGGAGTGTTGGGGTTAAGTGTAATGTATCCTTTTAATGTGTAGTTACTTAAGCTATTGTTACTTCTTGAATGGTTTAATTGCTATTATTGTTTAACTGTATTACCTATTGCATTGCACACCCCGGGAGACTTTATCCCTCACTGGGCAACAGTGGTTGCTCATACCTCGATATATGTTTCAGGAAGTGCTGAGGGTGATCCCCAGCTAGTTGAGGTAATAGTGGAAGAGGAAGAAGTACAGGCAGAGCCTTTGCCCTAGTTGATGTGTGTTTGTTGTTTGAGGTGGATGTGCTTTCTTGCTGCTACATGGCGTACTTGTATTGCTATGTTATGATCTATTTTGTGGCCTTAGGGCTATGTATATTCTTGTAGTTACAAGTTGAAAGATAGTTGGTTGTAGTGATAGATTTGAGAAACTATGATTTGTAATAACTATGTTCTATTTCTAGCTACTTGTATGCTTGGGGGTGTATGTTCTAAAGTATGTTTGGTTTCAACTTCTAGGAATGTTCCAATGTTATCTTAGAATAGCATGATAAACATTTTTATGAAGAAGTTAAGTTGGTTGCATGCTTGTGTGATTTTGAACTGTTGTATGCTTCAAGGCTCGGATGGCCTTGAACCTTTGAACTTTAGTTATAAAAATTTGTCTTATTTTGTTGTGGCTTTAATTGAGTGTTTACAGGTTATCAGAATGCCCACGGTACAGAGGAGACTCTGTCCGTGTTTCGGGTCTAGACTTAACCTTTAGCGTGGGGTTGGGTCGGGGCGTGACAATACACGTTAAAATTTATAAAACTAAACTTGAACCCGTTTAAATTATATTTTACCAAACCCGTGACGAAAATCCGTCGGGTTTAGATTTTGCTTACCAAACCCGAACCCGTTAAATATTCAAAAACCCGCGAATACCCGACCCAACCCAACCCATTAATAAATAGAAAAAAAATTTAAAAAGAAAAACTTAAATTTTTTTTAAAGAAATAAAAAAAGTACTAAAATAATGCCAAAATCACAATGGATTAGAAAACGTAAATTAAATTTATTGTCTATTATCAAACTTAAACTTAATAGAAACATTCAACAAAATTTTTATGATGAGAAGTTAATCATCCTTCCATAATAATATGAAATAACTTGAAGAAAAAAGAACATAAAGTACTTGTCAAAATTATAAATTATAATTCTTGTTTGAATTATTCAGTAATTGAGCGGTAGTATTAGTTGAATTAGATAAAAAGAATAGATAAACATAAATAATAAGAGTTGGGCTATGGCCCACAACTATTAATCTTAGACCAATATTGAAAAATTATATTTTCTTAAGTAATATATTATTTGTATATGTATGTAAATATGTAAACATTTTTATTAATTTATTTTTACTAAATTACTTATCAGGTTCTCGGATTTTAGATTTTTTTAAATTGCTATTACCAAACCTTATCGAATTACTCGACGGTAATTACTTGTAAAAACCAAACCCTAACAAATATTCTATCGGTTTCGTAAACGGGTTTGTAATCGGATCGGATACCCGTCAAATTCGGATTTAAACCATACCTGTTGCCATCCCTAATTATAAGACCTAATCCAACTTCTGGGTTACAATGATGTTAGAGAGAATCAACCGAGATTGGCCTTGAGGGACATTACAAAGTTGGCTATCTGTATATCCACGCGTTGGCAGGTGAGGGCTCATTAGAGAGTTGGCTGTAGTTCACACTTGGGCAAAGATGATTGACTTTGGAAGCGAAATACGAACTGAATTATGCTATTCTGGATTCTTATTGAGTGTAGTGAAATCAAAGTTTATAATAAAGTTAGCGATAAATGATCAAACTATCTTTTCAAATTATTACATATTATAAAACAAGCTCTTTATATACATGTTATTATCTTAAGAAAAATGAATTTAATAAAATATTACTACTGATAATAATAATAATAATAATAATAATAATACATGTTATTAAAATGCACTTTCAAATTATGATATATAATAAAAGAAGCTATTTATATACATGTTATTGTTTTAAGAATAAAAACAAACTTAATAAAATATTATTAACAACAACAACAACAATGACAACAACAATAATGATTATTCGATAATAATAATAATAATAATAATAATAATAATAATAATAATAATAATAATAATCATATATAATGTTAATAAATAATAATAATAATAATATGTCTAATATTAATAATAATAAATAATAAATATATTGTAGATAATAATAACAAAAGAATAATTTTGTCAGTTTATACAAGTCATTCCAACACACTCTGGTACAATGATTACAAAACATGGACTTAGAATTAATACATTGTTCATCACTTCATTCCTAGAGCATACTAAACATGACATATTCTTTGGCAAGTTCATTCCATTCATGTCCAAAATACTTGTTGGATACCATTCACCAACTTCATGGAAGAGTTCAAACTTTTAAAAAAGGCATTCTACCTAGTTATTAACCACAAAGTATTGAATTAATAACTCTACCACTACAGTGTATATACAATAAAACATTTTGCCTCTAATGTTTATTTTATATCATCAGTTAGATTCACAAGATTTAGTTAACAAAAATGCTCCTTCCAACCATTAAAACATGTACAATGGCACAAAAATGTCATTTTATAGACATTGGGAAAATATATGAATGTGCAAAATACAACAAGAAGCAAATATTTGCTGAAAAGAGAAGTTCAGATATAAAACTACGTACAGTGCGTGATAGCCAAAGAAAAAAGACAAGCCTACATACCTTAAGCTGAATTCAAGAAATGTGATGCTACCCCTGTAATAAAGAAGAGGCAAATTCTACGAGTCAAATTGTATTAATAAACTATAATTAAATTACTACAATTAAAAAAGACAATGTCATCTACTGCATATCGGAGTAATTAATTCTTCACTACAAGAAAACAACACACGGGCGACGGATTTGGGTGGCGGATTTTTTCCGTAGTAAATTGGCTACGGATGAGCTACGGAATTGCTATGGGCACTTAATTCCGTCGCCCATCCGTAGCCAACTTCGGCCCCGTTGAAATGGCGACAAAAAATGGCTACGGATTGGCTACGGACAATAATTTTAATTATAAATAAAAAATAAAAAATAATATTCCGTAGCCTAGCCGTGACAAATTTGCTACAGACTAGCTACAGATTATTTAATTAATGCCGCAACGAAAATCATAAAAAATTCTGTAGCCATGCGGTGGCCAAATAGCCACGGGTTGGCTACGGATTATGTATTATTCAAAAAAATATCCATAAAAAATAAAGGACCGAAGGGAAAAATAAAAATAACAAAGTCCGTAGCCCATCCGTGGCAATTAGCTATGGATGCTACGAAAAAAATGAAATACGTAGCCCATCCGTAGCCAATTGCCACGGATGGGCTACAGACTTTTAGATAAAAATGAGATTTATCAGTTTTAATTTGAATTACGGTATTTTGATTGCACCTATAACGTAGTAACTTCACTTGAGATATTAATTTTCCAAATAAAATAAACTTGGTCCGTATTTTATTAGCGTGCGTATTTTAATAGAAAAATCTCCTACGAAGTCATTAGTCGTTTAAATCGAAGTTATCACGTCCTCACTTAACATTGCGTTAATGTTAATAAACGTTTAATCTAGGGGTCCAAAAACTCTCATATTGTGTCTAAACTTCATAAACATGAAAAATATAAAGATATAAATACGCTTTAATACGTTGTTCCTACCTATTAACAAGTTAGAATTCATACTATTAGCGGTCCGTAGCCCATCCGTGGCAATTGGCTACGAATGGGCTATGGATTTCATTCTTCCGTAGCCCATCCATAGCCAATTGCCACAAAATGACTACGGAATTTCAGGTAAAAATGAGATTTATCGGTTTTAATTTGAATTACGATATTTTGATTGCACCTACAACGTAGTAAACTTCACTTGAGATATTAGTTTTCCAAATAAAAATAAACTTGGTCCGTATTTTATTAGCGTGCGTATTTTAATAGAGAAATCTCATACGAAGTCATTAGCCCTTTAAATCGAAGTTATCACATCATCACTTAACATTGCGTTAATGTTAATAAACGTTCAATCTAGAGGTCCAAAAACTCTCATATTGTGTCTAAACTTTATAAACATGAAAAATATAAAGATATAAACACGCTTTAATATGTTGTTCCTACCTATTAACAAGTTAGAATACGTATTATTTGTTGTCCGTAGCCTAGGCTACGGAGATGAACTATTCCGGCTGCGGATTTAAAAAAAAATTGAAATTTAATATTTTTAATTTGAATTATGAAATTTTGATTGCACCTACAACGTAATATTTTCACTTGAGTTGCAAATTTTTAAAATAAAAATAAACTTGGTCTATATTTCATTAACGTGGGTACTTTTATAGAGAAATCAAATGTAGTTTAAATCGAACTTATTATGTTTTCACTTAACATTACGTTAATGTAAATAAACGTTCGATCTAGGAGTCGAAAAACTATCACATTGTGTCTAAACTTCATAAGCAAGAAAAATTTGAAGATATTAATACGTTTTAATATGTTGTTCATACCTATTTTGGATACGTATTATTTATTGTCCGTAACCCAGCAGTAGCCAATTGGCTACTGCTGGGCTACGAACCTCAACTAAAAATCGAGTTTTATCATTTTTAATTTGAATTTTGAAATTTTAATTGCACCTACAACGTAGTAAACTTCACTTGAGTTGGAAATGTTTCAAAAAATAAACTTTGTCCGTATTTCATTAACGTGTGTACTTTTATAGAAAAATCTCATAGGAAATCATTTGTCGTTTAAATCGAACTAATCATGTTTTTAGTTAACATTACGTTAAGGTTAATAAACGTTCAATGTAGGAGTCGAAAAACTATCACATTGTGTCTAAACTTCATAAACAAGAAAAATTTGAAGATATTAACACGTTTTAATACGTTATTTGTACCTATTTTTGAAGTTAGAATACGTATTATTTGTTGTCTGTAGCCCAGCAGTAGCCAATTGGCTACTGCTGGGCTACGGACCTCAACTAAAAATCGAGTTTTATCATTTTTAATTTGAATTTTGGAATTTTAATTGCACCTACAACGTAGTAAACTTCACTTGAGTTGGAAATGTTTCAAAAAAAAACTTTGTTCGTATTTCATTAATGTGTGTACTTTTATAGAAAAATTTCATAGGAAATCATTTGCCGTTTAAATCAAACTAATCATGTTTTCACTCAACATTACGTTAAGATTAATAAACGTTAAATGTAGGAGTCAGAAAATTATCACATTTTGTCTAAACTTCATAAACAAGAAAAATTTGAAGATATTAACATGTTTTAATACGTTATTCGTACCTATTTTGGAAGTTAGAATACATATTATTTGTTGTTCGTAGCCCAGCAGTAGCCAATTGGCTACTGCTGGGCTACGGACCTCAACAAAAAATTGAAATTTATATTTTTAGTGACGTGGCTACGGATGAGCTATGGACGCATAGATGTCTGTAGCCCATCCGTAGCCAAGTCATTAAGCAAAAAAAAAAAAAACTAAGGATGTATAAAATATATATACCATAATTTGTCAAGCATAGATGTCTATAATAACTAACATAAGAACCATAAGTTGGTACAAGGATACATAAATGGTAAATCAGATATCTAGTTTCAGATGCAATTTTAATTATAAAAAACTAACAGTAAGTTGGCCAAAATAAAACTATTGTCTTGGTCCACAACCACGACGTCCACGTTGACCTCCACGACTCCGATTGTCGGTAAATCCAGGGTCTTGTCCAACTCCCTGACCACGAAAGTCATCAACCATGAGTAGAAGCCGACCTTGTATATCCTCAAATTGAGTTTCAAAATATTGTCAATCTTTTGCTCTACGTTCTTCCATACTCTGAAATTGACTTTCAAAGTATTGACGGTCTTCTGCTCTATGTTCTTCCATAGTTTGAAATTGAGCTTCAAAATATTGACGATCTGCTGCTCTACGCTCTTCCATTGTTTGAAGTTGAGTTTGCAAATGGTTGAGAGTTCTATCATTGTTGCCCATAGAAGTAGAGATATCATTTAGTTTTTCCAAAATTAGATCAAATGATGAACTAGAAGCACGACTAGAACTAACACCTCTCCTCCTTTCTTGCTCATCTATTTGTGAGACTCTCTCTGCATGAATATACTCCTCCAGAATATCAGTTTCAATAGGCGTTTCATGATATAACTTTTCTTCCATCTCAACATCACCAATATAACTCAAATTCTGAACAAAGGTTCTGTTCTTGGTAGTATTAGTCCTAATGAATGATTTGGTTTCCTCAGGTAGTCTATTAAATTCTTCTTGGTTTATATAACGATCTTGATACCAATAAGCTTGTTGTTTATTCAGAGATAGCATATTAAGATACCAAGAAGGGTTGAATTTTTAACTTTCAATCCCATCAAAAGAAACCCCGAAGTACTCAAAAATTCGCGTAAGGGCTACTCCATATGGCAAAGATTTGTTGTTCTTAGCCGCATAATTCATGTGATGAACAATCATATACGGTAAGTTCACTTGTCTACCACTAACCAACAAATATACAATATAAACATCTTCTTGAAGTGTCATTTCATCATTAATATTTCTATGTACAAGACAAAAGCCTACAAAGTTTACCCAAATTTTCTTTAGTATGGGCAACTCTCTCTTATCTGGTGCATTTCCTCTATGAGCAGTTCTATCATACCTTTCCGCCCAGAAAAATCTCAAACAATTATCTTTGTCTTCGGGCTCCATTCTACTTTCTAGCCAACCAGTGGTGTCATAAGCTTTTACCCTTTCGTTTCTCATATTAAAGATTGTAACTATAATATTCGGGGTTAACTTAATATCAACACCTCTAACTCTACTTTTTACAACAACAATTTCATCACTTTCCATATTTGCATAAAATTCACGGATTAAAAGCGGATAAACAAGACAATGAATATGTAGGAAGTCATACCAACCTTGTTGTCGCACGAATTCAGAAATTCTAGTACCTTGTATGTCCTCGTCTATCAAACACTTTCCATACAATATCGGCTTGACAACCTCGTTGTTTGCACGTGTGGGAGGAGGATCCCTATCCGGACTTGGAAGCCTTGTAGAGGCTCTTGTATTGGTTTTCTTAGGAAGATTTTTTTTTCCCACTTTTTCTTGTATCCACCATGATAAAATATAGAGATTTTGAGCTTTTGGGAAGTGGGTAACGTGACTATGGAAAAAAACTTGAGATTTAATGGCTAAATTTTGAGTTTAAGACAACTTTACCTATATTTTGGCTTAGGGCTTGAAAAAATTGGGGTTTGGAAAAACTCTTTGTAGATTTTGAGGTTTTGCCAAGTGGGTAATATGATTATGTAAGAAAATTTTGAGGTTTAATGGCTAGATTTTGAGAATTTGAGAGAGATTTTTTAAGTTTTTCTTGCAATGGAGTTTAAGAAATTGGTGTTTTGAAAAAGTATTTGGAGATTTTGATGTTTTGTAGGATGGGTAATGTGATTGTGGAAGACATTTTGAGATTTAATGGTTAGTTTTTAATGATTTTAGAGAGATTTTGAGAGAGTTTTAGAAAAGAAAGGTGAAGAGATGTGAAGTTGGGGAAGAAGATGGGATTTGAGGGTGGGTTTGCTGATTTTTATTAGTTTAAAAAAAAAATTAATTTTTTTTCTCCAAGCAGGTCACGACCCACCGGCCGACTTTTAAATTTTTTTTTTTTAAACTAATAAAGCTCAATGTTTAAAACATTTTTCCCCAAATTTCCCCCCAAATTCACTTCACTCTTTTTTTCTCTTACAAAAAACCTATCTCTCTTAATTCTACCACCATCATCACCACCACCACCACCAACAAAGGCTTCATCAGCACCATAAGGTCTTCCATCACCATTATCACCATCTAGGGCACCATCACCATCACCACCACCACCACCACCACCACCACCACCATCACCACCACCACCATCACCATCACCACCATCACCATCATCATCAACACCACTACCATCACTATAAAGAGCACCACCAAAGGTACTACCATCACCACCAACAAAGGCTCCATTACCACCACAAGGTACTCCATCACCACCATGTAGGCCACCCTTACCATCACCACCATCTAGGGCTCCATCACCACCTTCAACTCCACCACCATCACCACCAAAGACACTACCACCATATCTCTCTCTATTTTCTACTAGTAAGTCTTTTATTATATACATTTTTCCTTTATTTTTTTGTCTAGTATAGACATATTTATATATGTGTATAATATGTATCTGGGATTATGTGTAATTTTGCTTGTTTTTCAGTTGTTCAATTTATTATTTTTGTATTTAATGTTATGTTTAATTCTAATTGTTTTAAGTGAGGTTTTAAAATAAATATGTGGTAGTGATATTTGTTGTGACTTCTTTGACATCAATGTTGTATTGTAGTGATATTTGTTTTAATTAATTAACAATAGATTAATTAGTGGGTCATAAATTGTGTTTAAATAATGTTACCACAAAGCACATTATTTAACCGTATCTTGTACTATTAATTTCTTTAATGGAATGAACATATATTATGATACAGAAGTTGATAAAATGGAAACACGCCAACAACAATGGATGAACGATCGATTAACATCTAAGGGAGTATTAAATCCTAAGTTCGTTCATGGAGTAGACGAAGAATTCATTCCTTTTGCGTGTAGTCAATGAAAGTACATGGATGTAGACAAAATTAGATGTCCTTTTGCGAAATGTAAGAATTGTGACTTTAAGGACCTTCATACTTGTAGACATCATCTCTACTCATGGGGGTTCATGAGGCATTACTATGTTTGGACTTCACATGGGGAGCATGATGACCTCAATCAGGATAACAACCATAATGTTGGTGATCATTATGGATATGATGAAGGAAATAGTTATAGGACAATAGTGTTTGATGCATTTGGCCCATCAAATGTACCACCAACTCCTTATCAACCAATTGAAGAAGAGCCTAATATAGAGTCAAAATATTTTTATGATCTATTAAAAAGTGCAGATGAGCCTTTGTAGAATGGATGTGAGGTCACTCATCTGTCAGCGGTGTCTTTGTTGTTGAAGATCAAGTCAGAGGAGAATATGTCTGAACATTGTTTTAATCGAATTATTGAAGTTATTTGAAGAATATTGCCCAAGGATAACACTTTGCCTGAGAACTATTATAGGTTTAAGAGTGAAATGAGTCATCTAGGTTTTAGTTGCATGAAGATTGACGCGTGTGTAAATGGATGTACGTTATATTACAAAGATAGAGATCAACTCAAATCTTGTCCAAGGTGTGGTCACCCACGGTTTAAACCTACAGAAGTTGGGAAAAAACGTGGTAGACCAATTGCCTTCAAACGATTGAGGTATCTACCATTAATGCCCAAGTTGACCAGATTATACATGTCTCCCGCAACAGCTAAACATATGCAATGGCATTTTAGACACCAAGTTGAGAATGGAAAAATTTATCATCCATCCGATGCTGAAGCATGAAACATTTTGATAGAACGTATCCAAACTTTGCTTCTGAACTGAGAAATGTACGTCTTGGACTTTTTTCTGATGGTTTTAACCCATTCAACTCTTCTTCTCAACCTTATTCTTGTTGGCCTATGATAATCACACCATATAATCTGCCACCATGGATGTGTATGAAGGATCCTATAATGTTCTTGACCCTTTTTATTCTTGGGCCAAAGAGTCCGGGAAAGAGTATAGATATATACCTTGAACCTTTGATTGAAGAGTTGATTAAATTGTGGGAAGTAGGGGTACCTTGTTATGATGTGTCGTCCAAATCCAATTTTCAATTGAGGGCAGTTTTAATGTGGACAATTAATGATTTCCCAGCATATGGCATGTTATCTGGCTGGAGTACGCACAGCAAATTGTCATGTCCGTATTGTATGGGGTCTTCTCAGGCATTTCAATTGACTGCAGGGAGAAATAATTATTTCTTTGACTGCCATCGGCAGTTCTTACCAAGAAATCATCCCTTTCGACGAGACAAGAAGAACTTTCGAAAAAATCTGATTGAGAGATCTGACCCTCCGTCGAGATTGAGTGGTGAGGATATATGGGAAGAAGTTCGAGATCTTCCGACCATAAATGAATTGGGTAAAGATAAAATAGATGGTTTTGGAAGAAAGCATATCTGGACAAAAAAAACATCTTTTGGGATTTGCCTTATTGGCGGTCACAGCTTGTGCGTCATAATCTAGACGTCATGCATATAGAGAAGAATGTTTTTGATAATGTCTTTAACACTATAATGAACGTGAAGAGAAAGACAAAGGATACAAAAAATTCAATGACTGATATTGAGAGAATTTGTGATCGTCCTGAATTATGCATTAGAGATGGCGTTATGAAAATGGTCGTGCATACTTTCCCGATTCTAGCTAGAAAAGCAATTTTGGAGTGGGTCAAAGAGTTAAAAATTTCCTGATGGATATGCATCAAATATAGCAAGGTGTGTTGACATGAACGATTTAAAGTTGTCATATATGAAGGCCATGATAGCCATGTATTTATGGAGAGATTGCTTCCTATAGCCTTACCAGAGTTATTGCCAAATAGTGTATGGGAACCTTTTACCGAACTAAGCTTGTTTTTCAGAAATATTTGTTGCTTGTCTTTTGAAATAATTGACCTTGAAAGAATGCAACAAAATATTGTGATCACCCTTTGTAAGTTGGAAAAAATCTTACCTCCAGCCTTCTTTGACTCAATGGAGCATTTGTCAGTACACTTGGTTCATGAAGCAATTTGCGGCGGTCCTGTACAATATCGGTAGATGTACCATTTTGAGAGATTTTTGCATGTTTTGAAGAGAAAGGTGAAGAATAAAGCACGTGTTGAGTGATCTATATGTGAAGCATATCTTATCCTTGAAACAACGACATTTTGTTCATATTATTTCGAACCGCACGTACAATAAAAAACAAGAAACATCGGTCGAAATGAAGAATCCGTGGATGCGGATTACCCTGAAGGGTGTTTACCCATATTCAAGCATCCAGGTCGTCCGATGGGGAAGATGATCTCTAAAGATTTAGATGATCGAGATTTCAATGCTGCTCACTTGTGTGTTTTGATGAACTGCGAAGAAGTGTCCCCATATATTAAGTAAGTTCATGACTCAACTCTTTAGTTCTATTAAAGATCTTATATATATAATTTACTAATTAATACTATACAGGACGTTTGAGGATGATCTTCGAATGGAGAATCCATCATTTACTGATTCACAAATTAATAACAATATTGAGAAATTTTTCCCGGCTTGGTTACGTTACCATGTTAGTATTACTACTTTTTAACGTCCCTAATAATATATTCGATTCATTCCGACCTTGACGTTTGTTATTGTCCCTAATTTACCCTTTTCAACTTGCCCACAATAATATTTTGGATGATCGCGTGAAATGTCTTTCAATGGGTCCAAGTAAGGTGGTTAGTACATGGTCAAAGTACTTGGTGAATGGGTATAGATTTCACACTTTGGAGTATGGATCTTCAAAGACAACAATGAATAGTGGAGTTACTGTGAAAGGGACAATGCCTGATAATGAGGAGAGTGATTATTATGGTATGTTGACTGATATTATTGAGTTAGAATACCATAATGGAACTTTGAAGCACACAAGAGTTGTCTTTTTTAAGTGTGAGTGGTTTGATTCTCACAATGATAAGGGATTAAAGATTCATCCAAAATATCGCTTGATTGATATAAATGTGAAGAAAAAATACCCAAAGTATGACCCCTTTGTCTTAGCCAAGCATGCATGTAACACCCCGATCCCTCTCGAGACCGGGAGTTCTAACAATCAATCTAATCGCAACCCAATTCCAAACCCGGGCATAAAATTTAGGAAAAACGGACGGAGTCTCCCCTGTTTCTAGGTAAAATGCAAACCTGCGATAGCATATAAGTGGACCAGTACCGTGTCCAACCATTCAAACACCTCAAGGCCATCCGAGCCTTGTTTCTCAGCAATTAAACACAATAAGTACACATACATTTCCAAGTACCCAGACTATTCTAACTCTTTCTTTTAGACAATACAATCATGCATTGAAGTTAACTATACTAATTGGATACATATACTAGCTTATCATTCTACCTCAATTACCTAGTTAAATTTAAATTACATTCCTTTTAACATTAAATACATACAACACATGAAACATACATCTTTGCATCCTTGACAACTCAAGGCACATAGCTCGCAAGACAACTCTTCAAGCATGATCTTTCATGTAACCATGAACTTTCCGGCTAACATGGCATTTCCTGAAATGTGGTGGTGAGGAGTGAGTATACACAACACGTATACTCAGTGAGGGCGAGACAGATATCGAGGTGGAGAGAAAGAAAGTCGTGCAATGCAAATAAGGCAGTTAACCAATATAACTGACAAGTAAGCAATCAATATAAACAATCAATACAACAAACAATTAATAAAAGCATTAACATAACCATTCAAAGCTATACCACACTCTGAAGGTCACGGTTCACTCATACGAGCAATGTACCATTTCACGAGCGATACATCAATCTCGAGCTTGATGTTGACAACGATGACAATAAGCGCGCAACCACCTTATAACATCCACTGGGTGTACTCCGGAAGTACCCCGATACATCTACGACCCAAATCTCCCAGGGCGGCACCCCTAGCGAGAATGGGAATAGGACACGGAGCTAGAGCAACCAACCCTGGCAGCCCGAGACTACCCAGAGAGGCCCATCACTCACGCGCCTGACACTTATGCAATGCAATACGAGATACAAGCAATAAACGAGTAATAACACGAAAGTACAGATTAGTGGCGATAAACGAGATAACAAGCATTTACAATCAATAATAGCAATCAATTAACTTTTCAAGCATAACTATCATTAATAGCAACAAGAACACCAATTAAACAAGTAACAGCAGTTCAAACACGAAAACGACAAATATCACTATTCAATCTCTAACTTCCAAAGGCAATTACGAGCAAACGAGCTACGAGATTAGGAAACCGATTTCACTACATTCACTTAGGCACTACAAGGCACGTTTCTATATCACTAAACTTCACTTTCTCACCCGAGGCCCGAAAGTCCACCTACTGCGTTTGAACTACAACTATACTAACCGGTCGCTCCATAAACGCCACAACAGCGCCAAAAGTGCTTTCATGCCCTCAATAGCAAAATCCCTAACTCAATTCGAGCACGGTCAACTTTTGGTCAAACGACCCCTTTACGTTTCTTTGTCTAATTTCCAATTTTAACAAAGGCCGATCCGTTTTTATTGCACATTTTATCTTTCTATCATTAATGGCACCTATCCAAATCAAGCAATCGCAATTCGGATCAAAATTCGAAATTCTAGGGTTTTACTATTCAGAATCACTATTCATTATTCTTTCCCAATTTCAAATACGCAATTTCAGCCGTAAAAATTGCTAAATAACTATCAAACAATGCTCTACGAACTCAAATGAGCTATATCAAGCAATTACAGGCATTATAACACATTATATACCAAATCCAAAAATTTGAAACAAAAATCAAATTCGAATTTAAATGCACAAAAGCGTGAAAACCTTCACAGAGATTGACGAAGAAGACCCGCAAAGACCCGAGCCACGACCCCCGAGCAATTCTATGCATGATTGTAGAAGAAAATTGAAGCAAAATTCTTCCTATTTTGGCCCTTGAAGCTTCGGCCAAGGAGAGGACAAGATGGGCATTTTGTAATTTGTTTTGTTTGATTTTTGCCTTGTTTTATTATTTAAAAGGTGACAAAGGGCATTTTGGTCATTTTGCAAAGTCAAGCTTAAGTTAAAATTGGTCAAATAAGCTTATTTTGAAGCCATTTAATCTAATTCAAGTTAAAACAATGCAATTAAATGAAAAACAACTAAAACTAGTTAAATTAAGCTAAAAACACTTTTCACTAAGTCCGAAGAATATTTCTCTAATTCTCATTTTCGAAATGCTACGATCGAACGGTCGATAAACGATCGCTAATAAAGTGATGAGCAATAATATAAAACTTTAATTTTTTTGAAAAGTAGAATAGTAGAATAGTTTAAAATTCACTCCGACTCAGAGTTACTTTTCTTATTTATTTGAAAACCGAGTAATTTTAATGCAAGACAATTAAAACCGATTATTAAAATAATCAAAACAATCAAAATAATCAATATTCATTTAAAAATAATTAATTTAACTATTGCTAGAATATTTTAAAGAATCATGAAGTTAATGCTAAGATACAAACAAACAAGTTAATATAAACACGTAATCAAATGCAATTAAACACTAACATTTAAGATGACACTTAATTAAATACAAGAAAGTAAATCCAATTTCTATAAATAATAAAAATAGGTGATAATCTTTTAATTAATCAATATAAAAATTATTAAATGCTTCCAAAAGAAATATCAAAATAGTGCAAAATGATTGATTTAACTAATTAAACATTTAATTAAATGCAGTTATATGCCATTAAATGCGTGCTAGGTTCGGGTTATCACAATGCACATCAAGCATATTACGTTAGGTATCCTGGTGCTAAGAGAGAACGGGCAGCTTGGTCAGCTGTATGCAAAATCAGATCAAGGAACCAATTTGATAAGGAGTCAAACAATGATGATAATGATAAAGATGAACAGTCGGCTTTTCAGTCTGATGAGATGAACGTGGCATTGGTATAATCAGATGATCATGACGATATCGTATTACGTTGTCTTGAATCAAGTGAATGCATTGCTGTGGTCAGAGATGTAGAAGAAGAGCACGAGGACAATGCCCAAAATGATGATGAAGATCATGAAAGTGACTCTGATAATGACATAGAATCTGAATACAATGAATTATCTGATTGAGATTTTGTACTTATAAATTCAATATTTTGTATGTCAACTGAATGTCAATTGTATGATTGATAATCGAAAAATATAATGAAAAGTGGTTATAGTATCTCTTCATTCATAGAATATATTGTGCATCTCTTTGTATCTTATGGTTTTTTCTGTAGCAATCACGGTTAGAACTGGTAAACCCAGGGTAGATAATTCACAATCTGGCATGCCATCAACTTCGTCCTCCGCAGCCCGTGGTGAAGCTGATAGTGAGTCCCCTACTGCTACAGGGTCGTCAGTTCGTTCCACCGGACTATCTGCCCCTTTGTGTGACATCAGAGTGATTAACGAGGATCGTCATGATAATACCACGCCCATGCCCAGCGTCCAGCAGGAAACGGAACATCCAGAATCATCATCACATGCAACTGGCACAACAAATTGGCAGGCAATAGGATTCGAGTCACTCGAGCAGTACGCCACATGGTTGGAGGATAGACGTACTCACGTTCGATTATATAATAAGGGGTGAAATTACAATTAAATTAAATGATAGAGCAATTACTTTGATTGTTTGTTATTAGTTCTTGAAGTTATAATAAGGTAATGCAAGTGACACTAACTTATATAATTGATATACTTGTTAACAGATTTGTACTTGTTTCGGTAGTAAGAGACTTTAAGTCAATATTTGCAGGCAGATTCACAGAACCTTGGATTACTTATGGAGAAATTCCGGACGATATTAAAGACCAATGGTTTTGCTCTTTTGAGGTTTTTATAAACATTAATGCAGTCAATATCTATTATATTATACACTTGTACATTTATACGTGAGTATTCAATTAACACATGTTCGTATTTACCTATATTTGTTGTTGCAGAGAGATTATAAGTGGCACCCATGTGATAGGACACACATCAAGCATTGCTTCCATTATAAGGCGGCAGAGAGAATGAAAGACCAATTGCCCAAGGCTCGTAAATTTGACAAGCCTCCTAAGTGGATGACATTAGATAATTGGGAGCAAATGCAAGTAAGATGGCATGAACCAAAATGGAGAGATAAATCAAATGCGGCCAAGAAAAATAGGAAGAAAAATCAATCGGTATACTACACGGGTGCCACTCCCTTTCATGAGGTTATGAGAAGGATGGTATGTAACTTAAATTTAATAGCCGTTTAAATTTGTCTATCTTAATATTCTAGTTTTTGAGTAATTACTACTTATGAATAATGTAGGCGGACAGAGTAAACGCCCCTGTCTATAAAGCTGATGTTTTCAAGGTCGCTCACAGTAAAAAAGAGGGTGATGGTATACAATTCTCTGATCCAAAGGCTGCTCAGACGATAGTAAGTATTTATACAGTGTATTACTTTTACTGTCGATTAATTTTGTTAAATTTATATAATTTTATGTTAAGTTTAAGTTGCTACTTTTAGTTTAAAAGGTTATAAAAATTGAATTTCATAAATCTCTTTTGTAATGTGTAGGTTGTTAGACTTATATATTTCATTATGAGAATTGTATCTATATGATTATGTTGAAGTGGTTGTCACAGACGACATATCCTTTGGTTGTTTGTTGGAGGTCCAGGATTGTAAATTTGGCATATTTGTGGTTGTATGTTGGTTGTTGTGGCTATATGAATTGTTATGCAAGTTATAATTTTGTGTTTGGGTCCATATTAGAAACTTTATAATGCCGAAATTTCGTCGCGTCTGAACTTTATTTTAGGTGAGGTCGAGTTGGGGCGTGACATTGAGTGGTATAAGAATATTAAAAATTTATAAACGTTGTTTTTGTAGTCACGATATGAGGAAATGCTCGAGCAACATCAACTTGTGACGCAAGAAGACCCTACGGCGCCGCCCATTAATCCCGATGAGATATTATACCAAGCTGTTGGTGGGGTGAAAAAAGGGCGTGTCTAAGGACTTGGCTCGCAAGGAGTCCGCATTGGTAGGGAAGCACCCCCTATTCCAACATGAACACTAGAGTTGGTCTCTCGGAACAAGAAGTTGACAAGCGAGTCAATGAAGCAACGGAGTCCATGAGGCAAAAGCTTCATGACCAAAGAAATGCACAGCAAGAGACGCAGCGACAAGTGAACGAAGCCATGCAACTCGTGAAGGAATTGCAGCTGGAGATTAATTGACTCAAACACCTACGACAGTAGCCCGATCAACATGATCAATGGTACATTTAGGATTTAGTCTTTTGGACAATTTTATAAACTAATTTCGAACAATATGTTAATATTTTTATGAATTTGATTAAAGATGCATTATGTAAATATTATTTTGGTTATTTAATTTTACGTTTTGTTGTGTAAATTTGTTTTATTTTTAAATTTTTACATTTCATACTATTTTTCGTAATAATTCAGCCACATAAAATTAGCCACCGTTTTTCTATGGACAAATAACTACGGAATTCGGCAACAGATTAGCGACCGATATGTGTCGACAAATGGCAACGGATTGGCTATGGACAGTTTTCGACAATGGCCTACGGATTGACTACTGCTTTGCTACGGACGTTAATAATTAATAATAAAATCAAAATTTTAGTTAGCTACGGATGGGCTACAGATTGGCTACGGAAATGTGGCTACCGATATTCTATGGATACCAATCCGTAGTCGTGGACTACGGACGATTTTTGACCAAAACGGCTACGGATTTGCTACGGACATTAATAATTAATAAATTAAAAAAAATTGGTTGGCTACGGATTGGCTATGGACAAGTGGCTACTGATATTCTACAGATACAAATCTGTAGTTGTGGGCTACGGACGATTTACGACCGAAACGACTACATATTTGCTATGGACGTTAATAATTAATAAATAATAATAAAAAATTAGTTGGCTACGGATGGGCTACGACTATTTTGCTACGGAAGTTATAAAAAATAAATACAAATTAATTTCTGAATTTGGCTACGGATTGGCTACGGAATATCAATTTGGCGACGAACCTTTTTATTACGGACGTAATTCCGTAGCCTAGCAGTCGCCCGTCCCAATTTGGCTACTGCTAGGCTACGGATTTTGGCCGTCGCCTCATCCGTTTTTTCTTGTAGTGCTTGATGGATTTACATAATTTATGATATCTCTTTTTAACTATTTCTTCCAATCAGAAACTATATTATAATGTTCTAATAATGTTGTGACATAGAACTCCAAGAAAGAAGGAAGCATCAGATTCCGAACGTACAAGAGAAATGGCTTTTTCTCGATCACTTGCCTTGCTTGTCCTGTGTCTAACATTTTTCTCGGGCTGCTTAGCAGATTTAATTGGTGATGTTTGCACCAAAACACAAAATCCATCTCTGTGCAATGAAGTTCTAAGATCTGCTCATCGTCGCGAGCCAGACCTTATTAGTCTTGGGCAGATAGCATTTTCCCAAGCAGAAGACTATACCATTAAATTGCAGGCCTTCCTTCGAGCGTTAAGTAATGCAGTAACCGATAAGGAACTAAAGCGCTGATACATGATTTGCTCGGAGGACATGGATTTCGCCCTTCGAAAGATTTCTAGTAGCAATTACTACTTTCTTGCTAAAGACTATTTTAAGATGCGTAATGAGGTCACTAGAGCCCTGAATGCTGAGGCCTTATGTGACAGATTATTTGGTACACCACCAAGTGAAGCTATCTTACTAAAGCAAGCTAATCAGAGAGCAATAGATCTCACCAGTATCGTTGCCGCTGTTGCAAATGCTCTAACGGAGCACTAGTTAAAAATAATCTTAAAACTGTAGTGATTCCTATTACATGAAAATAAAGATAATATATATATATATATATTTATATCTGCCTTAGAGCACTGGTGGTATATATATCAGTCTTATTGTATCTCTTTTCTTGTGAATAAACCAAGTAAACCAACTAAGCGTTATCTCATTAGGTGAGGCTTTTGTGGTGAATGCTCAATTAAAATTTAAAAACTTCATGGTGCAAATATCTTTTTACTCAGCTTTAGCATATTTACTGTCCTATATCTGAAAAGCCATTTCTTCATCAATATATGTATATATATTAAACAAGTTGTTGGTTCTCTTAAAGAACAACTTTTTTTTTTTTACTCTCTACTGCCACCTACCCCACCTGTATAAGATTCGAATTTTGGTCTTTCGGTTGTTAAAAGAAGTAGCCAATTACTAGTTACTCCTGAATCTTTGTAAGAACAATTAATTTATGCAGTTATTTTATTATTTTGACAGGGCAAACATTGGTTTTGTCTAGGTTTTTTTTTTTTTTTTTGGTTGGTTGGTTTTGTCTAGGTTGTTCCCTCTCCATATTTGAATTACATTTTGAGATAAAGACAAGGTTTTGGAGGATTGAAAAATTCCTTTAATAAACCTTTTAGTTGGGAGGATCTACAATCCTCCCAATTTGGGGTAACATGGAAGGAAAAAAAGAAGCTTATGTGGAGACATTATAAAAAATGTAGTTAGATAATTTTACATTTAAAATTATCCTTTCATTTTCTTTACTTATTTCAAACAAAGAATCATAAATTTCTTTCATTTTCTTTTCTTTCCCTTATTATTTTTAGCAATCCAAATAATTAGAGAATTCCTTTCTTTTTTTCTTTTTTATATCTTTTCCTCTACCTTACTTTTCTTTCCTTTCCCTTGTGTAATCCAAACAAGGTGTTAGACTTAGTTTTGTAGCATAGCCCTGAGACCTGAGTAGCTGTGATGTTGCCTTTATATTCTGGGCTTAGACCATGAGTAACTATGGGCATGTTTGAAACTGTTTTCAAAAACAGTTTTTTTTTTTTTTTTGAAAGTGAGAAAATAAAAAAACTTGTTTGGTATAAGTTGTTTTCAGCAATTGTTTCAAAAATTATTTTGAAAAATGTATTTTCAAGAACTAGAAAATTAGAACACATTTTTTTATGTTTTCATGTGTTCTTGTTCTCTTCCTCCAGCCACCCTATAACACATTTCCCTCTGGCCTTCGACTCCTTAACACATTTTAAATTAATTATTACTAATAAATTTAATAATAATAAAATATTAATTTAATAATTAAAAATAACTAATTTTAATTCAATTCAATTGATAATCAATTAATTTGAGTTAATAATATAAATAAATTAATTTAAATTTAAATTTAATTAATAATAAATAATTTAATTAATAATTAAAATAAATTAATAAAAATATTAATGAGTATTAATACATTAACTATTATTTTCACTAATTAATTTATTGATTAAAACTTTTATTAATTATTAATTCAAAATTGTTGAATTTAAATTATATTATTAATTATTAATCAATTAATTTTATTAATTAATAATTCTAATAATTATTATTTTTAAAACCATTTATTAAATAATTTAATTTATTAATTATTTTTATTTAATTTAATAAATTTATTAATTATTTTTATTTATTATTGATTGTATTAATTAATTAGAAATTATTTAAATTATTAAATAATAGATTAATAATGTTAGTTAATGACTTTAATAAAATGATTTAATTATTTATTTTAATAAAAAGGATTTGTAGTTTGATAAAAGAAAAAAAATTGTTCATATAATTTTGAGGGGATCTACATTTTAAAAACTTCTTCAGAAAATAATTTTACTCAAACAAATTTTCTGTCTTTTGTTCCTAAAAATTAATTTTGAAAATTATTCTAAAAAATTATTTTACAAAACAAAAAAACAGAACACTTCCAAATAGGGCCTATAATTCTCCTCGTCCTTGTGTCTTGAGGGGCTATTTTTGTTCTTTTTTTTTTTTTTTTGTTTCTTCACATCAGGATTTGACTTTGGAAATATATTGGCTTACCGTCAGATCTTTCCCACTCAAATATGAGCATGAACACAGGCAGAGGCCACTACGTAGTATGGATGGTGGACTTTGTATCACTTCCTTAAAATTTGGGAAGGCAAATTCATGGATACCATCGTCACATCCTAAAAAAGACTTTGATAACGATCGATATGATAGAACAACCTTTTGAACTCTATTCTATTTTTCTTGATTTATAAGAGATAATGAATCTAAGAATTTCATTCCATAGATAATTTGATTCTCCCATATTTGAGATTACCTATTCTAGAAAAAAAAAAAAAAATATGGATCAGTTCAATCCTATATTATTGAAAATGAACTCATTTGTCAAATGATCAAAATGATATTTCAAATCATAATACATTACAAAACTAACCCTTTCTATTCATATTATTGTTTTAGCAATGAAATTAATATATAATTAGTATTATCAATATAATAATATTATTATTAATAAATAATAATAATCTTTATTAATAATAAATATACAACATATATATGTTACATAACTCATTTGTTAAATGACTAAAAACCCCTTTCAGATTATAAGCTACTATAGAACAAGCCTTTCATAGACGTGTATTATCTTAAAATAATAATAATAATAATAATAATAATAATAATAGTTGTTATTATTATTATTATTATAGATACAATTAGTATTAATTATAAATAATCAATATATGATATACAATAAGAACACAAAGGTGATTTTGTCATTTTATACAAGTCATTCTAATACTTGTGTTACAAAGATTACCAAACATGGGATTCAAATCAATATGTCTATTCCTAGATCAAACCAATCATGACATATTTTTTTGCCAAGTTCATTTTATTCTCAATCTCATTCCATTCCTTAATTTATTGTATTGCTGTCTAAATTCATTTCAAGATAGCAATTGTCACCTTATAAAAAAGAGTTCAAACTTTTGAAAAGGAGTATTTTACACATCTATTAACCGCAAAATATTAGGTTAGTATTACTCTATCCCCACAATGTATATACAATATAAATTTGGACAAATTTCACAAATAGTCTCTATTGTTACTATTTTGTCTCAGTTTAGTCCTTATTGTTCCATTTGTCTCAATTTAGTCCCTATTATTTGTAAAAAAATCTTAATTTGATCCCTTCCGTCAAATAAGGGTTAAATCTAACAGAAAGTTGGTCACGTGCACCGCACGTGACCACGGTCTCAGGGGCAGTTTTGGAATATAACAATAAAAGTTCAATTTAGTCCTCAATGTTTTGAAAAAGTTTCATTTGAGTCCTCAATGTTTTAAAAAAATTTCAAATAAGTCCTCAATGATTTAAAAATATTTCGAATAAGTCCTCAATGTTTTAAAAATATTTCAAATAGGTCCTCAATGTTTTAAAAATGTTTCAAATAGATCCTCAATGTTTTAAAAATGTTTCAAATAAGTCTTCATTATTTTAAAAATGTTTCAAATAAGTCCTCAATGTTTTGAAAAGATTTCAATTAAATCCTTACTGTTCTATAAAGTTGAAAATAAACCCTTAAGGTCCCCCATCTCTTAAACACACAAGGTTTGGGTGGTTAACAAGGAGGAAATAGACTTGTATTGATAGATGTAGCTCAAAAAATTTAGTCGAGTTAGCTTTTAACTAATAAGTGATAGATAACTAAGATAGCGTCCGCGAAACCAAATTCGAATTTGTCAAAACCAAAATTAGGGAAGTCACAATACGTAAACAAAGAGGCAGAATAAGGACACAATATACGTTATCAACTACAGACCTTTAGCATTTTTTATTTGAATACCTGTTATGAAAACAATCATAAACACCACAACATTAGAAAAAATTATGTTTCTTCATCCTTAATCCAAAAAAAACATAACAATAATATCATCAAAGCATCAGTCATAAAAGCCTGTCATAATCCCATAACCTGTCATAAAAAAAAGTCATTAAATATGGTTAAAGTCATTACATTTAGCTGTCATAGTCCCATCCATATACAAAAATCAGCTTTACATATCCTGTCATAATCCCATCCATCTACAAAAATATCCATCAGTCATGTCATAACCTATTTGTAACCCATCCACAAAAACCATTGGGATGACTAACTTTGTTCATAGCATGTTCATTCATCAATATGAACAAAGTTACAAAAAATATCCATCAGTCCTGTCATAACCTATTTATAACCCATCCACAAAAACTACTGGGTTGACTAACTTTGTTCATACCATGTTCATTCATCAATATGAACAAAGTAAGGACTTAATTGAAATCTTTTCAAAACATTGAGGACTTATTTGAAATATTTTATTGAAGACCTATTTGAAATATTTTTAAAACATTGAGGACTTATTCGAAACATTTTTAAAATATTGAGGACTTATTTAAATTTTTTTTAAAACATTGAGGACTCAAATGAAACTTTTTCAAAACATTGAGGACTAAATTGAACTTTTATTGTTATATTCCAAAATTGCCCTTGAGACCGTGGTCACGTGCGGTGCACGTGACCAACTTTCTGTTAGATTTAACCCTTATTTGACGGAAGGGACCAAATTGAGATTTTTTTACAAATAATAGGGATTAAATTAAGACAAATGGAACAATAGGGACTAAACTGAGACAAAAGGGTAACAATAGGGACTATTTGTGAAATTTGCCCATATAAATTTTGTCCCTTAATGTTTATTTTATATTAGTTAAAACTCCTTACATGATTTAGGTAATGAAAATGCCCCCTGCAACCGTTAAAAAATATACAATTATACAAAAATGTCCCTTTATAGCCGTTAAAAAAAATACACGAATGTGCAAAATACAACAATAAGCAAATTTTTGTTGAAGAGAGAAGTTAGGGTATACAACTGCAGAGTGTGATAGCCAAATAAAAAAGACAGGCCTACATACCTTTAGCTGAATTCAAGAAATGTGATGCTACCTCTGTAATAAGGAAGAGGCAAATTCTACAAATCGAACTGTATTAATAGACTTTAATTAAATTATATTACTACCATTAAAAAAGACAATGTCATTTATATAATTCTTGATGGATTTACATAATTTACGATATATTTTTCTTATCCTTTCTTCCAATCAGAAACTATATAAAGCTGTAATGTTGTGACGCAGAACTTCAAGAAAGAAAGAAAAGCATCAAAGTGCAAACTAAAGAAATGTCTTTTTCTCGATCACTTGCCTTGCTTGTCATCTGGCTTGCATTTCTATCCGGCTGCTCTGCCGATTTAATTGATGATGTTTGTACCAAAACACAAAATCCATCTTTGTGTAATGAAGTTTTAAGATCTGCTCGTCATCGCGAGCCGAACCTTATTGTTCTTGGCCAGATAGCATTTTCCCAGGCACAAGACTATATACCCTTAAACTCCAAGCCTTTCTTCAGTCACTAAGTAACGCAGCAACTGATCAGGAACTGAAGCGCCGATACATTGTTTGCTCGTCGGACATGGAAATCGCCCTTGAAAGGCTTTCTAAGAGCAACAATTACTTTCATGCTAAAGACTATCTTAAAATGCTTAACGAGATTACTGGACCCATTGGAGCACTGAGTTTTGAGGCCTTGTGTGACAAATTATTTGAAATACCACCAAGTGAACCTATCTTACTTGAGAAAACTAATCAGAAAGCAAGAGACCTCGCCAGTATTGTTGCGGCAGTTGCAAATGCTCTATTGGGGCACTAGCTAGCCATAAAATCTTGAAAATATACTTGGATGTGAAGAACACCAATTAAAAATTGAAATTGAAGTGGAATGCACTTTAGATGTGAAGGATGCAACTTGATAAAAAATAAATAATATTTAGATAAGTTGATGTTTGGAAACAAAATGCTATTATAGTATTTGAATCAGTTCATCTTCTTTTCTTTACATTATTGAAAAACATATGCAATCTAGCAAAAGTAGGAGCATGCGGAATCCATAGATTCACACTACTGTAGAGAACTTCATAAGGACTAATATATGTATATATACATATATTAGAGAGAGGATCCAAATGAGGAATCCGTAAAAAGAATGTAAAACAAGCATTATTTCATAACCATAAAATAGTTATTGGAAGATGTTAGAAAATGCGAGAGATCTGGAGATCTATTATTGTGTGTAACATCTTGAGTGATGTACAATATTTTAGGGCTCCCTTAAATTTAAAAAAAAAATGTTAGAAAATCATTGAAGATTTTTTTTTTTTTAATACATTGTCGAAGAAATTATATGAAATACTATGGGAATAATCATGCAATCATTGTCAACAATTTTTAACAAAAACTCAGTTAACCAACTATAATTCGATTACAAAAGTAAAAATACATATACTCTGGCTAGGGATATATTGAAAAAGAAAAATTACAACTACGTCGAATTACGTGTTAAGATAATTGGGGTTCTATCCTAAAATCAATTGGTGGTGTTGAGTAGAGTAGCCCAGGATCTTATAAGGTGGTCTTAGAATTTATGATTTTTCTATGTAGGATAAGTGTATATTTTAACACTCCCCCTCACATGTGATTTGATTTAATAGATATCACATGTGAAAGATTGAATTACACACATGGAAAGGGCTGCATGTGGAAGAGATTGAACACACGTAGAAGATTAAACATGCGTGGAACACACGCGAAAGATGAAGAATGCTAGATTATGGGCCTAGATCTGATACCATGTTAAGATAATTGGGGTTCCATCCTAAAACCAATTGGTGTTAAGTGGAGTAACCCAAGATCTTATAAAATAGTTATATAATTTATGATTTGTTTATGTGAAAAAAGTGCATATTCTAACATTACGCAAGTCCAATCTCCTCACAATAAAACCACCAACCAAACAATTATTCATGCCCTATATTTTAATAAACAAATCCAACAAGGCTAATAATATTAGTATCATTTTCAATTCCCACGTAATCAATGTTAATGAAAATCTCAAGATCATATGCACCATATGTGAATAAGGTATTCTAGATAGTGAGAAGGTCCTTTCTCTCTACATATCCTACTTAAGCAAACAGTAAAAAGAATTTTGCAATTTACTTGCACTTGGAAGAGAAATTAAGAAAGCCAATATTCGTCTTTCTTTGCTTCCGGTATGATACAATGAGTACGACTCTATGCCACTCATTTTAATTTCATGTTATTTTTTCTCCGCATTTTTAGCCAATTACTGAAAGTAACTCTCCATTTCCTAACTACATTAAAATGCATAACATCCCACAGTTAAATGTGCTATTTGATGCAGCAACTTCAAAATATTAATTTCAGTTACAATTTTTCCAATATTTTTCATTTTTTATAAAATTCTTGCATGTTACAATCTTAGAGTAATTTGTTGGTGAATTTACATTATTTCATCAGTCAAACAAAGACGCTGATGATTATATATCTTTCTTATTATTTCTTACAGTAGACACTACATAAAGTTGTCGCTTCAAGAAAGAAGAAAACATCACAGAGAGCAAGAAGAGACATGGGTATTTCTTCTTCCCAATCACTTCTCTTGCTTGTCCTTTGGCAAGCATTCGTATCTGGTTGCTTGGCCGATTTAATTAATAGCTGATGTATGCACCAAAGCACAAAATCCATCTTTATGCAATCAAGTTCTAAGATCTGCTCGTCATCGCGAGCCGAACCTTACTGTTCTTGGCAAGATAGCATTTTCACAGGCACATGCAAGACTTTACCCTTACACTCAAGGCCTTTCTTCAGTCTCTAAGTAGTGTAGCAACTGATCAGGAACGGAAGCGCCGATACATTGTTTGCACGTCGGGCATGGATATTGCACTTGGAAGGCTTTTTAAGAGCAATAACTACTTTGAAGCTAGAGACTATAAACACATGCTTAAGGAGTTAACTGGATCCATTAGAGCCCTGAGTGTTGAGGCCTTTTGCGACAAATTATTTGAAATACCACCAAGTGAAGCTATCTTACTGAAGCAAGCTAATCAGAAAGCAAGAGATCTCGCCAGTATTGTTGTGGCAAGAGGTGGCATTTAGGCTGGGCCGACATAGGTCCAACACACAAAAATTCAAACCCAGCCTAGCTCAGTAGGTAGTGGACTCGACTTGGCCCAACCCACCACATATATGTGGACCGAGTTGGGTCCTATAATTTCTGACCTAGCCCATTTAAGTCCAGGCCCATTTGAGTTCAGGCCCAGCTCAACCCAATCTATGAGCCTAGCCCAGCTTAAAGCACAACCCAACACAGGCCCAGCTCGAGCTCAGATAAGGCCTATCTCGAGCTCAACTCGATTTCAACACAAATTAAGCACAATTTCAACTCACTTATTAAAAGAAATTAAAATATTATACTTTATGTATATAATGCAAATCGTAGTAACTATTTATTTTAAAAACAAACTAGCAAGTCGTAGTAATTATATTTTTTTAACAAACTAATAATAAAAAGTAGAAAATGTATTTCTTAAGTTAATATTAAATGACTTATTATCAAACATTTTTTTATAATATTGCAAGTTTGCAACTTGCAACTTTAAATCCCTTCATATAATTTTTTTTAAAAGATCTTAGGTACAATTTTTTTTACAAGTTTTATAATTGTACATATAATTTTTCCTATAAATAATTAGTAACAGTGCTTTAGTCACTTAGTATATTCAACTTTATTTTACTACAAGTCTACAACATTATATATAACTATGTCCATGGAAGAATAAAATCTTTTACCACGATTACATTCGTTAGAAGTTTGGAATTATCTTACGTACTTTAAAGAATATGGGTATGTAATTTGTAACTATTATCAACATCAATTTATATTTCTACATAAATTTGATATTATCAATTTACAGTAGCTTTCCTCAAGCATTTATGTAATGTTTTATTTTCATATTTATATTACTAATGTACTTGTGTCTCATTAACTGGTAGTTTGTTATGTTGTGTTGTATTTTATCGTTTAAGTTAATTATTAATATTATCAATCAACTTATGTACTATTTTGTTAATAGTCAAATTAACTTTCCTTAAAAAAAATAAGTTTAAATTTTAATATATATGTATATAGGCTAGCCCAGTCCAACCCAGCTCAGCTCGTGACTCGTGATAGCGGGCTCGTGGGCCGAGCTAGGTTCTATATTCTAAAGGCTCAGCTCGGCCCACCAAACATATGTGCCGAGTCGGGCTCAATTTTCTTAACACACAATTCGATCAGGCCGTATCAAACCGTGCCGAGCTAGCCCAAATACCACCTCTAGTTGTGGCAGTCGCAAATGCTCTATTGGGACACTAGTAAAAAAATCTATAAGATATACTGAAATGTAGTGATTGCTTTTAGAGCAGTGGTATCAGTCTTAGTTTTGTATCTCTTGGGAATGCTCAATCAAAATTCAAAACCTTCATGATGCCAATTTTTTTTTTGGGCGTAACATTAGGATGTTTTCTGTTCTATATATATTTAGCATAAAACCATTCTCATGTTTATCGTGAAGCTAATTTTCGAGAGGACTGACTCGCCAACTTTGGATTATAACTGTCCGTTTAGGTAGCAAACGGTGAAATCTATACCACATTCATTGCTCATTCTCTTAAAGAAAGACAAGAGGGGTGAAATATCCCTAAAGTATGATGGTTTTGTAACCCGACCTAACCTTCCTTAATTTTTGGCGAAGTAATTTATTTATTTGTCTGTTTATTTTAATTTGACAAACATTGGTTTGTCTAGGTCCTCTTCATGATCATTGGCTAGAAAATTCTCTAAGGTGAAGATTGGTATGTTGTAGCGGGTTGAGAATAAAATGATATTTTTGGCTTTATTCTGATTCTCATGTTTGATATGAAGTAATAAACCTGGAAATCACATTTTCTAGGCAATTCGATTCCTCATAGTTTAGAATTACCCATCCCTAACAAAAGCACATGCAATTAGCTAATTCTCATTTTTTGGGAATAAACCCATCTGTCAAATGACCAAAATTTATGTTAATATCTTAAAGTAAAATAAATATAATAATATTAGTAATAGTCATCATCATAAATAATAGATAAACAATAATAACCTTATCAATTAATAAACATACTATATACATGGTACAAAACCTATTTCTCGAATGGCCAAGATACCTTTTAAAAAGTAGCATTTTACAAAATTATCTTTGTTAGAAAAAAAAAATAATAATCAGGTAATTACTATTATAATAAGAAAGAATAATCTTAATAATTAATATCTACGTACATATTATTGTTTTAAAAATAAACATAAACATAGTAAGACTAAGGGTAATTCTAAAATAACAAATAATTGACATATTTTATATAATAACAAAAGGTAATCATATCATTTTATACAAGTCATTCGTAACACTACTCTGGTATACTAGCAACTAAACATGAATTTTGAATCAATACATTCAATCTGTATAATAAGGAAGAATTAAATTCTAAAATTGAAAGTTGGAGCGTGGATATCATCTTTGTAGATGTTAAAAATCATAGAGTTTTATCCTAAAATCAATTGGTACTAAGTGGAGTAGTCCAGGATCTTATAAGGTGATTTTAAAATTTTTGATTTTTTATGTGGACAAGTGTATATTCTAACACTTCTCCTCATGTGTGATGTGATTTGAGAAGGGTTACACGTAGAAGATTGAACACATGTGGTGGATGAATACACATGGAAGATTGAATACACATGAGACATACGTTAAATACTGAATACAAGTGTGACCTAATTTTGAGATGAGTCATATATAAACACGCGTGGAAGATAACACATTGCATGCGGAAGATAAATAAGACTAGACTATAAACCTAACTCTGATACCATATTAAGAATCGTGAATAAATCTCTCTCTAATAGTTTAAACTTTTAGCGGTCACTTCATATGGTATTAGAGTCTAGGTACCAAAATGTGTTGAATTTAAAAATCACAATCACTCATCTAAAAATATTAAAATTGTCCAAGTACTTGCACTTAAAAATTAATTTTATCATTTGTGGAAGTGTGTTTAGAATAATAAATAATATAATAAATCTCTCTCTAGCAACTTAAACTTTTAGATAAAATGATCACTTAATAATAAACAACATATATTATTAACTTTGATTTGATTTCTACCATCCTAAAAAAACAATGTAATGTAGGCGAGATATTGGATTTATCTTAAGGAGAATTTACATAAATTTCATGTGAAACAAAGACACTGCTGATTAATTATATTTTTTTAATTATTTCTTGAAGCAGAAACTATATAAAGTTGTCTGTCACATCAAAGTGCAAAGAAGAGCGATGGCTATTTCTTTTTGCCAATCACTTGTCTTGCATGTCCTTTGGCTAGGCGCATTTCTCTCTGGCTGCTCCGCGGATTTAATTGCTGATATTTGCTCCAAATCCTTTAATCAATCTTTATGTAATGAAGTTTTAAGATCTGCTCATCAACGTGATCCAAACCTGGTTATTCTTGCCAAGATAGCACTTTCACCAACAGAAGACCATGTGCTTTGTTAAAAGTTGTGCAGTATAAGTATGGATTAATTTCACAGTAAGATGACTAATATGCTTAATTAATAAAGTTATGTGATCAAGACTAAACAGAGGATGCAATAATCTGGTGTAGAGTGATTCTATTACAACTCTGTTACAGGCGATGTTGCAACATTAACTGAAATATTTGTTCTATCACAGACCGTTAACAAACTGTTTCTCTAGTTGCTTAGTTAGTTTATTCCACTTAATATTCCAACATGAGTAGTAATAGTAAACAACAGCGGAAATAATAAAGTTATAACAGTAATAAAGAACACCAAGATTTAACGTGGTTCAACCGTGCAGTCTACGTCCACGAGACCTCCCCTGGTCCAACAAACCTGTTCATTAAGAAACAACAAGTTACAACATCAATGGACTTATACAAGTAAAAACTCCCTCTTGACCTTTGACGCTTAGATGAAGAACTCCTTAACGAATTTCGGTTTGGCGAGCTCCCCTCGACTTGTAACGTTCTCTTCCGAGAACTATACCTTCTTCTCCCGAAGAATGAATAAAAGAGACAGTAAACTAATCACTCAAAGACTCATACAAATTGCTTATGATTGACTGTCAAATAAAACAAAATTGCAACACTTAATACAATCAAGCACTAGAGCTCAGATCGTGTTGCAACATCACTCGGAACACCAAACAGAAAACTCTCTTGTATTTTCTCTTGTTGCTCTCTGTTTCTGCCTACCTTTTCTGCCATGATTGCTGTTATATAAATACAAGATTGCTGCTGCATATTATTTTGGGCTGCAAGAAAAGCCTTTACTAATAAAACTCTATTCTTCTTTTCCTTGTGAATATGCAATAAATATCATTCCTTAATTAGCACAAATCTTCTTCTCATATGGTAAGTTACCATAAAATTTTTCCTGCATAATATAAAAGGTAAAAACACAAGTATGGTAATATCATAAGTTTTGCAAAACAGAGCCAATCAATAAATGCCTTAATAATCTTCAATCAATTAATCAATTGCCAATCAAGTTAATTGGCTCAACAATCTCCCCCTTTGGCTTTGTTTTGGCAAAACCCTGATATCACAATCAATGTACCCTCCTATTGCCCAAGTGCAAAAAGACAGATGTAACAAATGAACATCCTTGGTGCAACATTTAGTAGAACAGCAGTATTAGAGCAATGATCAGCTTGTTGCAACATGCAGTGGAACACATATAGAAATATTATCAGAGTAGAAAACATAGTGCTCCTATAAAAGATAGCACTCATGTTGCAACAGATACTAAACAACCATGTATTGAACTATCAGACACACAAGAGCTAACCAATAGCAGCACAACAGCTAAGCAGTAGCAGTTAGTAGCAGCACAACATATTTATCTCCCTTTTTTTGCCAAACCAAAGGCAAAGAAGCAGAAGCAGAAGCAGAGTATCAGAACAATAAAGCTAGCAAAATAAATGATCAGCAACCCAGATAAGGATGTATCAGAGTAAAGATGATTTTGTTTCAACAGTCAGTTACAGCATAATGAAAATATAGATAAGAAAGTATCAAAGCAGCAAAGATAATGACCCTGCAAAAAATAATAACCCAAAGATAATAATCATGTTGCAAAAAAGTCATAGCAAAATCAATAGCATATTCTCCCTCTCGAACAATAATCAGCACGCAGTAATAGCAATATCATAGTGTAACGCCCCAACTCGACCCCCCTTAAGATCAGTCAGGACGCAACGAAATTTCGCCAGTATAACGACTGTAACCCAGATACCGAGGCTCTAAACCAACCTCTTCGCAACTCATACATCCAACTCCACAAATTATTCAACAATTAAACAACACAACCACAATATACATTAAACATTCTTTTACCATTACATCCATAGGTTATACGCCTCTGTTCCAACATCATACATTTACTATATAACATATATTTTCTCAAAATAGATTATAACCAATCTAGCAATCTAATCATGTTCCAAAACAAGACTACTAAGCTAGCAACATTTAATTCATTATCTTTACAACATCTTATACATCATAAACTTCTAAGTAAATACAAAACATCCAGTTTTAATATACAAGATAACAAAAGAGAACTACATCTCAGATATCAAGGACAAGACTTTGGCATATAGGACTTGTCCACATAAAGCACATTCTCAGCTTCCTGAGGCACGTACCCGTATTCTTGTTCTGTAACACCTGTATGCATGCAATAATTGAGAGTGAACTTATATAAAACAAGCCCAGTGAGGATTCGATAGATCTCTAACAGTATTTACTATATTGCTTGTAATAATCCTTTGAGCAGTAAACACACAACAATCATCAATAACAATATAAGCACATTAACTATAATGACCAATCAATAAGGAATACTCTAGTTAGTGTAGCTCCAAACGCCATCATGATCTCAACCGTTCTTCTTATAACTCCCCACTACTCACGCACCCGAGGTATCTCTCTAGCCCCTCCCTCCATGATACCTCCGTCATGCGAGCTGGGGGTAGCCTATGGTAGTCATGCCAGTTTCAACCCGATAGCCCGATGCTGCCCGAGAGGTGGCATACACATACCAAGACTCAGCAATAGTAATAATCATTCAAATCTCAGGAGGACAACCTTTCACGTTGACTATCTCCCGGTTCATCAATAATCAATTATCACAGGATGACAACAAAGTAGGTTGCCTATCTCCCAGTTCAACAATAATCAATCAATAATCATAAATTCAACAACATAACAACAACTAATTAATTAAACAACAAACAACTAAGTTAGATGACAAAGTAGGTCACCCAACTTAACATGCATTAGACACACAACCAAACCCTAATCTAACCATCAACAACTCACAATTCAATCACTCAAGCACCACCCAAACATCCAAAGGCATAATTCAACATTTTAAAGAAAGACAACTCAAACTTCTAAAAGTCATAACTTACATTTTACTAATCCGATAACCTCCAAACCAGTTTCTAACACTCACCCACTCAATCAACAACATTCACCCCCTCGGAAACCAACCATAAGCCATCCACATCAAGCCCAACAACCCTAAAACCCTAATGCATCAAGGCTGAAATTTATGGACTTTCTCACCGACATTGCAATCAAAATTTCGGCACTACAACATTATTACCACGTATTTAACAACCTTTTACAAACTAACAGCAAGTAATTCCAACTACCACAACTCCAGATATTCAACAGATAGCCAACAACTCAACTTTTAATACCCGAAAAATAAAATTCATGCTACAACGGTTCAAATATTATATGAACACATATAAACGATCCTTAGCATGCACTAAGCAATAATATAACATCAATTCAACTTTTTAACGGTTCAAAATTCAATTATATGCAAAAATATAAAAATAACATTTTGAGATCTAGAATTTTCTCTCACCTTTGATGTGTTTTGATGTAAGAAATATGTAGAATGGATGCCCAACAAGTGAAATCAAGATTTGAATGAAGTGATTTGGACTTGAATTGCAAAATCTATGTGAAAAATATTTTGAAAAACCTTGAAAATGCCTTCTTTCTTCTCCCTCATGGATTTTCGGTAATGTGTGTATTTTTTGAGTGTGTTTGCTTTGTTTTTAATGTGTGTTGATGATATAAACTTAAGGTCAACAAAATTTGCAAAGTCAAGTTAGTATTATTAGTTTTTTAACTAGTATTTTTAGTCTTTTAATTGTTTTTAGACTATTTTTGCTTACCCAAATACAATTAACACTTAGACTATTTTTAAGTACAGTAGAACCTCTTTAAATTAATAGTGTTGGGATTATCAAATTCTATTAATTTAACGAGATATTAATTTATCGATAAATTAATAACTATTAATTAATAGAGATATTTTTTATTTTTTTGGCTTTATAGTAAACATATTATAATTATAATGTCTTTTTTTGAAAAGTAACTTGTATTTTTTCGGTTCAATTTGAAAAGATAAGTAATGAGAATAGAAGATAAAATTTAATTTAGTAAGATTAGAAAAAAAAATTATAATCTCGTATCCAAGTCCTTGTAGGATTAGGATGAGAACTAATTTCTCTAATTTTGTATCCTAATCCTTGTAGGATTATCTCGATTTTTCTCTTTAAATAATTAAATATGAGATTTATCTAAATTTGAAGTTCAACAAAAGACAAGCTACTCTTGATTCATATTTTAAGAAAATCTCATAGTCAATTTATTATGTACTTTTTAGTTAATTATTAATTTATGAAATATTTAAATTAATAAAATACAAATGAATTTTTTTTAAATGTATTATCTTATAATTTTATCGAATTTATCAACTTTTTACATTGGTCCTAAGTCGGGACCGAACATTTTTATTAATTAAAAGAGATTATTAATTTATCGAGTATTAATTTAAAGAGGTTCTACTGTAGTATATTTTTAGTTGACAACAAGTTTCACATGCATAGACTTACACCCGACTTGGTTAAAAACTCGATTTTTACAAAAGAAGGTGAAAAGTCATATTATTTATTTTCAAATGTCTTTTGAATGAACGATTAATTTAAAATCATTTAATACCACATATAAATAAATTTATAATAATATATACTAGGTCAACGAAAGTCAATGCAAGAATCGGGTTTAGAAAAAATCACTATTTGGCAAAAAATGCTACTTTTCGCCCGAAAAGTCTATTTAAATTACTATTCCGTTTCAGAATTAATTTTTATCAAACATGGGTTTATTAATAATAGAGGACTAGGTCTTAAGACGTTTAAAACACCCGTGTAAATTTTTTAGCGGACGTACGTTCAAAATACTATTCACAAAAATCAACGATAAAATTTGCCATGCCGTTTTTGATGAAAATTTCTTGAATGCACACATAGCATGTATTAGGAATATAAATCACATATTTAGCACATTCTAACTCATATAACACATAAACAGGTCAAATCACGCAAATCGAGGCAAAGACACGCAAATCGAGGTAAAGACGAAAACTGAGGTTTCACATTCTCCCCCCCTTAAAACAATTGCATCCGCGCAATTATCGAACTGACAAACAATTAAATCCTCAATCGTTACACTTAACAATACTTCTTTTAGTTCCCATTTATCTCTTAGGATGACACATAACCAAAGACCTCAAAAGAACAAACTCTGTTGACTGCAAGATGATTATCATAATTTCAAGACAATCTTCAATTCATAATTCTCTCCCACCTAATATCATATTGCATATGAAAGAAATCGTAACTCTAAAGTCTTAGCATGACACCACTATTTATCAATCATCCCCTATTACACAAAAGAGCTCTATGAACACCCCGAGGGTTTAAAAACTCATTCACGATAACATGAATGATTACTGATCAAATGAATATCTCAAAAGTGACATTGGTCAGAATATGGCTCTTATGAAATTTATAAGGAAATAAGAATATGGAAAGTCATATTCGAGCCAACAATCAAGGGAACAAGAGGTCAAACAAGGTAGATAATCAATAGGCTAATAGTTTAATAAGAAAGCATGATAACTAAGATAAGGAATGTCTCAGCACCTATCTGTTAAATAAGTACGAACAAAGGATGATGACGGATCAAAACAGTGCTGAGTATGTTGAACAAACATTCCTGAACATGTAAACATTTCAATTCTCGATGATTGTTCAAGGAACCAAAAAGTAAGTTGTACTTGAGGCGAAATGAAATTAAGAAACAAAAGATGATTAATTCAATAGAAAACATGAGTGACAAGAGTATCTCAGCACGCAATACCAAAGAAGTACGAATAAGAAATGATAACAACAGGACAGTGCCGAGTACTTCGAGTAATCAATTACAAGAAAAGTAATGGCTCAACATTTAATAATAAAACAATATGATTAACAAGGATCAACAAGAATGACAATGATGTACCTAAGTAAGGAGTACATCAAGCCAGTGAAATTCGAATAAGTAAAATGGTATACCAAAGATGAAATTACTACCAAATGAACAGTAATATGATGAAATAAAATACGAAACCAATGGCTAGATATATAGAATGAAATATAGAAGTCTCAAACCTTAATTCCAATAAGCGACATTGCTATAAGAAGCAAATATGAATGTTAAGAATAGAAACAATATCAAATGAGTATAGGTTCCATTAATCCAATAAGCAAACTTTCAAGAAACAATTGATATGCTAGAAAAGTGTAACTATCTCTCAAATAAGTGAGAATATAGTAGAAAAGAATAATAAGACCAATAGAATTAGGAAGCACAAAAGAGGTATCCCACCTACACATTTAAACACCAACAAGTCAAATCCTACAATCTATCTCCCTTCAAAACAAGACACTAAGGAGATCTAGAGAACCTGAGGAGTCATACCAATTACCGAACAAGCTAAATCACTCCAAAATTTACATTCCGCACCAGACCAATCACTAAACAAGATAAATCACCGATTACCCAACAAGATTCACTAATAAAGACTCTAAAATCTAATAACACAATACATATTCATATTAACCCATTATAACACAAACGAAACCTCAATCAACAATTTAGAAAGTCATACCACCTAGAACTAAAAAGCTTGATGTAGGCAAGTAAATGTTCAGTCACCAAAATGCATTCTTATTTCCTCAAATAATTCTATCTCCCAACAATTACATCTTCGAACAAAGTAACTTTAGTCAGGAATCACTCCAATTGTCTCCAAGGTTTAAAGATCAAAACTCCAAAATATCCATTAATAATATAGTAATCCCAAATAATATCCACTTATTGAACAGGGTTCTATGGTCGGTCCGTGACCCCTGGATGCCTCCGCGCGAGCAGTGGTGGACGAAGCAGAAGCGAGAATGTCAGCTTGAGTAACGCAAACATTGGTGAGAATCTAATGCCCCGAAAATATTCACATGTTATACCACACTTCATTCCATTCACAAATATATATCACTAATTCCTCTAATAAATTCATTCTAAAATAACCTCAAGGAAGTATAGTCTGAGTTGAGACTCCAAAAGTGTCTAATCACAACTTCACGGAAACCTCAGCTTATGATCCATCTCCAAGTAACAACAAGTTAAACATGGCAACAAAAGTAATTATAATCATCAAGATACATTGCTATTTCTTCGAACAACTTCATTCTCGCTAAAGGAACATCAAGAACAGATCCATTAAACTGAGACTAAAATTCATAAACATAATAATTAAAATCTCACTGATAAACTACTAGAATAATAATAATTCAAAATTAGGGCCTACCTCTATTTCCGAAAACTCTTGCAGTCATCCTTGACATTAAAAGGTCACTCACGAGTTAAAACATGTATACAACTATATCATATGAAAGACAAGTACAACGTAATGCGCAATTATCATACAATGCAACATTATCACATAACACACAATTCAGCACATAAGAAGTAAATATCACCTAAGCAGGTTATATCACGTAAGCAAGTTATAAGCTATTAAAGTCACATAAGCAACAAATTTCACATAAGGCAAGTTGATCACGTAACTCACATTGGTCACTTAAAGTACATTGAGCACCTAAAGCACATTGTTTCACATAAGCTGGTTATAAACAATTAAAACCACATAAACAACTAACTTCACACAAGACACTTCGATCATATAAAATACATTTGTCACATAATACACATTAATCACATAATGCATATTAACTATAACACATTGAGTACGTAAGACACGTTATCATATAAAACATATTGACCACATTAGTTCACTTAACACATAAAGCATATTGATCACATAAAAAGTTAGACACATAAGTAAATTAATCACATAAACATATTAACATATGTTTCACTTTTCTTTCACTTAATACATACTTGCATGCTTAGACCACTACCCACATTCCGAGGATACCCCGGCTGACAGTTAAACATTCACTCTGATACCACTTAATGTAATGCCCCAACTCGACCCCCCTTAAGATCAGTCAGGACGCAACGGAATTTTGCTAGTATAACGACTGTAACCCAGACACCGAGGCTCTAAACCAACCTCTTCGCAACTCATACATCCAACTTCACAAACAATTCAACAATTAAACAACACAACCATAATATACATTAAACATTCTTTTACCATTGCATCCATAGGTTATACGCCTCCATTCCAACATCATACATTTACTATATAACAAACATTTTCCTAAAATAGATTATAACCAATCTAGTAACCTAATCATGTTCCAAAACAAGACTACTAAGCTAGCAACGTTTAATTCATTATCTTTACAACATCTTATACATCATAAACTTCTAAGTAAATACAAAACATCCAGTTTTAATATACAAGATAACAAAAGAGAACTACATCTCAAATATCAAGGATAAGACTTTGGCACATAGGACTTGTCCACATAAAGCACATTCTTAGCTTCCTAAGGCACGTACCCGTATTCCTGTTCTGTAACACCTGTATGCATGCAATAATTGAGAGTGAACTTATATAAAACAAGCCCAGTGAGGATTTGATAGATCTCTAACAGTATTTACTATACTCCTTGGAATAATCATTTGAGTAGTAAACACACAACAATTATCAATAACAATATAAGTACATTAACTATAATGACCAATCAATAAAGGATACTCTAGTTGGTGTAGCTCCAAACGTCATCACGATCTCAACCGGTCTTCTTGTAACTCCCCATTACTCATGCACCCGAGGTACCTCTCTAGCCCCTCCCTCTATGACACCTCCGTTATGCGAGCTGGGGGTAGCCTATTGGTGTGTTGTCGCAGACAATCAAAAATAAAACATGTACTCTGAAAAATATATGTAGTAGTGTAAGTAAGGATCGCTCCCACAGAGAGTACCTAGCCTAATTTTATGTTACGTAAACAAGGTTGGGGGGTTTGAGTATATAAAGAAAACTTAAGAAAAATTACTGAATTTAAAAATATTGAATTTAATCAAGAAGACGAACCTTAGTCTAAGTCAATATCCACCATCGGAATCTTGTAACTAATCATTGATGCAAATATATATCAATTCAAACTTTAAATATTCATCGTTGGAATTATTTTCCTATCTCTCCTTAGTCGTAGTTAATTAGAATACACGCGACCTAATTAACCCTAACCACTAAACAACCTCAGTCACGCGCTAAAGGTTTAATCTAGTAGCAGCCTTAAGAACTAGAGAGATCGATGAAGCTAAACAACACAAGCACATGCAGTTGCATTTAATTTAGTTGAACGTTCTTCCTAAAATCTAATAATCTCTGACGCAACAAATTATTAAACCTTAGTTGCTTCGCAAATTAGAGGGATCAAACAATTACGGATTTGATATCTAACTTAGTAGTAGATTATAATGAATAATAAACTAGTTGGCCACCCTAGCAATTAAACGAAAGAATCATATAAATAAAACAGAAGAACATTCAATACTTAAAGCATAAATTGAACAGTAAAAACTAATTAGATCTCACTGTTTTCTTGATTCTGAGGCTTCAATTCCCTTCGACCAAGAATAAAAGTTTTAGCCACGCAGAGCCATAAAGAAATTTTGAAGGAGAAAAAGGGAAAGAAAAAGAGGTGGTCCAAATCTTATGATTTCTCCCCTTATTTATAGTTTGTGAAGCCTACCAAATCCCCTAAGATAATGGAATCTTAATCTAAATAGAATAAGAAAATATTAAAGGTGAAGTAAACTCCTAATATAACTAGGAAAACCTAAAACAACTAGAAAAAGTCCTAATACAATTAGGATAGCTAAAATAGTTGAAATTTTCGTGCACCACATCCTCCACTATCAACTAGAAGCTTCTAGATAAAGAATATTTCAGAACATTAAACAGCACAGGTGCAGCAAATTCACGTCCAATTTCAGCTTTGATGCATCCTTTATTTCTCAAAACTCAAAACATAAAAGTTGTATATCTTCTTCTTGGCTTTCCAGAACATCTTGAATTGCCTCAATCAGAGTTCGGATGAGAGAGTTATGACCAAAACACGTAACAGTGTCGGAGCTGTCTAGAATTGCGTGATTTAACTTCGTTTTACACTTAACGCCTCTATTTGCATCCTAAATCAAAATATAAAAATAATGAGTGTATTTAGGCATCAAATAGGTGTAAAAGATTAAACATTAATGGTGAGAAATTTGACATTTTGCATTCTTATCAAATTCCCCCATACTTAACCTTTGCTCGTCCTCAGGCAAAACTCAAATTTTCAAGAATACCAAAGTTGCAGTGCCATCAACAAAGAACAACCAATCTCTTCAAAACTCATAACACATCATGAACAAACATTCTTAACCAACTTATAATTCCTTAGTAAGAACTCTCACTCGAAGATGGAGTAACAGAATACGTAGACCCTCACAGAGATAAACGCTCGACTCTCATGTGTTTGAAGGGTATGTGTTTCGCTCAAATCCATTCCAATGAAAATGATCTTCCATAGGCTTGCATATCTTCTCATTCTCCACCACTAAGATCATATGCATAACACAAATCATAAGGACTTTTCAAGGGTTGAACGGGGCTTAAGGACAAAGATGAGAAATATTTGAAAATGTAGCTCAAAAGCCATCGAAACTAGCGGAGCAAAAAAAAAGAAAAAGAAATCAACTCAAGCTCGAATATGTAAAATATGTCAAAACCAATCACTTCATTCAATAGCTTCCACCTTCGTATATATCATGTATAAACATAACCCTTCCTTAGAATTTTTAGGAAGAATTTGAACATGGACAGTTTAAAAGAAATTTCTTCCATCACTTCCTTTCTTCCTGGTCTTTTTTTTTTTACTTTTTTAATTGTTTTTTTTTTATTCTTGTATTTTTTTTCCTTCTTTTTTTCTTATTATTTTTCACCAAAACTATGTCAACAATGGAACTCACAAATTGAGAACGAAAACATGTTCCATTTCACCAGTCATAGCCATACCATAAATTCAGACACCTCCACACTTATTTCTTGCACACCCATACATATCATAATGTTGAACAATGCTCCACTAGTCCTAAGGCTTGGGTAAATACATTGTTTTTCGAGTTTAAAGCTTGTAACATGGGTTCACAATAAACAACGTTAATAAGGCTCAAAGGGGACAAAAGGAAAAATTAAATACGAGGTAGGTTATTTGGCTTATGTAGCTAAATCAAAGAAGGCCTTAATCATGTTCATGCATGCATGTGTCAATATGGCCTCGAAGAGAATCAAGGCAAGTTCTAGAGAAACAAATCCATGGAAGAATATCTCTCATGAAGAAAAAAGAGTGAGGCTGATTATGGATGTGTCAGTCTAAAGGCTCAAAATCTCACCAGCTTTTGTCTACGTAATTCAGTCACTACCATGCTCAAGGAAAATAACTAAACCAATTAACTCTAAGTGGAAAGAGTACATATTCAATCATGTTCTGAATCTATTAAGCTTAATTACACCTTGCTCATGCCATGCACAAAAAACATTGAAAACCACAATTTTTTTTTTAAAAACAATTAAAAAATATATTAAAAATAAATTAAAACACAACCTAAATCCCTTCCCCCACACTTAAAACTTTCATTGTCCTCAATGAGTAAAACAAACTTTCAAATTTATGCAAAGATGAGTAGAAACATGAAGGCAAGTGAAGTAAGAGAAATAGAGTCTGTAGGAGAACATACATGAAGCACTCGTTAGAGACAAGAAAAGTAATGCTTTAAATCTGCAACTATTCAGTGAAGCCAAAAGAAAAAAAATACACAAAATAACAAGAAACAACAATAATAAAGTACTTTATTTTTTTTCTTTTTCATTTTTATATGTTTTATATATATATATATGTATTTTTTTTTATTTTTTATTTTTTTTGTTGTTGTTGGCCGACCCTATTCACATCCCCATACAAAGGCTCCGAACTCTAGGAGGCACTGAAGCTGACTCTGTGAAATAATAAAAATGTCAAACTAACTAATACCTAAAAAAAAATATAAAATACCTGGATCCATTTAACGTCAGCCAATAAGACAAACTACCCTTGGATTGCCTCCCAAGCAGCGCTTTTGTTTACTGTCGTTGGCTCGACTCAATACTTCTGTTTTCAATCAGGATTATCAATGTCCAATTCTTCCACATTCTCCTCTTGGAAATGCTTCAAATATGGAATAGGTTCCTGTGGAAAAGCATTTAATACTACAACACTGTCTTGCAAATCAGTACTGAAGGCTAACTCCTCATACCCTTTCTCAAGTTGCTTACTAATGACAACTGATGGGTGCTTAGCTTAGGATAAAATCAAGGTCAATTCTAAACCAAATTTTAACTCGCAAGTGCACGAGTAATTGTAGTGTAGTGTGCTAGGTGCGAGGTCGAATCCTCAGGGAGACAATTTGAAAGCTTGTGAAAAAGTGAGTGTAAATGCCTAAGTGATTAAACTAAATTAAATTGTAAATTGCGTGATTGGAATGAAAGTTAACTAAAAATAAAATAAAAGTGAAAGTAAATGCGAAAACTAAAATTAAATATGAGAGCTAAAAGTGAGGTTTGATCACAATTGGAAAATGTTTAGGGATCGGATTCCTATGCAAAGTTGAATTCTAGGCTCGAATTTAGGATTTTCTATTTTGATGCAGAATTAGACTACAAGCCTAATTAATTAAATAATCACCTAAAGTTAACTAATTAATGGGTTATACCTAGTTTAGAGGTGCAACGCTATCTCCAAGTCCCTTATCTAGCTGGAGTATAGATTTGTCCTAAAATCCTAGGCTCACGAGTTAATTAATTAAGTGTAAAAAACTATGGTACAACCTATAGTTTTACAATCAAGCCCAATTTATATATTTGATCTACCATAAGAATTCCTATTAATTACTAGCTACAAGCATAGTAAATTAATAGGATAAATAATGAAGCATGTAAATCAAATATATAAAACTAGCATCAAAATAATTCAACCAAGTTCAAGACCATAAAATTAAACTATTACATAGTAATCCTACCCTAAACAATAACTCAAGTGTTCATATTTAACAAATTTAAATCAAAGTTATGAGAGAAAATTAGTACAAACTTCCCCATAAAATAATTTAAATAAGTCAACAAGAATGTTTAATCTAAATCTAATTGTGAAACAAAACCTCAAACGAGAGCCAGAATCAACGAAGAGTTGCAGAAAAAATTGATTCAGGCTTGTTGCTGCTACTGCTATTTTTTCCTCTTCTCTGCGCCGCAAAAACAAACTCTCTGTTCTCCTTTTTTTCCTGCGCCGTAAAAGCTCTCTATTCTCCCTTTTTTTTCCTGCGCCGTAAAAGCTCTCTCCTCCTCTTTCTACCGCTGAAACTTCTATCTGCGTGCAATTTATTTTCTTCTCCGCTGCAACTCTCTGTTCTTTTATTATTCTCATGCCGTCACAATCCTTCGTTTGCAATTGTTGTTGCATGCCTTTTTATAATAAAAGTTCACCGCCCTAATACTGAAACGGGCTGAATCTACGTGACCTTAGGCCTTTGACTTTTTGATGCTTTTGTTCTCTTTTTTTACCAAAGCTTTATTTACTTTTCTTAAGTCCAAATCATACCTTTCTTCATGGTCCAATGTATGGCCAAGATTTGTTTATTTGTTTTCAGTACAAAGTCCAATATGGACTAAGTTGACCTGCTGACCACATGGCCTTTTGCCCTTTCAAGTCCAACGTGGACTATTTGTTTTTTTTTTCTTTGTTATCTTTTTCTTTAGCCAACTTCTTTTCAAATAAGCCCCAAATACTTTTTCATCATTTAATTCCTACATGCACAAAAACACAACTAAAGTGATCAAACATTATAATTAATGTGCATAATTAATTCTAAAAAACAAAGAAATAAGCCTGAAAATATGAATACATCAACACCCCCAAACCTACCTCTTGCTTGTCCCCAAGCAAGACTAGAATCTAAGCATATCTTCAAGTTCTCAAGAGGTTGCGCTAACAAATCAATTAACTATAACAAAAGGACAAGGTTCAGGGAACGATTGATCCTATGGTGTAGTACTTAAGCGAACTCATTCGGATCTCTCTCTTTAAAGGCAAAACATGTTTACTACAAGATTACACTAAACACTATTAAGTCTCCACGTAGCTAAGCAACAAGACAACTCAATATAACTAGATCATAATACTTGCACCCCCATTGCCTTTATAATCCTCCAAATATGCCTTTCACCTTTTTCTTCATTCTAAAACATAAAAGTAAACACACTTCATCTCTTTTTATTAGGTGCTTGGTCCTAAACAGTAAACTCAACACCCCATGTAACGAGCTTTCGAGGTCATCAATCCCAACCACTTAAGGCTTAGGTTGATAGGCTTTGAAAGGCCCCATGCGTACCCTACTTACTCGAAGTGTTGAACACTGAAACACCGTACACCTTAAGCACATATCCCTAAAGATAGACAATGAATATAAGAATAGTGGTGCTAAGAGATAGAAGTAAAAAAATTTCTTTTTATTTTTTTTTATTTTTTTCATCATTCATTTTTTATATTTTTTTTGCTTTTTTTCTTCTCTTTTTTTCAGTATAAAGGCCCAGGCACGCAAACAAGACTACTCAAGCGAGGGTACTCATATCACAACCCCATTATATCTCATCATCTTACAACCAAGTCATGGGACCACAATAGTCTAAGCATAATCTCACAGTCCCCACGCGTCGCATTCATCAAAATCAATCCTAAAAATTCAACTTAAAACTACCTCGTAAAATCAAGAACCACCTACTCTCTTCAATCACTTCACAAGAGCTAATCAATACATCATCACAACTCCTCAATTACCAGAAAATCCACCACAAATCCACAAATAAACATAAAGATCAAAAACATTTTCAAAAAATTTGCACATTTTGTTTAGATTTTCCCCAAAACAACAATCGACACAATTAAACACCCGCACCCCCAAACCTAAAGTTTGCTTGTCCTCAAGCAAATAAAAGTAAAACATGGTAGGAGTATGTGAAGGGAAAAAAACATATAATGAGAACCCAATAGTGAAAGTGCATGAATAGAAAACAATTAAGAGAAATAGAGGGAATAGATGGATATACCTGAAGTGATCGATAATGAAAAGAAAGGTAACCCTTCACATCTACAATTTGTAATTAAGCTCAAGAGCAAAACAACAGAGGATAAGACAAGATAAATTAATAACATAATAAAAAAAAACTTTTATTTTTTTACTTTTTATATTTTTTTATTGGCCGACCCTATTTACATCCCCATACAAAGGCTCCGAACTCTGGGAGGCACTAAAGCCGACTCAGTAAAAATAAATAAGCACAATGAAACAATTTAAATAAAGGAAGATAGAATGCAAAAACCTGGATCCATTTAATGTCAGCCAGTAAGACAAATCTTGTGCAACTTCAGAAGTGGAGTTAACTAAGTACATTAAAAATGCGGAGGAGAGGCTATTAATTTTAAACCACCAACGTACTCAAACCCCAGACATCTTCCTATACTTAAGAGGGAAGGCCAGGCATTACGCTTTCGGCCAATGGTTTTACTTTCATAGTATCCATCCTAGTTAACCCCAAGACTTCCATTACACAAGATAATCCATTTTCGAGAAAATGGTAAAGCCCACTATAACCCAGTGGAGGTCCAACCAAAAAGTTGAAAAATATAGCATAGAAAGGAAACACGTGATATATAATAACCCTTCTGATAGAGATGTATTTAAGGGCATCTCTAACTTCTCATCTCATTCTGCATGTTGTATAACCAAAACTCATGGGAAGTCATTAGATGCAATAGTAGTATCTTTCATCAACTCTAAAGAAATAAGCACAAACAACTAGAATGGAACAAAATGTAGGATTGGAACGCAAGCTATAACATCTAGAAACTAATAAATAAACTAAAAACAAAATATAATACTAGAGCAGACATGAAAGAAATTGACATAAAAAAAAAGTAAATCCTAACAGCTACATCTAGGGTGCCTCCTAGCAGCGCTGAGTTAACGCCCTCAGCCTGGCGCCAATGTTAGAGCAAAATGCTCTTAAACTCTTTCGGTACAAATAACCAAATGATAATTTCATAACCAAATATGAGAGGACCCTTCCACAAAAATTGTTTCATAAGTGGCACGAAGCGATCCTTCTCAAGCTCACCTTGATGAGGTGAGAACTCCCATCCCAAGACTATGTGTGTGTGCTTATGCTCTAATTTGCTAGTGACCACATGAAATCCATTAAAATTGAACTCTACTTGCAAAGGGTCAACCCAAAAACTATGAGGAAGGGGGTTTCTGCTAGTAGGGTCAAACAATATAGTCCCCTCCCTATACATCATTGCATTCAATTTTGAATCGAGCCTTAAATCTTCTTCTTTGGAGGAAAGATTTTCTTCTTCCTTTATTAACCACCCAATGACCCTCTTTTGATGATCAAGGACTATCAACATACGCTCCTCATTTACTGGTGAAATATTATATGCTCTAATGACAGGAGAAGTGTGGTATGGTCCTAAATGTACATGCTCGGGTATGAGCTCTAAAATAGAGGGAACATCATCCATAGGTGGTTCAGGACAAGGAACACAAGGGGAAAAATAAGTTGGCTCAAAAGACTCATCTAAATAACAAGCAGGATCTAAGGAGTTGTGTGCACCCAACTTTCTTAAAAAGGTAAAAGAGTCAAATTGAGCCATTATGATATCAAGCTTATCCTTCAAACATGATCGGGGCTCGGGGATTGAAGGAGAAGGTACATCAAACTCAGAAGGCTTAGCAAAGTCAGAACTAGGCATGAGAGAATTGGAGACAACCAACTTCTCTAGTATAGGAGCTAAGTCAAATTGAGTCGTAGAATCATGAAGCTCGTCCTCTCCCTCGAAACAACAAATGACATTTTCTACCTTATTATCTCTCTCATTCCCTCGCATTTTTTCACTTTTCTCATGTCCCTTAGTTTCTACCAAACCTATGTCATGGTCACACAAAGTTTCAGCACTAACAAAACTATCTTGATCAAATTGGTTTATCACAGGTTGAATAGAATGCTCATCATCAGTCCAACTATTTATACTCTTAGCTAGTTGACCAATTTGGTCTTGTAGCCTATCTAAGGATTGGTGGTTGGATTCGACAAGCTGGACAAGTTGACTGATCTTGTTATTGAAATTTGATTCAAGAGAAGTAAGTTCAGTCGAGTTAGGATGACAAATATTTTGATTGAAAGAATTGCATTCAAAGTCTGGATGAAACTCAGAAGGATAGAGGTTGGGGAATCGAGATACATTACTCTGATTTTGAAAACTATGAGGTAGAAAAGATGCATTGCTTTGATCCCAAAATGAATTTTGATGATTCTGCCACTCAGGGTTATATGCATTAGAGTATGAACCAGTTTTTAAGAAATAACCCTGAGTGGTAGTTACATTACTATGAAAGAACTCAGAATATTGAGGACAATTAATAATGGCATGCCCAAATTGAGAACATAAAACACAAATTTCACATGTATTTGGGATAAGGGATGAGGTCATATCCTTAAAAGGCCAATGATTGGGTGACTCACTAGATAGATTAAGAAAACCATTCACATCAAAATGAGTCATATATATTCCAATCAACAAAAATTCCCTTATATTTTTTTTGAAGTTTTTTCAAAAAAAAAGAAGATAAAACAAACACTTAAACAAATTACTACACTAATCCAAAAACAATACCGTGCTTCCCCGGCAACGGCGCTAAAAACTTGATGGGTTCTTAGTTTAGGATAAAATTAAGGTCAATTCTAAGCCAAGTTTTAACTCGCAAGTGCACGAGTAATTGTAGTGTAGTGTGCTAGGTGCGAGGTCGAATCCTTAGGGAGACAATTTGAAAGCTTGTGAAAAAGTGAGTATAAAATGCCTAAGTGATTAAACTAAATTAAATTGTAAATTGCGTGATTGGAATGAAAGTTAACTAAAAATAAAATAAAAGTGAAAGTAAATGCGAAAACTAAAATTAAATATGAGAGCTAAAAGTGAGGTTTGATCACAATTGGGAAATGTTTAGGGATCGGATTCCTATGCAAAGTTGAATTCTAGGCTCGAATTTAGGATTTTCTATTTTGATGCAGAATTAGACTACAAGCCTAATTAATTAAATAATCACCTAAAGTTAACTAATTAACGGGTTAGACCTAGTTTAGAGGTGCAACGCTATCTCCAAGTCCCTTATCTAGTTGGAGTATAGATTTGTCCTAAAATCCTAGGCTCACGAGTTAATTAATTAAGTGTAAAAAATTATAGTACAACCTATAGTTTTACAATCAAGCCCAATTTATATATTTGATCTACCATAAGAATTCCTATTAATTACTAGCTACAAGCATAATAAATTAATAGGATAAATAATGAAGCATGTAAATCAAATATATAAAACTAGCATCAAAATAATTCAACCAAGTTCAAGACCATAAAATTAAACTATTACATAGTAATCCTACCCTAAACAATAACTCAAGTGTTCATATTTAACAAATTTAAATCAAAGTTATGAGAGAAAATTAGTACAAACTTCCCCATAAAATAATTTAAATAAGTCAACAAGAATGTTTAATCTAAATCTAATTGTGAAACAAAACCTCAAACGAGAGCCAGAATCAACGAAGAGTTGCAGAAAAAATTGATTCAAGCTTGTTGCTGCTACTGTTATTTTTTCCTCTTCTCTGCGCCGCAAAAACAAACTCTCTATTCTCTTTTTTTTCCTGTGCCGTAAAAGCTCTCTGTTCTCCTTTTTTTTCCTGCGCCGTAAAAGCTCTCTCCTCCTCTTTCTACCGCTGAAACTTCTATCTGCGTGCAATTTATTTTCTTTTCCGCTGCAACTCTCTGTTCTTTTATTATTCTCACGCCGTCACAATCCCCCGTTTGCAATTGCTGTTGCATGCCTTTTTATAATAAAAGTTCACTGCCCTAATACTGAAACGGGCTGAATCTACGTGACCTTAGGCCTTTGACTTTTCCATGCTTTTGTTCTCTTTTTTTACCAAGGCTTTATTTACTTTTCTTAAGTCCAAATCAGACCTTTCTTCATGGTCCAACGTATGGCCAAGATTTGTTTATTTGTTTTTAGTACAAAGTCCAATATGGACTAAGTTGACCCATTGACCACATGGCCTTTTGCCCTTTCAAGTCCAACGTGGACTATTTGTTTTTTTTTCTTTGTTATCTTTTTCTTTAGCCAACTTCTTTTCAAATCAGCCCCAAATACTTTTTCATCATTTAATTCCTACATGCACAAAAACACAACTAAAGTGATCAAACATTATAATTAATGTGCATAATTAATTCTAAAAAACAAAGAAATAAGCCTGAAAATATGAATACATCAACAACTTTCAATCCATTTTTTTCGTCAAGTGCTTTTACTTCCTGTGCTAAAGAATCAACCACATCAATAGAATAAACATGATTATCATCACTAGGATATTTCATGGCATCATAAATATTAAACTTAATAATTTCACCATCAAATTCTATTGTAAGTGTGCCACTATGAACATCTATCTCAGTCTTGGACGTTTTTAAAAATGGTCTTCCTAACAAAATAGGCGTATTTTAATCACCACTCTCCATATCAAGCACATAGAAATCAGCAGGAAAAACCAAATTATTAATTTGCACAAGAACATCCTCAACTATCCCCTTAGGATAGGCATTAGATCTATCAGCCAATTGAATCACCATACTAGTTTCATTCAAAGGTCCGAGTTTCAAAGAAGCATATTTAGAATATGACATGACATTAATAGAAGCTCCTAAATCTATCATGGCTTTCTCAACTTTAGTGTTACCTATCGTACAAGGGATAGTAAACATACATAGATCTTTGCACTTTGCAAGGAGTTTTCTTTGAATAACTGCAGAAACATTCTCCCTTACTATCACCTTATTACATCCTTTAAGTTTCTACTTCCTCTTAATTGTGCACAGTTCTTTCAGGAATTTAGCATAATGAGGTACTTGTTTAATAGCACCTAAAAGTGGAATATTTACCTTACATCTACGAAATGTCTCATATAAATCTATATTTTGCTCATCTTTTTGAGATTCTACTAAAGCCTGAGGAAAATGAGGTACTGGTTTATAATCAAAAAGAGGTGGAAACTTACACTTAGGTACTTCATTGTCATTGGGAAAGTCACTGCTTGTAACGACATTCTTTTCTTTTTCTTGCTTCGACGATGTAGGATCTGCCTTTCCTGGAATCTCCAGTTATGTACAACTTCTCAAAATGATTGCTCTTGCTTTTTCTCTTGGATTTACTACCGTTTGAGAGGGTAATTTCCCCGAACTCTGTGCCTCTAGCCGACTAATCGCAGTTACCATCTGACCCACCTGCTTGTCCAAATTTTGGATACTAACCCTCGCCTCTTGTTGAAATTGTTTCGTCTCCTATTGAAATTGCAAAGTATTAGTGGCAAGAGACTTAACAATATCTTCCAAAGACATACTTGAATTAGAAGTTTGGCCCGATTGTTTATATTGCTGATAACTTGGACGATTCTGAGTCGCAGGCTGATTTGCTTGTGGATTCCCATAGCTAAGATTGGGGTGATCCCTCCATCCTGGATTGTACGGGTTCGAAAAGGGATCATACTTCCTTTGTGGTTGTCCAGGAAAACCACCTACTGCATTCACTTGTTCAACGGGCTCATCTTGAAGAGTTGGGCAGATGTCGGTTGGGTGCCCCACTACTGAACAAATCCCACAAGCCTTCGCCGTTTGCATATTACCTACAGCCATTTGACGTACAAAAGAAGTTAGACTCGCAATTTTTTCTTCAAGGGAAGAAATATTTACCTCATTAACACGCTTAGACGGAGAGTCCAGCCTAGTGCTAAATTGTTGAGAATTGGCCGCCATATTTGCAATCAAATTCTTCGCGGCCTCTGGAGTTTTATCCACCAAAGCTCCGCCACTCGTGGCATCAATCATGCTTCTATCAGTGGGTAGAAGGCCCTCATAGAAATACTGGATAAGTAGCTGCTCACTAATCTGATGATGGGGGCAGCTCGTACATAGTCTTTTGAAACGTTCCCAATATTCGTTCAGGGACTCCCCACTATGCTATCTTATACTACAAATTTCTTTCCGAATGTTTGCTGCCCTTGAAGCTGTGAAATATTTCTCCAAAAACAACCTCTTCATCTCGTTCCATGTAGTAATACTTCCGGAGGGTAGATAGTAGAGTCAATCCTTAGCCGAATCCTTCAAAGAAAATGGAAAGGCCCTTAATTTAATCTGCTCATCAGTCACCCCGTGGGTTTCATATTTGTGTATACCACATGAAGCTCCATTAGATTCTTATGAGGATTTTCACCTGCAAGGCCATGAAAAGTGGACAAAAGATGTATTAGACCAGACTTTAATTCAAAAGTAACATTAGCATCTATAGTAGGAAACGCTATGCATAAGGGTTGTTGATCTAAATTAGTGGCGGCAAGCTCCTTCAAAGTTTGATTTTCAGCCATGACTTCCTCTTCTTCTGAATCAGAATCGCTGGCAAATAAGGAATCAACAACTAGTTCGTTCTCTTCAGAATTTCTTTTTGGTTCTTTCCTTAACATGCGCGCAGTTTTTCTATTTCTGGATCGTATTGCAAATCACCTTGATTAGTAGATCGAGTGACAATCATAAAATCAAGAAAGCGCTAATAAACCACGAGAAATAAAGCAGGAAAAAGAAATCTAGAATAATAAGAAGAATTAAAAAATTATGCAAAAACACAAAAAATGCCTAAAAATCCTAGTAAACGATGGAATTTGGCCTCGAGAGGGTGGGGCTCATTAGTCCAAAGGACTATGAGTCTTTCTTAGAACGTTGTTTCCCTTCAAAAAAAGTAAATTTTCGAGACCTAATTCTACCAAAATTTTGAAAACTGCTGAAACTGTAACGATATAAAAAAAAAAAAAAACGTTTTTTTTTCTTTTTTACACAAATTTCAAGAACGAAATAAAAACCACAACAAACATAAAAATAAACTGGAATAACTCCCCGACAACGGCGCCAAAATTTGGTGTGCTGTCGCAGGCAACCAAAAATAAAACCTGTACTCTGAAAAATATATGTAGTAGTGTGAGTAAGGATCATTCCTATAGAGAGTACCTAGTCTAATTTTATGTTACGTAAACAAGGTTGGGGGGTTTGAGTATATAAATAAAACTTAAGAAAAATTACTAAATTTAAAAATATTAAATTTAATCTAGAAGATGAACCTTGGTCTAAGTCAACATCCATCATCGGAATCTTGTAACTGATCATTGATGCAAGTATATATCAATTCAAACTTTAAATATTCATCGTTGGAATTATTTTCCTATCTCTCCTTAGTCGTAGTTAATTAGAATACACGCGACCTAATTAACCCTAACCACTAAACAACCTCAGTCACGTACTAAAGGTTTAATCTAGTAGCAGCCTTAAGAACTAGAGAGATCGATGAAGCTAAATAACACAAGCACACGCAGTTGCATTTAATTTAGTTGAACGTTCTTTCTAAAATCTAATAATCCCTAACGCATCAAATTATTAAACCTTAGTTGCTTCGCAAATTAGAGGGATCAAACAATTACGGATTTGATATCTAACTTAGCAGTAGATTATAATGAATAATAAACTAGTTGACCACCCTAGCAATTAAACGAAAGAATCATATAAATAAAACAGAAGAACATTCAATACTTAAAGCATAAATTGAACAGTAAAAACTAATTAGATCTCACAGTTTTCTTGATTCCGAGGCTTTAATTCCCTTCGACCAAGAATAAAAGTTTTAGCCAAGTAGAGCCATAAAGAAATTTCGAAGGAGAAAAGGGGAGAGAAAAAGTGGTGGTCCAAATCTTATGATTTCTCCCCTTATTTATAGTTTGTAAAGCCTACCAAATCCCCTAAGATAATGGAATCCTAATTTAAATAGAATAAGAAAATATTAAATGTGAAGTAAACTCGTAATATAACTATGAAAACCTAAAACGACTAGAAAAAGTCCTAATACAATTAGGATAGCTAAAATCGTTGAAATTTTCGTGCACCACATCCTCCACTATCAACTAGAAGCTTCTAGATAAAGAACATTCCAGAACATTAAACAACACAGGTGCAGCAATTTTATGTCCAATTTCGGCTTTGATGCAGCCTTTATTTCTCAGAACTCAAAACATGAAAGTTGTAGATCTTCTTCTTGGCTTTCCAGAACATCTTGAATTGGCTCAATCGGAGTTCGGATGAGAGAGTTATGCCCAAAAAATGTAATAGTGTCGGAGCTGTCCAGAATTGCGCGATTTAACTTCGTTTTGCACTTAACGCCTCTATTTGTATCCTAAATCAAAATATAAAAATAATGAGTGTATTTAGGCATCAAATAGGTGTGAAAAATTAAACATTAATGGAGAGAAATATGACATTTTGTATTCTTATCACCTATGGTAGTCATGCCGGTTTCAACCCGACAGCCCGATGTTGCCCGAGAGGTGGCACACACATACCAAGACTCAGCAATAATAATAATCGTTCAAATCTCAGGAGGACAACCTTTCACGTTGACTATCTCCCGGTTCATCAATAATCAATTATCACAGGAGGACAACAAAGTAGGTTGCCTATTTTCCAGTTCAACAATAATCAATCAATAATCATCAATTCAACAACATAACAACAACTAATCAAATAAACAACAAACAACTAAGTTAGATGACAAAGTAGGCCATGCAACTTAACATGCATTAGACACACAACCAAACACTAATCTAACCATCAACAACTCACAATTCAATCACTCAAATTTTACACAAACATCCAAAGGCATAATTCAACATTTTAAAGAAAGACAACTCAAACTTCTAAAAGTCATAACTTACATTCTACTAATCCGATAACTTCCAAACCAGTTTCTAACACTCACCCACTCAATCAACAACATTCACCCCCTCGGAAACCAACCATAAACCATCCACATCAAACCCAACAACCCTAAAACCCTAATGCATCAAGGCTGAAATTTTTGGACTTTCTCACTGACATTGCAATCAAAATTTCGGCATTACAACATTACTATCACGTATTTAACAACCTTTTACAAACTAACAGCAAGTAATTCCAACCACCACAACTCCAGATATTCAACAAATAGCCAACAACTCAACTTTTAATACCCGAAAAATAAAATTCATGCTACAACGGTTCAAATATTATATAAACACATATAAACGATCCTTAGCATGCACTGAGTAATAATATAATATCAATTCAACTTTCTAACGGTTCAAAATTCAATTATATGCAAAAACATAAAAATGACATTTTGAGATCTATAATTTTTTCTCACCTTTGATGTGTTTTGATGCAAGAAATATGTAGAATGGATGCCCAACAAGTGAAATCAAGCTTTGAATGAAGTGATTTGGACTTGAATTGCAAAATCTATGTGAAAAATGTTTTGAAAAACTTTGAAAATGCCTTCTTTCTTCTTCCTCAAGGATTTTCGGTAATGTGTGTGTTTTTTTGAGTGTGTTTGTGTTATTTTTAATGTGTGTTGATGATATAAGCTCAAGGTCAACAAAATTTGCAAAGTCAAAGTTAGTATTTTTAGTCTTTTAACTAGTATTTTTAGTCTTTTAATTATTTTTCGACTATTTTTGCTCACCCAAATGAAATTAACACTTAGTCTATTTTTAAGTAGTATATTTTTAGTTGACAACAAGTTTCACATGCATAGACTTACACCCGACTCGGTTAAAAACTCGATTTTTGCAAAAGAATGTGAAAAGTCATATTATTTGTTTTCAAATGTCTTTTGAATGCACAATTAATCTAAAATCATTTAATACCACATATAAATACATTTATAATAATATATACTAGGTCAACGAAAGTCAATACAAGAATCGGGTTTAGAAGAAATCACTATTTGGCTTAAAAATGCTACTTTTCGCTCGAAAAGTTTATTTAAATTACTATTCTGTTTGAGAATCAATTTTTATCAAATATGGGTCTATTAATAATAGAGGACTAGGTTTTAAGACGTTTAAAACACCCGTGTAAAAATTTTAGCGAACGTGCGTTCAAAATACTATTCATAAAAATCGACAATAAAATTTTTAATGCCGTTTTTTATGAAAATTTCATGAATGCACACAGCATGTATTAGGAATATAAATCACATATTTAGCACATTCTAACTCATATAACACATAAACAGGTCAAATTACGCAAATCGAGGCAAAGACACACAAATCGAGATAAAGACGAAAATTGAGATTTCACACATAGTCTCCCCCTTTAACAAAAGAAACCAAAGTAGAAACGCAAAGTATCAGATCAAAAACCTTAGCAGAAATCAGCAAACACAAACATGGACCCAAAGTAGAGCAACATAATTTAAACTTAATAAAGTACCAGGGCAGAACTAAAGTCAGTAAAGTATCATAGCGATAATCATTAAACAATCAACATTCAAGCAGTGAATTTGAAGATGAAATTGAGTAGGGTTTGTTGTCCTTGAATCAACGTCCTAAGATCAGCCATTATCTTCTCTTAATTGACTTTAACTGTGACTTGATCGATGCACAGCTCATGGACTTCATTCTGAAGTTGCTGCAACTGTTGCAACAATGCAGCAGTAGTTGTTTCAGAAGCTGGTCCAACATTGCCTTCAGCTCGAGACTCCCCTTGAATATTAACTTCCTGCAAAAAAAACTTGTGAGAAAGATGAAATGGAGGAGACAACTTCACAAGGGATTCAATCTGGTTGTGGACAACCTTTTGAGCAGTTACGTAGCACAATTGTAGCAACTAAGCAACACAATAGTAGAATAAAACTGTTAAGCATGTAAACTATAAGTCTCATGAAGTAAAGGCAAACATGCAAATTGTAAGCAAAATAGTAAAAAGTGTAAAACAAATTGTTCAGCAATCCAAACCAACAAAAAAACATCGTTGATATAATTTGCATTAGATTATCCAAAAGCAATTTAGAACCGATGTTGCAACAATATTATCCACAATATCTCCAATTTGCTCAAAATCCCCTGAGATTTCACCTTTCCTTTAAAAAAAAAAAAAATTAAAACAGAATTAAAATGCATTATATGTTCAGGAAGCATGAAGCCACTCAAGAAAGTTTACTCATTACTACTCAATTCAGTTAGGGATTTAATCAATGAACCATGTGTGTGTGTGTGAGGCTGAATTCTGAAACAAATAACTTTCTCCATCAAACTTGCAAGGTGTAGGAACTCTCCCAATCAGCTCAAATATACCTGATCATCTATTCATCTAGCAGGAAAACACAATATTTTTCTTATGACAACTCATGTTGTAACTAGTACCTTGCACACTGTATTTCTTTTCACATGTATTTTTTCACTATTTCAGCTCATGTTACAACTGGTAGCTTTCATACTAATCTCTTTTATTTTGGATTAGGTAGCTCTTTCCAGTGCTTGATAACCACGTTATTTCCTGCCCTTTTTTTCCTTTTTTTTTTTCGATCTCAAGGATGAATAGAATACAGGAATGGATTTAGAGAGAGTTATCTCTTTATCCCTAGTCATCAGAAAGTTTAAGCTCCTGCACTTGTAGACCATTAAGATTAGCTTTCTCAATCAGTATTCAGTGTGTACAAGGAAACATAGTTCACTAACTAAATCACAAGTTGAATTGATTATTAAACTTTTAAATTTCTCAAGTTTCTTTCATGATCTTGTGGCAATCCATGATGCAACATTATAGACTACAAATCCCTAATGCTTTTCTTATGGTTTTAAATCTTAAAGGATCTAAAGCTTTAGTGGAGATATCAGTCAATTGTTTCTCTATTGCAACATGTTCTAAAACAATGGTTCCAATTTCAATAAGTTCACAGATAAACTGATTAAATTCCTTATGCATGACATTTATCCAAAATTCATCTTCTAAAGCATCTTTCACATTTTTGGGTTCTAAGAAAGAAGTGTAGCATATATATCTTACCATGTCCCTATAGTTCAGCTTGGGTTTACCTCTAGTTCGGATTCCATCATGTATTGATCCAATCACATCCCCTGCAGCATGTTTTTTGCAAACTTGAGGCATTTCAGCTTGAATTTCTTTAGTGCAAACTTCTGTTGTTACACTGCGTGTTGTAACATCACATGAACCAATGTCTTCCTTCTCAGTTTCTGTCTCTAGCGTTACAACAGTATTTGTCACAGCAGATTTCTTCGTATGTTCTTCCTTCAGTGTTGCAACATCGTCTGCAACATCAGCATTCATCTTACTAGTGCTTCCTTCTTCTAGCGATTTTTCTGTCTGCTTGCTCCTTAGCTTTGGCACACCTTGTACTACACAGGTATTGTTGTAACACGACAATGATTGTTCATGAGATGGTGTAAGCATGTAGCAGTTGTCAGATGACCTTTTCCCTGTAAGCACACAATTATTAGATACACCTAACACATGGCAACCATCTTTAGTGAAATTCACAAACAAACCCTGATCACACAATTGACTGATACTAATAAGATTAGCCTTCAGCCCTTCAACATGCTGTACTTTCTTGAGACTTGGAACCCCTTTAATCTCAAGTATTCCTCTTCCTAGAATTTGTCCTTTAATACCATCTCCAAAAGTAACTTGGCCTTTATCGTGCTCCTTGTAGCTGCTCAATGCTTCACGTATACCTGTCATATGTCTAGAATACCCACTATTCAAATACCAAGAGTTAGCAGCATAGGCTTGTGTAGAAGTATAAGCGCAAAACAAGTTAAATTATATTTCTTCACCCATAATTGTTTTTCCTTGTGCTGTGAAAACATATGTGAGGATCTCTTTTGCTAATTGAGAGACTTACCTTTTTTCTGCATTCTTTGGAGCCTGAAGCAGTGAGGTTTGATGTGTTCAGGTACAAGGCAATAATGGAAGATAGGAACAAACTTGTTCTTTTTCCTTTGTTTCTTTTGCGCTGTTGCAGTCCATGTTGTAACACCAGTAGCTGAAAGTTCTTTTCTAACCTTCTGTAAAGTCACGACATCTTGTTTCTGTATAGGATATTTTGAGCTTTTGACAAAGACAGTTTTACCAGAAGATTCTCCTCCATAAAAACCAAGTCTAGTATGATCACTACTTGATTTTTGAATGGATAACATGTGATCCAATTTTTTAGTTCCAGAATTTAGCATTTTAACATAATGCTGCATTTGTTCTCGCACCATCTGCACTTCCATCAATCTTTCTTCAGCCAGGTTTTTCTGTTCAACCTTTTGTTTTTCCAATTCTGTGACCCTTACCTCCAATCCTTGATTTGTCTTGCACACGATCACCCATTTTTCGTACATATCTTTGTACGTTTTCATAACTCTTTGTCATCCAAGTCACCATCACTTTCTGACTCAGCACAGTCATCTTCACTCAATTCTTCCTCTGTTTTACTCAGTGTCGCAATACCTGTAGCATCTTCTTCTTCGTTTAGTCTGGTCTCTCGCTGAACTGTTGCAACATTGAATGCAACAAAGTTACCGATGTGATTCTTGTCACTTTCTGTGCATTCTTCCGACTCCTCATCAGTCCAAGTAACATTCATTACCCTCTTCTTTTTCTTCAAGGTGTATGCACATTCAGATTGGATGTGACCAAAACCTTCACATTCATGGCATTGAATTCATTTACCTTTTTGCTTTTCATTCGTCTTCGGTCTTCAAAGCAATGCCTTTTTCTTTCCTTTTTTGCTTAAACTTCATCTCAGAAGTTTGAAGTGACCCCATCAATTCATCAATTTTGAGTTCATCAATATTCTTGGATTCTTCTATGGCAGCAACTTTGATTCCAAATATGTCTAGAAGAGAGCGCAAGGTTTTCCTCACAAGCTTTGAATCTAAATACTTTTCTCCTAAAGCAAAAGATTCATTAGCAATGTCGCCCAAATTGGCATTGAAATCGGCAATAGTTTTATCCTCCTGCATCTTCAGTTCTTCGAATCTGGTGGCAAGCATCTACAATTTTGATCTTCTAACTGATGTTGTACCCTTATATGCTGTTTGCAATATCTCCCAACCTTCCTTAGTAGATTCACACGTTGAAATTAACTTGAATTGATTCAAGTCAACAGCATTGAAAATTGCATTCAGTGCCCTGGAGTTCCAGCTTGCCAAAAGATCTTTATCCTTTGTCCATTCTATTTCAGGTTTTGTTACAACATTGCCCTGGGCATCTGTTTTGGTAGGAGATGTCCAGCCAGTCAAGATAACTTTCCAAGCCTTCTCATCAATCGACTTGATGAATGTCTTCATTCGAGCCTTCCAATAAGAGTAATTCGCACCATCCAACAGCGATGGTTTAGTGATTGAGCCTCCCTCACGCAGGATGTCCATACCTATTCCTGCAAGACAACAACTCAAAACTCCCAAGAATCTAACCGAATTAGTTTGTAACCTGCTCTTGATGCCACTTGTTAAAAGTTGTGCAGTATAAGTATGGATTAATTTCACAGCAAGATGATTAATATACTTAATCAATAAAGCTCTGTGATCAAGACTAAACATAGGATGCAATAACCTGGTGTAGAGTGATTCTGTTACAACTCTGTTACAGGCGATGTTGTAATATTAGCTGGAATATTTGTTCTATCACAGACCGTTAACAAACTATTTCTCTAGTTGCTTAGTTAGTTTATTCCAGTTAATATTCCAACATGAATAGTAACAGTAAACAACAACGGAAATAATAAATCTATAACAATAATAAAGAACACCAAGATTTAACGTGGTTCAACCGTACGGTCTACGTCCACGGGACCTTCCCTGGTCCAACAAACCTATTCATTAAGAAACAACAAGTTACAACATCAATGGACTTATACAAGTAAAGACTCTCTCTTGATCTTTGACGCTTCGATGAAGAACTCCTTAACGAACTTCAGTTTGGCGAGCTTCCCTCGACTTGCAACGTTCTCTCCCGAGAACTACACATTCTTCTCCCAAAGAATGAATAAAAGAGACAATAAACTAATCACTCAAAGACTCATACAAATTGCTCATGAGTTACTGTCAAATAAAACAAAATTGCAACACTTAATACAATCAACCACTAGAACTCAGATCGTGTTGCAACATCACTCGGAACACTAGACATAAAACTTTCTTGTATTTTCTCTTGTTGCTCTATGTTTCTGCCTATCTTTTCTGCCGTGATTACTGTTATATAAATACAAGATTGCTGCTGCATATTGTCTTGGGCTGCAAGAAAAGCCTTTACTCATAAAACCCTATTATTCTTTTCCTTGTGAATATGCAATAAATGTCATTCCTTAATTAGCACAAATCTTATTCTCATATGGTAAGTTGCCATAAGATTTTACCTGCACAATATAAAAGGTAAAAATACAAGTATGGTAATATCATAAGTTTTGCAAAACAGAGCCAATTAATAATTGCCTTAATAATCTCCAATCAATTAATCAATCGCCAATCAAGCTAATTAACTCAACATGCTTAAACTCCAGGCCCTTCTTCAGTTGTTAAGTAGTGCCGAAACCGATCCGGAACTAAAACGCCGACTCGATTTTTGCTTGCGGGGTATCAATATTGACACTAAAAAGCTTTCTAATAGCAGTAGCTTGTTACTTGCTAAAAGATATCGTGAGATGCTTTCCGAGGTTTATGGCGCTATGGGTCATGAGGCCCGTTGTCAAAACCAATTTAAAACGCCACCAACTGAACCCATCTTACTTCAACAAGCCAATGGCAAAGCATTAGATCTCACCCGCATTGTTGCCGAAGTTGGAAAAGCTCTAATTAGTTGAAAATCTAATAAAATCTTTATATTGTGGACTGAACTGGATTGATTGTTTTACATGAGAATAAAGAAATATTTGCCTTATAGCCTTGGCATCACTCTCAGTGATTTCCTCTATTTTCTTGCCAATGCTTAATAAAAATCCATAAATTTCATGGTGCCAATATGTTTAATTTATACTCTACTTCAGATTATTTTCTGCTCAACATTTTATTTTCTACTCAACATCTCAAAGCCAGTTCTCAATGGATAAAAAGCATACCGTTGTATGGATTGGTTTTTCAACTTTGACCTACATAGGGAGAGAAACTTCCTCACATATATGGTTTATGGATTTTCCATCTAGGAGTGATTATATATTTTAACACCCTTCTTCAAGTGTGACTCGGTTTAAGAAAGCAACAAGATAGAGAATACAAATAAGACATATGCATGGGAACCAACTAATAAGACAAATAGAAATTGAAACCGAGAAATTGTCATTGAGGTGAATAAGTCAATTAGACTAGAAAGACAAATAGAATACACATAGATAAATATGACTAGATCAAGGCCCAGTATTGATACCCTTATAGAAGGAAAATGGGTTTGTATTTCCTTGATTAATTAAGTGTTAAGTGAGCAATTGATTTTATTACAATAGTCCTACCACAATCCAATCACCTAATGATAATGCTAAGAAAAGCTTAAGAGGACATGAGTAACACAATTGATAACCAAGACCCTAACTTAGAAAAGCTTAATTTATACGGTTTGATCTTGAATTGAGGAAGATTTTGGCCAAGATAATAAAAAGTGAGAATAGACCAAGTAATGTGATACCACTTCTATATTAAGTAAAAAGGTAAATTTTACAAATAAAATGGGAGTGCAGATATCATCTTGTTATAGAAGGCATACCATTAACTGTAATTTGACTACTGCCATTCAAAAAGAAAATGCAATTTAGACTAAACATTACTCTTGGTGAATTTACTTAATTTTCTCAGTAAAAAAAACACACTGATGATTATATCTTTCTTATTATTGTTCACTGTAGAAACTATATAAACTTGTCATGTTGTGATAGAGAACTTCAAGAAAGAAGGAAGCTAGCATCAGATAGTGCAAACAAGAGAAATGGGTTAATTTTCGCAATCACTTGTCTTGTTTGTCCTTTGGCAAACGTTTCTATCCGGTTGCTTCGCTGATTTAATTGCTGATGTATGCACCAAAGCACAAAATCCATCTTTATGCAGTGAAGTTCTAAGATCTTCTCGCAATCGTGATCCAGGCCTTACACTTCTTGGCAAGATAGCACTTTCACAGGCACAAGACTATACCCTTAAACTCCGGGCCTTTTTTCGATCACTAAGCAATGTAGCAACTGATGAGGAACTGAAGCGCCGATACATTGTTTGTACGTCAAACATGAGTATTGCCCTTGGAAGGCTTTCTAAGTGCAATGATCACTTTCTTGCTAAAGAGTATCTTAAAATGCTTAAGGAGATCAGTGGACCCGTTAGAGTCCTGAGTGTTGAGGTCTTATGTGACATATTATTTGAAATACCACCAAGTGAACTGATCATACTTAAGCAAGATACACAGAAAGCAAGAGATCTCGCCAGTATTGTTGCAGCTGTTGCAAATGCTCTATTGGGCCACTAGTTACAAAATTAACCTGTAAACATATATTGAACTGTAGTGATTGCTGTTACATGAAACTAGCTGGTATGATCAGCGTTAGTTTTGTATCTCTTCTCTTGTGAATGCTCAATCAAAATTCAAAAATTGCATGGTGCCAATTTTTTTTTTTTACTCAAACTTGAGGATTATATTTTAATGCTACTTCTATTAAAAAAGTTATTGGTTCTCTTACTGAAAGAACAGTAGACATTGATTTGTCTAGGTCCTATTTACTGGGAATGGGTCTACACAATATGTTACGACATTACCAGTAAGATCTGATAGTCTTAAATTGGTTGATACGATTATAATAAAATAATATAAATAATTTACAAATGCGGGACCTCTTAAGTAATGACAGGATCCTTGATCTCACAGTTAGAGTTAGCTAAGGTCCACTACAAGAAATTTTAGAAACGGAGATGACTAATTTCCGTTTCCTTTTCGTCTCCATTCTGGGAAGGAGACGGAAATAAGACGAAAATGTGCCGTCACCTTTCGAACCGTCTCCAATTTTGAATTTCATCTCCATTTCATCTCAAATGGAGACGAAATTAAAAATTGTTCCCGTTTCGTCGCAAATTATATTCTTCTCCATTCAGTCTCCATAATAATCGTCTCCGAGTCGTCTCCGCTTGGTCTCCGACTTGAAGTCATCGCCAAATCATCTCCGCTGTTGTGTCGTCTCTTTTTCATCTCAGTTTTCATGTCGTCTCTTTTTCCACGTCGTCTCCTTTTCGTCTTTTCGTCTTTTCGTCTCCTTTTCCACGTCGTCTCCTATTTGGATTTTTACAAATCATCTCCTTTCCATCGCAGTTTATGATTTTTTTTTTTTTTACAAAAATTTCAAAATCAACCTGTTATACATTCCCAATTTTTTTCTGCCTTGATATACTAATTAAAAAAATATTAAATTAGCGTAATTAGATTGTAATGTCCACATTTTATGTTTGGAAGTGAAAGTACACACATCATAAAACATACTTTATGTTACATAATACGTTAATATAAAGTTTGGACAATTATCAATCAGGTTGATCATCCCTTTGATCACCAAGATCAGGTTGTTGTTGTGGAGGAGTATTTAACTGTTTCACGCGTTGTGCAATCTGGTCTTCAAGTCGTCGGAGATGTACGTTATTGTCTTCCCTAAGTTTACGTATCTCCTCCACCTGTTCTTCTTAGTTTACACACCACCTCGTCTGTTGCTTTGGCAACAGCTGCTTGGATATCCATCTCTGCCATATGGCGTCTTGAAGACGGGACGCCGTGTGCGGACTCCACAGAAGCTTGAGAGGCCATCCCGTATACGTGGCCCTTATTGCTCCCTCCAATTGCCTGGAGAAATAGGGCATCATGATCAACAGACGTACCCGTTGAACCTTCCTCTTACGACTACTTTGCCTGTTCCACCAGTTCACTATACCTAGCCTACAGTTTATCACAAAAAGGCAATGTCAAGCCCCAACTCGATCCCTCCTATAATCAAGTTAATATGCGAAGGAATTTTGACATTATAACGATTGTAATATGGCTTTCCCAAAATAATTTAAACCTGCACAACACTGCAAATATCCATATACAACCAAATCATCATTCAAAAATCAACCAACCACAACCAAACCAACCACAGTTTAATCCGTTCGGCACAATACAACTACATACTTGAAAACTTTATACGCATAATATAAATAAATTCATAAGCCTAACCAACTATACAAAGCAAAAAAGGCTTATGATATTACATGGCAAGACAACCAACTTTAATTAAAAACTTAAATTTGATATATTTACATAAAAACCACCAAAATGGCTTAGAAATCCAATGCTGAAGAAAATTTCAGCCAACACCACCCGCTAAATTAAGCATTCCAATTGCAATTCTAAGTCACTACGTGATGGTAGCACGATATAATAAGCCTTTAAAGAACCTAAATTTTTCAACTACGATAAAATATGATATAAACTAATTATGAATCGGTAAAAATGTTCTCTACGGCCTAATTACCGAGTTTTAGAAGCAATAATATAAAAAAACAACAACAATATAGATCCATTTTTACTGATGAACTGATTAACATCCAATTACATATCAAAATTGCGTACCGCGGTCTGTTCCGCCTGGAGGTCTGAAAATGGACCTTCGGGACCCTTGCGATGAGCCTTTACGAACACATCAAAACGGGTCACGAGTTGCCCACGTTCCTCTTCCTGAATTAGTTGGGCACAAAAACATATAATTGATAATTGAAAAAGAAGTGTACATTTTTCGATAATTATGAATGTATTTTGATGCATAAAGAAAAATTCAATACATACCAATCTCCTCTTAGCCTCCGGATATGGGATACAACCTAAAAAGTGCGGTGACGGAGAATTGAGGCAATTTTTTTATTTTTGCTCAGAAATCGCAATCTATTCAGGAGTACCCCATTTCTCATTCAATGATTCTCATACAGCATCACCGGTCCATTTTGGCTTCTTATCTTTGACACGACCCTTGTTCAAAAGATTTCGAATGCAGTATTGGGCTCTAACGTTGAACACGCGTCGAATGGCAGGTTCATTATAAGGGAACCATTTGTATACTTTCTGTAATACAATAATATAAAGCTAATACATTGATACAACTTTATTATTAAAAAGTTGTGCTATAATAATATGTACAAAATACCTTAAATGTAGAGAACCATCTGTCTCGAAGATCGTTTGGAACATATTTCCAATTGGGCCAAGCCTCGGTATACGCAGCAGTTACAGCATTTTTCACCTCTTTTGTTGCTCCGTAAGGAATCCATCTACAATGGTAAAACAAATACATGTATAAGTCATGGATCCGTGAATTTGGTAAAATGGAAATATAAAATAGTATTAAGTAGATACTTACGCGGCACCATCGACCTGCAGATGCTTGCGCCGATCAATCTGCCACGCAATATAGGCATCTGAATAGTTAAATCCATATCTCTGCCAATCCTCAAGTCCCTCATCCATCTTCTCAGGTGTGAGCGATGACTCTTGCTGCTCAAAAAATGGCCTAGGGTGGGCCCTAGGATTGCTAGCGGTGTCCTCTACTAGAGTATCCTGTAATCCATTTTGCAAAACAGATGTGGAGGCGGCGGCAGGGGATCCATCTTGTGTTGGCAACGGCGAGTAAGGCATCCCCTAGCTCGGTCCCACAAAAGTTGAGAATGATCCACGACTAGAAGACGTGTTTGATCCTGTGGATCCACGGCCAGCTGATTGATGTCCTCTAGTTGCTCCACGGCCAGTATGTGTGGCTTCTGCAGTTGAACCCCCTGCAGTCAATTGTTGCCCTCCTAACTGGCTACGACTAGCCGACATGCTTTGTCCTCTTGAATTCCCACCACCTCGTAACACCGCAGGAGTAATAAATTGTCTAAGCGTGTTGTGATCTTTACCACCTGACATGACTGTGTTTGGCAAAATACATATTCAATTTAACATATATGTTCATAACGGTATATGTAATTTGGAAAATCATTCGTCTAGTACATAACACATATATTTATACAAAAACAAAATAACTAAACATCATATGCAGCATTATCATCGGCGTCGGCGTCATCATCATTATCATCAGCATCATCATCATCGTCATCACTATCATCATCATCATCATCATTATCATCATCAGCATCATCTTCTTGTATCATCAACCAACTACAAGCAAACCAACCATGGTTTGGAGACGACTTGTAAAACCGTCTCCTGATAGTCGCCTGTGGAGACGGTTTGGAGATGACATACCTAAGTCGTCTCCAAACCGTCTCAAAATGGTCACTATTCATGTAACGAGACTTTCGTCGCTTTTTTGGCGACGAAAAGGAGACGGACCGTTACCTTCGACAGTTTTTCTTGTAGACGTCTGTTTAACCTAACTTTTAGACACTTAAAAGTATTTTTTGTGTATTTAGAAGGTGAAACTAATATGTTTGATTCATTTTTTAAAGAGTTTTTAGATAAAAGTCTAAGTTTAAAAAAAAAAAAATTCAAATTGGAGCTTTTAGAGGAAAGCTTTTACAAATTTGTATTTCTGCATCATGCGAAAATTATATTTCTTTTTTGTTTTTATCTCAAAAATACCCCAAAGAAAACATGTCATGCCCAAAGAAAAGGGTTTGAAAATGAACCTAGTGACAAATTTCAAAGAAAAATTAGATTTCTAATAAAGCCCAATAGCAACAACCATTGCTCAATTTGATGAAGCAAATTCCAAGTGGAACTCCTTATTCCAATCCGAAAACTGAAAGACTGGAGCTTATAGCAAACACTCATCTGCATGCTTCAGCAAGTAAAATGGTGTTAATGATGATCGAAAAAAGACAGAATAAATTGGATTATGAAGTAATAGTAATCCTAGACCTCCTCTCTAGAGTCGAACGGTGGGGGAAGGAAATTTTCAATATGCACATAGCTTGAATAAATCCAAGGGTTTGACAATATCATAATTTTAACTTATCAAAACCCTTATTAGTGATACATGAAAGAAGTACAAAGCCTGTATTACAAATCGAAAAAAAAAAATCCGGCACCTTATTGCTATTATAGCCCAAAATCTCCAGCCCGCACACAATCTCTATAATAAGGAAGAATTAAATTCTACAAATATATCATCTTTGTTGTATATATTATCAATATAATTGTAACTTGATTTTTACCATCCAAAAACAATGTTATTTATTCTAGATATTGGAGTTCACATAACTTTACATCAAACAAAGGCACTGATGGTTATATCTTTTTAGATATTTCTTGTAGTAGAAACTATATAAAGTTTGGCATGCAGTGAAAGGGAACTTGAAGAAAGAAGAAAACATCAAAGTGCAAATTAAGAAGAGAAATGGCTTTTTCTTTTTCCCAATCACTTGAGATCTTGCTTGTCCGTTGGCTAGCATTTCTCTTTGGCTGCTCCGCTGATTTAATTGCCAATATTTGCTCAAATACTATAGATGAATCTTTATGTAATGAAATATTAAGATCTGTACATCAACATGATCCAAACCTCATTAATGACTCTTGCCAAGCCAGCTCTTTCACCGGCACTAGACTTCACCCATAGACTCCAGGCCTCTCTTTGGTGGTTAAGTAGTACAACAATCGATATACTTTTTGTTTCCAATGCATCACTACTGCAGTTAACAAGCTTTCTAATAGCAATAACTTGTTACTTGCTAAAAGATATGTTGAGATGCTTGCCGAGGTTTATCTAGCTATGGGTGCTGGAGCCTCTTATGAAAACCAATCTTGTGAAAACCAACACAACCAAGTGAACCTAAACTACTTCGTCAAGCCAATCTCAGACAATTAGCTCTCACCAGCATTCACTACAAGAAAACAGCCTTGAGGCTACCAAAAATGGCGACGAAAAAAGTTTGGTAGCCATTTGCAACGAATGGCGACGAAAGGGCGACAAAATGAAATATTTCATCACCGTTTGGTGGCTAAAATGTGAAAAAAAAATATGTTAATGGGAAAATTACAAATGGTCGCCATTTGGTAGCCAAATGGTGACGAAATAGTGACAAACAAAGATAATTTTTGATTAATTAGTTTTTGGTCGCTATTAGGTCGCCAAATGGCGATCACATGGCTACTGTTATCATTAATTTTTGTTCGTATCTTAATTACCAAAAATTAATTATAAAATAGAAAAAATATAAATATGGTATCCATTTGGTCGCTATTTAGCGACCAAATGGCGACCAAAAAACATAAAAATTTATAGAAGTAAATATTATAAAAAAATAAATTGACAAAAAAAAAGTTAAATAAATAAACTAAATAAGGGTCGCCCTTAGGTCACAAAAGGGCGACCCATACGCGACAAATATGATTTAATTTTTCAAAAAGAAATTACAAAAAAAGTAAAAAAGTTATAAAATAAAAGAATTAATTATATCAACTAAATTCTATATTTTGAATGATAGTTCGTAGCCCCGTGGTGGCCATTGGCCACCAAATGGCGACAAAAAGTAAAAGTTTGGTCGCCCTTTGGTCGCTAATGGCCACGAAGGGGCTACGAAGTATCCATGTTCATAAAATGTTAGGTAGATTTAAAATATAAAAATTAATAATAACAAATACATTAGAAATTTGTTCAAAATCTATTTTATTTTGATTGAAAATATATTATAAGGTTTACTCAATGGTATAAAGTTATACATATTTAAGATATAAGAGTATGAAAATAAATTAATGATTAATAATTCTATATTTAACAAAAGTGGGATTATGAAATATAAAGTGAAAAACAATAAAGATTGTATCATTGTCATTAGTTTTTCGCACACCAATCAAATTGTAATTTCGCACTAACATCAATGAATTAGTATAAATTGAAGAATAACTATAATAAAAGATAATATTTAGCGTAGAAGATCTACTTAAAATAAAATAAGTGATTATATGAAAGAAATTTTATTTTTTGCATGCTAGTTCGTAGGCTCGTGGTGGCCATTGGCCACCAAACGGCGACAAAAAGTAAAAGTTTGGTTGCCCTTTGGTCGCCAATGACTACGAAGGGGCTACGAAATATTCATGTTCATAAAAATTTAAGTTGATTTAGAACATAAGAATTAATAATAACAAATACATTACAAGTTTATGTAAGATCTCTTTTGTTTTGATTGAAAATATATTATAAGATTTACTCAATGGTATAAAGTTGTACATATTTAAGATATAAGAGTATGAAAATGAATTAATGATTAATAATTTTATATTTAACAAAAGTGGGATTATGAAATATAAAGTGAAAAACAATGAAGATTATGTCATTGTCATTAGTTAAAAATTTATTTAAATCATATAGATATTTAAAAATTTATAAAATCAGTGTTAGTATCTTGCAATATTTTATTCAAACTTTTTCTCTTGATATTACATGACAAAGTAATTGGATTAATTAAATTACTGAAATACAAAGTGAAAAACAATGAAGATTTTATGCATTGTCAATAGTTTTTCGTATATTAATCAAATTCTAACTTCGCACTAGTATCAATGAATTAGCGTAAATTGAAGATTGACTATAATAAAAGATTATATTTAGCTTAGAAGAGCTATTTAAAACAAAAGAAGCGATTATATGAAATAAATTTCATCTTTTGCATAATAGTTTGTAGCCCCGTGGTGGCCATTGGCTACCAAATGGCGACGAAAAGTAAAATTTTGGTCGCCCTTTGGTCGCCAATGGCTACGAAGGGGCGACAAAATGTCCATGTTCATAGAAGTTAGATTGATTTAAAACATAAGAATTAATAATAACAAGTACATTACAAGTTTATACTAGATCTATTTTCTTTTGATTGAAAATATATTTTATGGTTTATTTAATGGTATGAGGTTGCATATATTTAAGATATAAGAGCACGAAAATAAATTAATGATTAATACTTCTATATTCTAATTAACAAAAAGTAGTGTTGCTGAAATACAAAGTGAAAAACAATGAAGATTTTATGCATTATCATTAGTTTTTCGTATACCAATCAAATTCTAACTTCGCACTAGTATCAATGAATTAGCGTAAATTGAAGATTGATTATAATAAAAGATAATATTTAGCTTAGAAAAGCCATTTAAAACAAAAGAAGTGATTATATGAAATAAATTTCATCTTTTGCATAATAGTTCGTAGCCTCGTGGTGGCCATTGGCTACCAAATGGCGACGAAAAGTAAAATTTTGGTCGCCCTTTGGTCGCCAATGGCTACGAAGGGGCGACGAAATGTCCATGTTCATAGAAGTTAGATTGATTTAAAACATAAGAATTAATAATAACAAGTACATTACAAGTTTGTGCTAGATCTATTTTCTTTTGATTGAAAATATATTTTATGGTTTATTTAATGGTATGAGGTTGCACATATTTAAGATATAATGGCACGAAAATAAATTGATGATTAATACTTCTATATTCTAATTAACAAAAAGTAGTGTTGCTGAAATACAAAGTGAAAAACAATGAAGATTTTATGCATTGTCATTAGTTTTTCGTATACTAATTAAATTCTAAATTCGCACTAGTATCAATGAATTAGCGTAAATTGAATATTGACTATAATAAAAGATGATATTTAGCTTAGAAGAGCTATTTAAAATAAAAGAAGTGATTATATGAAATAAATTCCATCTTTTGGATAATAGTTCGTAGCCCCGTGGTGGCCATTAGCCACCAAATGGCGACGAAAAGTAAAATTTTGGTCGCCCTTTGGTCGCCAATGGCTACGAAGGGGCGACGAAATGTCCATGTTCATAGAAGTTAGATTGATTTAAAACATAAGAATTAATAATAACAAGTACATTACAAGTTTGTACTAGATCTATTTTCTTTTGATTGAAAATATATTTTATGGTTTATTTAATAGTATGAGGTTGCACATATTTAAGATATAAGAGCACAAAAATAAATTGATGATTAATACTTCTATATTCTAATTAACAAAAAGTAGTGTTGCTGAAATACAAAGTGAAAAATAATGAAGATTTTATACATTGTCATTAGTTTTCCGTATACCAATCAAATTCTAACTTCGCACTAGTATCAATGAATTAGCGTAAATTGACGATTGACTATAATAAAATATGATATTTAGTTTAGAAGAGCCATTTAAAACAAAAGAAGTGATTATATGAAATAAATTCCATCTTTTACATAATAGTTTGTAGCCTCGTGGTGGCCATTAACTACCAAATGGCGACGAAAAGTAAAATTTTGGTCTCCCTTTGGTCGCCAATGGCTACGAAGGGGCGACGAAATGTCTATGTTCGTAGAAGTTAGATTGATTTAAAACATAAGAATTAATAATAACTAGTACATTACAAGTTTGTACTAGATCTATTTTCTTTTGATTGAAAATATATTTTATGGTTTATTTAATGGTATGAGGTTGCACATATTTAAGATATAAGAGCACGAAAATAAATTGATGATTAATACTTCTATATTCTAATTAACAAAAAGTAGTGTTGTTGAAATACAAAGTGAAAAATAATGAAGATTTTATGCATTATCATTAGTTTTTCGTATACTAATCAAATTCTAACTTCGCACTAATATTAATAAATTAGCGTAAATTTAAGATTGACTATAATAAAAGATGATATTTAGCTTAGAAGAGCTATTTAAAACAAAAGAAGTGATTATATGAAATAAATTCCATCTTTTGCATAATAGTTCGTAGCCCCGTGGTGGTCATTGGCCACCAAATGGCGACGAAAAGTAAAATTTTGGTCGCCCTTTAGTCGCCAATGGCTACGAATGGGCGACGAAACGTCCATGTTCATAGAAGTTAGATTGATTTAAAACATAAGAATAAATAATAACAAGTACATTACAAGTTTGTACTAGATCTATTTTCTTTTGATTGAAAATATATTTTATGGTTTATTTAATGGTATGAGGTTGCACATATTTAAGATATAAGAGTACGAAAATAAATTGATGATTAATACTTCTATATTCTAATTAACAAAAAGTAGTGTTGCTGAAATACAAAGTGAAAAACAATGAAGATTTTATGCATTGTCATTAGTTTTTCGAATACCAATCAAGTTCTAACTTCGCACTAGTATCAATGAATTATCGTAAATTGAAGATTGACTATAATAAAAGATGATATTTAGTTTAGAAGAGCCATTTAAAACAAAAGAAGTAATTATATGAAATAAATTCCATCTTTTGCATAATAGTTCGTAGCCTCGTGGTGGTCATTGGCTACCAAATAGCGACGAAAAGTAAAATTTTGGTCGCCAATAGCTACGAAAGGGTGAAGAAATTAGAAACATATAAATTAAAAATAAAAAATAATTAGGGTTTTTGGGCCACCAAAAAATTATAAATTTTGGTCGCCAAGCCCTTTGGTCGCGAGAACCACTTAAATTAGAGGGCAGCGACTAATTTAAGAGGGCGACCAAAGGGCTTGGTGGCCCTTTGGTCGCCCCGTTTTACTAAAAACAGGGGGCAGAACGTTGCCCCCTGGTTTTAGTAAGACTTAGATTTTTTTTTCTTTCAAAAACCCCACCCCATCCCACCCTTCACCCCACCCCACCACCCTACCCTACCCCTCAAAGGTCTGTATTGTTTTTTACTTTGTTTATTACATTATGAATATAGTGTGTAAGTATATGTATATCTATATATATATGTATATATATGTGTGTGTGTGTGTACCTATTTGCAAATATATATATATACATATATATATGTATATATAGCTTAAAATAGATATATGTATAGCTTAAACTTTATACATATATGTATATGCGTTCTTTTTTTTCTCTTTTTTTTATTTTATTTTCGTTTTTGCCTTTTTTTTTATATGTAGGTCATACTTTTTATATAGATCCTATATAAATATGTATAATATATATATATGCATTTTGTTTTTTTCTGTTTTTTTTATTTTCATTTTTCCTTTTTTCTATTTTTTTTTATTTTCGCTTTTCCCTTTTATATATATATATATATATATGCATTTAGCTTTTATTTTAATGTTATTTTTTTATTTTCATTTTTTTCAGATTTTTATTTTCAGTTTTTTTTTTTTTTCGTTTTTCCCTTTTTTCTATTTTTTTTATTTTTGCTTTTCCCTTTTTTTTTTATATATATAGATCCTATATATATATGTGTGTGTGTGTGTGTGTGTGCATTTAGCTTTTATTTTACTGTTAATTTTTTTTCATTTTTTTCAAATTTTTTTTATATACATTTTCCCTTTATTTTATTTTATTTTAGATTTTTTTTTTCTATTTTTATTAATGTTGGATCTTTGAAATATTTTTTTGCAGGATTGGAGTTTGTTTTGTGTGAGGCCAACTCCAGCAGCATATGTAAAATGTCAAAATCTCTACATGTAGAGATGCTTTTAGAGACTTTTGTCTCCAGCAGTATCTCTACAAATTCTCTACAATGTAGAGAACTTGTAGTGAATCTCTACAATTGAATTCAGCATCTCCACATATAGAGATCATCTACAAATTCTCTAAAAATAAAGATTGAGTAAATGTAGAGAAGTTGTTGGAATGAAACTGAAATAGAGAAGCTGTTGGAGTGAAATTGAAATAGAGATTCTCTAAAAACAGAGATTGAGTAAATATAGAGAAGCTATTAGAGTAAAACTAAAATAAAGAATCTGTAAATGTAGAGAAATTGTTCAAAATCTCTACATATAGAAAAACAAAATAGAGAAGCTGTTGGAGTTGGCCTGATAGGCCAGACTATTACGGCTCAAGTTAGTATTCTAATTCACTATCTTTTATATTCGTGTTGAGATATTATATTTGAAATAATGTTGTAGGTGAGATATTGTTATGATATTTGTTGAGATAATAATTGCATATATAATTGATTATTTATGATGTTTGTTGAGATATTTAGCTAAAATTGAAGTTGATTCTTGAGTTATTTCTTGTATATGAAGTGTATATGAAGTGTATATGCGTACTTGTATCAATATTACATAGCATAATGACCTTACAACGCAAAATGGTGGAAATGTTTGTGGTGTTTGTGGGCTGAATTTTCCAGCGCCGATAGTGGGTTTGCCGGCACTGGTTGGGCTGATTTTGGGGGCTATTTGGGCTACTCTCGGGGTGGTTTAGGTGCATGCTTCGTTGGTTAATTGATAGGTGGTTGTTTGGGTGTTGTTTGATTGAGTAATTGCGGAATGTGTTGCTAAAAAGTTGAAGTATTGTTAAAGAAAGTTAGTTTAAGTGTTGTTTTACATTCTTTTGTGTTGTGTTGTTAGAGCTTGAGTTGGAATCAAGTAGGGTCGGAATTGGTTAATATATGGACATATATGCTTAAGGTTAGGTAACTTACTTCGTTACCTAATCAATGTGTTTTAAGTGATTTTTACATGTGAAATTACTAAGTGTTGCATTATTTAAAGTGTTGAAGTGTTATTGTTGAAGTGCCGAGGGGCATCCTCTTTGAGTCGTGGAAACTCACCCTCATTTACTAACATTAATTTCAGGTGAGCCAGAGTTGGGATTCATGGCTCAAGAGGCTGATGTTGTGCATTATGTGAATGAATCTTATGCTCAAGAGCCCCACCCTTGTTAGTGTTTGCTTGGATATTTCCTATGTTATCTTTGTGTTTGTGGTTATAATGTATGAAAGACTTGCACTTATGTAATATGTAATGTTGTAGCTTTACTTTAAGTTAGTAGTTTATAGTCTTTTTGTTGAATGATCAAAGTAAGCATGACTTGAGGAGCAGCAGCTGGCGCACTCGAAATTGTTGAGCATCGTGACGCAATTGCAGGATAACATGACCTGGATGCGAGACAAGCGCCTATCCCCTGATCCAGACCAACACGATAATTAGTAGGTTTTAATTTGTTTTAAAAAAAAATTCTAAACCTAATATTATGTACTTTATTTTAAAGATCTTTTAAATACTTAAATATGCATATATTAAATTAATTTTGGTTTTGTAAATATTAAATTTAATTTTTATTTTTTTAAAAATTATTGTATGGCGACGAAATGGCGACAAAAACTTTGCTACCACATGGCGACTATTATTGGCTACTACATGGGGATGAAAATTAATGAATAAAAAAAATTAATTAAAAAATTTGGCTACCTAGTGGCGACGATAAAATAGCCACCATATGGCCACCAAAATCGGCTAAAAATTTTGGCTACCAAATGGCGACCAACGTAAATAATTAATAAAAAAAGATTTAAAATATTTGGCTACCTAATGGTGACGAAAGTATGGCTACCACATGGACACCAAATTGTTGCTACAAAAATTGGCTACCACATGGCCACCAAATTAAATAATTAACAAAAAAATATTAAAAATAATTTGCGACCTAATGGCGACAAAAAATGGCCACCATGGGGCGACCATGCAAAATTAATTGATACAAAAATTCACGAATTAATTAATAAAATTGATAATTATAAAAATTAACTAATAATTTATTTTTCTAAATATTGCGACCAAGGGGCTATGAAATGTAAAAAAATTATATATATATATATATATATATATATATATATATTTTCCGATTTGGCCACCAAAATGCAACCAAATGACAAAATGGCGACAAGGGTTTTCTCGACGCTCGATTTTTTGTCGCCCTTTGGTCGCCTAATAGGTGTAGGTGATGAAAGGGCAACGAGAAACTTTCGTCGCCCCAGACCAATTTTCTCGTAGTGATTGTTGCTGCAGTTGCAAAAGCTCTAATTAGTTAGAGATCTAATAAAATTTTCACAGAGAATGCTATTTTTCCCCATCAGTTTTAATTTAAGTCCCGAATTCCCTTTTGAGATTTTAATTTTGTCCAAATTCTCCCATGGCATCAACTTTTGTGAAACAAAGCCTTAAAATTAAAGGACATTTTGGTCTATTTATTCTTTTTATTGAGTTATCTAACACTATTTTATTGCCTTTAATTTCTTTCTTGTTTTATATTTTTAAAACATTAACCCATCACAAAAAAGTTATACGTTGCGTTAAAAAAAATGTTGGGTTCAATTTGAGATGTATATATATGTAAAGAAGGTTTTAAAGTGAATCTAACGTTTCCTCTAATCTCACATATAACACCAATTTTGTACAATAAGCTTTTTTTTTTTTTTGCTGAATATACAATAAGCTATTTTTATCTTCTTCTTTATTATGTTTTTAAAATGTTTGCTCATTGCAAAAAAGGTATACATTGGGTTAGAAAGAAAAAGATTTGACTCAATTTGAGATGCATATATATGTATGAAAGATATATAGATTTTAAAATGAATCTAGTTTTTTTCTCTAATCTCGCCATATCAAGAACTTTGTATCATAGTCTTCTTTTTATCTTTTTCTTTATTTCTTATATTAAACATTCTTTATGATTTTCTTTTTTATTGTAGTCATATATATTAAATAATTTCAAAAAATTTATAACATCTATTAATTTTTTGTTTCTCTTTTTGTTTTTTAATCTTCACTTCAGAAAATAAAAAGATAAAAATACCCTTCAAAATAAAATGTGATGTCATGAAAAAAATGAGTAAAACTAAAACTTCATAAAGGAGTTTAGAATTGAGGCTAAAACTCATAGGGAAAATGATATTTTATATTTTACTAAACTAGAGTGATTGTTTACATGAGACTAAAAACAATATATGCCTTATAGCCTTGCATAAGTCTCATTGTTGTACTCTTTTCTTCTAGACAATAAATTTGTAGAGGAGCCAAATCCTTTTTTATGAATCTTGTCATATTTATTTGATTGACATAAAGCAGCTTAATGCTTGAAGGCCACTGATTAACTAACTTGCCAAATCTTTCTTGTAGCTGACTATGAGTTCGAACCAGTGACCATCTTTCTCGCATCTTTATTGAAATTATAATAATATAATTCTTATAGGGAAAAGGGTAACTTCAGGATATAAACTTTGTTCATATTCAGTTAAGGGTTTGAATTTTAAAATCTTCAGTGAAAAACCTCAAACATTTTTTTTTATTTTTAAAAAGAGTATTTTACTGACCTATTAGTCACAAAATATTGGACTAGTATCACTTTACCCCTATAATATATATCCAACATAGTTGTTCCTTCTAATGTTTATTTATATTATTTAACCCCTTTATTTGATTCAATTAACTAAAATGTCACTCGTGGTGTTTAATAATATATCACTGTGCAAAAATACCCTTCTTTAGATCTAAGGTCCTAGTAATGGTTAATACTCCTTTTATATCTAATGTTGATTTTTAGTTTTTTCTCTAAATTTTAAAACTTCAAACAAGAAATAAAACGTCAACCAATGTTATACAGTATAACATTTTTCACCTAATATTTATTTTCTTTTTTAGGTTATTATCAATTTAATTCCTTAATGTGTATACAATATAACTTTTTTTCTCATTTATTTTGTATCACTTAGCCTCTTTTGTGTTATTAGATAAAAAAAAAGTTCATTTACTTACATTTTTAAATTTTAAAATGATAATAATGGACATTTTTGTTAAAAAAACATGGAGGGGTTGAGCATATAAAATAAACAAGGAGAAAAATGTTATATTGTATATAAATATTATACAAGGAGCTGTTAACTGATATACAAGGAGCTGTTAACTGATATATACAATAAACATCCGAGGGCAAAATATTCTATTGTACATAAATTGTGGCGCTAAAGTCATATTAACTCAGTATTTTGCAGTTAATATTGTGTAAAAACACTTTTTTTTCAAAAGTTTGAGCCCTGCTATTAGAAATTTTTAAAATCATACCTTAATTCCATATCGGATTAAGTTGAAGTAGAACGTTTCCTTCTTGGAATTAAGGTATGAACTTAAAAATTACCTTAATGCTATATATGGTCTTGCTTACCACTATTCTTTGTGATTAGAATGTTGAAAGATATATATCCTACTAGTTATTGTTAAGCAAGTAATCATTTCATTTTATTTCACAAAAACTCTTTATAGTCATTTACAAAATTAGTACTCTGCATGATAAGTTAATGTTCCAGTCAGCACATAGGCATCTATTTTTTAAGCTATCTTTGTATTTACAATGTCAGGTAATTTTGCTTCTAATATCATAAAGACTATTTTCTCAACCACTTGCTTCTCTGTTAGAGTCGATGAACCAAACAATCTACTGTTGAGCTCCAACTAAAGATGGTAAATGCAGGAACTTGCTAAGTCTGAAGGTGGAGGAGTTTAATTTCTCTTGCTCTTTATTTTTTATTTTTTGCTGCTGGAAAAATAAGGAATAATTTCTAGAGTGTTCCCTTTCCTTTTCTTTCCTTGTAATAGCCATCAAAATTTTCTGCAGCTTATAATCATAATGCCCTGAAATCCGGGGTAATTGCAATAAAATTGGAAATCTGCCACCTTTGTTGCTAATTTAATGTGATATTTTGTAGTCCTCAAAATCTAGGCCAAAATCTCAAGCCCTCACTAACCTTTATAATAAGTAGGAATTGTATAGAAGGTAAATTTCTTTAAAAATGTACATAATTTACATATTAGAAAACTATATATATATAGTTGTCATGTTGTGGCAGAAAACTTGAAGAAATTAAGAAGAAAACTTGAGCGTGCAAAGAAGATCAGCAATTAATGGCTATTTCTTTTTCCCAATCATCACTTACGATCTTGCTTGTCCTTTGTCTAGCAATATTTGTATGTGGTTGCTCCGCGGATTTAATTTCTGATATTTGCACCAATCACACCATTGACGAATCTTTATGTAATGAAGTTTTAAGATCTGCTCATCAATGTGATCCAGACCCCGTTACAAAATGACTGTCACAAATTAAGTCGTCACTAAATTGAATTTTCATCATTAAATTTATTACTATTTCGCGATGGAATTGATTCATTACCCTAGCCGTCACTATTTAGTGACGGCTTACGACGAAAATAGTACGGTTGATAAATTCATCACTATTAATGAAATGAAAGTGGTCAAACTTTTGAGAAAAAAAAGTATTTTGCATACCTTTAATCACAAGATATTGAACTAGTATCACTTTACTTTACCCGTATAATATATATACGTACAGTTTAGTTAACTGAATAGCTGTATATGCCAATATACAAAATTCTCCTTTTTTATTAGGAATGACAACGGATCGGATACCCATTAAAATTTATAAAACTAAACTTGAACCCGCTTAAATTATATTTTACCAAACCCGTGATGGAAATCCGTCGGGTTTAGATTTTGCTTACCAAATTCGAACCCGTTAAATATTCAAAAACCAGCGAATACCCGACCCAACCCATTAATAAATATAAAAAAATAATTTTTTTAAAAAGAAAAACTTAAATTTTTTTTAAAGAAATAAAAAAAAAGTACTAAAATAATGCCAAAATCACGAGGGATTAGAAAACGTAAATTAAATTTATTGTTTATTATCAAACTTAAACTTAATAGAAACATTCAACAAAATATTTATGCTAAGAAGTTATCATCCTTCCATAATAATATGAAATAACTTGAAGAAAAAAGAACATAAAGTACTTGTCACAATTGCAAATTATCATTCTCGTTTGAATTATTCAGTAATTGAGCGGTTGTATTAGTTGAATTAGATAAAAAGAATAGGTAAACATAAATAATAAGAGGTGGGCTATAGCCTGTGACTATTAATCTTAGACTAATATTAAAAAATTATATTTTCTTAAGTAATATATTATTTGTATATGTCTGTAAATATATAAACATTTTTATTAATTTATTTTTACTAAATTATTTATCGGGTTGTCGGGTTTCGGATTTTTTTAAATTGCTATTACCAAACCCTATCGGACTACCCATCGGTAATTACTTGTAAAAATCAAACCTTAACAGATACTCTATCAGTTTCGTAAACGGGTTTGTAATACGATCGAATACCCATCGAATTCGGATTTAAACTATACCTGTTGTCATCCCTATTCTTTATATCTAATATGTTTGTTTTCTATTTTTCTATTTTTTGTAAATCTTAACAGTAAAACATTTTCACTTAATTCTCATATTTTTTTTAGGTTAATAACATTATAATTCCTTAATGTATATATGATATAGCAATTTTTTTCTCTCATTTTTATTTTGTATTACTCAACTCCTTTTGTATTATTAGGTAAAACAAAATGCTTTTTTGTACATTTTTTAATTTCATAACAACAATAATGGATATTTATGTTATTAATTAAAGCATTTGATTGCGGAATAAAATGAATTACTTCACTAGCAAAAAAATATTTCCAATTATCTCTTCAGAAACTACTGGACTGTAAAACTAAAACAACTTAGGATATGCCTCAAGCCTTTCCAGAAGACACAAATTAACAAACTTGCCAAATTTTCTTTCAACATTTGACTGTTTTTAAACAGGTCACCAACTTTCTTGTATCTTCACTAAGATTACATGAATATCTCCAAAAATATCTGTAATTGTTGTCACATTACAAACAACTTTCCAAAATATGTATGAAAGAAATCCTGCATATTAAGGAAGGGAAAGATTTTGAAAATATATAAAGAATTCAAGTTAAGGAAAGAGTAAGATTTTCAAAATATATGAAGAATACAAGTTAGATATACTAGCCAAACAAACACACTGCAATTATTTCTTTCTATTTGTTTCTTTCATTACAAACTTTCTAAGTTTGTCATTCTATTAAGGCCTTGAAAAGACAAGAAAAGAACATCAGATTGAAAGAAAATAGTAGAGAGATGGCCTATTCTATTAGTCGCTCATTTCTGTTCACTTCTCTTTTGCTAGCATTTCTATCTAGTAGCTTCGCAGATTTAATTGAACAAATTTTCCCTAAAACACAGAACCCTTCTCTTTGTAATCAAGTTTTAAGATCCGATCGTCGTTCTGCTGGTGCAGATATTCATGGTCTTGGCCAAATCGCAATCGACCAAGCAATAGCTCCTACCACATCGATCAAGAAATTTACTAGTGCATTACTTAGACTTGTCAAAGATCCTGTCCTGAAACGTCGATACACCGTATGCGTGGAGAATTTTGGTGATGCTGTTGATAAGCTTAATGGTTGCAGGAGCTTCTTGAATTCTAAAAACTATGTTGACATGCTTAACTATGCCTCCTCAGCCTGGACTGATGAGGCTGCCTGCGATCGAAAATTTCAAACACCTCCAAGTGAACCTCTTCTAATTAAACAAGCCAATAAGAGAGTACAAGACCTCACCTCCATTGTTGTGACCATTGCAAGTTTTCTACTAGGGCCTTGATTTGTACTAATTTAAAGATCTAGTATTTTTTTATATTGTATTCCATAAAAGTTAGTACTGTTTTGAAATGAACCTGGAGACAATATTGTTTCTCTTTTCTTGTTAAATCCTTGGCTCAAGTATTTCGTGTTGCAACATTGCTCTTATATATGCTTAAGCAATAAAAACTCCTATGTTAACTTACTGAACAACAACTAACTGTGGAATATAACAGGATGAAACGTTGAGGAACTTTTTTTTAACTAAAAATGAAAATTATTCAAACTATTGGAGTGAGTAAAATGAAATAAAAAGATTTGTTTAAGGAACGATTTGAAATGAAAATTTTTTAGTAAGTGATTAAAACTTCGTCCAAATTTAATAGTCTGTGGTATAATTTACCATTAAATATAACATTTAGTCGAATAATCATCATTAACAAGCAAAACAAAAACGAAGTGAGGGGTATTCTAGCTCAATATTATCTTATTGGAAGTTACCTGCAAAATCAAGAAAAATGAATGAGCTTAACGCCTACTACGTAATAGAGTTGATTTCTGAAAAGACATAGAACCAATTTATGGTAGGCTTATTTAAATTCTTATTCGAAAATATTTACAAATTGTTTAGAACAAATAAATTCAATAAAATTTTATATAATTCATTTACAAATCTAATTTTTGGTGTTTGGAAGCACCTTTTTAGAAAATTAGAAATTCAAGATTTGCAAATCTTAGTTTTCCTTGTGCTTTGCCCAAACTCTTGCTCAAGAGATGAAATTTGCAAACCCATGTTTTCGAAATCTGTTGCTCATCTAATTTTGAGGACAAAATTAACCCTAAGTTTAAGAGATGGACTTTGGCTAAAATATAAAAATTAAAAAACAAAAAAAAGGATCATTGCCTCTCTTTGTGTTTCTCTTCCAAAAAAAAAAAAAAAAAACTTACGCCTCTCTCATCCTTTCTCTTAAGATTATTTTTTTATATTAAATGTATAGTTGAATTTAAGATTATTTTATTATATGGAATGTAGGTTTATTTTGTAATCTTGATCTGATAGTTGATGTTATGATTATTTTGTATTGTTTAACTTTATTATAAAAAATTCTTTGTTATTGTTTTGCTTTTTCTGGACAATTTTATGATAATAGCAATAATTAATAATGCGATGAGATGATAACCTATGACAAGTCTAATTTTAAAATAATAAAAAAAATAGCATCTAAGTAAAATAGAAGTATTTAATTCTAATTATACATATATTTCAAACACAATTTGTATTTGTAAATAAATTGACTTAATACAATTTTATAATTTTAAATAAAAAAATTCATTTATAAATATAAATTTTCGTAAAATTCATTTATAAATTAAATGAATTCTAGACCTGAAGTTCTTTCAAACACTATGTTACAATGATTAGAGCTCAAAAAGAGTCAATAGTTATAACACATAGTACATATGCTTTCTTCACAGTAAATTACTTTACCAATTACTAAACTTCTACGGAAATGTTATATCGCCCACTAAAGGTTTTTTTTTTTTTTTTTTGAAATTGCCCTCCTAATTTATATATGTTTCAAATAAATTATTTTGTCTAATTCTAAGGTTAAACTAACCGTTTCAAATAAATGGCTTCTTCTTTTTTTCTCAAGTTTCTAATTACTACAATGGTGCTCAAGCGTAAGTTTAAACATCAAAATTAAACGGAATGGTTTATGTGAAATAAATAAAAAGTTGAGTGGATGATTTAAAATACCATACAAGTTTAGTAATATCTAATTCGTCGTTTTATCCTAGCCCCCTAAAAGAGTTTCAAACCAAGACTTTAACAAATCATGAAGAGATATTACGGGTAACAAAACATTCAAATTTAAAATCATTCATTATACTATATATATCTTTCATAAATTTAAACTAAATTGTGTTTAACCTTAGTATCACAGGTCGACCAAGGTTTGAATTCGAATCTCATAGGGTGAGGAGAAGGAAGGAAAAAAAAAACACCTTTGCATCAGAGGTCCGTAGGTGTGTATTAGGCCCCATTGGGCAAAGGATATCCAAACAAATGGTGCACCTCAAATAATAATAATATATCGATTGTTAACTCTACCAACTATTTTGACCAAAAAAAAAAAAACAACTCTGCCAACTATGACTGAAAAATGGGCTGTCGACTATTGACACTTGCTAACTAGAATCAATAACAATATGTCAACTATTAACTCCCATTATATTGACTATAATCAATAACCAACTTGTACAAAAAAAAATTCGCTTCAAACTAATATTTCAATTTCTAAAAAAAAAAAACTAATATTTCAATGATTTTTTTATTGAGAAGCTCTTAAATCGGGCAAGAACAGGCTCTTGAATCGGGCAAGAACAGACTTAACAAAAAGGTAAAATGCGCCATAAACCACTAAACATATATGTTTTAGTTTGCCCAGTAAACTATTTTCACTCTAAATTTAAACAAAATTTTATTTTCAATTTTACCCAACACATTAGTTTTTTAAGTTAGTTATTACAAAATTCTGCTTTTAGTTGTGCAAAATTATTATTTGTCACACCATTACCATTATTTGAAACTTTAGCCATTATTTGCACACATCATATGCAAATCTGCTATTTTTCCCCAAATCCCCAAGTCTACGGTTTATTTTCTTTATTTAATTAATCAGAAAAATATTTGAATATCATAAAGAACAATATTTTAACAATATATTAAGAATACAAGTTAAATTTACTCACCAAAGAAACACATTGCCTTTATATCTAATTTCCAATTATTTCTCTAAGTATAACCTATATAAGTTTGTCACTCTATTTAGGCCTTCCAGAGACAAGAAAAGATCAGATTGAAAGAAGCAAAAAGAGATGGCCTTTTCTTTTAGTCACTCGTTTCTCTTGACTTCACTTTTGCTAGCATTTCTATCTGGTACCCAGGCTGATTTAATTCAACAAATTTGCCCTCAAACTCTTAACGCTTCTTTTTGTGATCGAGTTTTAAGATCTTATCCTCGTTCTGCGGGTGCAGAGATCTTCAACGTCTTGTCCAAATTGCAATAGACCTAGCATTTGGCCCTACCACATCAACCAAGACATATATTAAAGAACTATGTTAAGATGAATATCTATACTTCCCAAGCCTTTTCTGATGAGGTCTTTTGTGACCAAAAGTTTTTAAACAAGCTATTAAGAGAGTGCGAGACCTCACCACTATTGTTGGGGCCATTGCAAGTTCTCTACCGAGGACTTGATTTGTACTAATTAAACATCTCGATATTTTCCATAACATTGAGTTTTGTATTTGACGACTAAACTTGTCTAAAGTTGTAAATAGTTTTTACTAAACTTTTCTTTTTCTAATCATCCTGCTAATTTTAATTTTGTTTCAAATAAGTCATTCCATCTATGTGTAGAGTCAAAATTAATGAATTCCATCTATATGTAGAGTCATTCCATCCCGCTAATTAATTTTAATGCATGTGACATAATTTATCTTTAAATATTATTGAAATAATACTTAATGACTAGCAAAAAGAATAACAAGTTGGTCTAACTTTCAGTTTCCTTTAATCCACGTAGCTGATTATATCCTTTGCAATACATTAAATAGCTAAATTCCAATTGTTTCATTTTTTATTTGTTATTCCTTGTATTTACTGAGGCTAAAAGTGAAATTCTTATTAAACTGCATCGGGAGGTTCAAACTACTGTTATGGCCTTGCTTACCACTATTCTTTGTGATTGGGATGGTGAAAGATTTCCTTTTTTTTTTTGTTTTTGCTGCTGTAATTTTCCATCTTTAAAGTTGGAGGAATTTAATTTCTCTTCTTCGCATATTGGCAAAAGTATACAAAATGTATCGTGACTTATATTTTATGACATTTTTATTTTTTTGAGTTAAAGGTATTATTGAAAAATTACTCAAAATTTCTAGGAATGTTGAGTCTAAACTAAACATAACAATATAACATTTTTAGAAATTTGACAAAATTTTCCTAAAAATATTTTTATATTCATGGGAATGTTATACCCCAGACAAATTCTTCAAGCCTCACTAAGTTACATTTCAGGGGCTCTCAACTTCATGAAGACCCAATGCCAAACACTGGAGAAGCTTCCTAGTTTATGTACTGTCCTAATACTACATGATGCCGCCTATGTGGGGAAGGCCATGGTTTGTTCAATGTCGGGTTTTCCTGTACTCAAACAACTGGAGCTCTCTGGTCTGCACAATTTACATATGTTGAGAATTGAAAGTGATGGCTTGACTTCAGGGCAGACCCAGACACCCAAGTTTAAGGTGTGCAATCATGCAGTGAGAGAAGTTAGGGTGTATGCTCATATTACAAAAATGTCTAATATAAGATTTTTTTTTTTTTTTTTTAAAAAAAAACCAAAGAAAAAAGATTTTTTTTTTTTTTTCAAGTTGAGCTCTCATTTGCAAATTGGTCCGCCACTGCTTGACTTTCCTCGCGAAACTCCAAGAATTGAAGATTGCAAGGATGCCTAGGGAGTTCGAAGATGGTCTCCGAAAAGCTCAAGAAGAGTCATACAAAGTCCAGCAAAACCTCACCATCAAGTTTTTTGATGATAGCCCCTAGGTTATTTTGATCTCTTTCTTTACATTAAATCTTTTTTCCTGTAACTTCTTTTGATAATATACCTCCATGTACACCAAAACATACCATGTTAATTTTCGTTTCATGAGTTTTAGTAAGTAAAGCACGGAGGGTTCAAGTAATATAATATAAATAGTGCGGCAAAATGTTACACCACATATATATATATATATATATATATATATATATATATAGAGTGGTTGAAGTGATATGAACCTAGAAAATATTAATTAACACTTTACCCCTTTGATGTGTAGATAACATTTTGTACCCCTGTTATTTATTTTATATCAGTCAACACTTTTGGATTACTAGTAAAAAGAAGGATTACAATATTCCTATATTTTTTAATAACTATGAGGGATATTTTTGTTAACTAAATCAAGAGATTAAGTGATATAAAATAATTATTAGAGGGTAAAATACTATACTCTTTATAATGTTATGGGGTAAAATGATTCTAACTCAAAGTTTTTTTGGTTAATGGGTATGCGAATTAAAATATCCATCAAAAGTATGAACCCTAGTATTAAAGGTTTTGAAATTTGGACCCTAAGTTCCATAATGGAACCAAGTTCATGCCCTAAAAGTAACCCTTTTATCTTTCGTTCTCTTTGCTTAATTCAATATCTCAATTTAGTTTGAGTAATTTATATCACTAGTCATATACAAATAGAGATGAAAAGGACCGCCAAATCAGAACATATCATGCCCTAGGCTTACAAGTAAAACTAATATAATAGGTTTGAAAATAAATATTTTCACCCATAAGCTTACGGACACAAAATGATTAATTCAACTTATTACTTGAACCCACTATATTCACTTGTAACGTTCTCACTTTACGCCTCACGCCAATGTAGTATAACACATGACACATTACAAAAATCAGATAGACGTCCTCAAGACTAAGTGAACAATAATTGTTTTGAGATTAAGCACTAACTTTGAGACTAAGAAAACTAAATAACGATAAAAGAAAAAGAAAACCAATAATTAGATTGATACCAGTGCTATAAAATAGAAATGTTCATCAGTTTCATGTCATTACAGTTTATTTTCAATTCATTTCAATACAAGAAATTATTAGATTCTAACTACCCCGCACTAGAAAACCTGCTATGACCGCTACAATATTGCTTAGATCTTGAACTCTCTGATTGGCCTGCTTAATTAAGATAGGTTCAGTTGGTGGTTTTTCAAATTGTAAGTCACCTGCTACTGTTAAGCAAATTAACAGCATCACCAAAATTCTGCCCACAAAGATTGTACCGGAGTTTCAGTGCCGGATCAGTTACTACTTTACTTAATGCATTAACAAAGTTCTTGATGGATGTTGTAGAGCCCAGTGCCTTATCTAGCGCAATTACGCTGAAACCTGAAATACCTGCACCAGCAGAACGACGATCAGATCTTAAAACTTGAGTACAAAGAGATGGATTTTGAGTTTTGGGGCATATTTGATCAATTATATCAGCTTGAGAGCTGAAAAGAAATGCTAGCAAAAGTGAAGTCAAGAGAAATGAGTGACTAAAAGAAAAGGCCATCTCTTCTTCTTTTCAATGATTTTTTCAACTCTCTTGATGAAGGCCTATATACAATGACAGTTTGTTGTGATCAACAAAATAAATAGAAAGATATAATGGCAGTGTGTGTGTGTTTGTTTGACTGGTATATGTAACTTGCATTCTTCATAAATTTCGAAAATTTTGCTCTTTCGTTAACTAGCATGCTTCATATCCTTTCTTAATACTCAATGATTTCCAATATTTCTTATATTTCTTTGTTGTAGGTAAGTTCCTTCAACAATTCAAGATCATATTGCAGAAATTAGGCTTTTTCTAAGTAAGTAAGCTTTCCATTGCTTCAACAATTCAAGATCATATTGCAGAAATTAGGCTTTTCCTAAGTAAGCAAGCTTTCCATAATCAAATCTGTATCCCAGTGAATTGCTAATTGACTATGCAGGATTTCATTATGGAACTATTTCCAGAGATGTTTGACAGCAATTACAAATATCTTTAGAGATATTCACGCAATCTCACTAAAGACATAAGAAATTTGTTGACATGGTTAAAATCATAGTCAAGAAGAGATGGTTTTCGACATAAATAAATAGTATCACATGATCTACATAGCTGATCCCACCTAATGGGATAAGACTTAATTTGGTTTGATTTGGTTAAAAATCATAATCAAACTTTAAGTGAAAAATTTGCAAGTTAGTTACTGAACATCTTTTGGAACGGCTTGAGGCATGTCCTGGCCTTTTATTTTGGTGTTTGACGATATACTTAGCCATGACAAAGGGGCAGATTTGGTCAATTCGAGATTTACTTTACATAAGTGAAAATTGGCCAAGTTAGTTACTGTACAAATTCTCCACAAGTATTGGAATAATTTTATTATCCTAAAGAAATTAAAATATTTTAAATTTAAAATGGATCAGTTGACCTGGTCTACGAATACTAACTTGCCAAATATAAATATATAATATACAAAGAGCGGCTACTTTTTGAAAAAGATATTTTATTTTAGTGTTCGACGATTAAATTGATATATAAGGATGGGAAAGGGGGTGGCTGTGAGGTGAGAGTGGGGGATTTTTCTTTTACTTTTATTTTTTTGGGTCATTGTTTGTGGGTAGGGTTGAGGGTGGCGGTATGGTCAGGTGGTGAGGGGAGGGAGTTGGGGTTTTTTCTTTATTTGTTTTTATGTTATTAGTGGGTTAAGGATAATTAATTTTTTATTTTCAAAGGTTATCTAAAGATGAAAAGATTAAAAATGCTCTTTAGTTTTAAGGTGTTTTTGGCACATATAAATACCATGAGAGAATTTGGATAGAACTAAAATTTATGAGGGAGATTGGTACTTATGTTAGAATTTATGAGGCAAAATGGATTTAACTTTATTAAAATGTCATTATTCTTTGCACCAACCGAAGATTCATTAATAAATATTAAATATTTTCATTCTTTTATTATCTCTTTCATCTCTCATATCTCATCTCACTCTTGAATCTCCACTTCTCCTCCATTGTTGCTCTTAATAGCTCAAGATTATTTATACTTTTCAAACTAATTCAATGTATATATAAATAAGGCAGGAAAAGTTCAAAAAAGAGATGAGTCTCTTAGATTTTAAAATTGTTTGATTTTATGTTGTGGCCAAGAAAAGAAAATACTAATTATATCTAATTTGAAACTGTTAGTCTTAACTCCACAAATAAACAAAGTGATTTATTTAAAACAAGCTCTAAGTTTAGTGAGTGGTTTTGTGAAAAAGAATTAAGTGGCCAATAGCTCATTTACCCAAAGAGAGGTATATCATACCAACAAATTATCTTCTAAAGTTCTCACTTAGCAGGTGATTAAGACTATTAGGTGGTGTGGATTCCACATATCGAGGCTAACACTAGTAAGTCAATACAATGGTCCCGACTTACAATTAGTCTGTCAAGACATTGACAATAATAAAGAACTCAAGTTCTTATACAAACTCTTGACAAATCTAATGTAGAAGGGATGATATATACAGAAGCACTAGTATCTGGATACTCTTCTTCTGTTCAACCAAAAAATTGCTTAACCGATGTTCTTTGTCGATGCATGTTATAATTTTCATTGTAGTTTGATTGATTTATTTATTTGGCTAACTCTAGGAACCAACATCAATCATCCTTTACTCAATCTTATAATCCCTCACATTAGTTAGCTAAATCTCCAAATTTTCAATTTTTTTATTTATTTGTTACTCCTTATGTTTATTGGGATTAAAAGAGTAATTGCAATCAAAATCCAAAACATATAATAGGCCACAATTTTGTAACAAACCCTGCATGTTCAATGAACAATACACAACGATATCATAATATGATGATCTTTTTTACATCTTTATAAATCATAAGAGTTGTTAAGTTATTGCGATACTACTGAGACACGATCTCTCCTTCCTACTATAGGCACTTATCATAAATGTTTTTATTTTTTATTTGCTCGAAAAATAAGATCGACTAACTTGTCAAATCTTTGTTTTACTTAACTATGATAACAAAACCTCTAATATATCTTTGTCATAACTTTATTGAGATCACAAGAATATAATTCCCATAAACTGCCTCGGGAGGTTCAAACTACCGTTATGGCCACTGCCGTTCTCTGTTATTAGAATGGTGAAAGAATTTATATTTTTTTTCTTTTTGCCGTAATTTTCCAAGTTTAAAGGTTGGGAATTTAATTCTCTAGCTTAATTTTCCTTTTGCTGGTTGAAAAATAAGGAATTTCTAAAGTCTTATCTTTTCCTTTCTTTCGTTTTAATAGCCACCAAAAATTCTGCACCACTAGTTAGGTAGTGATTTGGTGTAATAAGAGGTCAGACAGTGACTTGTGTAATAAGAGGTTATAAATTTCAACTATGCCTCCATTGTATCAACAAAAAAATAATAATAATTATTATTCCCTGAAATCCAGTCTAATTACTTAGTCATTATGGCAGTTACAACTAAATTAAAATCACCCACCTTAATTGCTAATTTAATGGAAATTATGGAGATATTTTAGTCCTGAAAATCTTGCCCAAAATCTCCAGCCCTCACAAAACCTCCATAGTAAGCAATAATTGTATACGAGGTATATTACTAATTTTACGTAACTCTTGGTAAAATAAGATTATGTAATACAAAGGTATATTATTCATTACATTAGAAACTATATAAAGTTGTGTCATGTTGTGACAATAGCTTCAAGAAAGAAGAAAATATATATGAGATTGCAAAGAAGAGACATATGGCCTTCTGTTTTCCCCAATCACTTGTCTTGCTTGTCCTTTGCCTAGCAATTCTATCTGGCTGCTATGCGGATTTAATCGGTGATGCTTGCTCCAAAACAACAAATCCATCTTTATGCAATCAAGTTTTAAGATCTGCTCGTCAACGCGAACCAAATCTTATTGCTCTTGGCAAGTTAGCATTTTCTCAAGCACAAGACTCTATTGTTAAACTCCAGGACAATCTTGGGGCGTTGAGCAGTGCAACGACCGATCCGGAACTGAAACGCCGACTCAATATTTGCTCCCAAGACGCCAATACTGCATCTGTAAAGCTTTCTAATAGCAATAACTTGTTTGTTGCTAAAAACTATGCTAACATGCTTATTGAGGCCAATGGAGCCTTGAGTGCTGAGGCTTTATGTGACAGCCAGTTTAGAACGCCACCAAATGAACCTGTCCAACTTAAGCAAGCCAATGGTAGAGCACGAGATCTCACCAGCATTGTTGCCGCAATCGCAAAAGATCTCTTGGAACACTAGCTAGTTGAAAATTTTAATATTTTATTTTTTTTATTTTTTATATTGTGATTGTTTTACATGATACTAATTAAAGAGAATATCTGCCTTATGGCACTGGCATCAGACTTAGTCTTCTTTATCAATGCTCAATAAAAATTAAATACTTTCATGGTGCGAATGAATATGTTTTATACTCAACTTTTGCTTATTTAGTGTCAATGTCCAATGCAAAATAGCACATCGAAATAGTTCTTATCAATATTAGAAATATATAGGTTGTAACCATGGCTAAACATTAAGAAAAGTGGTTCATTTGCCTAACCACCAAAAATGAGTAGGATATTCATAATACAAGTAGTACACTATATAATACGAAAATAATGATAGTGGAAAACCAGCGATGCAAGGGTTATAATGATTGTCAATTAAACGCGCAACTTAAATATGATGTCAAAATCAATTTTTTTGAAATGTTGGTTTCATTTCAAAACATTCAATGATTATAATTTTATATATACAGAAAAAAAAAATAACTTTTCAATACACTCAATAACTTTGTTCCAAGTTTCTTTCACCATATTTAGGACCGCGTTATGTTTAGAAAATCATATGAGAGTTCTTACATTCAAAATCATATGAAAAGCGATAAAAAATTTATGCCATGAACAAATGAGAAGAGAATGACAGAATTACAAAAAAAAAAAAAAAAAAAAAAGAACAAATTCCGAATAGATTATTGAAAGAGGATAGAAGTACATTAAATGGATAGCTGAAATCATATAATTCTGCTCAATCTTATAATCAATCAGCAAAAAAGGGCAAAGCAGTAAACCGGTTACATCCCGATAGGGTCTTTTTCCACATTATGTGGTACGGGATAAGGGATTATTAGATTATTATGGTATCATAGGAGCTATAATGCAATATTGGCAAAATATAAGGGTTCTAAACTTCTAATTAGGGTTGAGGCACGGATGGTGATAAGCATTATCCACCGTGCAGTTGTCTTAAATTAAGGACTATTGGGGGGGAAATTTGGATTGGTTAGGCGGGTGGAGATTGAATTCTAATGCTTGTGCGGGGGCGAGGCAGTGTTGGTAATGAGCCTTGCCCATCTTGCATAACCTATCCCGCATACATTGTTAGTTCTCACATTTGAAACTAAAATTTTAATTTATAAATAAAAAAGTTTAATGAAATGATATTAGACCAAGTTTAATTAGAGTTGGAGAAAAAAGAATAATAATTCACAAGAGTTCCACAATTACTCTTTTAATCAAAAGACTACACATTATTACTTAGCATCTTCAATGATTTTAGATGTATATCCTTTATCCGTTAATGTAGATCATATTATATTTAACAATTTTTTTATCCCAACTGTGCTTCAAAAAAATATCAATACAAACAATTAGGAGTGATATATAAAAACATATCAAACTTAAGATAGAGTTGCAAACTTGCAATCAATACTGAAACTTAGTTTTATAAGATTAAAATCCTATATCTTTTGTAGTTCTCATACAAAGAGGTTTTAATTAAAACTTTGTTTTAGATACTTGCAACTCGGTTATTGTAAAGTCAATTTTTGTTATATAATCGTAGGTATGGAGCTCAATTTCTTATTTGCCCCCTTTGCCACATTTATATTTATCTTTATATTCATTATATTATATTTTAGTTTATTTCTTGAAATTATGTGTTAAATAAGTCTCAAATTCTCACGCTTTAAAAACATAAAAAATCTACAAGTAATCCTCATTCTCCACGGGATCTAGAGAAGTGGCCGAAGAAGGCGAGAGTCCCTCAAATGTTGGGTTGGTCTTTTGAGTGATTGGGTGAGATATGAAGATAGGTTTTGATGTACCAAACCTGACCCACTAGAGGTTATATAAGTTTCTCAAAGTTTAGCTCGACTTAGAAGGACCTGATGAGAATCTTAATTATAGGATATGTATCCAATTCTTAATTAGAAGTCGGAATAGTGCAAACGAAACATTGTATTTCCAGAAAATATTGAAGAAGATTTAAATCTGACATTGGAAATTATGTGTCTATGTGTGCATTTAAGGGAGGTCTAAACGATTTTTTGCTTGATGGAAAGCAGCGTAATGCTTGAAGAGGATACTGATTGATTAACTTGCCAAATCTTTGTTTTAATGGACTATGATTTCAAACCTGTGACCATTTTCTCGTATATTTATTGAGATTTCAAGAATCATATTCTTTTATATTTCAAATTGGTATGCGATTAAAGATATCTTATGCCCAAATGCTGCACATTCAAGGAAATCAACCATCTGGAATTGAACTTGAATACATATTTTCCTTTTTATCATGTGAAAGCCTAAAAACTATAGAAATCTGAGGGCCAATAACCATATAATCTAAAAATGTATTATCAAATAATTACATTATTACCGGAATCAAACAATGATTTCTCACCATAACAAGCCTAGTGATTGTATTATCCCTTATTTGATGTGGTCATGCAAACTATAAAAGATAGTCATTCTGCATAGATATGTCAAGAAAGAAGAAAAAATCAGAGTGAAAAAATAAGAAAAAATGGCTATGTCTTTGAGTAGGTTACTTCATTTGGCTTGTTTGTTAGCATGTCTATCTAGTTGCCTTGCTGATTTAATTGGTCAAATTTGCCCACAATCGCGCAATCCATCTTTCTGTGATCAGGCTTTAAGATCTGACCGTCGTTCTGCTTCTGCAGATATTCGCGGTCTAGGCCTACTCGCGATTGATTTAGCACAAGGGAGTGCTAAATCAGCTCAGAAACTGGTTACTGCGTTAAGTAAACAAGCAACTGATCCAATACTGAAGGGGAGATATAGCTCATGTGCAGAGAATTTTGATGATGCCACTGACAACCTTAACAGCTGCAGGAGCTTCTTGAACAATAGAGATATAGGAAGCCTAAGTACATATGCCTCAGCGGCCTCTACTGATGCTGATACTTGTGATGATAATTTTGAATCTCCACCAAGTGAACCCATCCAAGTGAAACAAGCCACTCAAAAAGTGCAGGATCTTTGTAGTGTCATTTTAGTTATAGCAAAACGTCTTTAAGAGGCATCTTGAACTTCAAATTGGTGAGGACCAATGAAAAATAAATATACTTCTGGTACTCGGTAAAATTTGAGTGAAACTCATTGTCAAGAATCATATGATTCATATCAAATTTTGAAGAATATCTACCTCGAGCAATGGAATGCTAGTTATATTTCTTTTCTTCAACTTAAGTTTCTAGTTTATCATGCACTTTCAACAAAACACATCAAATTTTTTAGCATTGACCCTCAAATATTTGATTTGACCACCTGCTTGGATCCATCTCAATATACCCTGAATTCTGAGTTCTCTTCCTTTCTTTTTCTTTCTTCAATAATACTGAGAGCTTATTTAGTCTCCAAAAGTGATGCAATTCAATTAATTTTCTCAACATAAAAAATGATTTAATCAGTGAATAACATTATCATTCACCATCTGCAGTAACGATATAAGGTGTACAAAATAACTCAATCTGGAGAGTACACACATAATATCACTATTAGTAGACATCTAAATGAAGAACGGAGAAAGTTCTCGATTAAAAAGGTACGTATTGGCAAATGAGGAGAGCACATAAATGCCATTAACCCACATTTTAAAGACGGACAATCATGGGTTTGTAATCAACCACCAAGATTTTCTCTAGTTGTGCGGAAAATTTATCTGCAAATTCAACATGAGCTGGATGAACAAGGTACTCTGCAATACCTTCTGTGGTTGCAAAGGTCGACTCGAAGATGTGAGTGAAACCTTGCTGAAGATTCTCAGGACTGACATCCTTCCCCCTGTAAAATCACTACCAACATGAGACAGCAAAATTCTGGATTTCGGGATGGTCTACTAATGACTTTAGCGTCCATCAAATAGTTTGACTATATTGACATATTTGACACATCTGCAAACATCAAATAGTTGGAGCTTAGGCTAAAGGGATCACAGCTTTGGTCAAATCATTTTGTCATTCCGAAAGCATATATTCGCCAGCACGGACCAACAAGATCAGAAGAGAACTCCAGACAAGGATACAAATACAAACTACACAGAAGCATTTGGACGATTTCTATGTCTTTTCTACAATAATTTTTTTTTTTTTTACCTAGTGAATAAGTGCGGATGCAGGAAATACTCGAGAGAACTTTGTGACAACAAAAGATAAAAAGATTTTCTTAAGAAAATTACCGGAAGCTTTTCACCGTACGATTAAAGGTTTTCTATTTTAGGTAGGGGCAGCACAATATGTCTACAACGCAAAGCAAGATTCATCATTAAGACTCTGAAAAGTTAGGCAAATGTGCTTATAAGCTAACATCAGGAAACTGATTAGGCAATTAATTTCACCAAACTGACAAATCAATAAATTCAGAACAAATAATTAATTAACATAACAAGCAATCATTTTCATTAGAAATGTCTTGAATTTTTTAATTGAAAACAAGATAGGCTAATAACAATCGAATGCCCAATAAACGCAAAGCTAAAGAAATGCTAATAATATGCCAATTCCTTGAGAATATATATTAAGAGGAAACAAACTAAAATCATACCACAAGTAAACACAATAATATAACAAGTATCAAAAAGCATAGTGACGCCCAACTGGTGCCCAAAAGCTTCCGCTATGCGCGGTTCCGGGAAAGGTGGTACTCACTTTGAGGAATAACTAATCTCAATAAGACTATCCTCAATGGAGTCTCTATAATGGGTCTCTATCCATCATTTTAAAGACACATATAGAGACCAAATAGTGTTTTAGAGACCCACTTAGAGACCAAGACAAAAAAACTATTTTAAAGATTCATTTAGAGACCAAGATAAAAAAAATATCCCCAGTGATAGTCTCCATAAAATTGAGTTTCTATATTACCAGGATTACTTTTTATGCTAGTTCTAGCATCAAATGATACATTAAACGTATAATGTTGAAGGGCAATGAAGTATAAATCTCTTGAGCAAATTAGACCAATTAAGCCAAAAATATACTTTCTTAAGCATCAAAATTGAATCTTTACAAGTCAGATCAACAATTGAGAGTGTGACCTAGCAAAAAAACAATTGAGATGTGAACTGTTATACTGAATTGAGAATAAGCTCTTTTTTCAGTTTGACCTACTATATTTATATATGTCATGAAGAAAGCAAAGCAATGAAGCCAGAAAGATTCATTCTTAAGCATCAAAATTGAATCTATACATGTTAGATCAATAGATTGAGAGTATGAACCATTATATTAACTGAGCATAAGCTCTTTTTCATTCTTTTTTCCTACTTAATTTTTATATATTTCATGAACAGAGCAAAGCAATGGAGCCAAAAAGATTCTTACTTTACCAACAAAATGGAGTCCTTTACATGTTAGATTGAGAGTTTAAGGTTGTACCATCGAAAAACCTTCATGGGTTCAATGAGATTGACTAGGTTGGCAAAGTCTTTGATGGTTTGCTCAATCTGGTTTTCTGAGATGCCTTCTATGAACTTGGCTAGTACCAGGTGCTTCACTTCTCCCTTTGCTTCTTCCATTTCCCCCCCTCTCTCTCTCTCTCTCCCCCCTCTCTTTTTAGTGAAACAGTCAAACAACTTTGTCACTCTTTTGAGCGTAAAAGGGCTTTCTTTTCTTTCTCAAGAGCCGATAGGTAATAATATTTTTGGATATTAACTTTTGGCTTTAGTCATTATTTGTTTTTGTCCTAGGCAGAGGAAAAAGTTCCATGCCCGAACCGTACATTGGATCACTTAATAAAAAGGGAAGTTACTACAGATTCTACCTGTCTACTGTGTGGTATAGAAGGGAGGACGTGGAGCACATCATCTTCGAGAGGGATTACTCTTCTATCTGATAAGAGTGTTGGAGGTAGATTTAAAATAATTTGGATGAAAGTAATTAGTCAAGATTTTGTGTGTATAAAATTTATAGAGGAGATGACTCTTGATAAGAACGAATAATATTACATGATGTATATAATTGACCCACCTAATAAAGTAAGACTTAGTTTAGTTTTATTTTGTTTAGATTTGGAGTTGGTTACTTTTTTCAATAAAATGTTAATGCTTTTCTCGAAATGGATTGGCATATCTGGTGGAAATTTAATTTGAGAAAAATAGGTTCTTTTGCTAGGTGTGCTTGGAAAACTGTTTTTGTGACAATGATTTGGTGGTTGCGGAAATGGAGAATGACAACTTTTGGAGAAGATGCTATTCAAATGAAAGAAAACCATGGTGGATTTTATTTTTAAACAGGCGCTGGACTTCCAAGTTGCCTGGAAGATGCTCATGATTGTGAAGGCTAATGTAAAGGAGGAAGTACCAATTGGGAGGGTTAAGCCTAGAGAAAGGTGGCAACTAAATATTGGTGGTTATTTTAAGGAAAATTTAGGTGTCTTGGTAGTTGAGAGAATGTTCTGAAATGATGAGGCAGATTGAATTACAGATTTTCTTGTGAACTTGGGACTAATAGTAAGTTTAACAAACTAACTATATCACTTTTTTAACTAAATTAGAGAACGAAAGTATCAAATTTCATCTCCAACAATCTTTCCACTTCACTCTCTATCCTAATCCTCTCGCCACTTTTTTTTCCTTCCCTCTTCAAACCTGGCGAGTCAGAAAGGCTCTCCAAACTTGCTTCAAAGACTCCAAAGGTCAGTCTCTTGAGTCTTGACCGTAGGAGCAACCGACTCCCAAGTCGCATCTTTTCCTACAATCTCCCACGGTGAACCAGAAAAGACGAGACAAAGAACTCTACTCTCTAGTTGTAATCCTACAAATGCATCCAAGCTTACAAGCAATTCCATCTTCACAACCGATGGATTTCCTTTTCTATAGTCATGCTCTTTTTTCTTTTTTCCTTTTTAATTTTATCAAAAAAAAAAAAAAATTGGCAAGCAGCAGGATTGAAATGAGTTAAGGTAATAGGTGCAACTCTTTTTTTGCTATTGGTGTTTCTGCCCACACATATAACAATGTTCAAAAATTATATTAATATTATAATTTATAATATTAATAATTAAAAATCAAAACTAAAAAAGTAGTTATTGAGTAATGAGTTTAGTTAAAATATAGAGAGTTATTATGAGAAAAATTACATAGAGAGTGTTGTTAGAGTAAAACTGAAATAGAGAGGTTATAAAAATAGGGAGTCACCAATTTTACTCTCTATTATAGAAAAAAAATAAAAAATCTGTTGAACTTGCTCTAACTACAAAGAATAGGGTGAAAGTCACGGTGTTATGGGAAGGGCTCAAACGTGCCATCATCAACATGAGAATAAAGAATCTCATAGTCGAAACAGATTTGCAGCTTGTGGTTAGTCTGATAACAGGGACGGCACCACCAAGAAGTCCTCTTAGATGGTTAACCGAAGATTGCAAGAATATGTTAAAGTGAGAATGCTGGATTTTATATGGTACATGTTTATCAAGAACTGAATTGTTATGCGGATAGGTTCGCTAACCGTGCCTTGCAATGGCCTACAGGGTGCCACACGGATGATGCGGTGCCTCAACCACTAGTGATCCAATATGATTGCATCAGTGAGAAGAAAAAACTCTTACACCAGGTAACATTACATTATCATTCACCTTCTGCAGTAAACAAGATACAAAATAACTCAATCGGGAAGAGTACACACATAATATCTTTATTAGTAGACAGACATCTAAATGAAGAACACAAAAACGTTTGATTATCCTTGATCAAGAGAAGGACAAATGCCATTCCCCCCACATTCAAAGACGGACAGTCGTGGGTTTGTAATCAACAATCAGGACTTTCTCTAATGCTGCAAGAAATTTATCTGCATATTCAACATGAACTGGATGAGCAAGATACTCAGCAACACCTTCTGTAGTCTCAAACGTGGACTCGAAGACGTGAGTGAAACCTTGGTGAAGATTCTCAACGCTCACATCCTTCCCCCTGTAAAAACACCAGCAACATGAGATGCAAAACCACTGAATTTTGAACAAATTATAGCAACACATAATCGCAATAAATTACAGTATTAATTCTTAGTCATGATAGAAAGCAGAGACAGATGGTTTAGTAATCACTGTAGTCTATACTTCTTAGACCATATTGAGTAAATCCAAAAGGCAAGCACGCCCTCATCCGATCCTTCTTCGAACATTATATGGTGGGACTAATAAAAACGATTAATAATTAGGCTACCTGATTTATGGGATAGTGGATTAAAACAATCACAGATTTGGCCAAATTATTTTGTCATTCCGAAAGCATATATTTTCAAGCATGAGCCTACAAGATTTGATGAGGACTGCAGATCAAATTAGGAGACAAATACAAACTACACAGAAGCAAGTCTTTCATGAAATCTAGATCTCAACTTCCAATGGGTTGGTCAATTTTTTTGCTGCAGTGAGTGTGTCTAGAGCTGGTTACTCTGTCTATATTATGAAGATTCTATTCTATCAACATAGAAAAAGGGGTAGCTCGGTGTACGAAACTCTAGCTATGGCAGGGTCCAAAAATGGTTGAGACCCACTTTGGGATCTATGTAACCTTAGCTTGCATTTTTTCAAGAGGTTGTTTTCACAACTCAAAACCGTGGCAACAACTTTTCTGAAGTTGCACTAGGCTCCCTTCTACTCCATCAAAATAAAACTCGGCAGACAGCATTTAAAGCTTTCACTTTCCTTTCTACATCCTTTTTATTTTCCCACGGAATGGGTGCTGAGGCAGGGAATTCTGAGAACACAGCGTGACAACAAAAACCAAAAGAATTTAGAAAAAAAGAATCCACAATGCAAAGCAAGATTCATTGTTAGATCTCAGGAAAATTAGGCAAATGAGCTCATATACTAACATCTGAAAACTGATTATGCAATTATTTACAAAAAAAAAAAAAATTAATACGCAAAATACTTTCATAAGTAGCATGGTAAACTCTAAGATTGACAACGAGACAGGACCAATAACACTTAAAATGCCAACATAGGCACAATTGGAATATAATAAGCACAAGAGCATAACAGGCATCCGAAATCATAGTCTGAGTAATACCATTAAAGGGTTGCTGTTTATGCTAATTTTAGCATCAAATGATCTATTAATCCCAAGTCTAAGTCTCTTGAACAAAGTAGAGCAATCAAGCCAAAAAGATTCACTCTTAAGCATCAAAATTGAATCTTTACATGTTAGATCAATAGATTGAGAGTATGAACCATTATATTAACTGAGCATAAGCTCCTTTTCATTCTTTTTTCCTACTTAACTTTTATAGATTTCATGAACATAGCAATGCAATGAAGCCAAAAAGATTCTTACTTTACCAACAAAATGGAATCTTTTACATGTTAGATTGAGAGTTTAAGGTTGTACCATCGAAAAGCCTTCATGGGTTCAATGAGATTGACAAGGTTGGCATAACCTTTGATGAGTTGCTCAATTTGGTCTTCTGAGATGCCTTGTTTGAACTTGGCTAGCAGTATGTGCTTCACTTCTCCCTTTGCTTCTTCCATTTTCACCTCTTCCTCTTTATCTCTTTTAAGTGAAATAGTTTGACAACTTTGCCACTCTTTGATTGTATAGAGCTTTCTTTCCTTTCTAAAGGGCCTATAATATAGTATACACTATTGTTGGATCTTGACTTTTACCTCTTTTTTTTGACTATTTGATGGGAGCACGTCTCCTTAGGAGTTGCCACGTCAAATATTAATTAGGATTTATGATAATTAAAAATTATAAATATTTATTTGGGATAAATACCTTTTCATGATAAGTCTCCTTCGAAAAAACTATTAATAATGGATAAATATCAATATTTTACTAAAATAATACTTCTTTGATGGGAAAAAGAGACAATTACGTATTTATTTAATTATTTTGGAGTCTCTAACCTAGTCTATAAATAGAGTCTGTAATTTCCATTAGATCAAGACACTATGTGATTATTCATGTGGTTGATCGTGAGTAAATTATGGGATAAAGGCGAAAGTAAATATCAAACATTTCTACCATAAAAGTGGCGACTAAAAAGATAAGTAAAAAAAAAAAAAATTTAACACAACATAGTTTTTACTAGCTCACATTTACGTTTATTTTTTTTAATTATCAATTTCAGTAGAAATAATTGTACTATAGTTAATTATTGACACTTGAAAATAAAATACTGTTTGTTTCCAAAATATACTTAATTATCGAAATCATTCAATTTTCTAAAAGTCAATGGCCTTTATACCTTTGTATGAATGAATTCATTGACAAAAGAAACTTGTTGAGCAATATCCTTGGCTCTTGTTTGAGACAACCAATAAAACCCATTCCTCTATAACTTTCGAATATGAATTTTATGAATTAGATATGGATTTGTTGATAATATATTATATGATATAGAATTTCTTCATAAGCTTGTTTTGAGAATTTTTTCTTTCTTTTCCCTTTTTTTGCTCCAAATGATGTAAGTGGAGTAACTAACTTTTGTCACTTTAATTATAGTTTAGTTGACAAGTGGCTTTTGTAATGTGACATCAGAACCACATTGCATTTTACTCCACAATAGAATATCAAGAAATCATCTATGAATTGCTAGAGACCTTTCACATTCGATGGCTAATTAATGACAGTGTTTGCCATGAATATTTGGACATTCTGATATTTCTACAAAATTTTGCCTAAATTAATTATGTGAACTTGCATTTATTCTTGGTGGAAAATAAGAAAAGAAAAAGGAAAAAATAGAAAGAAGATAACCTCATATGAAGTAAACATTGTATTTCAATATGTAAAGAAGTTAGCAGCAGAATTTAGTGGTTCGTTTTGAGAGATTCAAAAGAAGAAAGGGAAAATGTCGAAAGGAAAAACGCACTTTGAATATTTTACCTTTTAATTTGTATTTGGGAAGAGCTTTTTTCCATAAGATGAATGTAAACAGGTAAAGATGCTCTATTTAGGAAAAGTTTTTGGCTCAAGCTTGTATGCATCGAAGATAAACGAATTTACTTGCTAACTTCGGCCTTAATTTGGATATTTTACCTTTTAGTTTGTATTTGGGAAGAGCTTTTCTACATAAGATGAATAAAAACAAGTAAAGATGCTTTATTTTGGAAATTTTTTTGGCTCAAGCTTGTCTGCATCAAAGATAATCGAGTTTACTTGCCAACTTCGACCCAAGCAATCCCCTTAGAAAACACTACTTGGACCAAAACTTTTGATTATACAATGGCTCATAGCCACTCTACTTCACGTGAAGTACTATATCATCATTGAGGGCTAATATATATTTATCACAAGGTTAGGTAATAACACATTGACTAATGTCGACACTGTCTTTTTCTTTCTCAAGAGAGCTCTCTATTTTTCTCCTTTGTTCGATTTCTTGCTCTTCTTCTGCTTCTGCTTCAGTTGACTAAGGCCCGCAGCTGTAACTTTTACGTTACCAATCATCGCAGCTACGAGTTCAGGATCTGTGCATGCTTTCATCAACTCCTTCTCCCTGTTTGTCGCCTCAGGCATGTGACTGAACAAATTCATAGCCGTCTTTGCAGCTGGCGAAAGAAGAAGTTCAAGTCAACAACACGAAAACTCAGAGACCTCAAAAGTACCCACCAAAATCAGCTAGAAATGGTTATATATAGCAAGGCAAAAGTCCAAAACAATTGCACAGTAACAGGCATAAGAAATAAGTACTTGTACATATACCTTTTCCTTTCTTAACTGTGCCAGGAACCAACTTCACACGATACTTGTATGATTGTAAAGCGTTATAAGGACCACAGACGGGAACAGCATACAACAGAATATCATGAGGCAGTGGATTTCCAGTCAAGTAATCCACATCTTTTAGTTTCCCTTTCTCTTCTTCACCTATCTCATGAATATCCTCCTCCTCCATTGCAACCTTATCCATCTCACCATCAGCAGCAGTTGCAGTGTTCTGCCTTGATTCATCTGGATTTTCTGGACAATCACGAGACAGATGACCTACCCTTTTACATTTGTAACATATTTTCAGTGCATCTTCAGATCCTGCAAGTGAAGAGTACATTAGAAATTTAATCAATTACTTGAATATTAACATGTTTGATGGACACTATAAAAGCAAATAAATAAACTGGTAAAATAGAATGTGCAGATAATACAGGCAAGCATGAGTGCACATGTACCATTATCACACAGTTCAAACCCCAAAGTGAAAAAAATAGTACTCCAATTTTTACTAAAATAGTTCACGGGACTGGAAGCAACTGTTAATCAGCCAATCTGAGATATAAGAAAGAAAAGAGAAGGCATAAACTGAATATATTCATATTTCTTCCATGTCATATTAAGGCAACAGCTCCATATGCCACAGACCTCGAATGCTAATATGTACAGTTTCTGTAACGACTGACATACCAGTGACAGGCTTTGTGATTGGAACTGTACCAATATTTTCATTTTGTGGCACTTTATCATTCTTTTCTGCTTTCCCAGCAGGCTGCAATTTCATTTTATTTGTCAAATCCAGTCATTTAACAAGTTAAACAGATTCAAACCATGTCGTCCATTAGACTAAACAAAAATAATAGTGCCAGATGCAATACTCAACCAACAGAGCCATCCGGATGCTCCGCTTTTCGTCATCTTGATCCGCATACTTCTCCTTGATCTTCTTGAGTTTACCCTTCTGTCCACGGCTGATTTTTCCCCCAGATGGTTTTGCGTTTTGCACATCTTTCTCAGACTGATTCACAGATTCACGATTTTCTGCTGAATCCTCTTTTTCTTGCCCAACAGCTGCAATTTCCGTACTATCCTTTTGGCCTTTCTTAAGCTTTATTCTTTCAGCTTTTGAAATATAGGGCATATCCCTTTGTGTCACCTTTTTGGCTTCATTATCGCCCTTCACCTTAAGTTCAGCTTCAGAAGCTTGGAGTCCATAACTTTTAGAAGAAGCAGGAGCAGATCCAAGCTCAAGAGCTTTATCAAGAAGATCCTCAAGTTGAGGCGTAACTGAAGTAGCAGTTTCCCCAGCAGATGAATTGTTGTTGTTATAACCATCTAATGGACTAGAAGTTTCAACAGAACCATTGAATGAATTTCTAGCTTTATCATCAGAGATATATAAGTCATTATGAGGGTGAACTTCTGATGAGGACCCCTCTGGCACTGATTTTGTCAAATCTGCCATGCTTTGTGACCCTGGTCTAGATTTTTCATCTGATGCTTCTTCCTCTGACTCTGCATCAGAAATTTCATTGGATGGCTCGCCCTGTTCCATATCATTTACTACCTCCTCATCACCTCTTACCCTTCTTTCATTCAAATGAGATCCCAAGGAACTCTCCTCTAAACGAAATAACAATCCAAACCCCATAATGAGCGGGTGTGGAGGAAGAAAATTCTTTTTCCCACGGATCATGAAACTCCCAACTGTAAGATATTCCCCAGTAGGAGCCGTTTTACTGACCTGGTGAGGGTGTACCCACCAAGCACTAGTTACAATCTTTGAGTCCCATGCTTGGCTGTGGCAAACCTGCATCACAGCACAGATATGAAGTTGCTGACTGTACGTAATTACAGTAACATGTATTGTCACATCAACTTTGAAAATTGAACTTCTTACAGTGAAACATCCTGCTTGATTCAATGTGAGAGGGGGTACAGGGGACTCAGGTTTGTGATTCTTAATCACGGTGCTAGATGCCCCATGAAGATCTGCATGGACATACCTGTTTTAGAAAAACCATCAACGTCATCAAATAATGATTGCAAAAAGGGGAAATGGCACAAAAAAGAAGAAGAAAAAGAGAAAAGGAGAAAGTTAAAATGAAGGGGCAATATATAATCAGTACTGAGGATCTGATTTACCATGTTCTTCTTTGTGTAAATATATGGTAGGCATTGCAAATTTTCATACATCAACATAAACAATCATCCAACAACCCCCCTTCCAAATCCTTCCCCCAGGGAGTGAAGGTCATTTTCTTGAAAAGCAGAAGAATGAACGTCATTTTAATAATAAGAGAATTCATATCCATATACAACTCTTTCACTAGTAGAAGGCAGTTGAGCTTCTGTGCTGATAATATCTACATTGAAGTGACTATAATTAGATTGCTCTTAATGTTCTAATCAAATCTGGAAAAGAAAAAAGAAAATGAGAAAAAAAAGGCACCAAAGAAGGCTACTCATGGACAATAACTCAGTTAACGGGAAACACGTGTACAAACTCTAGTATTGCAGATGTGCCATCCCTCTAAAAGATGATATTGTAATCATTTGACATGTCAATATTGCGGCAATGATGTAATTTCTATCCCTTCCTGAACAGCCTTCACCAAAAGCCTGCTATTTCGAGTTCAAATTTACATAAAATACCCAAATTACCAGAATTGAATATGGTTATGTTCTAAGCATGTGCAACCGTCAGACAAAATCATCAATTGACAAGAAGGTTGGGTTCCATGTACTTACAGATCTCCTTTTGACATATAACGCTTGACTATCATCTCATTCTGTTGAGCATCCCGCCCGCTGATAACCAAATAATTCTCACTGCTTATAAACCAATTAAATTTCTCAAACCAGTGCACTTTCCGTATATGTGAAATTGCAGCAACAGTTTTTTCCTGAATGTTGTTACACAAAATAGTTAGGCATTATAAAAGGAAAGAGTACAATTATACTGAAAATACTGTTATCAGCTCAAGAGTTACAAATTGAATGTTAGTCAGACAGGGAATCACTTTTTATCTCCATGTGTTTCTATACTAATTTGCTGATATCATCTTACATTATCATCTAAATCAGAGAACCAAGTTCACCTGAGCCAATGTTAAGGGACATATGAGTCTCTCTCTAATTTGCTGAAAAAAGAAAGGATCGCACTTGCACTAAAATGCGTACTGCTGCAAGTGAAAGTCACGTAGATATTCAGGTACCTGTGATAGCTGCAAACGAGTCTTTCTCTCAGCAGCCTTAAAAGCTTTTTCATGAGCCGTAACAGTCTTCTCCTGCTTGCTTTCTTGCTTTTTCTTCATTCCATACCACCGTCTGGCATTTGCATGGGCAGAAAGAGACAGGTCCACTTCTACCTACAAAGGTGTAAGGATACAATATACTAGGAATTCAGGTTTCTTGTTTAATCGGTTATGCCTCATGTGCTAATCACATTGATTCCCCTTTAATAGTATACAGATGAATGGGGTCCCAAACAGATATAATGACAAGAAAAGCAGCAGCAGCAGTAATTTTTTTTTTTTGTTTTTTGAGGATCATGCAAGTATACTTTTCAAGACATTAAGATAACATTTGATAAGAGGAATATTATGCTTCATTCTTCAGCAGATGATAGAAGGAGAAAAGCTAAAGAGTTTCAACTTTCAACTTCACACCACTGATTAAAAGAAATAGAGAATTCATATTCAATACCTTGTCTACAGGTTGTGTCTTTTCATCATCATCCATCTCATCAAGATTATTACTCAACAGCAGCGTGATGCAATTTTTTTCAAGATTGAGCTTGTCAATGAGGCCAGCCACAGGGTTTCCAGATTTCTTCTCCTCTTTCACCATACGAGCCAGATCATCCCAACTCATACCATTTGCCAGGGCTACACGGACAGCTAATATGGCAGCATCAACATCTTCTAAGCTATATTCTATCAATTCTGCCATTTTTACACAATGTTCAACTTCTCTCTTCAGCACATGTACACGATTTTCCTATAGTATGAAGTAGATATTAACATATAAGTCCAGAAAGCCATCAGAATGAACAGCCAATCAAATAGTCCAATAAAAATTAAACCATTTCAAAGCAATACTAAGCAAGAGGAGGGATTTAGATGTTTCATATATTTTGAAGCCCTCTCATATTTTGATTCTACCAAAATAACGTTCGCATTTGACTCATTATCACCAATTACCAGACAAATGTTGCCTCCTTTGTGGGCAGTTATTCGTAGTTCGAAGAGATGCATAGATGTTAGTTCTTCAATGATTGAAAACAAAAATAATAAGAGACTGCACCCAAGTCAGAGTGTGCCTCGGTTACTAGAACTAAGAACGACGCATGTCAAAGAGGAGAAAGAAGGCTTGGAGACCAATAATTAAACACTTCTGTTACCGAAGCAATCATATCCAGAAAACATATCTTAACATTACAATGTACACATTTCACTACCTGTTCACATATTCTCCAGGATTTTCCACGTAAGCCTTTTCTGTTAATCCATATTTCCATTATCAGTTTCTCAAATTAACGCACCCTAAGACCACGAAAAGTTGGAAGTGACTCCAACAAGCCAATGACCAAAGGAGGCAACATTAACACACCCTAAGACCACGGCTATTGAGTAGAAAACATCCCGCTTGTGTTCTAATATTTTGCAAATCGCATGCCTGTATGCCCCAACACGAAGGGAAAATCAAAATAGAGGACGAGTCTAGATTTTCCCCTGCGTCAAAGGGTCATATATGTGATCCAAACCTGATCATTGCGAATTTTGTTAAGTTTTTGCATCGCGGAACTCTCTTTGGCTTTTTGCTGCTGTTCAGCACGCTGACTCTCAATCTTACTGTAGAATTCATCCAGTGCTGCATCAAATGTCTCAAACTTCATAGAATCTCTTGACTTGAACTGGTTCAACAACAATGGGCAGTATTCATCATAAATCTGCAGGAAAGGAAATAAAAGTTTCTCACTTTCTATCAATGGAATGAAAATAAACAACTATGTCCCCAGATGCAGAAATGAATCCTGTTCAGCACTCACTTTATCACTGTTGGAATCATCTCTTTTCCCAGAAGCCTTTTGCAACAAGATGTATCCTTCAGGGATTTTACCACCAGATATGATGTCCTCTAGCCAGTCCTCAAATTTCATGACAGCTGCTGCCAGAGCCTCGATTGTATCATCTTCTAGCTTGAAATCCTTACCAACTTTTGTACTAGGAAGCAGACTAGCATCTAGTATCATATGTTCAGACAATGCTGGCCCATAGCCCAATGCTTCACCAAGAACGACCTTCAATGTTGACTGTTTTGCACGAGCACCATCCTTGGCATTTTTATTGGATTCAACAGGCTTCATGCTGTTTCGGTTGCCATGATTTCCTTGAAGCAAATGAGAAGCATTCTTTTCGTCTTCACCATCCTCTGCACATGTATCCTTACCATGTTGTGTTGAAGACAGAAGGGCAGCCTGCAACTTTTCCCTTGTAGTCCGCTCAAAAATGCGGGACATTTCAACAGGATAGTGATGGCGAGACATAATTGCTAAGCCTTTGTCATCATCCCTAGCATAAGTGTGGATGTTATTATTTATTTTGCAGAAACATTCCAGCCAGAGACAGATATGTGAGAAAAACCAGTCACACTTGAAATCCTGAATATGCCAATAATTACATAGATTTATTGACAGCCTCAAATCTGTGTGAGCTAGATTGCCTCTCGACTGTTTACCAAGAGTTCTATCATTCTCATTTTTCCAAATCTTCAAAATTTTATATATTTAGCGTTATAGATCTCATGGTTGATCATGGAAAGGTCAAAAAAACATAAATGTATTTTCCTCTTCCTCCCCCATCTCTTTAACTAGTTTCTGGAAAAAGGGCACCATAACGTGGGTTATACATAACAATCTCTAAAATCTGCAAAATCATATTAACAACGGAGACGATGCTCCACAGGATATTTCATTAAGGAGCTACGCTTTTTGTTTTTCTCTCTCTGTGTCTCCCCTTCCTCTGCTTCATTAAACATATCTGTTCTCATATCACAAATTCACAATAATACAAAAGCATACGTCTAATTATAAATGGCGGGACATAATCATTGTGTAAGATTCTTTTGAACTAACAAAAGAAAAAGATAAAGCTAACTTGACCTATCTCTTTAGACATTCATGAACTTCAAAGAGAATAAATAAAATACAGATAAGTCAAGTTCAGGTACTTGTTTAACGGGAAATGCAATAATTATAAGCAATTTTCAGTCTTGAAGGCTTTGATGTATTTATTTATTCTTGTCTAAAGAATGAAAAAGGGGGGAAAAGCAATGGGCTAAATACATGCACCAAAAGGTTCATTTATTGCTTATTCATTAATCGTATACCTGTGTGACCGTAGAAGCGTCAAGACCATGAACTCGGAATCGGTTAGTAGAATATTTCCTTGGGCATACAGCTCCAGTATCACATAGTGTGCGTTAACACCCAGTCCAAATTGAAAGACAATTATCTACACATAAGATATAACAGCAAAGCAAGCAAGCATAAATGCATTACTCCTAGAAGCACAAAAAGAAAAACAAACATATAAGCTACATTTAAAAGTTGATGCATATGCAAAAAATTATACCCTGTCATAACCAAGTTGCCGCACATCTTCCAGCCTTCTCGTTCGTATATGCTTCCTCAATTTGAGTGTGAACCCAGATGGGGTGTTGCTTTTGTCTCTACAGTACAGTGAAAAAGAGTAGAAATTACGGATCACTCCTCTACTTATTTCCTTCTATTTCACACCCGTTCTTTCTTCTTAAATATAAGCTAATTATCAATTACAACATGAGCTCCCAAATTAAAGAATAAAATCAACAATAAAGATTTTGTAATAATATTCATTTTTTATCATTTTCAAACCAATCAATAAAATGAGCTACAATAGGGTCACGAAATATGGCAAAAGCTTCTTACCTCATATAAGCAGTGGTATGCAATCTAACACCGCTTTCCATCAATAACAAAACCTTCTCACTCTCCCCTGATTCTGTTACTCCACTACTATTCATCAGCTTAAACACATACGTCTGTTCTCCGAAAAACAAGTAATGAATCAATTAACTAACCAAAAGGCTAATTATATCAATCACTAAAAAATCAGAATCTAATATTAAAATCAATGATATTACACTAGGAAACCCCGGGGGGAAAAAAAAAACCCATAATTAAGATATACACCAATAATTTATACACTAGAAATTAACCAAAAAATCAACAAACAAAAGACTTAACCACTTCATTTTAGCAAATAAAATATGAACGCTCAAATTAATAATTTTTACAATAGAAAACCATAATTAACATATAAAGTTAGCAACTTGCGCGCGCGCACACACACACACACATATATATATGAATATATGTCATACCTTTGGAGAGAGATCGTAGACGTTGGAACAGCGCATGCCAATCAATCGGCGCAAACATTTGACCTCGGCGGCCACATCCGCCGTGTTCATTCGAACCTTCACCATTTTTTCCTTGTTTTTTCTTTTTCTTTTTTACTTTTACAAATTTATGTGTGTGTCTATATGTATATGTATCTATATATGCGTGTATCGAAATTAGAGTTTATAGGGATTTCAGATTATCAAAGTCGAAACACGAAACAGAGCTCAACTGTGGAAACTTAATTCAACTGTGTATATACATTTATATAATATGTATTGGCTTTTTTCTTTTTTCTTTTTTTTTTGTATTTGATTTTGCAAAATGATACAAAGTTGAATAACAATATTTTTTTTTTTTCCTTGGTCATAATAATAATATTGCTTTCGAGAAAGGATAATACCCAGATCAAGTTAAAGACATTCGGTAACTCAATTTTTTTTTTATGACATTTGAGACCATAATTTTTTAGATGTTCTAATTGAGAATGTTCGAGCTACTCGAATTGTACACTTAAGTTTATTATGCAAAAATTGCTAGTATATTTCCAAATATTACAATTTTTCATTTAAATAACCAACATAATTTATTAATTTAATCCAAATCAAAAAATACTCTGCACTTTATGACCAGGCAAACATATACTCTCATCTATCCCATAAGCAAGATTTTGCAGTGCTACAACTATAGGGTGGCTTAAAAATTCTTAGCAAATAGGAATATGTTTTGTAAAACATCTTGACTTTTGTATTTTGATGAATCTCCGAAATTCTTTCTATAACCCATGTCACGTTTAAAAAAGACATCTAATTTGATTTGTGTCAATATTTTTAAAGCATTCCTTCATTTCGAGAGATTTTAAGACATATTAACCTTAAAATTCTTTGATTTGCATAGAATTAAACTACATAGTCCATCGATTGTGCATTCCCATCAAATGTACGAACATTTGTCTGTCGTGATAGAATCTCGCCTATCAACGAAATTACTTTTTCCGAATTGTACTATACCAACAATACGTTGCCCCATCAAACCGGATACGTTGGTAATTCGAGATGTCATTCTCTTGCAACTCCACATACTTCAAACGGATTTGGATCGTTCATTATGAAGTAGACCCAATGTTGTGAATCGACAATACAGTCATGAAGAAATAGTTTAGATAATTCACAACTATTAAATCTTCTTTGAAATGTTATAACGTTATCACAATAGGGGCTGCACAAATTAAAGCATGAGTTCCCAGCAAAGCACATATGATATGAGTGGATTGTGTGTACAATAAACAGCTAAAGTAAATACTAAAACTACACTACTCATGTTGAAAATGAAAATATGTGAAACTATGATGAATAGTATTGAAACAATAGTAGTTTAAACATATACGATGGCCATCTGTAAACACATGTTCATATCGAGCTCTTTGAAGAAAGTTTTGTTTTCTCTCGTATATTACACAAGCAAAATGCTTTCTTCTAACAATATGAATTGGTATATGATACAAAGTGAGACCTATATGACAACCGATAGAGCCGATAATCGCAACAGATCAACTTATGAGGAGTTCCGGGACAGATTTTCCGCAAGATATATGTACATGTACCACTTAGGCACAGAGAATAAACGTACATGGGCATTCCTCCAAAACTTTAACCTGTGTTCCATTTTCGAAATTCTGTCTGCAGTTGATTCCCACGCGTATCCAGCACATAGACTTCCCGTGGAATGAAAGTCATCCGAGAAACCTGAGTCACTTCAAGTAAAACTGCATTTAACCAGCTCTCAAGACGGGAAAGATCAGGGCTACAAGGATCTCTATCAGCTCAAATCAAAACCAGCAGCAGCATTTATAGCATATAAAAGCTTCTGCTCCATTTGTTCTTTGCTGCACAATAAAGCCATGTAAGAATTCCATTACAGTTTTAGTGGCAAATAAGTAAGCAATGATGAAACAGTTTAGGGAAAAATAGCCAATAGCAAGCTCAGCATTGGTATACATGGACAAGATCACAAAAATAAAAATTATTATTTTTAACGCAGGAATAGCCAGGTATGGAAAATTGTAGTTGACTCCAGTCAAGTTCTTTAACTAAGGCAAACCTTCTATATGGCGGAAGCTTTAAAAGATTCATGCAAGTAGCTGAAGTCGGCAATCTGTCAAGGGTTTCTTCAGAAGCACTACCAGCAGCCCTGTTACAATAGGATGACCGATAAATATCAAAAGCTGAAAGATAACTGAATCTCCAGAAAGCAATTATCAAGTAGTCACATGCTCCTGCAGAGGATCCTAAGGATTAGAAGCGTAACCTCTGTATGCAGAACTGAGGCTCCAAGTATTTGAATCCAAGCAGAGGTCCCCGAGAGCACCCAGTCACAAACCTAAGACCAATAGGAAAACAGAAATTATGTACCTCTAGCTATTCCAGAAATCTTTGATGCAATGTGAATGTTAAAGTGGGACGTATATGGGAATCCTGTCGCCCATTGTGCTCAATGGCAATTTTACAAGTTAGTGAATATCACTTGTAAGTCGAGCCAAACAATGGAAGATACATGATAAAGGTACTTCAAAGAATCCCAAGCAACCAGCATCATGTATTAGGCAAATGGAGTCTACAAACAGCTCATGTGGTGTGCAAAGAAGAAGCAATTTACATAACATGTTTTAGTTGCTTTGAAGAGGTCATAAATATAAACACCAAAAACAGAATGAAGTTGCTAGGATCAATAGTATAATTAAGTTGATGTTATTTTTCTCTTTTTGAGAAGTGAATAAATTAACAAGTTATAATCAAAATGAAGTAAAAGGAAAGCTGTGCCAAAAGAAATAAATCAAAAGTTGATTAAATCACAGACACACACACAGAGTTCCACAAGAAAGTAAATTGCTGTATTTATTTGAAAATCTAACATAATGGTGTGTGCACTACATATTTGAAATATAGTAGAAAAATTTTCAACAATCTAGCTCGGTGCTTAATACAGTTTCATGCTCCTTTATCCCCTTATAAAGGCTATAGCCCATAATGGAACAGACTGGTCCGAGAGAAAGGGGAATGATTGGCTCATCCAACAAAATTCTAATGACCTTCATTATGTTGATGCATGTGAGTTTCGGAAAACATACTGAGCATAAACTTCAGATTTTCTCATCTCCAGACATGAGCTACACACAGATAGCGATGAAATACAAATATGATAAAATTGATCAACTACACATGCCTGTGTTCCTAATGCAAATATTTGTAACATGATACTAGGAGAACACAAGGAGTAACATAACATCTTTAATATCAACCTATTATAGAACTTACTTCAAAAATTTTCTTTGATTTTCCAAAGAAAAGTTCTTGATAACTTCCCAGAATATCTCGATTACATAGTGCTCCTGCAAATGAAAGGCAAATTAGCTATGCTAGACCAATAGCATATAGTGATTTACCAGGTCTAAAGTAAACCAGGAGAACAAGAGACGCAAAAATAATAATAATAATAATAAAATTAAATTAAAAAAAAATCAGAGATTTCTTTATCACGGCCCGGCAGGAGAGGAGACAAAGGGTAACACTATGGTCAATTTTCTTCAATGGGATCTTCTTCCTGGCTGCCACATGGGTGTGGAACAAAACACGAAGGACATGATTAAAAATGATGTGATTCAAGGGAAAGTGAGGGTAGCTCCAATTCAGGAAAAGATGTGGAAGAATAGTTTGAGATAGACAGTACATGTTAATAGGAGACTTGTGGAGGCACCTATCAGAAGGTGTGAAGGTATCGAGGTTGCCCACTATAAGAGGGTAGAAAGAAACCTAATATGAGTTGCATAGAAACACTAAGATGATATCTCACCTGTACGGAGTTAACAGAGAAGATGGCTATCAAACAGAATGAGAGGCATCATCAGATTGATATAGTCAAACCAACCTAGTGGGACAAGGCTTGGTTGGGTTTGGTTTAGTTTGGCTTGAGATTGTTTTACAGGCAAGCATTTGAACACAAGTAGCTGCAAAACGTTTTAGATTAAACCAAGTCTCTGCAAGATGGTCCAAACTAGTGCTACCAGAAGCATAAACATTTCTCATCAAGAAAAAGAATATGAGGATGAATGATAACATTACATTAGGGCATACATAAAGAAAGCTTATCTCAGGTTTCATGGTTAAAGGTTTATGGGCTTCCTGTCAGCAAGGAGGTGAAGTAGAATATATGTTAAATGCAAAAGTGTTGCGTGAATTAGAAATAGAGCTTCATGCATTTTTGCAATAGAAGTAGTTCTGGGAGTCCAGATACACCCCTAATGTTTGAAGTAAAATCAAAAGGAGGCCAATAAGGTTCCACCCAGTATACAAAACCAAAAAAGAAGATATGAGCTTCCAGAGGCATTAGCTCCATAACTGTATGAAATCATCTACTTCTATTGAGACTCGGTATGCTTTAGAGTAACTTGCAATTCTATGTGCATTTGAAGATGAACCAAAAATTTTCTCCATTTTTCCCTTTTATATCTCTCTTCTTCGCGAGGGTAATAACATAGATTTATCAACCGAAACCTATCAAGCATCGAAACAGAGAGAAAGAAGAGAAGTAAAAAGTAGGTGAAGTAATCACCTCATGATAACCACCAGTGTAATGTGTATTAGCTTGTAAGTCATCAATATTAAACCCATCAACTGATCCAGATATCAAAAGCTGGAAAAAAAAAGTGTAAATCAAAAGTTGAGCCTTGAGGAATATAACAATAGCTTCTAACAAGGGAAAATTGCAGACACTACAGCTGTTAATGATCATTACAGTTGCAGAAATTATTTGTCTTTTATATAGATGACAGAATGAGAAGTAATAACATGTTTCTCTTTTGCCTTTTTCTCCTAGAGAGGATAGGAGTAAAGATGAACGAAAATGAAGTAAGACATGCACAGGCTAAATTTATGAGGATCAAAATCAGACTCTACTTAAGATCTTTTTGACTACTGCATACTATCCAAATTTGTGATATTGAGGGAAAAAAAGATGTGCATCTTCTATACTGGCAATTCCAAATACCTGAAGTTCATGCTCATTAAACATGTCAATCCAATCCTTCTCTATAAGCTGTTGAAATCCCCTCAAGAAATGAGTACTTTGTTGGCGTATCTGAATGATATTTGACAGCAGACCTATTAGGATGCTTAGAATGATGTCTTAGAGAAAGGAGAAGACAAGAAACAAAGATTTAAAAGGATAGAGTTACAAATTAAAGGTAGCAAGATATGAGAGAGAGAGAGAGAGAGAGAGAGGAGAGATGCCTGAAAGTTCAAACGATGGTTGGCTACAAGGTGAATAAATGTGATGACATTCTCATTAGTGACTCGAATATTTTTTCCTCCTGGAAGTAGCTCTTCTTCTGTTTGTTCGCCATACTCATTATTGACAATCACAAAGTACAACTCTAATTCTGAAATGTCACCTTCATAATGCTGTAAAGGTACATATTAGAATGACTTCAGCAAGTACTTTATGAGAAGATTCATCAGAATTTAATAATAGCTAGGATGCATGTACATATATATAGTTCCAGTAATTAGCAACAGAATATCGAAATGAGGTAGAAAACACATAAGAACGTGTACTATTTGTAGCATCAATCCGACTCGAGGAATAGAGAAAAGGAGGCTATATATGCTTAGGCCACTTTACTTAACAAGCAAAATATAAGGAACAGCTTATTTCCCTTGCACAACAACAACAGGTAAAGGAGGATGAGATAGGAAAGTTCTTAATTAGCACTTGTAAATAAAAGGTGGCCTATAGGCGCAGCCTAGAGCAATGGTGCTTCCTTTCCCTGCTTAGCAAGTATTCTATAGCAGGTTCAGCATCTTCTAGACTTTTTAAAAAGCACGAGTTCAATTTGCACAATACTGCCAGCTAAAAGTGGGGGTGTAAGAACCACATCACAGTTCCTCTTAGTTGCATACGTGTCTAGGAGTTTACATGACTCTATAAATGATATCATCGTAATTATTATCCAACACGATATAGTACAAGCTTTGTTGGCATTCTTGGAAGGGAAAACAAAGTCAAACGTTTCCATTCCCATGGGCACTTCAATGCAAAGATTATGTGAAGAAAATTAGAAATAAAACGGAAAAGAGGAAACCCAAAATGCACCTCAACAAGTTTTCCTTCAAATCCATTTACTTCATTGAGCGTGCACATTGCAGAACCAAAAGCAGCATCAGCGCTCCTCATACAAAAATTGAAGCAAAGAAGCAGACATGACAAAACAGGAATGAAAAGTCACCTTAAGGAAAAGAAGGTGCCGATATAGTTCTGGATCCAAGGAAGGCAAGTCATTCAAGTAGTTGTACCTGAGGAGCAAAGTTAAAGCATATGCCACAATTTAGTAATCTGTTAGATGCACGAAAAAGATTACATGAACTCTACACAGTGGGTTCAAACTATAGAGCACCAGTCTAGAAATCCAGACAATACATTTAACTGAAGTATTTATTTAGCTGGCGGGAAGACTGTGATCGATGATAGTCCCATGGAGAAGGTTAGCACCTCTTCAGAGCTCAGGTTTGCTTCACAAAGCACTGGAACATCAATACTTTTCAAAGATTGACCCGCTAATAATAACTTAAAGATGTAGTACCCCTAGAACTCTGCAATTACTATGGGATATTATGTGCCAAATATCTGACAATGAAGCTAGATATCAAGGGAACATTCAGGGCCGAGTCATATATAGCATTTTCATTAACAATCAAGCCATATAATCAGAGGGCTGATATATAAAATTTTCTGATTTCTGAGCTCTACTTGGACTAATGAGAGTTTCTGTTATCTTTTCAGCTTTGCTGTCATTTCAATTCCTTTTTAGTAGTTCAGTATATAGACTGCCGTCCCTGCCAGATAAGAGTATTCTGTCTATGAAAAGTTCTAAGATGGCTACAAAAATTAATTCTGAAAAGGAATTGTCAAAGTTATTCAAAACACAACATAAACCTTACTTTTGCTTCAGTTTGCTCAGGAAGAATGTGGCAAATGGTATATCAACAAGAATTCCCTCGAACATGGCCTACATGAATAATGAAATAAAATTGTTTACTCCCATCATCAAGCATCAGAGATAATAAAACAGAGAGAGAACATACACCAGGAAAAGAATACTCTTATCTGAACTGATAAACAGAAATTCTTTGGCTAAGGGCTAGTTAAACTTTCATTTAAATGTATAAAGCAGTCACTAAAAAATGAACTTCGCATGAATATTACAAATTGAAGAAAATCTAGAGAGAGAAAGTAGAAAAATTGTGTTTCATTACTTGAATGAATCTGAGTTACACTTCATGTATTTATAGATGATCTCAGCAGTGTTTAGTCTATTCTGCACATGCTGAAATGACAGCTGTCATGCACTTACTTCTAACTAACTCTAACTTCCTGAATCAGTTCTTATAGCTGTATGAACTGATTTAGTTACAAGCCTTACTTCAGTTCTCCTATCTAGTACACAAATACAGAAACAAAACACAGCTGCAGTAGGATATTATCTATCCTTGATCACAAATGGTCACCTTTGATAAACTTAATTTCACAAAAATTTTATGCATTCATGCATACATGCTAATGCATAAATTGGTATACACTATACATCTATATGATTTGAATGCGAGGGGGGTATATCTGCACAATATGAAAATGAGGAAGACTTATGCAACCACTGTGACAATTAGTATATTTAGCAATTAAAATGGAGACAATTTTATTTAAAGAGAGGTGTAATGATTATTTCTTGGGATTCTCAATATAGAGTCCATAAAAGTGATATACACTTGCATAAAGCTAGAAATTTTAACATATAATTTATGGCTGATTTACAAAACCACACCAGAGTGCTTGATCATGCAACTGACTCATCAAAAGATGACAAATAAGTTAAATGCAAAAAATGTCCATTAAGGGCTATCCTTTTCTATATATTGTGCTGGTCCTGTAAAGAAGTTAAGGGATATAGGAGAACATACACTTATTCTTTTATAAGATATGCAGAGTAAATAAAACAGTAATACCTTAGCAAGAATAGTCCCAAGAAAGTGAAAATACTGGAGATGCTGTTCGTGTATCAATCCTGATCCGGGATTGGGGTAGAGCAGATGATCAGCTGTTTCCTGGATGTCCAAAGCAGCCAGTAAATTACTGTATTCATTATTGCTCGTGATATTCATATGATTTTTGTAAATTTCTACTTAAAGAATTCATTCTTATGCATATGTTAACATCGATTTGCAGGTAATTAGATTCTTAAATAGATAATAAATGCACATACAACAAGCAAAAGAGAACAAAAACATCTATAGTGTCTGAAACAACTGCATACAGTTTACAACCTTAAACAATCCATATTGTATATCAAACGCTGCTCGAGTAATATTCTCCATGAAGTCTTTGAAAATCCCACCACCATCTATACCAGCCTCCTCTACTCCAAATTCATTGATAAAACTGATACGAATCTGGCCAAGAGGAAATGGTCGATGACCGATATTAGTGAAAATAGCTCCCCTTTTTCTTTCTTTTTCTTTTTTGGTTGAGTGTGTGAGCGCGTGTTTTTTTTTTTTTTTTTAAGCACATTTTACAAAGAAGACTAATGCTATAGGAACAAATGATTAATCACCAGTCCTCGAAGATCTTCTTCTGATAAAGAGTTCAGCTGATTAAAAGCATCTTCCAAAAAATGATCTCTTCTCATCCTGAACCTGTTCCTTGGAAAAACAGCATGAGACCCTTGTCGTACTCTTGCTGCAGCTAGCTGGGACTGGTTAAAAGATTCAACACGGACCATTAAAATCAACACATGGAAGTTAACTTGAATATCATGAAAAGAGACATTGCAGAACAGGATGGTCACATGTGATTCATCATTATCTAAGAGATGAAGTACAGAGAGACATCAACATGGAAACCAATATAAATAACTCACAGGGACTATTTTAGACGTGCTAGTAAAAGGCACTAAGAAAGGAGCTTGTTTAAGTATATTGTTTGCTCTGGTGTTTTCTATCATCGCCTGAGGAAAGATCATGTCAGGCTTACACGTTACAAGGACAATATGGATTTGAGAAACCAAAGACGCAATTCAAGAAGAAATACCTGAGATATGAAATGGTCGTCAACACCATCGGCTTGGAACTCACTAGGGGGTGTAAATTCCCGTCTATTGTTCCAATCTTGCAACTATAAGCATCAGTTCAACATTAGTATAACAATAACCTAATTAGAAATACGATCCCATCTATAAGTTAGACAAACCATCCAAACAAGTGAATCAATAACTTTATAATGCTTGCATCACATACCTGTGACATGAGCTCAGAAGCTACTACACAAACTCTATGTTGAAGATACTCTAAGCGATGATTCTTCATAACAAAAGCATCGCTGTTGGAATTCCCAAAATTAGGTGGTGCTACAGGATTCACCCATAGGAGCTGCCATAAGGCCTGCAAATGAAGAGAAAAGACATGCTTTAAAAATATGATAGAATCTATTCTAATTGATATATCACTACAGTAGCAAATATTCACTCTGTTCCGGAATGAATATCTTAGTTGGACAGGGCACAATGATAAAGGCGAGAGCTTTGAATCTTAGTATATAGAGACAAGGTGGCTAAAGTAAGGAGTTTGGTATAGCATTTTGTATTTTGAATGGATAAGAAACCCCCAAAAAGGTTTCTATATTAGTTCTCTTTAACAAATTTTTAGAGTTCGGAAAAGGAAAGGAAAAAAAAGGGTTCAAGACTTACCTGTCTTAGAACAACAATCAAACATCTGATATCCTTCAAAGGCAATGGCTTTTCCTTCTCATAGAATTCCTCATTATCAACAATCATAAGCATATGCCTGGTCCATCACCAGGGGTTAGACATGTATTATAATTTTGCAGCGTGAGTCAATTACATTGGAGAACAAAACCCAACTAATATAACAATACTGTACAAAAAGAATGCATACTTATAAACAGGACAGAACACGGCCAAAGGTAGTAGCCAACCAGGGGCATCAGCCGGTAAATATGCCGACTGCTCAGACAAGGTTGACCACTTCTGATTCTCATGACATCTTTTCATGAAGTCCCAAAGAACTGGAACTAGTTCCGTCCTATAAGCTAGCACGGTCATAATACGTTCTAGGGGTAAAATGTTGAAAGTTACATGCAGAAGAGCACAAACTGCACTAACAGGCGCCACGTCTTTATTGTACTGTTTTCCTTGATGTGAACCATTGACCACTGAAAGCCCTCCCAACAGAATATTTGTCTGTGCAACAGGCAAAAGAAATTTAGCCCACACATTATGACAAATACCACACTTAACTATTACTTTACATGCTACCATAGCACAGTAATATTTGGTTACCAATTGTTGAAGAAAACGTGGATCTATGGCATTGCAAATCTGTTGTTCCAAGTCTATATTTACAGCTGGTGCTTTTACATCATCCTCAATGGTCATTTCATCCTCAACCACTGTTGATTGCGAAAGCGTAGTTATTTGAGCACAAAACTAAATGAACGAGATAATGTAGTTGAGATAATGTAGTTGATTTTTTTTCGGAAGCCTAAAAAATGTATAGAATTCACTGAAAAGCACAACAGGGATTATAATGCTTAAAGAAGAAAATTAAACAAAGGACTAGAAAATTTTAGTCCATTATGAAGGGGCATACTCTCTTTACTTCTTCCACCAGATGTTTGGACAGGAGGCATTGCTTCCAACAAGAATGTTGCAACCGTTGCAAAATCTAGAGCCTGGTGAAAAAGTGAGTGAGAAAACCAAATGTAAGTGATAGAAATGAGAGAAGAGAGAGAAGAGAGAGAAAATAGAAATGATTTCATTGATTGAATTAAATTGTACAGCAGAGATCAAGTATATATAGATCTGTTTATCAAGTCAGTTAGTTATCTGACTTGAGTATCAATCTGCACATGTGCATCCTAACAACTGTGCCAGCTAAGCACTAGCTGGAGATTCTACAACTAATCTAGTTATTTCATATTACACAGCAGATACATTGTAACTGAATTTAACAGTCTGAGAACATATCTTATCAGCCCCCCTCAAGCTGACCCTGAGATGAAGACTAGGGGCAGCTTGCTCTTGATGTAGGAGTAGGATGCGTGAGGCAATGCCTTAGTAAATATGTCTGCTATCTGCTCAGTTGTAGGTATATAAGAAAGCTTTAGAACCTTGGCCACCACCTGTTCTCTAACAAAATGATAATCAATTTCTATGTGCTTGGTTCGAGCATGAAAGACTGGATTGCTTGCTAGAGCCATAGCAGATAGATTATCACAGTGAAGAACAGGTGATTGGACTGAAACTGCAAGATCATTTAGGAGAAAAGTCACCCATCTGAGTTCAGCTGCTGCATGGGCCATTGCCCTGTACTCAGCTTCAGTGGAAGATCGAGAAACTGTGGCTTGCTTCTTAGATGTCCAGGAAATCAAGTTAGCTCCCAAGTAGATAGAATAACCTGTTGTAGATTTTCTGTCTAGGACATCTGAGGCCCAATCTGAATCAGCAAAACCATATAAATGTAGTGGTCCTGGCTGAAAAAACAGACCTTGATTAAGGGTCCCTTTGATGTATCGAAGAGTTCTTTTTAGGGCAGCATAGTCAGCAACAGTAGGATGATGCATGTGCTGACAAAGGGTGTTGACTGCATATTGCAGATCTGGCCTAGTCATAGTTAGATACTGCAGAGCACCTGTGAGACTTCTATATATGGTGGGATTAGAATAGGGAGTGGAATCTGCATGTTTAGACTTTGTTAAGGTAGGTGTGGCTGCAGGATTACAGTCTAGGAGACCTGCCTTGATGAGAAGATCTTTGGCATATTTTGTTTGGTGGAGAGTCATGCCATTGGCTGCAGTGTGGACCTCAATACCAAGAAAGTAGGATAAGGGCCCTAGATCTTTCATAGCAAACTGTGTCCCCATAGCAGAAATGAGAGTGTTGATGACTGAGGAGCTACTACCTGTGATGATTATATCATCAACATAAATGAGCACCAAAATAGTTGCAGTTTTGGACCTCTGTATTAGCAAAGAACTATCTGCAGAGCTCATAATAAACCCCTGTGTAGTGAGATAGGTTGTCAACATTTGATACCAGGCCCTTGGTGCCTGTTTCAGCCCATAGAGAGACTTCCTAAGCTTGCAGACATAGTGTGGCTGAGTTTGATCTATAAAACCTATTGGTTGTTGCATGTAAACTGTCTCTTCTAGATGCCCATGTAGGAAAGCATTAGAAACATCTAATTGCCTAAGAGACCACTTGTTATGTAAGGCTAGACTGAGCACTAATCTGATTGTTTGTGGTTTGACAACTGGACTAAATGTCTCTGTATAGTCCAAGCCTTGCTCTTGTAAGTAACCCTTAGCCACCAACCTAGCTTTATACCTAGCAACAGTACCATTAGCATGCTTTTTAATCCTGTAAACCCACTTACACCCTATTGATTGCCTGTCTGATGGTAGTGGAACTAAGTCCCAGGTATGTTGCTGTTGCAGAGCTGCAAACTCTTCTTTCATGGCTTGAACCCAACATTGATATTTAGATGCTTCTCTATAGGTAGCAGGTTCAGTCAGGGAAGGGACAACTATAAGGTTATTGAGTTGATAGAGAGGGGGAGGTAGACAGCCTGTCTTAGACCTGGTTAACATTGGGTGTAAGGACTGTGGAGCTAGTGGCTGCAATGCATCAAATGAGGTAGGAAGAGGGACATCAGATGATGCAGACTGAGTAGGTGTAGGATTTAAAGCAGATCTGATTGGTGGACTGTGTAGGATAGGAGAAGTGAAGGAGGAAACAGATTGATGGTGGAGATGAGATTGATTGTCTGGTGATGTAGATGTATTAGACTGAGTAGTTATAGGACTTAAAACAGATTGAGTGTCTGTCTGTGATGGCAACAATTGACTTGGAGCTGTGTGCTTAGAAGCAGTAGGAGTATATTGTGAAGCGAGAGAATCAGATGAGGACTTGACTGTGCTAGAGGGGAAAATAGGAGGAAATTCAGGTGCAGTGCTTGTGTCTAGGGAGGATGTAGAAGCTAAACTAAGAGATGAAGCGTTGTCATAAGGAAATTTATTCTCTACAAAACTGACATGTCTTGATATGTAAACTTTTGCAGTAGAAGGATCAAAACATTTATAACCTTTTGTGTTTGGACAGTATCCTATAAAAACACATGGCTTTGATCTGTTTTCTAATTTATGACTAGTATAGGGTCTGAGCCATGGATAGCATAGACAGCCAAATACCTTAAGAGAATGATAATCTGGTGATTTAGAATATAGGATCTGAAAAGGAGATTTGTTGTGTAAGATTGAGGTTGGAAGCCTATTGATTAAGTGATTAGCTGTAGCTAAAGCTTCTAGCCATAGAAAAGAGGGAAGGTGAGCTTGATTAAGAAGAGCTAAGGTAGTTTCGATAAGATGCATGTGTTTTCTTTCTGCCCGTCCATTTTGTTCAGGGGTGTATGGGCAGGAAGTCTGATGTAGAGTGCCTATGGTTTGAAGAAAAGACTGAAACTTGTGACTAGTGTATTCAGTGCCATTATCAGTCCTTAGTGTCTGAATAGTAGCACTGAATTGTGTAGTGATCATAGAATGAAAACTCTGAAAAACAGCAAAAGCATCTGACTTTAATTTCAATGGATAAAGCCAAGTAAATCTAGAGTAATCATCCATGAATAGAATATAGTATTTATAGCCTTTACAAGAAGAGAAAGGGGCTGGGCCCCAAATGTCTGAGTGAACTAACTGAAATGGAGAATTGCTCACAGAATCAGATAGGAAAAAAGGTAGTTTATGAGCCTTGGCTACTGAACAAGCTGCACATTGTATAGCTTTAACAGGTAATCTAACATTCAGAATTGAAGACAATAGGTGAGAAGTATTGCTAGATGGATGTCCTAGTCTATAGTGCCAGAGAGTAGTAGATGGCAGAGAAGTAGATGTACTGCTGCAAGTTAGAGCTTTGTTGGACAGTTGAGAGGGAGGAAAAGAACTTGCAGGCAAGGCATAGAGTCCCTTGTCACATGGGGCCTTGAACAACACTTTCTTGGTAGGATTGTCCATAATAGTGACCTCCTTAGAAGTAAACAAAATGGAGCAATCATTATCTTTTGTTAGTTGATGAACAGATAAGAGATTAGAGGATATTTGTGGAACATATAGAATATTCTTTAAGATTAAACAAGAAGAAGGAGTGAGAAATGTACCATCACCCATGTGTTGGACAGGAAGAGCCTGCCCATTGCCTACAGTGACTGCCTCTGTACCCTGATAGGGTTGTGAGATGTGCAGCTGAGCAAAATCATTGGTGACATGGGTGTTAGCACCGGAGTCTAGGTACCAGTAAGGAGCAGAGGGATTGGGGTGGGAAATAGGACCTGATTGAGCATTAAGAGCTTGTTTGTTAGGCTTTGGGGTTGGAGGGTAGTTGGTATTATCATTTCTGTGCCAGCATTCCAGAGCACTGTGGTTTGGTTTACCACAGATCTGGCAGTAGATTTTCATGGGAGAAGAGGTGGAAAATTGGTTTGGATAGGTAGAGGGTGTGGGAGATGACATCTGAAATGACAATGGAGCAGGACCTAAGACTCCCCTACCTTGATTCTTTTGATTCCTACCCCCTCTGCCTCCTCTATAGCCATTACCTCTACCCCTACCCTTAGACTGATTTGATTGTGGGTTAGCAAAACTATAGAGAGCAGTATGAATATCTGAAGGCAATGCTGGGTTAGAAGCATGTGGTTTAAGTCTCTTTTGATGAATTTCTTCTGTAATAAGAAGAGTGCTCAGTTCCTGCATAGTGATGGAAGAAGACCTTGTTCTAATAGTAGTCCTAAATGTTTCATATTCATAGGGTAACCCTCTGAGTGTATAGAGAACCATATCTTCTTCAGAAATAATCTCTGAGGCTGCTGCAAGACTATCAGACAGAGATTTCAGCTTATCTAGGTATACCTGCATAGTCTGTGTTCCTTTTGTGATGGTTTGAAGTTCCTCTTTGAGCTGATGAATATGAGACCTGCTCAAAGAGCTGAACCTGTTAGCTAAAGCGTTCCATATAGCAGCAGCAGTAGGCATTTGAAGGACTTGAGCTAGTACTGGAGGTGTCATGGATGCAAAAAGACAAGACTTCAACTGTTGATCGAGAATTAACCAGGCAGAGTATGATGAATTTAGAACTTTTGTGCCTGTGTCAGTAATAATTTGCTGGTCTGGTGGTGGATTCAGGCCAGTTACATGCTCATAGAGCTGATGTCCTTGAAGAGCAACCTCCAATTGAACTTTCCACAACATATAATTTGTGTTGTCAAGCTTAATGGGCAAGAGACTATGAAGATTTTGTTTGAATTGTTGCAGATTCTCAGTGAGAGTGGAAAAAGAGTCATTGGCAACAAATTGAGAAGTCGAAGGTGATGAAGTTGATGCCATGGCTGGAGAGGAAGTTGTCGAAGTCATTTAGAGAGACAGAAGCTTCTTCAAAAACAATTGTAATGAAGATCTGACAAGAATTTGAAGGAGCAGAAAGCTTTTCAAGGTCTTCTAATGGAGGTTTAATGGTGAATTGAAAAACCCTAGGGTTTCGTAATGAAGAGAAGAGAGGTTTGGGGGCTTGCGAAGCTTTGTATTGCTGAAGTGATGCGATCGCAACTATCGCAAGAGAGAAAGAAGCTGTAAGAGGACTGCTTTCGAAAAAAAAAAAAAAAAAATGAAGCTTCGATGAAGCTTTAATGGCGGAAGGATCTTCAAGCTCTTGATACCATGATAGAAATGAGAGAAGAGAGAGAAGAGAGAGAAAATAGAAATGATTTCATTGATTGAATTAAATTGTACAGCAGAGATCAAGTATATATAGATCTGTTTATCAAGTCAGTTAGTTATCTGACTTGAGTATCAATCTGCACATGTGCATCCTAACAACTGTGCCAGCTAAGCACTAGCTGGAGATTCTACAACTAATCTAGTTATTTCATATTACACAGCAGATACATTGTAACTGAATTTAACAGTCTGAGAACATATCTTATCAGTAAGAAATACTTTCAGCATATTTAATATATAAAGAAAACCTGCCATACAAAATGAATGATGGCACATGAACTGAAAAATACAGCCATATCTATTACATAGGAAAGTTTAGGGGACAACTTTTGCAATCTGACATTGAAAGAGTGAGTTTTCATGAACCGTAGCATACAGGTGTCAATGTTGATCAGCTTTGAAGAACATGATGAAGAAAATTACTGGGACCTAAAAACTAGGGAGCCAAAAACCCCACAGGTACAAACAGCTAATCTTATCAGATTAACTGAATTTGTAGATTTTGAAGTCTTAATAAAGTTTGTTTACTAGTTCACTTTTTAGTGGTCACCATTTGTAGTTGTCGCCATTAATTACTAGAGCTAGTCCATAATTCTTTTACCATGCGATAGTTACTGAGAGTTGAAAATGTTTTCATGGCTCATCAAAGAAGTCAAGGGGTACATTAGATGGTAATGAAAAAAAACAATCAGGAGCAATTCTAGAAGGAAGGAAAAAAAGTTGAGATTTAATGAATGGAAGAGAACTCAGCAAACAAATAGCTAGAAAATATATTCACCGTCTCAAATGAGTCGGGATGTGCAACAGTAACTCCAGCAGCTTCCAATATGTTTCCCAGGAGGCAAGCATAACCAGGAAATTCTTTTGATATATCATCAGGCAGAACATTATTATGATCTTTGACACATAATGCCATCTGGCGGAAATAGTGTTGACTCAGCCCTGGTGTTGCGAAAACCTGGACAGTAGTTACTAAATGTTACAAGCTTAGGTGGAAATGAAAGAATCGAGAACTTCGTCTGTCAAGAAATATTTAACAGTGTACATAATTATTAGATCGGATTCAAAAGAATGCATGCAACACTAGCAATCCAGATTTTAGATTTCAAATGACAATTTGTATCTAGGCACCACAAAGTCACCAGTGTATATGACAAATCAAATTCTCATCTCATTTGAAAAAATTGAGATGATGATATTAATAATGAAGACTATAATATAATCTAAATTTACCTCCTTTAAGTAGGGAAAAGTCCGCCACAAGAAAGGGATTGTAAGGATCTGGGATGAGAAACTCCGTTGCGGTTCAATCTTAGGACAAACACAAGGTGTCTGACCAACATGAGATATGATGAGCGCCAGTACATGATCCAATGAAGATACAATAGCAGCAGTACCTTGAAAATTCATTTTCTGCAAAAATCAAATACAGTAAGTGCAGTTCAATATGAATAATTTCCAGACATAAACACAGAAAAAGGGCAAAGTTGGCAAGTGGAAGAAAAATTAATGCAGTAAAAAGAACAGGAAAATACTGCAGGAAGAAGTACTAAAAAAAACCATTAAAGATATCATTATGGATGCTAAATGTTAAACTTAGCATCAACCAATCTCATGCAACAGCAATATAATTTATTCTTTTAATAACTGAAGTCGGACAAATCAGACATGTTAGTCTTGTGGAACCTCAGATGTGGAGATGGTTAACAACATGAGACCTTTTGGCAACCCGACACTCGCTGGAAAGGTCCACAAGGCCTGGATGAATACTGTTTATGGAAATGGTGGCCAGAGCATAAACCGGCTAATAATAAGACTCATAAAGATCAGGTTATTAAGCAACATTGGAGAAGTAGACTTTCAAAAGAATGCATGCATCTAAATATTTGAACACCTTCTCGAAATTTTAATCAACAAAAGACATACATCAAAACAAAACCATGTACAATCCATTGGATTAAAGAAATTTGTGATTAATTATCAGGAGAATGAGAAAAATAAATAAATAAATAACTTAGTATGTGTGTGTGAGAGAGAGAAAGAGAGAGAGAGCAGGAAAGCAAATAAAGTTTTGTGTAAGTGCTCATAAAAGTAGAGTCAAGCATGGTAAATTGATTCTCAACATTGATGAGATACAATAGTTATAATTAGCAAGTTAGGATGAAAACATACCTTCCCCGTCAGAATAATTTCTCTCAAAAAGGGATATATATTTCTCTGGAACAAATAACTGACTATGTTGCAAGCCCATGGAAGCCGGGGATCCATTAACAAAGTTACAGCCTCTAGCAAGAGGATTCCAGATGTGCTAAAATTCTGAGAAGCCACCAAATTTGGATCCCTCCATTGATTCCTATATTAATTAAAACAAAAAAATAAGTTGAGAAATACAGAACTTCAATCGCTTGGTGAAATGTAACTCACTTCTGCCCCTTCTCATGTTACATTCTCTAAAAGTGAATCTCATGATCGATGCTATAATACCATCTAAGGCCTAACATGCTTCAATATCCAAAGCACAAAGCTCTTATAGAAAGAGAAATCCAGCACTACTCCAAGAAATCATATATGCGTAAAGAGAAAAATAAAGGAAATCTGAAGATAAAACAAGTGAAGATATTCCATGATTTTCATAATCAGGCAGTCTGTCCCTGAAAGGGAGTAAGGTATCATAATGAGGACAGGGAAACAGGATGTCACAGCTATGGATTGACAACATATAAGAGAGGAAGAATTATATATCCTGAACTTGAAACTCAACACCGGTGGATGAGAGTATTAAATACATAAAAGCGTGAATCCGCAACATAATTTGTTCTGACTAACCTATTTTCGTAAATAGCCTGAATACAAGCAAAGGCAAGTTTCTTAACTCTGTAGTCCACTACAGCTCGCTTAGACGAATAGTCTGTGCCTGCAAAAAGGCTTAGAATGTCCCCTGTTGCATAATTAATTAGTTTTAGTATGAGAAATCATTCTTGAACGAGATGAAAGATGAAGAGTCAAATGAAGAAATGCATTAGAGCACATCTAGATGCAAAGTAGCTGTGGATAGACTACACACAACAGATAATTTTCCAGTCATGCTTTTGTATTGGTATTGAAAACAAAGTAGAAACATTCAGCTAAAAATTCAAAGATAAATGAGAGATATAAAGTACAGTATAAATTCAATATGAAACAGTTTAAACAATTACCAGTTTTCACTAATAATGACAAGAAGAGAGGAAGTTAAGCTGATCAATGCTTATATTTAGGGCTTTGTCTTTGTCCTTTTCCATTTAAAAGTCGGCGATGGGCCAAGGGGAAGTAAAATTTTCAGCTACACCATATAAAGGAGATCCCTGGATTTAGGGCTGAGAGAAGTTTCCCTACCAGACATGACTTTAGTCCCACCAATTTTCTCACATCTAATTGCATCCATCCTAGGGCAGGCAATATAACTTTTAGGCGGACAAGGAAAGCATTAAACTTCTAGACATTTTCTGCCCCTGTGAATACTCCGCGCAGGTATGGAAAGTTCTTCATGTAACTGCCAACAAATCCAAGTTTTAAATTGATACTCCCTCCATCCCAAATAGAATGTTATACACCAAAGAATCTTACATTATTGTTCTAATAATATGATATGTTATATGTTAAACTTTTCTGTAACCCACTTTTCAAAACTGAACTTTTACATGTTTACAAACTCAGAAGTATGATATGCAACCAATTTAAGCTCCCATTAACATAAGAACATATTGGATTTCCAACTCTATCCCAAGACTTCATGCTAGGTTAAATCATGACATTCAATTTGAAACGAGGGCATAAACCGGAAAAGGTAACTTATGCTTTTCAGCTGGCATTACCAAATATGAGGTAAAGAATGCATTAAACTCAATACGCTAAGCAATTTATAAAAAGGTATCAGCACATCATTAAGAATTGTACATCACAAGCTACAAAAGTATCTCAAAAGTTGGAAAAAGAAAAATGGTTATTCAAACATTGCTATGAAAGATAGTACACTATTATTAAGAGATTTAATAAAATTTAAGACTAAGAAGAAACGCACCACCATCATGGACAAACTTTTGAAGCAATCGGCATGTCTCCACAAGGGCCGAAAAATCAGAAACATATTTTGGATTGATGAAAAAGAGTAGCTGGCGAAGAAAATCTGATTCCGGGCCAAAGCACTGCCTGGAAACATGCACATGTTGAAGAGTTTATGAAGGCAAACTTAGAAGCTATAAACATCACATACTGAGATGAAACTACAGCAACTTGAACCGAAAATAAAGGAGTAAATTTAGAAGCAGATTTATGCCCAAAATAAAAAGGAAATCAGTAATTCAGAAATTCAGAAATTCATTAATGCACCTGTCTACAGGAAAACATGAAAGTATGGAACCTATGGAGTACCTGTTAACATTCTCACAGGGCTTCCCATAGGTCGTAAAAAAACTCTCACGCACTTTAGATCGTTCTGCTTCAACTGCCTTTCTTCCTCTAAAGCATCTCTGCAATAAGTAGTTTGTCAAGTTCAAATGTTTAACAAAGAATTGCATTAGTTTCTTAACATGTATTGTAACACCTTAATTAAGGGCAGACCCACACCCAGCCTTTAATGGGTAATGTGCTCAAATTTCCATTAGTCGGTGGCCATTCTCAGCTTCCTTGCAAGTACTACAAATACTATTATTATTATTTTTTCACGCCAAAAGATCAATCCAAGCTGGGAAATGAGCTAAAATAAAATGTTACACTACATAATCACCAGTCAATCAACTAGTTCCACTGAATCAGTAAATTTCTCTCTGACATATGATTGCTAAACAATAAGTTCTGCCATATCCCATCATAAACACTAAAGCATATCATTTTTTCCAGCTACAACAGCTCTTGATTTCAATGTATACCTGTCTGGTCACACTTTTTCTAGCTCAAAATTGCTCTTCCTACTCTCACTTTCACAAAGAAAAACAAGACCTTCTAATCTGAACTAATTAAATGCCCACTTAATTTTTGTGCTCTAGTTATCCTATCACTATGTATCTAAACTGATTAACGAGTATTTCATAATAATTCTGCCAAATGAGTAATTTTTGTCGACACACGACTAATAATCCCCGCTCTACTCCGTCATAAACACTAAAATACTATATTTTGTTTTTCATAGCTAAAATGAGTCTTAGTTTCGACAGCTTCCTCTCTGATCACACTTTTTTTAGCTCAAAATCGCTCTTAAAATCCTATTTTCCCTTTCAGACTTTAAAAAAATATATATATCTAATCAAATTTATTAACACCTACTTAATTTCTATGCCCTAGCTAGCCTATCACTATAAATCTCTAAAGTGATTAAATATGCATTTCATAATAATTCCTCTAAATCTATAATTTTCACTCGACATACAATAAAACACTATCACTTTTTCAGCTAAAATCGCTCTCAGTTTCAACATTCTCCTATCTGATCACACTTTCTTTTAGCTAAAATCGCTCCTAAATTCTACTCTGAAATTTTGACAACTTAAAAAATATATACATATATCTAACCAGAAGTAATTAATGCGTACTCTAATTTTTGTGCCCTAGCAATTCTATCAGTATTATCACTAAACATATAAAATCTATTAAAAAAAAAACTCAATCATTAATTTGAACAAAAAAATTTAAATTAAATTAAAATTGAACGTAATCAATTATTAAATTGAACAAAAAACATAAAATTGAATAAAAAATTAGCAAAAGAAAAAATAAAATAAAATAAAATTGGACCTGAATGATGACGGCGGCGTTGTTTTGCTGACGTTGCAAAAGGCGGCGGGTGCGCTCCAAGCGAGTTTGTTCTAGAAGCTTGTGACGGTCTCTTTCCTTGGAACTTCTCCCTCCTAAATCCACTCGCTTTCGTGTCGATGGATCGCCGCTGAAAAACATTTTTCTTTTTTCTCTCTTTTTTTTTCTATCTAATTTGATTCAATCAATTTGCTTTTATAATTTTACCTCCGATATTGAACTCCTCTCCTTTCTTTTCCTTTGCTTTGCGTTTTCCTTTCTACAAAGAAAAATGGGAGTCTCTGCGTTGAAGTATAAAAACAAAAGCTTTTTATTAATCTTTGGTGTGCTAGCCTGGGTCGTTGCTTTTTTGCATTGACCAGGTGAAGTAATCTAATATACCATCAAATTGTGTACTTACTGCATAAGTTTGTGCGTGTGTGTGTGTTTTTCTTTTCTTTTCTTTTCTTTTTTTCTTTAGACGAATGTACTAGGTTAATGGTATATAATTTAGTCTTTTTAAATTCGAAGTGATCAAAACGTGGGATGACCTCAATTTTGTTTCTTTTTTGTCAAGGGATGATCCCGGTTAACACAAAGATAAGAGAAAATTATTTAAGATGATTTAATTGTATTAACATGAGATATTTAGGCAAATAATAAACTTAAATGTATGATTTCACAAGATATAATAAATGTTGCGTACACTTATTAGGTATTTTTTGCCAACATTTTTCTTAAATTATCATTAGTTGTGTAATTTTTTTTTTTTTTGTCGTTATTAGTTGTTAAATTCAAACTGTAGAGTTGAGACTAATCATAGTAAGGCTATTTTCAATTAAATCTCTAAAATATAATATTTTTTTTTAATTTGAGTATTTTTAGAGACTTCAATCTCTAAAAGTAATACTATTTATGACAAAAGTACGTAGAATCTATCATTTTTAACTTAAAAGATATCAAAATAGAGGCTCAATCTCTATTTTTTTCAACAAATTTATAAAAGAAAATGAAGGTTGGCTCTCTATTTTAATATTTTTAAGCCAAAAGTGATCAACTTTAAGTAATTTTGTTATAAATAATATTATTTTTTGAGACATTGAATATCTAAAAATACCCAATTAAAAAAAATTTACATTTAAATAGCCTAAGGTGTGTTCATGATACAACTCAACCCAAAAAAAAAAATCAGCAGGCCCGACAAGCAAGCCATGCCAAACTCAAACACATTGGGCCAAAACCCAAGAAACGAACACACAAAAACTAAATGAAAAACCACAACAAATTTAGAGAATCCAAATCAGCAGGCCTGACAAGCAAACCCAGGCCCAAGATGATGTCTGTCGAGTTAGTGTCTAAACAATTATGGTTAAAAACAATAAAATAATTACTCTTTTTTTAGGCCCAATACTTATTCTGTCTAAATAATCACCAAAGGGTACCAACATATTCATCATGAAGCATTCAATAGTAGCTACTGAGTAATGGAATGATTCTGGTTGTAAATATTTTTGGTTTGATTAATGAAAGTCTTGTTAATTTAGCCAAATAAAAAAATGTTCATCATGAAGTCAAGGCCATTTTCCCAAAAGAAGATTTATACTTATGCTAATATCATGATATTGAGAAGATACTTGACAAATTTAATAAAAATGATGAAAATTCAGAGAAGACACCCATAGATATAAATATATATCTAACTAAAAATACTGGTAAAGAAATGTCTCAATTAGAGTATTCGCGTATTATTAATCATCTAATGTATGTTATGAATTGCTCGAGATCTGATATATCATATGTTGTTAATAAATTGACTAGATATACTAGTAATTCAGGAGAGACGATTAGACTACTATTGTTGGGTTGGCATGCTGATGATGAGAAACATTATGGGTCAACTCCAGAAATTGCCTCAGTATCCTAATATGGGCTTTGATAAGAAAAGTGGCTACAGAGGCCCATAGTTGAATTAAGTAAATAACAACAATGACACCCCAAAATTTGTTTAAAAGTTTATGTACTTTAAGTTATTTTGACCCCACTAAAAATATATATATTTATATTTGAGTGTTCAACTTCACATTATTAGTCTCTATCGAATAAAAATTCTAGATACCGCTAAACTAACATACTAATGAAGCTCCAATTTGAGAAAAGCTACAAGTTGAAGCCGTATCTCACGTGTAGTCAATGTGATTTCTTCGTTAGTATGAGATATAATATCTAAGTGAGCACTTTATAAATTAATCTTGAGATCAAAATAATAAATCGGATTAATTATTTTGAAGTTAAAAAAATTATTTTTAAAACTATAACATTAGTTTCTCTTGCAAGCTCGGAGTCTCGAGTTTTGGAACCATGTCATTCTCCGAGTATTTGAGCGAGCATTTCGAAATTGGATTCAGCTTTCTTGGTGTGAACATGGTGGTTGATCTCTTCCTCATTTATTATTATCTTCAGACGTAAAATAGTCAACTTCTGCATTAAACCGTAGGCTGGTAGCTATGGTCTGAAATTTTGCTTCCTTTGCTGCAGAAATACCTAAAACCACAAGTCAAAATTATCTTGCATACATCTTTCTAATATATTTATGTAAGTGCTGTCATATTGTTTGATTATTCGAACAACTACCCAATCCAATTTTGACTTTGTTGTTAAACTGATCGATGTTTTTTAAGTCCATCAAGCAACAGCAAAACTTGGACTTGTTGAAGACAGTTTGAGAATAATGTAGACCTTGTGAGGTTAAACAACCATGGAAGCATCTATAATGGATGTCGATACAAGTCCACCAGAATGTTAATACTAAGGCCATTAGGTTTAGTTGCATACTTGAAGTTGCAATATCTTTTATTTAGGCTTCGAGTTAAGTTTTTATTATTATGAATGGGAATACTTTTTGGAAGCTCTTCGCATTCATATTAAACAAATTTTGGAAACATAGGACCCTATTTGGAAAAAGCACGATTTAATGAGTTAAACCCTACTGAAACTAACCCCTAGTTGAAAAAGTCTCTAGATTGATTCAAAACTCAAAACGTGAATAGTTTCTCACTCATGTTGTAAACGTTGTACTACTAGGTGTCAAGTTAAGTTATTTGTAAAGATAATGTAATACAAGTTCTTTTCTTTTTATATTACAAAGGAGACAAAACCAGATTAAATTAATGGAAATGAATTTAGAGGATATTTTATCCCTCTTATTTTTCTCTATCGACATCTGAAAAGGGTTTCAAAAAGTTTTCACACTAAGAATTTCAACCGATTAAAATAGATCAAAATTCGTTAACCAATCTGCAAACTCAGTAATACCAAACCTTACAATAGCTCGAAGTGCTTGTTAAGTATAGTCAAAGGATTAGTTGACTTAACACGAATTGGTGAATTTTTAGCATAAGAAGGTCCAATTGATTGTTTGGCTTGACTTCGTTTTTGACTCTGCAAGACCATTAAAAAAAAAATTCGAGTGGTGAATTGCAAACGTGCATCTTTAGGACCTTTGGATTCCACTTGGTTTGATTTTGAAGTAGCACATTCAACATACGCCAAGTTCTAATTCTATAAAGAAATATTGAAGCATTTCTAATAACGATATAATCCATGAACCTCAAAAAAGCTTTGCATATTATAAACATATATTGATGACAACGCTAGAACTATTGCCATGGGTAGATATTTTTTTATTGTAAAAGCTTCCTTTGTTGACAAGTAAACACACGTATGGTCAACTATAAGGTGTCTATGACCCTATAAACCTAGTTTGAAACCTAAGATCACCACTACCAATAAAATATAAATGCAAATGGTTAATTTCTTGATATTGTGGCACTACCAATAATAATATATAAACCTAGTTTGAAACCTAGTCTAACATTATTTTTTGGGTAAGATTCGATAAATTAAATTAAATTAAATATTTATCATATTAAGTAAAATCAATTAAATAACAATTGGTATTTTAAAATAAAATGTTTATCATATTAAGTAGGATCAGTTAAATAGCAATCAATATTATAAAGTAAAATGTCTCGAAAATTTCGTAGATGGGGCAAGAGGCCTGAGGATTTTTATTTCTTTTTTGTTGGCGATAGAGTAGTAATTAGAAGTATATGATGCTTTAGAGAAGTGGGTGCTTGAAGTATTAAAATAATGGTTAGCACAAGGCCATATGCAATTATGATTCAGCTTAATGCAGTACTGTGCTTCCACTTTTGACAACCAAATGTCTCCCATTTCAACAAATAGAGCAACAAAGTTGCATTAATCTTTTCAGAGTCTGCAAAAGATTGTTGCATTCATATTAGACCAAGATCTTTATGCCATAGTTCTTGCTCAAGTTCATGCACGTAATTCGAAATATATATTAATACTTGGAAACATTATGCAAACATGCTCAATATCATACCTAGCTTAGCTAAATAAACTACATAAAGGGTATTGTCTAACGATGTTTAGAAGAATTGAATTTACAATATATTCTATTTCATTATCATCAATATCGATGCATGAAACAAGACTCATCATGCTATTTTCTAAAGAAGCTATAGCTTTAGCTTAACATCGTTAAGGGTGCATAATTAGGGACTTCATCCCTTGGGTCCACTCTAAAAAAATCTTATTAATTATAACGGGCGGTTTACTTGATTAATCTAAATATAAATCAATATATATGACTTATATTGTTCGGCTAATTTAACTATATGTAACTATATACGATAGTTATTCTCCATCTTTTAATAATTAAGTAAAAACTAATTAAACTCCCAAAATCCTGTGAAATTATTCTCCTTTGAGAATGCACTTAGTGGAGTTTGTTATATACAGCATTACTTAATCCGAAGAGTGACATCCATAAATTGACAAATAGCATTAGTCCATTGACCAAATCAAGCTTATCAAAATCAAATGGTTGTTTCTACCATAGAAAGAACCATTCAATGAAAGACAGCAAAAGAGGCACTAGCTAGTGTCCAAATCTTGGTTACTTGTTTAACCATATTACAAGGATATTGCTTTTTTTTTATTGGATGATAGGAACTATTTTAGAAAGTTATTCGAGCTCATATTAGGGTGTCGAGTCTTAGGGCACATAATTCTATATATATGGAGGATGTATTGTCTAAGTTAATCAGATACAAAATTTATTAGAATCAACCCCAAAAAATTAATTTTTTGATTAATTTAAATTCTAAATATGAACAAATTACTTACCTATTTCTCAAGCACTTCAATATTAGACTAATTCATTAGGGTTAAGGATATATCTTTTGTTATTTGCTCATCGCCATATGACATGTCATTTTACTAGCTTCAAAACGAACAAAAAGAATGTCATTTTTTTTCCCGTGGACTTGATTAATGTAACAGGTGCCATGAATCTGGAGGTTTTCATTTTCAATCTTTTCATCTCTTTGTCATTTCTTTTCTCACCATAGATATGATTTGCTATTCACATCCTTCAAGATCTCAACTTGTTGCTTTCAATTAATTACACTGTAGTTACATTTCCATTACCATCAACAATTCGTCATAAGCCTTCTCATTTCCATCGTCATCCTCAACATACATTGTTATCAATCCATCAATCCATCTGCTTATAGTCTTAATTCCACCACTAATCAGAATTCGATAGGACAACTCGATGCACGAAATTTTCACTATACACGAAGTTATAAAAAGAATTGAACTCACTTTAAAATTTACTACATCGATGTAAAAAAAAAAAAATTGTGCAGAAATTAGATGAGAATATTAGATGCATGCAATATAATAATGAAGGTAATATAAGAAGTGGAACAATGGTCCCCTCCCATCCAAATGTCAAAAATATAAACATGTAAAATGCATTTAACTTGAAATCGCATATGATGATGGCTACACAATAATGGTCAATTTTTCAGAAAGGAAACGTAACCATGGACGGTAAACTATGAGATATGATGATCCCTGGTATATATCAGTAGATATTTTTCGTTCCCAACCCAAAAACAAAGACTACATTTGCCATAGTAGGACGAAAACACGTGCTCAATACCTATTGGCCATACCAGGCATACTCAGCAAATTAAAAGTTTAGTGTAACATTGCCTTAGCCAGATAAGCCCAAGTTTTAGTTTAAACACATAGCAAGGAGTCACCATCTCAAAATAGAAAGTGCCTCTCCTCCCCCTCTAAAGGTCACCTACCTGAGGTAAATGTGTTCAACACGTTCCTACACGTTCAGTTGAGAATTAAAATATCTATATAGTACATAAATGGGTGATCGATATTGGTAAGGCTTAAATCTAATAAGACTTTTTAATTATTGGGCTCTACTAAAAAATTTAAATTTTTATATAGTATATGTATATTTAATTAAATTGATGTCTCTAATACGTATGATGCAATTGTACTTATGAATCCTTACAAGCTAGTCTTTTTCATGAACGTCAATCAGATTATGCCAGTATTAAAACAAGAAGCTAACGACGCCACACGTGGACATAACTCCAAATCTGATTTTCTCCACCAATGTGAACTCTGAGTAAGAAAGATGTTGAAGGGGTCCCAAAGCATGTAAAACAATCAAATCAAATCATTAAACTAAGTAAACCTATTCTGCACCGTGCCCAGTGATGCAACAACACGCTTGTTCTAAATAATGTAGATATTAACCAAAGAGTTGTATGCATAATTTGTAATAAAAATGTCGTAAGTGTAAAGTTGGAACCCAACATAGTTACGTATACTAAATGCCAATTGCAAAAGCTAGAGGGAACATTAATAGACATACTTTAATCTGTATATTAAACTTTATTAGTTAAGCGTGCGCCTAAGAGATGAGACAAATATTAGTGTAATCACCCTTTTCTAAACTGCTTTGGCGGCTATTTCAAACTTAGCTGCAAAAAAAAGAAAACACCATAGGATAACATATAATTGGCTTGTTGCAATTTATTGGTATGTGCACGTGATAAGAATAATATGTATATACATATAATTGCGATAATAAGATATGAGGAAATTGATATTAGTTTAATGCTATGATTTTGTCTCATTTGACATTGCGAAAGTTCACATGTTAGCTTTATACTTTAAAGGGCCTTAATTCTCTGCATTAGGTAAACATTTGAGGAAATATAAGTTAGAAAAATAAGCAATACTGAATTGTATATGATGATGCTATTGGGGCATGCTAACTGATGAGGGATAAATACCTGATTTGATGCAAAAAAAAACCGATCTTACCCTCGAAAAGATTGTGGGACCCACACTAATTAGAAGAGTTCGGGCGTGTCCAACTTAGCGATATTATGACTGACTATCCGACTACTTTTGGGACTTAATTCACCTTGAGAGACGGTAAATCGGACACCAGCAAAATCTCGTAAAATTCGGAGAAGTATTCCCTAAAGTAGTGTAAATATCACAATATATTGTTTACCGTAAAAGATAACTCATTTTCCCTCCAAACACTTTATTTACAATAGTTTGGTTTGGTTTATTATTGCCTAACGTGCATATAGACTTCATTACTCATCTCAAATAAAAATTAATTAATAAGTTGATGATATAAATTTTTAGCATAATAATGTACTACGGGTACCAACCATGCACAAACTCTATGAATGTAAATTCCATAATTAAAGTACTTCTGTAATAATGCAAAACAATTTGAATGCATGAACCTAATTTTCAAATCGTTGTTTAATGGCGAATTAATTAAGGGAGACGATGATGCCTCGGTATAGAAATAATGTTTCATGATTGATTAGCATTAGTAAAGCTAAATGAAGTGTGAAACTAAAGCATATACTTTAGCCTCTTTGAAGTTGCAGAAACATTCCTCAAAGATTTGACAATGAGTACTAAGACATATAGCTAAGAGTTTTCTCGAAGAAAATACGCAGTTTGGTAAATAATCACAAATAATATGAAAGATTCATGAATTTGGTTGAATATATGTCTATTTTTTAAATTTTCTTTAGTTGGGATATACACCAATCAATCAACCCATTGCAAATTCTACACCTAACGTATACTTATCGAAATACGCATGCTTCAAGTGGTCAGGAAAAAATATATATGGTATGAAGAAAAAAGAGTGGCTGCAGACACTTCGTGTTTAGGTCAAAGACGCTTCGCATTGAGATGAAGAGAAGAATAATCTTAGAATTAAACATATCTCTCACACCAGTAAACTACAATGTCGCATATGCTCATGTACACCGTCCACAGCGCATTGTCAAGCGCATAAATCCTGAAAACCCGGGGCCATCTTTTGACAAACGACCAGGAAACCAATCCATGCTGTCGCTCTCATGGACTCAAATCAACAATTCCTTTATCATATTTTATTTTCTTTTTAATCCCGATAGTGGTAGAGTGCTTGGAACATGAACATGAAATTTGCTCATATTTCGGGTTCAAAACAACCAGGGAACTAATTGATTTTTTTAGGCCAATTCTGATGGGTCTTGTATATGATTAACTTAGATCATAATTCATCTAGATAGTGGCGTATGTGTCTCTTGGTCAGTCCCCACTGGTCAAGAAAAACGTTAAAAATTTTATATATTTTTTCACAAAAAATTCAATATCTATATATTTTTAGTTAAAAAATATAAATTAACTCCCACTAAAAAAAAATTATGTTTATATAGTACAAAAATTATGAATTTTAACTGCTATTGAAATAAATTCCTAAATCTGCTCCTGCATTTAGACAAGATCATATGTTCTGATATTCATAACGCTGGCTCTAAAGAGTTCTCAAAAGGAGTTTCCTGTTATAAAAAATATATAAATTTTCCTTTTTCTAGTAGGGTGACCAATTGTCAACCAAGATACACATTGTTTATGAGTTTAGAACTCTTACATTCGTGGAATTTCATTATTTTGGGGGTCCCAACTAGTTTTATCTTGTTTCGTGTTTATGATTAAGCTCTTCTTTGTTACTATATGTACAAGTATGTGTTAGCTTTTATTCTTGTTCGTGTATGTGTTAGCTTTTTTTCTTTTTGTCCAAAAAAAAAAAAAAAACAGCTTTTTTCTTGGGTTTCTACAAACTCTAGACGCTTTTTTTGAAGAATAATTTCGGCTTTTGCTATCCTGCTGTATTTGCTTTTCTCCTTTTCTTTCTTTTAGAATTACTATTTGTTAATTGCATTTGGGAGTACTTCTTTGTTAGCTGCATTTGGACAAGTGCAAAAAGTTTGAAATTCAAGACTAAAACGTTAAACTATTGGTTACATCTCAAGTATATGAGTCCCATTGTTTCTCCTATTCCCTTTTTCTTATTCGTTTATTAGTTGGTTCGGTGGGGCAAACTTTTGAAAACATGAAGTATTATTTTGTCACTTAAAAAAAACACACAAAATTTAGCATGCAAATTGAGATAACCATAGGAGGTGATATATATTTTACCCGTTTTTTAATCTTGGTCTTAATGAATATAAATCACAAAAATCTCCTGACATGAAAACATTAGTAAATAATGTCACAAAGACAAAACATGATACATTCAATAGGAAAATGGTCAAAAGTGGTATGGGGATAAGGGAGGAAAGGGATGTAAAAAATAAAAAAAGACGCATACAACTATAGCTTTTTGGTCTTTGATGCAAAATTAACTTATTGTCACACTCAGCACCATGTTTTTTGTTTAGCATTGGAATTGGATTCCACCAGTGTATGAATTCTCCATCCTGATATACAAAGTTATGGTGTTGAGTAGAATAATTGAAAGGGTGAGCTATAGTCCCTAGTATAGGAAAGTCTGGTATAAATTCTAGAAGGTATAACGCAATGTCAAATTCAGTAATCGAAAGTAGAAAAAATTGAATCAAGTTAAATTAAATTAAACTAAGTTTGATCTTAAATAGAATCGTTATAATTTTATGGACTTAAGACATCAATTAACCGAAAATAGTATAGTTTTAGTTATTGAAAAATATTTCATTCTAATGATCATTTGGGAAATTTTCTCTCTCAAGTAGTTGAAAATGGACTAAGTGGACAAATCCATATACATGAACTGTGAAGACGCTGCAAATTTTGACATATCAAAAATAGCAATCAAATGGCTGGTCTTAATCATTTAATTGGTGTTACTGCTAGAGATGTAACTTATATTGAAATGAACAGTCACATACAAAATTTTCAAAGTATTATATAGAAAAAAACAAATTTGCAATAGGTGACTAGATATCACAACTAGCCAGTTAATGGAGAGTAATCAATGGCGGGGCAATCGCAAGCTGGTGGAGTTTCAGTCTTGGAAGAAAAGAGTTACTGGTTGGTGGGGGCACGTGGCAAATGTAAAGTTCTTTATTCCTTTTTTTTTTTTTTTTCTTGCTTTTCACCTTCCAAGTCTCCTTTTGGGGAGTAAGGAATTCACTTTCTGGAATCCCTCTAGAAAGAACTTACAATATCCCTAGCTACTTGTCCAAGTAATCTCTTTTCATGCTAGATTTATTTATTTATTTAACGAAGGGAACTCTATTTGAAAAGTTCTTCTAAATTTGTGTTAGGAATATCAATTTTCAGTACACATGAATAGGTTTGGAAGAGATATAATATAGGTTAATCAGACACAAGATTAATGAAAATTGCTCCAAAAAAAATTAGTTTAATTTCGGGCTATCAATAATATTCTTCCGCCAATATTATAAATGCTTCATCACTAAACTAGCATGTTTTGGGTACTTTCACACTAGGGCTCAATATGATACATTGTACAGCTTTTCTTGGCATCCTTCTTTCTTTGTAATCATTAAAGGATGCTAAAACTGCATTTCAAGTATATATATTTAAACCATAAAAGACACCAAACGCGTAACATAAGCTTAATTTTAAGTTCACAATATTCATCGTTGTGAGGTGATTATTGGCGTGTAGGAGAGATACAAGAGTCTTGCTGATAAGGCTTTTATATGAAGTTTGAATAAATTATGTTTTGTCATTGATCAGTTATTGAATATTCTCTTAATCTTTTATTGTTAATCTAAAGTACACATTATCCAGGTAAAAAAAATAACAGAATGGAATTTTTTATTCTTCTTTTGTTACACTTCTAGGAAAATATATTAGCCAGCTGCTTTTTTGACAGTCATTATCTAATCAAGTGCTTAGCAAGTCGATATTTAATCATTTTATTCAACTCTTAGATGTGTCATGTAACATAAAGAAAAAATCACATGATGCCATAATAAATACTTGAATTTATCTTGTATACATATGAATTAACTATTTATAATTAGTATATTCATCACGAAGAAAAGTTAAACAAAGTTGCAGCACATCAACCAGTCATTATGAAAGAAGTGTATAAATAATATTAAACTTTCGGTAAATAAACACATCAATGATTCTCAAGGATTAAAAGGAATATTTTCCACAGAGTCGGTTGTAGGTTTTATTTTCGAGTGTGAGAAAATATGGAATTTATGAAGGCGAAGATTTATATCGTGGAATAAGAAAAAATAATAAAGGGCAAATCGAGTAGGTTCTTCTAATATTCTCTTTAAATATACTGCTTCTCAACAAATCTTCTATGCCGACAAAAAAAATAAAAAGGGCATATGCCAAATATAGTAATCAACATGGCATAACAATTGTCCCTTCTCAGCGGCAAGTCCTTGATGGGGTTTCATGTTGGCGCCGGGCCGTTGCTGACATGAGTAATTTCTTGGACTTTTTTTGACTCTTGATTGAATTAGTGTATGATTTGGGGTGAGCCGTTGTACTTTTCAAGTTTTGTTTCACACCCAACCGTTAAGTCACGAGAAGGTAAGTCAGACATAAACCTTCAAGAGATCGAAAATTCTAATGTGATGGTATCTAATCTTGATTAATGTTATGTAGACTAGCTGATGTGAGGATATTTCCCAGAGTTAATAAAAAAAAAAACACGGCATAACAATGATTACAAGAATTTTAGTTGGCATAGAAAATAGTTTATTAATACATAATCACAACCAATATTTTATCTTAGGTAAGTAGATATCTTCCACTTTTATTAATCCCATGGTGTGGAAGTGATGCGTAATCCATGACAGAAGCAACATAAAAGTAAAAGAGAGGAATTTGTGTCTCACTTTGGATACGGTGAAATAGTTAAGTAATAATTTGTTATGATTAAAAAATTTATATATGATCTCTAATAACAAATATTATATAATTTTTTAGTGACTTGAGTATAAATTAGGGCGCTGCATTATATTATAGAATTTATAAGTTTTAGATAAATTTAATGTAATCTAACTGCCTAAAGTGAGTTTCTTAATATTTCAAAAACGAAGAGGAACTCGCACAATTTTCATAAAGTAAAGTAGATTTGTATTATTCATAATAATTGGTCCCTAGAATGAATAGAGAGAGCCTATGTTATTGGCTAAAGCTATAGATGGACTGTGTGCTATTAGTGGTTGGGGTCCTCTATTCTTTACAAGATGCAAGTCTTTTCATGGTAGGGCATTTGATACTGCAATATAATACTATCAAATGAAACACTTCACGAAATGAAATCTAAAGGAAAGAAAACTACTAAATGATAATACAAGACATAACTATTTCCGGACAACATAAAGCCAAGGAGACAAAGATGTACCATAGTCTTATATATATATATATATCAACTAGCCAATATATATATGGAGAAGCCTCAAGTGCATGCATTTGCTTCAGTATATATATTATTGGAAAAAAACATGTGATTTTCGTTCCACATCGCATTCATTATAAATTTGTAGCCTACGTTAGAAGAAATAATACGTTATTTCTAACAAAAAAAAAATCAGGTGCACGAAACTTCACTTTAATTTCTGAACAGTTACTTGTAACACCTCTAATATAAATAAGACGATGACTTGGATGATAATGTTGATATATAATTAACTGAGGTTTTTGACAATGCATGGTTAAGTACTTTATTCAATTGGATTCTCCGGCACACTACAGCGACTGCGTTGCATATAGCTACATTTCAAAGATTGATGTTCCATGGAGGCTATTATATAGAACCACGATCATCATGGGGGAAATAGTGAAGAAAATGAACTGCAAAGAATGGCTAGCTAGCTTCTAGGTTATATACGCAAATAATAATAATAATAATAACAGTATTATTATTATTATTATAATGAAGAAAATATTATATAATGCACATTCAGGAAGATATTGCAAAATAGCTTAGCTTGATTCCGCAATCGAATAGGTTTGGGGACCATTTTTATAAAGCATTTCAAAACCTCAAAGCAACACTTCCAATTAAAAACGGGTGTAAAAGATTGTTACACTTTGCAATGTGTACGAGTTTGATATATAGCTATTTCTACCACAATACCAAATCATGTATCTGTTTGCCATGAACTAATTAACATTATCCAAATGCTCATTCTATCCCTTGATCTTATACTTATAGGATTTATATATACTCAACCAATTAAGTTTATCAAACAAGGCATGAAAAATGGAAAATAGTAATGATTTGAATGCCTTTGTTTTGATCAACATTCATTTGATATTATTCCAATCATCTTTGATAGTAGGTCCTTATATGTATTGCAACTATATATCTCTTCATTTTTCCTCATCTCTACTTTGTTATCAAGTTTCTTCATCTCTCTTTTCCCTCCATCTTTAGTATTCACCATTTTAATTTGTATAATTTTACTTCTTCCATAGTCTATGATCATATTGGCTTGATGATGTATAAAATATACTTCCTATATTTCAAATTGAATGTTTTTCTTTCTTCTTTTAGTTTATTTCAAGATAGCATCCACTTTTCTTAAATAAAAACCTTCGTATATTATTAAAATTATAAGGAAGTCACAAAAATTCCTCTTTGGAGTCTACCTATATATCTCCCACTTTTCGATATTTAAGAAGGAGCATGATTATTCTATACGACATGGTATACAATCCATGGTGTAGATGTAATCCAAAAAAGATAAGAAAGAAAGTGTTGCCACAAATAAGGGGGGAGAATTTTGGTAAAATTTAAGGCATTAGTTATTAAACCTAGTCTAGCAAATTTGAAGCATTTAGAAAACCTTAAATTTTGAAGCATAAAAGATATGTTGATAATTTATAATTTCAAAATTATGCTATTTTGTATTTTCATCTAATATTAGAAACTAATTGTGATCTTATATGTTATCCATAAATTGAATTTTTTTAATCACATTTTCCAAGCGACTTTCCAATGTGATTATTATAAAAGATTGTTGAATATATATTTCGTTTTTTATTATTCTTTATTTGTTTTTAATTTATTATCGTGAGATATATATATATATATATATATATATTTTGTTTGATTTAAGAGAAACTTAAAACCGTACAACGTAACCAGTGAAATTCGAACTTGTAACTTCTCGCATATACTGGGAATAACATTACTATTAGATCAAATCCTTAGTCGTGAAAGATAATTTGTTCATAGGGCCCTCCCTTCTAAAATATAGGCCACAACAACATAAAGGATAGGATAGTGAATTCATGATACTAAAAGGCACCAAAATGCATTCAGCTACCAGTACGAATAAAAGTGGCTTTGGATGTTGATGCATTCAGCTATGGGGTAGCCAAAAATGAGAATACATTTTCAACCATCAAAATGATGTGACAATACATTAGCTATATATAAATATTAATAGTAATAAATAATGAAAATTATACCTCAAATTCTACTGCATTTAATAGTCACCATTTTCGTAAATAAAATTAAATGTCGTAGCTCTAATGCTCTTGAGAAAGAGATATATAATGTGGTACAAACCTAGATGCACTTCTATTCTTAGATATTGAATGCGGTCTAATTTCTTCAGCGATTGATACTAGTAAATGCACGAATACAGCTAATAGGAAAAGAACATGAATCACTCAAAAAAAAAAAAGAATTTCGTTTAGGAATTGGAAAAATAAATTAATTAGGAGAAAAAAGGAAAAAAGGTAACGAAAAACATAAGAGGCTGGATACCATTAAGTTGTTTCCATCATAAAAACTAAAGCCACCCATTCAACACACCTTCAAACACCCCCACCCACCCACCACATCAAACAAATCAAATTGGACTAAATTAAGCCTTATCTTATTAGGTAAAGTCGCAGTACAAGAAAAACTATTTTTTGCGACAGTCCGTCGCCAAATTGGCTACGGAAATTAAATGAAAATTTTTGTCACCAAGAATTGTGATAAATTGGAGACGGAATGGAGACGACATAGCTAAGTCGTCTCCAAACCGATTGGCTATATAAATATAATGATGCTAGTAATTTTTGTCAAAAGTCATCCTTCAGTCTAGCTTTACGAATATGAGATTTTGTATGAGTATCTTGTATGAATTTTTTGAATATAATGAAGATTAAAATCGGAATTCGACCATTCCACTCAATTTTTGAGTTACTATTCTATATAAATTTGAGAAAACATTAAAAAATCTCAATGGCACCAGTTGAATATTTGTTGTGAAAATTTTTAGAGAAGTGACGTGGAAATTTAGAAAACATAAAGAAGAGTTGAAAGTCAAAAATTCCATGACAACTTGTTTGGAGAAATGGGGAAAAGTCCATTTCCACGGAACTGCTCTTTAATCTCACACTGAGATGGCAAAGTCAAAGTGTCAACCTTAACATCCTCTCCTCTCTCTAACTATAATAGTTATTACAAAACAGAGCTTAAGTGTTTCAGTACTAATTTAATTAATACAAAAAACAACCCCAAGTCCCTATTGCGGCTTGTACTACTACTTCTCCTCACATGCCACCTTTTTCTCCATTTTCAAACCACTCTATCGATCTCTATAAAGCCTGACCTTCTCTATCTTCTTGTATTAATCCAATCTCTCTCCATCTCTCTCTACCATCTCTCTCTCTCTCTCTCTCTCTCTCTCTCTCTCTCTTTCTCTCTCCACAAATCCATACCAATCCATCAACACCGTTTCTTGTGTCAATCAATCAGTTTCTCTATTAAGGGTAATTATGGATCATGTTAAAGTTGGTCGAAATACTTGCAACCAAAGTGAAGACGACATGGACCTTAGGAGAGGTCCTTGGACTGTGGAAGAAGACTTTACCTTAATCAACTACATCGCTCACCATGGCGAAGGCCGATGGAATTCTCTTGCTCGTAGCGCAGGTACGTTATTTATTATTCTCCCCAAGTACTGCTTTTGATGTTAATTATTCCGATGCATATATATTATCATGTACCCTTTTGTATGTATTAAATATCAGAATTTTTAGTAAAGAATCAACTTCACATTATAAGAATCAGATTTCGATGATCTCTCCATGAAATATAGCTTGTATAAATGGATTTGATCTTTTATAAGATCAATTTTCATGGTGAAAATGTTGAGCTTTTGCTTTCTACTTTCTTTGAATCTGATTATCTATACCAGCTTGGCTTTGAGTGCTAGCTTCCAAGATGATTGATTTCACTTCCATATTGATCAATTATAAAATATTGTACAATCATATATTATAATGTAGATTCGAAGATTTTAACGAGTTCTCATAAGTTGTATTGGTGTTTTTTGCCGTACAACATAATCTTGAAAAGCAAAAAAATCATCCAATAAAGTTAAAGTCATGGAGAAAAGTCATACGAAATGCCCCAAAAAAGTGTGGAGAAATGTGGTCCTTTTATTCTTAGTACCTTTTTTTCCTGGCAATTAGCTTAATTATGCATGAACTTTACCAAATATTAATTTTTCCTTGATCATCATCATCCTCTAATGAATTAATTCAATGACACAGGATTGAAACGAACTGGAAAGAGCTGCAGATTAAGGTGGCTAAACTATCTACGCCCCGATGTTCGACGTGGAAACATCACCCTTGAAGAACAACTTATGATTCTTGAACTCCATGCTCAATGGGGCAATAGGTATATATGCATATTTTATTCGTGCACCAATCTGTCCTTTTATATGTATAAATTATTCCAATCACGTGTTAATTTTTTTATTTAGGGTATTTTATGTAATGTAAATTGCTAAACATGTTATCTTTTCCAAATGTTATAGATGGTCAAAGATCGCCCAACATTTGCCTGGTAGAACTGATAATGAAATCAAGAACTATTGGAGAACCCGTGTCCAAAAGCATGCCAAGCAGCTCAAATGTGACGTAAACAGCAAGCAATTCAAGGACACCATGCGCTATCTGTGGATGCCAAGATTAATCGAGAGGATTCAGGCCGCCGCAGCTGCTGGCGGGGCTTCCTCCACCTCCGTGAACGCAACCATCGCGAATTCGAACACAACCTACCACCACCTTGATCACAACCAGAATTGCAACATCGATATAGGTTCAAACCAAGTGATGTTGGCACAATCTAACATGGCTAGCAGCTTTGGTACTGGTAATATGCAAATCAATCCCAGCAGCTACACACCGGAGAATTCAAGCACAGCAGCCTCATCAGACTCATTTGGAACACAAGTTTCACCTGTTTCAGACCTCTCTGATTGTTACAATTACCCAATTAATCAGGGAAATAATCAAGATTATTATCAGCCTAATCAGCTATCTTATGGAGAGTCTCTAACAAGCCCCACTGGATATTTTAGCCAAGGGCTAGACTTTCAAGCTATGGAGCAACACAACCAATGGTTGGACGGTGGTCATGACGTATCCGACAATTTGTGGAATGTTGATGACATGTGGTTCTTACAGCAGCAATTTAACAACAATGTTTGAAGATTGAAAATAGAAATAAGTGGAAAATATCAATATTTAGAGAAAGCAAAGATGAGTAATGCATATAGAAGTCATCAAACAATCAAAGATATTGTTAGGAGAAATATAGAATTTGTGAAGAAAGGAGAGGTCTCATTGTAATTTTGGTGTTTGTATTCTATTGCTCTTTTTTTTTTGGGGTTTTTTTTTTCTAGTTTTTTGGGGTGGGGTCAGAAGTAAGAATTTGTAACTTGAGGTCTTTTAATATAATTCTTTAAAATTGACTATTAAATATTGTTACCGGATTCTTCTCTTTCTAATTCACTTAATTAGTTTTATTTATTTATTCAATTTATATGGAGAATTTTGATGGAAAACACTTTGCATTCACACTAAGGATATCAGATTTTGGGATAGATGACCTTGTCCGGAAGAAGCAGTATACAGGTTAATCAGATACAAAACTTACCGAAAATAACTCTAAGAAAATTAGTTTTCAAATTAATTTGATCATAAAAAAAAAAAAATATTATCATTCACGCTCCAATTAATTAATCTACCATTAAAATAACCCCTTTAATTTGAGATATCACTAATTAGGTTTTTACTGGTGATGAAATGGATGATTGCATTATAGAAGCTTGTTGTTAGGTTATTATTTTAATGTTTGTAGACGTGTATAATTGGTTCCACTATCTTTACTTATAAGTCTTTGTTGCTTGTTATTTTAATATTCTTCAGCTAAGTGATGGAATTTCTGCAAACATAGTCTATGGGGCCTGAACCAGATAAAAGACCCTTGTCTTTGTTCTAGATTAAGGGTTAAAAAAGTACAAGAGCAATGATTTTGGGACGTGGCATATTCTGAAAATTATATATGGTGCTCATATTTTATTAGTATATTAAACCTTAATTATTGTAATAAAGTCACTTATTACAGTGATCTTATCATGTTGTGTGTGAATGCCACGTGAGTGGCTTCCGAGGTCACGCATGAACTAATAAATCAATTTATCCTTATATCATCTCATATATAATTATTCTCCATTTTGGTTCTTGTTTGCCATCGTACGAACAATGCATTTTGATCCCGTAGGGCTAGACAAACAACTATTGTTTATGTCTTTCACCAACCATTTCCCTCTTTAATACTAGATATATAGAAAAATGGATTTAACTGATCAGTTTGACTACTAGTCTATTAATATATTAAATTTAATTAATTAATTTAAAATGCTTGATTTTGTATTTATAGTAATAAAGAGCGCACATACTATAAATTGCAAATATAGCTTTTTATGGAACTAACGTGGAACAAATGTTATATGTTTTATAAAATTAACGTGAAAGAAAATATTATTTTTACCGTGTTATAATAGATTCCGAATTTTCATGTAGACTTGGGACATGTCCAAAATTCCACGAAGAGTTTCTATAAGTTGGAATATATCAAAATAAGGCAGAAAGAGGTTCATTTACTAGTCTATTATAGTCTTTACATATTGTTGTTTAGAGGTTGGAATTAATAGAACTTTGCTTAGTGGACAAAGGCAAGTGAAGTTAGCTTACTTATTCGTTAGGTAATGGATGAATAACAAATTAGTGTTTTTTTTTTTGAAGTAGAGTTTCGAAGTGCAGATTTAATCATTAAAAATTCTTAACTTACTTATTCGTTAGTCTTTTAAATTTTTTATATTTATTTTAATGATTAGATTTACACCTAGTGCATCTCTTCAAGTTGTGTATAAAATTACACGACACAAACTAATTGATAATAATTTATTAACTTTTTTTTATTATGAGAATGCAATATACATTGAATGGAACTAGTATGATCATATCATCTTTGAGATGGATGATGATGGCAAAGGAAAAGGATGAGATATAGAAAGGGAGGTTTACATGTGCTAAGAGAATGAGGGGGTAAGTGAAAAGGTGATGGAATTGTAGACATCCACATGGAGATACATACATATACATACATATATATATATATATATATATATATTTATGTATTTCTGTGTGTATATATATATAGAAAGAGAGAGAGAAAGAGATGAGTATAGTAGACTAGATAGAGAAAGAAAGAAATGTGGGGTGGCGGCTGGGAATCTTTGTAGGCCGCGTGCCTAATAGAGAAGCCACCAAAAGTGGTCCTAGAATAAAATAGGTGTTGAGGTGCTTCCACGTGTAATTATTCTTTAAGAATATTGATTAGGCTTCCTAGACTGAAGCACTTGAAAGCCGCAACGCTCCCCACAACCCTTTGAAACAATGACTTTTGAATTCTTGGTCGCCATGTAGCTTCTAGTCGTATATTGTTATGAAATTAAATCAAATTAAATTAAGTTAGTTATTTTATTAAGTGGAGTATGTAACGATAACACAAGTCATTTATGTTTAGAGTTCATTATTTTTAAATTTTATATATGTGAAATTTCGTCTATATATTAACATTTGTGTTCACCCACACTTATTCTTTTTTAGTCATGCAGTTTTTTAATCATATCCTTTATAATGTGGCAGAGCATCCTAACAAAGCAAATATACTGGTACATTGGAGAAACATCTGTGTAGGGATATCTACATAAAGCAGACAAAAGAATCACTATAAAGGCAAAAAGGGTCCTTCATTTACTTGTGTGACTCCCAGCCCGATCGCACTTTTTATCAATAATTCGGTGCTTCACCGGAACATATCATATTGATACATATCCATCTCAGTATTTTCATTTCAATTATTGAAATTTTCTGAACATAATCGTATTTCACTGCCCAAATACCCCAAAATGGGCAAAGCTCTTATGACCATCTTATTATAGCTTTTAACTTAATTAATGGGTAATAATCTTCCGATCACACAATACTTCTGATGTGTTTCTCCACTTGTTTCATCTAGTTTTGATTATATAACAAACACCAACGTTGATTTTTCCATCTGATTCAACCATAGACTCAAAGTATCTAAAACATATACATAAATTATTTCTACGCCTCTAGTTGTATATATACCTTAAGCAGAAAAAAGTTCCATAGGCTATGCAACAAATTCGTCGGACATTTACTATGTCACTTATATCGAACAATTATTTTTAGAATATGAATTAATTGTGCTGTAATATCGGCCAAGTATTATAATTCTGGACATATGTATTTTGTTTTCACTTAGATTACAATTCAACAAGGATTATGCATTTTCCTTTATAATTAAATTATTTCTCTGTTTAGAGTATATATAGTTGTTAGATTTACACTTAGGGTGTACCTTATAGATCTAGCAAAACATGTCGTTAAGTAAAAGAGTTGATTTGAGATAGGATTAAAGTTCATATTTGACCAAATCTAATTATAGCCGTAATACATTTACAAGTTTTGATTTATTTTTCGAAATTTTGGAGATGGTCGACAATTTGAGTTCCTTAGTATTCTACTCGTTAGACAATGCTATAAAGCATTTTCAATTTCTGATTCTCATCTAATTATATGCTATTCAAGTTTCGAACATCCATATGTAACTTCAAAGAATTGTAGTGTTTTAATAGAAATTATTTATGTATTCTAGTGAGAAAAGATGACATTATACACCTTCCTCTGATCTCATATAATTCCTTAAATATCTATGTATTTTAATCTAAAAAATGTGTTGATCTTTAATAAATAAATATATATATATATATATATATATATATATATATATATATATATATATATATATATATATATATATAATTAATTCGTATAATTTTGGATTATGCATTATATAGAGCCCTATTGAGAATTTCTTATTTTTCTTCTTAATTCCTTCCACAATGGAGATTTAGATCTAGTACCATCTTTGAAGAGCTAAAAAATAAAAACTTTAAATAAACATATGTAAATAAAAACATATATTCGTTTCATTGTAAATTATTATAGTCCCATTTGAGAAAAACCCCTAAATCTTACACCTAATTAATAAACCGAAAACTTTTTTTTTTCTTTTTTTTCTTCTTAATTCCTTCGACAATGGAGATTTAGATCTAGAAGCTTCTTTGAAGAGCTAAAAATATCACGCACCTTTAATCTAACAAGTGTAATAAATCAACTCTTTCATATATATATATATGTATACCTTAGTCCAAGAGATGAGAAAACAATATATATTACCCTAGGATCTAATTGACAAGTGTTGTTCCTGGCAACATTGACTGAAGTCCATTTTAGAAAGTAATTATATACGTGGGAGTGAAATATGTTATCCAACATAACATTAATCCTGGTATGATAACTGATTAGTGCTTTCTTATGGTAATAGTTGAAGTATACGCGTAAGGAATTAATGTAGCATGATGTAATTATCAGTTTACTCTTATGAGTGAATATGTAGAATACAACTGGAATCCACCATAATTTTCCATGACTTTGATTTTCTTGTAGCCACGTTTGTTTCTACAGTTGTTTTTTCTTCTTTCGAACCTGATCTTTTTCAAGTCTCTTCTATCAGTTTCATGGGGTAGCTGAATCTTGAATAGACTAGCAAAGACTTGATGATACTTGTAAGATATGAGAATTTTGAATAATACCCACCAAATTAAAAGAAATCTTGTTATTGTCGACTTTTTTTTTTTTTTTCTCTAAAAAAAATAGTTGGTGATTTACAACCATCAGTTAGTAGTTCAAAAACTATTAATTATAGATAACGTTGCCAAAAATATAACCAGTGATTAAAAAGTCCAAAGCGAACAAAATTATCACCGCCAATTAATGATTTTCATATAGCCGGCGATTAAAAGAATATAAGAGTTTTCTTTTCTTTTTTAGTATAAAAAAAATTAAAAATCATAATTCAAACTCAAAATCTCTAATCATTATATAATTTCACTATTTTACTATTTAATCTAATTATGGGAATTTTCATCAAAAGTGATAAAATTAAGTTGGTCCATGAGTTCATAAGGTCCCATTCGAGTAAGACTACTGCGGCATCTGAAAAGTAGTCGGTTACTGTCAATCAAATCTGATAGACTTCCCCACAAAGCTCCCTGATGAATGACTCGGTGGGTCCAAAATTAGCCAATAGTGTAAAATGTAGACTCCGCAATGCCACCATTCTCTTTAATACTGACCCAAAAGAAAAAAAAAAAAAAAAAACCATTCTCTTTAATGGTGACATAATAATTGATCCTTTTGCAATGTGCTTAACAAACACTGCTTGCTTTCTTTCAATGGCTAGCCAGTTTAATTTGTTCAGACCAAAAAAAAAAAAAAAAAAAGCTAGTTTAATTTGTTGAGCATCCATGGTTCATATGAACTCACTAATCACAACCTAGTTGTTTCCAATTTCTTCAGGTGTATATTAGTGAATTTCTTTTTTTTTTTGCTACTAAAGAGGCCTTTAAGCTAATTACATCCAAATATTCTTAAAAAATGTTGTGCTCCTTTTGTCCCTCGATCTCAATCAACTTGCAAAGTTATTTCGGTATATATATCAATAAATTTCATATGGAAGTACCAAGTTTTGCCAGACAAGTAAATACCCCAAAAGGAAAAGAAAATAACAGTATTAAGGGAAAAAAAAGATATTAAACAAAAAATCAAACCAAACTAAAATTTATCACAACAAATGTAAGTTGATTATATAAACCTATCGATATCAGTACTTATTTTATAGAGATTCATTTTTCTGAAAAGAAGAAATGTTTATACTTCACAGATTGAACTTTTTAGTCCACAAGTTGCTCGACTTCCTATATATTGACTCCTAATTTGTTTTCTTGCCATCTAAGCTTTCAACTAGCATTGGAAAAATTGTAGACTCTTGAGACAATTATAATGTCTAATTACATCAGTAATCCTCATTATATCTTTTTCTACACAACTGTTAATTAGATGGTTAATTCATTGAAAATTAATTCGATATATTAGTATGAAAAGAGAAGTAGAGAAGGAAAAAATAAAAACCTTACAACATCATTGTCTACTAACTCAATGCCCTAGTTTCGACCAAAAAAAAAAACCTCAATGCTCAAGTAAATGTTTCCTACATAGGCTTACAAAAATAAATAAATAAGCGTATTGCTAACTTGGTAACAATAACACAATGAAATGTCAGAATATATTGCGAGTCAAGTTGTTTATAAACAAAAATCTAAATGATTTTCAATTTCTGTTCTCTTTTCTTAATTTTTATTTTTTTCGTGTATAAAGAAGGCCAATGTGTTACACTATCCTCAATGATGTCTCTAAAATGTAAAACTTTCCTAATTTGGGTATTTTTAGAGACTGGGTCTCTAAAAGCAATACTATTTATGACAAAAGTACGTGGGTCTATTACTTTTGGCATAAAAGATATCAATAGAGACTCAATCTCTATTTTCTTCAACAAATTTGTAGAAAAAAATAAAATTTAGATCTCTATTTTGGCATTTTTAAGCTAAATGTAGTGGACCCCACGTAATTTTGTCATAAATAGTGTTGTTTTTAGAGATTGAGGTCTCTAAAAATACCAAAATTAAGAAAATTTTGTATTTGAAGACTCTATTAAAGATGCCTTTAGTTTAAACTCAAAATTTCTAATTATAACAGATCGCTACCTAACTATTTTATCCTATTATTGGGTGTACGTTTCTGTTTTCTTGATTAGGTTTGGGTAATCTCTGCAGCCTCACGCTAATATGAGCACAATCAACCACATAATCAAACCTAGAAATTTTTCAAAATGAAAAGACTTGGGAGATGAGCCGACGTGGGTCCCTCAAATGCCACCTCTCGAACATGAAACGAAGAACAAAAAGGGTAAATGACATGGTACAACACTTGTTATCAGGTGCTCTATCTATTCTTTCTTTTGGTACCATTTGAAGCTAAATTGATGGGCTTCTCTTTAAGTTTGCTTCCTTACGCATCACTTGCGTGAAGCTTTTTTATGAAAGCGATGTTACATTTCATCCCTCTTTGAGTTTTCAAAAGCTTCTCAGCCACATGTTTATTGGAAATCGATAATCACAAAAGGCCTGATTTGTAAAGAATGTGTTTCCAACCCGTAACTAGTATTGGAAATGCTCATCATGGCATTCCACTATGAGGAGGAAGAACATTCATGTTCATATCCTGCCATCCTTATCCATGTCTTAAAGTCTTGCTGAGTTTCTCTTTAGGTTTATTATTTTCTCGGTACATCAATAATAATTCTAAATTATTTAATTTTCACTGAAAGAGAGTCGAACCTATAATTTAGTGTGAAAAATATAGTCATTTAGGAACAAGATTATCTTGTAACTGGTATTTTATTCCTAACACTTTGATATCGCATTTTAGTAACTCATTTTAATTTTAGATTACAAAAAATGGGAGTGAAAGTGAATTTAATATATTTTGAGTTCAATAAATGACTGAAATACAATATTAAAATATTAGAATAAAGAACTAGTTAGGAGATAATTCTAGTCCAGTCATTCAACCACTTAATCGATAGAGCTCTTATGGGTTGAATGAAAATTTTTAATTTTTGTAATAGTTGTAGTTAAGGTAGGGTTTGAAACTAATCACATACGCATATAGTTCACACAAGACTAATATCGAATATTATTCTTATGGTATAAATATTTAGAAAATATTTTTAACAAATTTACCAAAAAAACAAGTAAAAATATAATTATAGTATCCTGAATAAAAGTTTCAATTACGTCCTCTTATATTTGCCATATATAAAACAATAGTATGTTAGATATGAGTTCTAAATTTATTATCGAGGGTGCAATATGTTTTTCTTGTGTTCTATGTGTTGCACCAGAAAGTTATGCTTCTTAATTAGTTAACATTGATATTGATCACTCCAGCTAATGTTAGAGATGCGTATGGAGATAGTATAGTTTAGCATGTGCGATATTACATCATAAATCCTGGAAATATGGAGACCTTGTGATGGAAATTTAATTACGTAGTGAGGCAATGCACTATTTCATAATCTAATGTCACCGAATAATTAAATCCACAAATGCTAGTTTATACCCTATTAATTAAGGTATACGACGGGAGTTTTTTTATCGGATTTTTTATAGCACACTAGAGTTATTAGATTATTCAGGTATCACAATTGTGCAAAGAGTTTGTTCCCTTTTATATATCCTTTAATTATGTAAATGAATTCTCGAATGAAAATACGAATAAAGCATAAGATTAATGTATTCTTACGATAGGTGAAACCTCCATTAGTGCAAAATGATGTCAGAAAAACAACCATGCAATTTGATTTGGGCAATATGGTGAAATTTTATCCTTTAATTATTTATGTGATGAGCATTAATTAGAATGTATGAACACCACAAACCCAAATCCCTTTCCCCCCCTCCCCCAACCCCCAAAAGGAGAAGAATTAAAAAAAGAGATTACAAGCATGCATTAGCCTAACTAATGTTATTAATTATTAAACCAGAAAACAATCTATTAAGTCAAAAGCTCAATATAACCAATGCTTAATCAGTCAATAGTTTTTCACTTAGTGGATAATTCAACGATAGAGTTACGCGAAGATTACAAGGATTATATATATATATGTAGAGTTAATGATTAATCTAGAACTAGATTGACCAAGATTTTGTTAATAAAAATATGTTTTGATATTGTAAACAAACTGGCAAGAGAGCTCAGCAGCCTAATGCGTTGACTAAACTCGAATTCGAGAACATGATCATAAACGCATAAAAAAAACAGGTCAAATAACTGATCTATTAAACTAACTAAAGTTTGACTGATTGGAGTACTAATGGTACTCATTAGTGCATAAGGTTTCAAAATTAGGATCATTGCTTACGTTGGCGATCAATATGGTGTTGTGCAAGAAAATATTTGACTGAAGAGGACATAAAAAATTAATATTCTAGAAGGTGTATTTGTTTCTCTTTTGTTAATTATATAAATTAATATCTAAGCTATACTTTAGTTTGGATAATGGGTATCCCTAAAATTAATCTAACAATGTTATCTTCAAAATGCAAGTTGCAAGTAGCAGCCTCTTCTCAATTAGTCCATGATCTATTGCAATCTTCCATCTACAAGCATTTCTTTTTTTTTTTTTTTTTTTTTCACTTAGTGTAATATGATCTTCTTTTGACCAAAAAGTAAAAGAAAAATTATTTCATACGTTCTATTGTCAAATGGTTGACTACGAAGATGCATCGATTGGATACATCAAGCATCACGTGTGTCTCTAAGTAGAAAGTACAATAATGGCGGGTAAATTTTTTCTTTGCAATACAACAACTTGCCCATTATTTAAACTTTTTTCTGATAAATGATGAAGACCATATTTGCAGCCATACAATCACTTCTCTCAAGATGTTACTCTTAGTCCAATCCAACAAATCTGTTATGACCTCGGGCCTAAGTTAGCAACCCAACTTATACAGAGCGCATCAAATCTCATATACTACTTGGTTTAAGCTGTAAAGCGTTTACCTTATTATTATTAAAAAAAAGATTTGACTTTTTCAATACTTCCATTTTCCCTTACTAGTAGACGTCCTGTGGTTCTTATGCCACCGCATTTCCTGGTCTTTTTCTTTTAGTGTTTCAACAACAATCTGCATGACAGAACTAGACCTTCATGCTCACCACTAGGAAATTTTGCAGACTTGATTAGTATGGCATATCTGAGTGTATCAGATGTTTGATAAATCGCAGATCAAACGATATAAAAAAGAAAGATGTGAGAACAGGCTTAAATTTCAAGAAAGTGACGGTTTAAACTTGTAGAAAAGTCCAAGTTAGCCCGCCCGAGAGGGAAATCTCGATCTCCCAAATAAGCTTACTTGGCCCATTAAGTTAAACTGATCAGCCCAAACTCTCAGAAAAGCCCAAAGTCACCCAAAAAGAAAAGTATCTACAAGTTTTCATCTCTTTCTCTAAATACATTTTGTTTAAATTTCGGTTTACGCTTGCTAGTATTAAGATGGGACATGCCAGAAATACTCAGAAAAGCAGTTGCATTGGCCGAGAAGTGGCTTAATTCAAAGCAATGCATATTGTACTTCTTCAGATTCTACTTACTAATTTACCCGCCATTATTTCATTATCAAGACCGCGAATACGAGCAATGTGATCACCTATTTGAATATGTTCACGAATAATAGTTAACAAAATTGGTCGAAAAAAGTGCACACTAGGGTCGGATCTAAGATTATTATTTAATGGGGGACTAAAATCACATAATTTAACATTCATGTTCATTTAATTATTTTCAATATGAGCTAAATTAATCTTTCAACCTAAAAAATACATTCAAAATACAAACATTTTCAAAAAAAAAAAAACTAAGGTTAGTGGGGGCTATAAATGCAAGTAGCTTCACCCTTGATGCACACGCTTCGCTCCCAAATTCGAAAAGGTAATTACTATAAGAGATCGTCTCAGATTGGTATGTAAAAGAATATGTATTTAATTTATAATAATTTAAATTTTTTATTACTATCAACACGAGTTTAATCATTATGAATCATATGATTAGGCTCAATGCATGTATGGGTAGACCAATAATTAGACGTGTGCCGAACGAAATTGTTGCCTTCAGCGTGTTTTAGTTGCTTGGCAAGAAATAGGGAAATCAAAATAAAAGAATATTTTTCAGCTAAGAAGTTTAGCATTAAGCTAACTCAATCAAACGTTGATTGCGCGGTTTTGGTAGTTTATAACTTGCTGAAGTTATATTCTGAACGGCCTATGCACGAGATGAAAAATAATTTAAAGTTGTGCTACCAATGATTTTACAAATATCTCATAATCTCATAGTAGATAACATACTGCATCGTTTGCTTTTATTAACAGATAATAAGATGCAGCCAGTTGCTCCTTTCTTCCTCAATCAACTCTAATTATGCAAAACAAAATCAAGCCTTATCTTACAAAATAGGTTAAGCTACATATATGTATCTTAAATCTTATTAGGGTGTCACTCATTCTTTTCGAGAGCTTTTTCATTTGTTAACTCTATGCCTAAGTGTCTCGATCCTCTAATACAAGGCATGCCCCTTTGTTCGATGTTGGTTTGACTGCATAAAGGAATTCATCTCGAAATTAAACTCCAACAACTTCATATTTTTTTTCTCTGTTATAGGGAGTGAAATAAATGACAACTTCCTATTTTTAAAAACTCCTTATATCAATTTTACCCTAAACATTACTCTATATTTTTAATTAGTTAACACATTATTTTTACATTTCTTTTTAAATTTTTTATTTTTAATGATTAGCAACTATGTTCCAACATCATCGATAACATTATTTTTTTAATTATTTAGTGAGACTCTTAGAGATGGCCTCAGGTGATAAACTAAATCAAGTCCTATCTAACTAATTGTAATATAAATATGATGACACTAATTTCTATTAAAAGTCGTGTCATGTGTTAAATACATGCATTTGAGTTTACAGCAAATAATTAGATTACCCGTTAAACCCTGCTAGACTTCGTTGTAAATTAATGTCCGCTACAACTACAATTAGGAACATATATAGTACCGTAATCAAAAACAGCATCATGAGCTACACAACAATTAGTGATTGAACTACATGAAAATTCAAACAACAAAAAACTTCATTTTTCTTGTGGTCAAGCTAGACACTGTAGTAAGCAAAAACTATGTCTTTCCAGGTAACAAAACCATACACGTACTGCACTCATGTATTCTTTGAGGTTACAGACTAAGAGTTAGTAGTGTTGAGTACTTCTCTACTTTCATCATCTCTTTGTACCATGAAAAGATTCAGACGGCTGTCTCCGAGGCGTCGCGAATACGTAGCGTTCTTGTATTCAGCCCAGGTGAATGATCTGTAGAGCTTTCCTTCTGTACTCACCACTTCTGGTAATGGACTAATCCATGAATGGAGTGATGGTGAAGCAAAATAGGCCATTGACATTCTAGCCTTGTATGAGTTCACCACAGCTCTATGCTTCACACTTAGAAACTTTCCATTTGTCATAGCCTTCAAAAAATGGGAAAAAGAATAACACTAGTCATGAACTACATTGTTGCATTCTATAAGTTCACAAAATTTACAAAACACTTGGTGAATATTCTATCTATATCAAGAATTTAATTTAAAGTTGAATAATTAATTGAGAATAAGCAAAATCATCTCATAGAATCATGTTAGCTTGGATGTAACATTGAAATACTAGTAAATGAACTTAATAGAGATGTAACATTGCAATACTAGTACATGAACTTAATTAATGGACAGCCATACTAGGGAACCATTATGTGACCTCTTATTATCAAATAGATGAATTTGATGTCAGACCGTCAAATTTATTTATTGCTCGATCCTTGGTCGCTTACAATATTTTGTTAGGCGTTTATTTTTTGCCATTTAACCAAATAATTCGGACATAATATTTTGATAATTTTAAATTTATTATTTAAATCAAACTGAATCAAAATAAATTTAATTAAATTTAATTCTATTAAATAGGATGGGTTAAATCAATGTTTTAAATTGAAAAAAAAAAAATGATTTGTAGTTCAACAAAGGTGTACCCTTTTGTTTTAATTTATTTCTGAATGAGATATCCTTTGGAGTTTGGAAATACACAACATGAAGCAATATGAAGAAGATGAGGCTAGTCAGAAACTTTTCCATGCTCCATTTGTCATTGGATGAGAACTAATTAAGGGCCCTTCAAAGGATGCAGACTGAAAAATTCAGCACATCAATCCAACTGCTCTGAATTCTGAATACAGCAGCAGCCAGCAGTTGCATGAACTGGCAACTCTGTGAGCTCTCTAAAAATCAGTTCAATTTCAGTTTCAATATCTATCAGTCAACTCAATCTATTAAAGATGGTTATGATTACCATGTATGACTGAATTGAAAAGATAAAAGATTCGATATTTGGATTAGAATGATGGAGTAACGATTTTATTAATCAACTCAATTTATTTAAAATAGTTATGATTATCATGTATGACTGAAAATAAATATAAAAATTGAGTAGAATAATCGAATAATAAATTATTGTGATTAGTGATTTTTAATTTGAACCATGACTTTAACTTTTATGATATGAAAAAATAAAATAAAAACAAAAACAAATAATTAGATAAGATGAAAAGTGGGACCCACCTGTAACACGTCACCCACATTGACACAAAAGGCTGTAGGGTGAGGAGTGATTGGGACCCACACACCATCTTCCAGCGAGATTTGAAGACCACCCACATCGTTGGATCTCAAAAGGGTCAAGATCTGAGGGTCGGTATGCTCTCCAAACCCAATCCTATTATTGCTGTTGCTGTTGCTGCTGCTGCGATTGTTATGATGATGATGATGATGATAATGATGTTTAGCATGATGATGAAATGAGGAAGGAGACGTGTCCCTATCTTTGAGAGGTGGATAGTAATTGAGCCTGAGAAGTGAGTCACTCTCAACGTCCTTGATAACTTTGCTCAACACTGAGGTGTCTGGGACCCCTAAACCTTCTGCTATCAGCTCCAATATCTCACATGCCAACTCCCTAACTGCTTCTACATAACCACTCACTGCAAAGCTGTCACCAAAACCAAAAACACTCAATAAAATTATGGAAAAGAACTTACAATCCGTTGGTTGCGATATTATTACGTGTCACTAATTTATTATTTTATGATATTATTATTGTCACGTGTAAATACCAGAGTTGTCCAATATTAGCTCACAGGCATACTTTGGGGGTGTGGCCAATTTGCTTTACTCTTGCCATTGCCACATTCTTGGGAATGGTATAGTAAAATGGAGTTTGCTTCATTTAGAAAACATGGTCACCATTGGCTTTCACAATATCTGGGAGGCTTCTACTTTTTTTCCAAGTTCTTGATTTGATTGGACCTTCTTGATGTATGTCTGACTTGTCAATCTGATTCTAACTTTAATGAGTTGGTACATTTACTGGCTCATCATATCTAGCTGATCATTTTCCAATGATACAGTCACTATCTCTCCCTTTCAAGGCGAGGATAAAATCTAATTCATTTGAAAGTCACATGTCTGAGTTAAAAAATAAATATATAAATAAATTTTTATAAAATTTTTAAATAAAATATCATAAAATAGATTATAAAATAAATTTATATTTGATATATAACGAGAGTTGTATATACCACAGGCTAATTAATGGAGGAAGAGTACTACTCTCTTGCTAACAAGTACAAACTGATAGAAAATTCGATTGGACATCTTTAATGCTAGATTATTTGTGTACGAGAAAACAAGCTTGCCGGAGAAACTATAAAAACCATGTGAGAATGGTCCAAGTATCCACGTGTGGCAGCAAGCTACACACCCTTTTGATTATTTCCTCATGCATCTTGTCAAACTATATCTTATACTTCATGTTTGAACACATCTCATAATCAACCTGTTATATATTCTCAAGTTATGCGTGCTAGTCATCGGTAAGAAGTCAAACACGTAAGCTCTAAGTCTTTGTCAACGAATTTAAGGGCTAATGAAATGTACTTTTCCTCTTAACATAGGATAAATAATAAATTTTGGACACTTTCTTTTCTTTTTTACCCGCTTCACTACGTGGGACAATTCCAGATCTTCAATCAACCAAGGAATGGTTCAAAATTTTTATTCAATAAAGGATAAAATATATAATTCAACACTCATATATGAGTAATTATTTTTTGGTGAGAGTTTTATTAATTATTCAGTCTAAAAGTAATTTACAAATACATATACTTATAAAAATTATAATCTCAATTCACTCTCTTATGATTCCAGTTTTAGTGTCAGTAGAGATTGTAGCGTTGCTGACCCGTACATATAAAGGTCAGTGACATGGTTAATGTGTCTTTCCCAAATTTTTAATAATGGAAATTTTCATCCTCCAAAGAGAAGGCTTGACAAAAATGAAGATAACACTGCATGAGGAATTGTTATTTTAAGCCAAAACGTATAGGTGGAATCCCTAAAAAAGATCAAACATGGTTGAGACAGGCTAAACGATACTACAGCTGGCTACATCTATGCAAGAACTATGTGTTTTTTCTCCAGCATAATATCCCGAAACTGAATTGACTAGTGCATGCACTACGCATGCTAATGTATGCAAGACACAGCTCAACACTGAAAAATCTGCCCCTTAAGTACTCCAATCACAAACTTGTATTCAATTGATGATCTTTTACACTTTTTTCGAAGATTTCCTTTTGGTCAAAATCGTATTTTCTAATTGCTTTAATTATTTCTTACAAAATATAAGATAAAATTGCGACATAAATTTTTTTTTTTAAAGTTCCGTCTTTTGCGGTATCTGTCATAATAGACTTGAAGCAGGTCTAACCTTTCTCAGAGTATCACGTAAAACAAAAATTTTATGCATCAGATTATCCTTTGTGATGTCATGACTTGGCATGGAGGAAATGGCAACGAGATAAAGAATTGTTTTACTAAGAAACTAAAAGGAAAATGGTTCATTTCTCATGAACTATAGAACATGAAGTCATGTCCTAGGTGAGATGAGACAACTTATAATTAAGAGGTTGCATACGTTGCTGGGCATGTAAATTGCAGATAAAGCTCTTTAACTTTTTTTCCTTATAATCCATAAAAGGCTATCCCTGCCAATTAAGGTCATGTGGTGCATGACCCTTCAACCGCCAATATTAGCAAGAGGGTAAGAAAAAGGTTAATGCATATAGCAAGATATAGGAATAAGCTAGAGCCAAAAGTTGAATGAAATGATCGGTAACAATCTATATTAATCAAATGTTCTAAGTTCAAATAACGACTTCTAAACCACTATTGTAACTGAAAAAGAAGTATATATATATATATATATATGAGTATGTCTCAAACAAGAAACACAATCATGCATGTAGACGTATAGGTAAACTACATGTATATAACATGGATAAATAATTCATCAAAATAATCGAGGTATCATTATACATGGAAGAGAGATTAAAGAGCCTAGAAGCTGCCACTTGCTAATGTATAAACATGAAATATATATAGAAAATATTGAACAATTTCTAGTACCTGAACTTCATTGGTTCACTTGAAATAGTTTTGGATCTCTCAGCAATGGTGAAAGGGTTGGCATGAAGAAGAAGATATTCAACCTCTCCTTTGTCTCCATTGAAGCCTATATTCTTGCAGCCATAACCATAAGGATTAGCAGGCCCTGCTTGCTGCTTTATACATGAGGGTTTGGCGAAAAACTCGAAACTTTCTTCTTCCATTCGTGTAATAATATCTTGTGAAACACCATGGTTGACTACTTTGAAAAAACCAAATTCTCCACAAGCTTTCACAATTTGCTTTGCAACCTCTGACCTTTCGGCCATAAGGTCAATGATTGGGAGTTCGATATGTCGTATTTTTTCATTGCAAACTGGGGTTATGGTGGCCACGACCATTATGTTTTGTGGTGAGGTTTAACAAGAAGATGAACAAGAAAGAGATGAGAGTAAAGGGGTTTGAATAGAAGGTGCTTTTTTTTTTGGTCAATGAATAGAAGGTGCTAATGGGTCATATATATGCACAGAACCATGGGTGGGGTTGGGGGGGGGGGGGGGGGCGGGGGGGGGGAGCTTCTTGAAACCTAGACTAAGGATGAAGTACAACAAGCGAATATTTGTCACACGAGCACGTTAAAAATCTCTCGTCAAATGGAGGAAAGAACTGCAAAAACAAAAAAATGGAGGAAAGAACAAAGAAGGTTACAATGTTTTCTTGTTCTTTAAAAAAAGAAAAAAGACAAGTATTTGCTAAGCACTGAAAATATATATATATTTTTGCATTATGTTACATCATCTTGCTACTTTTTCCTAAAAGGTTTTCTATTGTTTACATAAGCAAATCGTCTTTTTTGACTTTCATTTTTATTTTTTTGTGATAAAGATCTTATTCAAGTCGAATTATATTGAATTTATCTTAAAATGATAAATTTTATGATATATGTTTGTGCCCATAAACATTCCCCCTTTTTGACTTATTGTTATTGTTTAAGTATTCAAAACATTGGCGAGGGTCATGCCTTGTTTTCCACACCCTTTACCATATTTTTTTCCGTCCAAAACAAGAATATGTCTTCAATTAAAATATTCATGATTTATTATGATGGAAATAGTGTGGAAAATTATATGTGAGTTTATCTTTTGTGGTTGGCGTTTAATGCCTTGTTAGGTGGCCAGCAGCGATCCCATTGAACAAATTAAATAATTAATTGCTCAATATATGGGTCAACAATTTGGTAAGGATTTAGAAATAGATGTATGATCAACTAATTTGGTGTTTGATTTTTTCTACCCTCCACTGAAGCATCCATGTAATATTTACTTGAAATACACATTTTCTATTGAAATGAGTAACCAAATGGAGCCACATGAATTTCCTTCCTTATGGTAATTTAAGAAGGTTAGTTAATTGAAGCTTTCATATGATATTTAGGTCTAACTAAGCATCCTTGTTACGATTATAGTTGGGTAGTTCGTTCGAACTAATTTTCACATCAAAAGAATTTTAGGATACTACATATATATATATCTTGTATAATAATGTCTGTGTTTAATATTGGTTATATGTGGTCAAATAAAAACCTGAAAAATATTGTGTCAAGAACCATAACCAATTCATCTTATTCTCCCATCAACAAATTTAATCATGTATGTTTCTCAGGTAATATTGATTCTTTGTCGTCATATGCAGGTTATAATATAAAGAATAATGATTTATGTTACTTCTTTTTTATATGGTAAGAATTCATATATTAAATATCAAATCTCGTGTATATAGTAAAAATTCTACTATATAAGAAATTAAGGATGATAGGGTGAATCATCGTTCCTCTCAACTAGAAATAAACTTTGTACATTAGACTGAGCGGGCAGCCTTTGGTTGGCTCAAGACAATAAGAGCGATTATCTTCTTGCAAGTTGAATAATCTTGTAATAATTAAATTAGTAAATTACATCTTTTAAATTTACCTAATTTATTCACAGCAGCATATGATTACATGGTGATTCTTTTGTTTATTATTATTATTTTTTTTTTTGCGTGTACAAGAAATTATACACTATTATGTTCAAAATAATTCTTCTCTGGAAATGATTTGTGTTGCCATGGCCTATAGTTAGCTAGGGTTCTCATACTTTGCCTCAATATTTCAAATACTTCAAAAGTGGCAGAACAACTAAGACATATAAAAGTTAATTATCTTTTGCAAAATGAGCCAGTCCTAGGTTATTTTGATGAACTTAAACCTATATTATTGGTCCAGTACAAAATATTATTTGATTTAAAGTTTATCATCAGCCACACGAGGTGGGGAGGGTACCACTACTCTCGTGGTTCCCCACGTGGTGTGGGGGGTTGCATGGCTAAAAGTCTTGTGGTTCCGTCTATTAGCTACTTTATACATGTTTGACTTTAATTTAAACTAGAATTTTCAGATCGTACTTAATAGTACTCTAGGCTTGTTTAACAGTTAGTTCGTTGTACCAATAAAACATGCTCTATTATTGATGTTACTACAAGTGGCTATTACATAATCTTGAGATTAGAATGAAGAGAAGTTCTTTCATACATCAACCAGTTCGATCATGTTTTTCTATTTTTTATTTGAATAAATTTCATATCATGTAAGTCCTATTCTCTTATTTATGGTCGGGCAGACCAGAAATGTGCGAAAACTTTTTCATAGAAAGAAATGAATGTGTAGACTTATTATTCATCGAATTAATGAGTCAATAATTGACAAGCACTTGAGATTTGAGAATATAGTATTGCTGTGTTGAAGTAAACAATTATAATTAGAATGTTTTTGGTATATTACTCGTGTAGATGTGACAAATGGTGAGCCACAGCCCATAACCTACCTCTGAAAATAGATATAGGAAGTTGACCAGGTAAGCATAATATGCTGCATGCTTGAATTGACATGCATCTTACTATTAAGTGGTACCATAAAGTCTTAGTCTAGTCCCTAGTTTGATTTAATGTCTTGAAGGAACGTTATATGAAAGGGACTTTTAAACTACTTTTATGAATTGATGTAAGAATTGTTAACCATTTTCAACTTATTGGATATTTGTTTAAGATTAATTATTATTTCTAAACTTATATTGCGTGTTTCGTTTCTAAATTTGAAATTCTAAACTTACAAGATAACAATGCTACATCAGAAACAATTAGAGAAGTACTTTCAGATTAACCCAAATGCTAAACTCACAATTAATGGAAACTCTTATACCAAGAATTATGTGATGGATCAGCACCCTCCTGCTCAGGATTAATCAGGTAATTATAGACAACTCAATTTTTATTTTTTTTCTTTTTGGTCGTAGTATAGACAACTCATTGAAGTACATCAATATGTGTAAAAATTTTGAACATTTTGCATAAATTCTGGACAATGTCCTAATCTTTTTTTTTTTTTTTTGGGTCATGTACACTGTCCTAATCCAATGATTCAACTATCAACATTTGTTGCGCATACCAAGAAGAAAATATGGGACACCCAATGGTACTATGAGGCCTCCCAGACCTCTAATTAATGATATATCCACGGACTTTCAGCTTCACATGTTTCGCCCCAGCAAAAGTTTTTTCCAACTAGCTTTAGAGGGTTGGAAGTGTTAAAAGATAATTGAAATTCTATCTTAAAATTAATTAGTGTTAAGTAAAATGGTTCAAGATTTTATAAAGTAATTTTAAACTTTTTAATTTTTTGATATGAGAGAAGTGTTATATTTTAACATAAAATATATTTGAATTGAATATTCGAATATAGGAAAATGTTCAAATCAATTTATTATAATTAAATTATTAATCTATCATGATTTTACAATGTTAAAACGGGATTCAAATCTGCAAAAGCATTGGCACCATTTTCGAAAACTACTGCCTCCCTCACCCTACTATTATAGGAATCTTGCATGCTGTTCTGTTAAATCTAGATGCATTAGTGCCCACAGTTTACTTCCAAATGGTATACAACTCCTTGAATGTATAATACATTAAATAGAGTCCAGAATAATTGGCTCACAGGGTACAAATCTAAATATTAAAATATGAATCATCATTGGTCCTTACCCCTTAAAGACATCGCCTTAGTACTTGGGGATTTTTATATTGAGCTACTTGAATACTTTACAAGCATACATAATATTACTGACTTTCATTAATTGGTCTATACTTTTGCTCTCATATAACATAATCCATCATATCCCATATCTGAAAGCTACAACATTATATCTTTCTCACTCACTTTCAAAGGTGATGTTAAATCTATAGATCTTATCAATATCTATAAGTAATAATTCATGAATCGAATCTCTGAATAGAGAATATTAAACGTTAAAAAAATAAAATTTAATATGTAAAAAACGATTATTCGTCCTCTCTTTCAAGAAAAGGACTAGACGAACCACTTGACTAACCAACGGATAAGGGGTGCCTAACGATACCATAAGGTAACCATATTTTAAAACCTACGGGAAATTGAAGTGTCTATGTCGCAATTTTTTTTCATTTTATTCTTGTCAATAGATGGCTCTTGTGATTCCCATATGTGATTTCTTTCATGCTTAAAGAAAACTTATGCAGCAGTGGTGTCAATAATTCTTATCCATTTAAACTAGTGGGTATCATGAACAGCAGGGGTGGGCCATGGTCCTATAAAGCTAATGGCTAGAAACCTCTAGCCTTTCCACCACCAACAAGAGTGACATTTTGGGTGTAAGATATGAAATTTAAATGGGAGACATTTTAGTTGTATGATTTGAAAATTATACGAGTGACTTTTTCGGGTAATGAATGTGATTAATGAGATTAGATCATGTCCATATCACATGTCAATTGTAGCAAATGTGGTCCTTGAATATCAGCTTCAGTTGTGATCATTTTCTATGATTAAAAAATCTCAATCATAGCCTATGAACGAAAATAGAGTAGGAATTTTCACTTATCGTTTAGTGTTGAGCTTCTTTAAATTAAAAGTACTAGGCCCTAGCTAAGTTTTAGCATTAAAGCAATGATTGTGAACTGATGTTCTATAATTTCACTTATTATAGCTTGATCTTGGCTGGCTAGAGGTGGATTTTGTAACCTTATTATTAACTTTTTGTGCTTAAATATAATTTTATAATCTCGACGGAAAGAGCTGATTTGGTGATCAAAATCGAACCCCGAATCTCAAAATGTATTTTAATCGCAACTCCAACAAATGAAGTTGCTTCGGCAAATAACCAAGTTCAGAAATGTTAAGGAAAAAAGGTTTATTTTTATCAATTTGCTCAAAAACTTAATCTTCTTTGCATATTGATGCAATTATAATACACATGCAGGCAATCATACGACATGTAGAGCCACAGAAAAAGAAATAAAAATGAAGTATCAATTGTCAGGATGATTAAGACCATCATTCTTCTGTCACATATATTGCACGGGCTAGGTTGATTTTTTGGATGTAAAATGAAAATATAGCATTGATGGCAACAAAGATATAGAATAATATATAGTTTAATTAGATAATACTTTTCTTATTATTGGAGCTTAGCTAGAATGATTTTTCAGGTCTTGTCAGAGTTAAGTTTGTGGAAATAATTGATTAAATGGTTGACAGTTGGAAGGTTTTTCCAATTTTCTTCTACTACAAATAATATTTTTGTAATAAGCAGATAAAGGCCTAAAATGGACCAAGTCTTGTGGTACCAGTTATTGGACACGTCATATCCATTTATACAATTTGGTTTAGTTTACATCATTAACCAAGTCAAATGCTTTGGGACAACAAAGAAGAATGAATATCAATGAGATCATGAAAATGATATGGAAGTGTACAGGTCAGAATATCAGGCATGAGGATATTATAAGCCCCTCCATTCGTGTGGGTGTCCAAAGCATTTAAAGTTGAATTGAAAGAAAAACATAGAGGGGATCAAACTATAATTTACAAGAGAGAAAGATCAGATACGTCTCAGTTCGAATTAGGGCAGAAAGTTAATTTTGTTTAGGATTGATGTTAGTTAGTTTTATATTTGATTAATTTAAATTGTGTTTTTTTCCAAGCGAAGTCAGAATTCGGGATTTGATACCCCTAAGTGAATTTGAAAGAGTTTTCAAAATTAAGTTTCTTGTCGTAATAAAATTAATATTAATAATGATGATTCAATTCTAAAAGATGTCTCTATATTGTCCCCATTAACAACCGGGGCCATTATTATTTTCAATTTAACTTTGCTAAATTGTTTAATTTATACGAAGCAATTGATTATAAATAATTGGATCTCTAGATTTTTATCCCCAAAGAAATATCTCCACTAGATTTTTTTTTTTTTTTAAAAAAAAAAAACTAATCTGTTTTGTCTTACACATGGTGTTCGACAATTAGTGAAAGTTGATAGGTCATATAATTGTGTAGTTGGCTAATGTTTAATGCATTTAATGATGAGATTATGCAAAAATATGTCCGGTCTATTCCAAAGAACGATGTTCTTTGAACTCTGTGAAGCACTAGCTAATTGGTGCAATAAATTGACTTTAAAGTGCTACTTAAGAATTTTTTGCCATGTAAGATAGTGTTGTGTCAAGATTCGGTGATCAGGATTTAGTCTATTTTTAAAAATGGTTGAAAAGATGTGAAAAATAATGACAATTGGAACGCCACAATTTTGCTGATCAACCAAAAAAAAAAAAAAAAAACTTAAAAATTTTTTTTTTCCTTTCCTCTATTTGTATATGAGTGTCTTTCTCTTTTTCTTGGTATGTACTAAAAATTTTCGTGCCAATTTTTTCCTTTCTCTTCTTTTGTTTTAGTTTACATAAACACCGATCGAAAAGAAACTACAACTTCTTGATTGTGTTTCTTAATTTTGGATATCTTCCATGCATAATTATTGGCTGAATTTCAAGTCTTCACCAAACAGCACAAAATTAAATATCGAGACCTAGCGTGTTTAGCTACATCTCAGGAGTTTCAAGGTGTATTTTGTTTTTCTAGATAAGTATGATCCATTCATTCCCAAAACTGAATATAATATACGAATCTTCCCGAGAGTCACAAATTGATCTATTCAAGTAGGTTATGTTGTTGGAATCTCAACGAGTGATATATTGAGTCGTGGGTAGCACAATGCATATTAATTGGAGAAACATTTTAATACAAGAAAAGTAAAAAAGAAAAAGAAAAAGAAGGTAAAAATGGTTGAAGAAATGGAGAGAGCAACGTTAGAGGGGGCAGAAAAATGGCTGATCATTTCTTTTGTATATAAATGAATTTTTTTTATTTTTTTTTAGATTTGTTTCAATTTATAGATGAATTAATGTTATGTTTGTTGCAAACTTCTTTCTATCAACTAATTGTCCATTTGCCTATACTAAAGCTTCTATTTTCTCCATAAGCTTTCTATTTTTAGTTCATGGAGAGAAGGTAGATTTTTCAAAGAGTGAGATTTCTTCAAGGGATAAGAAAGAATAGTAGAATCAAGCAAAAACAATGGTTTCTTGTATCCAACTATATATAATTCACACTTTATACTAGATCATCACACCCGCATTACAACTTAACTTTCAAAATTAAACACACGGATCACTAATTTACACTAGAAATCAGGACTTTCTCCTGCGAGAAGTAACTATTTTACGTGCACAGATTTACGTTTAATAGTCCCAGGGGCTTTCACTTCCATGCTGCAGGTCCCTGAATGATTAAGCCACTATTAAGGCCGCTCAAATGCAACATAGGCTCTGCATTTGACAAGTAAAAACATTCAAATTACAAAAAGATATTCCACATTACACAAACTCACGCTAAAAGTCACACAGAATTCAAATGATTGAGAGAAATTTAACTCGCCTTTAATTCGAGCCTGGTCTTGCCACCGGGACAATCCATTTTGCCTTCAGATCAGCCGCTGCTTCCTCTATCGTTTGGTCGCCGTACCTCTCCATTGCACACATAAACACGTTATATGTAAACAAAGCACTGACAAGACAATGAATAGAAGGAAAATTAATTATACCTTATGCAAGAGCTGTGGCCTCCACTGTGCTCGGGCTTTGATAGTTTGCTTCTATTTCTTCTAGCGTAAGAGCTGTGGACAATATTGTAGATGCATTGTATACTTTCTTATCAAGCTCAATACACTCCAGGGATGATGCCTTCTGCAAGAGGCGATGCGGCAGAGCTTTAAGCATTGGGCAGGCTTGTATTATTAGCTCACGGAGACGTGGCATTAATGAGGCCTCACTATCATCTTCTTCAGGATTTATGTCTTCCCACTCCTCCCATTCATCGCAATCCAAGAATTGTAACTTCGTCAACTTTGGAAATCCCATTGCTGGCGACGATGATGATTCTGTTGTCCCCAAGAATGCAATACCCACAAATTTTAATTGAGGAAATCCCTCTATTTGAAGTGTTTCCAAAGAGGGTAGTATTCCTAAAGGAGGCAGAGATGTCAATCCGAACCACCTTTTGAGAGTCAGGTCTCTGAGATTGTTGAGCGATGACATCCATGTAGGGAGTCGGCTTCCCCCATAAAACTCAACCTTTAACCTTCGCAAGTTTGGAGGTGGTTCGAGAGCTTCTATTACATCTTCTTTCACCCTTACCGAATCATGAAACTGAAATATCAATGCTGTGAGGTGCTGCTTAGATTTGAGATCTGCATTCTTTGCATCTGATGCGTCATCCAAATTATCCATCACAGTAATTTCTAGTGATCCTCGAAGTTGATTTAGATTTTTCAAATATCCAAATTTGCATTCTCTTTGAACTGAGAAGTAGGGTAATGTTTGTAAGCATGTCAGCTTCCCTATCCCCTTGGGAAATTTCATATTTCTTACACTATGAAGGAGGTGTCTCAACTTCAGCAATTTCTCAATCCCCGGTGGAAGTTCTTGAATGTTAAAATCCAATGGGTTAATGCTCATTTGGCCCAAGAGAAACTATGACTCAAGAATTACTAGCTAGCCCAATTATGTGATCCAACCTAAGGCCCATATTTTAGAGAATTCAAGAATAAAAATCTAGAGATTATTATCTAGAATAATTCAAGAAAAATCTAGAAAAGTAGGATCCTAGATTTTTCCACTAGAATATCTAGTTGACTTTTAAGAAAAATCTAGAATACTTTATAGAAATATCTTGTGTCTAGAATTCTCCATGGAGGACTATAAATATGAGCTCCTCCACCATTTGTATTCAAGCCAAAAATCAATAACAATTATTTTCTTTCAAAGCTAAGCTTCTCTCCAAACTCTCTAATCAATCCTCCATTCTTCGAAGCCAATTCTATCAACTACTATAATCACCTCCCTACAAAACCTACAAGTGGCATCAGAGCTTGGTTGGATTATCAACTGGGCGAAAACTAGCTTCCGCTATACTATCCTAATACCTCTACTATGGCTACCCTACTAAACAACCACCAAATTCCTGTCCCTATTTTTTCAGGGGAAAACTATAACTATTGGGCCATCAAAATGAGGACATATTTTTTGTCCCAAGGATTATGGGATATCATTGATAAGGGATACACTATCCTTGAAGATATATCCACCTTGTCATCAACAGACAAAGAAAAATTAGATAAGGATATGGAGAAGGACAGTTTGGCTCTCTACATATTACAAATGGATATGGCAGACTCACTATTTCCTAGGATCAGTGGTGCTACAATAGCCAAGGAAGCGTGGAATACTTTGAAGGAGGAATATCAAGGAAATGACAAGGTACGTAATATCAAACTTCAAACTTCAAGAAGAAAATTACAGAATATGAAGATGAAAGATTCTGAGACCGTCAAAGATAACTACTCTTGACTAAGAGAAATAGTTAATCAATTGAGAGCCTATGGTGAAGATATTGCTGACAAAAGAGTAGTAGAAAAAATACTAATTACTCTTCCTGCTAAATATGATCCCATTGTAACTACTACAGAAGAAACTAAAGATATAGCTAAGATATCAGTGACATAATTAGTAGGCTCTCTTGAAGCTTATGAGAAAAGACTGAGTATGCGTGAAAATGATTCCATGGAAAATGCATTTCAGTCTAAACTCAACACAAGGTCTCAGAATTCTAGAAATGGGGGGAGAAGAAGTGGAGAAAATTCTAGAAATAGAAATAATAGTGAGCAAAGAAAAGGCAAATATCCACCATGTGGTATATGCAAAAAGACCAACCATCCAGAAAAGGAATGTTGGTACCATGATAAACCACAATGTAAAAATTGTGGGAGATTTGGGCACCAAGAAAAAGATTGTCGCTCCAAACAAAAATATCAAGCTAATTTCTCAGAAGAAAAGGAGAATGGCGATTGTTTGTTCTACGCATGTCACGCTGCATCAGAAGTGAAGAACGAGACTTGGTTTCTAGACAGCGGCTGCAGCAATCACATGACTGGTGACGAGAAGATCTTTCAAGACATTGATAGATCAGTAAAATCCCAAGTCAAGCTTGGAAATGGAGAACTGGTGGAAGTCGAAGGCAAAGGTACAATTGCAGTCAACACCAAGAAAGGTACGCGATTCATCCACGATGTACTGCTAGTTCCTAAACTTGACACTAATCTCTTGAGTGTGGGTCAAATGATAGAGAAATGATACGCTCTACTCTTCAAAGAAGACTCATGCACAATATATGATAACAAATATAAAAATCTAAAAATAGCTGTAGTAAAAATGCAGCAACAAAGGAACTTTCTTATTCGCTGGTAGTACATAGAAGTAGCTCTAAAAGCTCAAGAAGACCAATCATGGCTATGGCACTGGAGGTTCGGGCATTTCAACTTCCACGAATTGAAGATCCTCCATCAGAAGAATATGATGAAAGATCTTCCAGCCATTCAGCTGTAGGATGATGCATGCAAGAGATGCTTGGAAGACAAACAACATAGGAAGCCATTCCATTCAGGCAAGGCATGGAGAACCAAACAAATCCTCGAGCTAGTACATACAGATGTATGCGGACCAATGAGGACTCTAACCTTTGAGAAAAACAGGTACTTCATCCTCTTTATTGATGACTATACAAGAATGTCATGGGTTTACTTTATGAAAGAAAGGTCAGAAGTCTTCAATATCTTCAAGAAATTCAAGAATCTGATCGAGAACCAAAGCGGTCGGCGAATCAAAGTTCTAAGGAGTGATAGAGGAAAAGAATACACCTCTAAGGAGTTCAACAAATTCTGTGAAGATGAAGGGGTCGTACATCAGTTGACCGTCTACACTCCAGAGCAGAATGGCATGTCAGAAAGGAAGAACAGGACAGTGATGGAGATGGCAAGGACAATGCTAGCAGAGAAAGGCATGCCAATGGAGTTCTGGACAGAAGCCGTATACACTGCAGTCTATCTACTTAACAGATGCCCCACAAAGGCGGTTCAAAATAAAACTCCAATTGAAGCATGGAGTGGACGAAAGCCGTCAGCGCAACATCTAAGAGTTTTCGGAAGCATTTGCTAAGTGCATATTCTGAAAGAGAAAAGACATAAACTAGAGGAAAAGACAAAGAAAGGCATATTCCTCGGCTACAGCTCTCAATCTAAAGGATATCGAATTTACAGCCTCAAAACCAAAAAGCTAATCGTTAGTCGCGACATCGAGTTCGATGAAAATGCAACATGGAACTGGGAGAAAGAAAAAGTTGAAAAACAAAATATCATGGTACCAAGACTACGAAGCTCCAACGAAGTCCGCGAAGAAGAAGAAGCAGAAGGATCACAAACTCCACGAACGGCTTCACAACTTGCAAGCCCGAGGACACCATCATCATCATCTTCAAGTGAAGAAGAATCATCTCCAGACTCTCCACCAAGAAAAATAAGACCACTCAGAGAGATCTACGAGACATGCAATTTCGTGATGATGGAGCCAGAAAGTTTTGAAGTTGCCATCAAACAAAAAGAATGGGTAAAAGTCATGGAGGAAGAAATCAAGATGATCGAGAAGAATGAAACATGGGAGTTGGTAGATCTACCAAGCAACAAAAAAGTCGTCGGAGTTAAATGGGTCTACAAGACAAAGCTTAACCCAAATGGCTTAATTCAAAAGCATAAAGCAAGACTGGTCGTTAAGGTTATTCGCAACTACCAGGAATTTTCTACAACGAGACCTTTGTTCCAGTCGCTCACTTGGACACTATAAGGGCTCTCATTGCACTAGTAGCCCAAAAGAAATGGAAGATCTATCAACTGGATGTCAAGTCAGCCTTCCTCAACAGCTACCTTGAAGAAGAAATATACGTAGAGAAACCTCAAGGGTTCATGACAAAAGGAGAAGAAGACAAAGTTCTTAGACTAAAAAAGGCACTTTATGGATTAAAGCAAGCCCCAGGAGTGTGTTACAGTCAAATCGGAAGCTATTTCATCAATCAAGGATTCAGAAGAAGTGAAAGTGAGCCAACACTTTACATCAAGACCCAAGGTAACGACAACAGACTCCTTGTTTCTCTATAGGTTGATGATCTTATCTACACAGGAAATAATGAAGAAATGATCAAGGAGTTCAAAGAAGATATGATGAAGACTTTTGAGATGACTGACCTTGGATTGATGCACTACTTTCTCGGCATTGAGGTAAGTCAAAAAGAAAAAGGAATATTTATCTCACAAAGGAAGTACACAGAGACTTTATTGAAAAAGTTCAAGATGCATGGTTGCAAATCTGTTGCTACTCCTCTAGTCATTAATGAAAAACTAAGTAAAGAAGACGGCACACCAAAGGCAGACACTTCAACATATAGAAGCCTCATTGGAAGTCTACTATATCTCACTGCTACAAGACCAGACATCATGTATGCCACCAGTCTACTATCAAGATTCATGCAATGCCCAAGTCAAGTTCACTATGGAGCTGCAAAGAGAATTCTACGATATCTTCAAGGAACAAAAGACTATGGGATCTGGTACGAGCCAAAGACTGACTCAAGGTTGATTGGTTATACCGATAGTGACTGGGCCGGATCAATAGATGACATGAAGAGTACCTCAGACTATACATTTTTACTCAGCTCTGGAATATTCTCATGGGCATCAAAGAAGCAAGACTCAGTGGCACAATCATTAGCAGAGGCAGAGTATATAACAGCAGTACTAACTGCAAGTCAAGCCATATGGCTAAGACGCATACTAGAAGATATGAGTGAGCAGCAAGAAAGATCAACAGAGATCTACTGTGATAACAAGTCAGCGATATCAATGGCAAAGAATCCTGTTTATCATAGCAGAACAAAACACATTGCTATCAAGTACCATTTTCTACGGGAGGCAACAAATGAAAGACAAATTGAACTCAAGTACATCAAGACAGAGGAACAATTTGCACATATTTTCACGAAGGCGCTTCCACGGCCAAAGTTCGAGATACTAAGAGGAATGCTTGGAGTTACGCAAATGAGCATTAAAGGGGAGTGTTAAAATCCAATGAGTTAATGCTCATTTGGCCCAAGAGAAACTGACTCAAGAATTATTAACTAGCCCAATTATGTGATCCAACCTAAGGCCCATATTCTAGAGAATTCAAGAATAAAAATCTAGAGATTATTATCTAGAATAATTCAAGAAAAATCTAGAAAAGTAGGATCCTAGATTTTTCCACTAGAATATCTAGTTGACTTTTAAGAAAAATCTAGAATACTTTATAGAAATATCTTGTGTCTAGAATTCTCCATGGAGGACTATAAATATGAGCTCCTCCACCATTTGTATTCAAGCCAAAAATCAATAACAATCATTTTCTTTCAAAGCTAAGCTCCTCTCCAAACTCACTAATCAATCCTCCATTCTTCGAAGCCAATTCTATCAACTACTACAATCACCTCCCTACAAAACCTACATTGAAGAAGATTACAATTTTGCAAGTCCAATGTTTGCAAATTGTACAAGTCATAAACTGTCACGCCCCGTACTTAGACCCTAAACCCGGGGCGCGACTCCCTAAGGACTTACGCAATTCATTTTAAACCTGCAAAGCTAATCAAACACCAATATAAAGAATGGCAAAACCTATTAAATTCACATCAGAGCATCTATATAACATTATTGACAAAATATCTACATAGTCTGAACCAAACATAATACTTTACTAAGATTTACATCTTTTCCACCACATAAAAGAAAACATTACTAAGGTTTACAAAGCTTCTACTGATAATCTACAACAATATAGACACATCCAAAACTTAGCTGGATTTGTCCTACAAAAGAAATCCAACATACCACAAGTTGACTGAGGTAGGGGTTCTAAGACTGGTCCTTCTCCTGATAACTGGACTCACCTTCCCCTGCGAAACAGATAAATAATAACATGAGCAAAGAAAGCTCAGTAAGGTGAACACCCGGAGTCAGGCTCTGAGGGTTGTCCAAATGATATGATGCAATATAGAACTTAAAGTTAAACCAAACGTGCAGTGTAGAGTCAAGGTACAGAAGTATTCGGAAGAAGAACGAATAGAGAATAGTTAGTTTACGCAAGTCTATAACCGGATCATAACTTGATCAATACAACACACACACATCAGACTAATATCAGAGTTACGCAATCCGGATAGCATAGTTACCTGAGCAGTTATCTCACAATTCTATCTATTCTGAAGCAGCGTACAAACTTAACTATATTTCAAAATATAATATCATAATTACCACATAACACATAAATATCACCTAGAGCCGTGATAGTGATAGCTAAATTTCCCACACCATAACAGAAGGCTTCTAAGCCTTGTCCTCAAACGGTGAACCATCTCCCATCGCTAAGGTCACAAAATGGCCACCTGCGACCCACGCCTCCGTAGAGTGAAGTGTCCCTCACCTACGGGTACAAAGCTAAGAATAAGCAGCAGTTTCACCCGCTGAATGGGTGTCACAGCTCTAAGGATAACACATAGCAATTAACACAATTAGTATTTAAATGCCACAGTCCCTCACTAGAAGTTGAGTACAAGATTTCAAATGATAAGTGAATCAGAACGGAGTTAACAAATTTCGGTATATGAGACATTAAATTGAAACAGTAGAGAGAGAACCAAAGGGAATCTAGGTGCAAGAAGGTTGTCCAACTTATCTTAGCTCTTTGTTATAGATAAAATAGTTCTTTTCCTTAAAATACACTTTCAAGCTAAGTTGACTCTGCAAAACAAGTAGTAAAATTGAGATCTCTAATTATAAAACTCACATTTGCTACATGAACATTAATTCTTTAAAGGCTATGCATCCAATATAACCATGAACATTCATGCTATATCAATCTGCCTATACATGCATTTGACTTTGTTTACCATTAAACTATTCTATTTTTACTACATAAACTTAACATGCCATAAATCATTTACAAGCCTGATGTATATATATAGTTTCCTTAGACTAAATCAAAGGTAATAGTAGTATAGTCATTTAATCATATTTTTATGTAACATGCTTGCTCCATTTTCTTCACTATACTCATAAACTATTCACACCACAATCTCCTTTAATTTTGTATTTATTTACTACTTAACAAGTAAAGAAAACCATTATTTTATAAACAATATAATTATACACATACATAACTAAATATATAGACATATACGCATATACACACACATATATAAAGAATTCTTAAGCTAATTAAACCAAACTTACCTTTCTAGAAATCAAAATATTATTAGCATGAGCAAATAGGCGAAATTTTAAGCAAAAGGTCGACGGTTGCGTAGAAAGGAAAATTGGGGTCTGCTTCCTTGGTTTGCTGAATTTTAAACTTATCTAATTACTTTACAAATATAAGTACTATTAATTACAAGTTTTGTTAACATACCAACACCAGCCCAGATGGTTAAGACTCATGCAAAGGAAAATGAGTGCACAGGTTCGAATCCCAGCAGCTACCTTCCTTAGTTCTTTTTTTTTTCCACCTTTTTGTTTATATAAAAACCCACATGGTATAGAGTAAAGCTGGGTGTTACATAAACAGTCCTGGGTAACTCTTTGAGATCATTATTGCTCAAGTTCAAGTACCTCAAGTGAATTAAATTTCCTATTCCCCATGGAAGTTCTTTCAAGCCACACTGCTCGAGCTTTAATACTCTAACAAGTTTTAGGCTATTTAGTAGATGGGGAGTGAACTCCAATTTCACATACCTCGCAAAAAAAGCTACGAGGTTGTCCCATACTGCAATGGGAAAGAGTAACAGTAGCACTGTCTTCTTCACTACCTAAGCAAGTTAGATGGCGTGCATTTTGACAAAATATCTCCTTCATTTCCCCTTCGATTATTTAACAATCCATTTTTGTGAGAAATTGTGCAAAATCATGTACTATATCATGCATTTACTTGTCACTATGCTCTCCTTAAAATCATATTTTTCAAAGTCTTGGAAAAAAGAACGCATTGCTAAATTCACAAGGTACTCCTTTCCTTTAACTTCCATCTCATCCTCACTTCCACTCAGGTTGAGATAACCTTGTGCCATCCAAACTCTAATCAGCTCATCAACTTCTATCACTGTATCTTTTGGAAACACAGCGCAATATGAGAAGTAGTGTCTTACTGGAGTGGGCAAATCATTGTAACTTAGATATAAGTGAGGAAAAAGCTTAACTTCAACTACTTCCAATTCCCACATATTACTATCCCGAACATTCTGCCACTCATCAACAGTGTTTTTGAAGCGCAAGAGACGACCTATAGTTTTTATAGCCAAAGGCAATCCCTTACATTTTTTTACTATTTCCCTGCCTATATTTTCTAATCTCTCACATTCGATTTCAGTTCGATCAGGAAAAGCTACTTGACGAAACAAAGACCAACTTTCGGAATCAGATAATACACCCAAGTGAATCATGGAAGTAGCAGCACCTGCAACTCTTGCCACCCTTTCGTTCCTTGTTGTCAGTAAGATTTTACTTCCAAGTGCACCATATTTTAGAGAAGTTATTAGTGGTTTCCACTTTGTTTGGTCCTCTGTCCATATATCATCAAGAACAAGAAGGAATCTTTTTCCAAAAGTAATTTTGCTTATTCTTTGTAGTAGCGAGTCGAGTTGATTCAAATTTGGTGAAATTGACTTTAGAGATTCTACAATTTCTTTAGCGACCCTAATCTCATCAAAAGGGTCTGAAACACAAACCCATCCTCTTTGCTCAAAATGGCACTTCACTCGATCATTGTTATATGCTAGTTGTGCAAGTGTTGTCTTACCTAGTCCCCCTGCCCCTATTACGGATATAACTTGGGTGTCATTTTTCTCTTCTTGACAACTCTCAGACAACAACTGACTTAATAGGGTATTCTGATCCGCAACACGACCAAATACCTCGGATTCATCAATGAAAGATGTTGTTTGTACTCGCTTCTATTCTTGTGAATTAGAAGCAACCCCACTACTAGTGATAAAACTAAATTGATTCTTTTCTTTCTCAATCAAATCCAATTTTGCACTAAATTCCTTTATTTTCAAAGCAATATCACGACGCACAACCACTTGTTTGAAACAAAAACAAATGGAAAAGAAGTAACGTACCCATTGCTTAGGATTAGAAGTTGAAGCATTAACATTACTGCTTCCTTCAATTTCTTGTTTAAGAATCATGTAATTCCATTTGTCTAACACGTCGTCGATTTCGAAGGATACATCTCCAAGATCCTCCAGCCAAGCTTTCACAGTTTTCTCCTTGATCTTTCTTTGTTCCGCATCATCTAGCACGGCCTGAATCCTTTTCAACGTACTGGAAAGATTGCAGACCTCTCTTTCAATGCCTGTCAGTAGATCAACTTGCTCTTCAGCCTGCTTGTATATGAGATCAGCTAATTTCTCCACCACAACAGACACAATTGCGTCCGCCATGCTTGCCAAGTTGTTTGCTCTAATATAGAAATATGGTTGTAATTTTTTTTTTTTTTTTAACATTTGCTAGGAAGATAGAGGTTGTGTTGTTGTGCTCAAAGCACTACAAATATCACCTCTTTTTATACTACATATAGTTACGTTCTTTGCTTTTCCTTTAGGCCATGGTATATTTAACCACCCAACTTAAGGAAAGAATATGATTCCGTTCGCAACCACAAGCCGAAAACCATTATAGGATACGACCATTCTTTACTTGGAACTTCCGCTAAATAACCAAGACTTACCGTATAACATTTATAACAAAGCGGCATAATTTGACTGAGATGATCAGCTAGCAACTTGTTTTAATCATAAGTTTTGAGTTCGAATCATAAATTTGGTCTCTTTTGTGCAAAAAGAAAAAAAGAAAAAAAAAAGAGTAATTTGAAACTATAAATCAATTGGAGGCGGGGAGTACTATTGCTGTTTTTTGTTTAATTCGATCACAAATGTCTACGTTAAAAATATACAAAAAAATTATTAAGCAACCACTAGGGTTACAAGCTTTATCTGAGTGCGACAACACGGCTTGTTCACAACTTAGTCAAAAGTATGGGGACATGCATATGTGTGTACGGGTGGTACAATTACTTCTTCTTCTTTTAGTTGGCTTGATTCCTTTAAAGCTTTGGCAGTTATACGATTAGTGAAGAAGCAAAGAATAATATGATACATGTCGGTGAACTAAGAAGTTTAGGAGAAGTTGCCTGAATAATTGAAATTTGTGACAGATGGAAGTTAGGTGACATTTTTGTATACATTGAAATCACTTGGGCAGGAAGTTCGATGTACTTGTTTTGCGGTTTTGGTGAATGACATTAATAAACTTTCTTGTGATTTGTTAAAAGTACAAAATACCTCTTTATATTTATAAAACTGTCTCATAATTTCGTAATTTTTTAAACTAAACTAAATATCCCCTTCATAAGTACTATGGTTTGTTTAGCTAGTAGACATAACCGTTGTTTCAAAAACCCCAAGCTTTCCATCTGGAATAATGATTATTTATGCTGCAATTTTACTTGATTGCTTTCACAAAATTACCATTCGATTCCTATAATTTCAGATTTCCTACAATTGAGATTATATTTCGGTCTATTTCTGATTTAATTGATTTTTCATATTTCATATTAATTCATACTTGACCAGAACCATTGAATGTATATAGTTCTTTCACTTCTCAAGACTGAATGAATACTGTTGAAGGTTTTGCTCTCAAGCTATTCACAAATTCGTCATAGTTCTTTTCGTACGTCCAACACACACACACACACACACACATATATATATATATATATATATATATTGACGTAGTAAAAAGCATCAAAGGTAAAGGAAGATAACAACATTACATTAACAGAACTTAAAGCATCCGAGAAGGTATAATCACTTTCTCTTTTTGATGTCTTGTTTTCCTTAAAGCTTTGCTTTTTACATCTAGTGAAGAAGCAAAGAATGATACGAGGCTTCCAAGACCCTCAACGACATATCCATGGATTTTCAGTTTCACACGTATCACTAGCAAAGGTTTTGGTCAACAATAAGGTTTAGGGTTTGGTTTTTTGAAAGGGTTATCGATTGATAATACGTAATAGGGTTTGGTAATATGCTTTAAAAAAATCTAGACCCGAGTCTGATTATTAATTTATTATAAATAAATGAATATACATGTAAAATTCATAACATAATATTCAATATACAAAGATAATAACAATAATAATAATTTAATGTTATTTTGCCCAAAAAATAAACCATATACAAATTTATCTTAATTTGATGTTATTATCTTGTTGTTTATAAGCGTATTGATTCTAGTTCATTTTATAACTCTAATATTTTTTAACATTAAACTGTTTTTCAGTTTAATTGTGTATTTATTTTAATTGCTTTTTTAACATTTTAATTTTTGTAGAATATTTTTCCTTTTAAAGTGATTTGTTCAATTGTTTTTCATTATCGGGACAAGTACCTGCAAGTTTTAAATGTTCATCGAACTCAAGTTTAGTTAGTAGATTTAAAACTCAATGAGTCATGTTTGAATTTTGTAAAAAATAATATAATCAGATTCGAATTTAGAATTCTAGAATTTGACGGGTATTTGACGTGTTGCCATCCCTAAGGGTTTGTTTGGATTGGGGGATTTGGGGAAATTGATTTGATTTGGAATAATTTTTAATTTTTGCACTTGTTTGGATTGGAGGGTTTTTTAGGTGAGGTAATTGGGAGTGATTTGTAAAATCATTTAATAGGATAATTTTGCAATCACCTCAAATTGGGGTGATTTGGTGTGATTGTTGTTCATTTATTACACAATGTCTATATTACCCTTCTATTTATTACACTTATGCCTTTAAGAATGGATAAACATGTCATTTTATTTATAAAACTTATCATTTCCTTCCATTTTTTTTTTTTCAATCCAAACAAATAATATATATAATCATTTAAAATTATTTCCTTTATAATTTTACTAAATCCAACCAAGATATAATCATTTCCCTCCCTTTCCTTTATTATGGCATCATTTCCATTCCTTTATTGTTTTTTTTCCTCCCGAATCCAGACAAGCCCTAAAAACTTCGAATGTTGCAAGAAGATTTGCCAAGGCCTATTTCTACAAGAGACTAATTGATAAAGCCTTTCAATTGGGCTCATAATATGTTTTTAGTTAGCCTAATGTCTCGAGCAAGCCCAAAAACGCTTGATATTATTAGACTGTATACAAGAGTAATCTTTTTTTTTTTTTTTCCTTTGTATATGTAAAATAGATTTTTTGGGTTTGTTTGATTTTTAGATGATTTTTTATGTTCATGGCAAACTACTTTATATCAACTATTATTCGTTTGACTAAACCAAAATTTTATTTTCTCCATGAGCTTTGTATTTTGGTTGGTTTAGTGTGAGATGACAGATTTTTCAGACAATAAGAATTCTTCAAAGGAGTAAGGAAGGAATAGTGAAATCAAGCCAAAAGTTGAGGTCTTGGATTGTAATTTTCCAATTAATGACGACACCAATAAGGATGAAAGATGAAATGCTCGATTATTTTCTTGTGTATGCAAATGGGTTTCTTGAATTTGTTTTAATATTCGCTAATTATTTGTCTAAGTTTGCTATTTTTCTTTTTGTAAAATAAGTTTAAATTTTTTGGTTTAGTGTGAGATGATGATTTTAGCAAGACTGCGATGACGGTGGAAGGACAAAGACCAAATTTAGTGTTGGTGCTGATACCATTTCTATGGCAGGCAAAAAGAATAATTGACTCTCAAATTGTTAAGCTTCTTTTTTTGAATGGTGGCTCTAATACAATCAGGCATAAAATGGGCATAAACGTACTCTTAATAAATAAAAAGAATTTGGTTATGTCTTTTGCTAAATACCATGTTGTTTTTGTGGTATCAGTATCTTACTTATCCAAGTTAATTATGAATTTTCTGCTTGCAGTCTCCAAAATGTTTCTGCCTTTAGAGAAATCATGCAACTCTTCTTCCCATCCCCTGGGGGCATCAAGAAGACTTGCTAAATTGAAGCCCTGTCGAAATACAAGAAATTCAAGTGGCATTTCAAAAATTTTGGTAGGATATTAGTAATCACTGGGGCCTTGGGGATATTTTTGTTCAAATCTCACTTTGGTTGGTAGGATATTGTAAATGATTTTTGTTGAGTTTAATAAATCACTTTGTTTACTTAGCAAAAAAAAATTGTCTATACATTGGCGTAATACAAAATTGAAAGAAAAAAAAAAAAAAACTCAAGCTGGAGCCTACTCATAACAAGTTGCTGGCTTTTTATCAGCCATTGCACACAAGACACTGTCATCCATCGCTTTGACTTGAGGAAGCAATGAAATAATAGTTGCAAATTGTTTATGTTGGGAAAGAACGAGCAAAAACATGATGGAATATAACTCTTTCTACTTGTGTTAGATTACGAGTAATCGAAAAGGCAATTTAGGGAATTTCCATCACACACACAACAATCCAAGTAAAAGTGTAACAAGATTATCTCAAACAATACACCACACACAAAAAGAAACACCAAAATTTACGTAAAAAACCCTCCAATGCGAAAGGAAAAACCACGGGATCAAAAGACCCACCATCAAACTTTTACTATATCAAAAATGAGGATTACCAATGTCTGAAAATCAAGAACAATAAGATTTGACTCTAACTACAACAAATAACCCTCATAAATAAGTGGAATAAAACAAAAGACAAGAAATATATCACCAAAACAGAGTAAAAACTTTAGGAACTTGTCAGCTGGTCTCTACGCCTTAAAAATGTGATCCCACCATTAGATTTGAAGACAGACATTCAGAATTTTTAGTTCAATCCGAGAAGAAATCATTGTCCAATGTTACCTGAAACAAAATTATGCAATACGGTGACAAACCAGCAAACTTTTTTTTTTTTTTTCTCTGTTATTCTATCTTATTTTTCTTGTACCCTCTCCTTTCTAAAACAATCTAAAAGAGGTATTTATAACTAAATCTAGATTTTTCCAAACATGATTTATAGAAACCCATACTCCAATTATTTAATTTTAGATTATGTAGGACTTTTTTAAACTAATAATTAAAAACACTATTTAGCCCTCCACATATGAGAGGGACCAACCCAACACTACAGGGATTGATGAAGCGGAGCATTTGAAATCTAAGAGGAGACCTGGTGTGAACTCCAGCTGCCAACCCGGCAATTGGAGAACTGCATCTGGTTTTCGTTTTTCTCGTTGCAGATAGATTCAAGACACAAGGAGCGAATAATTCTGCAAATAGGAAATGGAGATTATTATGTAGAAGAAAGTAATGCACAAACAGATCCATGGATGAAACCATGGAAAGCGACCAGGCAACAAGTACTCGAATAGTGATCTTAGAAGATACTAAGGGTGTGTTTGGATTGAGGGGAATGGAGGGAAGGGGAAATTTAGTAAATGAGGAGTTTAGTCCTTCCCTTGTTTGGTTTGGAAGTTTTATAAGGGGGAAGTAAAGGGAAGGGTCAAAGCAACCCCTCTCAAGCTCACTTTTTCTCTCCCTCCAATTTGGGGTAAAATGGAGGGGAGGGAGAGTAACTCTCCTTTATGAAACTCATTTTACACATAAAATTTATCCTCCCTTCCATTTTCTTTCTAATCCAAACAAAATACACTCATACTCCTTTATGATACTCTCCTTCCCTCAAATTATCCAATCCAACTCCTCTCATCTCCTTTATAATACTCTCCCCTCCTCTCCTTTATTAAATTTTCTCCCCTCAATCCAAACACACTGTAAAACTATAGAAATTCAGTCTCGTATGTATGTGATATCTAATTCTGTTGATCTTGACACTGTATCTGGCGGTGCCAAATCCATTGCAGCTATCAATCTTTTGGCACGATCAACGTGCAACACTCATTGTTAACAGGAAAAATGGACGAGAGAGTGTAGCTTTTTAATATTTTGCTGGCAGAGTTGGTGAAACATTTTTTGAAATGGATCAATGAAGCTATGGAGATTGGGCGATCATGAGAGGAGCAGAGAATATACAGAAGTTAAATCAACCAAATTTGCAAGATAATTAACAATGGTTCTGGATGATCATTGACAAGGAATTGAATTTTCAAGCCAAAAAAACAAGTATGCTGCATAAAGAGCTGAATTATTTCAAAATACTGAAAATGTAAAACAGACCTGTAATTCCGAGAGAGATTGATTTAGAGTCAGATACAACTTTGCAGAACAACATGGCTTATCATTAGCAAACTCCATTAACGCTAGGTTGCTTTCCGATTGCTTTAAAATGGAATGATTGTAATGCGGCTTCTGCTTCATGTTTTCTGATGCTACCAATCAAGAGCAGTTTTCACCATCTGCCAAAGATGCAATTTCAGCCAGTTGCTTATTCTCGCTCTGACGATACATATTTCTCGACAGTCTCATTGCTGCAATATTGTCATGAATCTAAACTGATCTTCTATCGAGCTTCATGGATGTTGTGATCAGGTGATAGAAATTTATAATCCTTTCTTTCATATAGAATTAATAATGGACGAAGAACGAATGAAATGAAAAAACTATTTCGTCAATACTTTCTCCAATTAAGGAGATTTGCTTCTTATGCATCTGTTTGCTAGTTCTGCAGTATCCAACAAGGAGATGTTCCTTAATGTGGTAAAAAGATGCATATGAAAGACTCGTGTTTAAGTTTCCTTTTACACATCAACAAACTGGACCCTTGTAAAATCACAAGTTCGAACTGAAATTTACACTTATAAAACTAAGATACCCATTATACAACAAAACCTTCCAATTACGCATCGTGGATCACAAATTTACACTGAAAAACGGAATGTTTTTCTTCAAAAATTAATTATTTTTACCGTGCTAAAACAAGTCAAATTATAAAAAGTACACCACATTGCACTAAAGTTCACCTGAAATTCAAATCAATGAGAAAAACTAAACTCGCCTTAAAAGAGTCCAGCCTCATCGGTCGGCCTTGTCCATTCTGCCACTTCGTCCTCCGTCGGCCCCTCCCTCAGTTTCTGCCCTCTGTAAATCTGCATTACGCTCCTCTACATGCACACAAACAGATATTTTTATATATATTAAATGAAACTCACAAAGCATTGAGAAATATGAGACAACAAAAAAGGAAGTAGTAATTATACGTTACTCAAGATCTGTGTCCTCCTCCTCCGTCCCCGCCCGTGCTTTCATCTCTTCCGATTGCCCCGCTTTTGTTTCTGGTGGTGTAAGAGTTGTAGACAACATTGTAGATGGATTGCCTGCCTTGAACTGAAACCTTATATACTCCAGAGTTGACGCCTTACGCAAGAGGCGATGTGGGAGAGCTTTAAGTTTTGGGCAGTTCCATATGTTTAGCCGACGGAGGCATGGAAATATTATTGGAACAGTATTGTCATCTTCTTCTTCTTCTTCAGGACTTGTGTCTTCCCACTCCTCCCATTCTTCACAATCCCTGATCCTTAACTCCGTCAACTTTGGGAATACAATTGCCGGTGACGGGAATGATTGATGTGTTATTCCCAGAAATTCTGGACCCACATTCTTTAATTGACCAAATTCTACTATAGAAAGCTTTTCAAGGGAGGGTAGAAATCCTAAAGGTGGTAGAGATGTCATTCCCATGTCATAAAGCTCAATTTGCTTTAGCGATGACGCCTTTTGCAAGAGTCGATGTGGGAGAGCTTTAAGCTTTGAGCATCTTGTCATTATTAGCAGATCGAGTTCTGGCATTAATGGAAGAGTATCATCATCTTGTTCTTGAGGACTTATGTCTTCCCACTCCTCCCATTCTTCACAGCCAGTGAATTCTAACGTCTTCAACTTTGGGAATCCAATTGCCGGCGTTGACGACGGTGATTCTCTTACACCCAAAAACTCAGCACCCACAAGCTTCAATTGAGTAATACTCTGAATCTTAAGCCATTCAAGGGAGGGTAGTATTCCTAAAGGGGGCAGAGACGTCAATTTGTCAGAATCATAAAGAGTCAGTTTTCTTAGATTGTTGAGGGATGTGATCCACGTAGGGAGTCGGCTACCTTCATAAGACTCAACCTTTAATCTTTCCAAGTTGGGAGGAGGTTCAAGAGCTTCCATTACCTCTTGTTTCATCAAAATAAACACCAATTTCTGGATGTGCTTCTTAGATTTCAGATTTGCATTCTTCGCATCTGCCACTCTATCCACATTACCTATTTTGTCCACGTCAACCGGTATACCCAGATCGCGGATATGATCCGATTGTTCCTCAGTAACTGAATCTAATGTGGTGATTTTCAGTGATCCTCGAAGTTGATTTAGATTTTTCAAGTGTTCTAACTCACTGTATTCTTCGATAGCACATAAGCCACCCAGCGTCTGTAGACATGTCAATTCCCTAATACCTCTGGGATATACCGCTACATGGTCACCAGGAATGAGGTGTCTCAACTTGGTCAATTTCTCAATCCCTGGTGGAAAGAAGAAAAATTCCAGACAACCCGATAGGTTCAACGTTTGCAAATTATACAAATCATAAATAGTTGTGGGTAATTCCCGCAATTCACTGTTACCCCTCAAGTCCAAGTACCTCAAGTGAATTAAGTTTCTTATTTCCTCTGAGACATCTTTTAAACCACACGAATCCAGCTGCAACACTCTAACGCCTTTCAGACTATTCACCATCTGAGCAGTAAGTGTCTCCAATTTGAGATCCCTCCCAAAAAAGCTACGAGTTTTTCCCATATTGTAATCAAAAAGATGAGAATGAGTATTATTAGTAAATTCTTCGCCACCTAAGAAGGTTAGATGACGTGCATTTTCGCAAAAATTCTCTTTCCTTTCCCCTTCAATTATTAAGCATTCCCTCTTCGTGAGAAATTGGGCAAAGTCGTGCACTATATCGTGCATTTTACATGAGGTTATCCTTCCTTCATCAGAATCTCTTTCAAAGTCTTGAAAGAAAGATCGCATGGCTAAGTTTTCAAAATACTCCATTCCTTTCAGTTCCATCTCATCATCACTCCCACTTGAGTTAAGATAACCTTGTGCCATCCATATTCGAATTAGGCCATCAACTTTTATCGCCTCATCTTTTGGGAAGATAGCACAATATGAGAAGCAACGTCTCATTGGTAATGGTAGATCATTGTAACTTAGATACAAGTGAGGAAAAAGCTTAACTTGTGCTTCTTCCAATTCCCACATATTACTATTCATAACTTTTTCCCACTCCTCAACGGTGTGTTTGAAACGTAAGAGACTACCTAAAGTTTTTATAGCCAAAGGCAAGCCCATACATTTTTCAACTATTTTCCTGCCAATACTTTCAAATCTCTCACGTTTACGTTCAGTCTGATTAGTTCGATCAGATAAAGCTACTTTACAAAATAACGACCAGCTATCTGACTCAGACAATACACCCAATTGAATCAAGGCAGTGGCACCTGCAACTCTTGCTACTCTTTCGCTCCTTGTGGTCAATAAGATTGTACTTCCAGGAGCGCCATGCATAAGACAGTTTCTAAACGATATCCACTTTGTTTCGTCTTCTGTCCATACATCATCTAAAACAAGAAGGATTTTTTTTCCAGAAATAGAATTTCTTATCTGCTGTAGTAGCGGGTCGAGTTCATTCAAATTTGATGAACTCTTGTCTAGAGATTCTATAATTGCTTTCGCAACCCTAATCTCATCAAACGGGTCCGAAACACAAACCCATGCTCTTTTCTCAAAGTGACCTTTCACTTGATCATCGTTATACGCCAATTGCGCAAGAGTAGTTTTGCCTATTCCACCTGTCCCTATTAGGGACAGTATTTGGGTGGCATTTTTGTTTTCTTGAGAAATCTGAGACAACAATTGACTTAACAGGCTATCCTTGTCAGAATCTCGACCACATACCTCGAATTCATTAATGAACGAGGTACTTTGGACTCGCTTCCATTCTTGTGAATTAGAACCAACATCACTGCTAGTTTTAAAGCTAAACTGATTCTTTCGTTTCTCAATCGAATCCAATCTTCCACTTAGTTCCTTTATTTTTTTGGCTATATCACGACGCACAACCACTTGCTTGAAACAAAAACAAGAGGAAGGATTGAAGGAACATACCCGTTGCCTACCAATGGAAGGCGAAGCATTATCATTACTGGTTCCTTCAAATCTTTGTTTAAGAATCATGTAACTCCATTCGTCTAACACGTCGTCGATATCGTAGGATACATCTTCCAGATCCTGCAGCCAAGCTTTCACTGTTTCCTCCTTGATCTTTTTTATCTCCGCATCAGCTAGCACGGCTTGAATCCTTTTCAGTGTAGTGGATAGATTGCGGACCTTCCCTTCAATGCCTGTAAGCAAATCAATCTCCTCTTTAAATTGCTTGATTAAGAGATCAGCTAATTGCTCCACCACTACAGAAACAACTGCCTCGGCCGCCATGCTTGTCAAGAAAGTATTAATTTGCTGTAATATGGATTTGGTTCCACTATCAGATAGAGGTTATTTTGTTTGATGTGCTTATAGCATTGCAAATCACTTCTTGTTATGCTTTTTCTTACCCCAAAAAGAAAATTATTAAGTGAGCATCAGTCGAAAACGACTTGATGTGACGTGATACCAACTAGTAAGGAATCGGGGAATATTCATGCGTGGATAAAACCTATGTTTACAATTATTTAAGATGGGTTGCAACTTGGGGATTTAATTTATTGAAGGCTCAAGACTCAAGATTATTGAAGGGTTTACTCTCTAACAATCCGAATCTAAAATCTGTTATTTTTTCATCATTCATTTTATCTTTTATGTATATATATTTAGTTGACGTGTCAAGTACTAAATAAATAATACTTTTTTACAAGCATATTAAGTAGTAATAAAGCAAGAGATTATAAAAAGGGATAATTTCTAACAAAATGTCTCTACTATACTTGTATTCACAAATTACAACCATAGTTCTATTCGTCCACCATAGTTATCTGCATTTCCTCTAGCCCTAAAAGCATCCAACATAAATTAAGAAGATGATTAATTTAGCAACCACTGACCCAAAGTTTAAGGGGATCCAGTCTTTAAATGCTCTCCGAGGGCCTTACTGACTCATTTTGAAGAAAGTGCGGGGATCTGTATCTTATTTAATAAGAGAAGATAATTATTAAGCAACTAATAGTGTTCACAAGTTTTATTTGAATGGATTTTAAGCAACAAATATTAGTAAAAACTTAGTCATAAGTTTGACCCGAGAGTTAAATAAAATAGTCTATGAGTGAATCACAATTTAAACTTTTATTATTAGGAAAAAAAAAAAAGGACTTAGTCATAAGTTCAAGGACACTCATACTTGAAGCGGGGCCATTTTTACAATAATTTGCAATGAAGTCCATATTGACGACATTTTTTATTAACATTACAAGTTGTATCTGTGTGCAAATAACGTACACGACTTAGTAAAGATATTCTTTTAGAATGACCATCCAACTTAATAATTTTATTGAAGGCTCAAGACTCAACATAAATTAATCGTCAATAATTTTCTTCTATTAGTTGATTAATAATTTGACTCAAGAATTGGATAGAATGATCCAAGTGATCAATTATTGTTCTCAGCAGTAACTCGTATCTTTGGTAGTAAAAATATTTTCTCTTCATGGCCGAGGGTAAAAAGTTGGTATTATAGAAAAGATAGCACAGCATTTCCCATTTTAACCCACTCGAATTTTTTGCAAAAAAGAGTCTCAACATGGGGTTGAGTATGCGTACTGCAGGTTGCAAAGTCTTGAATGGAGCAATAATTTTAAAAAAGTGAAAAAGCTAGATAAATGTGAAGTCTCACCAGCCCAATGAAAAGAAACAAAATAAATAGTAGAATTAAAAACCCGATTATGGTGGTTGATCTTATGTTTACTTAGGCTAGGTATTGAATTATTCGCTCTTTGTGTACAGTAGTTTACTCGGAAAGGTTCATTGTCATCACTAGAACAAATTATTGAAGAAAGAAGACTTGTTGATTGTGAAATCTCAGCAACTCAATTTTAAATAGATGTGTGACGACTAGAAAATAATAAACAAAATAAGAGTAAACCCATGGTTATTTGGTTTGGGGTTGCCTTGGTCTGCTCTTAATTCATAGCTTGATCGACTGTATCGGCGAAACAGGAATTTTCATCAGTAATTAGGTTTTCTCGACAGGAAAATTGGTATGGGAGTGATTTTTGCAAGAGCAAATCGTCACACCCTGAAATTAAAATTTACGCATGAGGCATCTGACAATAGTACCGCACATCTAATGAAAGGCTTAAACTTAGTTTTCAATAACTAGCTGGAGCGTTTTTGGCCATAACAAAATATGAAAACTGTTATAAAATAATTACTATAAAATGATAATATAAGAAAGAGTTGAGAGAGAATAGAGAGAGTTCTATTAATTTCACAGTAAATTATGAATTACAATAACTTCTATTTATAAGAAAACTGATGTTACTATGCAGTTACTATTTGCACAGTACCTAACAACTGTGAATAGTGTCTGACGGTTACTATTCACTAATATCCTAAAATATTCATATCATAACACTCCCCCTTGGATATTTAATAATCAAGAATATGCCTCATTAAAACCTTATCAAGAAAACCCAATGGGAAAAAAAAAACTTGACTAAGGAAAAAGAGTACAAAATTCTTTGTGTATGCCTTTTATACTGCCTCATTAAAAACCTTGTCAGGAAAATCCAATGGGACAAAACCCGTACGAAGGGAAAAAGAGTGCAGTGCATATGTCTCCCCCTCTTGTGGGCATATCAAGAATGATCACGGAGTCGCCGCATACCAATCTTCCATACTAACTTTTCGAAAGTGCTAGTAGGCAATGATTTTGTAAACAAATCAGCAAGGTTCTCATTTGATCGAATCTGACGAACCTCGATTTCACCATTCTTTTGAAGCTCATGAGTAAAAAAAAACTTTGGTGAGATATGTTTAGTTCTATCACCCTTAATATAGCCTCCCTGTATTTGGGCAATGCATGCAGCATTATCTTCATATAAAATAGTGAGCCTACATCTGCTTGTTGAAAGATTGCATTCTCTCTCAATGTGTTGAGTTAAAGATCTCAACCACACACATTCTCGACTTGCCTCATGAAGTGCAAGTATCTCAACATGATTTGATGAAGTAGCAGCAAGAGTTTGTTTTGTAGATCTCCAAGATATAGCCGTACCGCCATATGTGAATAAATATCCAGTTTGAGAACGTCCTTTATGTGGATCAGACAAATATCCAGCATCTGCATATCCAATCAACTCTGGTTGCTGATGTCTTGAATATAGTAACCCCATATCAGTAGTTCCACGAAGATAGCAAAAAATATATTTAATGCCGGTCCAATGTCTCCGTGTTGGTACTGAACTGAATCTTGCTAATAGATTAACAGAGAATGCAATATCTGGTCGTGTATTGTTAGCGAGATACATTAAAGCACCAATGGCACTAAGATATGGCACTTCAGAACCAAGAATTTCTTCATTGTCTGCTTGAGGCCGAAATGGATCTTTTTCTATATCCAGAGTTCGAGCAACCATTGGACTAGTTACTGGATGAGCTTTGTCCATATTGAACCTCTTCAACACCTTCGTTGTATAAGTTGATTGATGCAACAAAATTCCACCTGTCAAATGTTCAATTTGTAGGCCAAGACAAAACTTTGTTTTACCTAGATCTTTCATCTCAAATTCTTTACTCAAATATGTGGTTGCTGCTGTAAGTTCCTCATGAGTTCCTATAATGTTTAAATCATCAACATAAACAACAATAATGACAAAACCACATTTTGATTTTCTAATAAAGACACATGGACTTATAGGACTATTAACATATTCTTCCTTTAGAAGATATGTACTAAGACGATTGTACCACATTCGTCCAGATTGTTTTAGCCCATACAAAGATCTTTGTAATTTGGTTGAATACATCTCCCAGAGTTTTGAGCCATATGCCTCAGACATATTTAGTCCTTCAGGGACTCTCATATAAATATCACTGTCAAGTGATTCATATAGATAGGCTGTTACCACATCCATAAGATGCATATGAAGTCCTTTAGAAATTGCCAGACTAATTAGATACCTGAATGTGATTGCATCCACCACTGGAGAATACGTCTCCTCATAATCAATTCCAGGTCTTTGTGAAAAACCTTGTGCTACAAGTCGGGCTTTATATCTTATAACTTCATTATTTTCATTGCGTTTTCGCACAAATACCCATTTATAGCCAACAGGTTTCACATTTGCAGGTGTTTGAACCACTGGACCAAGCACTTCGCGTTTTTCAAGTGATTGCAATTCAACATTAATTGCGTCTTTCCATTTTGGCCAATCATTTCTTCGTCGACATTCTTGAACGGACTTCGGTTCAAGATCCTTGCTTTCTATCATTAAATCAGTAGCTACTGCATATACAAATTTTTCATCAATAATGATTTCATTTCGGTTCCATCTTTGTCCTGTAGAGACATAATTAATTGAGATATCATCATTGTCAATATTGTTACCTTTCATTTCATTCTCAGGTACCTGATTTTCCACTGAAACTCTATTTTTAGTTATTTCTTGCATTTCGACATCTACAGGATCTTTAAGAACTTCAATATTTTCAACTTGCTCATTTTGCCCCTTTTTCTTTCGAGGATTTTTATCTTTGGAACCGATTGGTCTGCCACGTTTTTGACATGCCATAGACTCATTTGCTATTGTGTTAGCAAATTGCTTCTTCGCAATATCAATTCTTGCTGGGGTATTTAAAGCTGGAATGTGTGACTTAGTCACTTTCTTTGCATCAGTAAAAGCATCTGGTAATTGATTTGCAATATTTTGCAAATGTATAATTTTATGAATTTCTATTTCAGATTGATTCGTGCGAGGATCAAAATATGATACTGACGATGCATTCCATAATAATGCATTATTTTCCTGCTTCTATTTTTCTCCCCCTAAGATTGGGAATGTTGCCTCATCAAATTGGCAATTAGCAAAATGTGCTGTAAAAAGATCTCCAGTTAAAGGTTCAAGATAAAATAACATATGTGAGAAATTGTAAGCAGATGAGATGATACATGATAATATTATTTTTAAACTGATAGACATATATTCGTACTTTAATTGAAACATGACGAAAATAATACAATATTACAAGGTTTATACATAATATCTAATAAGATAGTATCAAAATATTTTGCATCATCAGGCAGATGCATGTTCACTCCCTTCATTATTGTCTTCATAGAAACTAGAATAATTGAAGTGTGTATTTTGCTGTTGAGTATTATTTTCATCATGTTCAGCCAAATTTGTCTCAACCTTTTTTCCTTTACCCTTCTTTGAGGCTTCGTAAAGGTCCGCAAGATGTTGTACTGTACGACAAGTTTTCCACCAATGGCCTGACATGCCACATCTAAAACATACATCTTCTTGGGATGATTTCTTTTGTGAACCACTCCCACTCCCCTTATCGTAGTTTTTTTGCCTCTTAAAATCAAATCTTTTTGGACCATCATAGTGTCAGGTGTTATTATTACCACCTCCACGAGCATCATTATGCCAACTATTATTATAACCACGACCGCCTCTACGGCCTCGTCCACGACCATAACCACGACCGCGACCGCGACCTCGACCACGACCTCGATCCCGACCACGACCACGACCTCGACCACGATCATGATTATTAAAATCTATAACATTTGCCTCAGACAATGGTTCAAAGCCTGGTGGTCGTGATTGGTGGTTCTTCATTAACAGTGCATTATTTTGCTCCGCCACTAGGAGACATGCTATCAAATCAGAATGTCTTTTAAAGCCACGCTCTCTATATTGCTGTTGCAATATTATATTTGAGGCGTGAAATGTGGAATATGTCTTTTCTAGCATGTCTTCCTCTGTGATCTTTTCTCCACACATTTTTAATTGTGAAGTAATATTATGTACTGTGGAGTTATACTCCCGAACGGTTGCGAAATCTTGCAGCTTGAGGTGTATCCACTTGTGGCGCTGCGTTGGTAGGATTACCGCTTTTTGATGATCATATCTTTCTTTTAAATTTACCCACAAATCATGTGGATCCTTAACGGTAAGATATTCAGCCTTTAATGCTTCATGTATATGATGACGAATAAATATCATTGCTTTAGCACGATCTTGCGGGGATTCTGTCTTGCCCTCAACTATGGTCTGTTCAAGACCTTTGGCTTGTAGATGTATATCAACATCTTCTATCCATGTTAAATAATTATTACCCGTAATGTCAAGGGCATAAAACTCGAGCTTTGTGAGATTTGACATGATGATACTAAAAGATATCAAATAAAATTTAGTCAATAGAGATATAATAAAAATTGTTAAATTAAGACTTAAACAAATCAAGTACATAAATTGTAATAAATAAATTAAGCAATTTAAAGTTAGAGTCAATAACATAAATTCGTAAATAAATAACGAAAATTAAAGTTAGATGCAATAACATAAATACGTAAATAAATAATGAAAATTAAAGTTAGGTGCAATAACGTAAATACGTAAATAAATAACGAAAATTAAAGTTAGGTGCAATAACGTAAATACGTAAATAAATAACGAAAATTAAAGTTAGGTGCAATAACGTAAATACGTAAATAAGTAACAAAATTAAAGTTAGGTACAATAATGTAAATACGTAAATAAATAAGAAAAATTAAAGTTAGGTGCAATAATGGAAATACGTAAATCATTTAGAGATTAAAATTATTTATGTCCAAATTCTTATTCACGAGTCAACAAGTTATGTCCAAAGGTTGTAAATCCGAGCATAAGTTCATTTTAGTCTATTATCAAATTATTTATACTAATAGTCCAGTTATTTATCTTTTCTAGAATATGAGGTTCATCAAATTTATAATAGGTGTCTATAACAAAGTTTATTAGGAAAAGAAGAGAGAAAACATTGAAAAATGGTCAAAACGAAAAATGATCCAAGGCTATTGATAAAGTAAGATCCACCAATCTATTTGGTTATGCTTTTGCTTTTGAAAGTTTGTCTTAACAAGGGATATTGGGTATATGATAGAAAGGCTAAAAATGAATATTTCTTATACTTGTTTATAAGTGTTTATAAAATACTCTGGACTACAAATTACTATATACATATATATATGTATATTTTATAGATCTAAAATATATAATCAAAACACAATTGAAAAAGGAAGGATTACATATACCTTTGAGAAATTTGAATAGGTTACTTTGTGCGCTGTTATTACGGCAGAGCTTCGTGCTGATAACGTGTTATAAAATAATTACTATAAAACGATAATATAAGAAAGAGCTGAGAGAGAATAGAGAGAGTTCTATTAATTTCACAGTAAATTATGAATTACAATAACTTCTATTTATAAGAAAACTGATGTTACTATGCAGTTACTATTTACACAGTACCTGACAACTGTGAATAGTGTCTGACGGTTACTATTCACTAATATCCTAAAATATCCATATCATAACAAAAACAATAGTTTCTCGCCTGAGTGAAACAGGTAAATTTTATGGGCCGAAGATTTGCCGCCTGGGCAGATTGTCATAGTGCGTGTCTAAGGCAGTGAGGCTAGAAGTTTCCTCTCTTCTTGTGTTTTCTCTAGTCAAAGTGTTTCCCCCGCTCTTTGTAAGTTTATTTTTGGAGGTTTAAGGAAATCTTGATTAACTACCAAATGAAAAAAAAATGGAAATCCTATTTTTTTTTTTAATAAAAGGAGGGGTTCTTCCCTCCGAGAATTTTATTAATATCAAAAGAAAAGTACAAAAGTGGAGGGGGACAAAGGCCGAAACCTCCACGGGGATTGGGGTACTTACCTGCCCCAAAAGCCCAGCTAATCTAAAAGGAACACAATTTGTTCCTTTTTACAAGAGCCTAAACAAAAGAAAATGAAAAAACAAAAATGCAACGCATAACGTACTGTTAACGGGAAAGGGGAATAGACGCAAGAACCTCTTTCCAAGTAAATCTAAAATGTGGTAATTGAAGTTTATCAATTCTGATCATACCTCTTAATTGCTTTTGATCATTTGTATTTTCAAAAATGCAGCAAGTTTCTGCAAAGGCACCTTGGTTGGCAAGCAGGTCGGCAGGTTGATTTCCTTCCCTATAAATGTGCGAGATGAAGCCTTGACAATCTTTGAGTAAACTGTTAGCTTTACAGATATCATAAGAATTCTCCCAATTACCAGATTTATTATTCTGTATAACATGAACAACTCCTTTTGCATCCATTTCTACCCAAATTTTCTTGATGTTTCTGGTTTTACAGATTGTTGAACCAGCAATGAGGGCCATGATTTCAGCTTTGTAGGCAGAGGTGCATTCAACTGGCAAACAGAAACCCCAGATAAAGGAACCTTTATAATCTCTAAGAATTTCCCCTCCACCAGCTTTCCCCAAGTCCCAATAGAAACTGCCATCCACATTCAGTTTATAGTAGCCTTCCACAGGTTTTTTCCATAAGACGACACAAGGGGCTTTATATGACTGTTGACTTTTGAAAGAGCAAGAAAAGAGCTCGGCAATAGCAAAATCACCTTTCCATAAATGGAAATCCTGTTATGGTGGCTGGCTTTATATGAAAAAACGTTAGGTTTTAACTTCTTCCACTTTTTGTGCAACAAAGAAAGAATTTTCCTTTTTTGAATATATATAGTTGTATAGATATTCTTGAAATTTTATCGAAGAAAAGTAATCTAAAAGAATCTTTGCAGTATATAGTGTTATAAAGTTTTGCAAAATAGTAGAATTACTCGGTAACGATCAAGCAATAATATTAGAAAATGAATGTTGCCTATAGTTTTAGAATGAATTCAGTGGAGTAATATAACAAGAGTGTTTGGAAATATTTGTGTAGTATGGAGTGCATTTGATTTATCGATGAATTTTATGAGAATTAAGTCAATTCTGTTATTAATAAATATCTAATTAAAAAATAATATGATAATATATTTACATGCGGAAAACAATGTAGCATGTAATAAACCCTCCCTAACAACTAGGGATGGCAACGGGTATCTGCTATACCCGAAACCGGCAGGTAATCGACCGATAAAAATCTGATAACAAAAATCGATAGGGAATCCGTTAAGTTTTGAATTTTATAAGAGGAAACCGATCGGTAAACTGATAGGTTTCGAAACCCGAAACCCGATTAATAATTTATTATAATATATATATATATATATATATATATATATATATATATATATATATATATTATAATATTTAAAGTTAACAAAAAATATATAAATAATTTTATTGCTTTAATATAATTAAAATTTACCCAAAGGTAATAGAATATTGAACAATAGAGTAATATTGAAATTAAAACATCTTAAAAGAAAATTTAGAATTTAATAAAGTTTGTGGGTCATACAACAATTTAAGAATCATATTAGTATAAAAGCTTTTTTTTATCCCAACCCTAATTTCATTCAACATCATCTGTCTCTTTCTCTTCTTATCAGCCGTTTCATCTTCCCCATATCCATCCCTCTCTCTTCATGTTATTTTTTTACCATTTTCACTCCATCAACCTTATTTTTTATTCCACATCAACAACACAAAAGCAATAACAAAACCATTTGGCGAGGCTGCTCCCTCGATAAATCTGGCAAACGAAAAAGGCAAACAAGCAAGCTCTCTTGAATGGTGAGTGGAATAACGACACTGTTGGAGCTGTGTTTTAGCCATCAGCCTCGTCAAAATGGCGAAGGAGTGATTTTGACGAGGCTATTGGAGACAGCCTTGTGCATTATTTATTTATTTATTTTGGTTGATTTCGTTTTCTGATATTGTATTGTATAGTGTTTCTTGATTTTTTTACTTCTGATCTTAGTGATTTGTGTTTAAATGAAAGCTTCTTCATTATTAAAGCTTTGATTTTGTTAAATATCTTATTATGTGCGTGAGATCTGTGGAATGCTTGTAGAGTATTAATCGAATGTTTTATGAAATATGTTTTTATCTACTGCGTTCTTGGCATCATCTTCCCCCTACTATTGTAGTATTGTCCATTGTTTCTTCAAATATAAAATAACTGAAGCAGCCAACAGAAATTATTTCAAAACAATTTCTGCATATCACTTATCAGTTCCATTTCAGCATATTTTGGAAAAAATTATAATTTATTTATATGTTTTTAAGTTTATTTTGTTGTTCCAAATGTTTTTTATATATATTTTTGGACCTTTTTTCTATTTAAATTGATTTTTTTAAAGTAATAGGTTTCGGTTTCGGTTATCCGTAAGTTTTTAAAAATCCGTCAGTTGCGATTTTGGATATGAATTTTTTAAACCCGTCGGTTTCGGTTTCGATTTTGTCAAAAATCGCGGATAACCGACTCGTTGTCATCCCTACTAACAACATAAGTTATTAAGCGACCGTCTCATCTAAAAGGTTAAACGGTTAGGGAGGGGTTTATTATATTATATATTATCTTCAATATGCCCTTACAAATTCAGGTTGAGTTACAAGTGAAGTTAGTTGTGTAACGCAACTATAAGAATATAACCAATTTTTCAGAAACGTCTTAACAACAATCAAGTAGAAAGACAACACTACTTGTTATAACAATTCAATATAACACTTACAAGATAATTATCCCACCGTGCACTCTCAAGATTAGAGCTTCAATGGCTTCTGGACTTACAAGAAGAATACAAGAAAGAAAGACTAACTTATGATTGTGTTTGGAGTTGTGTTGTGGATGAAAATGATGAACTAATGCATGCCTAGTTATAGAATTCAGCTAGCCCGCCATAGGAGACTTTCCTATCAAACATTTCAATCTTGGTTGGCTTTACCAACCATGTTCAAAGTATTAGCCACCCATATTTATCACATGGGTGGCTACAATTGACCACACGGGTGACTAGTATCCAAATCAACTTCTAGGAAGTTTCCTTTGGTCAAATTGGCTAACTTTAGCATTGCATCATCCCGACGTCATCTTAGGTAATTCTAAATTCCCGAACTTCTTTCTTGTAGCCATCGCTATCTCTTTTGACCTCATCGACGTTTAAGTCGGAATCATTATTTTATGCTACCATATAATTAACGATACTTATTATGAAGAGGTGGATATTGACATATATCAACACCCCCCCTCAATGTTCACCTCATGTTGACTAAGCTATTGGGCCAACACCCAATGTTTGAAGATGCTTGCTCAATTGGACGCTCTCTAACGCTTTAGTGAAGATATCTGCACAATTATCTTCTGTAGGGCAATACTCTATGTAGATTTCACCTTTCTCGATCAGTTCCCTCACATAGTGATACTGAATCTCTATGTGTTTTGTTCTAGCATGAAATACCGGATTCTTTGACATGGCTATACAACTCTGACTGTCATATTTCAACATTGTTGCTTCCTCTATTGGAATGCCAATATCAGTCATAATACGTCGTAGCCAAACAGCTTCACAGGATGCTACACAAGCAGCCTTGTATTCTGCCTCTGTTGATGAAAATGCAACGGTGGGTTGCTTCTTACTAGCCCATGAGATGACTCCATTACCGAATGTGAATACGTAACCTGTAACAAATTTTTTTGAGTCAATATCACCAGCCCAATCTGAGTCACAGTACCCAAATAAAGTATCTCCAGACTTGTATGATATCCCATACTCTAACGTGCCTTTGAGATATTTGAGGATCTGCATCCCTGCTTGCCAGTGACTTTGTTTCGGTTTATTTGAAAACCGACTAAGAACTCCCACAGCATAACTAATATCAGATCTTGTGTTACAAAGGAAGATTAAACTTCTCACCAACCTTCTATAGAGCTTGTTATCAACTTGTTCTGAAGGATCGTCAATTAATAACTTTGTATTCACTTCCATTGGGGTGACAACTGGTTTGCACTCGGACATACCAAATGCAGTCAGAAGCTCACGAACATATCGTTACTGCGAGATGAAGATAGTATGAGGTTTTTGCCATACCTCGATTCCCAAGCAATAATGAAGAAGACCAAGATTTGTCATTTCAAATTCTTGGCTCAACCATTCTTGCGTCTTCCGAATATTATCGTCATGGTCACCAGTGATTACAAGATCATCCACATATAGGACTATAATTACCTTCTTTCCTTGTTCACTTAGAACATACAAGTTGGCCTCTGATTTGCTTCTACAGAAATCATGTTGCAAGAAGAAAGAGTCTATACGTTTGTACCAAACTCATGGTGCTTGCTTTAACCCATATAAAGCCTTTTTCAATTTTCAGACTTTTTCTTCTTCACCTGGTATTTGAAAGCTAGGGGGTTGTGCAACGTAGACTTCTTCTTCAAGTTGCCCATTAAGAAAAGCTGACTTGATATCCATTTGATGTACAATCCATTCATAATGCGCGGCAGCTGCAACAACTAGCTTGATTGTTGACATTTTTGCTGTTGGAGCAAAGGTTTCATATACATCGAAACCTTCGACTTGCGAAAATCATTGTGCTACAAGGCGTGCCTTGTATTTTTCAAGACTTCCATCTGCCTTAAACTTCACTTTTCAGATCCATTTGGTGCCGATAATTTTTCTGTTCGGTGGCTTTTCAACGATCTCCCAAGTATCATTTTTCATGATACTATCATACTCGGCTTGCATAGCTGCTCTCCAATTTGGATCTGACATGGCTTCCTCCACAGTTACCGGTTCTTTTACCGTCTTGATGATTTGGGTCATCAAAGCCATGTTTACTAGTTGTTGTCCTGATCTGTTCTGCTCCTCTATTCTCTTTGATCGTCTTAGTCCATCAGGACATGGACTATCATCAGTAATTCTTGGATTTCTTCCATCAAAGAGCTGTTGAAACCACTTCGGTAGTGGCTTCCTTGTGGGTACAACATGTTGGTTTTCAGTCTCCTCATTATTAGAGACTTCTTCATTGTTCAACGGTCGTTGTTCAGGCACTTGGTGGATTACTTCATCGGTTGATGACGAAATGGCAGGACCGCTATCCTCCATCGAGTGTGGTCTTTCATTAAACACCACATCTCGGCTTATGATCACCTTCTTGGCCTCTACATCATAGAGTCTGTATGCTTTAGACTCTTCACTATATCCCAAGAAAATGCCCTTCTTGCTCTTGTCATCCAATTTCTTTCGATTTTCATTGGAATGTGTACAAAACACTCACACCCAAATTTTCTTAAATGAGACACAGAAGGTTTCGTACCATAATAAGCCTCATTATGAGTCTTATCGTTGAGTGCCCTGGTTGAGCACCGATTAAGGATGTATACCGTTGTGTTGACTGCTTCAGCCTATAATGTGTCAGGTAGGCCAGCACCTTTTAACATGCATCGAGCCATTTCTATAATTGTTCGATTTCTTCGTTCCACAATTCCATTTTGTTGTGGTATGTATGGAGCAGTTAATTGGCGCTTAATCCCAAACTTGTTGCAGTAGTTGGTGAACTCTGTAGAACAGAATTCCCCCCCACGATCGGTACGAAGTTTCTTCAACTGAGTTGTGTTCTCATTTGTTATAAGTTTGTGCCACACTTTAAATTTTTCAAGAGTATCAGCCTTGTCCCGAAGGAAGTACACCCACATCTTCCTACTATAATCGTCGACTAACAGCATAAAGTAGGAAGATCCTCCCAACGCCGTCGTAGTCATTTTTCCGCAGAGGTCAGCATGTACCAACTCTAGAGGAGCCTTTGATCGGTTATAACTCTCTTTGGAAAATGACTGTCTATGTTGCTTGCCCAGCATACAAGCTTCACATGGTCCTTCAATTTCTTCAATTGAAAGCAAGTCGGCCACCATCTTCTTCTTTTGCATTTTCTTTAACACATGATAGGAAATGTGCCTGAACCTTTCATGCCAAAGTTGACTTGTTTTGGCATCCACGACAACAGAAAGAGAGCTGATTTCGTAAAGATTATTTTTGCGAATACATTTACTTACGATATTTTGATCCTTGTCAAGAATCAAAGCTTTCGTCTTCTTGAACCGCACTTCTAGATCATTATCTGTAATAGCAGCTACAGATAGCAAATTTCTGGTGATCTGGGGTACAAAGAGTACGTTGGATAGCTTCTTGCTTCTTCCATCTTTAGACACGAGCGAGATGGTTCCAGTGCCCTCAACGGGACACCTAGCATTATTCCCGACGATAACATTCATTGGTTCTTGTAGAGGTTTTATGGAGTCATATAACTCCTTCTTGCTGGTCATGTGTCGGGAAGCTCCACTATCTAACACCCATGCACTTGTTTGATGTACATGTGCGCTAGTACACGTTTCCTCCGATACATCTGTTATAGTAAACAGATGCACTTCCGTTTCAGCCGTATTGGCAGATTCTTTATTTCTCCAATTTGGCTTTAAAGATCCGTTCTTCTCGTCATGGATTCGTTTCCTGCAATCTTTGACAGCATGACCTTTCTTATTGCAGTAATAACACGATCCAGAGAACGTCTTCTTCTTTACTTTCTTCTTTTCTTCTTGGTTACTCCTCGCCTTGGCTGTAAAGGCAGAGTCAAGTTGATTTTCTCTACTCCTCAGCCTCATCTCCTCCTCCATCAACATGGCAGTGAATTCTTCAAACGTCAAAGGAGGAATGCGAACTTGTGTATTGAGTGCTGTCACAAGGCCGTCAAATTTTGGAGGCAACACTCTAATGCACCTTCGAGCTAGTTCCTCGGTTGATTTGGCAATACCAACTGCAGCCATTTGATCACGTAGGTTTTTCATCCTACTGATAAATGACTCAGCTGCTTCATCTTCACTTAATCTCTCAGCAGCTAACTGATTCTCCAAGTTCTGAATGCGAGTCTGGTTCCTTGTTTCATACTGATTTCTCAGTATGTTCCAAGCTTCAGTTGCCTTGGTTGTGTGTTGAATTAGAGTAAGGACGGAATCTTGAACACTTGTTACAATTGCACATAGTGCATCATCATTTCGTCTCCTCCATTCTTTAACAAGCTGAGGATCTGGAGGTGTGACCTTTTTTGTGTCATCTTCAGCACGGACTGCAACTGGTTTTGCATCTGTGCCTAACACTGTATCAAGGAGTTCGTAGGAGTCCAAAACTGTAGTGATTTTGAACTTCCACAAAAGATAGTTCGTGCCATCAAGCTTTCCTTCTGTGAAGGTAGGGGGACGGATACGAATTGTCGGTACTAAACCGGAACTAGAACTGGTAGAAGAAGAACTAGCACCTTGAGTAGTTATAGTTGTTGAGCTTTACTAGACAAGATTGTTGTTAAGAGCCCCTTAAACTCTTGATACCATATAAGAATATAACCAATTTTCTAGAAACGTCTTAACAACAATCAAGTAGAAAGACAACACTACTCGTTATAACAATTCAATATAACACTTACAAGATAATTGTCCCACCGTGCGCTCTCAAGATTAGAGCTTCAATGGCTTCTGGACTTACAAGAAGAATACAAGAAAGGAAGACTAACTTAGGATTGTGTTTGGAGTTGTGTTGTGGATGAAAATAATGAACTAATGCATGCCTATTTATAGAATTCAGCTAGCCCGCCATAGGAGACTTTCCTATCAAACATTTCAATCTTGGTTGGCTTTACCAACCATGTTCAAAGTATTAGCCACCCATATTTATCACATGGGTGGCTACAATTGACCACATGGGTGGCTAGCATCCAAGTCAACTTCTAGAAAGTTTTCTTTGGTCAAATTGGCTAACTTTAGCATTGCATCATCCCGACGTCATCTTAGGTAATTCCAAATTCCCGAACTTCTTTCTTGTAGCTATCGCGATCTCTTTTGACCTCATCGACGTTTAAGTCGGAATCATTATTTTATGCTACCATATAATTAACGATACTTATTATGAAGAGGTGGATATTGACATATATCAACAGAAACTGCACGTATCGTATCAAGTAATAAAGTGATAAGTAAAGATCGTTTTCACGAGGACTGTGATTACTAAATACTAAAATTGATTTAGTTCTAACTTTATTTAGACAATCACGAATTGATAATTTGTAACTAACGACTAAAGAAATTATAGAACTTATAAAAAAAATGCAACTAACACAATTACGAAATTAACAAAAGATGGTAATTCAATAATTAAAAGACTTTAAGGATTCCAATTTCACCAAGATTAATCATATTTGAAACTAGTGATTTAAATCAATTGACGCATATTCCCTACGTTGCAAACAATTTCGCTAAGGTATATATTAATTTTTCTCAAGTATCAATAGTCTATCTCAATAAGTAAGATAACTACATCTCTGTGATAATTGTGAATTTATGGAGCGCATTAAGCCCTAAAAATTCAAATGATGCACTAGATCTCATAACTATCTCTAGCTTATGGCGATTTAATGGTATTTCATACGTGATCTAATTTAGTTATCATTTCTCAGTCTCAAACTAAACCACGAATCATGCAATTGTTGATTAGACAATCACAAGCATTAAACTTAGTATGAAATACTCAACACATATATGGAATAGTTCATCAATCAATCAAAACTAAAAAGATCAAATATTCATAATTTGGCTACATCGTAGCCTTAGAAAAATAACTTAGAACATCATAAAAAAATTAAATAAAATCCAAAGCATAGTATAAGTCATGATAATAGAGATAGAGAAAACTAGGATTTAAAAAAGAATCGTGGTAGAAGTCCGTCTCCGGATTGTTCTCCGTCTTCAACTCGCGTATCCTGAGGTTTTTCTCCCCACTGGAATGTTTCTTCTGCTGCAAAATCCAGCCGCCAGCCAAAAAGCTCTTTTTTCAACGTCTGATGTCTTCTTTTATCGTAGGGTTTTCTTCTTTTCACGCCTTTTTACCAAATTACCCTTAAATTTCCTGCAATATTGCGCAGCTGCGCTATGACTGCACTTCTTTTAATTTCTCTTCAATTTATTCACCAGTTGTATAAAAGCTTGCCCTTGTTCATTTTTCTTCAACCTTTGCCTCAAAATCCATGCCTTCTCATATAATTCACCTATATCGCAAAACAAACATGAAACCAATCAAATTGCTTATAAATTACTCAAGAACTAACAAAATTTTAAGTAAAAATGAGCATAAATAATATATCAATAATGCACCCAACAGCCGATACTTGGACAATACTTTTAGGTAGTGATTGGTATGTGGGAATGAACTAGGAATAAAATAATATATCATTCCAGTGTACCAATCGTAACCTTATTGTTTTAACTGGGTAGAGGTGACTTTTGAATCTAAGAGCTTTTGGTATTTAGACTCTGATATCAAGTTAAATGATCACCTCCTCTAAAAGTTTAAACTGTTAAGGAGGAATTTATTGTATTACATATTATTTTCAACATTATACTTAATTGGAAAGACTGCAATTTAACTAAGTTTATATAATAGTTCATGGTTTATTTAAACTTTTAGTCACAAAACAAAAATTAATTAGTAATAAGAAGTTAATGAAATAGAGTAGCTATTTAACCAAAACTAAATGCAGCCAGAATCCACTGTAACTCATATTCTGGCCATCTTTTTTTTCCCACTTTATTAGGGTAGTAGTAATAATAATTAAATAAAAGTAAATTAATTATCGTTGATAATTAATGTTTCTGCCTTGACTTTAATCAGTTGAGACAAATCTTAATTAATAGAACGTATCCGTCGTCTTTTTATATATATTTCTAATAGTGCGGATGGTTTGTATCTGATTTAATAAAAGAAAATTATTATATATATATATATTGGGAGGGAGCTCAAAATTGACTAAATTTTTATATTAGCATTAAAAGCTTCATCCGAGTGCAATGGCACGACTTTTTTTTTTTTTTTGGGGTAACAACTTAGTGATAAATTTGGGGACATGAATACGTGGACGGACCCCACGTTTACAATTATTATTGAGGATATTCTTTATTCATGGCTCAAGCTTTATAAAAATAGATAAATCAATCGATGATGGTGGTTGGTTTGTATATTAAAATGGTTAGGTATTGGCTTCTTTTCACTCGATCTTTGTTTATATATAGTGATATACTTGAAAGACTTCACTGTCTAGACTTGAACAGATTATTGAGGAAAAAAGACTTGCAATGTGAAATCTCGAGAAGTCAATATTTAATGGTACCGAGGGTCTATATCTGATTTAATAATTAAGAAAATTATTACGATCTCTAACTAAATGGCTCGTTTATTGACACCGACTTGGTAACAAATTATAGTGATAAGTTTAAGGACATACATACGTGGACGGCACCCATGCCTATATTATTTGGGATGAAGCTCAAATTGACTACATTTTCATTAGCATGAAAAGAGTTAAATGCATGGAATTAATTTAGTAAAGAATATATTGTACTTGGTAATCCTATTAATGAATATATGAATAAATGTATTGATTTGAAAACTATGTTTGATAGTCAGTATACCAAATTAGTATTGACAATAACTTGTATAAAATGACAAATTTTGTTTATATAATATGCTTATTATTTATTAAGATTGTTATTATTTATATTATTATTATTTTTTTATTATTTACAATTATTAGTTTTACTACTTCTACTATTATTATTATTATTATTATTAATCATAATTATTATTATTGTTATTTTTGTTATTATTATTATGTGTATTTTAATTATTACTAAGACAATAACATGTATGTAAAAGCTAGGCGTGTACTATGCTATACCTTAAGTGCATTTTGGTTATTTGACAAATAATTAAGTTTTATAACATGTATCTTATACTTAATTAATAAGTAAGATTATTGTTTTTTTATTAATAATAATATTATTATTGTTGTTGATATTATTATTATCATGTCTATATTTAATTCTAAGATAATAAAATGTATATAAAGGGCTTATGTGATATAATGGCTCTGAATAACATCGTGACAGTTTAGGTGAAAAAAGTATGATTGCCTTACCAATAGTTGAAACTCGTGGAAAGATGTTTCAACTTATATTCCTACTAAATTAATTTCCATTACTTTGTAAATTTTGGGCTTTAAAAGATATTTGAAAAAAAAAAAAAAAAAACCGTTGGTATGCTTTTTAGCGTCTTATATTATATTTACAAATCCAATTTACATCAACCACAATGTGCTAGATAAAATAATAATAACGGAAATTAATTAAGGAAATTTCGATTCCCAATTTAAGAAACGAAAAGAAAAAAATAGTGTGAAATGCCATAAACTGTTACAATTGACCTTGACTTGCACCTAAAAACACAGACAACATCTTGTGCCTGAGTTGGTTTAATTGATTTAACTAATCTTTCAGACGTAACTACTAATTAAGTTGCCATAAACTATTATAGTTGATCTGGAGTTTAATTAAAGACAAACTCCACATTTTTTCCTTAAGCTGGCTTCATCTCATGAACTAATTGGCAATCAAGTCTTAGAATTATGTTTAATTTACATGTTTCCTTTACTTGTTTCATTTATTTTCCGTGTTTGTCGTTTAGTTGAGTATTCACAACACATGTGACTAATGGATCTATTGCCTACATTATGTCGAAATCAATAATCGAGTCCAATTTAATAAAGTTATATTGGGATTTAGAAAAAAAAAAAAAAAAAAAAGGAAGTGGAGTGGGGTAGTGAGGTGACAATTGTAAAATTATCCAACTCCAAGATTATCCAAATCCTCAACCAAAAAAAAAAAAAAAAAGAAAGAAAAGAAAAAGTCCGAATCATTGCTACGAGAGACCCAAACCCATTTGTTTATAATTTTTTTTTCATCGTGATTTTTTCATGATACTAATTATACTACCATTTTAAGCTCATAAGGTGATTTGAAATCCTTGAGGACTTTTATTTATCTTTAACCAGCTAAGAGAAGAGATAGAAAAATATGACAATTACATAAACACTAATTAGATGGTACTGGTATACCATTAATTTTATGCTCAGAACATGGCTTGAAGTGGGATTTTCTTTAGGGTAAATTTCACTTAACCTCCTTAATATTTAATGAGAGAACACTTTACCTTTTAAAATATTATTTGTATCATCTTACCCTTTAACCTTTTTTAAAAAAAAATAATTAAAAATTTTAAAAAATTTAAATGAAATGACTATAAAACCAAGTTATAAAACAAAAAAAAAAAAAAAAAAAAAAAAAACATCATCATCTTCCTCATACCCATCTTCCTGCCAAATTCTACCACTTCATCATCACCGTCTCTACCACTCACCCACCACCTCCCACCTCCAACCTCCACAGCACCACCAATCACTGTCTTCTTCACACCTATTTTCCTGTCCAAACCAAGCATCCATAGCTATCTTCATTACTATCACCCGTAGGCTTTGGGTCTATGTTTCAATATTGAATTGATAAAGGCAATTCCAAGGGCCACCCCTACAAGTCTTGTCGTTTTTACATGTTTTTAATATGAATATGCTGCTGATTTGAATTGACAAAAGCCATTACAAATGCCGATTTGAATGCACAGAGATTTGAGCCCAAAAACAAAGAAGAAGAAAAGCCAATGCGTAGAGATGGAAGATATTGAAAGTTCTCATATTTACATATTTATAGCATACGATTTTTATTGAATGAATAATAATAGTATATATATAAAAATGTGTGTATCTATATATATAATAATCACTGGGTGTTGTGAAGGTGGGAAGTGGTCCGGTGGGTAGTGGTAGACACGGTGATGATCAGGTAAAAAGATAGGGATGCTTGGGTTTTTCTTTTTTTCTTTTTGGTGTGTGTATATCTTGTGTTTGGGTTTCTTTTGTCATTTTATCAAGGTTTGTTACCTTTTTTATTTATTTTTCTGTTGACTAAGGGTCAAAATAATAAGATGATACGAATAATATTTTAAAGGATAAAGTATTCTTTTGATTATACATTAAGAGGGTTAAGTGAAATTTACCCTTTTCTTTATGCATGGCTCAAGCTTTATTAAAATAGACAAATTTATTAATCCGTTATGGTGGTTGTCCTGTATATTAAAAAGGTTAGGTATTAATTTTTTCGCTCGATCTTTACGTACATTACTATACTTGAAAGGTTTCGCTGTCTAGACTTGAATAGATTATTCAAGAGAGAAGACTTGCAATGTGAAATCTCAGTTAATGTTTAATAGTGCAAATGGTCTGTACTGGATTTAATAAGAAAATTATTACGAGCTCTAAGGGCTCTTTTATTAACACCGACTTGGTAAAAATTTAAGTAGCAATTGATATATTAAAATGAGATTGAGAATAGAATAATATTTTTAACTTTTTTTTTTATTCTCATTCTTGGTATGAAATAATGAACTTGAGAATCTCATTCTCGTATACATTGGATTAAGCCATTCTCATGTATTTGGGATTAACCCTTAGAACATACTAAATATGTCATTGTCATTTCTAAGTTCATTCTATTCTCAATTTCATTCCATTATGTCATTGTCATTTCTAAGTTCATTCTATTCTCAATTTCATTCTATTCATTGACTCATTTCATTTATGTCCAAATCCATTCCAGTGTATCACGCTACTTAGTGATAAGTTTAAGGACATGCATACATGGACACAACCCATGTTTTTTTGAGTGCAATATCGCAATTTGGTAACAACTTAGGTGGTCCTTGGTATCCTGGAATTAATTTGCTTAAGAATGAAAAGAATTAATACATGGAATGAACTTGGCAAAGAATATATCATACTTTTTTTTTGGCGAAAGAGGGGGATTTTCCTCCGCGATTTTATTAATCAATGAAAGAAAAATACAAAAGTGAAGGGGGACAAATAGCCAAAACCTTCATGGGAGGATGAGGGACTTACCTGCCCCATCATCCAAATCTAGTCTAGAGGAGGCACATGTCATCTTACAAAAGAGAACCTAACGGAGCTTAAAAGGGTTGTTGTTTGAAAAGTTGTGATACTATCCAACTAACAACTTAAAAAAGTGCAAAACACAAAGAGCAACAAGAATAAAGGGGAGACATAATTTGCCTCCCTTAATACAAGCTTTAAAGGAACCCAAGAGAAATGAATGTATTGATTTTTAAAACTATGTTGATAATTCGATAATTCTATTAATGAATATAGGAATGAATGTATTAATTTTTAAAACTATGTTTGGTAGTCAGTATATATTTTTTTTTTTTGGTAAAACGAGAGGTTCTTCTCTCTGGATGTTTTATTAATAACATTTGGTAATCAATATATCAGAGTAGTATTGATGCTGATAACATTTATATGCTAGGCAAAAAGAATTGACTAAATTGTTAAGCTTCTTTTTTGAATTGTTGTTCTAATACAATCAAGCATAACATGGGCCTAAACCTATACAATTGTAATAGATAATAACTTGGATATGTCTTTGTGCAAACACTATTATTTAGGACATCATATGTTTGTTTATAATTAATCATTAAAAGTTAAATAATCTATACACTTCTCTATTACTATATTGTTTTTGTGTAATCAGTTTCCTCTATGACCAACTTTAATTTTGGATTTTCTGATTGCAGTATGACTAATTCTCCAAAATGTGTCTGCCTTTATATGCCATGTGAAATTTGATGAAGACAACTTAGCCCGCTACAGGTCCAGAGAAAATCATGCTACAAGTGTTACACATACACTTGCACTTCGTGATTGATTCCAATTTCAAGTTTGATCAATTAGATACTTAATTTGACGAATAGATCTACTTTCAAATTAAGTATGAATATTAATCATGATAGTATCAACATTAGTAATTTCTTAAAAACAAGACTTTTACCTTGTCATTAATTTTTACATACTTCGCACCTTGTGTAAAGTTGGAGCGAAAATCCCCTCGTATCATTATGGGCGAAATTTAATAATTTTAAATTATTGTTCAACTTATTTTATCATAACTATATAAAAAATTCACAAGCATTGAATTTTACATGATATAATAAGCAGATCTATTCCTCAAAAGTTGTATGTCTTTGATTAAGTCTTCTTATATTCTTCTCTTTGTTCAAAAGTTTGACGAGCGTGAATCATACTTTATGTTAAAATAGACTTATTTTTTGACTTAAGGGACTGTTGTGCTTAGTTTTAGAAACTACAGGAGAATACCGTGCACTTTTAAAACCACATGGGATTATTGTGCTTATTTTCTGAAATCACAAGGGAGTATCATGCACTTTTAAAACTACAAGGAGGTATTTTACAACTTTATAAAAACATAGGGGAGGCCTGTGCACTTCACCCTAGTCATTATGCCAGAGGTGAGATCACAGATGTAGGTTAGTCGGAGATGACCAATCCACGTTAATATGGTATGTTTCTACTATTTTTCATGTGTGCGTGCACGCGCATCTTGTGCATAATTTCAACAGTGTGTACCCAAATCTTCAAACATCAATGGAAACATCAAGGGACTGAAGGTTTTAATGTGGTAGTGTCTAATTTTGGTGAATATTTCGTAGGCTGACTGATGTAGAAATATTTCTCAAGTTACAAAAAAAAAAAAAATGGAAACATCATAACGAATTTTAAAAGCTTTTCTAACGGCAGATTATTTAGATAACCAACAACAATGAAAATGAAAAGATTGCGTTAAGTGAAGTAGCTTGAGATAAATACAATAATCAAGGAATATACAGAAGTTAAAACAGCCAAATCTGCAAGAAAACAATGGTTTCATGTATCCAACTATAATTCACACTTTATACCAGATCATCACACCCACAATACAACTTAACCTTCAAAATTAAACGCCACGGATCACAAATTTACACTAGAAATCAGAACTGTTCCTGCGAAAAGTAACTACTTATGTACTCAGATTTACGTTCAATAATTCTAGGGACTTTCACTTACACGCTGGTCCCTGGATGATTAAGCTGACAAGCCACGATTAAGTCTTAAATGCAACATAGGCTCTGTATTTGACAAGTAAAAACATTCAAATTAAAAAAAGATACTCCACATTGCACAAACTCATGCTAAAAGCCACACGAAATTCAAATGATTAAGAGAAATTTAACTCGCCTTCGAGCCTGGTCTTGCTGCCGGGCCAATCCATTTCGCCACCAGATCCACCGCTGCTTCCTCTATCGTTTGCTCGCTGTACCACTCCATTCCACACATAAACACATTAGATTTTGCTTCTTCACTAAATGCAACTAACAAAGCACTAACAAGACAATAAAAAGAAGAAAAAATAATTATACCTTATGCAAGAGCTGTGGCCTCCACTGTGCTCGGGCTTTGATAGTTTGCTTGTATTTCTTCTAGTGTAAGAGTTGTGGACAAGATTGTAGATGCATTGTACACTTTCTTATCAAGCTCAATACACTCCAGGGATGACGCCTTCTGCAAGAGGCGATGCGGCAGAGCTTTAAGCATTGGGCAGGCTTGTATTATCAGCTCACGGAGATGTGGCATTAATGAGGGCACAGTATCATCTTCTTCAGGATTTATGTCTTCCCACTTCTCCCATTCATCGCAATCCAAGAATTGTAACTTCGTCAACTTTGGAAATCCCATTGCTGGCGTCTGGCGACGCTGATGATTCTGTTGTCCCCAAGAATGCAATACCCACAAATTTTAATCCCTCTATTTGAAGTGTCTCGAGAGAGGGTAGTATTCCTAAAGGAGGCAGAGATGTCAATCCGAACCACCTTTTGAGAGTCAGGTCTCTGAGATTATTGAGCGATGACATCCATGTAGGGAGTTGGCTTCCTCTAAAAGACTTTACCTTTAATCTTGGCAAGTTTGGAGGTGGTTCGAGAGCTTCTATTACATCTTCTTTCACCCTCACCGAATCATGAAACTTGAATATCAATGTTGTGAGGTGCTGCTTAGATTTGAGATCTGCATTCTTTGCATCTGATGCGTCATCCAAATTATCCATCACGGCAATTTCTAGTGATCCTCGAAGTTGATTAAGATTTTTCAAATATCCAAATTTGCATTCTCTTTGAACTGAGAAGTAGGATAATGTTTGTAAACATGTCAGCTTCCCAATTCCCACAGGAAATTTCATATTTCTTACACTATGAATGAGGTGTCTCAACTTCATCAATTTCTCAATCCCCGGTGGAAGTTCTTGAAGACGATTACAATTTTGCAGGTCCAACGTTTGCAAATTGTACAAGTCATAAATAGTTGTGGGCAACTCCTCAAGATCATTATTGCTCAAGCTCAAGTACCTCAAGCGAATTAAATTTCCTATTTCCTGTGGAAGTTCTCTCAAGCCACACTGATCAAGCTTTAATACTCTTACAAGTTTTAAGCTATTCAGCAGATGGGAAGTGAACTCCAATTTCACGTACCTCGCAAAAAAGCTACGAGGTTGTCCCATATTGCAATTGGGAAGAGTAACAGTAGCACGGCCTTCTTCACTACTTAAGCAAGTTAGATGGCGTACATTTTGACAAAATATCTCCTTCATTTCCCCTTCGATTATTAAACAATCCCTTTTTGTGAGAAATTGTGCAAAATCATGCACTATATCATGCATTTTACATGTCACTATGGTCTCCTTAAAATCATCTTTTTCAAAGTCTTGCAAAAAAAGAACGCATTGCTAAATTCACAAAGTACTCCTCTCCTTTATCTTCCATCTCATCCTCACTTCCACTAGGGTTGAGATAACCTTGTGCCATCCAAACTCTAATCAGGTCATCAACTTTTATCACTGTATCTTTTGGAAAGACGGCGCAATATGAGAAGTGGTGTCTTACTGAAGAGGGCAAATCATTGTAACTTAGATATAAATGAGGAAAAAGCTTAACTTCTGCTATTTCCAGTTCCCACATATTACTATCCCTAACGTTCTGCCACTCATCAACAGTGTTTTTGAAGCGCAAGAGACGACCTATAGATTTTATAGCCAAAAGCAATCCCTTACATTTTTTTACTATTTCCCTGCCTATATTTTCTAATCTCTCACATTCGATCTCAATTCAATCAGTAAAAGCTACTTGATGAAACAAAGACCAACTTTCGGAATCAAATAATACACCCAAGTGAACCATGGAAGTAGCACCTGCAACTCTTTCCACCCTTTCGTTCCTTGTTGTCAGTAAGATTTTACTTCCAGGTGCACCATGTGTAGAGATGTTTATAGTGATTTCCACTTTGTTTGATCCTCTGTCCATACATCATCAAGAACAAGAAGGAATGTTTTCCCAAAAGTAATTTTGCTTATTCTTTGTAGTAGCGAGTCGAGCTGATTCAAATTTGGTGAAGTTGACTCTAGAGATTCTACAATTTCTTTAGCGACCGTAATCTCATCAAAAGGGTCTGAAACACAAACCTATCCTATTTTCTCAAAATGACACTTCACTTGATCATTGTTATATGCTAATTGTGCAAGTGTTGTCTTACCTACTCCCCCTGCCCCTATTATGGCTACAACTTGGGTGTCATCTTTCTTTTCTTGACAACTCTCAGACAACAACTGGCTTGAGAGAGTATTCTGATCAGAAACTAGACCAAATACCTCGGATTCATCAATGAAGGATGTTGTTTGGACTCGTTTCCATTCTTGTGAATTAGAAGCAACCCCACTACTAATGATAAAACTAAATTGATTCTTTTGTTTCTCAATCAAATCCAATTTTCCAATTAGTTCCTTTATTTTCAAAGCAATATCACGACGCACAACTACTTGCTTGAAACAAAAACAAATGGAAAAGAAGGAACGTACCCGTACCCATTTCTTATGATTGGAAGTTGAAGCATTATCAGTAGTACTGGTTCCTTCAATTTCTTGTTTAAGAATTATGGAATTCCATTCATCTAACACGTCGTCGATTTCGTAGGATCTTATACATCTTCAAGATCCTCCAGCCAAGCTTTGACAATTTTCTCCTTAATCTTTCTTTGTTCCGCATCATCTAGCACGGCCTGAATCTTTTTCAACGTACTGGAAAGATTGCAGACTTCTCTTTCAATGCCCGTCAGTAGATCAACTTGCTCTTTAGCCTGCTTGTATATGAGATCAGCTCATTTCTCCACCTCAACAGAAACAATTGCGTCCGCCATGCAGGCTTGTCAAGTTGTGTGCTCTAATATAGAAATATGGTTGTATTTTTTTTTCTTTTTCTTTTGCTAGGAAGATAGAGGTTGTGTTGTTTTGTGCTCAAAGCCCTACAAATATCACCTCTTTTTATACTAGATATAGTTACGTTCTTTGCTTTTCCTTCAGGCTTTGGTATATTTAACCATCCAAGGACATGCATATGGGTGTATGTGTGGTACAATTAGTTCTTCTTTTGGTTGGCCTGTTTCCTTTAAAGCTTTGCCAGTTACGATTAGTGAAGACGCAAAGAATAATATGATACATGTCGGTGAACTAAGAAGCAAAGAATAATATGATACAGATTGCAATCACTTGTGCAGGAAGTTGGATGTAATTGTTTTGCGGTTTGGGTGAATGTCATTAATAAACTTTATTGTGATTTGTTGAAAGTACAAAATACCTTTTTGTATTTATAAAACTGTCTCATAATTCTGTAATTTTTTAAACTAAACTAAATATCACCTTAGAAGTACTATATATGGTCTGTTTAGCTAGTAGAAGTAGCCGTTGTTTCAAAAATCACAAGCTAATTTCCATCTGGAATAATGATTATTATGCTGCAATTTTGCTTGATTGCTTTCACAAAATTACCATTCGATTCCTACAATTTCAGATTTCCTGCAATTGAGATTATATTTCGGTCTATTTCTGATTTATTTGGTTTTTCATATTTCATATTAATTCATACTTGACCAGAACCATTGAATGTATATAGTTCTTTCACTTAAGGCTCAAGACTGAATACTGTTGAAGGTTTTGCTCTGAAGCTATTCACAAATTCGTCATAGCCAACATATATAGACGTTCTTTGCTTTTCCTCTTAACCCTTGACGTAGTAAAAAGCATCAAAGCTAAAGGAAGATAACAATATTACATTATCAGAAGTAACTTAAAGCATCCGACAAGGTATAATTACTTTCTCTTTTTGATGTCTTGTTTTCCTTAAAGCTTTGCTCTTTACATCTAGTGAAGAAGCAAAGAATGATTCGAGGCTTCGCAGACCCTCAACGACATATCCATGGATTTCCAGTTTCACACGTATCACCAGCAAAGGTTTTTGTCAACAATAAGGTTTAGGGTTTGGTTTTTTGAAAGGGTTATCAATTGATAACACGTAACATGGTTTGGTAATATGTTTTAAAAAAATTGACACCCGAGTCTGATTATTAATTTGTTATAAATAAATGAATATACACGTAAAGTACATAACATAATGTTCAATATACAAAGATAATAACAATAATAATAATTTAATGTATTTTTTGCCCAAAAAATAAACCATATACAAATTTATCCTAATTTGATGCTATTATCTTGTTGTATATAAGCGTATTGATTCTAGTTCATTTTATTATTCTAATATTTTTTAACATTAAACTGTTTTCTAATTTAATTGCTTTTTTTAAACAAATTTATTTTTGTAGGATATTTTTTCTTTTAAAGTGATCTTTTGAATTGTTTTTCATTATTGAGATTGGGTTCAAGTACCCGCGAGTTTTAAATGTTCATCGAACTCAATTTTGGTTAGAAGATTTAAAACCCAATGAGTCGGGTTTGAATTTAGCAAAAAATAGTATAATCAGATTCGAATTTACAATTCTAGACTTTGACGGAATCTGACGTGTTGGCATTTCTAGAAACTTCGAATGTTGCAAGAAGATTTGCTATCCATAATTTGATGGTTAAAAGGCCTATTTCTACAACAGACTTATATTGACAAAAAAAAAAAAAAAAACAGACTTATTGATAGAGCCAGCAATTGGGCTCATGATATGTTTTTAGTTAGCATATCGATAACTTGATGGTTAAAAGGCCTATTTCTACAACAGACTTATTGATAGAGCCTATCTATTGGGCTCATGATATGGTTTCAGTTAGCCTAATGTGTCTCGAGCAAGCCCAAAAACGCTTGATATTATTAGGCTGTATATACACACCCGAAAGCCGAATGTCTACGCACTCAGATCCATAATCAATCAATCCACCATATTAACCACCCGTTTAAGCCTATTGATATGGACATAAAATAGTGAAAGTATGCAATTATCAAAATACCCAAAAAAAAAAAAGAACATCCATCATCAAGACATTTGTCACAAAAATATAACACAAGGACGGGTGGAGACCACCAAAAAAAATTCTCAAGCATTACTATAAATAGCACAAGAAAAATTACTAAAAAATAACTAATTCATTTCACTGCTAAATTTGTCATTACTTGTTAGGTTAACATTCGAACCAACTAACTAATTCTCTCGCTCGAAAAAAAACGCGAAAAATAACCCTTGTCATCTCTTTTCTTTACTTGTGCAAGACCTCAGTTCGGACAAAAATTAAATAAGTCTTCAGCTCAGCTCGGCAAATTGCATATCCAACACCTATGAAAAAATGTTTCTACAGCCGAAGGTCATTTGAGATTTAATTTACCATCTTTTTATTTCAATAATCAAAACTAGCAATGGCACAGGATGTGTCTCCATATTTGATTTAACCCCACCCGAGCGTTTGTCATCCCTACTTTATGTTTACTACTTATAGTCAGTAGCAGTTTAGAATAACAAAATGTGAAAATGAATGATGAACCTCAAAGCCACGCTTTTGTAGAATTTAATTCATCTAAGGCATTATTGAGAGGTCTTTTGTTTATTTTTTATTTTTTTATAGCAGAAGCAAAGTTGTTATATTTAACTTATCATTCTAGAGAAAATGTCTCTCTATTTGTCTTTCTATATGAAAAAATTGCAACTGCCCAGGCAACTCATTCAACACATTTAATTCGTGAAAGATTAAAACTCATAATTAACGAGTCAATTAACATGTTAATTAATTTCACGGTACATTTATGCCTCGGAGAAACTTGTTAACAGTCTTCAATGGTCTGTTTGAAGAGGCTGTTCTCCGAAGAGGCACTGCAATCAGCGCATCGATTACTGATAAGACTTTGACAAAGAGTGATAGAGGTGTTCTTCTTTTTGTAAGACTTTTCTTGATAGTAATTATTTGAGTACAAGTCAAAGTTCCAATCAGAGGACCATGTTACCATGTTACCTAAAGATGAAAAATAGTTTGGCTAAGACGGTCCCATCGAATTAGGTTATGAAAAGAATCATGAGAATGCTTCAAGTCAAGATTTTGTGTCTCTGTAACAGAAAATTCTTTGTCAGTTTATTATCAGTTTCTCATATATTTAATAGAATTTACACATATAAAATTTATCGTTATACAAAAAATTGATATCAATTCGTGTTAATTAAATAGTTTCTACTCAGTAACTTCTCACAGCCATACAAATGTGTGTCTGTGAAAGAGAGAAAGTGGTAAATAGCTAATAAGTTGGATACAGAGAAAGGTACTTTACTTTTCTTCACCCACTTGTGGACATCATCATGTTGTACTGGAAATATTGACCTCTATTTGAATCTCAGAAAAAAGGTCTATGTAAATGTATATCACAAATTATAAAGAATGATGGAGAGTTCAAAGCAGTTTTGCCTTAAATTTAGAAGCATGAGTAATAGAAAATAGTGCATCTAACAGATCTGAGATGATAATTGCAGGCCTGTCCAATTACTATCATGTCAATAAATTGAACTTGTTCAATTTATTTAAAATTTTAATCCTATATTGATAATAGTAAGAAATCTAAATTATTATATACTGGACACATATTTTTTATAAAATTAATATGAGACAAAATATTAAATCAAAAAAAAATATATATATATATATATCGTTTTACATGAAATTTTCAATGCTTTCTTTTTATTTTTTCAGGGTCAATATCTATTACGAGGCAATGAGTGACTCTTAGTCAAACGTGCCCCGGACAAAAATTACAAATAAAGGCTCAGTTTGTTTGGCGTAAAATAACTTGTTTGTAAAAAATATTTTCCGTGAAAAATATTTTCTTGAAAAATAAAATATTTTACTGGGCTCTGTTTATTTGCCGTAAAATAACTTGTTAGAGGAAAATATTTTTCTAGAAAATAGAATAATGAAAAATATTTTTTGGTATTTAGATATAACGTGAGTACCATAAAATATTTTTTTCTTCCAAAGGAAATGACAACATTTTCAGAATTTTGTACTAATCGCAATAGTTGATTGAAAAATATTTTATAATTGATTAATTTTTTAGTGTTATCAAACACCATAAAATTAAAAAAAAACAATTGTAATTATTGATCAAAAAATATTTTATAATTAATTAATTTTTCAATATTATCAAATATCAGTAAAATCTATAAACGTAGCCAAAGTATAACATATGAAGCACCCTCGGGTTAGTGGTTGTGTAGGACAGGGTGAATCAAGGACGAGGAATCAATAATTTCTGCAAAGTACTGCAAAGGGAGTGAAAAGAAAACAATTGCATTATAATTGTTAGGCCATTGAGCATGGTTGTGTGTAGTCCACATCAGGGAAAAATTGGCACTGAGAATCCATTAATGACCACAAAGCTACCAGCCAAGTCAAATCCCAATCTGACTTTTTTGCTTATCCCATTCGAATTGTTTCTTGCATGAAGAAAGCAAGGGATTGAAAATTGCAGTAAAAGTAAACAATGCACAAGAAAAAATAAAAAATAAAAGAAATTAAGGATGAAAGCAAGTACATTGGGAATTAAATTCTCTCACCCTCTTTCACACGCACACACTCACTACACAACAGATACAGTCGCTGACTAATTAATGTTTCTTTTAGTACCAGAAAAGTTATTCCCAGATCGAAAAAAAAGCTGATTCCCCCAAGGGTGAGAGTTTTTTTTCCCAACACCTCATAAATGGCATGAGCCCATTGATGTAAAGCTTGTTTACATCTCGAATTTGAATTAACCCTAATGCTAACAAGTTCATTGAATTATACCATATTAAGAATTACAGAATTTTATTCTAAAACTAATAAATTTTCAAATGAGTAACTTTGGATCTTGAAAACTGGTCTTAAGAGTCTATGATAATTTCAAATCAAAAGTGTTATATCTTCCAACAAACTATGTCTCTTTAAGACGGAATTATGTGTCTTGGTGTGGCCGAAGGGCTTCCACACAAAGGAAGAGGAGGAAGGGGGGTGGGGTAGAGAAGTCTCCAATAATACAGTGGATATAGTGCACTACATGAGAGCAGTCACGAGGAAACTCTCTTTCTCAGATCTGCAAGAATATATATTCTCTATCTTCAGTACAACAACGTATAAAACAAACGAAACTGAGGCCTGAAGTAACATTTATCATGCCCATACTAAGTAAATTGAAATCGATGGTTCGTATCAGACTCTGAAGAATATATACTGTACGTATCCCTACATTTAATGTACCTGCATACTTTATGCAATCTATTTATATTAGATGAACAACATTACACAAAACAAATAAGAAATAAATAAATAGCTTTCTGATATATTAATTAGTAGCTCAAAGTATTCTTTACATCTCTACATCACAGAACACTAGTTTACATTAAGTTTGAGATCTTCATGTGCTCAGATGAATCAAGAGGCACTCAACCTTGCACCAGGTCAATGATTGCTGATGAGGGTTGCCAGTCTAAGTCTAATTCAAATAGCTCAGGAGGGATAGACAAGGAAGGAGAAGGTGATTTGAACAGGGACGAAGAAAAATACTACACAAATTCTATACTGGAGCTTTCCGATATAGGATTTGTAACAAAACGAAACACAAACATAAAAGAAACGTCAATGGGTCTTACAAGGTCAAGAAAAGGTCTTACAAGGTCAAGAAGACTTGACTTGAAAGACAAATAAAAGGCAACAAGTCAAAAAAAAAATTTTAAAAATAACAAAAAAAATATTAGAGAAGCTCAGGTAGGATAGCACCCAATTAAGGTGAAGAAGGCACCACTATTGTGGAACTTTTGATGCCTAGTTGAAAACTCTCAGTGGCAATTTCATCAGCAAACACTTCCTCTTGGTCATGTTTTCCAAATCTTACAAGGCTTCTGCATGGTGTTGATGTAATTGATCGATCCATATATGTAGATTCCTTCAACGCAACCTGCATGCAAAAGTTCAGTTGTAACATAAACATGAAGAGAAATAAAACTTTTACTAAGCAACTTCAAAAAAGTGGAAAAACTTTAGTGCTCCACTGGACATCAATTTTGTGGCAGCAAAATTTTGTCAATAAGTGTTTGATTACCTCTCTAGAAGTGACAAGATTTGACCATCTGTTAGGAATTATTAAGCTGAAAGTCTGTCATATGTTAAGTAATATGAAAATTCTTCAAATCACTCGAATTGATCATTAGTTTAGAACATTAATACAAAAGACTATCCTCAATTTAGACTAGCTGAAAAAATTTCCATGCTTAACATTGTACACATGTGAAAAGTAGTCAGCAAAAGGCAATGAAAACTTTATTGGACCAAGAATTTTAGCAAAAGCTTACCATCTTGTGGAATTCGCAGTCTTGCCTCTCCCATGAAGAGCGCGCACACATGTGAGTTTGATTGTGTGTGTTTTTGTGTGTGTCTGTGTGCTTGAGGAGGGAAATGCGAGAATAGAATGAAGAGAATGGGAAAAGTGAGAGATAACGTGGGCTTATATGGACAGATTTTGTGGACAGCCAGTGGGCTGTACTGATGGACCTGACAGTGACAGGTCCAAGGCCCAGAAAGAATGTGAAAAAATCAACTCCTCTTTTCGACGTCAGCAAGAGGCGGCCCTCCCCCCTGCCCCTTCCGTTCCGGGCAGAAAATATACGGTCAGTTAAATAAGACAAAAGCCGATAATGGTCCGAGAATCAATTCTCTCTACAAGTAAATAGTTGCTGGGACTATAGGTATCTATTATTGGTGAGACTTGGTCACTTTTTTTTCCACAATTTGTTAATAGGGAGAATTTATTGCGTAGCCCCCAATGGTCCAATGGATCATCGAAACTCCTCCTCCTCTTTTTTTTTTTTTTCTCAAAAGGAGGTAAATAACTTAGAGAAAATGCTAAACTACTCGAGGAGATATTTCGCCCCTCATATTATTCTCGATCAAATAACGTAATGCTCTCGAATGATTGACAATCCGTGAGACTCCAAGAGGTCGATGTGTTCCGAGATTAGCTAGAAAATCCGTACACCTATTTGCTTCACGAAATATATGACACAACTGGAAGCCATTGTGGCATGCAAGAATTCGCTTACAATCTTCAACAATGGGGCGCAAAGGGCTAAACAAGAAATAATTGTCTTTCATCAAATTGCAAACCATGACAGAGTCAGTCTCAATTATAAGGTCATTAATCTGTAATTCATCTGTCATTCTAAGTCCTTTCCAAAGCACCATAATTTCAACTTTACAACTCGATGTCGCCCCCCAAATTGACAGCAAAACCACTGACCCATTCGCCTTCTATATTCCTTATAATTCCACCAGCACCCCCAATCCTAGGATCACCCTTTGCGCAGCCATCAACAGTAAGTTTATAACCCCGAACTGGCTTCTTCCATCCAACGTCAACAATATGCCTTTGATGAGATCTATATGCTCCATGAGCAACCCAAGCATCAGTTGTGTCTTTCGCAAGGTTGAAGATAGAAGTTATCAAGTCATTGCTGGAAGATAAATTTTTATTTCCAAAAATGAAATCATTTCGCCACTTCCAAATAGACCACAAAGTCACAGCAAAGATGATATTCCAGCTCAGTCAACTCCTCCTCCTCTTTCTAGGTAATTTTTTTGTAAATTTAAATGTTTAAATTTACACTAACCATCAAGAACGGATTCAAAACTTATCTTCAGTAAGGACTAAAATCACTCAATTTAATACTTATATATAGTTAATTTTTCTCAGTGGGAACTAAACTGATCTTTTAACTTAAAAATACACACATTTTAAAACAAAATTTGAATTGAATGGGTGTTACAGTCCCCACACTTCTAAGAGTGGCTCGACCCCTGCTTGCCACACTTCTTCCAATCAATGGTAGAACCATGTTATGGTGAGAATGTGGCTGTGCGCACACTGAATTTGTAAAAATAAAAAATTAAAAAAAAAACATTTTTATGGAAAAAACTTATTATATTATTGAACCCCTTAGATTATGAGTGGTCCGCTAATTATATGTGTGCACCTCTGACTATCGGTTCCTGGCTCCACCAATGCTTCTAGTGTAGCATACAATTTTGTTATGTCCTTTTTGACGAATATGGATATCTTTAAATACAATCTTGTAATTAATATTAATGAGGTAAATACAAAAACAATCTTGTAATTATATTAATGAGGTAAATATATATTTTATATAATAACCAAAGAAAAGCTTGGTTTGCATATTGCTTCAAATTCTAGACATTATAAATACGTAGGCATCATAAAAAATTCTAGGCTGCTTGGGATCAGTGTGCATACAGTAATAACCTGGTTATAATTTAGGGTAAATAGTGCATTACTCCCCTATGTTTTAAAAATTAGTTGGTTACCCTCCTGTGTTTTGTTAAAAGTGCACAATACCCCCCTGTGTTTTAAAATTAGCTGATAACCCCCCTGTGATTTGCTAAAAGTAGCTGATTACTCCTTTGTGCTTTATAAAAGTAACTGATTACCCCCCTTATATTTTTTAACAAAAGCGCTAATTTTTAAAAAGTACAGGGGGTAATTAGCTACTTTTATAAAACACAGGGGAGTAATTAGCTAATTTTTAAAACACAATGGGGTGATCAGCTACTTTTAGCAAATCACAAGGGGTAATCAGCTAATTTCTAAAATACAAGAAGGTATTGTACATTTTTAGCAAAACACAGGGAGTAATATGCTATTTATCCTATAATTTAAGACGCTTAAGTTTACGAGTAAAGATGCATGCTCATAAAGAATTTGATCTTCCTAATGTTTTACTAACATCTCTGAATAGCAAGCCAACTCCAAACATATTCAAGATTTTGCTGCTAAATAGTTGAGCTAAATGACATCAAGGGAAAATGTTTGGGTTCAGCCGCTCTTGTTTAGTAAGATTTTCATTCCATTAACATGAAACTTTGGCCATGTCATATACAAAAGAGTCAAAAGGAAAACAAAACCAAAAAAGTTTTTGAAACCTAATTTATAAGCTCATTTAGGTTCCATATTATAAATGTCTCTTTTGTATATGTTGTTTCTAATTTTTAACATTTTGTATCAAACTTCATTTGTAATTTTCTTCATGACTTAATCTTCGGTTGCATAGCATATTTGTGGGAGTCAATAAGTTTGATCAGTTAGAAAGAGGTGGAAGAGCTAAAAGCCATGAAGTTTATAAACTGGGCCACAACATTGGTATGATTAATATAATTATCCCTTGAATAAATCAAACAGAAACATTTAGGTCTTAGAAAGACAAGTTGGAAGAGAAATTGAGACAAGAATAATATCTAGGTAACTGCATTTCACCTCAAAGTACATAAAATGAACCAATAAATGTTGGTGTCTTGTGTCCTATATTTATTATATACAAACATAAAGACGTCGGAAATGGAAATGCATGGGCACGAGGGGAAGGAAAATTAATTTACCAACACGATCCTCTAAGATACGGTCAAACTAGAAGAAATTCATAATTTCACTTTGGAAAAGTTCATTAATAAAATTGTTTAATTGACTTCAAATGACTTCTATAGATTAATTTTTGACAATACTTACCTAGGCGAAAATCATGACTGATCTCAGTCAGTTATTTATTTTGCCACCTCATTCAGAAAAAAGAAGAAGGATTTCACTTCTTTATTTTTTATTTTTTTTCACTTTTCGCGTAGGCTTTTGGTATACAACGATAAGATTCAAACCCAATCCCAAGAAGTTAATTTAGTGGTTGAGCTTAAAGCATGACGAGAGACTTGCTCATGTTTTGAGTTTGAATCAGTTAGAAAACTAATTTCTTTGGAATCACTCTGACAAAGTTTGTGTCTAGCTAATTTAAATCATACCTCATTTGAGCATGATCATATATTTCGATATTTGACAACCCTAATAAGAATTCAAAAAACTTCTCAAAAGTTTTTCCCTCATCCAAAAGATAAATAATTAAGATTCGAATGCATAACCCTCCCAACCTTGTAGCCGGCAAACAAATTAACGACTTATGAAAGATCTTGATTATGCTTTATCAACTTATACTATACGATGTTATCTGTTCATGTATGTTTTGTTTTCTGTAGGCCTTGTCAAAATATTCATTAAAGATTTAGTTGAGTACAAATCTGAGCATGAAATGTAAAACCGGATTTTCATATATGGACGATTTTGCGCAACAGGTTAATTAATTCATTGTCGTTCATTTATGTCGAGCTCTTAAATTTTTAAGAAAATGTTGTCCCATGCAAATTTCAAACTTGGGATATATCCGGCATAGAAGAAATAGACAAAACTCGAATGTTTATTTTGTGCTGATGAAGAAACCGAAGCAAAAAATGCCACCCATCTCAGATGATCAAACCTTTTCTGTTTGGCTGTACATCTTCAAAGATCCATTGGCCTGCTCAATTCTCAACACCAAATTCCTAAATACATAGTTAATTCAGCCAGAGGAATATTATTGAACTTTCTCTAGTAGCTTAATAACTTATTCTAATAGATGGAGTCGGCAAGATGTACATACAGATGATCCTTCGAGCCCAGAACTCAGCAATTATGACTACTAATATAAGTATATATATGAACGTTAAATGGATTTAGGCCTAGTTGAAACGGGTGCGTGTAGCAACGCTTGTCCAACTGTCATATAATTGCTTCCTTTTGAAAATTCATGTTGTTACCTTAGTCTTATTATATTTATCCATGTGCGATTCATCTTATTTCGAAGGTTCACTCATCTCAATATTAGTTCACCCTATTAAAAAAAGTTACTTCTTTTAACCAAGTTACACATGAGTGAGAATTAGAATATATCACACTCACATGAAAAAATAATAAACTCCACAACTACCTTATAAAATTTTGAATTATTTACCTAACACTAATTAATTTTAGGATATAATTTAAAATTTTTAGTATGATATTAGAGCCTTGGTTCCCAAGAGGTCATAGGTTCAATTTAGTCAGCTACCACCCATTTAGGAAAAACTGTATCAGATGGTAATTTAATACTACCAAGTCTAACCTATCCAACATAGGATGCGGATCACTAGATTTAGCTGAAGAAGTGTTTCCTCATCCTTTAGAATCAGTTGCTAGACGATAGTCTTCTGAAAATGGAGATATCATAATTGATTCCTCTATGGAATGTCATTCCTAGCAGAAAGTATCAGTAATATCGTGACCAGTCTCCATCATATTAATGAAACATTTAATTTGGATTTTGCTAAGATGCAATTTTTACTTAGTTGTGCATGCACCTAGATCTCTATCTTAACATTGAATCATCAAGTCTTTAGGCATGAATGTGACCCTTGACTTGTCATTTACTTGCCAGAATGATGCACTTTGCTGATATTTGAAACTTGAAAGTATGCATTCAATTGAAAATTCAATTGTATAGCTAACCAAATCATATTGCCTTTCATGCATTCAGAATGGAGTGTTCTGGTATACCTACCTTGGATAACAGCCCCTTAGAGAGAAAAGTGAAACAAAACCTGCTAAGATTCTTGCAGGGAAAGAGCCACAAATTGAAAATTTGTTTGGTGGTCCACCTGCAGCTGCCCAATAAATTGTAAAATCATGTTCTTTTTTTAAAATTTTTTTAGGAAAAATCTCATCACAAGTCCCCATTGTTTCATTTTGTCTCAAACTAATCCCTATTGTTTATTTTGTCGTAAACTAGTCCCCAATATTTAAAAAAAAATCTCAAAATGATCCCAACATCCAATATTCTGTCATCTTTGACAGAAAATGCAGCAAAAGACTACATCACCCTCACTCTTTCGATAAAATGTCAACAATACCCCTGTGCTTTTTTGTCCACTTTTTCCTGCTAAACCCGCGTACACCAACCAAAATCCCTACCCATCATCTTCTTCAACATCGCATGCCCAAGCTGCTAAACCAGCGTACACCCACCAACACCACTACATCGCGTGCCATTATCGTCTCAAGCATCATCGTCTTCAACATTTCCACACCCGACGTCCGCCATGAATGCATCGTCTTCAAAATGAGTTCCTTTCATTAAAAAAAAAAAGAGTTGTTCATTTCACGTGGTGATAACTTTAGATAATTAGATGTTGTGTAATAAATGCATACGATTCGTTTCTAAGCAAAACAACTTGATCAATCAGTGACATGCCTTTTTCTCACATCTTGCTAACGAAAGTGACGTTTGTGATACTTGGTTTTGGACCCTTTTTGGTGGAAAGAAACAAACTTGGTCCAATAAAGGCAGTAATATGCATTCATGGCGGACGTCGGGTGTAGGAATGTTGAGGACGATGATGCTTGAGACGATAATGACACTCGATGTAGTGGTGTTGGTTGGTGTATGCTGGTTTAGCAGCTTGGGCATGCGATGTTGAAGAAGATGATGGGTAGGGGATTTTGGCTGGTGTACGCGGGTATAGCAGGAAAAAGTGGACAAAAAAGCTCAGGGGTATTGTTGACATTTTATCGAAAGAGTGAGGGTGATGTAGTCTTTTGCTGCATTTTCTGTCAAAAATGACAGAATATTGGATGTGGGAACTATTTTGAGACTTTTTTTCTAAATATTGGGGACTAGTTTAAGACAAAATAAACAATGAAGACTAGTTTAGGACAAAATAAAACAATGGGGACTTGTGCTGATGAGATTTTCCCTTTTATGGTGGATAACTCTACCTTAGGAAGCTATTCGAAATCTTACAAAGATTGTAAAATTTCGAGATACATAACTCCTTCAAAAGAGGCATAATTTAAGTTAATTAAGCATAAAGTTAAAGAAATTAATAATCCTAACTAATTTAAAGTGGAGACATAAGCAAATTTTATATTTGTACCCCAAACATTCTACCACTACACTAACATTGACCAGAAAATCAATTGTCAAAGGAGCCAATTGGGTAGTTTCCAAATCTCAGAGACCAAATAATTCTCTAACGTTCAAGGGTTTTCTAGGGAATAGCCCTTTAATATTCTAGTCTAAGTTACAGGCTTGAAAGAACCAACATAATTTTCCAAAAAATCAAATTACAACCGAATATTTTATGGCACCTTAAAAAAATGGATATATGGGACCTGCAATTTATGGGAGGTTTCTGTCCTAGAAACCACAAAGTCTGATGATTTGAACATTACCAAAATGTTAGGCTTCTGAAAAAGACAGGAAAAAAATTCACTTTTTCAGCATTTGCCTCGATTTTTAACTTTCGGAAAAATGTAGAATAAAATTTATTAGGATTTGGAAAGGTGGGAAGATTTTTTGTTTGGTCGAAAAAAAGAAAAGCCAAGTGGCACAAGCATTACCAGATGAAAGGAGAAAATATAGAAAAATAAAGAATTTCTCGTAATAAAATGTTATTAGGAGAAGTATTTTCTCTTGTTTTCAATTTTCATAGTCTTGAGAAACACTCGTAGATGAAAACTAGTAATTAAAAGTCAACTTTACCATCCCAATGCATTGTGTAATTGACTCTACCAATTAAATGAAGGAAAAATCGTTATTCTTTCGATTGTGATGCTCAAACTGTACCACTTACGTATGAACTTTTTAATATGAGAAAAATTAATTTTAATTTAAACTAATTGAAAAAAAATTTGTGACGCATATATATATATATATATATAACAGGCAGATTGACTGTGACCTCTCCTTGCAAAGAGTGCCAAGCTGATTTACATATACTAACTTGTCGACAGCCCAAGCCATACACATCCCATGAAAGGCAGCTTAAAATAGGGCAGCACTCAGAACTGAAGCATATTCACATGTTACAATCTAATTGTGTAAAGTTTGGCAAATGCCCCTAGATGAGTTTGAAGTCATTGACCTTATCAGAATGAGTGGTTGTTTTCATCCCAGAAATTCCTGAACAAGTAATGATTATGTACTGGCTCACAAAAATGATGAATTCAACCATATAATGCAAGTGGACCATACCCTATTTGTCTTCGATTCTTCATAACTCTCTGTTACCATAGATTCACTGTCAAAGTATAAGATATTACAAAACTTACGTGCAACAGATCAGGACCAGTCATTCAGAAATGTCTAACTACACTTTTTTTTTTTGTTACAAGGTGAAATACTCTGAGAGACTCCTTAGGGTCATATTAGGATTTAAATCCCATAATATATAATTGAAAGAAATATATATGACTGGAGTTAGTTAAATATAGCTATTGATTGATTTAAATTCAAGCCATGAAGAGGTCTGCAACCTATGTCCCAAGTGTTCTACTACTAAAATACTCAATTTAATAGTTATACAAAAATAATTTTGAATTAAAATATCTTAAAAAGAACACGTTGCCTCCGCCTATGCCTTAGGGTTTCCTGTATGTGCAATTCTGCTTGCACATATTTTTTTGTCGATTTAGTTTTAAACAACGTCTGAAACCACAAAAAAAAAACTAAATGATATTCGTGGTCACTTATTAATTGTTGGATATGTTAAAGATTCATAGGGTTCTTTTCTAAAATTAATTGGTATTAAGAAGATTAGCTTAAAATCTTATTCAGTACAATGGACTTGAAGTTGATGATTTTTTAATGTGTAAGAAATATATATTCCGACCCGATAAAAAATTAATCACATCATCTCCTGCATCTAGATTTGCTTCGATAATTAACACGTTTAGAAGACCATAGAAGGGCGAGCTGATGAATTCCATAATGATTTATAACTGGCGATGTAAGCCTCATTTTCAAAGGCAGTTTGGAAGAGTTGAGATGCAAGAGACTAAATAATCCAAATTATTTATTATTTATGAAAGCAAATCAAATTTAAAGATAAAGTATTTCTTTTATGTAGACCAGAATACTCGATATCATTCCTCTCACACCGCGAGGATAATAGATGCTACAACACAATAGGTTTATAACACAATAGGTTTATTTAAAACATGGCATAACACACAATATCCACTTATTCTCTTGAATGCTTGCAAGTAGATTGCTGAAATACTTGCAAATCTTTATTTACTAGAAATATATGCAATAACTGTTGAATGCTTCGCAGCAATGTGTCGAGTAAGTGAGGCCATGCATCTATCCTGAAGGACTAGCCTTGTTGTTCCCTTTTATCTTTGACAATTGCTCCGCCAAACTGCATTATCAAGAAAAGAAGTCATAATCAATGACATGTTGACTGGTCCGGATCTAAATTTTTTTCTTTTTTTAGTGTGAGTTATAATAAAATACTTGACAAATATATGAATAATTTTTCTAATAGAGGTTAAAAATATTTATGTATTCAAAGTTAATAATTAGGATTATGTTGGGTCAATGGGAACTATAGTCCGCATTGTCCCTTGTATCCGTCACTGCTATTGATATTTCTTTGTGATCATGTGATGTACAACGATTAAGTATTATTAATCCCTTCAACCCTCCCACCAAACCCATTTTTGTTGATATCAACCACTAGTGAATTCAAAAGGCGACCCATCGCGCAAGGCTATAAATAAGGTACAACTGTTATACTACTCAAAATTTCTTTAGCTCCGACTCCTACTCCCCATTGTAGATGGCCTAGCCAGCCTGGTGCGTGCCACAAAAGTATGATAACTTGGTGAACCTTTGAGGAACTAATGGGATTCTTACCGGATGAGTTTCTCCTGGTTCATAATTGTCTTTGGGGATGTAGATGTGCCTACATTAACTGGTTCATACAAGCCTGTCACCAGGTTGATTGCAGAATAAGGACTCGCCAAGAGTTGCGTCCCCAAGTTAGCAAGCGCCTTCATGTCTTCCTGGCTTGAGTTTTCCATGGAGGTCTCACTCCCTTGCACATTGTCATACTGATTTTCATTTGATCAACAACATTAATTTGGTTATTATATATATATATATATATATTCGTTAGCATAAGGTCCAGCTACAACATAAAACATTGAATTTCGAATATGGTAGTGCAGAAATGAGATAATATGCTATACTAAAACTAATTATATTAACAACACTGGAAATTAAACAATAAAGTTAAACAGCAAAAGTTAATGTGCTTTTTCCTGAAATTAAATGTTAGATAGTGTGGTAGCATAATTATCTAACCCCTATGATTTATAAAAATTTGACTCACTGGCTATCTTGTGTCTGTTAATGGTGAAGGTTATTTTCATTTTTATAATTGATAGGGATTATTATATTAGGGTTAATTGCACGAATAATCTCTAACCAATTACTTTAAATCATTCAAATTAGTCCTCATTCTTTTAAAATTTTATTTAAACTAGTCCCTACAATAAAAAAATTAGTTTTAACAAAATTATTTCTTTATATAAATATATATAAAAATTATATAAAGAAAAAATAGATTTACCTTGCATGTGAAACAATGAAGACTAATTTGCATTTTATGACCAAAAAAATAAATAATTTGCATTTTTCGGAACAATGAGGATCACTATTTTGAAAAATATGCTTGGGGATTAATTGCGCAATTAACTCATCAAATTATTATGATACTGCAAATCTAATGCCACAATTTCGAAAAAACATAGTAAGGATTAATTTTTTGTAGGTTACCTAACATTATAATTGTTTTTAATATATATATATTTTTTAATTCAATAGAGGTTTAAGTCATACAACACATATTCAAAAATGTCACCCCGAGATTGATCTCGCAATCTCTCGCACTTACAGCGTGGAGCATACTAGTAGACCAAAGGCATGTTGGTTGTTTATAATGTTTGTAAGGGGTGTCTAGTCTAATTCAATTGGCAATCAAGAAAACCAAGTGATATCTGTGTACCTGAATCCGGAAATAATTGCCATGGGTGCCAGCAGTCTGGAGAAGTAAGGAAGTGTAGAAATCAACCATGTCAGAACTAGCATCCTGGAAAGTTTCAGTCAAGGGGGTATTGGAGAAACTTGGAGCTCCAAACCAGGTAGATATTCCCCACTCATTAGGATCTGTAATTTCGATCTTTAACTCATGAGATGATCCGGTACCAAGGGAAAGGATGATAAATTTTGTGAAGTTCACCCTCTCTGAACGACTAAGTTTGTTCTTAGAGATCAAGTCCTCTATTGCATCACGTATCGCTAGCGCGGTCTGGTAATAAAATTCACAATAGAGTCACTGTAAAAACTTCCATACCATAAGATAACATTAAATAAATGTCTTTTTGTTATGATCAGGGACGTCAAATTTCGGGAAACATAACCCCGCCTGGAGGAGTCATGGTCCACGTTGGGGACTTGGCACTCAACACAAAACCTACCAATACTAGATCCTAGGAAATTAGCTTCCTGGATGATAAAATTAATAATGAATCATATCTAAATGAACAATTTTTAGGAAATTACAGGATTGTTGGCTGCCACCCCACCATCAACCACGTTAAACTGCTTGGTGCCATTGACAAAATTATATGGAGGAAGAAAAGTTGGTGCAGCAGATGTGCTAATGCAAGTATCTGACAGTAGAACATTCATGTTTTGGTCTTGTTTCGCCTGCAATAAATTAAAAGACAGAGCAAAAAGAAGATTGGAAGGATATAAATTATTAGAGACTGCCTCAAAAGAAACCAAACGAAACGAGCCTTTTCCCACTAAGTGGATCAAGTAACTGCCTCAAAATAAAAGGCAAAAGAATGTGTGACAAGAACATTACCTCTCTGGTACTGAAGATGACTGGCTGGAACTGATAGATATCATAAGCTGGGATTACCACATTGGTAACTGTTTCTTGGAGCCTTTTTTCTCCCATCAAGTCTTTAGCTATCTCATGCAAAGGTGTGCCATCATACTTGGGATGAAAAAGAAATTTTGGAGCGCCTAACCATTCCAACATTTCTACTAATTTATCCCAGAGAATGTTGAATTGCGAAAATTGTTTTCTGAGAGAAAATGAATAACCAAACACAAATTAAAAAATAGTTCAGATGCATTAATTCTTTCATAATATGGTGTGAATCTATTATTATGTTTTGAATTTGATATGTCAACTTACATAGGCATTATCCTTTTGGCTGCTGTTTCTTGAGGAAAGACATTTTTACACTCTGAAAAATAAAATTCCACAATTTCTGTTGCTGTTTTCAGAGGTCGTTTATTGTCATCTGGTGCAGTAAGCATTGCTGTTATGAGTCCTCCAGTGCTTGTCCCGGCAATGACATCAAAATAGTCTGCAATTCTCGCGTTCGGGCCATCATGTTTCTATAAAATTCGGAAGAAAAAACAACTACTAGTCATTATATTTCTGTTGTTTCAAGCCTTTGATAATGTAACTTCAATATATCAGCTAAGCATTCATATAGAAGGTCATCCTATGTGGCAATGTTCTTAAAACTTTTGTAAGTTTTTCTTGCAATCATTGGAGCACTAGCTAACTTAGCAGGGGAAAAAAAAAAAAAAAAAAAAAAAAATATATATATATATATATATATATATGGAATGCTAACAATTAACCTGAAGTTCTGATTCAAGAAATTCCAGGATTTTTGCAGGAATAATTCCTCTTACACCCCCTCCATCAATGCTGAGGATTGTCACCACACCTCCGCCTGAGACGAGCGAATTAAAATATTTCCTCTTTCCAATAAACGACTCGTGTAATATATCAATAACGTATAAATCTAATTTCACAAATTATAAAGAAAAAAAGAAAGAACTGTTATAGGTCACCACTCAATGGCACCTAGATCTATAAAAATGTTAAATGACAATAATATATGCATTATAAATAATTAGTAATACCTTAATGAGGTTAAGCCAACTAGCAACTATATATATTATTTCTTAAAATGCTTACGTGTATCTTTTTGTTAATATTAAATGTTCTGACATATAAATTATAATTATGAAACATATATATATATATATACGGTGAATAACATCTTTATTGAATGTCTCTTGGATGAACTTCATTGCATAAAATAGCAAATAAATGACTCATCGGGTTTGAAAAGCTTACCACTAGCCATTATTGGGTAACTCGAATTCTTGGGGTGTGAATTAAACTTCTGTTAGGCTTTGAGGAATTAGCTTGTTGAATTGTTGCTGATCATTGAAGCTGTTTGCTTCCTTATATAGGAAAAATCTTGCATGTCCTGCTACTGGGTGGACCGTGGGGAGCCCGGTCCCCCAAGCTCCAACCAAAAAAAAATTGAGTAGAATTTAAAAAAAAAAAAATGAATTTGCACACAACATCCAACAGCCAACCAAATAAAATTTCATCTTTTTCATCATTTCACTCACATTTTTTAATTTTTCTGCTCCCTCCCTTTTCTTTAATATCTAACTTTAATCATTTTCTAACTTTTTCATTATTTCATTCACTTTTACTTCAAGTAAAAAAAAAAAAAAACTAACCTAATATCTTTCTTCTTCTACCCAGAATCAAACATCAATTGAATTTCTCTTTCTCTATCTTCTTCATCTCCCATTATGCCTAAGCCTTCTTACTAAAACTTTAAGTCTCACAAGATAAATCATACATCAACATAGATACACAAAGTTAAGGTAATATATTAATTTGTTTTTATCAATGTTGTTTTGTTTTTTTGGCTAATGGGTGAATATCATAAGGCAAACACTCGTAAGTAGCTAAGGGAAGTAATTTGATTGAAATACTTCTCGAAATATTTTTTAATGTATATATTTTTTGTTCATTATATTTTAGTGGTCAATTTTATGTAATAAATATATTATTTTAATGGATAAATTTCACTAAGGTATAATTTATTTAATATTTTGCTAGTTAATTTTAGATCTTTTTATAAATAAAAAAATTAAAGGTCTTTCATTACGATTAGAATAATTAAAGACAAAAATATAGTTTGAAATCTATATAGAGTTTTTTACACAGAAAAGTCGAGTAAGCTTTTTTAATGATTCTAATTTTTTGAAATTATTTTTAGGTTAAAATATTAATAAGTTTAATACAATTTATTTCTTATTCAAAAGGACAAAAAAGGATGTTAACTCAGTTGTTGACTCAGAACCCGTTGAACATATTAATACAAATGTGATTTTAGAATCTCCAACAAAATTTCTAATGGTTGAAATGAAAAAATTGATATAATTTCTTTGATGTGTGATTCGGGTTTACGTGCTTAGTTTTAAGTATATCCAGTAAAAAATAGATAAATATTAGAAGAGATGAGCCCAATTTTAGTGACGGAATCTGTCACGCCCTGACCCCGACCAATCGCTAGGTTAAGGTCGAAACATGACGTGTCAATGCTTAACCCCTGCAAGAATTGAAATAGAAACCTGAACAGTTTTAATATTCCACAAGAAGTTCCAAAAGACTTTCAAAATTCTTCCAAAAACATCGGTCTTAGAGGGTTACAACACCTTGTTATATGTTACAATACCCAAGTCCACCTGTTAACATTTCAAACCTAGGTCTACTAAGTAAAGTAATCAACTTAGCTAGGTATCTAGTTGACTAAAAGAATATTACAATAGATTAAATAGTTCAATTATACAAAATCATGCTTATTACAACAAGAAGTACATCTTCACAGGTAAACACGTAGATCACATAAGCAGGAATCCAACTCATCACATCGATGAAACTTGCAACCATATGTGAGCTTCCTCGGGTTAATCTTCACCTGAGATTGTTAAAAGAGGGGTGAGCTAATCTTTAATATAGCTCAGTGAGGATGAAATATGAAGGTTTTCACAAAGGTTTTATCTTTTTTTTAAACTTCTTTCTAAAACCATGCTATGCGAGTACAACATATAACTAGAACGAAATCAACTTAACATGTATATTCAGGATGTAACAAGATCAAAATGGGCTTAATACAAGGCAAGCTACTCTACTCTCCGAGGATTATACCAAGCGAGAGTAGGTCAAGGATACAATAATTGCTGATGTTGACAGCTTCTGACTTGAATCAATTAATGATAACCCCACACCACAACCGAGGATCAAGTCCTCAAAGATAACCCCACACCAACTCCATCCACAACCGAGGATCAAGTCCTCAAAGATAAAGAATAGGTCCTTTGGTGGTCGTGGCTAAACCGGCAAACCCGATACTGCCCGGGGGCCATTGATCGCACTCAGGCCTTTAGAAGGTTGTAACCTTGATACATATATACATACATATATATATATATATATATATATATAATACCCAACTCTCCAAGGAAAGACACCGAGCGAGAGAGGGACTAGGATAGCAACAAAGTAGGTTGCTTCTATCACAACAGTAATATCAAAGATATGGCATATCAAGCAGGCATATAGGTAATAATGAGCCAAGCGAGAACGATAACGTGGGTAAGAAATCGAAAGGGTGTTTATACGGATTCAAGAGGTCACTTATACCATCAAAGTAATGTTGTACTTTGGTCCGTATAAAACTTCTTCTCTTAGCTTAAACGAACTAGATAAAATGTGTTCACAACCAATTAGCAAGTAACAATTATATTTGAGCATAATCCAAGCATGTTCAAACTTATACATGAGCCTAACTTAATCGGGCATACTTATCATATGGTCAAGCAAGTAAACATGTGAACACCTTGCATTTAGAATTCATAAGACACAATTGGAGGACAACTAGGAGAGTTACTTTATCATGCAAGAGTATAACCATGTGACGACCTCATACGACATGTAGGGATATATGCGTCATTTAGATAATTATGAGACCAATACTCGCCATGCTTGAACATGATAATAACATTTAGAAAGATACATCATATCCATATACCAAAAGAAGGTGTAAGGATACCTTAAAACAACTCAAAACAACAATAAAATGCAAACACGAAAGAAGCTATGAAGTAAACTCATCTCATTTACAATAGCCTAACTTAGGAGGTACATTTATCTACTTTTCCAAACTCTAATTAATCTGATTTTAGTCTAGAATCAAATTTTATCGAAATTAGATAGTTCTAGAATCAAACGGAATGCAATTCAGAGTTGAAACGAATGAGATATAGCCTCCGCAAAATCACTGCGCAGAGCTGTCAAACATCCGGGCGATACAGCCTTCATCAAGTCGACCGGATGAAGCAGGTAACTCCCGGATGGGAGTTTTCTGCCGGGCGTTGCCCGGATAGCTGGACGAGAAAGGCATATTTTTTACCAAAATCATCCAAACAACCTCTCATCCTCCTATCAACACTCAAGCAAGTTCAAAATGGCTATTAGGCATCATCCAAGGGTTTTAATTCAACCAAAACCACCCCACATCAACAATCAACATGTTGGTCCTTAATAACCTAAAAGGGGGGGGGGGGGTGAATTAGGTTGTTAGGCAAGGTTAAGCAATTTAAAAATTTTTAATGCGGAGGCAATGTCTAGTAAAGATTGATAATACTCTAGAAGTTCTTGTAGACAATTTATCGAACACTTAGTGAGCATACAAGTATTTGACACTAGATGAGCAATTAGAACTTCAAGGTAAAATATCAAATAGATATCTAAACAATTATCAAACAATTAAAGTGAGCAATATCCACACGAAAGTAAATGATTTGAAAATAAAGAGAATAGAGTAAGAGAAATCAAACACGATGATTTTCAAGTGGTTCGCACTCCCGGAGGCCTAGTCCACCACCTAAGGTCTTCTCTTCCCTTAGGATTTAATAACTCTTTACTAAGATGCTTCTTCAAATGTTGGTGAAGCAAGAACCAACTACAATTACTCTTGAGTCCACAAGAGTTACACAAGCTCCTTCAAATGTAGGTGAAGCTTAACCTACTACCCTCTCTTCCTTTGAGTCCACAAAGGATTACAATACTTCTTCTCACAATGATTCTCTCAACCTATGTGAAAGAATATATTACAGAGATTATGTGATAGAATAAATGACAATTGCAACTCCTATTTGAGTTTGATATTACAATTGAAGAATAGCTTTGAATGCTCAAAAATATGATAATGATAGCTCAAGATTTCTCAATAAGAATGATATGAAAGCTCTTTGAAATCTGAAAATTTTGGCTTGGAGAGGTATCTTAGAAGGTGAGAGAGCATGGCTTAAAAAGAGGGAAAGTTTAGACACAAATCGGATTTTAAGCAAAATTTATGGATTTTCCCGTTAACCTATCCGGGCGCTGAGGCACTATTTCGGGCGCCCGGAAAGAGCATGTATTGCCCGGATCAGACTTTTCTGCTGGGCGTTGTGCCTTCTATCCGAGTGACCGGAAAATGCCAGTAACGCCCGGATGCTTAAAAAATGCTAAAAGGATATATTTTGAGCCTAGAAATATTTGGGCACATGAAAGAGAGATTTCTTAGCATTTTTTAACATCCCAAAATATTTTCAAAACGGTTGAAACTGATTTCAAATACAAGAGTTTGAAATAAAAAATATTTTTCAAGGATGATTTTGAATAGATGTAAAAAAACATTTTTTGGAGAAATTATGAGCAATACAAATCATATTTAGGCAAGCGACATTTTTTAAGGCCGGTACCCCTTATGTCACCACTTCTCCTTCCTTGTGATTCCCTCTTTATTGACAAGTCAATAACTTGAATTCTTTTGGGCTTGGATACAATTTGATTAGTTCTTGGACTTTGATCCAAATAGCTTTCTACTCTTTGACTGAGATAAGTTGATCCAATGTTGATGTGGACTTGCTTTGTTGGAATGAAGGTCTTTCCAAAAGAAAGAATGCTAAAGCACGATTTAGATGTTTTGTTATTATCAAAATAAAGATTATAGGCGTTTCAGGCCAACACAACAAACACCCAAAATCAAATTCAAAACCCTAGATCTACAACACAATATCCTCAATCTTATCATTCAAGCTCTTGTATGCAATTTATAGCAAGATTACTATACATATATCATTACATTCATGCTCAATGTAGCTTTGAAAACTTTTAAGAAAACAACCCTCACCTCTATTGTGCAAGAGAATGTTAGATTTGCAAGACCAAGGTTGTAGAGAATGCAAGCAAAAGCTCCAAAAATGGCTAACAAGGCTTGAACAAGCTTCCTCTCTTCCTCCTTCTCTCTTTTTCTTCCTTTTTCTTTTTCTTCTTCTCTCCTTCTCATTTCCCTCTTTGGTCGAGTATATGTGTGTGTTGTGTGGTGTGAGTGTGTTGTGTGTTGTCTAATGGGTGTGTGTGTGTAGTGTTTTTGTGTGTGTAAAGTGTGTTTGTATGTGTTTTGCGTGGGAGAGAATAGTGTTATTAGGTGAGATATTGTTTTGACATGCCAAATGACCACCTTGCCCTCTTAACTAATTGAAATCTACTAGTTTCCCATCCTAGTGTTAATTCTAATTGTTTTAGTTCTAGTTTAGTTACTCTTGTTAGTTATTGAACTTAGTTGGTTCCTATTACTAGCTACACGATATAATTTACTCACATGCACATTAAATGATGAAATGCACGTACATCGAGATGAATGCACATAAAATGATTTAATCATTGCTCACATTACCTAAATTACTCAAAGACACATAATTGAATTTAAATACACGTTAAACGAGATATGTGCACGTAAAGCGATATATATGTACGTATTTCAAAATAAAAGCACGCATTTCAAAATAAATGCACGTAAATCAAGGTAAACATACATAAACCTATTTAACAACATATAAAACACATCAAATGCATACAAAATGATTTAATTATTATCTACGTTACTTAAATTACTAAAGGACACATACTTGAATTTAAATGCACGCTAAACGAGGTATAGGCACGTAAGACGATGTAGATTCATATTAGTTGATATAAATACATATTAACTGATGCAAAAATGTATGAAATGTTATAAATGCATATGGGCTCTATACTGGCTTGGTACGGGGTCTCACAGAATCAGTTACATTACAGACTCATATATTATTTTTGCTAAATAGTATTTTTTACACTTATTTATGTTTAAAATATTTGTTATCATTATTCTTTTTAATTGAATCTTAGCTCCCTTATATTTTAATCCTGGCTCCAGCCCTATATGTATTGATAAGGGACAAATATCCGACCTGGTGTAAAATATTGATCTTACCCTTGAACAGATTGTGGGACCTACATTATTAGAGAAGGTTGGGCATGACCAACTTGACGAGACAATGAATAACCATCCGATCACTTTTAGGACTTAATTCACCTTGAGAAGGGATAAGTCAGGAACCGGCAAAATCCTATAAAATCCACATAAATATTCCTTAAAGCATTATAAATATCTCATTTATCCGCAGAAAAAGATAACTCATTTTTCCCCTAAACACTTTCCATTTACATTCAATTATTAAGCAAAATCAAATTGCTAACTTAAGAATCGAAGTGATCATGCAGAAAGAACTCGCAGTTTGTTCATTGTGTGCAGATCAGCTCTAACCTCGACCTAGAAGCTAATTAAAGATTTTAATTTCTACCTTAACATGTACAAATTTTAATTTGTATCAAAAGGCATTTGTTGGTGTTAGAGAAAGAAGAATTTGTATGTTTGTATCTCTAAAGCATAGATTTTCCAAAACCCTAAAAATATTGCATTCTTGTCTATTTATTTATTTATCTATTTTTACTTGCGCCCGACGTACGTGCATATATCATGTCATTGGATGTGTATGTGTGGTGTATGTAGCAACTCAAAGTACATAAGTGAGGAAAAAGAAAAGCTCATATGGCCTTTATGATTATATTTCCTACTATTAACTGGATAACAAATGCGATTTGGATCGCACACGGACATAAATTAGGATTAATTAAACAAAGTATTTAACTTCTTAGTTAGCATTTCACTACCTTTTCTTTGGGTAACTTGATAGCATTATGTTTTGTAAAAAGCAAAAACCAAGTAAAACTGTATTTGTAATATCAAATAACTTGTTACAATTGAATTATGTTGTTGAAATCTGAATGGAATATATATAATCGTTGTAAGTTTTGCCTATCGGTGGCTTAATGACAAAAGATTAATTATTATGATGTAAAATTAGAAATCCATTAAGACAATAATCAACAAATCGCTTGCACAATTTATTGAGGTTATAATTGCAAGACAAATCTTTATTAAAAGCAACATATATCTCCGGCTCAAATAATCATAACACTTAAGATCACTCGATAAAAATTAAAAGATATCGTCTAGGAAGTATTGAAAGCGATTACTAGTGTATTTTGCAGAACAAACAACTTACATCAAATTCTTGAAAATGAATTATCATGACTACCCCATTTTCTAGTTTGTCAACTCAATATGTATATATTATTGTATTAAGGAAAAAAATCTATTTTTTACTTCATTTTTCACGTACTTTTTGCAATGATATTTTTGTGTATTAATAAGAAACAATTATGTGACGACCAGTAGAACCATTGCTAAGATCTGATTTGGTTTAGCTAGTATATACTCCATGTACGGGTTCGATATTAACATTAATCAGTATTGAGTGGAAGAATTCAAAAGAAACTGGTGATCTTGAAATTCAATATTTATCGACGTGAGATAACTAAATTTTTTTTCATACACAAACTTCTCGTGTTTCTTGTGATTAGGACCACTCTACCTTAGCGATACCTCAATTAATTTGTCGACCTAGTAGCCTATATCCTCTAGGAAGTATTGAAAGCGATTACTAGTGTATTTTGCGGAACAAACAACTTACATCAAATTCTTGAAAATGAATTATCATGACGACCCCATTTTCTAGTTTGTCAAGTCAACACGTATATATTATTGTATCAAGGAAAAAAAATCTATTTTTTATTTCATTTTTCATGTGTTTTTTGCAATGATATTTTTCTGTATTAATTAGAAACAATTATGTGACGACCGGTAGAACCATGGCTAAGTTCTGATTTAGCTTAGCAGTATATACTCAATGTACGGGTTCTAACTTAAAATTAATCAGTATTGAGTGAAAGAATCCAAAATAAACTGATGATTTTGGAATTCAATATTTATCGACGTGAGGCAACTAGATTTTTTCACTATACGCCATATTTCCCAAACTTGCCATATTTTCATCCCTAGCCAAATCACTAATATATATATATATATATATATATATAGTAAAAATTAGATTATGTATATAGGAGGGGTAGAAAGATGAATATGTGCTATATGGCAAAACTAATTTCACTATACGGGTTAATAAGAGAAAAATCATCAATGTTCTGATTGTGATGCTCATAATGCACCAAATCTCATATTAGCACATATGTAACATCAAAGTGGACCATGATTTTTTTAAATTTTTTTTATTTAAGGGGGGTATAAGCCGTAAAACACATATAAAAAGATATCACTCGTAGGAATTAATCTAACAATCTCTCACATTCACAACGAGAAACGTACCTCTCAACCAAAGGCCTATTGGTAATGGACCACAACCTTGAATTGGAGTTAGAGCCAAGCTCATTTACATACCGTATGCACCAAATCTCACATTGCCACATATGTAACATCAAAATGGACCACAAATTTTTTTATTTTATTTTTTTATTTAAGGGAGATCTAAGTCGTAAAACACATATTAAAGGATGTCACCCGCAAGAATTGATCTAACAATCTCTCACATTTACAGTGAGGCGCATATCACTCAACCAAAGGCCTATTGGTAATGGACCACGACCTTGGATTGGAGTTAGAACCAAGCTCATTTACAAACCATATGCACAAAATCTCACATTGCCACATATGTAATATTAAAATGGACCACAAATTTTTTTCTCTTTTTTTCTTATTTAAGGGAGGTCTAAACCGTAAAACACATATCAAATGATGCCACCTACAAGAATTGATGTGACAATCTCTCACATTCATAGCGAGGAGCGTAACACTAAATCAAAGGCCTATTGGTAATGGACCACGACCTTGGATTGGAGTTAGAGCTTAGCTTATTTACATATCATATACACCAAATCTCACATTGTCACATATGTAACATCAAAATGGACCACAAATTTTCTCTTTTTTTTATTTATTTAATGGAAGTTTATGTTGTAAAATACATCAAAGGATGTTATCCGCAAGAATTGATCTAACAATGTCTTATATTCACAGCGATGAACATATATATCACTCAACCAAAGGCCTATTGGTAATGGACCATAACGTTGGATTGGAGTTAGAGACAAGCTCATTTTTCACGTCCTTTTTGCAATGATATTTTTGTGTATTAATTAGAAACAATTATGTGACGACGAGTATAACCATGGCTAAGATATGATTTAGCTTAGCTAGTATAAACTCCATGTACGAGTTCTATTTTAAAATTATTCAGTATTGAGTGAAAGAATCCGAAATAAAATATTAGTGATCTTGGAATTCAATATTTAATGACGTGAAACAACTATATTTTTTTTTCATATACAAACTTCTCATGTTTGTTGTGATTAATTAGGACCACTCTACCTTGGTGATACCTCAATTAATATGTCGACCTAGTTAGCCTATATCATCTATGAAGTATTGAAAGCGATTACTAGTATATTTTGCAGAACAAACAACTTACATCAAATTCTTGAAAATGAATTATCATGACGACCCCATTTTCTAGTTTGTCAAGCCAACATGTATCTATTATTGTATCAAGGGAAAAAAAAATCTATTTTTTATTTCATTTGTCACATGCTTTTTGCAATGATATTTGTATTAATTAGAAACAGTTATATGACGACCAATAAAACCATGACAAAGTTCTGATTAAGCTTAGCAGTATATACTCCATGTACGGTTCTATCTTGAAATTAATCAGTATTGAGTAAAAGAATCCGAAATAGACTGGTAATTTTGGAATTCAATATTTATCGACGTGAGACAACTAAATTTTTTGTCATATACAAATTTCTCGTGTTCGTTGTGATTAGGATCACTCTACCTTGGCGACACCTCAAATAATTTGTCGACCTAGTTAGCCTTGACGAGTTGAAATCATGGCTACCATAACTCAAGTGTGAAACACCCTCTAGGTTTAGAAAACGACAATGTAATTAATGCAAAAAGGAAGGGATCAAGAAACTTTGCTCATTGCAGATAATAAACCTCATAAAAAAATCCACCATGCCGAAGCGTCGGGTTGTCTTCTCAGAGATAAAGTTATTAGTTAACTGTATCACACATTGCTTGCAGACTGACATGGAAGTCACAAGCAATGCTTGATGTTGTTAAGAAATATTCATCAGGGCTCTCAAACCACAAGGTGAGCCTCAAAGTTGGAGTCCCCATGACGTTGAGAAACATTCATCACTTTAATGACGTAGCAATTGAACTTAAGATTTTTTCATAACTTGTGTTTTAATACTATATTAAATAAACACATCATCTAAAAGATAATTCCCCAATTTTCAATCAAGATAATTCCTCCATCATTATCCTCTCGACACATAATTCAGTTATTTACCATAGTTGTATCTTATAAATATGATTTTCACAAATCTTTGGCTACATTATCTTGTTACCATATTTAAAATTAGACCTTGTACGTTATATATCCATTGCTCTTTAGCAATGAAACTTTGCTTTTGTGCCATACATTATTACACCTACAAAAAGTTAGACAAATAATTCAAAGAATCCACGATCTGTTATATCGCTCAACTATTTGTGTGCTTTTAAAATCTCGAGTAATAGGGTTTCTCATTCAATTAGGCTTGTAGCTTTTTTTCTTTGAAAGATATAGATAACAAGCCTTTTGAATCAGTGGAACCCTAAAGTCAATCAGTGCTCAAAAGTCTCCATTCTTTTCCAAATAAAATGTCAAGCATTACTATGTGAAAGGAAAAACATAAACTTGCATATTTTTTCTCATTTCTATCTCTCTAATTATAGAGCCTTCAGAAAACTTGTAGATAGAAACCAGTAGAAGTTAATTTTTTTTTTTTTTGTCAAACAACAGAAATTAATTAACTTTCCATGAAATAAGCACTCTCTATATAGCCATGCTCTTCACAAGAGTAATATTTTATATCACTCTTTCGCTCCTCCTTTGAATGATAATAAGAATTATGTATTGAACGTCCAATTTAGGAATGACAATGGGGGATGGTGTAGAGGGGAGAGGTTTGTGGGTATACTTGCTCTACCCCTGCCTCAAACAGGACAGGTTTTAGGAGGGAGGGAGGAGGGAGGAGGGAGGGGGGGATGGGGATTAACTTTAAATACCTGAGCAGGAGTGGGGTGCGGGGACAAGTATTCCCCGACCAACATATATACCCCGCCTCGCATACAAGTATAGTTATTTTTATATCTTTAATTAGTTTTACATATGTATTAAAATTTAGATAATTATAAAAATATATATAGAAAATGATATATATTAGATAAAGTGTTACTAAAATTGAAAAAAAATTAATTAATAAAAAGAAGTTTATAATCATTCTTTTAATTAAAACACTACATACCATTACTTGATATTTACAATTATTTTACATATATACCTCCCCTCCACTATTAATCATAATAGATTCAAGAGATTTATTAGTTGTTCCTAGTTGTTCTTCAAAATAATTTCAAACATAATTAAGGGTTATATTTTAAAGAATTGCAATTACTATTATATGTGGACATGCAATAACAAAATAATAATATTAATAATAATAATGTGATTCTAACAACACAAAAGAGTATTCTTTTTCAACATATAATTCTCATACCCAACGTTTTTAGTCAAAATTTATTTTAAATGCTTAAAACTCAATTACTATAATATTATTTTTACTATGTAACTAGAAGCAGAAGACTCAATATATAATTAATAGTTATATTTAATTAAGACCTAAATTTATATTTATCATTATCATAATTTTTAATTTATATTTTAAAATTAGGTGGTTCAAATTAAATTTATATATTGAAGTTTCGTGATTAAATTAAATTTAAGATCATAAGGTTTAAAAGAATAATAAAAAATTCGCGAGTAATCCCCATTCCCCACGGAGATTCAGGGGCGGGGGCGGATTATAGTGGTATAGAAAGCTGGGATGGGGCGGGTGTTGGGGGACTTTGTAGATGACGTGACGAGGTGTGGGACAAGTCCCCTTGCCCCAAACCTACCCTATTTTCATCCCTAGCCAAATCACTCATATATATATATATATATATATATATATATATATATATATATATATATATATATATATATATATAGTAAAAATTTGATTATGTATATAGGAAGGGTAGAAAGATAAATGTGTGATATATAGCAACACTAATTTCACGATACGGGTTAATAAAGGAAAAATCATCAATGTTCTGAATGTGATGCTCATAATGCACCAAATCTCAGATTAGCACATATGTAACATCAAAGTGGAGCACAATTTTTTTTTTTTTTTTTTTTTTATTCACGGGAGGTCTAAGCCGTAAAACACATATAAAAGGATGCCACCCGTAGGAATTTATCTGACAATCTCTCGTATTCATAGCGAGAAGCGTACTACTAAACCAAAGGCCTATTGGTAATGGACTACGACCTTGGATTGGAGTTATAGCCAAGCTCATTTACATACTATCTGTACCAAATCTCACATTGCCACATATATAACATCAAAATGGACCACACATTTTTTTTCTCTTTTTTTTTTTTAATTTAAGAGATGTCTAAGTCGTAAAACACATATTAAAGGATGTTACTCGCAAAAATTGATCTAACAATCTCTCACATTCACAGCGAGACGCATATCACTCAACCAAAGACCTATTGGTAATGCAGCACAACCTTCAATTGGAGATAGAGCCAAGCACATTTACATACCATATGCACCAAATCTCACATTGCCACATATGTAACATCAAAATGGACCACAATTTTTTTTTTTCTTTTTTATTATTCAAGGGAGGTCTAAGCCATAAAACACATATCAAATGATGTCACCCGCAAGAATTGATTTGACAATCTCTCACATTCACAGCGAGGAGTGTAACACTAAATTAAAGGCCTATTGGTAATGGACCACGACCTTGGATTGGAGTTAGAACCAAGCTCATTTACATATCATTTGCACCAAATCTCACATTGCCACATATGTAACATCAAAATGGACCACAATTTTTTTTTGTTTTTATTAAGGGAGGTTTAAGCCGTAAGACACATATCAAATGATGTCATCCGCAAGAATTAATCTAACAGTCTCTCACATTCTCAGCGACTAACATATATATCACTCAACCAAAGGCCTATTGATAATGGACCACAATCTTGGATTGGAGTTAAAGCCAAGCTCATTTACATACTGTGACATCCCACATCGGTGAGAAATAGTGTAATTGTGTAGTTTATAAGTGGGTGTTGTGGGTATGTAGACCCCCGACGAGGACATCAGGTCCTTAACGGGGGGTGTATGTGGCATCCCACATCGGTAGGAGACAGTGTTATTATATGGCTTATAAGTGGGTGTTGTGAGTATAAGGGATAACTTGGGTTAATTATTTTGGGCCAGTAGAAAAGAGGCCCAAGTAGTTATTTCTTATGCTTACAACACTAGTCTCACATACGGGTCTTGAGTTTTAGACTCGGGGCATGGCAGAATAGTATTCAGAATAGGTCACTATTCGGTACGGGAGCTAAGTACTATACGGGGCAAAGTACTATCCCTAGAAGGCTGGTGGGAGCCATCTCTTAAACCCGTAGGATCTACCTCTAAAATCCTTCACCATCTGGTTGGTCTTGGGTATGTGTGCCCTTGACAAGGATGTCAGGTCCTTAACCGGGGGTGTATGTGACATCCCATATCGGTGGGAGATAGTGTGATTGTGTGCTTTATAAGTAGGTGTTGTGGGTATAAGTGATAATTTGGGTTAACCATTTTGGGCCAGTAAAAAAAGAGGTCAAAGTAGTTGTTTCTTATACCTACAACATTAGTCTTACCTACGGGTCCTGGGTTTTGGGTTCGGGGTATGACAAAATGGTATTTAGAATAGGTCACTAGCCGGTGCGGGGGCTAAATGCTATGCGGGGCAAAGTACTATACCTAAAAGCCTGGTGGGAGCCACCTCTTGAACCTGTACGAGCCACCTCCAGAATCATTCACCGTCAGGTTGGTCCTGGGTATGTGTGTCCCTGACGAGGACGTCAGGTTCTTAACAGGGGATGTATGTGACATTCCACATCAGTGGGAGATAGTGTAATTGTGTGGTTTATAAATGGGTGTTGTTGGTATACGGGATAACTTGGGTTAACCATTTTGAGTCAGTAGAAAAGAAGTCCCAATAGTTATTTCTTATGCCTAAAACACTAATCTCGCCTACGAGTTCAAAGTTTTGGGCTCGAAGCGTGACACATACCAAGTTTCAACATCCCAAGCCGTACTTTTCCCATGTCGGGGAGGTTGATCAATTCGGCCAGCACTCAGTAGTAAAGTTTGTTCATGTTTCAATCTATTATTGTGTTATGTATGGCGAATATAGTAATTGCCTGTTTTCTTGAAGTCTTGCAAATAGATTGCTGATATACTTGCAAATCTTTATTAATTTAGTAGAAATATCAAATAACTCTTGAATCATCTAAGAGTTGAGTAAAATAATTGGGTACGTAGTGATCTCTTATAATCAAAATTCCTAGTTTGAACTACAGCTCGGCCTCTATGGTAATATAAAAAAATTTTAAAAAAAACTGTACGTTGAATGCGCGCTTAGGCAGCAGTGTTTCGAGCAAGCGACCACGCATCAGCCTGAGTTATTAGCCTGGCTATTCTTCCTCCTATTTGACAATTGCTCCGCGAATCAGCACTACCAAAGGAAAGAAACCGTATCATGTGTTAATCTTCCATTTTGATGTACAACGGTTAAGTGAATTAACCCCCTTGAAGCCTCCCACTAAATTCATCATTTTCGAGGTTGAAAATAATATATAAATATAATAAATTCTTCTTTAATAACTTAAATTTTAAAATGAGATGGTTATTTAGCATTTCACTACCTTTTCTTTGAGTAGCTTGACAGCATTATGTTTTGTAAAAAGCAAAAACCGAGTAAAATTGTATTTATAATATATATCAAATAACTTGGTACAATTGAATTATATTGTTGAAATCTGAATGGAATATAGTCGTTGTAAATTTTGCCTAGGGGGGCTTAATGACAAAAGATTAATTATTGACATTTACCATACATATATGATGTAAAATCAGAAATCCATTAACACAATAATAAACAGATGATTTGCACAATTTGTTGAGGTTACAATTGCACGACAAATCTTTATCAAAAAGTACCATATATCTCCGGCTCAAACAATCATAACCCTTAAGACTCGATGAAAAAAGATATCGTCTAGGAAGTATTGAAAGCAACTATTGTATTAATTAGAAACAATTATGTGACAACCAGTACAGGGCCTGGCTAAGATCTGATTTAGCTTAGCTAGTACTCGATGTACAAACTTTTATTGACAAGGAGAAGAACAATCTAAATGTAATAGATATAACGGATTTTATCTTAAAATTAATTCGTATTAAATAAAATAATTCGCGATATGTTGGTGATCTTAAAATTCACTAAACTTGTCGATGTGGGCAACTAAATTTTTTTCCATATACAAACTTCTCGTGTTTGTTGTGATCAAGACCACTCTACCTTGGTGATACCTCCTTTTGTCGACCTAGTTAGCTAGCCTTGACGAGTTGAGATCATAGCTGGCTACCGTAGAATAATGTTATCAGATAGTAACTCAAGTGTGAAAGACCCATTAAATTTACAAGCCGACAACAATATAATCAATGAGAAAAGGAAGGGACAAGCTAACTGTATACTATCACACATTGCTTGCATTCTGACATGGAAGTCACAATCAAGCCTGATGTTGTTAAGAAATATTGATCAGTTTATACTTTTTTTTTGCGCAGGAATCCCAAACCACAAGTTGAGCGAGGTTGGAGCCCTGTGATGTTAAGAAATATTGATCACTCTAACAGCTTATACAATGGAACTTAAGACTTTTTAATAACTTGGAACTTTAATATAATATCATATTAAATAAACACATCGTTTAAAAAGTTAAGATATTTGAGAAGGTAATAATTTAATACTATTGAACATAATATCTCACCTGATTTCCTTTAAAAAGTTATGTGCATCATGTCATTGGTGTGTATGTGTGGTGTATTTAGCCACTCAACGCACATATACACATCCTACACGTACAGCGTATATGATGAGGAACAAACAACTTACATTAAATTCTTGAAAATGAATATCATGCATGATGACCCCAATTTTTAGTTTGTCAAGTCAAAATGTATATATCATTGTATCAAATAGAAACCTATTTTTTACTCCATTTTTCACGTGCTTTTTGCAATGATATTTTTGTGTATTAATTAGAAATAGTTATGTGCTGACCAGTAGAGCCATGACTAAGATCTGATTTAGCTTAGCTAGTTACCTATTTTTCACGTGCTTTTTGCAATGATATTTTTTTTTCTTTTTTTCCTACTGCAAACTTCTTGTGTTTTTTTGTGATCAGGGCCACTCTACCTTGGCGATACCTCAATTTGTCAACCTAGTTAGCCTTGACGAGCTGAAATCATGGCTACCATAGAATAGTGTTATCGTCTCTAACTCAAGTGTGAAACACCCTCTAGGTTTTCAAGCCAACAACAATGTAATTAATGCGAAAAAGAAGGGATCAAGAAACTTTTCACGTTGCAGATGATAAACTTCCTGAAAAGTCCATGCCTAAGCATCAAGTTGTCTTCTCAAAGATGATGTTAATACATAACTGTATCACACATTGCTTCCAGACTGACATGGAAGTCACAAGCAATGTGTCTATAATTTGTTCCTGTTCAAGACTTTCAAACCACAAGGTAAGTCTCAAGATTGGAGTCCCTATGATGTTAAGAAATATTGATCATTCTAATGGCTTATAAAATGGAATTTAAGATTTTTCGGTAACTTGAGACTCTAATAGTATATTAAATAAACACATCATCTAAAAAGTTGAAATATTCGAGAAGATAATAATTTAATACTATTGAATATAATGTCTTCCCTGATTTCCTCTAAAGATACGTCACTTCAGCTATCATAGTGAAATATTATAAATAGGATTTTTAAAAATCTTTGGCTAGATTATCTGTCGTAACCATATTTAAATTTAGACCATGTACGCTATATATCCATGGCCTCTTTAGCAACGAAACTTTGCTTTTGTGCCATGCATTATTTTACACCTACGAAAAGTTATACAAATAATTCAAAGAATTGGCTGGTTTGATCCACAATCTATATAGCATATACTCCATGTACCGGTTCTATTTTAAAATTAATCAGTATTGAGTGAAAGAATCTGAAATAAAATATTGGTTTTCTTAGAATTTAATATTTATCGACGTGAGATAACTAGATTTTTTTTTCATATACAAACTTCTCGTGTTTGTTGTGATTAATTAGGACTACTCTACCTTGGCGATACCTCAATTAATATGTCGACCTACTTAGCCTATATCGTCTAGGAAGTATTGAAAGCGATTACTAGTGTATTTTGAGGAACAAACAACTTATATCAAATTCTTGAAAATGAATTATCATGACGACCCCATTTTCTAGTTTGTTAAGTCAACATGTATCTATTATTGTATCAAGGGAAAAAAAATCTATTTTTTATTTCATTTTTCACGTGTTTTTTGCAATGATATTTTTCTGTATTAATTAGAAACAGTTATGTGACGACCAGTAGAACCATGGCTGAGTTCTGATTTAGCTTAGCAGTATATACTCCATCTACAGGTTCTATCTTAAAAATTAATCAGTATTGAGTGGAAGAATCCGAAATAAACTGATGATCTTGAAATTCAATATTTATCGATGTGAGACAATTAGATTTTTTCACTATATGCCATATTTCCCAAACCTATCATATTTTCATCCCTAGCCAAATCACTCATATATATATATATATATATATAATAAAAATTTGATCATGTATATAGGAGGGGTAGAAAGATGAATGTGTGCTATATAGCAAAACTAATTTTACTATACGAGTTAATAAGGGAAAATTTTGGTCTAGAAGCGTACCTCTAAACCAAAGACCTATTAGTAATGGACCATGACCTTGGATTGGAGTTAGAGCCAAGCTCATTTACATACCGTATGCACCAAATCTCACATTGCCACATATGTAACATCAAAATGGACCACAAATTTTTTTCTTTTTTTATTTTATTTAAGGGAGGTCTAAGTCATAAAATACATATTAAAGGATGTCACTCGCAAGAATTGATCTAACAATCTCTCACATTCACAGTGAGGCATATCACTCAATCAAAGGCCTATTGATAATGGACCACGACCTTGGATTGGAATTAGAGCCAAGCTTATTTACATACCATATGCACAAAATCTAACATTGCCACTTATGTAATATCAAAATAAACCACAAATTTTTTCCTCTTTTTTTTTTATTCAAAGGAGGTCTAAGCCGTAAAACACATATCAAATGATGCCACCTACAAGAATTGATGTGACAATCTCTCACATTCATAGCGAGGAGCGTAACACTAAATCAAAGGCCTATTGGTAATGGACCACAACCTTGGATTGGAGTTAGAGCCAAGCTCATTTACATATCATATACACCAAATCTCACATTGCCATATATGTAACATCAAAATGGACCACAAATTTTCTCTTTTTTTTTTTTTATTTAATGGAAGTTTAGGCTGTAAAACACATCAAAGGATGTCATCCGCAAGAATTAATCTAACAATGTCTCACATTCACAGTGATGAGCATATATATCACTCAACCAAAGGCCTATTGGTAATAGACCATAACCTTGGATTGGAGTTAGAGCCAAGCTCATTTTTCACGTCCTTTTTGCAATGATATTTTTGTGTATTAATTAGAAACAATTATGTGACGATCAGTAGAACCATGGCTAAGATCTGATTTAGCTTAGCTAGTATATACTCCATGTACGAGTTCTATTTTGAAATTAATTAGTATTGAGTGAAAGAATTCGAGATAAAATATTGATGATTTTGGAATTCAATATTTATCGATGTGAGACAACTATATTTTTTTTCATATACAAACTTCTCGTGTTTGTTGTGATTAATTAAGACCACTCTACCTTGGCGATACCTCAATTAATATGTCGACCTACTTAGCCTATATCGTCTAGGAAGTATTGAAAGAGATTACTAGTGTATTTTGAGGAACAAACAACTTACATCAATTTCTTGAAAATGAATTATCATGACGACCCCATTTTCTAGTTTGTCAAGTCAACATGTATCTATTATTGTATCAAGGGAAAAAAAAATCTATTTTTTTATTTCATTTTTCACGTGCGTTTTGCAATGATATTTGTATTAATTAGAAACAGTTATGTGACGACCAGTAGAACCATGAAGATCTTATTAAGTGGTCTAAGAGTTTATAATTTTTCTATGTGGGATAAGTGTATAATCTAACACTCCCCTTCACGTGTGAGGTGACAAGTGGACCTAATTTGAGATGAGTCACACGTAGAAGATGAATGAGACTAGACCATGGGCCTAACTCTGATACCATGTTAAAAATCCTGAGGTTCCATCTTAAAACCAATTGGTACCAAGTGGAGTAGCCCAATATCTTATCAAGTGGTCTAAAAGGATGTCATCCGCAGGAATTGATCTAACAATCTCTCACATTTATAGTGAGAAGCGTACCACTAAACCAAGGGCCTATTGGGACCACGACCTTGGATTGGAGTTAGAGCCAAGCTCATTTACATACCGTATGCACCAAATCTCACATTGCCACTAGGGATGGAAATAAGGACAAGTTTTATGGGTACCCGTTTGGGGCGGGGATTGGAGTGGGAAATGAGAAATGGGGTGGGGTGCGGGAATAAGTATTTCCCACCCTACACAACCCACCCTGTATATATATGTGATTATTTTTATATATTTAATTTTACATATATATTAAAATTTTAAAATTATAAATATAAAAGTATAAAAAAATGACATTAGATAAAATATTATAAAAAATAGAGTAGAAAAATAGATTATTCAAAAGAATTTTATAATTTTTTTAATCAAGACTACTGCACTAATTGAGACTTGTTATCATTTTACATAAATAACTTCATTTTACTATTGATCAATTGGATTTAAGAAATTTGTTAGTTGTTCCTAGTTGTACATTAAAATAGTTTTAAATAACATAATTAAGGACAATACGGTAATTACTATTATGTGTGGCATGCGATAACAAAAAATAATTATAATAATCAATACGATCCCATAATACAAAGAAGTATTATTTTTTCACATATAGTTCTCATACACATTACATAATGGTTTAAGTTAGAATTTATTTTAAATGCTTAAGATTCAATTACTGTAAATTTATTTTTACTATTTAACTGCAAGTATAAGTCTCAATATATGATTAATATTTAACACTTGTTTAAAACATGTATTTATATTTATAGTTACTATAATTTTAATTACACAGCGATGAACATATATATCACTCAACCAAAGGCCTATTGGTAATGGACCACAACCTTGGATTGGAGTTAGCGCCAAGCTCATTTACATACTAAGTTGCCACAACCCAAGCCGTGTTTTTCCCATGTCGGGAAGGTTGATCAATTCGGCCAACACTCAGTAGTAAAGTTTGTTCTTGTTTCAATTTAGGGTTAATACTTGCCATAGTCTTTAGACGACTATGGGTTATTGAGAACTTTTAGTCTCTTAACTTTTAAAATGAACTTTTAGTTCCTAGACTATGGTCATTGGAAACTTTTAGTGCCTTGACTTTTAAAATGTACCTTTAATCCCTAGATTTATATCAGTGAGACGCTATTAGTTCTAGATATCAATTCCATCCAGGATTAACGACGTCTCATTGATATAACTCCAGGGACTAAAATGTTCGCTTTAAAAGTTAAAGGATTAAAAGTTCCTAATGTCCATAGTTCAAGGACTAAAAGGTTCATTTTAAAGTCAAGGGACTAAAAGTTCTCAATGGCCATAACGTAGGGACTATAGCAAATATTAACCCTTCAATCTAATATTGTGTTATGTATGGTGAATAGTAATTGCCTGTTTTCTTTATTAATTTAGTATAAATATTAAATAACTCTTGAATCATCTAAGAGTTGAGTAAAATAATCGAATACGTAGCAACCTCTTAAAATTAAAATTCGTAGTTTGAACTACAGCTTGGCCTCTATGGTATTAAAAAAAAAAAAAACTGTACGTTGAATGCGCGCTTAGGCAGCAGCGTTTCGAGCAAGCGACCACGCATCAGCCTGAGTTATTAGCCTGGCTATTCTTCCTCCTATTTGACAATTGCTCCGCGAATCACTACCAAAGGAAAGAAACCGTATCATGTGTTAATCTTCCATTTTGATGTACAACAGTTAAGTGAATTAACAACCCCCTTGAAGCCTCCCACTAAATCCATCGTTCTCAATATTGAAAATAATATATAAATATAATAAATTTTTCTTTAACAACTTAAACTTTGAAATGAAATGAGATAGTTATTTAGCATTTCACTACCTTTTCTTTGGATAGCTTGACAGCATTATGTTTTGTAAAAAGAAAAAACCGAGTAAAATTGTATTTATAATATCAAATAACTTGGTACAATTGAATTATATTGTTAAAATTGTATTTACAAGCCAACAACAATATAATCAATGAGAAAAGGAAGGGACGAGTTTTCTTCTCACAGATGAAGTTGTTAGCTAACTGTACTATCACACATTGCTTACATTCTGACATGAAAGTCATAAGCAAGCCTGATGTTGTTAAGAAATATTGATCAGTTTATGCTTTTTTCTTGCGCAGGAATCGCAAACCACAAGTTGAGCCATACGTCATTGTACTCCTACAAAAAATTATACAAATGATTCAAGAATTGGCTGGTTTGGTCCACGATCTAGACAGCAATATTTCAGAAAGCTGCATGAATATATCACTCCTTGAAAGCCTTGCAAAAAATGCCATTTTGATGAGGTTAAGCAACATTTTGTATATATCGTTCTACTATTTGTGTGCTTTTAAAGTCTCGAGCAATAGGTTTTCTCAAGCGCTCAAAAGTCTCCAAGAATAAGCACTCTCCCTAAATGTAGATAGAAACTAGTAGAAGTTAACCTTCCATGAATAAGCACTCTCCCTGTATAGCCATGCTCTTCACAAGAGTAATGTTGTATTCAACCCTTCGCCCTTTCTTTGAATGATAAGAATTTATATCTTGAACATCAACTCACTCATATATTTAATAAAAGTTCGATTATAGGAAGGGTAAAATAATATATACTCATTTCATGATACGGGTTAATAAAAGAAAAATCATCACTCTTCTGATTGTGATGCTCATAATGCACCAAATCTCATATTGCCACATATGTAACATCACAATGGACCACGATTTTTAAAAAAAAAATTCAAACTCTTCTGATTGTGATGCTCATAATGCACCAAATCTCATATTGCCACATATGTAACATCACAATGGACCACGATTTTTTTAAAAAAAATTCAAACTCTTCTGATTGTGATGCTCATAATGCACCAAATCTCACATTGCCACATATTTCATCACAATGGACCACGACTTTTTATAAAAAAAATCAAAGAATGTTTAAGTCGTAAAACACATATAATAGGATGTTACTCGCGAGAATTGATCTTACAATCTTTCACACTCACAGCGAACAACATACCACTAGACTAAATATCTATTGGTAATGGACCACGACCTTGGATTGGAGTTAGAGCCAAGCTCATTTACATACCGAGTTGCCACAGCCCAAGCCATGCTTTTCCCTTGCCGGGGAGCTTCAATTCGGCCAGCACCCAGTAGTAAAAGTTTGTTCATATTACAATCTAATATTGTGTTATGTATGGCGAACAGTAATTGCCTGTTTTCTTGGAAGTCTTGCAAATAGATTGCTGATATACTTGCAATCAATAAAGTTAATGACTATATTTGTATATAAAATGGATATGGCTTCAAAATTTAATGCCCTAGCAGGTTCTTGAAAATATGCTATAAGTCATCATTTCTCTTGTAGCCTGTCTCAGTAACTGCGGGTAAATAAATAACTCATAGTTTCCTTGCAACTGCCCTATAATATGTTTTCATATATATATAAAAAACATAATAGAGTGGTCATTAGTTTTACTCTTAGACCCCAAATTATTACACATGGAAAAAAACCAAATGTAGTATATGGATTGCAGAAAATTAAGGATGATCGAGGTCGATCGAGTTCAGTTTAGGTACAAAGAAAAGGCAAATAACTTTATATGCATATTTTGAGGAATTGAATTGAAAATAGTTAAATTGAGAAAAGTAACAATTGTCAAATAAGATCTCCTTAATATTGTGAATTTTTTAATTATATGCTTTCACTTAATGAGATTACTAATTTAGTACACTAGCCCAAGTCAGACTTAAAAGTTTTATCATGTAAGTGACGTTATTAATTTATCGAATATTTATTTATCAAGTTTTTTTTATTCAAAGAGAGATCTAATTAAGTCAATTTTATCGAGTTTTTACTGATTTAAGAGTGTCTTTTTCTCTGTTTCCCTCTTTCTGTAAAAACGGAATTTTATTCTTTTTTGGGGTTAACAATTTTATATTCTTTAATTTATAAACGACTGAAATCTATTTTGACTTATTACAACAAAATAACCCTAATGGGCCTTTCTTTTTCTTTATATTGATTTAAATTTTCATCAAAACCCACTTCTAGTAGATTAACAAGCTTGGGGGATCCTTAATTCCAATTGCGCAGGCATAACTTTGCTTGGCCCATGGCCTTATTGGTGATTATCATTGCAGGAGACGGTCATTATGGCGTCCCGGCCCAGTCAAGGACGAAGACTTGGGGTGGGACGGGTCCAAATTCCCAAAACAAGTGGTACTTGGGCTACAAACAAAAACACACTACTGCATAGAACTTCTGATACATTATAGAGTGGCTTATTATATTTATGTCACTTGAAAATCCTGATTCAACATTAGGCTAGCTCCTTATTTCTTAGTCTGCAGTTGCTGCCTCTGTCCATTTTCTGTGAAATAAAACTCCTCCTGATAATTGTGTCATTGTGCCCGGGTTGTGATTAGCCTCAAGTATCATACCTTATCAAGCTAAGATCGCATCCTCTTGCGACGTTTTCTTTCATACGACAACTTTCTGGCAAACCTGTCCAACCAAGGGCAAAATTTTGTTTATATACAGTAATCAACCAGGAAAACTACATGATTACCAAAAAACAATATCGTATTAATCTCACCCGATGAGCGCTTCTTCATTTGACCAACCGGGCCTGGATTTGTCAGCTTGTTCATATAAGCCAGTTTCCAGGTTCACCACATAAACAGATCGTTTCAGGAGCTCGATTCCTATCCTCTCCAGATTCTTCAGGTTTTCGTGGCTCGAGTTGTCTAATTGTGCCTCAATGTATTTCAAGCCATCATACTTGTATAGTTCAATCGAGTAATTAACTTGTATTAGTGTATATATACAAGATCATCATAATAGATTGATCAATTTTGGTGATTTAAGGAAAAAAGCATACTAATAATGTACCTGGATCCTAAGATAATTGTCATGGCAACCAGTGGCCTGGAAAAACATGGACATGTAAATGTCAGCCAAGTCGTTTATAGCAGTCGAGTAAACATCTATGATCGGGGTGCTGCCGTGTGGACCGCGAAACCAGCGTAGCAATCCCCAGGTATTGCCATCCTTGACGCTAAACTTCTCGTCCCTCTTTGATGATCCTGTTCCTAAGGAAAGAATCAGAAGTTTGCTGTAGTCCATATTATTTGAGCATGGAGATCTTTGAGCATGGATGATCTCTTTCGTTACCTCCCTTATTGCTAGTAAAACCTATCAGTATGTCACATATGAATCAAGCATGTCATAAAAGTAGCTAATCTGATAAAATTCATAACTAATTACAAGTTTTCTTTCAATATGTAGAAACATTTACAGGATTGTTAGCCGCGACACCACCATCAACGAGGTTGAATTCCTTGATGCCTTTCTCTGATCGTAGTTCAAAATAATGCGGGGGAAGAAAATAAGGCGCTGCAGATGTAGCAATACAAATGTCTGAAATTAGAGCATCCTTGGATTCATCGTGTTTAGCCTGCATTTAGTTCAGATAAAAATAATGAAGAAGGAAAAGCAGAACAGAGAAGGGGAGAAATTTGTTAAGAAACCGTTTCACAGTGTACGAACATGAAAGACCTGTAAGGAGGAGAAGATCACTGGCTGGAAACGATTAACATCAAACGCAGGGATGAGCACGTTCGTTAGTGTCTCATTGAGTTTTCTATTTCCAGTCATTTGTCTGATCTTTGAGTGCAGGTAATTTCCATCATATTTTGGACGAAAGAATGTTTTCTTAAGCCATTGCATAACATTATCTGCTGTTGTGTATGCTGACCAACCATTTTTTTCGCCAATATTCTTCAACCAATCAACTATTTCTTGGAAGGATCGAAAGCTGAATCTGTTGAGGAGATTTGAAAATCATACTAGCATATTTATGTTCCATTACTATCATATCAAATGTGAAACAAATGAAATTTTTGATATTTTCACACCTTGGCTCAGGTGTGGACTCCTGAGGAAATATATGTTCAGATTCCTGAAAATAGAAGTTACTGATCTCACTTGCAGCAAATAAAGGCCTGTTTTCATCGTTCGGTGTAGCGAGCATTGCCGTAATAAGGCCTCCGGTGCTTGTCCCCGCGATGAGATCAAAATAATCAGCAATTCTTGCATCATTTCCGTCCAACTTCTACAGAAAATCAAGCTCAAAACTGGTGTCCTTTAACCCCCAAAAGAAAGAAAATATTGAAGCTGTTTAATGCAGACGAATGGCGTATTATCATACCTGGAGCTGATATTCGAGAAAAGAAAGGATTGTTCCTGGAATAATTCCTCTCACACCTCCACCATCAATGCTGAGTATTGTGATGAATTTTCCATCAGTTTGAGGTGCGATCACGATCGCTGTATATATGAAGATCAACCTAATTCAAATGCAAAAGAGTTAAGACTCCTCAAATTCTTTACATTTTGGATCACAAAATTACAGCAGTGGTGGAAGACCTTACATTAAAGAAACAGATTCACTTTCAGCTAATAAAAGGCAATCAGATGTACGAAACACCTGTTATAAGTGGGGTTGGGGGAGGTCTGACTCAGTGGCGGACCCAGGCACTTAAAATAAGGCGTACACTCGTGTAGTGAAAGTGATTAGAGTGTACACTCATATAGCGAACATATCCAATATAATAATTTTTTTTATAAAAAAACCGAAAAAAATGCATTTTTCTAAGTTGAAGATGTGCACTTACACATTTCAAGCCAAAGTCGGTCCACCATTGGTCGGACTTACTTTGGGGGCCTATTGTACACGATTTTGTCTTGCATTTTGCACAAGGTTATTTCCAAAACTCAAATCCATAATCTTTATGTTGCATAGTAACAATTTTACTGTCATACCAAAACTCCCTTCAAATTCATATTCAACTAATATTCTAACGGGACAGATCTTCATCAAGTGTTACTAAAATCATTTCCGATAGTCATCATTTAAGATAATAAAATCCATTGAAATTCACATATCTGTCAAAGTTTGCTTACTTGAGACAAAAGTGAAAGCCTGCCATTTTCAGAATGTCCTGATGGAGAATGCAATACAGAATAGTTCTGGAAGAAAAACCTACTTGAAAATTTTAACTAGTGCAGATATATGATCACCAACTCATGATTGATTTTTTTTTTTTTTTAGTGGTGTACGATGAAGATATTATAACAAAAATAAAAATGATCAGGATTGTTAACCATATCAATTACATGTTGAAATCAATTATAGCCATTTCTTATTATTTACATCAGTCTCCATTGACTATATTCATTCAAGCTTTATCCTCTGTGTCCTTTGGTTTTTTTGCTCTTATCACATTATTAATTGAAATGTTGTTTCTTGGAAAAAGGAATTTAATTTTCATTTCCATTGCCGTTATGGGACAAGCGTCTATATAGAGTCTATAATAATATTTTTACTCGTTCACTCATTCACTGCATATTCTTTCTTTATCTTTTTTACTATATATTACTCGGAGTGGAGGAAAAAACTAGAGAAAGAAATATCAAAAAGATTGAGCACAAAAAACAAATGCACATAAAACTCTCAATGGAAACTTGAGAAGAAATCTCTACCGAAACATATTAAAATGCATAAAGTTTTTAATCGAATCCAAATTTTGCTAGAGTAGTTTTAATTTTCAATTATAATGGCATATAATAAGGGAAAAAGAACAAAAAATATGAGGAACAAAAATTGAATGACTCCACATAGCAGCAAAGCAACAACCCGCAACATCATCCGACATGGATTCTATTGAAGAAATTCAGTAATGTTACTCGTTGTTATGTAAGAGGTTATGTGTTTAAAACTCGTTGGTAGATTGCGAGTTTAAAATTCGCTCATTATGTTATACTACGGCCACCTTAGGTCTGAATTAAAAAATATATATATGTCATCCGACATGGATTCTATTTACTGTCAGACACGTGTACAACTCCCACCATTTCACAGCCACACTCCCTATCTTTTTTTTCTTTTTTTTTGGACTAAACAGCAATCAACACACAACAAAACCACGCATCCAACGCCCATGGGGTGAATGTCCTGATCCAGGAGCAGTGATAGCTGAGGGGGGAGACATGCAAGCCAATTTATTGGCAGCTCATCTCTACGTTTGCGCTTTGCGATCCAGTCACACGGATGATTGGCCGTTCTTCTTATGCATTGGAAATTCAACCTTGAATTTCCCGCCACAATCTTCTGAATGTCCTCCACAATGGAAGATGCTCTCCAACAAAGGGCAGTCTTCGGAGAACTGATTGTTCTAAGAACGTCATGTGCATCGCTCTCAATTATGATGCTAGAATTATGGACTTGGTTCACAAAGAGACACGCACATTGTAATGCAAAAGCTTCCCCCTCTGCAGCAGAAAAACAACGAAAAGCGCCTGCATGACCAAACAGAATACCTCCACTCCAATCTCGACCAATGAACGCAAATGCAGCTTTCCCACTCATCTCAAAAGAGGCATCCACGTTGACTTTTATTGTACCATGACTCGGAGGGATCCATTGTGTTGGTGCTGCAAGACTATCAGTCACCCTCCTTGTCGGTTTGTTCCATCTCATATTGTCATCGCAAAACCATTCAGCCAGAGCACACTGCAACCTCACAATCGCCTTCTAAACATCAATGTCTTTCCTGTTGATCACACCATCATTCCTCTCCTTCCAAATCTGCCAGCAACACAGGGCAATCTTGGTCGTTGCTTCCTCCTTGCTGTATCCCGTATCGCAGCACCTCTTAGTGAAACTCATCAACCAATCATCAAACCTCAAAGTACCAACTGGGTTAATCGCACACTGCAGGGGTGAAGCACACCAGAATCTCTGAACCCATGGACAGAAAAGCAAGAGGTGTTCCACCGACTCAACATGTTGGTTACACAACGTGCATAAAGAAGACAAGGCAGATTTCCTCCTGAATCTATTCTCCTGGGTAGGGAGGCAGTTTCGGTACCTGCCTTAGGTGGGACATTAAGAGACCACACCAATTTCCAAGCATCAACCGGTACCTGGAGCGACGAGCTGGCTTTCCCTCTATTCGCCTGGCTACTGTTACTGAGCCCCTCCCTCGCTACATGATACCCTGATTTAACAGTGTAATTTCCATTCTTGCTAGGACACCACACCACCACATCCTCCTTCTCAAACCTCGGAAGGTAGGTAGTACAAATTTCCCGGGCGATTCTACCATCAAAGAGATGGTGAATCATCTCCTCATTCCACCTTTTCTGATCCTGACAAATTAGCTCGCTTACCCATGTAGGACCATCCGGGCACCTTTGTCTAATAGAATCCGCTCCTGGGATCCATTTGTCCCTCCAAATATTCACAGTCTTTCCATTCCCAATCTTCCACATGGTGTTTCTTTTTATGAAATCTTTCCCTTGCACGATATTCCTCCAAGACCACGAGGATTGTCTTTTAACTTTTGCATCCCAAAATCTGCCATTTGGGAAATAGATTCCTTTAAGAATAGATGCCGAGAGGCTGTCAGGTTGGACTAACATTCTCCAGGCCTGTTTAGCGATAAGCGCCAAATTAAAGCAGAAGAGATCCCTGAATCCAAGGCCACCCTCCCATTTTGGCTTTTTGAGCTCCTCCCATTGAAGCCAATGCGTACAGGATTCACCATTCTTACCCCACCAGAACCTAGCAACCATCGCAGAAAGGGAATTGCACACTGTTTTCGGAAATAAAAAGGATAACATGGCATAGGACGGGAGCGCCAACAGAACTGATTTAATAAGAACGTCCTTGCCACCATCTGATAGAAGATTACTCTTCCAACCTTGAAGCTTATTTGCACATCTCTCTTGAACCCAGCTTAGAGCTTCCACCTTTGACCTACCCCACTCAGCCGGGAATCCAAGGTATTTACCAAGCCTTTCAGATTGCTTGACTCTAAACACATCCTCAATTGCTCTCCTAATACCATCTGGTGTGTTTGGACTAAACACGATAGAAGACTTATTAAGGTTCAGACTTTGTCCAGACGCAAAACAATACCTGTAGAATAACTGCTTCTCTCAAGTTAGCTTCAAAAAAGAAAATGGAATCATCAGCAAAAAGCAAGTGAGTCAAAGGGGGACAAGACTTCGTAATTCGGTAGCCATTCAACAAAGATCTGCTAAGCTGTCTTTTAATTAGGGTTGAAAGAGCCTGTGTTAAGATGGAGAAAAGGTAGGGAGACATAGGGTCCCCTTGTCGAATGCCACGAGTAGGGATAATTATCTCAGACGGGGACCCATTGATTAGGATATTGAAGGTCACCGATGTCAAGCATTTCATAATCCACCTGGTCCAGATATCATGGAAGCCCATTCTACTAAGGACCCCCGCAATAAAATCCCATTCAACTCTGTCATATGCTTTACTCATATCAGCCTTAAGAATAGCATGACACTTCTTTGCATTCTTCCTCTTCCTTTTAATCCAGAAAGCTGCCTCTTGAGCCACAATGATATTATCTTGAATGACTCTACTAGGGATAAAAGCTGATTGCTCCAGGGATATAATTTTATCCATCAAAGGTTTAAGTCGATTCACCAAGACCTTGGAAATCACCTTGTAGATGAAATTAGAGCAACTGATTGGCCGAAAATCACTAATCTTCTCGGGGTCTTTCACTTTTGGGATAAGAATAACATTTGTCTTATTGATAGACCTCAGATCAGTTCCTTCCAAGAGAGCTGCCCTAACCACATTCACCACATCCGAAGTCAATCAGGTGCCAGAATCTTTGGAAGAAAGCTCCAGAAAACCCATCTGGGCCTGGCGCCTTATTGGCCCCCAAGCTCCACACTGCAGACTCCACCTCCTCATAGGAGACCGGTGTAATGAGCTCTAAATTGTCCTCACCAAAGATAATTGGGTCAATGCACTCAAGCAAAGGTCCAATATTTCGACACCCAACAGACCGAAATAGATCCCTATAAAAATTTTGAATAGTATCCTTTATAGTTCCAAGATCCTCAGTCCATGATCCATCATCCACTTGCAGCCTCGAGATCCTATTTTTCGTTCTTCTATGTCTGACCGATGCATGAAAAAACTCAGTATTACGATCGCCTGCATTGAGCCATTTAACTTTAGCTCTGACGGCCCAATATTGTTCTTCACAAGTCCACAACTTGTCAATCTCAAGAGACACCTCTTTAAACTCAATCAAGCTAAATCTCTCTAAGGGGCAATTCATCATGCTCTCCAACTTTTTCAAGAGCTCATCAATCCTTTTACGATTATTCCCAAACTTTCTTCTACTCCATTTAGTCAGGCGGGCTTGACACCTCTCGAGGTTATGATTGAAAGCCCGAACTGCTTCTTCAACCCTATTATGGTTCCAATTATTTTCAACAATCTCCAGACATTCTTGTTCATCTAACCGAAATGGTTCCACATGAAATCTCTTCATTCCCACCATTCTTCTACCAATATTAGTGTCAAGAATCACAGGTGAGTGGTCAGACCCAATTGGTGGAAGGTTGATGGCTTCTGCATCCAAAAATGCAACATGCCACCCCATATTAGCAAGAGCTCGATCCAACTTCTAGCGAATAAAACTTCTTCCTTCTCTGTTATTAATCCATGTGAATGCACACCCTTTAGAGATAACTTCCAGAAGGCTCACCTCACTAACAAGGTGATTAAATTTCAAAATGTCTCTATTTGCTTTTCTTTTTCTTCCATCTTTTTCTTTATGACTAAGTATGCTGTTAAAGTCCCCAATATACACATGGGGAAGGATATGCTTTTTTTGATCCTCGATTATCCTATCCCAAACCTTCCTCCTTTCTTGGGAACAGGGTAAAACATACACAAAGGAAAGTCTCCATTCCTGATTAGAATTAGCATTAAATTTAATATGAATGAGACTTTTATCATAATCAACAAAATCAAAATCAGTTCCATTAACACATAACACGGCCATCCTACCGGATAAGCCTACAGGGTCAACAGTACAAACAAGAGCATAATTAAGACGCCTAGCAATCCTACTAATTTTATTCTGACGCATCTTTGTCGCAGCGAGACCAATGATACAGGGCCTAAATCGGGATATAATATCCCTAAGACTACGAACTGTCAAGGCCGAACCAAGACCCTGACAGTTCCAATACAAGATTCTCATTTGCTCTTCGGGGCCTGCTCAGTAGCAGCACCCCTACTCTTAACAAAATCAAAGCTTGAAGTCGCGTTGTTGTTAACCCCACTATTCTGTTTATTTTGCTTTTTCTTCACATCTTGAAATTTTGCATTTTCTATCTCCTTTACCACCTCATTGTCAATTGGTATCTCAAACAAAGTTGACTCAATGTGTTCCTCATCCTCAAAGTACACATCATCGTCACATCCTTCGTCAAAGTGACCATATTCATCATTAAAGTCATCAGATTCACCATCCACATCCTTCATGATTCCATCTTCATCTGTTTGGTTAGGAACTTCAATCTTTTCATTCTTAGCATCAGCTTCAAGACATTTTTTGTCATTTGTGGGAGACCGCTGGGCATCAATTTTAACACATTGGTTCTGAGCTATTTTTTCTCTTGGGCTGCAACCACTAGCCGTTGGTAACAGAACCTCAAAACAGGGCCCTAACCACCTCGAAGCTTTCCACATTTCACTTCGTAAGCCAAAGTCTACCTTAAAACAAACAAATTTCAATTACTCTTTTTAGAAAAACAATTTTATCAAACCATAAATTATTTAATAATAATAAGGATAAATAGCACCACAACCCCTTATGGTTAAGCAAAAGTGCACGGGACCCCTTTGTGTTTTCAAAAAGGTACCGTAACCCCCTGTGGTTTTAAAAACGTACACACGCACCCCCTCCCTAACTTTCTGTCAACAAATTTAACTGAATTGTGTAAAAAGACTTAAATGCCCCTCAATTTTTTTTTTCTCTTGTACTTTTCTTTTTTGTTAATACATATTTAGTCCAATATATATATATATATAAAGCAATTTCGGACGAAATTCACACAAGATCATGAGGATAAAATGTTGGAATTTGCTGAGAAAGTTGGGTAGAAGATGCAGAAGCACGACGAAGATTTGATTAGTGAGTTCTGCAATGAGATTGGTGTTGACGAAGATTCAAAGGTGTGCTAAAGGTTTGGTTGCACAATAACAAGAGCACTTTAGGCAAGACAGATCATAATTCTAACACCACCACCACCACCACCACCACCACCACTACCACAACTACAAACCTCAACAATGGTAATTCAGCTTGATGGTAATTAAAATTCAGCACATAACTCAAATTATCCAAAAATTTCAACACAAAACCAATTTTTTTTATGGAAAATAATAAAAAAAAAACATGTTGTGAGCTTCAAGTTCGCGAAGCTTCCGAGAGAAACAGAATCGGAAGAAGCTCGCGAAGCGAATGCCACCGTCTTCGCAGCTCCGGTACTGGAAGCTGATCGCGATCGCAACTGATCCAAGCTCTTGAAGCTTGATAATCCTAAAAGCTTACTCATTTCCAAATCAAATTAATCGAAAGCTTTTTGTGATTAAAATGCAGCAAAAAAAAACCCTAGAGATTTTATAATCGGAGCGATTTGGGTTGGGTTGGGTTGGGGTGGGGTGGGGTGGGGGAGATGGGAGTTGCTAAGAAAAAATATATATATATACTTACATATATATATATATATATATATATATATATAATACAAGGATATTTTTGTCCAACTAAATAATGATTTAAGCCAAAAAACATAAAAAATCGCACGAAACGCGCGTGCAACGTACTCTCCGTTAAAAGTAACGGTTTTTTTTACGGAGGTAGTTATGGTGTTATATTTTTAAAACCATAGGGGATTCTAGTGCACTTTTAAAAATACAGGGGGGTCCTGTGCACTTTTAAAAACACAGGGGGGTCCTGTGCACTTTTACTTAATCATAAGGGGTTGTTGTGCTATTTACCCTAATAATAATAATGACGTTGGTGGCGCTGTTTGTATCAGTAACAAAGTTTGCCGAAATATTGGTAACGGTAACGGTGGCAGCTAACGCTTTCTCATTCTCACGTTATCGTAAGAAGAATCTTAAGTCATTTCGCTCCCCCATTGATGAGTCTGCTGATATTCTTGCTTTGTTTAACGTCAACCCCAATAACGGTAACTGTTTTAACTAACCTCACTGTTTTTTTTTTCTTTTTCTTTTTTTTTTTTTTTTTTAAAGTTTTTAGATAATTGATTTATCGATCGTCTAAGAAAACTCAAACCCAACATACTTCGTTTCATGTTTTATGCTAAATTTAGGCTATGATAGTAGTACTATGAGTTTTGTTTTATTTATTTATTGATTTCAACATGTTCTGTCACGTGTAATTTTTTTTTTATTATATGTCGAGTTAATTGACTACCTCATTTACGAGCTATATGATGTTTATTTTATGTATTTATTAACCTCATCTATTAAAATTTAACGTAGTTCAACCGTGTGATCTACATTCACGGGACTAACCTCTAGTCCAACAAATCAATTTATTAAGTAATATCAAGTTACAACATCAATAGACTTACTCAAGTAAAGATTCATTTTTAACCTTTGACGCCTCGATGAAGAACTCCTTAATGAACTTCGCTTTGGCTTGCTCCTCTCGACTTGCAACGTCCTCTCCCGAAAACAACATCTTCTTCTCCTGAAGAATATATACAAAAGACAACAGTAAACAAACACTCAAAGCCTAATGCAAATCAGATCCTAACTCACTGTCAAAGACAAAGTTGCAACACTTAATACAATTGAGAATTCACACACAGATCGTGTTGCAACTGAAAGGGGGATCGATTCTCGAAAATGTGTGATTCACAACATAAAAGAGCTAAAGCGGAAGCGTTGAACATTTTAAAATTTTCAACATTATCTTTTGTGATCACATGCATTTCCAAAGTAAAGTCCACGGTAATCAACATGCAACATATAATATATCAAATATATTATAAAGTAAACGAGAGGTAAAACGACATACCTCCCGTTTATAGCTGAGTGAAGGTGGAACCACGACGGAGATGCTATGGCGTGGACAAGCCTTCTTCACACATGCAACGACTCTAGATCAAAATACACAAAGCATCCAACAGTTATTACTACAAACTAAGTTAATGTGCAAGATACTTAGTAGTAGAAATAAGCTTGAATATAATTATAAAGCCAAAAGAATAACACTTATCTTTTTTCGTGCTTTGGCCGAGAGCATCAAGGAAGAAGATATAGTTCTCATCTCGTAGATAGCATGGACTACCTTCCTTCACAAATGTAAAGGTCATAGATCGAAACACACGAGCATTCAATGGCAAACAACACCAACCAAGTATATGTGTGCTAGCTTCTTGGTGATAGATCTAAGCTTGTATAAAGTTAGAAAAGCAAGTGAAAAACTCTTCCTATTTTTCTCTACCATAGCCGAAATTACCAAAGGAGAAAAAAAAGAGTTTTGCCTTCTAATTCAGAGTGATTTTCGGCCAAAAAGCTTCTTAAAAGAATGAAGACATGACCTCCATTTATAGATGCACAAGCTTGCTCATCAAATGACAAGTGTTATGATCTAAATAAATGAAGAAGCCCAGTGTCAAAAATCTCCTTCAAGTGGCCGACCATAGGAGGGCATTTTGGACAAATTTCATGCAACTTGTCTTTTGTCCTTTTGTCCAAGTTGTCTTTTATCCTTTTGTGCAAGTTGTCTTTTGTCCTTTTGTGCTTTTGTCTTTTAGTGCAACTTGTTGTTTGTCTTTTTGTGAAGACAAACATTAATTAATTCTAAACCCCTTTAGAATAATTAATTGAAGATTGACCCCTTAATCTAATTGCACTCATGCCCCAATACTTTTCAGTATTTATACTTTGGCCCCAAAACTTTCAAAAATTACGATTTTAGCCCACTTAACCGTTAATGGCCAAAATAACACCGTTAATACTTTAACGTGTTTCCAACTCAGTATTTGTACTTTGACCCCAATACTTTCAGTATTTGTACTTTGGCCCCAATACTCTAAGTATTTGCACTTTTGGCCCGCTTAACTATTAACGTCCAAAATAAACAACGTTAACTCTTTAATGTGTTTTCAACTTAATATCAAGCTCGTTAATTGCCTTATTCTTGATGCTCTTTTTGTGTGTGACTTTTTAGATTCATAACCGTATAGCGATGAGGAACTATTAAATGCTTTTAATCTATTCCGAGAATGTCTCCGTTATTCTCCGGAGTACCCTCATGTTCAAGAGTT